>OX243900.1:6632500-8057500 GCA_945859665.1 Anorthoa munda | reverse complement strand
ACTCGCACTTGGCCGGTTTTTTATGGTTGTGTAACAATATGCTCGCCCCTATTAGATTATGACTTAAACATAATGGATGCACTACCGCTAAATCTCTATTTTATCCTTTGGGGAATACAGTTTACTTACTTAATTTTAGGTTTCATACAAGAAAGTTTAGGTGAGATCAAAATACGAAGCAGTCAGCAAAACACAAAACTTGTCAGTAAATCAAAACAGTAATTTTCATTATGTATTTATTCTATCATTGGCATCCATTGTTTAATTTAAATGGAACCTGTGAACACAAAGGGAGAGTAACGTAATCGTTATTGTACTGAAACTAATTCCTGTCATGTGTCTATACAAAGACACTATTATGTAACTACTGCATAAGCCTGCCCCTAAGTACAGTCAGCTTTACACTTGTAGATTCACATGCCTATTTGTAAAGAATAACCTTTTTTTAGTTTTGAGAGACTTAAAGTAGGTACTCGTGAACTTTCTTCAAGGTCTTTCTTTAAAATAAGGGATACCTAAGTATTATATTAGAAGCACACTACTATCGTGGTACCTATGTAAATATTAGTAAATGATATACATAACTGCAAATATTATGCCATTATTTTACAGTTGGTCTCGTAGAAAAAGTGGTTTAGACCAATTAGTCAATACAGGCTTAGAGAGATTGCTTATCAATTTACAACCAGCATGTATAATTTTGATATTGACCTGTCAAAATGGTCACTAGTCTTAATTGAACTAATCTCTTCTAAGTTATGACTATCTATAACGAAAGCTTCTCCTAATCTTTTATAGGACGGTTCATGCCTGTGCATTGGACAGACACTTCAAGGTCGTTATCTCATAGATTTTTATTAGAATTCTGAACCTTAGAAACATTATAACCATCCTTGTTGAAGTTACGAGTGTACGTAAAAAGGGTTTAAAATAAAAGAAACAAGGAAGGAAACGATCAAGCAGCTGACCTGTGTTAGGCTTCGAAAGTTTTTGTAAGACTTCAAAAACTTTACCCTCAGCTGAAAACGTGACACAAAAACGACTTTCAAAACAAACATCTGAAAAATGTTGCCAAACTCTACCCGAGTCAAATTGACGTACCTATTTATTTTTGAAAATCATGTCGTAAGCTTAAAATGTTTATCTAAACGCTTTTTGATTAATTAATTAAAATTATCTTCTATGTTTATCCAGATAGGCGAGAGGGCATCAACCTTCAGGTAGGTAATTGATTATAAATTTATTTCGAACTGTCAGTTTAAGGTGTTACCAATTTTAGTCCTGATCAAATGAATCCGGCTCGAAGGACCAAAATATCGTCTTAAAATATAGAGACATGTAAGTACTTATTTTTGTGGACTTTTTTCAAAAACATCCAATATGACCTAGCGTTAGGCAATCATTTTCATAGAAAAAATTTGATTTGATTGAGGTTTTTTTCAGTATAGGTACGGTCTTCCGTACAATAACAAAATAGCGAGAAAGACAGATTGAAGAAAATGGAATTATTTGTCTCTTCATCACCCAAAGGCAGTGGTAGAATATGTTCTAAATAGTAATAAGTAGTAGCCCGGCAACCTGTAATCATGAAACCCAAGCTGTCAAAGTGCAATCCTGTTTTCTATCTTAATCAATCCAAACTGCTTTCAGGAAGCAAGCAACTTCTTATTTCATTTGTCACCGTCTGATCACCTCTTTCTTTTACGGCAACGCACATTATGTAAAAGTGTCCCATACTTTCAAAACTGTCAACAAAAACGGCTTGCAACAACTATCTCCATTATCTCTGTCCACAGTAACCAACTATCGATTGTCTGCGATACACTGCTTGCGTATTCACTCCAATGTATTCACGAACATAAAAAATATATTCTCGCAGAGCTCACGATAGGGTACATTTCAATCACGGTAGCCACGAAGGTACAATTACTTGTGTGCCCACTTATACCCAAGCTTTTTATAGCAAGAGAAGACATGTTTGTAATTTATTTATACGGAGACTAAGTGTGAAATTAAAGAGGTTTGCGTGTAAGACATGCGAGTAATTAAGATAATAGTATTGGCCTGTCAGAGTCTGAAGCAGGAAAGGTCAGACCATTTTTTAATGTCAAATAATGACATTTAGCTGTTTTTGGCTAAGTTTTGGCTTGGCCAAATTCGAAATTAAATTCAAAATGGGTTAAATCTGATTTGAACAAACTGAGATATGTGAAGGTTGATGTTAATTTTCATAAATGTAATCATCAACATCATCATTTTTAATGTTCCCATTGCTGGGACACAGCCTCCTCTCTGTGAGAGGGAATGGGCCGTAATCCATCACGCGGACCCAATGCGGGTTGGTGAATGTCACATGTATTCGATTTTTTGTTTCTAGGACATGCCGCTTTCATCACTATGTTTTACATCACCGTTTTGTGAGCAGTGGTGGTGAAATAATTAACCAAAGTAAAGTGCCTGCCTGGGTTTGAACCCACGACCTACAACTTATAAGTCGCGGCCGATATCACTAGGCCACCACCATCACTACCACACACTCCATAATAAATATATTAAACAGGTATAATTGTTTGTTGCCGGGGCTGAATAAATTTTTACTTTCAAAGAGGACGGATCGCCAGTACTGTAGCAACTAGAGACTGGTCATGGTCATTAGAATGGAATAGTTCTTTACTAGCACAGAAAGTAGGTACAAGTTACAGATGTTAAGTTTTAATGTAATGAACCTTATGCTAACTGCCTTAACTAAGTCATGCCAAAGTTCTACAAAGGTTAGATAAATCTTCCTCTGCGATTCTGATGCCTGTTCCAGTATGATACGGAGAGTGATGATCTGGTCCGTACAGGAGCGGTTCGAGCGGAAACCAGCCTGCTCCTTGCGTAAAAGAGGATCCACGGCCTTCGACAATCTATCCAGGATGATCTTGCAAAAAACCTTAGAGGGAATCGAGAGCAACGTAATACCTCTCCAGTTATCGCACTGGCTAAGATCATCTTTCTTAGGAACAGTTATATGAAGACCTTTGTTCCATTCGTCTGGGAGTTCTTCGGCGATCCAGATGCGGCGGCCTCGGTCAGCCAATATCACTTGTACCTACTAACTTTGATTAACAAATACGGAATAGGTACTATGGTTGTGTGGGTAACTACTCTGTATACACATATGGAGTGTGTGCCAGCAGAGCCATGGTTTTAGTCATAGTTTTAACTAGTTTATTTTTTTTTGTCTTTTATTTAACTTTAGTTTAACTCTGTTTTTTTTTGTTTAACCAAACAAAGATTAGTCATTCACGAGAACTTACTGCCGACAAATTGCTTTGCAGTTTGGCAGGTGAATATGTGTTAATAAAAGTGTAACATATTGGATTAAATAAATAAATAAAAAAAAAAGATCTTTTCAATGAGCGGCGGTGGGTAAGTTGGCTTGTAGCATTGCCGCAGTTATCAGGTCGAGTCCTGGTGCTTTGCCTATCTTCAAAGAGCGGACTGCCTCCGCAACTTCAGAGGCTGACGGTGGTTCCGTGTTAATGTTGAGAAGCTGGGATGGTGGTGAACTGACTTGCAGCGCGTCAGGCGTCGATGTAGCTGACAAACGGAAGACCACTCCAAAGTGTTCACGCCAACGAAGTAGCTGCCCTTCTGACGTCACAATGAGCTGACCATCTTTGGACTTCAGCGGCTTCTTCCTCGACTTGCTGTTACCTGCCAAGGTTTTGGTAGCATTGTACAACTCTTTCAAGTTGCCGGAGTTTGCAGCTTGTTGAGCACGATCAGCAATAGCATCAGCCCACCGTCTCCTATCTTTGCGGGTACTGCGATAGATTTCCTTGCGTTTCTGACGGTATTGCATGTTAAGGTCTGCTCGTATGGCGTCGTTATGGGTCTCAAGCAGTCTTAGATGAAGATTTCTTCTATCTTCGACCAGGTTCCACGTGCGTTGTGACATCCAGTCCTCCCGAGAATGAGTCGATTTGTGCCCTAGAACGATGGAGCTGGTCTCTGTATAGGCCACTTTGATGCTGTTCCACTCCTCGTCTAATGAGTCCATATCAGCATCGAATACGCGTGTCTGAGTCATGCAGTTTGCTCACCTCGAACCTTCTCCCAATCTTGCCAGGTTCTCCAGTCGCACGGGCTACTGCAACCTTGAACCGGACTTCAGCCACTACCAGATGGTTGTCGCTATCAATATCGGCGCCCCTGCGGTTGCGTACATCGAGCAGTGAAGACCGCCATTTGGAACTAATGGAGAGGTGGTCAATTTGGTTCTTGGTAACCCCATCGGGTGAGTTCCACGTGTACTTATGGGGGTCGCCATGAATGAATAATGTTCCTCCGATGGTAAGGTCGTGGTTCTGACAAAACTCGACAAATCGCTCCCCATTCTCGTTGCACACTCCAAGTCCCTGTGTACCCATGACGCCATGACGATGACGATGTCTTGCTTTTTTATTAGTGAGACGATTCTGTTTTAAGGCGCAGAATATTCGCCCTTCGCCCTGCATCCGTTAGCTCAGCTGCAACTCGGGGTGGCGGACGCGCGGCGGCGCGGTTGCAGCAGGTCCCAGGGAGAACGACAGGGACGTGGATGACTCGGACTGGCTAGGGCTCTACTTTATACGGTACTCCGCCACGAATACAGCAGAAGGTATTTTTGGCATTTTATAGGTAAAACTGTTCTCACCAACAGCGATTCCCACCAAAACATACCCTAGCTTCTCTCCCCCATAAAGGGATGGGCATGTTAGTAATTTTAGGGACTTAAATACAGGTAAGCAGCTATCTGTTACCATTAAATTTCACATAGCCCTTAAACAGCGTTTATGAGCCTTAAACACCTGTTCCCTCAGACTACAATTTCCCCAAAATAAATTATACCGTATCTCAAAATCGATCCGACTAACCCGTGGTATGCAATTAACCTTGTGGCCATATTTACTTTTTTAGACAAGTTAAAGAGCACATATGCAGCTGCACTAAGTTTTTTGCACACTTCTTCTGCTTGTGGTTTCCAAGTTAATTGGATATCTATCATAATGCCAAGGAATTTAGCAACTAGCATTTGGTCAACTTTTTGTCCATTATAATGTAAATGTAAGACTTCTGACGGAATCCGTTGATAAAAATGCATTAAGTTTGTCTTTGGTATATTAATCATTAAATTATTTTGGTCAAGCCAGCGTATAATATTTATTAAAGTGTCATTTATGTCATGTTCATATGCTTTTTTGTCAATACATTTAATCAAGGCAGTACTATCGTGAGCAAATACGATCATATGTTGTTCAATGTGGCGAGGTAAATCATTTATATACAGCAAAACCAATAAAGGGCCCAGCACACTACCCTGTGGTACGCCATACCTAATAATTCCAACAAATTCTAGATATTTCTGTGTGTTTCTTACGATTGCTAAGGTATGACTTGAAGAGATTAAGTACATTTCATCTGATGCCTATGATGTCTAGCTTTTTTATAAAAAAATTGTGATCAACACAATCAAATCAAATCATCGTTCCCCTCAATGTGTGCAGATGACTAGTTACACAATGAAAATTCTGTCTTTGGTCCTATAGTTATGACTGATAGCCATAGTCAAAATTGTCATTGATACGCTTCTAAGGCAAATTTTGACATTGCCGTCTTAAGCAGTGGCCGCCGAGGCGTCTCGGTGCTCTGTTCTTATTATTATGAAACCAAACTTATTTTTAAATGAACTCGGTAAAAAAATACAATCTTTTCTCTTTATACCTACATGGACTTATGATTTATAAGCTTTTAAACATTGCGTACGTGTCCGTAAGCCGATAGAGTAGAGTAGTAACGGTCAGAAACATTTCACAGATGAGGCTTACATCACTAAAACAGCACACAACGTTTTTTATACATAGTGACGTCATCATCTCTGTGTGATTTGTAATCAACAGAAGTCTTTTTAAACCTCAAGATTTTTACTGGATGTTGAACTTTTCCCCCATTTAAGTATCGGCACCACCAACATTACTGATGTGGCTATTATATTTTGTTATATCATCATCATTTCAACCAAAGACGTCGACTGCAGTCAGAGAGCCTCTCCCAAGTGTCGCAACGACTGGACCTGTGCGTCTCGCATCCACAGGATTCACGCAGCCTTCACCAGTTCATCGGCCACCTTCCAACGATTCTTCTTCCAATAAGCAGTCATTGTATTTATTTACAACCAAGCATACTAGAAAGTTCTTGAACTATCTAGTTTATTAGATTACGATACTTGTCCTTGGATAAGAATCGCAAGAGAGAAAAAGGCGTCCATCATCTGAAGAGGCAAGTTCATGTGAGTACAACTCTTGATGCAGGCAAAGCCTTTGCTCCAGGAATCGCTGCAAGTTTGAGGACCTTTCTGTCTCTGGAGCTGTCATTACAGTAATATGGGTCCCGTTTCCTTTACCACACATTGAGGCAACTACTTAGAATGTTTTTTGAGAAATATTCTATACATTATGAATTAACGCACTAAATGTGCACAAAGCGACAATAACCACAACAGTCCCCAACATTTAATTTCCAAAAGCATTATCCAAAATTTAGAATTCAATTCCTCGTACCAGACAGGCGACAGACTGAACAAACACCAACTTTCGTAGCTTCACGTCTGAAGTACAAGTGAAGGGTACGAAGTAGCATTTATCATTTATTCACGGTTTTACGAGTGCACGGTGTCAGCCTGAAGCCAATAGTTCCCGCGGATTTCCTGCTGCTAGACAAGACAGTGTTTGATTGTTTCGGGTTCGCGAGAAGGGAACTGCGCTTGTGTCTTGTTTTTGATGTACCAATGTGCTAGCTTTGTGGGTTGAGATATGTCTCTTCTACATATTTTGTTGAGTTAGGTCAATGTACGGTGAGTAGGTATAGTTTCGTTGGCAATCGAGCAATACGAATTAACGATTTTGCTTTTTATTTTATATCATTTATGGCTAACTTTATAAAGACCACTAAAATTTGTCATTTCACAAATTGTAATGTAGAATTATGCGTACAGCTAAGGAGTGGAATTACCTGCAGGAGTCTTTATTTCCTGATAGCTACAACCTGGAAGTGTTTAAGTATAAGCAAGTTTGCCTCATCATTGACTACATGCACTTGAATCGTTTATTGTCCAAATTGTTAATTTAAAATTAATAAAAATAAAATGAGCTAACTTTGATGAAGTACTCGTAGCTAGATTATAGGGAAATAATAATATATCTTTTTATTTATCTGTGAAAGCTTGTTATTAGCAATTTAGTTATATATTATTGTTATTATAATGTTATGAGTCTGTAAGCTTTCCTAAAATGTAAAAAATAAAAATAAATAAATCATCGCTTACCATCAGGTGATATAATGGTCAAATACGAGCTTATCAATAATATTAAAAAGCATGAATTATTATCAAAAAATGCCAACTGATTGGTGATAGAAGGTTCCAGCTCATCCTCTCGGAAATCTTTTTATAAAAGAGTTTCCTCGAAAATTCCTTTCCAATATTCAGTTAAGGGATAGCCAATAATTATATTAAATTCTGTGGGTGTTTTGGCTTCAAATATCTAATTACTTTTGATAAGGGTAGATCTAAAAGATAATAAAGCATTTCAGTAATTTTCTGATTACTTTGGCAATCTGATTAAATATCACTCAATCTTTGCCTGCCACGATTTGCGTTTTGATTGGCTCGCACAACGTCATAGAAGATGTTGATCGGAACTCTGTTGCATTAGATTTTCAAAGAAATCGTCATCTTTTAGGCACGGTCATGCTACAGAATAAGTTCCGTTCTTTACAGTAAAGGTATGATTCCGAACCACGCTGCACACAGTAGTGCTGCCGCAACTGTGCTGCCGCGACACGCAATGTCTACTACGTTGCTGCCGCGACATTGCTGCCTAGCTCGGAATGTAATCTCACATAAGCTTGTAGAAATTGTATGGGGACCAGTAGTGTCGCGGCATAACTGCCGCGTGCAGCGTGGTTCTTAAGCATACCTTTACTGTCAACCTTCAATGTTGCCCTGATTTACGCCAATCTTCAGACAATGTTTTCTAACACAATAAGTCAATTAAAGGAAGTCGATTATAGTACATTACTTATGGATAAGTAACATTAACAACTATTTTGAAAGCGGCATTTCAAGTCATTAACGCGTAAATTTTACTACCCCAACTAAACCTATGGCTGTCAAAGAAAAAAAAACAAAGATTTATGGTTGTTTATACAACACAATCTCTAGGCCTGTGGACGGCTCATTAAATACGACGTCAAGAAGGAAAATGTGAGACGGGCTGCCAGTGACCACGGCTAGGTATGGCGGCAAAGATTAACGGAGTAGGGGGGAGAAGCGACTGTGCTTTGTTCGTGTTGACGAGTGTTCTAGAATCTTTCGAATGTTATGAAAACGTCTGCAAGGTCTGCGACTGCGTCCTCTAAGATGACTCTCTCAGCGAAGATTTGTGATATAATGTGGTGACTAACATCTATGATGTAAACAGTGATTTTTTTGCGAAATAAAAATCAAGAGTTCATTGGGGACGAAGAATGAATAAATTCTTTTATTAATTTTTCGTCCCCAATGAACTTCTGACAGAATAATCATGTCATAGTGTGACTAAAATTTATGATGCAAGCGGGAATTTTGAACACGTAGATAAGTGATAAGACCATTTTTTTTAATTTACTTATTTAAAAGAAATGTCTTTACTTTCACAACGAATTAGCTACAAGCGGAATTAAAAAAGAACATAAAATAATCCCCTCAACCATTACAAAAAAAACGCCTACAAAATCAACCACCCCACACAAAAGAATAAAATCAAATCAATCGTCGCGTCTACGCAATTCAGTGGAGAGTTAGCGGGGCGGGCGGGGGAGGGCGGGCGCCGCCCAAAATAGCCCGCACGTGCCGCTCGCCCGGCTGCCCACGCGCATGCAAGATGGCCGCCGCGCCTGCGCAAGTATATATGTGTGTGTGAGCGGTGCAAGCGACTGTGGCACGTAATGCGCGGTAGATTGTTATGCATGGAAAATCTGTTTATGATGCTTGAAAGCTGAGATTCGATTGCGATGTGGTGTGGAATTTTTTTGCTGTCCCTAGTACCTACATAGTATGTACCTTTGTACAAACCTGACAAAAACTGGGTTTTAGGTATATCTGTTAATCAAGAAAAGTATGACAGTACAGAGGGAAAATAAGAATTTGTAAAGTTTTGAGTTTTTTTTTTTTTTTTTATAATCTATAGGCTCGCGTTTGACCGCTATCTCGCCTGATGTTAAGCGATGATGCGATCTACGGTGAAGCACGCTTACCTAGAAGAAACCTATCCTGAGTTCTGCTAGAAATAAATAAATAGGATTGAAGTTTTTTGGAATAGTCAAAATAATTATTCAATACAACGACCTTCGATTTTTTTTTTCATCTGTCCATATGACTGTGTTTATACGTATTTTTTGTGCTCAAGATATGCCTAGCACCAGACTTGACATTCCAAGACGGTTTTTAATATACCTCAAAACGAAGTCTCGTAACGAAAGCTATGAATCAACCTATCATCACATCCTGTAGGTATTCCAAACACTCAGATCTTCGCACATGCTGCCACCATCCCACCAGACGCTACCGAAGTTTCAGGAAAGATTCGTGAATCATGCGCATACTTATTAATGAGAAAGTCTGTCTGTTTGACGGGGCTTTACAATTAAATAAACTGTCTTAAACAGTTCCTAGTTTGAGAATATCACAGTGATTTGATAAACATCGCTCGTTTTTTGTTTGTTTTGAGTAAATACTACATGTTTAGGAAATACACTCGCGAGCAATGAAAAATTTCCAGTGACATAGCTCCAAATTACTCCTAAACGGGAAAGACTAGCTAAATGACGCCGTCTGCAATATTGAAGTACATTTAACAGCGCATCAGAATATTACCAACTAAAAACGTAAATATTGTGTTCATATTTTAAATTAAATGTGAAAAAATTAAATTAAGGTGTTTGTCGGCATTTTGTGGGTGGAACTTTTTCATTGCTCGGCAGTTTATATTGGACATGTGGTGTTTCTGGTCAGTTTCAGCATAGGATCTAAACTACTTTTTAAAATTGAAGGTACTGATAAAAATGCTTGGCTACAAAATTATGTAATAATGCAACAAAAAAATGCAAGCTGCTTTCAATTGAATCCGCAATGTTATTTCAAGAAAAAACGATAACAGTATTTTACCATTGTAAAATATACATACTACCAATTAAATGCTCAAAATTATGACAAGCGTCTCCCAATGATCTGTACATGATGTGATACATTGATGTGATGTCGATGATAATTTTTGTTTTGGACGAGCGCCGAGTAGGCACGTCATTATTGTCTGCTATAGCCGTCTTTATAATCTTTGTTTTATGCTTCTGATTATGTGATTTCACTCTCCCTTTCTTTCTACTTCCCTGTCTTCCTCGTGTCGTCATGTCTTGAACTCATTTTCGTACACTTTTTTTTAGGTCTCATCGTGGAGTTTTAATTAGTCATCACCATTAGCTGTCGTCATCCTCGTTTATCTTTTGTATAGGCATAGTGCCTTTGTAAAGTAAAGTTATTGTCAAGCTATCAGTATCTTTTTATTTATTTTGTATAGGCTCGCTCTTGACCACTTGCTCATCTGATGGTAAGTGATGATGTGGTCGAAGGTGAAACACGCTTGCCTAGAAATAACCTATTCACTCTTGACTTAGAGACTCCTAGATTGTAGCTATCAGGAAACAAAGACTCCAGCAGGGAATTCCATTCCTTAGCTGTGCGCACAATGAAAGTTCGCAAAACGCTTTGTGTTTATGTGTGGGATGTCCACCATGTACCGATGACGCATTGCCGTACGTCTTTTAGTCCGATGATGGACTGGGTGGAATCAAATTCTGCAGTTCCATCGCCACATTCCACCGTCTTCATCCATCCTTCTTCTATAGTTCCTAGTATAGCATGCTCCTCATCTATATTGTTAACTTATTGTCTTGCTGTCTTATAAAATAAAGCGTTGTGGCATGTTTCTTGTCTGAATTGCTTTTGTTTTATTGAATTATTGAAGCGTTGGCAGACGTTGGCCTGTCCCTATACTGTTAGTATCAACAAATACTTGTCCTTGAGATACATAATTATTGATGGTAGTAACGATATAATACTCGTTTACTTACAACGACAAAACATACGTGATACCGGTTAACGTCATAACCCTCCTTGTGGCTTATTTGATGTCCTCTTCATAATGACTTTTTGTTTATGGTAATGAGTTATTTTCTTGAGGTACTGTGATGATTTTAAAGCAGTGTTAAATACAATTTGTTTTTGATAGCCCATGATTCCATTGGTATATTATATTATCGTGAACAAAGTCAATGCTATTTTGTCCTATAAAGGTAACATCCACAGTTTGGCAATGTTTGGCTTCTTATGATTTCAGAAAGTCTTAATTTTTTAGTAGACTTTGAAGAGAGTGCTATACCTGTTGTAGAATATTTGCCCTTGCCATGAAACAAAGCCAATCTTTACATAATCTTGGCCAGACCATTAGGGATAAAATAAGTATTGGTAGGTACAATAAAATTTGTCATTACTTTTGTATTCCAAGGTTACGAAGAAGAGAATATCAATAAATTTTTAAGCAGTCGTAAATGTTATCATTGCAAATTTTTATCGTAATTTAGTGTCAAAACATGAGAAAAACAATCTCGAATTTTCTTTTATCTTCGATATTGTTATGAGTCTTTGAGTTTTATTTTTTTGATAAAGTAGACGATCAAAAACCTCCTTAATAAAATGTGATATTAATTAACAAAATATTATCATTTGAAATAACAATTAAAATATTTCCCTTCTTAATTTATTTCTTAGTAATAAATCTTTTACAAAAAAACAAAGTCATCAAGATGCACAACTTTTACAAATCTTATCCGACTTTATCTAATTAAAATCATTTTTTCGGCACATAAGAAAGACCACCCTCTATCATTCAATTAAATATTTTCTTTCTTATATACCTGCATCGTAAGTTCACTGCTCTCGCCTCTCGCAGGTACATATAGCGCAAGTCGCACACACACATCTTGGACGCGACGCATGCGCTGTGAAGCACGCGCACCGGCGCGCGCGCTTCTAAATATAGCCGCCTCCCGTCGAGCGACGTTACCAACCGCTGGAGATCTTGAAGATTCCTTAATTATTGCATTTTTTTCTCTCTTTTTCTTCACTGTTCGGTAACCTGATGATGGTTCTAAGACGGGGAAATAATTTTCTGAAGACTGCTTGAGTGCTTATGTAGTTCAGTGACTTTGAGTTATGGTTTGGGAAATCGGCTTTTACTATGGGTAATTTGATTAAAGTTTTGTTGGAGATGAATAATACTGAAATGGGATAAAATAAAAAGCATGTTACACCGTGTTACGGCTTTTACCATAGGAAGCGGCAAAGTAAACATGACAGCCATCCATATCTAAAACACTACGGAATGAAAAGAAAAATATCCACTTACCAAAAACCGTGTTACCTTGAAGGAATCCACTTTAAATTAACAAATAAACACTCATTCACCCGGATGGACTTTCCGGCCAAAAACTGTTAACCGACAGATATCCCGATCGCACAGATTTTGGCAAATGACCACAAAATAGTTTGGTACGTCACAATCCGGATGGTGATTGTGTCTCATCTCGACCTATTTGTTTGAAGTCTTGGTTGTTGGGGATGACATAGTATAGACAGTAAAGAGACGATCACATCAACTGTGGGATGATATCATGAGGTTATGTAGCCAGATTTATGTGGGTTTGTCTGGGACTGAAAAAATATGAAATCATAAGTCCGGTGTTTGATTTTGGATACGAAAGGTGGACGAATCACACTAATATTGTTAAAGTTTGTGAGTGAGTGTGTGTGTGTGTGTTTGTATGTTTGTTACTTCTTCACGCTCAAACGGCAGGACGGATCTGGATGAAATTTGGCACAGATATATATATATAGATTATAGTCAAGCAATAGCACATAGGATACTTTTTATCTCTGGAATATTTTCCCTCGGGACAATTTTCGACGTTCACGCGGGCAAAGAACCTGGCAGAAGCTAGTATATCATATTATAAAGGCGAAAGTTTGTGAGTGTGTGTGTGTGTGTGTGTGTTTGTATGTTTGTAACTTCTTGACGCTCGAAAGCCTTGACAGGTCTGGCTGAAATTTGGCTCAAAGATAGATTATAGTCAGGAATAGCACATAGGATACTTTTTTATCTCGGGAATATGTTCCCTCGGGATAATTTTCTAAATTCACGCGGGCGAAGCCATTGGCAGAAGCTAGTGAATTTATAATTCGCTTACTTTGCGTGTCTTTAGATTTGAAAACGAAAAATGTACTAAACAAATCGAAGTAACAGAAAAAATATTGCATTAAATATTCGACATACTAATAAATTGCTAACAGATTACTTATTGTTCAAAAATATTATCACGCTAAGATGCCCAGATATTAAAAATCAACGTTAATATCAAATTAAATCATTTATGCGGCTACGTAGAACGTGAAATCAATACTTGCGAATGGGTAGATACCTGCTTACGACAATTTTATGAAAACTGAACCTTCTGTTACGTTGTTAGCATCAAGTCTAATATATTCAGCTCAGAAGACGTTAAATCTTCCACGGTATTAGTATTTCCTTTATTCATTACTTTTCTTAAAATCTACATTTTTAAATAATTCTATAAAATAATTTAAAATATATATATATTATATTTTAGTATTCTTTAACAATCTCGGGAGTACCTACGTACTTCGTTGTTTATGCAACTGAAATCTTGAGTATGGGTCTTTGGGTTGACGTCTTTTGGCTGAAATGCATATATTTTTGACGTAAATTGAGTAAATAACAGTCGATAACAGCTTTATTCCCTATTAGAACCGACAACCTTGTTATTGTTTATTGTTGGCAATTTGATAGTTTAAGCTCTACCTTTGAATTGTTCTGGAAAAATACTAATTTGTTATGTAGGTAATGGGATCACTGGACCAGGAAAGGAAGAAGAGGAAGTGGCTTCATAAAAAATTCTATAATGTCTTTGGTACCTATTATTTTTTCGCTTTTGACACCGACTTCCGTATAGAGAGTTATTTTAATTTTTTAGTGTTTGGTTTGAAAATACCATAATTGCTATAACATTCGAGGAGTTCCCTCGATTTTTATAGGATCCCTTATCAGATCCTGACTTGTTGACAATAAGAACAGACCTTGAGAAAACAAAATTAAAAAAAAAAAGAATTTTCAAAATTGGTTCACAAATGACGCACAAATCGGTAACATCCAGAAAAGAAAAATTGTTTAGTCGAACATAGAAAAAGTCGATTAAAAATTTCAAAAAGTTGTTCCAGTTATATAAAAAAAAACAAACCTATTTGAATAAATTTACCTTTTCCTTTTCCAACACTGATTTGTAAAATCTCATAAATCTAAAGAGCGGAAAATGTAAAATATGAAAATCAGCGTACGCAGAACACCTCAATATTTACATTTACATACGGTAACACATCTAACCTTGTAAAAGGGAAGCTTGGTTACGTAACGTTGTTTACAATACTATGAGAAGTCATCGTAAATTGTGCCTGTTTAATGGGTGCCAGTATTAATGGCAGCAAACAGTTTTATATGAGCTTCGGTTTGCAACTTTGCTTGATTACTCAGCGGGTAGGCGGTGAATTATTTGATTGAAAAATCTGTGTAAATTATATGTACGAAAGAACCAGAGTAAAGGTTAATAACGACATCGTTATTATACTTAAATCATTCTTCTATAAGTGAGCACGAACAGAAAATGAATGTCTTCCATTAATTAAGAAATTCATGGAGAGTCAGCAGCCTAAAGACTTCGAATTAGTAAAAGGTATGTAAAATATCAGCCAACAAAATAGAAGTGGTGCTGAACTGCTAAATGGCAAAGAAGGTAAGTAAGATGGTAAGGGTTACCTACTTCTTTAGAAACAAAAAGGCCTATCAAAAAAATATTATCGTTTCTACAATTTGGTTTCAACATACTAACAAGTTGACAATGCACTATTTTCATGGCATAATTGACGGATACACCTTTGTGACATAAATCGTACTTGACAATGTTTCCAAAACTACTCGTGTTAGGTACATAGCATATTACTAAATAACATTAAACTTATGATGAGTCTCTTGATAGACAGTGAGATTTAATTTATAACATCGCAACTATAGGTAGGACCTTACCTTGGATAAAGTGGGTCAAAAATTTAACTAGACTAGATACACTTTTATTAGTTCGTCAATAGTTATTTTATTAAAAATTCTAGGTTAAAGGAACGGTCTATCTATGCGATAAACGATCTCGCTTTGCAAAATATATTAGGTTTTAAATTTTCATATGATGATTTAACTAAATAGAGCAGTGGTGGCCCTGTGGTATCGGCCGCGACTTCCAAGTTGTAGGTCGTGGGTTCGAACCCAGGCAGGCGCTTTACTTTGTGTAAATTATTTCATCACCACTGCTCTCAAAAACGGTGAAGGAAAACATCGTGAGGAAACCGGCAAGTTCTAGATCCAAAAAATCGAAGACATGTGACATCCACCAATCCGCACTGGGCCCGCGTGGTGGATTACGGCCCATCCCCTCTCACAGAGAGGAGGCATGTGTCCCAGCAGTGGGAACATTAATAGGCTGATGACGTGATGTGTGTGATGTGATTTAAGTAATTATAATCCAAATAATACAAGACCCCCCAAGCTTCGTCACATCGTCCGATCCCATGCACTCGTATCCACCGATTTCCCGTAGTCCTCACCAGGTCATCGAAAACAAGATGTTGATCCAGTAGGTAGTAGATCTATCAGCCGAGATGATGATGATGAATATCAGACTTGCTTAAGTAGTTTTAATCTTTATTAATCCGGAAGTTTTAGTCCGCCATTCTTTTTAAATTAGAACCAATTACCAGTAATCTAATTTAACACCAGATTAAGACTTCCACTTTGCTATAAATAATCTGATCTAAAAATAGTCTTCACTGGGACCTCCCGTGGGTGTTTGTAAGTGAGTCAAAGATTTTAATCTGTAGGATCGACAGCCATCCACCTGTTTCAAGAACTTGTCACTGCATTCAACACGCTTGCCAAGACAATCGGATGACCAATCAATTAGGCATATTTCTGAGAAGGAATTATTCGTTTGTGTTTTCGAGATGGTGCATGGTCAATGTAAGATAAACATACTTTATTATCCAAGAAATTGGTAATAATCTACTCATAAGGGAGTGATATTTTCTCAATTTAAGGGAACCTCTGAAAAGAGAAATCGTCATTCGTTACATTTGCAATCATGTACCGAATAGTTCCAATACACTGATACTTTTGTTACCCAAGCCCAGCACAGTAGTAATACTGGAATAAGTTGTTTGTTTAGCAGAATTCTACTTCATATATCATACTATATAAGGCAATTACAATTCTCATCAGGGTTGATAAAAATCAGGGTTTATTTAAAAAAAACAAAATATTCGGATTTATTTGATTTAAATCGGATTTTTTTGTTTTTTTTTTACTTTCTGATCCTTTTTAATTTGGAAGTCAGTTATTTATTTTAAAAAAAACACAACATAATATTTGGTTACTTTATTTATTAATAAAATTAACAAAAAAACATAAGTATTACTTTTAAAAAATAATATGAAATTATAAAAAAGTTCTTCTCAAATCCAATATTTTTTTAATCACACAAATGTTTGTCATATTTATCAAACAAGGAAAATAAAATAGACTTTAAATTAATAAGGACATACAGCCATTTGGGTTTTACCGGATAGATATTTTTATTAGCCTTATATTTTTTTTTAATTTAGTTTTTTTTAAATGAAGACTAATTTGGCTGCTTTCTCGGTGCCTAATCTATTTCTTATTTTGCTGTGCACCAAAGTCATAATTTTTGGCTGATTTGGTTGCAGTAAAAGAGTTTTGATTTAAATCACTGTTTTTTTTTTTAAATCATTTGATTTGAATCGCGATTTAAATCATATCAACCCTGATACTCATACAACAAAAATTGCAGTACCCAAGTTGTCAAACTGAAAACTTTTACAGCAGTACGAACATGAAGCAAAAAGTTCGATGTCGTGTCGCCATCAACAATTTATTGTGACCGAAGACAAGTTATACGTCGGTGTTAGCTTAGGGCAGATTTCTGAACTGTAAAACTGTATATCTCGTTCTGAAACTGTATTTGTGGTTAAGAACGAGTTGAGTATTTGTCAAATTTTAGCCTGAAAAACAAACATGCATATTAATTACCTAAACCGTAGAATGATTGTAGCTAGGTTATCTTCGTTTATTGTTTGTTTGGCGCCGCCTCAAAATGCTATACGATATTTTTTTTTTGCTTTTCAGTTCGTTATTACGTCGGTTAATTTTTATGTTACTTAGGTTGTTTTTTCGCGTTTCAGTTTACTTAATTTCAACAGAATCGGTTCACCATTTAAAATTCAGTGGAAAATTATCAAAAAAAAATTCTACCTTTAGGGGTTGAATTTATTTTTTAAAATAAATGGGACCAACTTTGAGCTATACTCATTCAAATAATTAAAATCCTCACTATGTTTTCCTTCACCGTTTTGAGAGCAGTGGTGATGAAATAATTTACACAAAGTAAAGCATCTGCCTGGGTTTCAACCCATGACCTGAAGTTGTACTTGTAAGTCGCGGCTATATATCGTATGTTTGTAACATACCACGACAGATCATCAGATCTGTATTCTCCGGAGTTTTAGGTCTAGGAGATGTTTCAATAGTACACTTACTTTTCAATAGTTATGTTTATGTCCCGCGTAATACGGGGTGCCGTAATGCCATCTACCGGCCACAAATAATAGACTCCGAGCTACATCTCATCTCTTAATGCTCTTATGTTAGTGCTATAAGTAAAATTCTTACTCCAAAACTTATACTAGGTTAGTAACACATTGAAAGTCATTTACCTTCTCAATAACAATCGTCTTAATCCTCAAATTCAGTACTCAAACAATAGCTTGAAGAAATAAGAAATTGAACATACATCTCCAAGGTTTACACGAAGCAGCTGTCGCGAACGTGAGAGTACCACGACAGCTGCGCGTGCGCACTTCTCTCGTAAATTCACATCAAGTGAGGCACCGTAACTTTAGTTTTACGGGATTTATCTAATGATGTTACGTCTATGAGATTTGTGTTTTTGTTGTGCAATATTGGCTGGAGATGCATGTTTGATGGTGTTGATGATAACTGCATTTTTAACCGATTTTCTAAAAAGGAAGAGAATCGTCTGTATATACCTATATATTTTTTAAAGTAGACATCTTAAAAGGTTTCGAATTCAGGCGGAATGAAACGTCTATGACTCAACCAGGCTTCTGAAAAATCACCTTTATGATACTGACTGATTACAAGTCTGGCTTTTCTAAGAAGCAGCAATTTGAAAAAATACATTTCATCAAACGAGTAGGCACCTAAGTAGTGTATTATTGGGGGTTCTGCATCACTTGCTCTCGCTTCGCTCGAGCGCGTTATGCAGAACGCCCCAATAATACACTACTACTATGGTCTGCCTCAAATTTTGACACAATTTATGTGAAACAAATTTCATTCCCTGGCAGTATCTGGTAGCAATCAATATCTTCTAATGCAGGTAAAACTAACGCACGGGCTGTATCACTCTCCTGATGAAATAAATCTGCTGTTGCTGTCGATATACTACTCCCACTAGTCTTTGACGAACTCGCAATCGATTTTTCATTATCAACCTGTTTGTTGATAACATTAACGAATGTGCGAAGAAGCTCACCAGACTCGCTTTTGAGTATAAGATACTTAGTATTTTTCAATTTAGATTTCTCTGGATCTTCCAACTTCTGGTAAAATAAATCTTCTGTTTGTGTTTTAACATTATCCTGGTGTTTTAATTCACCTACGTCCGATATTTTTTTTTTAGGGTGCATATCTTGAATATGTATTATCTCACCCCTAGCATTCTTGAAAATCATTTTACGAATGCCATCTAAATTAGATTTCACTGAGTGAAACATTATAAATAACATCAATAAATGTAATTATTTATTTAAGAAATAAATTTAATATTGAACCTTTGCACTGTAATATTCAAAGTTAAATTGCTGTGATGCACGACGCCTATGTAATATATACCCATAAATTGACTCATTTTTAAGTGCAATGTGACATCCTATACATATACACTTTAATAGGGTAAGTATTCCAAACACTTTTTTGTAATATAGTTTGTGCCCTTCACAGCGTTTAAATAAAAACATTTAGGAAAATGTATGGCATGTTGCGTCCAAGGATCATCATAAATCTCCCAATCTTCAATAACACCTCCACATGAGAAACATGCTGCAATATCATTTATACTATTTCCATAATAAAAGAATCCTGCGTCAGCCATTTCCATCACTAATCTTTTCTTTTTATTAAGTGTCCCCCAGTAATAATTAAATGAAAATTCACGCATTTTAAATGTGTTATACATGTCATATCGAGGCTTGTATTCATTTTGAGACATGTTTTATTGACTTTCTAATTCAATTAGGTACAAATGTATAATGGTATGGTCCAGCTTTTGTCAGCAACATATAAAGACTGGACAGAAGTAGGAGGAAGGGGAAGAAAACTAAGATGCATTTCACCTAACTACAGAAATAAAAACAATAAAATATTTATTTTAGAATTTTATTGTCAACACACCACTTATTTAAACACAATACATTTTTTAAAGCACATACAGAGTCATGATAAATACAGTTATATAAATCTTGAGAATATTTATATTGATCGTATAAGCTTATCAAACTTGAACATCCTTTATCTTCTAAATTGAATATATTACAATGACTATTTCCTAAAATATGCTTTAACCACAACACTTTTTCTAAACCCTTAACGTAGATACATTTATCTCTTAAAATATCTATAACCAAATTCTGATAATTAGAATAGGGAACAAATCCTTCACGCCAGCGTATCTTTCTGTTACGTTCAATCCAACTTACTTGTTTTTTTTCTTGCTTCGTTAATTTTGAAAATGGAAATGGTGGCTTAATTAAAAATATTTGTAATGTTTTATTATACAATATGGCGATTTCTTTTATTATAAATTCATTTGTTTCTGTTTTAAAGCCTTGAATATCCACAATAGCAATCATGATAACCTGCGCACGATGTTGCTGAGAGGTTTGTATTCTACAAGTCGATCGTTTATAATCAAACAATATGCAGTCGTCTTATCTGGTATTGCTGTAGAACATTCAATTTCCAACCTCACGTCCACTGGACCAGTTTTCAGGCTATCGTTTTGTCTTGAACAGTCTAAGATAAAGAGAGGGGCTTTTTCTTTGAATTCCTTTAGGTCAAGCAACGGGTCTACTGGATAGTTGTAATACGACTGACGAAATTTCACAAACATTTCGTATAATATACTATATTTGTTCTCAGAAAACTTTAAACCTAAAGGTTCATAAGGATAATATTGTGAATTCAAAAAGAGCGTAACGTTTGTTACTTCACAATGATCGAATACTGAACTATCTTTAGTTTTATTATTTTTTCGATTAGTTTGTAAACAAAAAATTACATATCTGGGTTTTTCTAATTGTGAAGCAGTTTTAATAGACCAAGAATGCTTTGTTGTTTTAGGTAGTAATGGATACTCATATAAATCCCAATTTCTATACGCCATCTGAATAGGTTTATCTTTTTCTAAATGTTTTAAAAGTGACAGTCGTTCTCGGTCTGATACTTTTATGTGTGGCACCCTCCACTGAACTCTTTGCACATCTATTTGAAAATTAGCAATATCATCAGTAAGGATAATGCTATTTAAATTAGTGTTACTTCTGTTCAGTATAAGTTCATGTTTACAATTTATCACTATTTTATTGTAATCCTCTGCAAACCCTAAAACTTTATTTAGTGGTATCACAGCACTAAAATGCCCATCACTTTGAAATCCCTCTAAACACCAACCCCATAGGGCAGCAACTTTATTTTCTGCTTCATTTAATGAGATGTATGATTTTATTGTTGACGTTATTCCAGAATTTTTTATGCGGTCTATTTCAATACCATTCATTTCGTATCTAATGTCTTGAAACAAAAACATAACAGGGTTGTTAGTGAACGTAACATTTTTCTTGATTGGATTCCCATCTTTACCGAAGAACTTCGCCTGTCCTTCGATGTAAATTGAACTGGCTGATGGTAGCACGTATATGTCTTGCTGGTGGAGGGGAATTCTGATTTCATCGTTTTCTCTAAAGCTGCTATTGTAGGGATTGTATGAATGGACTTCATAACTTTCGATCGAAGTGTCAAAGTGCGGTAATTCAGCAATCTGTAGTATATTCATATTTTAAATCCTAGAGCTTTAAGAAAATCTTTATTTACTTTAGTCAATTTCTTAACTTTTTTCTTGCGTCTTTGCACCTTAGCAATCGCAGAAGAACTAAGACGTTTTTCATTCGCTTGAGTGTTTTTATAATATACTATCATTTTGTTTTTCTTAAATGAAGTCGTAACTGAATTTGTTTCTCTCCAAAGTTAACACAGTGGCCAAATTGATCTACAATCTTAACCGATATTGATGAAATTATATTTTTGTTTACTGGAAAGTAAATAACATTTTGCGGTATTTCAACACACTGATGGCCTGGAGTAGTATCAGACACGAATTCGTGAATAAAATGAGTTGGTAATCCGTTGCAATACGAACTGTGAACAAGATCACATTCGATTTTGATTACAGACAGACCTCTGTTAATAATGGGGTTATTTGGTGTTGATTGTAATACTGAAAAGTATATCAAACCGCACTCATATTGATCTGACAAATGCAGCGGTGGTTGAAAGTATGAAACCAATTCCGATTTATGTCCAGAGATGGTAACCGTAGTAGACATGCTTCTATACTGACTTCTTTCGGCAGATCCTGTTTATTTTATTCTTCCACTACACCAAAAATTGTTCAAAAAGTTTAAACAAAGATGTCCACAATTATAAGGGTGATCACGCTGAATATTATCATAATTATAATGAACTTTGGATCCCAAGTATTTTATAAATTCCTTTGGAGGCTTAAGATTTCCATAACTATCAAAATATTCAATATAATCATTGTATTTTGCATAGGCTACCCAATGAGAACCAAGATTTTTAGAGCTATCTAAATTTATAACACCGCATTCTTTTTTAAAAGGGTGTTTAGGGAGCTTATCTCTCATAAAGACGCCTCTGAAATAGGGAATATTATTCCCATACTTCAAAATGTCTAAATTACTCAAGGCTCGATTGGGTAGCCGATATCTTAGTTTTTTTCTTTCGATACAAAAATTCCGAGTCCACCTTTATATGGTTTAAGGTGTAGTCCTTTTCCGATGCAGAGAGCTTCCATTTTTTCATTGTGTCTCCTCGATTCTATGAATAATTTTTTTGCCATCTTGAATTCATTTATGGTTTTAGCAATACCAGCTGCACCGCCTGCTAAAGCTCCCACCGCAGATAAGCCCGCAAAAATCGGAATCAAAGGCAATACTCCACCAGTTTTTGGTATAGGAATAATACGAGGAAGTTTAACGGATGAATCATCAGCTAATTTTCTGGCAGCAGCCATAGCTAATTCTATTGCCACTTTCTTGCATTTCGGTTTTAATTTTTTGATATGTCTTTTCGTTTTTCTAATAACATTTTTAAATTTGTTTTTTAATGCTTTTTCAGGTTTAATTTTGGGAGAACACTTTTTGCTTTCTTTTTTTAGGCCAAAACCAGTTTTGATTTTTGTTGCCATAGCGCTGCTTACTAAGCGTGCTGACAGTTTTTCTCCTACAGTCGCATCTGAGGCAAGTGCTCGCTCTTTAGCCATATTTAACAAAACTAAATCTGCCTTGTGGCGATCCTTTAGGTTTGAAGACTTGTGATAGGCAATGTCGTGTTGTTTGCAATATTCGTCTAATTTATTAACACCTTTATCTCCACGCGTAAGCCTTTTAATTAATTTAGTGCCAGGCCCGCAATAATTGTATCCCGGTAAATGTAACTCAAATGGTAAATGATTTATAATCCAATTGAGAAGACTACTCTCTTCAATACCCATCATAAGACTGAAACATTTGGACTGAACACTTAATAAATATTCGATTTATCAATCCAACTGTTTTCAGAAGAAGGCAAGCCTAACCATTTTACCAAAACCCTGTTTCCTTTCCTTCTAAGAACTTTTTCAACCAAATATACATGAGGATTTTTTGTCTTTTGAAGCTCTTGTACATAAAATGCACCTAGAATGGGCTGGCCCCTGATTGCATCTTCAATTAAATAGGTGATAGGGGTTGTTTTTTGAATTTTTCGAATTTTAAATATTTCTGTCGACCAGTTGGGAGTATATCCTTTTTCAAATGTCCCCTTATACTTACTAATGCGTACATAATCACCCTCTTTAAACTTGCTTTTTATGCTATCGGTTTTTACCAGCCTGAAATATCTTTGTAATATGCGTTGTTTATTATTATTGTCCACGTTTGCGGGAATTTCATCAATTGTGCGATGATAGGTGTGATTGTATTCATAAATAACTTTATTAAGAGTATTATCGATCCAGTTATAGCTTCCTTTTAGACTAAATTCTTTATAAAGTTTAGACTTCAATGTTCTGATGAATCGCTCAACAATTGAAGCTTTTTTTGTTGAGAAGGTTGAATAATGATTAATATGATAAGATCTCACAAGTTTTTTAAATTTATCATTATAAAACTCTGCCCCATTATCAGTTTGCAGATTTTTAGGCATACGCCCTTTTTCCAATAAAATCTTGAAAGAATTGCATACAACATCTTTGGTCTTACTTTTCAAAGGAAAGATCCATGCATATTTTGAAAATGTGTCAATAACAGCAAGAATAAATCGAAAATTTTTATTGTCTTTAGAAATTGATTGCATATCAATTAAGTCCGCTTGCCATAAATCATCTATATCTTTCATAATAACATGTCTTCGCGGAAAGTTTACCCTTGCATTTTTATGAATTTCGTTTACTACGTCGGCTTTACTCATATCTTTAATTCAGTATATCAACATTTGTCTTGAACCCACCATTGATACTGAATAAAAACCATAGTATCTCCACTATTTATTATTGAATTATGTCAGCTTCTTTTAATTCTTCAACTATCGATAAAATTTCATTATCATGATTGGTATTGCCAGCATCTCTCGAAGCTACTAATAATTTTAATCTCTCAACCAATTCATTGGGATCATCCCAATATATCAAGTCGGTGTTGTTTTTGTACTTCTTTAACTTTGGCAAGTTTCCTCCAAATTTAGTGTGAACAAGTTTATCATCGTTTGACGATTCGGAAAATAGGTGTTTGATTATTTTACAATATTTTATACCTTTGTCACCTCTTATTTGACCTTTAGGATTAAAATCTCTTTTATGTGCATTTGTATAATGTAACATATCCTTATAGACAAGTTTATCTTCGCTCGATATTAACTTTAAATCAGGTTTTCTTCGGAGTAAAAGTTCTTTTAGACCAGCAGTTAAATTGTAAGCTTTGTCACCGATTTTAATTAAAATGGTACTTTCGTTATTCAAACTATCAACTTTAGAAAATGATACTGTTGAATTACCCATGAATAAAGTATTGTTTTCACTTCTGATTCCAAACGGTATACTAATACCATCATAAATACCAAAGATGTCATCACCTTCTAATGAAATTTCTAAATTATCAATCGATTCCTTTTTAGCATTTTGTTCGACTAATTGGGTAGATTTTATTTTTGGATCGTAATAGTCATTGAACTTTATAGATGAACTAGCATTATTTTCATCGGATTCGATTCCTTCGGAATTTTTTAGAGTTGTATTTTCATTTTTATTATTTTTTTCTGCAGATTTATTAGAATTAACTAAAGTCTGAAGAGGATCTGTCACCGGTTTTAGCATTTTATCAAGTGACAAGTTCATTGCATGTTCCTGATTTTTCATATGTTTTATTTTATTTTTTATGGAGTCAACAGACTTCATTAATTCCATTTTAATATTTTTCTCCATATTATGTAACCACAACTGTATTCAACTAAGAAAGGAATAACACTAGCAATGTTTTTTGTATACAATTCATTTATATGTACATGTATTTGCTTTCATTCAAATTTAAAAAAAAAATCAAAATTCTGTCTGTACCTTCCATTATTTAATGATGAGTCTTTGTTAATAAGAAGAAAGTTGTAAGGGTTACTCCAAACACTTTTACAAATATCTTTGAACTGATTCCACGGTACATCAGAGTTGACATGTTCTTCATAGATGTGCTTTAAGTTCACATCATTTTGTTTAAATATTATAAGAAAGTTAGCATTATCGCGTAACAACTGTTTCGGGATTTTTGAGTAGGTTTGCGATAAATAAAAGCAATCAATTAGCTTATGTCTACCCATACAGAAATAATTGCGGATATTTGTTTGATTTTCACATACAACATCATCAAATATAAATACAGAATTTGGTAAAGCTTCACTCGGAGATATGACATCTTTATCGTCATTGAACTCATGAAATTTTATCTGAGGCACTCTTTTTAATACTTCCCGTAAAAAACAATATTTTGGTTGAAAATTAGTCTTCGAGTAAAGGTAAAGGTTTTGAAATTTGAGCCCATTTTCATGCAGTAACAAACTGATCACAACGT
Source organism: Anorthoa munda (assembly GCA_945859665.1). Lineage (NCBI taxonomy): Eukaryota > Metazoa > Arthropoda > Insecta > Lepidoptera > Noctuidae > Anorthoa > Anorthoa munda. The sequence continues at coordinate 8,031,714 of OX243900.1, read as the reverse complement.
TTGTTTTACCACAATTTGAGGGGCCGCAAATTATACAACGAATCGTATTTGGCAACAAAGCGCTATGTCTAATCTCTTTAGGAGACTCACCAAGATTTATATTTTTAACGTTAAGTGATATGGGTTGTTTGATCAACTTCATCTTGTCAATTAATTTAATTATTAACTAACATAAACATATATACTTTATTTGGGGCTATCTTTAGACTTGTCCCAACAGGAATGGTTCTAGTCTCATCTTACAAGATAGGTATGTATATTTAAGAGCTACGTAATGATCCATATTACTCATCGCAAATCAAATAATTTTTGCACGTGTTATAAAAATAAGCGATCACTTCACAGCTGGTGTTCTATGCATAAGGAGGTCGTTTTGTTAACGATTTTATATTTTCAAGGTAAGGTTTTTTTTTTAATTTAATTAATTAATTATTTAAACTAATAATAATAAGTATGTAATGCATCCCTTTTTTTTTACAGAATTATGTCACACTCACCATCGTACAGCCCCGTTGTAGATATGACCGCCCCGCAAAATTTAGCGGTATGTAACTAATAAGATTATCTTAAATCAAACATTAAATCCATAGTTCATGCTGTTTAGTTATAATATTCTTAGTATTCTTTCAGAATGCGATAGAAGACTCAGACCCTGTCACCAATCCGTTTTACTATGCTCAAGATGGGGAGAGCTGGTATGCGGAAGTAGCAGCTAAAACATGTGAGGAGAGTCGAAAGAAAAAAATAGAGGAACGAAGATTCAAGAAGAAAAAAAGTAAATCTTTTAAAAACTCTTCTTTTATCATGCGTAAGGAGCAAGGACGTGTTCGCCAGTTAATAAAAATTATGGTTTTTGATTTGGAAGGCCGTGATATGGAAGAAATAGACACTGAAACTGATAATGCGAGTGTGAATGTGCAGTATTTAGTGACAAGTGATTATGACGATATTGTTGACAAAACTGATCATTTAGTTAGTAAAATAGTACAAAAGTTAAGCAAATCTAATGTGTAATGTTTGTTATTGTTATTATTGTAAAAGTGAATTTAATTATTATTTGAATGTATTATTGTTAAATCAAAAAGAAATGTTTAAATTAATCGGGTTCATGTTATACCTGTATAATAAGACAGTATGAATAAATCAAACAACTGCTGTAAGATTACATAATTTATTTATTTCACATATTATATTAAAATATATAATTATTAGTACTTAAACTACAAACTAACAATTCAAGTTAGGTATTATTAATACAAGATGCTCAAATACATGCAATAAATAATATTCGAAAAAATCAATAATTTGTTTTCATTTAAAATATTGTTTTATGATGACCCCATGGTAAGGTTGTTATCTTATCAGCCATTATTTGTCGTTTATCATCGCTGTTTGACAAAATTACTTTATTTATCTTTTGAGTAAAAATTCTATGATTCTTAGATCTAATAATACACATATCATCTCTGAGTATTTCATTGTTCAGTAAAACCTTTTTATATTTTTCTATATTCAGCTTTTTTGTAACACATTTCTTAACACCTTTAGCTTTCTTTAAAGTGGAAATTTTAGAATCTATACAGTATAATTTTGCTCCCAAACCTACAAATTCTGATATAATTTCACCACCCATCTCATCTTTGAAGTAACCAGGTGTTTTAGCATTAACCATTGGTATATTAAATACATTATCTTTTTCAAAGTTGCTAGTATCAAAATATTTTAAATGTGCTTTTAAGTCTTCGTAAAAATCCTTTGTCTGTATTAAATATAGCAGACTGTCAGTGTCTGTATAGCAAAGCTTTAATTTATTTTCGTAAATTCTTTTCATGACCGAATAGTGGAATTTATATAAGTGACATTTTGCAATTTCTAAAATACTAAATCCGATATAGATTGGACGATCTAAAACTATTTTTGTTTGGTTCATTTGAATTGTTACAAGAGATTCTGAAATAACAGAAAAGTTATTGAAATTAGGTGCGCTAACATATTTTTCAGCCCCGTAAAACTTTTTAGTTCGATTAGATTTGTCTCTCCATATATTTACGAGCTTAACATCAACTTGTTTTCTTTTATTCTCTATGGTTTTTCCAAATATAGAATTATTTTGTTTTTTAAAAAAATCTCTTTCAAAATCAGAAGTTGCATTTTGCCTCAGCCCAGTATTTAAAGAAATATATGATTCTAAGAATTTACTTTGGTGAAATGCTAATATTCTATATATTTTTAACAGTTGTAAACCATTATTTAAGCATTCTTTTAAATGAATATAATGAATAACATATCTATGTTTATTGAAAAGATTAGCAATAAGTTTAGCATTTCGACTACAGAACGGAACAAATTTTTCGGGCGCAAATGGTAAATCGGAATGGTTATCATGCAAGTAGTCAGGGTAATGAAGATCTACTTCTAATATAAATCCAATATCAGAATCAGATGATAAGCTCATAACATCAAAATTTAATATTTCCTTCTGAAGGAGAAACCTAAATCCTCCTACTGGAAGCTTTTGCATCATAGCATATCCATATAAATTAACACAATCAAGATAAATTAGAAAACTATCAGGTTCTTCACTATTATAGTCGGTAAGATATTCATTATTTGCCTTAGCATATCTGAGTGAACATTGAGCAAGTCCTCCTCTTATACCCTTTTCTATCATTTGATATATTTCTAAGTCAGAGATTAGATCTAACTTGATTTTAGTATACAATAACATAGCATCCCAACTTAAGGATGGTGATGAAACGTAATAGCAAGGATCCAGACCATAATTATTTAAACTCATTTTCCTAAATTTTTCAAAAACATCGCACAGAAGTAAAACGTCACATTTAAGATACAAATCGGTATATTCACCCAAATTTTTTATATCAAAAGTTTTCCAAACATTTAAGGCATGCTCATAGTCTTTATCAGATATAGATTCAGATGTAAGTTTGTTGAAAAATTTTGATGGTTCTGGTAATTTATTCTCATCATATCGTTCCCAGGAATCTATGTAATCGTAACAATAAATGCCTTTTCTTCGAACAATATCAAATAAAGTATTATTATTAAAAAAAGATTTTAAATGTTTGAAATCTTCAGGGTTCATAGTCTTAACCAATTTGTCCATACTTGAGCTTAAAAAATTATATGAGTCAATAAATTTCAATTTTACAACATTTGTTGCATTGATGGTTATGAATTTTGTAAATGAAATATATTTCTCTTTAGTTCTCGGTATGAGATGAATTCGACCGTTTATCTTTGAAAGTTCATTAATAAATAAATGACTGTCATAACCGGATAAGTTATGAAACACTATGGGTATAAAAGTGCATTGCTTTGCATTTAAATTGCATATATCATGCGCAGGTCCTCTATATTTTCCAGTAAAGTGATCATGGTCCTTAACAATATTATCATTACACGAAAACTTATTTTTACAAATATGGCACTCAGTGCTGTTGATAAAACATCTATGTTCATCCTCAGTAAGCGGTATCATATTTTCACTCTCTAATAATACTTTATATAATCGTTTTACATCATTAGTCAAAGATTTGACAAATTTCTTAGAACAATCTGGCCCTCGGTAAGATACGAAATCATTTAATTCGGGATTTGAATTACAACAAATATAGTAAGCAAAACACGTAGCCTCATGAACTTGAATATTTTCTACATGTGTTGATTTATGTTTGTCAGAATATTCACGCAATAAACTTTCAAAATCACCATAAATCACTATTGGTACTCTTTGAGTTCTTTCATAATTTATGAAACTTATTTCAGTACCCTTCTCAGGTAATATGGTTTGTATTCCGGCACATTCGTGACAATTCAATTTCTCTTCAGTGTGAAAGTAAATAAAACATTCATCACATAAATATATTTTACTTTTATGTTGGGTCAATTGCTTGTGTACAAGTTTTTCAAAGCTTTTAATTAAACAGAAATGACTCTTTCTATTGTTGCTAATGTAAAGCAAATTGACATGGTATAAACGACGTGATTTTGTTTTATATAAGGGACCTGTAACTGTAACATTATTATCTAAACCGTATATATTGATACTGATATTAGAATTGTTTATTTCAAAGCGCTTAATGTCATTGAAACTAGGGGGAAAACTCATGTCAGAAATATTAAATAATTCGGAATAATGTGGATATGAAGAAGTTCTGTTTGGATTGGTCTTTGCCGGAAACATATCAGCTACAATACACCAAAGAAAACAATGTTGGTCTTCATTTTTTATGTTTAGGCATGATTTAGTATTGACAATACGTTTAGGCAATGGTAAATAAGAACCACCTCGCAAAGGATTATATTTTACGATATTAATTTCTAAATGACTGATAGACTCAATTGTCCAACCTGACTCAGACAGTTCAAATTCGGAACATTTACAAATAAGTTTACCACAAAATGATTTATATAAGGACAAAATATCTGTGTTTTGCACGACTACATTATACTTTGTGTTAAATGACTTTAAAGATTTTTCATAATTTTTTGGTAATATATACCAAACAAATAGTTCAAAATTAACTTTTACCGATTTATGTTTTTTCATCTGGTCTTTGATAAGGTAACAAATCGTTTCAGAAATTTGTGTTAAAAATAATTCAAGTGAAACGTTAACCATTCTAGGATTCACTCTATAACTGATTATCCGATTTCTAAAAGCTGTTGCTATTATATGAACATTATCAAAACGTGTCTGTAATAAGCAATTCGATTTGTGTACATTAGTTTTTTTGTGTGCAGAATATTTCGGAACTGAAACGTTACAGACTTCACAGAAAAACATATTTAGATAATTGTAATTGCAAAAACTATCTTAAAGTATTTAAATATTCTGGATTTCGGATATTAATTTCCTGTAAATTATTATTAAAAAACGAAATTTAAAGTGGATAAAGTTTAAATGTAAAACAAATTACAAATCGAATATTATAATTAAAATAATATCGAGTATTCTCAATGTTGAGATTTCTCAGAATCGAGTATTTTTAATATCGAGTATTCTGTTTCTTAGTATCGAGTTTTCTTAGTATCGAGTATTCTTAGTATCGAGTATTCTTAGTATCGAGTTTTCTTGGTATCGAGTATTTTTAGTATCGAGTATTTTTTGTATGAATTTTAAAGTGGATGAAAGTTTAAATGTAAAACAAATTACAAATCGAATATTATTATTAAAATAGTATCGAGTTTTCTCATTGTTGAATTTTTCTCAGATCGAGTATTCTTAGTATCGAGTATACTTAGTATCGAGTTTTCTTAGTATCGAGTATTCTTAGTATCGAGTTTTCTTAGTATCGAGTATTCTAAGTATCGAGTTTTCTTGGTATCGAGTATTTTTAGTATCGAGTATTTAGATTTTTAATATTTCATATATTTGAGCTTCCTGTAAATAAATCACAATTAATAATATAATGAAAATAATATTAATAAGTATATTATATGGATTACATTTGTTTAATAAGTAATGTTTTAGTATAAGTCAGTATCGAGTATTCTAAATATGATATTTTAAAGTGGATGAAAGTTACAAACAAATTACAAATCGAATATTATTATTGAAATAGTATCGAGTATTCTTAGTGTCGAGTATTTAGATTTTTAATGTTTCATATATTTGAGCTTCCTGTAAATAAATCACAATTTAATACCTAATGTAAATAATATTGTGGATTACATTCGTTTAATAAGTAATGTTTTAATATAAGTATAAAGAAGAGTATATGAGTAAAATAGGTATCACAATAATATTATTTTATTCCATCAAATAATATTATTTGGATACAGAACAGGCTGCACGCCCTTAAATTCTGCTTTCGCTGCAGATACAAGATTATTAGTGGCGCGCCAAGTCGCTGAATCGGAGTATACAGAGGCCCTATACGTGAGGAGCGCTTGCTTCCATCGGTCCTTTCCGAATTTTTCAGCGTCCCTATGGTTATAAATACGGAGCTCGATATAATAATCACCGCTCCGTGTTAGGTCCTGCTGATAGGAGTTTCCAGAAGCTGTTCTTCTGGACAGGGACGATCGCAGTGCAGCTGCCCTCACCGGTTCAAGATCTCCCTCTTCCTCCTGTAAACATTGTTATAAAATAGCATTAGATAAACATATTTGAGAGGAGCAGAGGAGAGCAGTGGTGACCCAGTGGTAACGACCGTGACTTACAAATTGTAGGTTGTGGGTTCGAACCCAGGCTAGCGATTTACTTTGAGTAAATTATTTCGTCACCACTGCTCTCAAAACGGTGAAGGGAAACATCGTGAGGAAACCGGCATGTCCTAGAACCAAACATTTTAAGATATGTGCACAGGGCCCATGTATCCGCCACCCGGGCCCACTCCCTCTCACGGAGAGGCCTGTGTCCCAGCAGTGGGAACAAGCCGTCAGATTGAAATCCTATAGGTAATTATAAATCTTAAACACATGTTTGATGAAATATATATTTTTTTTACTCACCGAGGAATCAGCCACACAAATCCGCTTGATTTTCTTAGGCCTCTTTGGTGAAGTATCGGTTTCGGAATCAGACTCACTGCCAAATAATTCTTTTACAGGTGGAGTTGAGGCCGCAGCTACTTTCTTCGATTTGCCTTTGCCTTTAGCCACTTTTATTTTCGGCTTTGTATTTCTTTTTGGTTTAAACGATGTAGAGGGCTCGTTGGGATGCGACTCTACATCGGATTCAAATGGATTCACAAATGTCGACCTAAAATAAAAAGAAATAGTATATAAGAAGTTATACAAATGAACGATTCCTAAAAGGATAGACAGAGTAATAGAACACTCTCTATAACAATTTTCTCTATCTGGAAATCGATCCTTGAATACTTAGAAAATTGAATAAGTCGTTATTTGGTTCTAGAACTCAGCGTCAATACTTCATGTTGTGAAATGGTAGTAACGGTTATTAAACCACTGCACGAGAAGCAAACAAAATAACTCAATAATAAATTTTAATTAGATCTGGAATCGAACCCAAAACTTTGCATTCGACGGTGACACTGATGTTGAATGGGCTACAGGGAACGTAAGAAATAAAAACAATTAACACATTAAATATTTATACCTTGGAGTCGAGCCAAAGATTTTACGTTCAGCAGTTATACTTGTAGTCTACATCATCACTGAGTTACTAGTAAGTTTAAACCCGTAAATAAACAATACTTAAAATTGGGAATCGAACCCTAGACTTAACTTTCGATTATTGCATTTACCATCACTAAATTGCAAGTGCAGTAAGTTATACAAAAAAATAATGTGATACGTACATACTTGTTGTGGAAGATATAAATTTGCACACTTAATCACTGAAGATGATGGAACTCGTCACCAACACAAGAACACCAACAATTCACAAATAACTGATTATGATTGATGGATGCGTCATTGAAGGGACTTATTTATAACACTTTTACGTAAGGTAGCGATTATATTAATATTTGCAACTATTGTTTTAATGTTTCACTAATATTTGACTTGTAAATTATATTTTCATCACTCCTTAAATAAGGTCTATAATCATTTGTTCTTTATTAGACACTATGCACACAGCCTACAATTCCATTTTTGGGGCGGTGGCGACACTCTGTCGCAGCAATCTGAGACGAAAATCTAAAAAGGAAGTTGCATGTACCTTGACCATTCAATATCGGTCTATGAAGTCTCACATTAAAATGGTAGCAAGAGGTTTTGTAAACACTTACCAAAATAAGTTAAGCCTAGACATTACATTTAGGAAAATGTATGGCATTTTACATTCAAGGATTATCGTAAATCTCCCAATCTTCAAAGCGATCCAGTATTTTGTCACATTTTTCGACGACACGTATGGCGCATTGCTTAAGAGCTCGTCTCGCTGCATCACAATGTAAATATTAGTTTATAAACGTGCTGCTACTAAATGTCCCAAGTGTCGCGGGTTCGATTCCCGCACGGAACAAATAAGTATTTGTTCCGGTCTGGATTTTGTTTTCATGTTTTATTTTTACCATTATTTAATTTAATAATAATAATACTCTGAAAAATGAGCAAGTATGAGCCTGGCTCAAAACATTCTTTAGGTACTTACTTAATGGTAAGGAGGTATGATTGGTGCAGTGGTTAGATTGACTTCTGCCCTACGTGTCGTGGGTTCAATTCCCACACAGCAAATATTTGTATGATCTACAACTAGCTCCGGGTCTGGCTGTCTGTAAAATGTATGTCTGTCAACGAAAGAAATCTTAGGATCGTATCGTTTTATTCTTGGCTTTGTGCTAATAGTCTGTTGATATCTATTATTTTTTAATAGCATAAAGTGTAACGTCGGTTCCCATGTGCCTAATGAACCTGCTGGAATTTATCGGGTGCAGATCCAAACTACTCGCTATTAAGAATTACGTTATAGAAAATAAAATAACACTGGACCTTGGAAATCAAACTGGGTTCCTCATGCTCAACAATTGCAAAATTAAAATCGCTAGACCAAAGAATAAAATAGATAAAATGCAAGTAAATTCTTGAACTACTAATTGATGCACTCTACATTGTTTTACCTAACTACTTTAAAAGCATCACACTTTCGTCAAGTAATATAAAATATAGGGACATAAGTTGATCAAACGAGTCGAACTTGATATGGTTGTTTATAAATTTTTAGTACACATCGCACCGTTGATTGAGGCATTCTGCATAACGCGCTATTATTTATTCCAATGTTCGACATCGCACCGTTGAATGAAATAAAAATATTCAGCCCGTATTGCAAATTTGAGGCAGACCATAGTAGTAGTGTATTATTGGGGCGTTCTGCATAACGCGCTCGAGCGAAGCGAGAGCAAGTGATGCAGAACCCCCAATAATACACTACTCACCTACTGTTAATTTTGTCATAAACATATAAAAAAATGCAGCGCCAAATTAACAAAATAATCTGTTTAAAAATACCGCAATTCTTTCTAGATAAATAATTGGCTCTCAATTCCCTGAAGGAGGCCTCTTAACTGCGACGGAAGAACCACCCTTTACATTTTGGCATAACGATTAAATTGGCTTATGCAACGAATGTGACATGTGTCGTTTTTGATAGAGCTGTTAGGGCGACACGTGCGCCGTGCGCAAAGTAAACTGAGATCCTTTGGCAGCTGCGGCTCAATTGTGACGCTTGGCTCTTCGTGACTCACACGCAAATGGGCCATTCTGTAGCGTTGTTTAATTACTTCAAAACAACAGTCGATGTATTAGCTAGACTTGTGGTAACGACTTGGTTGACCATCGAGGTGAAATGTGGAACCAAATTTAAAAAGAATATGAAATAAAAATGCGACAAAATATCGATCCATCACAGCTGTTGTCTACTTATAATAATGGTGCAAGTTAATACATGGTTATCCTAGAGTGAGACTACGTAGTTCACCTGGGGGTTGACCATAAGCTCTTAGCGTAAGGTTATTTTGAGTGTGTGTAAGGGACAGATGTATATGACTTGTATACATCTGTCACTTACGCGATCTCAAAATAACCTTTCTCTAAGAGCTTATGGTCACTCCCCTGAAGACCTAGACAAGGTGGCATATATAACGACTGTCAAAAGTCCAAGACTGTATGGGATTGACCACGTGTCATTTAAAAGTAGAAAATGTATGGGATTGACATGACGTATTAATGTGAATCCCTTACTTCTTTGTTGTTTAGACAATGGTTATCGCCTTGTTATTCTTTTCTGATTAATTTCGTTGCGGGATCCAAGACAGTTAAATTCATTCTCCGGGACGTCGTCGAGCTTCATTGCCTTGGCGCTTTTCTGGTGGTCGCCACTGTTGATTCTGGCTTTCAGGAGTTGCAGTGGTTTGGGAATAGTACGGTGAGATTTTCCAAATGGTTATCGCTGTAAGTACATTTTCTGTGGCCCCACTGATCTCAATAATCTTGATTGATTGAGAAGATTGTTCTACAAAACCATTTACCTAAAAACACCGGGTACTACAAAAATAGCCTAACGTGTAGTAACAAGCAAGTGCTGAAATTCCCAAACCACGTAATTTCACATTAGTCTTTAAAACAAAGAGTTAGCTTTCAGAATTGCTCCAAGAAATTGTGTTAATGGCACAGCGAAGGAAGTCGGATGAGCATTAGTGAACGTCATTGAAAAAATACTCCAATTCCTAGTTCTTTGTAAGAAATGTTGAGGCAATGATGTCATGACGGTTTGCGTCATTTAAAGTGATTCATATAAAATATTATTCGTCTTCCTATGTTTTATTATTCACAAATTTCTTTCATGTCTTCGGGATTATGCAGTCTACATTAATTTTCGATGTTTTTATCATGGTCTTGCGTAACTATATTCTTCTTTTAAAACTTTTTGTTTGTTATGAATTCAGATTTTATTTAAACGTTGTTTGAGCTATAAATAGTACCTGGTAGATTTAAATTGGGAGGGATAAATCAAACTTGAATTAAAAATAAAATATGCAATTTTTCATCTGTGGCTCTGACGTTGCAGTCCGTCTGATAAACTCTACATAAACAGTGAACGAACTGTAAAAAATCCTTATCATTATATTTTTGGCGCATAATAACATTGCTTTTTCAATTATTTCAGAGTTTAGATGGATCTCAAGAAAAAGAAACATAAACATATTATCTATTATCTATCCAATTTACTCACACAAGAAAAAGAAAACCTAAAAATCTGCAAAGTCTTTGGAATCTACTTTTCCACAATAGGATAGTAACTTTAGTAATTCAAATCAGAATACCAAAACAAAATGATATAAAAATCATTTCAGAACAAAAAAACAACAGGCATCCAAAGCCAAAACACTTCAGAGTAACTAAGTGGATGTTCCATTGAGTTCACCCAAATGAATAGCAATAAATCTGTTATGATAGCAGCCAAACTCTGCTTGTTGAATCGACTCGGTTTCAATCGTAAAGTCTACACCAATAAGCTAGGAATGCGTTTCAACTATGTCCTTAGGTTGTTGATCGCGTAAGCTTCGACTGTTAACGGGAGGTGAAACGAGATTCAAATATCGAATCGACTCGAAAACAAATTATTCAATTTTGAAAATCGAATGATCTCTCAAAGTTTTTGCTCATAATCTTGTAGCGGTTTTTTTGAAATTCTAGCATATTGGTAGTGCCCCCTGCAAAGTATTTATCTGTCGTCGAGTTTGTAGAATGAGGGTAATATCGCACGTGTCCCTTGTTTACGTTAATTAGTTCGCGCTTCAATATTATTGGCCATCTGGACTTTATCTAGTGCACATGTAATTATATAATAATTAATTAGCAGTAGATATCTTGATAGTAGTCACTTTCTTTGAAATAAGACATATGTTTCTAGACAATATTTTTTTAAATTGAACTTAAATTACCTAGATGTTACAAATTAAAAAATCATCAAAAATAATGTATTTGTCGAAAAAAATTCAGCAATCGACAAGATTTTCGCCATCACTATCGAAAGCTCTCCCGCTAAGCGTCAAGAGGGGGTGATTTGGTGTGTTGGCCGCACGCCAGGCGGCGTCTTTGGCCGCGAGCCAAATCCGGAGCGCACAGTGGAAAAGAAATGGCGTCGCGCATCTTTGATATGCGTCAGAGGCGTACGCGCAGCCCGCCTCGCCGGTAACATGTTTTTCACGATGTATAAAAGAGGTTTTATTGCGGTTGGACCATGAAACTGATTGCCGTTGTGTGTAAGATAGATGGTAGGCGTTCGTTACGGGTTACAGGAGGACGTCGTTAATGACTAGGAGGGTGGGGTTGGGGGGGAAGGAAATGGTCTCGTTTCTTGATATTGACTACTGTAAAGGTGATTTTCAGAGGCACTGGCACTAGTGAACGATGAACGAAGGTGAAATTCTGCCAAACTTGCACAAGTTTGGCAGAATTTCACCTTCGTTCATCTAGAGAGTTATGATCAGTTTGTTGAATGCATATATCTCAAATGGAATTTCTGAAGTTGATGAAAAGATCAAACAAAAAATATACGGATCGACTTGAAAACCTCCTCCTTTTTTTCATCGGTATAAAACATAAAAGTTTGCACTAATACAATAGACACTGTAGTAATTGGTCTCAAGACAGTTATATTAAAAGTCAGGGAATAGTATTTGGATCTCTTGATATACGAGTACGCCAATCGGCGCGGACCGTGGACGCGTCCGCATTAAAAGTTTTGAAAACCACAAAGTAATAAATCTATGATTGCGGTTGTACCAGTTTATAACTAAGAACATTTTCGTGTACACCAATACGATGCAGTCATAATAGTTATCTTTTCATGAAAAACGTATGTCATAACTTTCGTATGGAATGCTGGAAAACGGCCAGACACTAAATGTTTGTGAATGGAGAAATGAAAGAGAAAAATGTGTTACGTTTTAGTGAGCTATGGTGTTATCATTTCTTTATAGAATAACAACCGCTGAATAGATATGCTCCATTTTATTGTGAAGTCTTGTAACGCGACTTCTCTATCTATCTTAGGTAGGTATCTGGAATTCAGGTGTTGCGACTTCCGTGGTAGTCGCCATTCCTTCATGCAAAGTAGGAACCCCGTCCTATCACTAGATGACATAGCCGGGGTCCCAGCGCTAACAAAGAAAATTCGGTTCAAATAAATAATAAAAGGTGGCGCGATATGCATCGATTTGTTATTGAAATGTGTGTAAAATTATCATTTTCTAGAATTGATCATAGAAATTGTAGGTTCTTGTTTAATCAACTCCCCTAAGTGCAAAACATGGAATATTGGGCTCTTAATTCACATTTCAAAGATTATTTAAAATGATCATTTAAAATTGATACCAATAGATGGCGCGGTTTAAAATTTCTGAGGCATGCCACTAGATAATTTAAATTTGTATTGTTATGAAACTTTAAAAATGTACAAAAAGAATACCATAATACAAATCGTCACTGTATTTAAAGAAAAAAATTGTCACGAAACAGAAAACCCTTTTACTTGCAAGTCGCTGGCAACACCATCTGTAGCCGTGGAACGGAACCGAACGCGATCGATGTACTTATAAAAATAATCAGTATAATCAGAAGAAATAACTAGTAGTTAAGGCATCTATATGCCAGTATTATTTATTTTCTGTAGCTATAGTGAATACCAATATCAATAGTATGAAAATATGTAAATTTTATTTTTTATTTTAGGGTAGCTCCAAATTCCATCCACCACTAACAAGGGTTCCTCTGCAATTTAAGTCTGCCCACTGCAGGGAAAAGGCCCCTTTTCATACAGAGAAGGCATGAACATTGAGCATCACGCTTGTTCAAGGTGGGTTGACGATTTCAGACTTGTATTAACAATAATTGCAGGTTTCCTTGCGACGTTTTCCTTTACTAAGGATAGGAGGCCTATAAACCCAGCAGTGGATTATTGCAGGCTGAATTTATGAGGATGATAAGGTATCTGCTATTCATCCTGGTTCAAGAAGTATGACCCTTTTTTTTTGGTTTGGAGAAATGCTCATGCATACTGCGCTACCACGGGGAGATAGCGCAGTTATGTGGCTCCAACCCACTAAAACTCCATGGTGTCCTGTCCTCCTGTACCGCTTATGGTGGGAACACGGGCACGCGTTAGCACTCACCGTGAACCCGCCCCATGGCTCCCTTGGTCCCCTTGTGACGGGTCAAGGTCAATGGCCCCACCACCTACCATTTTTCGGCCGCAGGGGGTAGGGAGAACGGCGCACCGCAATACCGGTACTCCTCTTCCGCCATGGCCTCCAACCCTCAGCCGCGATATCGTATGGGTTTGGGAGGTACCATACGTCATTGCGGCCCGCCTTAGTTGCGATGTCGCCCAGGCAGCACCGCAACCTACATGTTGGCCGCTAAGTCGACGGCTTATCGGCAAAAGCCCTGACGAGCGGCCCCTCCTCGGGTTCCTCTTCGCTTCACCGTGGGTGACCAAGACACGGTTACTGAGCCCCCCCGCTTCGACAATGCGGGAACCCACCGGGGGAGGGGGAAGTATGACCCCTAGAATGGCAACAGAAAGAGCTAAGCTCTAAAGAGCCTCCAACACTATTTTATCATATATCTGATCCTCTACCACATACAATTATTAAAGCTTTTACAACCTACGCTAGCTATTAATCTCGATAGTTTTCTAATTAACAATTATAACATTTCAGTTCCATGCGGGTAGTCACAGCGGACGCGCGTGTCTCACTCCGCTTGACCCGTTTGTGTTTATTATTTACGCGATAAGTAATTACGCGACGAATATTGGAATAACGAAAACGGGGTTACTCCTGGTAACAGGGGGCCCTTTATACTAAAATGTCTTTCACCCCAACGTCTCAAATACCCTCAATGTCTCAAATTCCTCCAATGTCTCAACTACCTACACAGTTACATCCAACACCCAATACTTCAAGTTATGCCAATGTGACGTCATCTACATGTTTTCCCAAGAAAGATCAAGCAATTATACTGGACTCGATCGATGGAATAACACTCAGGGAGTACCTTATAGCCCTATCGTCTATTATACCAACGTCATCTATTCGATTTATATCTCGTATATCGAATGCACGTATATGTATATACCTAGATTAAAAAAAAACAGCTGACAACCTTATTGAAGAAAAGAAAAAGATTAATATTCATCAAAATGTTCTTGAAATAAAACCTTTAATTACGAGAAACAAAAGAATAGTATTGTCAAATGTTTGTCCCGTAATACCAAATTATGTCATTGAACAAAAATTCGAAGAATTAAATATAAAAATAATGTCGCCTATAACATTTATGAAAATTGGTGTGACTGATCCTGGATTCTCTCACGTATTAAGTTTTAGAAGACAAATATATATTAGCCCAGAGGATGACTCACGTCTTCCAGAATCAATCCAGTTGAGCTTTGAAGGTACAAATTACTGGATTTATATATCTACTGATGCCCTAAAATGTTTTTCTTGCAATACAATGGGCCACTTAGCCAAAAATTGTCCGCAAAACATACCAAAGACCCTCAAGAAAAAGATAAAGAAACAGCGGAAGAAATAAATAAAATATCTGATAAAAATCATGACTATATACCAGACCCCGTATTCAATTCTCAAATGATACATGAATTCCCACAACCTGAAATTACCCCTAAAGGAAAAAAACGAATTCATTCTCCAACTATCAGTGATGCGTCAAAAATTGATGTAACTCAACCTATTGTGTATACAAAAGATGATGACTCTGATATAATAGAATTTGAGACAGATGAAACAGGCAGCAATGTTTCAATTGAAGATGTGGAAGTCAAAGCTAAGGCGAAGAAGAAACTAAAAAAGACTGATCTCAGAAATGAAAAAGAAGTTTGGAAAGATATTGAAGACAGTATGATAGAATTAAACAGTGATGAAACATTTCCTATAAGCTTAGATCAATTTATAAGCCTATTAGATAATTCACGTGGTAGACAAAATATAAAAGAATTAGTATATTCCTATACAGAAAATGTAAAAGACCTAATTAAAATGTGTAACAATTTACATTGTAAAATGAATAAGAGTTTAAAAAACAGATGTTCGCGCCTATCAAGAAATTTACATGAAATGTTGACTACCTCCATTGTTACTGAACAAAAGGATACTATTTAACTACATACATTTATCTTTGTCTTAACTTTAAGTAAGTAACACACATATAATATATATATATATTTCTTGTTATATATCAATAATATGGACATTATACAGTGGAATGTTAACGGTTACTAATTCTAATCTTTTAAAGATTAGAAAATATAAAACTTTTAGTCAGTCGGTTAAGTCCAACCTGCATTTGTTTACAAGAAACTAATTTCACTTCTAGTTATTGTGCTTCTATGAATGGGTACGAAAGTTTTTATAAAAATCGGTTGCAGAGTAACAGAGCTAGTGGTGGAGTAGTTATGTTTATCAAACCATATACCTTTCCTGAGGAAATACAAATAAACACATCTTTAGAAGTAATAGCCATACAAATTAAATTTCCTTTCGCTATGACCATATGCAATATTTATCTACCTAATAGTACTCCACTTAACATAAACGAATTCAATCACTTAATTAGTCAACTGCCGACCCCTTGCATAGTTTTGGGTGATTTCAACAGCCATAATTTTTATTGGGGTTCTGAAAAATGTGATACGAGAGGTCGAATAATAGCTGAATGGCTTGATGAACATCAGGATATACTATTATTAAACAACGGCCAACCTACACATTTTGACAGTAATACTGGTCGTACGAGCAATATTGATCTTACTTTGGCTTCACAAAATATTACGTCATATTTTGAATGGAATGCTTTAGATGATTTGTATGACAGTGACCATTTTCCAATAACAATTAAATCTCTTATTACGCAAGATATACAAAACAATATTTAATTACCTAAAAAATGGATATTTGATAAAGCTGATTGGCTAATATTTAGAGAAGAGATCGATAAAATTATTCCTGTATTATCACCTTTAAGTTCTACCTTTGATTATCAGGTCAATGATATTGTTGAAAGGTTCACCGAAGCAATTATTGAAGCCGCCAACAAGTCAATACCAAAAACATTGGGTTCGTTCAGGAAAAACAATTTGCCATGGTGGAATGATGAATGTCAAACCGCAATAAGAGAAACCAAAAAGGCTTTAAAACTGTTTAAAAAATTTGCTAGACATGACCCTAATTCGATATATAAAATTGAGTATAAGAAAAAAAGAGCATTCTGTAGAAGGCTTCTCAAAGAAAGAAAAAAAAAGTATTGGGAAAATTGGGTATCATCTATTAACAACAAAACCCTTATTGGGGACATGTGGAAAAAGATACAAAAACTTAACCATCGCATCAATAGATTCAACAACATTGTTCTCAAAAAATCTGACGGTACATTTAAATCTGACCCAATTGAAACTTCCTACTTATTAGCTAAAACCTTTGCATCCAACTCTAGCTCGAATAATTATGATAATGTTTTTGTACAATACAAAAATAGTCAGGAAATTGAATGTAATTTCGATACCTTTGATAATTCTAACCCAATTAATAAGGAAATATCTATGCATGAATTGCTATCGGTGTTGTCTCAGATAGGAAATTCTAGTCCAGGACCTGACAATATATCTAATATTATAATAAAACATTTGCCCAGCAGTGGACTAAATTACTTACTAAAAATATACAACTTTATATGGCAAAAGCAGGTATTTCCAGATAACTGGAAAGAAGCCTTAGTTATTCCCATATTAAAACCTGAAAAAATACCAAGTCTAGACTCTAGTTACAGACCCATATCTTTAACATGTAATCTTTGTAAAATTCTTGAGAAAATAATAAGTAAAAGAATTCGATGGTATTTAGAAACTAATAAATGTTTTTCTCCTTTTCAATATGGATTTCGACAATTTCGATCAACAATAGATCATTTAATGAACATTGAAAGTGAAGTTCTTGACAGTTTTGCAAATGATAATCATACAGTAATTGTAGCTATGGATATAGAAAAAGCTTATGAAATGGTTTGGAAACACAGGGTTCTAAAATTGTTACAAGATATTAATATCAAAGGGAATGTCCTAGCGTTCGTCAGAAACTTCATGTCAGGAAGATCAATTAAAGTAAGAATAAATAATACTTTATCTAACTCTATTCCCATAGAAAATGGGCTACCTCAAGGAGCGGTGCTTAGTGTAATTTTGTTTTTAGTAGCTATAAATGATGTTTTGTCTTGTATGGAAAAACCAGTTAAAGGATTTTTGTTTGCTGATGACCTGACCTTAACTTGTAGTGGCAGGACACTGAATCCTACGTTAAAATTAATACAAAACACTCTAAATAGTCTTCAAGATTGGTCCAATAAATCAGGATTCAAATTTTCTAAAACTAAAACCCAATTCATAATATTGTCTAATAAGAATAGTAAAACTAAGAACATACATTTAACCTTAAATGAGCATAGTCTAAAAGAAGTTAATAATTTAAGAATTTTAGGATTAACTTTTGATAAAAAAATGACTTGGAACACACACGTAAATAAACTAAAATCTGAATGCCATAAAAGGTTAAATATAATTAAAGTACTATCATCAACAACTTGGGGTTCTGATAGAAAATGCCTGATTAATACATATCGCGCTTTAATTAGGCAAAAGCTAGATTACGGATCTGTTATATATGATTCTGCCAAAAGACGTACCTTAAATTCCTTAGAAAGCATTCAAAATACTGCTCTTCGTCTTAGTATTGGTGCGTTTAAAACAAGCCCTATTAAAAGCATTTTAGCTGAAGCTGGAGAAATGCCATTAGAATTTAGAAGAAAGGAACTTGTAATTGTATACGCTATAAATATACTATCCTGTCCTGAAAATCCAACTTATAATTACTATAGTAAATCAACTTCTACAGATGATGAATATGAATTTCGACCTAATTTACCGCAACCCTTACGAATTAGAGCAGCTAAATATTTGAAAGATTTAAAACTTAAGATCCCCTTTCCTGGTTTTTACAAAAAAATTACTTACCTGCGGTCCATGGGAAGACATTGAATTCCCTATTAACTTAGAACTAGCCAAAAATTTAAAGTATAATACAACTCAATGTATATACAAAAACTTGTATAATGAAATTAATAACAGATATCATGATTGTAAAACTTTCTTTACCGATGGATCAGTTATGGATGGAAGATCAGGATGTTCAGTAGTGTTTGATGATAGTTGTTATCGATATAGACTTTGGAATTTTTATTCAATTTTTAGTTGCGAAGCAATAGCTATACTTAAAGCTTTAGAAATAATACATACTAAATCTAATTCAGAAAAATATATTATTTATACCGACTCGAAATCATGTCTAACAGCATTACAAAATTTAATAAATACTAATCCGCTTATTGTTGATATTAAACAAAAAATGATAAATCTTCTTAATAATAATTAAAAATTTCAAATTATATGGATTCCAAGTCATCAAGGAATAGTTGGCAATGAAAGAGCGGATACTGAAGCTAAAAATTCGACCAATGAAAATGCGATTTGCGAAACAATAAAATCTACTCCAACTGAAATAAAAAAATACTTCAAACATAAAGTCAAAATTCATTGGGATCATTACTGGAAAATAGAAAATACAACTAAATTAATTGGTATAAGAAATTCAATTTTTGACAAATCTATTTCATTCAGATTCAGAAGGGATCAAGTGGTAATTACCAGATTACGTATAGGACACACAAACTTAACTCACATTCATCTTATAACTAAAGCTAATAAAAACAAATGCAAATGTGGAGTGGACTTGACAGTTATACACCTTCTAGTTGAATGCACGGCTTACAGTCAAGAAAGAAAAAGTTGCAATGTACCTTCTAGTCTAAAAGATTGTCTAAATAAGGATGGTTATACAAGAACCATAACGTTTTTGAAATTGATAAATATGTATAAACTTATGTAACCTATTCTAATATGTATAAACTAACCTAACCTATTCTAATATATAAACTAATGTAACATTTTCTACTATAATGTTTACTGTGGTCGCTAATGACCTTAGATGTTAAAAAGCGACCTAAAATAAATAAATTAAAAAAAAAAAAAAAAAAAATTTAACATTTGTTTGATTACAAAGTAGGCCAATAATAAACTTCATTCATTTAATATATTTGTGTAGAAGTTTGTAACTGATTCAACTGTTGTTATGTAGGTCGGTGTTTCCACAAGGCCTCATGGGATAACTGAGTTGAGTTTAATAGTGTTTCTTGGCTCGATGTTGATAGAAAGATTAGGCAGTGTTGGTACTATTGTAAGCCGTTTCTGAGACTATTATTTAAAACCGACCAAGTGCGTGTCGGACTTTGCACATTTAGAGTTCCGTACCAAAGAAAAAATCAGATTTATCAATACGTTGGTATTTGTTAGTAAAATATACGTAATAATGAACATTATCGACAAATTTCAAGTTCATAGGTCAACGGAAGTTAAAAAATTCTTTGGAACAAAATTGTGTGACAGACAGACGGACACGTGAGTGATAGGGCTCCGTTTCGACCCTTCAGGTACTGAACCTTAATAAAATAATATTATAAAATTATTTATTTGTTTATATTAGCTACCTAATACAGTGGAGTCTTTGGTCAACCTAGTAGTGGGTCCACTCGAAATGGAAGGAAAATGGAAAATGGAAGTCCTAATCCCAGTATAAAAACTCTTTTGCTGGTAAAAAACTACATTGTTGCTAAGTGACAGAGGCTACTTTTTGACATGAAAAAATGCGCAGTTCGTGTGGGAGAGGTGAGGGAAGCGATGCCACTTTCAGTAAGATATACGTTTGTATTGTATTGAAAGCGATTTCTAAAGAGGTACGGATTGCTGGAACATACTCGTTAATTATTAAGTATCCATAACAATTATTTGTAACAATATTTGTCGTGGTTCTATGTGTTCATAAGCGAAAAGTAAGAAACCCTTTTTTGATATTAGTTTTCTATCATATGTTAAAATCTGTGGTTGTTTTCATTATTCATGGCGAGAAAGAATTTTTTTTTATATCAATAGACAAAGCTGCCTTGATTCCTCCACAAAATCTTGAGAAAATGAATTCTCACATATTGAATTAGTTATTCAATAATATGATAATGCCACACAAAAGGCACCGATACATCACGAGAAATACTCAACCGTAGGTGATCGATGTACAGTAGGAATACCGACAGGTTCAACGTTCAGCAACAAGTATCAAGGTTGAATAAAAATAAGAACGGTTATTATTTTGACTACCTCAATACGTGGGTTCAAGTATATATCAGTGGTTTGTAAGAGGGTATAATTGGAATATACCTTTGAGCTAGGCTAAATTAATAAACTGTTTGGTGATTGATCGTCTTTTCTTTTTTTTTTAGTATGTGAAGAGGATCTTTGTAATGGGTTAGCATATTGGTTGATCGTTTAATATTCAGAAATCTGTGTAACTAAAGTAAGGTCAAAACTTGCGTAGGACATTGCTTGCTTAAAACCAAGGCTAAAGTAACTAGTAGATTAATTCGAGCAAAACGAAAAAGATGTCAAGAAAAGTCTGGATCCAGGCCTTTTAACCAACATTCCTAGAACCTATAATTTTAAACATTCAACCTTCGTCAATATTTAATTACTTTTAATTAATTATGGGTTTTCATTCAGTGACCTCTTAATCGGAGGTAAATAAGACTAGACGAATATCAAATTATCCTTGCAGACTCTGCAAGCAATGTCAAAGTTCTTTGGCCAGCCAAGCGAGGTGATACCAGAAATAATTTGTTTACAAAATGATTAACTTTTTAAGGTATTACATCTACGGTAGGTGTATGATTATTATTTTAACTAAGATCAAACAAATTATAGTGTGGAGTATAAGTTATAAATTAGCCCCATCAATATTGTGTGGGTGTCCGAAAAGTCAACGAATCATTATTTTCAGTAGCTGTATTGAAACAGCGTTCACCTTTACCCAAAAGGAAATAACCGCTGAAAATCAGCAAATTCAAAGTTTTTAAAGAAATATATTCTGATTCTTTATTGAACACAAAACATAAAAAAACAGATACAAATGCCATAGGACAGTAAGTTTATGTACAAAGGCGAGCTTAACAAATAATTCTGGCATAAAACCGGCAGATGCTGCGTTGGAAAGCCTCCCACTAGGTGGACAGATGACCTGATGAGAGTGGGGAGAGTCCGCTGGATGCGAGACGCACAGGCCTTTGGCCAGTCGTGGACGTCTTTCGGCTGATATGATGTTGATGAACCCAAATTTGGGTTCTCTAAGTTTCAGAAGAAAAATAGGAAATATATAGAAGGAGGATAGCATGATGGCTTGAATCACCTAAGTATCTATTACCTTCTGTGTCCACGGCTCTGAGAAGAGCCGAAGACATAGTTGCTCTGGAAGAAGCTTGTCAGTGAATCCGTCAAAGCATTTCTGGACAGGCATGATCTTCAACAATGGTGAACGCAAATAAGAAGAAGACTTATCTGTTCTGAATCCAGCTGTTTGTGGAGTGTGATTAGTTTCTTAATACCACTAATTCAAATTAACTAAGAAGTCGTCCTTAACAACAAGAAACTAGACCATCCCACACCACACGCACTGAACAACCGTTGGCTATAAACCTTTAGAGAAGATTTAAACTCTCTAAAACATGTCCAAAATTTTATAGACGACATTATCTAGTAGAACAAGCTGTCGTGAAAAACCGCACGGTACTGTTGGCAAAGCGCCAGGAGCAACAGGCGGCCTGTCCTACTAAGGTTTTCGTGTCACGATGAATTTATGGAAAAATATTGACTTAACGGTATGTTAACATGTTATGGTTGAAGTTTTAGGTCAGATATGGGTGAAAGAAGAACGGGTGTAGTACGTAGCACTAGGAAGGTATTTACCATCTTTAGAGCCGCCATCTTTAACAAAACAATAGGTGGAGTTTGGGTGAATACTACCAATACGTAAGTAAGGAGTAGTCAGTAAGGAAGCGTTATCTATGCTATTGTTTTTTTATTTGTGACTAGCTGTTGCCCGCGACTTCGTCCGCGTCAAACTCGTAAAAAATATTTTTTTCGTTTCCCGCCGGAACTATGAATTCTCGTGATCAAACGTAGCCTATGTTACTTCGTTATTACATCAGCTATGTACCAGTGAAAGTCCCGTCAAAATCGGTCCAGCCGTTTCGGAGATTACCCGGAACAAACAGACAGACAGACAAAAATCTTAAAAATTGCTTATTTGTTGTTAGTACCGTATATACTTTCATGTGCATTCAATAAAACGTTGTTATTTTGATATTACATACAGACACTTCAATTTTATTTATTTGTATAGATAGTAGAGGCCTCTGTCAGGTATGTTTGTGATATAAGTTATAGCATCTGTTTGAATAAATAAAGTGATTTGAATAGCCATTTTTTGCTGTCATATCAGGCACATTTTCTTGACGCCAACAGAGGTTTAATATTCAAAATTGTAGGTCAAGCAGTGCATGAACAAATTGCATGCACCTTTTTAGTTGCTACCAGTAACAAAATACTCTTGAAATTACAGTAGCTTTAATGGTATCCATGCAAACAGTGTTGTTATCAAAAGACGCTGTATTAATCATAGATACATCTAAAAGAATTAATATTATTTTAGATGTATCTACGTCATCAAAATCGTCGTTTACAAATCATTTACCAAAGGTTCTTGTTACCCGTGACGTCGGATGTAATGTATGGGGTTCAGAGATCACTAACTTATGGTAAACAAAGTACTGAGTGGATGGTGTATTAGAAATATGTTAGTTTTGTATTATTAGGATAATCTCTCATTTCTACTAGGAATAGAAATGGGGGATCTTTGACATAATCACCGGCAAATTATTGCTAAAACTAATGCAGTGGAATGTGATTTAAATAGCTGTTTTTAGCTGCATGAGTGCCTGTCTTTTAAGTTTTACACAGGTTCATTTTATATGCAGCTATATTGATTTCAATAGGATCTTCATATATCAGAGAAAAGTTCAAGATCAGTCACATCACATCACATCATCAGCCTATTAATGTTCCCACTGCTGGGACATAGACCTCCTCTCTGTGAGAGGGAATGGGCCTTAACCCAGCCCAGTGCGGGTTGGTGGATGTCACATGTCTTCGAATTTTTGGTTCTAGGACATGCCGGTTTCTCACGATGTTTTCCTTCACCGTTTTGAGAGCAGTAGTGATGAAATAATTTACACAAAGTAAAGCGCCTGCCTGGGCTTGAACCCACGACCTACAACTTGTAAGTCGCGGCCGATACTGCTCCACCTGGGCCACCACTCAAGATCAGTATTTCTTTTTATTCATTACGTGTATAAAGTCTTAAAATATTTTCTGCTGATATTTAATATTTTCTTGTTCTTCTTCATCGTATCAATGATTTCGAATTAAATGTGTTTCGACCATGAGTTAGTGTTTTCTGCTAACTAGCAACGTCACATCTAGGAGAGTTTTTAAAATCATATACATCATAGAAAAAGTTACGAAGATATTTTTTTTTATATTTTTATATCACTGCACTCATACTTCCATGCTACCACTCAAACATTTCAGAGCATCGCAGGCAATTCAAGGAACGCTTGGGATTTTAAACATTCTCATTTGGGACGCATTTTCCTCGAAAGCTTTGTAGCTTGTGAGCATTTTTCTAAGATTTATTCCCAAAAGATCATAATGCATCTTGATTCTACGTAAAAAATGTAAGGAGAATCCGTCGACGTAGATAGATTTAAAAGACGGTTGTAATATCGATGACACAAAAATATGCGAGATTTCCTAGTTTTTATTTTCTAAATAATAATATTATCTCTATCAAATTCTATACAAAATAAAAAAGTTAAAATTTATAAAAAAAGAATTGCAAGATCTCCGTTTCAACAGAAAATAAATACGCCATGATTAAAACATTAACTACTGATTCTGACCAAACGTTACGTTATTAATATTAATTGCTTTAAAACGCCGAACACAATGATATATTTTTCTATAGAACTCGAATATAAGAGCGAATCTCAGATAAGTACAGGAGTTTTTGGCCGAAAGCCAGCACTGAAAGTTGTAGTGGTGAAAATTTATATGTGTGTTCCAAAGTAGTACGGTCGGCAAAAGAAATTTAGTTCAGCCTAGATTTTGTTGACGTCATCACTTTATTGCCTGCGTTGGTGGTAAATTAGCGTGATTTGGTGGGTTGAGTTGTTTAAGTTTTAGCTCACAACGTTATGTAGCAGAAAGCGTAATTTTATCTACCTCACATTTTTTGGATAGGCTCTAGGTAAAAAAAAGTGTCATTCGATGTTTGCCATGACGATGATCGAAATGCCAAAATGTAAGGGTTTGATGAGATTTATACAAGTCAGGTACATCTGGCCCTTACACACTGAAATTAACCTTGTTCTAAGAACTTATGGTCCATTTCTTCACAGGCTAAAAAAATCGTATGCTCGATAACGTAACACGCATTAATGTTAAATTGCGATTGATATCATTTGTAAATGACTCCTTTCATCGATGATTTCAGTTTATTGAAAAGTACCTAAAGCACCTTTGCTAAATATAATGCAGGTACATACATACATAAACTGATGGCTTTTTCTCCATGGGGGTGGGCAGAAACTACAAAACGCCACCTATTACGATCCTAACGCAGATACATTTTCAATTCTTTTGACAAAACTTTGTTTTGATCCAACGTGGATAAAATAAGAATAAGATAAGACGTCTTTTTTATCATTTAAAAATATCAACAGTAAATGAAAGAGTTTTCTGCTATTATTTTCTAAGGCGAAGCCTTTTGTTCGGTTGGATGAGTCTTCAAAGAAAACTGTTTTCCCGACGCTACCCACTAAGAGACGATGACCTCGAATGGTCGTCTAGCCAAATGTCGGCGTGCCGATCTTGCGTTACGTCCCTAACAGATAAACAAGCGAGAACGATTTATGCATAAAATATACACGCAACTGATTGCGTAGGTTATTGAAAAACTATGAGAAATATCCGCTGTAGCAACCTACGCCTAACGCCTAGCAACTGTTTTGTTCCCGTGATAATATTGGCGGGGAAAACGTGGTGAGTCGGTTTTTCTTTTGTTATTCTGCCTTTTTAAGATTGCAAAGTCAGTCAAACAGACGATACTGGGCTGTGAAAGTAGATAGGTTTATAAATCGGAACATTTAAAATACTCACCCCAGCAAAGACGATGAAAAAGTCTGCAGTCAGGTTTGATGTTATAGTGAGAAAAAAAAATGTGCTTGAAATAAAAATGCTAAATAAGTATAAATAATATTTAAAAACTAAATATACAACTTTTTTAGTTTATAAAACAAAATGAGGAATACAACCAAAATTTTTAAATTGCGTCTCGAGAAAGTCCGGAAAATCTGGCCAAAACTTAAGTACGATTTCGTAAAATACCAAATATTTTGCTATGAGCTTCCTCGTTTTTAGGGTTCTTTAAAATTCAAATTAAGTAGACTTGCCAGAAATTATAACAATAACTCCACTTTACGAAAGTAAATCCTCTTTTGTCAGTAAATAATACGCGAGACAATGGTGGCTGGGAATGTTACCAGTTTAAGCTGATTAATTAATCAATGTTAACACAATTAATACGGTTCAAAAGGATCCCTGACCAGACTGGAGTTGTTTCGAAAACCAGTTGGTTTCAGTTATTGGAAAGTTTAACCTAACAGATTGTAACAAAACATTTGGATGTAAGTTGGAGTTCAGTAATAAGTTCCATGTGTCAATAAGATTGTTTATTGCAAGCAATCCTTTTGGCGGATTCGAAGTCTGCAGTGCATTGTTCGAACTTAATCTTACTATACTGTTAAAAATGTATGTATTTATTTATTTGATCCTGTACATGTGTTTTTCCTGAATAAACGTATTTATTATTATTATTTACTATGGCTGTGTGTCTGGACATCGACACACATATGAGTAATATACATATGTTTGTAGTAACAAACATCACGCTAGAAAGGCTATCTATACCTATATATGTTCTATTACCACCTTATATTACATTATACAAAATTTTAAAAAGCAACTGTTAACTACTAATTATCAGTTTTATTTTTCTGGACCTCTATAAAAAAATTCAACACTATACGGACCCCATTTGAAATTACTTGCTAAAAATGTTTAATAATTAGAGCGTGGACATTTATATGTAGTTTAGACATTGTTAGAATGAATATTATTTAAATGATTATAAGCCGTAAGTATATAATTATTTAGTTTTATAATGCTTTAAGAAGTAGTCAACGGGAGCAAAAAAATTAAAAAAAACAAAAGAAAAAAAAAAATGAAATGAAAATGAATGATATGAAATGTGAAAATAACTCTGTCTATCTGTGTTTGTTACGCTTCCACATCTTTTTTTTTTTTGGAGTACAGAATGCTGATGAATTTTGGTTTAGTGATAAATTGTACCTCAAGGTCCAATTTATCACTAAACCAAAATTCAAGGCTTACACTTTTAATCATGGGATGATTTCCGACTTCCACGAGCGCCATGACGCTAGCAGCTGTTAGTTTGGAATAAAAATAAATAAGTGTAGGTAGTTTTCTTTATTATATGTATAATTTACTATCCATTAGCCTTATACTGTAGGTATTTAACTAATTAAGAAGTATATTTTGTCCAGTGTTAACGCGGTACTGGCCGTACGCCCGCTCGGTGCCAGAATAATTGTATTGGACCTCCTTTTGACAGTTTTGTATGCAAAATATTTTTTGATTTACATGTCCTATGTTAAGAATAAATTCTAACCATCATATTTTCTGTGTAAAAATGTGTTTAAACATCCAAGTTGTTTTGGAGGAGTATGCAAAAGAAGCTAAATAATATCTTGTTGTTAATATTTTTTTAAAGCAAATGTATTAGTAGTAATAGTATTAGTAGCAAAATATTAGTAGTAAAAGTATTAGTTTCAGCGCACGGTTGGCGCAGTGGTTCAGCGATTGACTGCTGCGCTGCGTGTCGCGGGTTCGATTCCCGCACGGAACAAATATTTGCATGACCTACAGATAATTGTTTCGGCTCTGGGTGTTTGTGTATGTGAATTTATATGTTTGTAAACGCACCCACGATACAGGAAGAAATTCCTAGTGTGGGGCAAAGATTAAAAAAAAAAAAAAAAAAAAAAAGTAATAGAAAAAACCTGTTTTAGAAAATAAATAATGTACATGCTTCAATGCTTTTTTTTTAAACCTTTTAACCAAGCCGTTACTAAGGAGTATGCCTTAGTAAGTAACTAAAGCGGAGTAAGTACCATAACATTATTTTGTTCGTTCAACCGCAGCCGTTCAACTAAGCTCTGTATTATCTTTTGAAGAATTCTTCGAAACTACCTAAATTGAAATCTGTAACAGATGCGAAGTAATAAAGGTTGACTGATTACAGTGTCGTGTCTGTCAATGAATCGCTGTCAAAATACACATTGATTTTAAATATAGCAGAACAACTCGAAAAAGGCACATTTTTCGAAGATTTTATTCACCTAGATACGGAGTGTATTAATGACCGTATTCTGATTGAGATCTAGAGTTTGGTGTGTAGAACGTGTCAAATCCTACTTTCATGGCAAAGTTTTGCAGGTTTTCAGGTGACTGATACTCAACTTCAAAATACTCAGATTTCTGAATTAAGAATTTGAAGTCCCTTGTTAGAATAGTAAAAAAAGTACTCAAAGGCTTAGTAGGCCTTTCAGCCGATGAGTTTCGCCCGATCCGTCTGAAACAGGAATTTCATTTTTATTTATATTTTTGTGTGGTGTTTCGGACTATACTTTTTTTTAAGCAAATTTTGTACAGTCAGAATGAAAAACCTAAGGTTTTACATTAAGTAGGGTTACTTATATTATTTAAGTAAAAGTCAGGCAATTTTTTGGAAAATATAAAGCTTAATACCATCACAACAAACAACAGTAAACATGATAAATCACAATGATCAGCTTTATACATCAATTAAAAAGCGTTCAAAATGGCAACAGAGGTATTCCACATACGGCACCTTCCCATATTTCGAAGGTGCCATAAATGGAATAATTTATTATCTAAAATTTTATTTCACATTTGGCACCTACGGATCAGTAGGTACCAGTGTTGGGACGTTAATTTTTTTAGAATGTCAAATATGCAAATTTTTATTAAAATCAGTTGAGTTTAATATCATGATAAAAATATAACTACCTCTTTTGATTTTTTTGTTAAATATTGAATATTTATACACAAACTACCAGAAGACCAGAATCATGAAGAAGTATTTGCGGGCTTAGAATCATAAGCGGTAGAGACTAACGGAGTACCAGGAGATCAGAATCTAAAATCTCCCGGTACTCTTTTTCTCATGATTCCAGCCTCAGTAATACTTCCTCATGATTATAATCTTCTGGTACTTAAGTTAGTCTTTACCGGTAATGATTTCAGCCCCGCAAATATTAAGACTTCTTCATGATTCTGGCCTTCTGGTAGTTCAGTTATAAATGCTTATAATGTTCAACATCTAACTAAAAAACCTAAATAGGAACTTATATTTTTATCATTTTATTAAACTCTCTACCGATTTTATGTTTCTGACGTTACTTGACCTCTAAAAAAGGATTCGTCCGAAACACCACTCAAAAATATTAATAATAATGAAATTCCTGTTTCGGCCGGATCGGGCGAAACTCATCGGCCGAAACGCCTACTAAGCCGACTCAAGGTTAAAATTCTTCATTGTCATTTCAGTAACACATTAACATCTAGTAAACGCAATAAAAACCTAAAAAAAAGTTTATTTATAAAACAAAACGCAACGAAAAATCGCAATAGTGACAATATTCTGACACACCTATGACTAGTTCAGCAATATTTATGTTTCCTCAGCCAAGTCCGAAAGTGATGTGGGCGTAGTGTACGGGCGCCATTTTGGAATTTTATCACGGACAGTCCCAATAAATTTTGTGTTTCGGATACATGCTATAGTGTCTGTGCTAATTTATTTAAGTGGTGCTCTGTTTGATTTTAAAGCGTTATTCATAATTACAGATGTGATCGTTATATTGATTTGTTGGGAACATCCGTGGTCGCTATCGTCTGGACTTGTATAAATTCATATCATACCTCTGAAAACGTCAAAACACCTTGAACAAGCGTTGTGATTAATACTGGCCTTTATATGAGGAGAGGCCTTTGTTCGTGGGTGCGACAATTCTAGACTGGTACTATTGTAGGTTTATCCATGATCATTCAAGGGCCGTTTGATGAAGCAACTTTCTCCTATCTGTAAGTACGAGTATTTTGTTTATATTTCTTAGTATTCCATTATTCAAAAGACATAAGTTTCTTACTCCTCGACAAAAACATATTCCACGTTCCAATAATTTGACTAAGGAATAAACTACATATTCAAGTCGGATAAATGGGTAGCCCATTTATCCGGCTTTTTCTTATTACGATTTGGGCCACCTACACTAGATGACGAAATGAAGACGGAGCTAGTAAGCAAAAACAAAATTAATGTAATTTTCAAAGTCGCCATAACATAAATAAATGCGGGCAAAAAAGCTGCCACTTAAAAATATACCCTAAAGATTGCTTTTGATGAAATTAACTGATACCTTTCATAAAAGTGGGTTTTTAAATCAATTAATTGAAACCTTTTAAGGAAAAGAAGCGGCGAAGGACGGTATTTATGATAAAAAGGTAATAGAAAATTTTCAAGATCGGAACGTCTTCATGTTTCTACTGCACAATTATGATGAACGTGAAGCCATAGGAACTCAATAGGACTGAAAAGTTCTTTGCAGATTTTTACTTTATTCTGATTACAGGTTCCATCAATCTGCCTTCGTCTATCCCGATACAGCAGAATACCAGTAATAAAGAGGTTCCCTTTGGTAGGACTGGCTGGCAAATTTTCTGACTTCTACATGTAACGACAGGCTCTCCAAAGGTATTCGGGCACCAATAGGTGAGATAGCGGTCAACTGCAAGCCTATCAATAATAATAAAATACCTGCCAACTGCGAGTCTGACTCAAGCACAGTGTGTTCCGTATAAACAGCTTCACAAAAATAAATAGTTAGCATTACTAACGTTCATAAACAATGAAAACACCGAAAATTGCTCTAACGAAGGTACTTTGCCGTTCGAAAACTGTTGTCTCCATACATCAATATACACAATTGTACTTTTCCAAGTACATTTTATAAGTTGGTCGACTATTACTCGTAAAGCCTACGTAACTTAATACCTTTATACCTTTTAATTTTATTATATATACTACTGCCGTGATTTTTTTACATATCCAAAAGCAACCATTTAGCTGGCAGGGGAGGCGGACACTTGACTCTAACAAAAAATTGTCATTTAAAGCTTAATTTTTCGCAAAAAGATCCCTGAATCAAAAAATTGTTTTCAAAGACTCGTAATATTTTTGAATGGTCTACCATGTGGGATATCCCACACCATGGCAGAGATAAAACATTCCCACTTTTTCGTGGTTTTATTTTACAACATTGTCGGCATGATTAATATTCATGCCAAATTATAGCTTTCTAGTACTAAGAGTGTCTGAGCTAAGCTGCAGACGGACGGACGGACGGACAGACGGACATGGTGGAACTATAAGGGTTCCTTGTTGGCTACGGAACCCTAAAAAAGTCCTAACGTGCTTTCCAATAGGCACGGCCCTGCGTGTAACGGATAGTCATTGCAAGAATTGCTTAACCTTAAAAAAGGCCATGAGCCTTACACGTTGATAATTACAAAATAATATAATAATAATATAATAATATCGTTTATTTATAACATAAGGCACATTTTACAATAAAAATATCTTAAAAATATAAAAGAAGACAGTTGCTTATTTGCCTGAACTAGGTTGAACCTGTGTTTCAGACTATAAAGTGCTTAAAACTTATAATAATAATAAATTAACAATGGTATATCTGTATATGAATACTTAAATTAAAGACAAAGCAAAATTATTATTTTGTTACAGTCAGGAGATCTTCTGTCTCACCGTAAGATAAGCTAAGTAGATGTTCAAGAATATTCTTTTTACAGCTAAAATAATTTAATTTATAGATACTTAATTTTCTATTTAATCTATTGTACAGAAATGGACCTAAGAATATAAAGAATCTATTTACAAAGACATATTTTGAGGATGCATTAGAATCGCAGACAATATCATTTCGTCTCTTATTATTTATGTATTCGGCGTTGTAGGAAAGCATGGTGTGTTGTTTTAATACTAAGTGCATAATGAAAAGCTGGCGAACAGTCAGCACGTTGCAGGATTTGTAAAGCAGATCAGTGGGGTAGAGAAAAGGGTGGCAATTGGCTACTTTTAAAATTGCTCTCTGAGCCCTTTCAAGAGGCAGTAGATGCGTTTTTGGTGCTCCACCCCATGAGGTGATACAGTATTGGATTACAGATTGACCTAAGGCCAAATAGACTTGTTTGATCAATTTTGAATCTGCAATCGTTCTCAACTTTTTAAAAACATAAATTAATTTGCGCACTCTATTAACTAGGTTATCAATATGGGGTCTAAAGGAGAGTTTTTCATCTATAATAACCCCGAGATATTTTATGTTGCCTGTTTTCAGGATAAAAGGACAATTACACATGCTAACTGGGTGGAATCCACATTTATGGGCATACAGATGAGAGTTAGTAATGTTAAATTGAGGCTTGCGCATGGAGAAGTGAATATATTTTGTCTTGTCAGCATTTAGTGTTAGTAAATTGCTTTGTAGCCAATTAGCCACAGTATTGAAACCTTGTTGAGCATATTCGTACAATTCTTTACTGGTTTTTGCGGTAAAGATTAACGCCGTGTCGTCGGCATAAGATATGAGTTTTCCTTGTTTAATATCTAAATCACACAGATCGTTAATGTAAATCAGGAATAGGGTTGGGCCCAGAATGCTTCCCTGAGGAACACCATAACCAGTATTTTTTTGCTCATCGCTAGTAATATCGTCTATTTTAACATATTGAGATCGTTCGTCTAAGTAGTCAGCAAAAAGT
The DNA here is from genome assembly GCA_945859665.1 of Anorthoa munda. Classification (NCBI taxonomy): domain Eukaryota; kingdom Metazoa; phylum Arthropoda; class Insecta; order Lepidoptera; family Noctuidae; genus Anorthoa; species Anorthoa munda. Next base: position 7,999,136 of record OX243900.1, on the reverse strand, counting down.
TTGAGCGGTGTTCCCCTAATTCCTAAAGCCTCTATTTTTTTTAGAAGCATCGGAACGGACACCGTATCAAAGGCTTTGGCTAGATCCAGGAAAACTCCCAGGGTCTGGTTTCCTTTGCCAAGTTCTTCTGCAGTATAATCTGTCAGACTATGCACCGCATCGGCTGTGGATAATTTGGCTCTGAAGCCAAATTGCGCAGATGATAATAGATTATTTTTTTCTAGGTAATTAACTAGTCTACTGTTTACAATTTTCTCTAGTATTTTAGATATTGAAGGGAGTAAAGATATCGGTCTATAATTATTTACTAAGTTTTTGTTTCCGGATTTAAAGATAGGGATTACAACTGCTTTTTTCAGACATCTAGGGAAAATACCTTCAGATAAACAAATACGAAATATATGCGTTAAGGGAGGTACTAGGATATGCTTAAAGGTTTTAAGGATCTTATTGCTTATATTATCCCATCCAACTGCACAGTCATCTTTTAGTCCAGATATGATTCGGGTTATTTCCTCTTCGTCAGTATCCAGCAAGCCAAAAGATTTTAAAGGACATCTATTATTTTGGGAAGATGGTAGAACACAGTAATGTTTTGGAATCTGTTCGGCAAGAGTTTTCCCAACATTTACAAAAAAGTTATTGACATTGTTGGCTGACAAGAGAGGTGATGGATTAGAAAGCAGCAAGCTCGAATTTGATTCACGCTGTTTTGTCCTATAGGTGATGTTCTTAATATGTTTCCAAAGTTGCTTACTATTGTTTCCTGCTCTATATAATTCATTTTTATCGTAATTAATTTTTAAGTTTTTTAGGAGGTTGTTGCAAAAATTTCTGTATCTCTTATAGGTTATTTTAATGATTAGATTATCAGGGTTACTCCTAGATCTCTGATGAAGTTTATCCCTGTGTCTTATACACCGAATTAGGCCAGGAGTCATCCAAGGCTTGATGTTACGAAGTTTTTTGTTTACTATAGTAGAAGTCGTATTACGTAATATTGCTAATTGAACATGTTTTATTAAGTACGATAAAGCAAAATTAGCGTCAGCAGTATTGTAAACTGGGTTAAAGTCAAGATTGCATAAATCACATTCGAGTTTGTTTATGTTTAATTGCGTTTTCGTCTGGGGACGATTTAGCTTAGGCAGCGTTAAGTTTAGGGTTAGTAGAACAGCGTGATGGTCTGTAATAGTTGAGTTAGTAACAAGCGTAACATATTGAAAGTTGGATTTGATCATCATATGATCCAGACAAGAACCGCTCTGATGAGTAGGCAATGTATGTGCGGGGAGAAAACCATGGTATGAGCAGATATTAAGGTAATCTTGGGTACCAGGGTCGCAGTTTTCAGAGTTAATGTTTATATTTATATCACCTGTTAATACAACATTCTTAAATGAGCTTAGTGCTTCAAAGATCTGGTTTAAGGATGCGTGAAAAGAGTCTAAATTTCTTGCAGAAGGGGACCTATATATAGTGATTAATGCAGTACTTATACCAATTTTGATAACCAAACAATTACACACACAGTCTTGAAGTATTGGTTCTTCGATTGTGACCATTAATGATTCCTTACAATAAACAACCACACCATCGTTTTGATTGTTGTTTACTGCAGTATACAATAAATTGTATCCCGGCTTTTCAGGAAGGTGTTCCTGGTGGTTAGAAAGCCAGCACTCGGTTAGTACCATTATGTCACAATCAAAGTTAAGTCTATGAAGAAAAACGTTAAAGCTATCTATGTTCTTATAAATACTGCGAATGTTTTGGGTCAGTATGGTTAGTGAGTTTTGATATTCAGAAAGATATTGCCTGCAGTCCTCAACCTCACATGACTTTGCATCGGTACGAAATGTATTATCTATATCGGATAATAAGGTATTATCCATAGTATAAGAAAAATATAAACAATAAAATTAAGTCTTAAATATATTCGAATATGTGGCGCTCTTAGGCGCCTTCATAATCAATCGAGTTAATGTACCTGTTTTCGGCAGATATTTTTGCAGGACACTCTTGTTCTCCCGTTTTATGGCTGGCTGGTTTTTTGAAGCGCAGACATGTTGCACATTTTGGCGCTTCGGTTTTCTTTGTGCAGTCGTGGATAGTGTGTCCTTCTTCACCGCAATGTCCACATGTGGGAGCAGCAACTTTGCATGTCTTGGCCGCATGACCGTACTGCTGGCACTTGTAACATCTCGTTACCAGTGTGAAGTCTCGTACCGGGCAGGAAGTCCAATTTATGAACAATCTGTCTTGTGTGATCAGAGCCTTGCGAATGATCGCAGGAACTTCTAGGATGTAATTGCAGTTCTCAGCATCTTTTCTACCAGATTTGTGGCTCAGTTTGATTAGGGTCAAAAAGGTATCTCTAGATATATTTGGCAGTTTTTCGGCCAAGTTTTGATCGTAAATGGCATTATATACCTCATTTTCCGCCATTGATGCTGGAACTCCAATCACTATTATGCGGGGTTTGCGCTTTTTCGGTTCACCGACGGTAAGCCCTGACGAAGCAGTTTGCACTGATTGCCTCAGCTTATCTAGGTCCTCTTTCGTCTCAGTGCTAATTATGAGTCCTCCTTTCCCTATCTTGCGTACGCCTCTCACCTTCAGCTTCATTTCACCTGGGCATACAATTTTCTGGACTATGTTCTTGGTGTCATCGCTGGTCTTTGAACTGTCGGTGGGATAAATCGCCACGGAGCTAAAAGTATTAGGACGAACGAAATTGTTAGACCCCTTCTTCACCATGTCTGCAAAAGATGATGCAGTTGTTTCCTGCCGCTTTGCACAGGATTCCTTAAAAGTCCGGTTCATCTCCATTACACACTCCTTTAGGTCCGTTACGCAGTCTCTTTCTTCGGTCATTATTTTTAGGGAGTTATGGGTCCTAAGGGCATTTTGTTTAAGTGACTGATATTGAACAGCCAGTTGCGAGACTCCATGTCCAACCTTTCGGCACAAATTGGTTATTTTTAGCTTCTGATCTGAGTTAAGCTTTCCTTCAGAAGCAATAGCACATACCTCACCCAAGTGTTGTTCAATGGTACCCATCCAGTTCTGTATCTCCGCAGTTGAGACTACTTCAATTTCTTCCTTGGCTTGAAGACGTCGCGGTTGTTGGGGCTGGGTCGGTGTAGGTGTTGAAGGAGGGCTGCGCCGCATCAACCCACTCCGATTAAAGGGGCTGCCTTCCATCTTTCAGATTATAATAATATATAATCCAGTCAGTCCATTATTCCACTTGTTAGCACTTCCAAAGAGTTTCTGTATTACACGTCAATATACTAAAACTAGGTCACTATTTATGCTAGAACGTTAATTTATATTATTTTTAATACATTGATGAGCACGACTGTATGCGACGAGTGCGATGCAATCAAATATGATAGAATAGGTCAAAGCCAAAACCACCTAAAGGTGTTTACGCAAAACAGAACAATGAAAACAAAGTTTAGATGTTGTTCATATACAAGCATTTGATGGTGATAAATTGGTAGTCAATTCAATTCTGACTTGTTTTGTAAACTTTGGCCATCCATGGTGTTTGTGTGTTTTGTCATTTTAATTGACATTTATTAGTTTTGTTGTTGGGTCTGTAAACATGGATAGTAAATAGCATATTGTGAAAAGGCCAAATGGATTTCCTGTACTATTAGCATCCTGTTCCTTGCCATATTTCTGCAGAAATTGCAGGCACAGGTATCAGTAAGTCTAGTTTTGCAATACGTCAGCAAACTGCTTTGGATGGTTTATTCTTTATCTCTCTTCAACATCATTCTACAGTCCTTATCACAGTTTCGGATAGGCGCAATATGTCAACTCCTTCTCTTTTTCTCTTAGTAGTTATTTCATTTGTTATTCTCTTTCTAGATCAACCATTTTTATACAGTTTCTAGATTTACCATCTTTCATACAGTTTCTAGACTCGACTCTCGGATCGGAACTAACCTGGCTATCCTTGTTTGCTCGTACAAGCATGATCTGCATACTATAGATAATAGTTACTTCTTGCCCACTATGTAGGTAAATTATTTCCTAGTCTAGCTATCGAACACATAAATTTACCTTCTGAATTTACCGATCCTCAACGGTACACAGTGATCGGACTTCCTTCCTTTCGATTTCCTAGATATAAATCCACAATTTTATATTAAAATTTGAACTCCACTGCTTCCTTCATTTACTTTCCTGTGTAGGTACCTACTTCCCCTCTCAGCTAGTTTATTGATTCAATTTCTCTCTCAAGCTTAAAACTTGTTTACTTTAATTTCTTTGTAGAAGTTTCTTCTTTATGAATATTCTCTTGGTTATTCCCAAGGTCAATGTTTAAATCAGTTCAATGGAAATGTTTAAAGTGAGTTTAATAGGCTTGGAATAAATTGGGCGTTCTTTAATTTTTAGGGTTCCGTACCCAAAGGGTAAAAACGGGACCCTACTACTGAGACTTAGCTGTCCGTCTGTCTGTCTGTCTGTCACCAGGCTGTATCTCATGAACCATGATAGTTAGACAGTTGAAATATTCACAGAATATTTAGTTGTATATTCTCTTCAAAAAATAATAATTATTAAATTAAAATAAAATAAATTAAGGGGGGCTCCCATACAACAAACGTGTTTTTTTTGCAGTGTTTTGCGATAATTGTACGGAACCCTTCGTGTGCGAGTCCGACTCTTGGCCGGTTTTTTTCATTGGTTTCTACCAAAATGCAATATGCAAACACTACATGATCAGCATCCTCCAAAAACCAATTTGTTATCCACCTTGACGACTTTTTACCCGACTGCCGAAGGAGGGTAATGTGTTTATCAGTCTATGTATGTATGTATGTAAGTATGTATGTATGTATGTAAGTATGTATGTATGTTTGTTCCTATGTGGCGTTCCAGAGACCAAACGCGTTGGCCGATTTTGATGATTCATACGTCAATCGATTCGTCTTAACCCTGCGAGTGTCACTGGCTACATTAAAATTGGAAAATAGAAAAATGGCGGCTTTTGGGCGCCATATTGTGGGGGACAAAAATATTTTTTACTTCCAAACCCATCGTGTGGGGTATCAAAATAAAGGGTTTTAAGAGGTGATTTCAAAAATATATAACACTTATATGATTAAATGTACCGAAATCTTAAAAAAAAATAACTAAAAAGTTATAAATAAAAAAAGTTAATTCAAAAAATCAAAAAACCCGACTGCTTAAAAAGCGAACCAAAAAGCCGTAAACAAGAAGAAAATCATGCTCTGCAGTCGGAGGATACTTAAGGTTTTAGTCAGCCAGCTCGCGAATACGTATCCTCCGACTGCACAGCATGATTTTCTTCTTGTTTACGGCTTTTTGGTTCGCTTTTTAAGCAGTCGGGTTTTTTGATTTTTTGAATTAACTTTTTTTTTTAAGCCAGCTTTTGCTTTCGGTCTCGCCTGAAAGCGATGGATAATGAAAATGTCATCATTAATTGGAAGATACCTTCAGCCAGTCCTGGGCCTGAAACTGTCAAGTAAGAACTAGGCGAAAATGCCATTGGCTACCGCTCATTTTCTTTCTACTTCATACCCATTAATCAGGTCCAAAAATGTGACTATTCTTTAATAGCTTCACTACCAAATTGATTCAGAACTTCCTACCGAAGCTATAAAAAAATAATGTTTACCTCCAGTTCCCCGAATCGAAGAATTGAACCATTCATAGTAAATACCACGTGGTAAATATTTAGCCGATCACTCGCGGAAAGCGTAACGCAGCCAATGAGAGACATACACCAGTCAGATTCACTGACCTCATTCAATATTTTAGACTATTTTATATGTTTTAAAAGCATTTTTAGGAGGATTTTTTGGTGAATGGACATTGCCATTAAGAGCTGGCTGCGTTATGCATGTAGACTCGGTAACAGAGTATGGTGGTTTTACTATATTTTAAGTAGGTACCTACTACTAAAGTGCAGGATGAGCTCGACTCCTTCCGAAAGGACTGAGAGTGTCGACACACTACCAGAATTAGCTAGATGACAAGAGATACATTACGAATTGTGTGTTTTCTGTATATGTGTTCTATAAATAAACTTATAGGTTTTTCACAGACCAATTATAGTATTTTCGCGTTTTTGCTATACTTATTATTGGAATCAAATATCGTTCGGACCACAGATCATAGAAACAACAGTTGTTTCTATGATCTGAGGTTCGGACCCATTAATATTACTGCTAATTTGTATCCGTGGTGCTAGGCAACTGGGCTTATCCCAGTTGTAAACGACCCTTTGTGCCTATTGCCCTTGTTTGTTCTATGTCCTGCTTGATATGGAGGGAAGTGGCAATTTGTATTTTTTTTGTACTCCACCGTTATTCTTTTATGATTAATTTCGTTGCGGAATCCAAGACAGTTAAATTCATTATCTGGGACTTTGTCGAGCTTCATTGCCTCGGCGCTTTTCTGGTGGTCGCCACTGTTGATTCTGGCTTTCAGAATTTGCAGTGGTTTGGGCATAGTGCGGTGGGAGACCAATATAACTATTTATTTATTTATTATATACTTTATTGTACACCATAAGTTACATTTATAAAGGACACTTAAAACTAAAAATACATACAATGGGCGGCCTTATCGCATTCCGCGATCTCTTCCAGGCAACCAGGTATGGACAGTAATTGCTGGACACGAAGTGGGGCTGTTATTGGTGTGACAATACTAGTGTTACAAAAATTATATTATAAAAGATATGCAGATACATAATACATATGCTATTTAATATATACATAAATACATACATACTAAAATATAAAGGCAATAAATAAAATTATGACAATTAATTCATAATCACAGCGACAGGTAATGCTCCCTCACGAGTCTTTTGAACACAGGCAACGATTGGGCGCGTTTGATTGAGTCTGGCAACGCATTCCACAGACGAGTAGCCTGGACAGTAAAGGATTTATCCAGAAAACTCGTGGAATGCATCGGCATTTGAAGTCGTAAGTTATCCGATGACCTAAGAAATTTTGTGTGGGAATCGCAGAGAAACTGAAAACGTTTCTTAAGATAAAGAGGGGTGGAAGGTGTGAAGAGCACATTATATAAAAGTGAAAAAATATGAGCATTCCGGCGAAGGCGAATTGGCAACCACTTGAGCTTCTTACGGAATTCGGAAACATGATCATATTTTCGAAAACCGAATATGAACCTTATACAAACATTTTGAAGCCGCTCAAGTTTTTCGAGTTGTTCTTGAGTAAGGTCAAGATAGCTGGCATCAGCATAATCAAGGATGGGTAGAAGAAGAGATTGTGCAAGCGCAATCCTGGTGGCAGTCGGAAGAAAATTACCCAGTCTCCTCAAAGACGCAGCAGATGCAAATAGCTTGCGTCTAACCTCTTACAGTTGGGCAGTCCAAGAAAAGTTCCTATCAATGAATATCCCCAAGTCTTTCATTTTCTCGCAGAATGGAATAACTGAGTTATCGAAAATAACCTGGGGAAGAGTCGTCCAGTCGATTCTTGATACCATCCTAGAACTGCCCACCACAATAACCTGCGTCTTTCTAGGGTTAACCATAAGTCCTTATCTTTTGCTCCATTCGCATATGCGAGCCAGATCACGATTTATTGTTACGATAGCCTCAGACAGATGTCCGAGAGGAGCTCACGAATAAATTTGTAGATCGTCCGCATAAAGATGGTAGGAAGATGTTAGTTCACTGGAGATTGAGTTTATAAAATCCTGTCCAACTCAGCGAGGGACTCAACTCGGTGCCGCGTGTCGTTGGGACCAAGGACATACACGCAGCCTGCCTTTGTCCAGCTCTTGGTGACGCCGCATCTTTCCCGCGCAGCCAGGAAAACATCATGCCGCCCCTTCGTAAGGAACTCAGACAAAGTAACGCCCGAAGCCCTCAATTTGGTTTTTGAAAACCAGATCTTATCTCGAACTGCAAGACTGCATACCTTAAATAAGATATGCCTGGTTTTGTTGTTTACTGCTCGTCCCATCCTGTGACAACGGCTGATGCCAGCAACGGTGAAGTCAGCGAGCCGCAGCTTATTTTGGACCACCTCAGTGATCAACTTAGCGGTGTCTTCCTTTTGCTGTTCACCAACTCCATGCAGGAGCAAGATCTTCCTTCGTCCCCGCATCTCTATCTGGTCGACACTTCGAGCTAGAAGCCCCACTTGCTGCTGCAGTCTGTTTAGAGCCTGCGTGATAAATGTCCGGAACATACTGAACTCTGTAGCCAAGCCAGAAGCTGTGACAGGCGACTGAGGGGTCCTCTTCAACTCGTCCTCGAAGACAGCCATTCTTGTGTGGAACATTTCACTGAGAGTATTCGACAGTGAATCCATTTTGATGATGTGAAGTGATTATATTTGGTATTTTTAGAAAATTATGAGGAGAAAACGCTAGACCAGTAGGTATAGTCAGTTAACTTTTAATATATTGCATAAAACAATTATAAATATCGTTTAAATTATATTATATTAAAATTATAAATATGAGCAAATTTTTCTTGTGTATCTGTTACAACTACCCACGAAAACTATATATTGGTCTCCCACCGCACTATTCCCAAACCATTAAAATGAATATTCTAAAAAGAAGATTATTAAATGTAGCTATTATCGTAACTTGTAAAATAAATATTTATTATGCTTTTTGCAACAACCATTTTCAGACAAAAAATATACAAACATGTTTCATTGTTTTTCAAACAATCGGGGATGTATTTTATATTGAGATACTGTTAAAACATGAAATAACATTTTCCCATAAAATAATATTATCTCTAAATCATGGCAGATATTGGATTTTAACGTTTGGCAACACAGAAATGTTTGCCTAAAGTACTAGACATACTCGTAATAATTATTCGGAATAAATTAGCGATACCGTAGACTCTTCATCAACAGCTATTCACTTTGATTTACATAACTTGATTTAATTTAAATTTATCTGCTTCATGTGTTACAGCTAATTAGTATTTGGCTTGTTTCTCTAGATTTAATGTGAAATGATATTTTTAGCTTATGTCTATGATAACTGTAACTTTTACTACTAGTTAGTAAACTACAACTTTTTTTTTGGTGATGGCAACTTTGAACCGGCGGAGTCGATGGATGCAGATTATCCGCCTCGGTTCGCCATTGTGAATTAAATTCCGTACGGAGATAAATTTAACAAAGAATAAGCACTTTATATATCAAATTCTTCATTTAATAGTGCGCGTAAACTTTCGGAAAGCCCTCTAGATAACGTTCACTTTTCAGCTAGTATTGTGTATAGTTTTTTAGGCTTTCCGCAAGATACTGAAACAGAATAGTTTTTCTGTAATAATAACCAATTTCTTTAGAAGTCAGAGTCAGAAGTTGCCAAAGTTTCTTCGTACTATTGCTGTATCATGATTATTCATGAGGGAATTCCCTCGAATTTTTTTCAGAATTTACCTCGTTTTTTTTCCTAAAATCGGAAAACAATTTCACCGATTCCAGCTTAGAGTGTGTATATTCGGTATAAACGCCAACAAAATGATGCCCCATTCAGACCACTGCTCCACTGGAACAAGATTCACAAACATAATCCCAAAAAGCCCGTCTCACGTATCAGAGTAACCTTTAACGCTATCGTCATGCGTTGGCTACACACTGGGTGACTAATTCCTTGGCAACGAGCCAGTAACTCGACCTATATACTCGCCTCAAGTCTTCCTACTAGTACTCCCGGCCACCGGTCAAACTAATTAGGTTATGATTTTTATTTCATCGCTTTATATGGGAAGGTAGGATGTAGGAAACCAATCATGTGGTAGGTCTTGGTTTAAAATTAGATTTTGCGGTAACCGGAAAATGGCTGTCGATTAATTTAGTGGATTGGAGGAAAAAGATAAATCTTTGTCAAGGATTGTTCCCTTGAATCTCTGTAAACAAAATAATCTTTCAAGGATAATGTAAATACACCTTTTGATAGGCAATCCTTATCATCACAAGTCCCTCAAAGGTGATACACAAGATGGTTTAAACGCAACAATCCTTTAACGGCATTTCCTATGAAAATTTAAGTCAAGTTCCAGACCAAGCGTTCGATTGATTACTTTTGACCCCTACGGGTTAACTCTAGTGAAAGATACCTATAGAATCTCACTATTGACGGCTGTCACAAAATTCTCCGAACAATAATGAAAATAAATGAGCTCGGCTTCTGAGAGTTCAATGACAATTCCAGGTCACACCTAGTGTCGCTCTGCCAGGTTAACTGATGACGTATCTAGGTCATGACAGGAAGACATAAGTATCTCGCCAATACGATGTTAGTTGTTACTAATGATTGGGAGTCAAAGTTTTGTGTATTTATCTTACAGAAGACAGGTGTTAGTCACGCTAACCTGTTTGTTTGTTATGTGTGGAAGGCTATTCAGGACTTAATACTTAATTTTATGATGACGACGCATGCAAATCTTCAGCTGGAAAAGTATTATATATTTTTAGGATTACCTTATAAAAGTAGAAAAGCGATGATAGGCACTACGCCAAAAGGGATTTTATTTTCACAAAATATTCTAATAAGAAGATTATTGTTGTTGAGGACAACAACAAATTATGGGATATCCTGAATAAATACAGCAATTCTTTTTGTAAAAATAGAGGATTGGGTTTATTGAAATTGATATACATAAGAAGGCGGGATGATGTATTTCGAAAGAAAAATAACCAAAACATAATAATATTTGTGTACATCCAAGACCAATGCTTTTAACATTACAATGACCGATACACAGATTCATTAATTATTTTCTTTAGTTTCCATCATAAAAACAGATTGATAAACACTCTGCCTCAAGCTAAAACCTTTGGCAGGAAAACCTGTATTGAATTTCAGTGGTGTCAGAGTGCGGGTAACTGAAGGAATGAGTCCGGTGCGAGTGTGAAAGACTTGTCGGCGTCATAGGCACGCACACAAAGACGGGTGGGCGGGGCGTCGCGTCGCACGCGCAGCCGACAACAGCCGGCGCCCCGGGGTACAGACGAGGAGAATAGTGGTTTCGTAATGTCGGAAAGAAAATGTCGGCAGTCTACTGTCGTGTCGTGGTTAAGATTTGCTGTGCATAGGTTGATGTGTTGTTTATAAGTTGCATTAGAGCCATATTTGACAGACTTCTTCAAAATGTCATATACGAAAGAAAGATAAAAAATAGGGTTTATTTGTGCTAACGAATACTCACCACTACAAACGAAAAAATAAAAAGAAAAACTTAAACACAAATAGGGAAAATATGCGTCATATCACACAATGCTAGGACTGGTGTGCGAGACAGAGTCACGTCCCTGGTTTACCTAAGTTTATCTTGGACATCACAGGCAACGGTGAAGGAAAACATCGTGAGGAAACCTGGACTTATATAGTTAATGTAACTCTGAAATAGCCAAGTCAGAGGCCTGTGGGGTTTCCCAGAGGCGGCTTAATTAACTCTGACTCCAGAGGTGGCCACACCACATACGAAAAGAAGAAGAAGAAGCGACAGCTAACGCTGACTGAATGAGCAGGATGGAACGGGGTGAACTATTGCAACTCCTCTGGCTTCAGGAAATACAAATGTGATCTTGTGTGTTCTTCAAAAGGAAAAATCAAAACTAGAGGCACTGACTTCCGAAGTTAAAGATATTTTGAACTTGGTAAATACGTAATTAGTTTTCGCAACCAACGTTAAGAAACTCTTATTTCATAATTATTCAGAGGTCAAGTTTGAAGCCAACATAACATTGAGTTTGTTGGCAAAACATCTCAGACATGATGAATCTGAATGTTAAATCATAATATTAATTAGTAATAATAACATAATATTTCAAAAAGCGTTTTATTTACAGTCTAATCAATCAATCTTTTTTTTTTTAATTCATAATTTTAAGTCTCACAATTAATTCAAGGGGTCTCGTTTTGTGGAGGGAAGATAGGCAGTCATGCCGTATATCAGGTTCCAAAAGAAGCTAACCCCATCATGGTTGTAAAAAGCAAGGCTGATTGCTAAATACAAAAACTATGAAACATTTTTCTCAATAACCAAATCAAAACAAATTATCGTACTACACTAACTATTATTAAACGTGGAGTTTCTTACTAGTTCTTCTCCATTAGAAACGATCAATTGGAACCGTACACGGCTCTAACGTTTTAAAAGTGCCCATGTAGGCTTTTGTGAAATATAATATTTTGAGTTTTATTAATCCAAATAACAATGAAACGTGTTCCAATATTTTTGCTCTCCACTGTATAACAACTGCGCCAACGCACGCCATATACGGGGTGCCTCCCCTCTTCGCGTCTCCCCGCGCCGCCCGCCCTCCAACACCGTTTGGCTCACGTTTCGACATAGAGTAGACTGCAGACAAGACTTCAAGTTACGGTCTTTGTAAATTAAGTTTTTGCAGTGGTTCCGCTCGCTTTAAAGTTTTTTTGGAAAAGGCTACAAGCTTTTATTTCTTTACCCTACTAACTCATCATATATTCCGAGGCTAAGAATTTTGTCAGCGCTCTTCTAGCACTGTATTTGCTGCACGATCTACAGTATATACAATTTGGAATGGGTTTTGGTGATTTCTAAGTATGACGTTTATTTTGTTTACTCTCTACATTTTCTATTCAATCAAGATAATAAGATATTATTTATCTTATTTTTGGATGAATCTCCCCTGGAGAGGGAGGACAAAGAAAATATGGATGCATTGTCTAAGGAGTGATATGAAAGAAAAGGGACTAAGTTATAATATGAGAGTTGACTGAAGAATGGAAGAATAAAACGTGTTGTTGGTGCATTACTCTACATGCCAAGTAACTTGGAACAAAAGCAGGAAGATGATGATGATCCTATGATGTTTTAATATAGGTCCCAAACAATAAACAAAATAAAAATATGTTAATTTAAAAATAAAAAACCCGACGAAAATCATGATGTGCAGTCGGAGGATCAGGTGGTCAGCCGGCTCGCAAATATATATCCTCTGACTGCACATCATGATTTTCTTCTTGTTTTCTTAAGGCGTCGGGTTTCTGATTTTTAAATTATTATTTTTATTTACAACACTTGGGAGACGCATTTAACGATGTCTTAATTATATAATAGTAGTTTATGCAATGGCCATATAATAGGGGTTATTAAAACACGAGCGTAGGTTTATCAGATGAGGCGAAGCCGAATTTGATAATAATATTACGCGAGTGTTTTAATACCTAATTATATGCCGTTGCATACACTACTTTATCTTCACTCATACAGTTGAAATAAAACAAAAGTGGAAAGGGAAAAATATTTGGTATGGCGGGCAAATTAGATTCTCATTGCGCAGCGCGCGCATCCACAGACAATGAAACTTCTTTACTACAGCCCATACGCGCCAGAAAATTAAAAAGTAAAAGTGTGCTATAAAAATTAAAAAGTTATTTTATGATGCAGTTGTTTGAAAATCGAAGGAAAATGTTGAACTGTAATGGTTTTTTTTAATTTTACCTATCCACGAATATAAAGTACGTGTTTATACAATATTTTTTGAATTCGTATTTGGAACATTACGTTGTGAGTGTAGATAAATCCGTTTTATGGTTTGAAAGTTATGTGGTAGTAAAAATAATACGCACGAAATCATAACCCTATCCTTGCAATCTGGTATTTACACAACAAAAACGTTTTTACCTACTGCCACATCTGCCACTCAGTGCTCAGAGCTGCGTCCGCGCATGTTTGTTTACACGGCAGCCGCGGTGCATTTGTTTTTTCTCAACGCGGTGTAGTGACTTGGCTCGCATCATATACTTGAGTACATCCAGGTTTCCACACATTATTCTGAAGGACAAAACATATTAAAGAAGTTTCAGATATACTTTTTGAAGTCTTTGAAAATGATTTATGGCTAGACCTAAGTCATTCTAGAAATCTAGATTGCGTTCGGCCTGTTGCCAAGTTTTTTAGTATTGTAAATGAAACAGTTGCACATGCACTGACTTCATTAATAAGTTCCTATTGCTACAACTTTTTTTTAAAGAAATTAAATCATATCTTTAATTGAAAGATTGTAATAATATACTTAACACACAATAACTGTGATTAAGACTGCATTTCATATTTATTCTACATTATATTTAAGGTTAGGCATGCTTCCATATTTGAACACAACACACACAATCCTTTGAACAAAGCCTTTGTTGTAAAACAAAGTTAAAAATGATTAACAATAGAATCCATTTACCTATCTTGATGCTTGAATGCTGTTTTTCAATTAATTGAATTGTGATAATTTCCCTCTATTGTCTCAATGTTATGTCGATTTTCTAAGAAATATTTAGTATTAAATGTAAATATTTATACGTTTAGTATAAACTAATATAGTTTAGTTTTGTATAGTGTTTAAGCATGTACATATTTTGTCAATTGGAAATAAACAAATTTAGCAGTTTTTTTTCTAGATGGTGTCCTTTAAGGTAAACGTCTTCTCGGATGGAGACGCCGAATTGGCAAACGTAAGGTTTAGGTTGAGCGACGATCTTCGCAGGATGACTGGTAGCTGCTAGATGAAAGATGTCCGGAACTGAGATGCATGACATCATTGACATATATATTACTTGCGTCAGGACCAGGCCAACCGCCCGACTAAATGGCACCAGCCCGCTGGTCTTAAAATTGCAGTTTAGGACCAACGCGACTCAGTTGACAGTGGTCCGTGTGCGTTGTCTGTGGCGGGAGTGAGCGAGTATTTGCTTGTCATAAGAAGGTTCCTATAAAATGTTCAGATGGGCATATCCTTCCTTTCGAAATCATTGCATGACATGCAATAATTGGCCACTGTAACGGTTAGGGGCCAGGCAGATAAATCAAACTCTCGAAAAGAGGGCAGGACAATAATTTATTAAGAATACATTTTAATAGAAACCCAGCAGGAGACTGGTGTGAGTTCTTGACATTGAGCGCGTATTAAGTTCAAGACCGCCAAAAGAAAACCATTATCCTGTAGTTCCCAGAACGTAGGTGACTGGGGCAGCCAGGTAGGTAGGTCGATCTTTGTGTCGGAGGGTAGCACACAGGATTTTTCAGCCATAGCCCTTGCAGCAACACCGAAAGATGTCCAGTATAGAAGAACCCTGGAATATCCCGAATTAGGCATTTTAGAAAATGACCGAATTCGTACCACTGACTGCAACATCCTGACAACCGTCGAACATGGAATCTACGGTGGAAAGCGGTGATCTAGCATCAATTAGCCATTCAGATGAAGCAGTCTAAGCAGCGTGGTACAATTTAAAAGCATGATGAAACATAAAAATGATAACATCTAGTGATGTGAGGTAGATGGAAATAATTAACAATAATGATTTAATGCAGCTGATCAAGCACCCTTTCAAAGGTTGCCAATAAATTAAAAGTTACCCTGTATACCAGCCTGAAAGTAAAATTTTCTAGAATCTGCAGCCAGACAAAACACGACCTCAGCAACGTCTCAACCACAGCCATTCAGCATTAATCTGAGCATTGTTTAGTGTTGAAACCAATAATGTTGTTACACCCGTTCGTTGCACTGTAGAGTTAACTTTAGAACCAGCAGTTAATGTTGCGAGTTCGTTTATTAATTAGTTAATAAAATTGTTAGGGTTTATATAGTATTAAGGTCATTTGTGTTGAATTCTTATTTAAATAGTGACCCTCTCTCTTTGCCTTGCCTTGTCCTATTAATCAGTGGTCAGTATTTAAAAAGTGAATAACTACAAAAAGTGATACTCATGTCATAAAGTTCCCGATTTTAGCCGCCGCCGGAAAAATAGGGGTGTTATAAGTTTCACGTGTGTAACAGTGTGTTTGTGCCATAGCTCCGAAACGGATGAACCGATTTTGACTTAGTTTTTTTTGTTAGAAATGTGACTTTATCGAGTGATCTTAGCTATGTTTGATGTAAATCGGTTCAGCTGTTCAAAAGTTATGGGGGTTTTCCTGTTTGAATCGTGGTGTTTTTGCAAGATTTCGTGTTATAATTACGTGTTCAATAGATTGTCATTCGAAGTGCGTCTACTATTAGATAAATAATGTAGATTAAAAAGCATGAAATAAAACAAATTGTCGGGGCATCACAAGTCCTAAACGGATGAACCGATTTTGATTTAGTTTACGTGTTCAATAGATAGTCGATCAAAGCGTGTCTACTAGATAAATTATGTAGCATGAAATAAAAATGTGAATTGGTTGTTAATTTTATTCATTTTAATTGTTATAAATAAGATGGACGTCTAAAATTAATGATGAGATCTGGTAAAGAGGTTGTAATAGGTAATTTTAAGGAAGCCCAAGAGTGAGATGCCATAAAAACGATAAGAAATATAGCTGAGAAACTAAAAACAAATGTGTGTAGGTTTGTATGTCTAATATGTCTATAGTCGATCGAAAGCGGGCCAAGAAGCTTATCGGCGATGAGGCACTGGTTAAGTCAAAGCTCCAGAGCCTTGAACATCGTCGCCGAGTTGCCAGCTTTAGCGGTTTTTATCGGTTGCATTTCGGGGAGTGTGCGATGGAATCGCATGATCTAATTCCGCCTAGCCCGTTTCATCATCGGACTACCAGACGTACGGCGATGCGCCATCGATACGTGGTGGACATCCCACCCATACGCACTAAACGTTTTGAGAATACTTTTATTATGCGTACTGCTAAGGAGTGGAATTCCCTGCCGGAGTCTGTGTTTCCCGATAGCTACAATCTAGGAGTCTTTAAGTCAAGAGTCAATAGGTTACTACTAGGCAAGCGTGCTCCATCGTAGACCACATCATCGCTTACCATCAGGTGAGATAGTGGTCAAGCGCGAGCCTATAAAAGACAAAAAAAAAAGTAAGTATAGAATATAGACGATCGATATACAATCTTGTCAACGTCAAATATAGGCCTTTTCCAATTAAAGGATAAGGCCTTGGACAGATCGTTTTTTTTCAATATTGCTATACTCTCGACAATATCAAGTCGATTACTGCCTGAAGTTTGATATAACTAGTTGCTATTGTGTAGCTCAAATTCCTATATTGTTTCCTTTGTCTACAAGTATCTCAGATTGTGATCCATTGCTCTTCCCATCTACGAAGAGAAGTGACCAATACTCGCTACCTGGAATATACTTTTTTCTACCTGATTAATTATATTCACTGAAGCGGAGATCCGTTTGTAACGGAAATGTTGATGGTAATTAATTATGTGTTATATATTGTTTTACTTTGTAAAAGAACTTGCCGTGTGAATTTTATACTCTAACTTATTGTGCTTATGCTATTGTGAGAAAATATAAATTTTTGACTTTAGTGATAAAATATTGTGTTTTGTTTTTTAGACGAACCGACTACTAGTCCAAAAAGGCTGGATGATTGATACAGATGTATGCAAATTTTAAAAAAACGATGTTTAGGACCTATACTTCTTAAAGGCTACCTTGATCTCTGCGACAGCTGTCAGTATCAATACAGTAACAATAGCGCTTGACAGGCTAACAATAACGTATACGTCAGTTTGACATGTGTCGCAGTGTTCAAGCTATCTTTTATGAAGTATAGTTATTTTTGTATCAAGACAGTTAAGCTATGTATATAGCCCAACTACAATGGCTGAGCTATACAGACCTATATTTAAAAAACACTGAGTTAATATATTTTGTACAAGGAATTTCAGAACTTTTTTAATGAAAAACAAATCTTATTACAAACCTTTTTTATACCTTACTAAGCAATTTCACAAATATTTTCAAACCATATTTCCTTAAGAAACCTGCAACTGCCCTACCACAGGTACCTACGCACGTTAAGCAAATTGACGCGGACAAATAACAAATTAGAAGTTGTGCCCACTTTTACGGCACTCTTACAAAAAGTTCGACAGTGTTGCGAAATTGTAAACAGTCGGAAAACTTGGAAATTTGCGAAACGTGCGGTATCCATTTCAGTTTTAATATGACGCAGGATAAGTTTGTGTTTGGCGTGACGCACAGGTGAAATCTTTGTTTTAATGATAACACGTTAACTGGGCATTGAGAAGAAAATAACATGTGAGTGATTTTACTTTTCATTTAAGTTAAAGATTTTTAAAGCCTGAATGTTAGTTTGAAATAAATACCTACACACAAGGAAAATGATTAAACAAGTATTAGGAATAGGGAAAACATTTGCTTAATTTTTTACCCGACTGCCGAGGGAGGGTAATGTGTTTATCAGTCTATGTATGTATGTATGTTTGTTCCTATGTGGCGTTCTAGAGACCAAACGCATTGGCCGATTTTGATGATTCTTACGTCAATCGATTCGTCTTAATCCTGCGAGTGTCACTGGCTACATTAAAATTGGAAAATACAAAAATGGCGGCTTTTGGGCGCCATTTTGGGGCGAATTTTTTTTTTTTCAAATTTATCACTATATGTTTAAATGTACATAATTCTAAAAAAAAATAACTAAAACGTTGTAAATAAAAAAAGTTAATTAAAATAATCAAAAATCCCGACTGCTTGTAAAGCAAACTAAAAAGACGTAAACAATAAGAAATTCATGCTGTGCAATCGGAGGATACTTCTGGAGCTCGCGAATATGTATCCTCCGACTGCACAGCATGAATTTCTTCTTGTTTACGTCTTTTTAGTTTGCTTTTTAAGCAGTCGGGATTTTTGATTTTTTTAATTAACTTTTATTATCCTATTATATGTGTAAACACTCTTATTAAATAACCGTTAAAATACATCATTTATTTAGAGGTTAACTGATACACACACACACATCACATCATCAGCCTATTAATGTTCCCACTGCTGGGACACAGGCCTCCTCTCTGTGAGAGGGAATGGGCCGTAATCCACCACGCGGGCCCAGTGCGGGTTGGTGGATGTCACATGTCTTCGAATTTTTGGTTCTAGGACATGCCGGTTTCCTCACGATGTTTTCCTTCACCGTTTTGAGAGCAGTGGTGATGAAATAATTTACACAAAGTAAAGCGCCTGCCTGGGCTCGAACCCACGACCTACAACTTGTAAGTCGCGGCCGATACCACTGGGCCACCACTGCTCTTAACTGATACATTTAGAGTTATATCAGATTTTGTTTAACAAAATGATTTCCTGATATTTTATAGACAAAACAGAGTTTTTCTTCTACTAACCAGAACTTAATAGCAAATATCTTTAAAGCATTCAACATTTTAAAATAATATTATACCTCGGCCACACTCTTAGGGGATAACAGGCGTCATGATATCATATCTATAAACCACTAAGTAACCATCAGATATTGCGTTAAGTTTCCATCCACTACAAAACTATTCTACACAAAAACTGGCCGTACCAACCCTATCAAATCTGCGTAAGCGCACTGTAATACGATACGCGCGCGCTTTCCCTATACGGCAGTTATGGCGGCCGCCGACCAATCACAGGCGTCGTCGTCTCGCCTACCACATTGTTGTGTAATGCTTATACTTTGCTCTATGTAATCGTTTCAGTTCTATTTTTAAATATGATTAGGTATTGGCGTATTGATTTTGATAGTAGATGATCCTTAGGAGTTGGTGTTTTATTTATGTGTGTTATGTATGAGAGATCTTTGCTTGTTC
The DNA here is from genome assembly GCA_945859665.1 of Anorthoa munda. NCBI lineage: Eukaryota > Metazoa > Arthropoda > Insecta > Lepidoptera > Noctuidae > Anorthoa > Anorthoa munda. The sequence goes on along the minus strand of OX243900.1, from coordinate 7,979,539 downwards.
AGGAGATGACTGTATAGCTAAATGATTCATAGACATAGACTATGTCGCACTGCAGAAGTGATTTTGTGTGGTTGTAAGTAAGGACTACAGTCGTTTGCCTTAATTGTTTTTTTAATATTCTGCAAGGCGGTACTTACAGGTATCTGTACCTTTTTATTAAATTTCTCCTTTTTTATGAGAAATAATTCTAATTCATGACCACCATATAAAAAAAAGGATCGCCAAGTATTTTTTTAACAAATTTTTATCCTGATCAATCACAGGCTGGCAACTTGCCTCCTAATTTCTCGACTCAGCACTTGTTGCTTACAGATGCTAACAATGCAAAGAGTGTTAGTAATTCCCACAGACAAATCTAACTAAATAACAAAAGTTCCTCCATCTGTATGAAAACCAAGCGTACCACTTTTTCACAAACAATTTAAAAACAAATTTACTTACCAATGTGAGAACCATGTTCCTATTTACCAAATTAATGAATTTACCTGTTAGTGCTTTTATTACTTTATACCTGTACGTAGCATAGTATGTAGTGCTATTTTTGGGTGCATCGTCCTCACATATATGAATTTATTAATGTATGTTCATAAGTAAATATTGTAAAACACCAATTTTTTTAAAAAAAGGGTAAGTTTGTAGTTTCTTGTGCGTTCTTCTCCATAACAAGCTACTTTCCGAATGCACGGTAGAGTCAATTTTGATTACTTGTACATTTTTAATTTAGATTTAATAATGTTTGACGTTCAAAAGTGCCGCTTATTGGCCTAGTTGAAATAAATATATTTGACTTTGACTTTGAATGAAATAAAACATTTCCAATGCCTCGGCCGAATTTTTCTATACATTCTTTACACCTCAATATGGCATAAAAAGGCATTTTTCTAGATTTCAGTGCATTTCCGGTGCCAATAATGCTAAATGAAAACCTCTGATTATGATCATTGATCGTAACTTTACTCCGTTTTTTGGCACACGAAGTACATACAATCGCGTCATCTAGTTAGATTTATATCTGTGGTAATTCCTAACTAAGTACAGTAAATAGCGATCAATCTTCGGTTGGCGGCGTGAAAAAGGTACCCAAAAGATTTTGTTCTGTAATATGATCGATGGATAGTACCTAAATCTTACGTTGAATAACTTCTAGTTCTAACGAGTCACAATGTACCTACCTATAACCGCACATCTGTGGTAACAATTTGGCATTGACAATTTATTTATTCTGCAGAAGTTAAGGCAGATGGAGCAGTTCTAAACTGTTGACGTGGTTGGCGGTTTGAGTGGGATTCGGGATTTAATAGCCATTTTCCTTCTGTTCAAAGGACGTCTTTACCCTAATAAATGTACCTACAACTTATATTCCCGGAAGCATAGATAATATAATACTAGCATACAGATGCCTCATCCCATACAAAGAAACCGTGCCAACGTAACTAGCGTTTTTCATCTGATTAAACTCATTATTTTTCTAAGAACATGGATCGCGTTCGGTGCCGTTCCACGGATATAGAAGGTGTTTGCAGCGACTTGCAAGTTAAAGGGACCCGATTCCTAATTTTTTTTTTTTTTTTTTTAATATACATCAACGATTTGTTTTATAGTATTTTTTGCACGTTTTTATAATTTCTTTGTACCAAAAAGTGTTACAAAACAAATTTTAAAAATCTAGTGGATGCGTAAGAAATTTAAAACCACGCCATCTATAGGAATCAATTTTAAATGGTCCATTCATCTTTGAAATGTAAATTACGAGTCCAATATTCCTTAATTTTGTGATTAGAAGAGTTAATTAAACAAGAACATACATTTTTTAATGGTCGTCTTTATTTTAATAATATAATTTTTAATATAATTTTATTTGGCACAAAAAACAAATTACACAAAAACAAATGGTCATGAAACTCTAGTGCCCGTGGTAGGTAATGAGAACCTGTATTACAGGTCACCAGAATTCCACCCCCCAGCAATTTAAACACATTTTAAATTTGTTATACAATTAAAATCAAGGCAGGCAGGCATAAAAACGAAATATATATATAATAACAATTAGATTATGTCATAATTAAATTAAATCAAGAATAAATCATAAATTAAATTAGATCTATTTGATCTAATTTAATTTATGAAACATACATTTTTTAATGGTCGTCTTTATTTTAATAGTATAATTTTTAATATAATTTTATTTGGCACAAAAAACAAATTACACAAAAACAAATGGTCATGAAACTCTGGTGCCCGTGGTAGGTAATGAGAACCTGTATTACAGGTCACCAGAATTCCACCCCCCAGCAATTTGAACACATTTTAAAGGAGACGGGCATTTCTGGGCCCAGCAGTTAACTAGATGAAATGTATATTAAAAAATCCGTTATATTTTTCTAAAGGAAATCACAAAATACAGTACCATGTTTCTATCTAGGAAGCGAGAAAAGTTGAATTAAGTTATGAAACTAAATAATCGATTAAAAAAATCGGTAAAATCTCAGACTAATGTATGAAAATCGAGTGACAAGTGCTTATCAATCGTTTAGTGGAAACGATTCATAGCGAATCGAGTTCCGTTAATTTTTCTTCAGTTCGCGTACTGGTCACTGAATGCTGACAGACAGATGTCAGGCAGAAAATAATAAACTGGCACTCGTTCGTTTTCTTTCGTTCTGAGTGCGCACATATTTTCCATGTTTCATTGTAAAACCCCACCACCTCGGCTTTACTTTAAAGGACTATTCGACGGATCTTACTATTTTGAATTACCTGGCTCTCTATTTTGGACAACTGATTACGCCTATCGATCGGATATTGACGACATGGATCGCTGTGTGAATTGTACCATTGCGACTGGTCGCAATAACTCTATTGGCAGAAGAGTCTTGGACGATGAGGCGATTTTATCAATTATTCGTCAGTGGCGTGCATCTCAGCCTGTAAGTACCTATTCAAATCGAACTTTTAGCCTTTCAAGCGAACAAAACCAGACTTATGATGTACCTAGTATTTACGGTCTCCGGCGTCATGTATGTTGGCTTTCTTTTTGGTGAATAGCATAATAATAAGAAAGACTTAATGAATAATCTAAGACTTAATCTCTTTCTTATCACAATAAGATAGATTTGGTCCCAGGCTTTGATGCTTTGAGGTATTGACAGTTATTTGGATTATTTCGGTCTCGGCCGAGACGTAGCGATTTGATTGAACATGATTTAAATAGTTCACTTATTTCAGGTTACCAGTGAGAACTATGTATGCCAAGCATGTTGGAACATGGCCCAAGACGTGTTTCTTGGGAGATGTCCGATTGAAGCATCACACCAAGGTCATCCCAGAGGCAAGAGAGTAAGAGAAGACAGGCAAGAGGCAACCTTCTTCGACAGCTAACGGCTTCAAATATTTCTTGGTTATTGCGGGGACGTATACATTCCCGGTAACCCGGTTCTTCGTGTAACCGACTTAGCCCGAAGAATTGCCAAACTTAAGTGGCAGTGGGTTGGGCACATTGCTCGCAGAACGGATGGCCGATGGAGCAGAAAGGTTCTGGAGTGGCGACCGCAAACCGGAAGACGTTGCGTAGGAAGGCCTCCCACCAGGTGGACCGATGACCTGGTGAAGTTTGCGGGGATCCACTGGTTGCGGGACGCACGAGACCGGTCAAAGTGGCGACGCTTGGGGGAGGCCTATGTCCAGTAGTGGACGTCTTTCGGCTGATATGATGATGATGATGATACAATCCCGCCATATAAGTCGCAAAACATTTTTTGTTTACGTTTTAGTTGACAGCCGTTGAAGAGGACGAGATTTAATATTAGGTTATTATTGTATGTAGGTAGAAGGACTGTAGGCTGCTGTGCCCATGTAATGTGCATATGGTATCTCAGTTGGGCAAGATACCAAGAAAATATCGTACCTCCTGCACAATTCTTAGATAATATTCTAATAATTATTGAAGATGAATAATAAATATTCAAAACGTAATTATATTGGTGTTTTATTTTACTTCCTCTTCTCAATCTGCCTAGCCTTTGCCCAACTATGTTGGGGTCGGCTTCCAGTGTCATTTGATTCAGCTGAGTAGATATAGATAAAGCTGGAGCGACTGCCTACCTGACCTCCACAACCCAATTCCCCTTGGCAAGACTGGTGTCAGATCTCAAGCTTCTGGCTACACGTAACGGGTCTATCCCACTGTCAAAGACCTTCAAATGACAGCCGGGACCAACGGCTTAACGTGCTTTACGATGCTCGGAGGAATCTTGTTATGTTGAAATGGTCACCAATCCACGGACCGACCTCGTGTTGCTTAACCTTGAAGATCGACCCGTGCGGCTGTTATTATTTAGCCACGAGCTCCTTTTACTTCATCTTCTCCTTTTTTTATTTAAAAGGTACCCGCTGCTTCTAAGTGCAGGATATTGTATGTGGAGACTTCTCTTGGACTGTAGTGACTGTCCGGCCATGCCAAACGTGTCAGATCTTCGACACGTTACACATGGAGATTTTCTACTTGCACTCCATGCATAAAACCGTTACGCAACTGAGGCCATTCAAAAATATTTCTCAAATAACATAAAAAAACAACAATGTTGTATTATAACCTCACTTTTACAAAACTTCATATAACTTGATTCCTGGATAGCCAAATTTCACCAAATTTTCAGCGAGGCCTTGTTAATATATCCTCTTACAAATAAGGCTAGTTTGATTGAGTTAACACCTGGGCCCAGAATACTATGGAGTCTTGCCCTTCTCCTTTGTTATACAATTAAAATCAAGGCAGGCAGGCATAAAAACGAAATATATATATAATAAAAATTTGATTATGTCATAATTAAATTAAATCAAGAATAAATCATAAATTAAATTAGATCAAATACAAATTAAAATAAACAGAAATGTAATCAAAATTAAATTAAAATTAAGTAAGAAGAGAAAATTAGATTACATACAAATCAATCAAAATTAAATTAAATTTAAACTAAATCAAAATTAGATCCGGACAGAAAATAAAAACCCAAGTAACATTGCGGAACAAAATAGTAGATGTGATATGGTGTAGTGTGTAAGTGTGTGAGTGAGTGTGTATGAGTGTGATGTATGAAAGGTATGTTTTAGTTTAAATCTATATATAGCTTTATAAAATCTTTATATTTCACAAAACTCAATAACAAATCGCTGAAGCTTATCACGCCATCTAGTGCAACTTATTTGAACCAAATTTTCTTTATTGGCGATGGGTGCCCGTGCCCGAATGGTTAGGCAGAGTTGTAGTTAAATCCTATGTAATATCGGGCGAGCCTATTGCCGTCAGAGCAGGACAGTTACAAGCTGGCACGGTAAATATCGTATTTCTTAATGTCCTGAGCTGCTTAGTGTAGTCACCTAATAAGGTAGTCTACTGAAAATTCGTTTTTGTCCGTCAGGTAGATTAATAAAAATATTGGTCACGTATTTTTCTTTTGACATGTAAACATAAAGAGACGACAATATAATGCGTTGAAATATTCGTGAAACGTCACGCCACTAGTACACTTTATACTGACTATAGTGACGTCACAAGCCCCCACTCCTGAACTTTGATGCACTTTAACTTTGTAAATTTGTATTGATTTGGTAAAGCAAAAAATGCGTGTCCAATATTATTTGATAATCGCGCTGACGGACTAAATAGAATTATCATTCCGATAAGAATTACCTTCTTTTTTCAGATTGGCTGACTTCATCTGTGAGCACCAACATCTTTGTCATTATCTTCCTGCCCTTGTCCCATGTTACTTAAGGTCGGCGCAACACGTTTTCTTCTTCCATACCATCCCATCCCCGTTACGTCATCACTGTCTCCCTTTTCTTTCATATCACTTCTCACACAGTCCATCCATCTTTTCTTCAGCCGTCCCCTCCCTCTCCCTCCATCCACATTTATATTCATAACTCTTAGTAACATGCGTTTCATCCCTCCTCATCATATGACCATACCAGGACAAACGGTTACCTTTCAACTTTTCTGTCTAGCAAGAATAATAATCTTCAAAGTTCCAGAACATCTACTTCTAACACCTACGTCCTTACAAAAAAAAACCTAACTACACGAAAACACGATTTCAATAAAATCCAACATTAAGTACGTGACTACGACCAGTTGCCTTGATCTAGGGTAGCTGTGTTGTATCTTTTGGGACATCACCTTGAGAATATATACTGGAATTACGTCGCTTCTTACTGAGAAATGGAAAGTAATTTGGGTATTAAAAGAACGGCGGTATTGAAGTTCTTTCCTCAAGAGTTATGTAAGTGCGTAATTTCGTTGTGGTATGTCGTAGCAATGACTGAAACTAAAATGACCGCTGAATTAATGTGTTTTATTTTTAAGAGTCATCAGCATCATCATCACTAATCGAGGGTATCTAACACGAGGTTTCAGGTCAGTTTTAAAAAGGATTTCAATAAATTCGTATTTATTAATCATGTATTTTCTGTTAATTGGTTTTAACACATTTACAGGCCAAACAAAAACATATGTTATAACTAGATTGGGGTGTATTTCCTATCTGACACCCTCCAAAAACAAACATCGAAACCAACTTGGAGGTCGCAGTCTCCCAGACCAGACTATACTTTGGTCAAATCATTCATAATTTATGAGAATGATAGTGATTGGCTGTTTGATTGCCTATATTCAGTTAGTAAAGATTATGAACATTAATTTTTTAAAGGTACCTCACCAAATATTTCAAAATCTACTGCGATAGATCCAAGATTAGTTAATCCTCACCGAAACTCAAGCCACCCTACTCCAGAAGCTTAGTTGCGTTGCTACGGAGTGTACGCCCCCCTTTCATCCCTCACCACCCCCGGGACCCGGCCAAACCTCCATCCGGGGTAGCCACTTGTTGATCACCCGGGAAAATTTGCGGGAAAAACCGGGAAACTAACGGTTTTTTCCAAAAGGTAAGAGGAAAACGTCTAGTCTTTTAGGCACTTTGTAATTTGTAAGTTTATTCTGAACTTGACATTCGGAAATTGAAAAATAAATTGATAAAGAGAGGGAGTAAAGATGTTTATATTATAAAGTAAAAGAAATTATTCCGAAGAATAGAGATTTTTTTTAGCTTTTGTTATAAGATGTTGAGACAATGAGAAAGGGTTTTCATTGAATTTTGAATAGAAATCTTACTGAAATGCCTCATAAATCAGCGTTGCGGGTATGTAGACTGACCACATAAAACAATAGAACAATGTATCAAATAATAGGTTGTTTTGGTCTTAGGAAATACGGTCATGTACGTCATGCTTCCTATCCATCTTCGCAGGAACACTAGCATATTATATCTCCTGTACAAAATTCTTTTTAAACCTGTATATCCTAGCTACCTGCGCGATCCTTTTTCGTTCACTCGCCCCGCCTTAAACTCCATCACAATTTCCCATCCCATAAAACTCATATCTATTCCCACTCCTTCTCTGTTAATGCTGTACGATTGTGGACCTCGCCTCCGCCTAAGATCCGTGACGCTAAAAGTAACTTTATTTTTTTTTAAAGCAAGTCAAAGTATACTATCTTTCTTCTAATCTGTGATCTTATATATTAAAACTGTGAATATTTTTAACCGACTTCAAAAAAGGAGGATGTTTCTCAATCCGACCGTATATATATATATATTTTTATGTGTTTTCGCGTATAACTTCATCGTTTATGACCGAACTTGATGATATTTTTTTTGTTAGAAAGGAGATATCCCAAGGGTGGCACCATAATAAGGAAACCAGGATCTGATGATGAATTCCCAGAGAAATCAAGGGAAGTCCTCAAATATTATAGGCGTACATATAGCGATTTTGATATTTTCACCAACAATGCAATCATTTACACTCAGAAAGTGTCATTTGGTGAAATGGAACTGATGAAGAAGACCACAGATGGCCACTGGAACTTTATCCTTAGTGCTTAGTATGTCACGGGTATAAGATATATCGAATAGCTAACCGACTATGATGAAGCAAATACTTATAAATAAATGGTACTGATTAAAATAGTAATATCGAACTGATCTGATGATGAAGCCGGAAAGTAGGCACTGGAACTCCGTGATAAAACAATGGATCCTAGTCGTGTTTGGGCTTACTTTGGCTATAAAATTAGAGGTATTTGGAGGTACCTACCAAAACTAAATAGAGATAAAAAAAAACTTAAAAAAATAATAATAGGTACTACCTGGTTTTTTATTACGGTCAAAAATTTATCAGACATGACTTGCGAAAAGGTAAAATAAATAGCTTTTCAGTAAATTTTTGCTCATATATGTCGGAACAGCAATTTTTTTTGACAGCTAAGAGTGATAGAAAGAATCACAGTTTTTATTAATCACAAAATGTTAACCTATGCAAAGGAAATACACAACGCCAGGATACTACACCAGAGTTAAGAAAATCCATTAATTGAAAAATACTGTATTTTTCTTAGTATCACTCTCCGACAGCGAGGCCCCGGGGCCTGACCAAGGAGTACATCTTAAGCCGTGTCTAGTTCTTATTAGATGTTGTTTACAAATACGCCCACTACTGAGAAGATACGTACTTTAGGATGAGTATCGCATCGTAATCAATAAAATACAAGACGGCAGTCAACAATGAGATCGTCTTTAAATTTACGGACGCGGATCAATCTGTCTGCTGAGTTAAACTGTGCACTCTCATAAATAAAAATAATAATGAAGGAAGAAGAAAATTCTGAAAAAAAATAACTTAAATAACAACAACACAGCTGATGCTCAGTGTAAACCCACAATAGCGGCTGCTAGCGTAGGTACTGTATGTGTCTAGTCAGCGCGCGCTCGTACATATTCGGATTTCTTCGTGCAATTCCGGCTCTCTCCATGGCGTCTCCCTTTTTTGCGGATCCTCGCTTATTTTATCCTGCATGCAGCACGCTGTGCCAAGCACAATTTGTCACGCAAAAATTATGATTATTTAAAAAAATGGTATTTAAACGTTAAAATTATAAATATTTTTGCAAATTCTCAAAATTGACGGCAGGTTGAATCGTTTGAAAAAAGTTTAATTTCCTAGGTGATCGGGCAGTGCCTCAAAAATCACTGCAAAAAAGGTGTCGGTTTTCGGTTTCGTTTTTTTCATTGTTACACTTTTTTTCGATCTCCCGCAAACAAAACAGAACTATAACGTGCGATAAGGAACTCCGTTCCAAAATATGTAGGTATTACCCAAATACCTAATGTGTCTTATAAACGTAATAGTTGCTCCTAGTTGTCGTAGATGCACACTTAGCCCTGGTTCCCACTACATCGTACTGCACGTTTTTTTGCAGTGTGATCCCAGCATCATAAGGTCATCATCTACGTATAGTAGCATTATATGGCAGTCGAGCCGGTCAATTTGCTGATGCCAAAATATTAAATTATTGAAAAGTATTTGTCTTTCTTGACATTTTTGTTGTAAGAGATTTTGAAAGAGTTAGAAATGTCAGCTTAATTGATAATGAATTATTGATTATACTTAGTTAATACTATAAAAGCTCATCGAGATTATACCAAAAAAACTTTTTTACAAAAAATTACAACCAACTTCCAAATAAAAACACAACAAACTAAAAAAGACTTCAATTTCGGAAGTCGGTGTCAAAAAACGGAGAAACAAAAAGTCGGTCAAAAACAAGAACACCGGCTTCCGAATTTTGGAAGTCTTTTTTAGTTGTATTTTTTCGTATAAAAGCATTTACATTTTTTTTTGTTGTGGGACATAATTATATATCTGTAATTCCCACAGTTATGCCAGAATAGATAATCCGAATTACATGAAACTTGAACATAACATAACATTAACATAAATGAGAGTGTACCATGGTGAACTATGCAGATATGCCTACCCTTTAGAGCGTACCAGTGTGATGTTATGTTGAAATGGTGTAAACAATAAACAGATATGCGTTTGCAGCAATTTCGGGAGATTTGCCGTCCTTTATTGGAGATAAACCAAATTTAAAACAGACCATTGACGGAGAAATCGGTGAATATACAAAAAAAAACGGCCAAGTGCGAGTTGGACTCGCGCACGAAGGGTTCCGTACCATTATCGCAAAAAACGGCAAAAATATCACGTTTGTTGTATGGGAGCCCTACTTAAATATTTATTTTATTCTGTTTTTAGTATTTGTTGTTATAGCGGCAACAGAAATACATCATCTGTGAAAATTTCAACTGTGTAGCTATCACGGTTCATGAGATACAGCCTGGTGACAAACAGACAGACAGACAGACGGACAGCGAAGTCTCAGTAATAGGGTCCCGTTTTTACCCTTTGGGTACGGAACCCTAAAAAATTTACGTACAGATGAACATAAAGCATTCTCCTTTTTGGAAAGTCGTTTAAAAACCACATACTAATACTATTCAAACAAACAGAGCACTTAATCGTAAAATATAACTACCAAACGCCAAACTACTTAACAAGATCGAAAGGCAAACTGAAAATACGCCCACACAACTTCGAACCAAAACTAAACAATTAAACAACAAAATATTCGACTACCCACATAACTGACATAATCCTCAGAGAGTACCTGCGGCCCAAAAATTTTGGTAAGTGTCCGGGCCCCCGTAATCCCAAGTACATGCCCCTGAAATATTCATCGCAAGGTTGAAACTCGTTGACTCGAACTTATTATATCGATTTTGTATATGGCTGGTCGGAAACGTAAATTGTTTTTGAGTTTCAGGGGCATAAAATAAAAAACTATTTTTGGCGTCAAAAAGATTTTTTTGTGTAAGATTTAAATGATAAATGAAGGTAGACTCGTTAAAAAAAAAAAATTATAAAATCAAAAGACCCGACTGCTTAAAAGACGAATTAAAAAGACGTAAACAAGAAGAAAATCATGCTGTGCAGTCGGAGGATACATCTGGTTTTGATCAGCTAGCTCGCGAATATGTTATTTTTTTTAGATTGCGGTACATTTAAACATATAAGTGTTATGTTATATGTATTTTGATACCCCACACAATGGGTTCGGAAGTAAAAAAAAATTTTTGTCCCACACAATATGGCGCCCAAAATCCGCCATTTATCTATTTTCCCATTTTAATGTAGCCAGTGACACTCGCAGGATTAAGACGAATCGATGGACGTATGAATCATCAAAATCGGCCAACGCGTTTGGTCTCTGGAACGCCACATAGGAACAAACATACATACATACATACATACTTACATACATACATAGACTGATAAACACATTACCCTCCTTCGGCAGTCGGGTAAAAAGTACAAAAAAACCATGACCTTAATTTTAGAGTTAGAAAACCTGTATTAGGGGTTTTCTCTATTTCTCTAAGAGCTAATTATTTTGCTTCTATGTGTTTTACACCAACCATGTTTTAATGAATGACTCGGTGTTTTTTTTTTGCCTTTCCAATTTCAAATTCATTGATGCTTAAAAGATTCGAACTAGGAGATATTAGAGGTAACAAAGCGATAGATCGTGGAAATGTCGAGTAGGATAAAGTGTTTCAGTGTGTGTTGTGTGGTTGTGTTGTGTGTATTAGTTCGATGGCATATATACAGAAGTAAGGTGAAATATTTACAAACAATTTTTTTAGGGTCATGCCCGTATTATTTATTATTGCATTCGACATTATTTTACCAAGCTTCTACTAATAAGACGCAACTATCGGCTCTTACTCATCATAAGCTTATTTAATGATCCCACTGCTAGGACACAGGCCTCCTCTCTGTGAAAAAGAGAATGGGCCTTAATCCACCACGCGGGACCATACAGTGTTGGTGGATGTCACGTTTCTTCGAATTTTTGGTTCCACTTGAAATTTTTGGTTTTGGAAACCATGCCGGTTTCCTCGCGACGTTTTCCTTCACCGTTTTTAGAGCAGTGGTGATGTCCCAGCAGTGGGAACGTCAAACTGATGAGGATGATGATGATGATGAGGTAACTACGAATAAAGGAATAAATAAATAAAAGAGAGTTAAATATTCTATATTCCGCATAGAACCCGCCACAAAATAGGGCTGGCACATAAATAATAAAGGCTACACAAACGACTAAGGTTGACACTTTACGGGCGCTTACAAGACGGTTGTACAGTTCAAAGGGGTTAAATTGCCGTAATAACACGTAATTTACATTAAAAAAATGTTGACAACCCACGGCATCGATGCCTCTACGCATCCTTAGAATGAAAGTGACCTAACTGAAAAATTACAACTTGTGGGAAATGAGCAAGAAAGTTTAAAAAAAAGTATAGTGTCGTAAAAAAAAAAAATTTATCTTGGCCGTGTTTTATTAAAAAAGGTTCGATTTATTGACAATTTTTACATTAATCTTTTATCTATAGATTGAAAATATTATATTTGATTTAAATGTATTTTAAATATATGTTTTGACATTAAATATAAAATATCTCATAATTAAGTCACTTTATTGAAAAATATTTCTATGATTAATACACCTATTCTTACATGTGTCGATCTTATTTTGTTTAATTTTATTACTAAAGAGACTCTATCCAAAGAGGTTCAGTGAGATCCAATAAAATTTTGTGATAAAAAGACACTTTAAAAAAAAAAGTCAGTTTAACACAAAACATATATTGTACAAGGTAGGTACTGTATTTACAATAAAATACCCCGATTCGATTTCCGTCAATGATATACAAGTTCACTCATGAAAAGCGCGATCAACAACAGTGACCGATGTCATATACTCTCCCCTTCTAACTCATAATTCGGTGTCTTTTTCGCCACAGTTTTTTTAAGCAGAATCAGAGTTTACATGAATTTTGAGTTAAGTCACTTTCGTTCTGGGGGTGCGTTATGACCAGTTGGTTTCACGATATGGTAACTGTAAGCATCTATTACTACCTGTATCAGCAGCATTGCCAGCAGTAATGTTGGAGAGCGTCCAGCACGCCTCCTTGCGCAGCGCCTCAGTACTGGAGTGCACCAGCGCGTGCAAGTTGAGCAGCGGGTTGCAGTTGAGCACCGCTTGGCACGTTGCTTGTCACTATGGCAACACATGGCTCGCAAAGCTGCTGATACCACTGTCGATTTGTTGTGCATAAGTAGTTCCGCAAGCCGCCTACAGACTCCAGCATCGATCACTGCCTGAATCTTCTCATTTGGTCCATCCGAAAGATAAGAGAGAGCCCAACACGCGTCGCTCAGCACATCTGCGTCAGAGTGATGTAGCAACCCCGCTAAAACTGAAATACCTGGAGCAACAGCATCGAAGTTTGTAGGAGGATTTTTTCCTCGACACAAATTTATTTATTTATTTATTAGATGGAAAACCAACAGCTATACATAAAATTAATAAACAAGTTGAGTATGTTACATTAAGCCAATTACAGGTTCTCACGGCTGGAGATATAATAATTCTAAAGAGATCTTAGGGATCACTAGCAGCAGGCACAACAATCAGAAAAATTAAATTAATTAAAAATTAAATCACTAACGCCAAAGGACAATATTGCACACTATCCATTTTTGAAAAAGTCAAGGTTAAGCTGCTTACGCACTGATGAGCTTTTAGTGGTAAACACATCAAACGAGAATTCCTTACACAATAGGTTAAGATCTTTACTCGCTCGCACTAAGTATGAATTACGCCTGTAGTTAGATGAAAAGGAGGGAATGGAGATAAGTGGATTAAATCTTACTGATCTTTGAGGAACATTAAAATGCAATTTATGGAGGAGATCAGGACAGTCGATTTCATTTGACAATATTTTCAGAAGATATGAGCAATCCGCCATTCTGCGACGATTCCTAAGTGGTTGCAGATGGAATTTCTTGCAAAGGTCTAAGTAATTTTCAGAAAGATATTGAATACGGAGGCGAAAACACATAAAACGAACGAATCTTTTTTGGATACTTTCAATACGGTCTATGTATTTATTGTAACAAGGGTTCCAAATTTGAGAAGCATATTCAAGATGACTCCTCACAAATGAGCAATACAAAATCTTTAGTCTCATAACAAAGCCGAGTGATTTCAAGGCTTTAGCCACTATATGTTCCACATGTTAAAGAGTCCAAACTGCATTTTTTGTCATAGACAGCCTGGTGGATTTATTTAGAATCTTCAGTAGCGGCGGCAACACCCCCGCTGCAAGCACAGTGTCGCGACAGCGCGGCAAATCCCCAGCCACGTTCCCGAGCACCCACACCGCCTGCTCGCGCACGTCGTCACTGCCTCCACCCGCCACCAGGCTCACAAGCACTGGTATTGCACCACACTCCACCACCACGCACGTCTATTCCGATGACCGAACTGCAGTGTTGGATTAGTGCTATTGGTAAGGAGTTCCACAAATTTAGGAACTATACCAGTCCGTATCACTTCATCGATTGGTGGATTGGGCTCTTGACTCAAGAGTTTTTTAAACTTCTGAGTTGCCATAACTTGCTCTTGTGGATTGTCGCCATATAGAGCCGCAACCATTGTTGGGCTGATGTCATCTGATGGTGATATATTGATGTCATCCTGCAAAGTAATATCTGGTGCATTTGGGGCAGGAAGGTTAACATTTCGACGCTTGAAGAGCTGCTGTTCTCTCTTTAGTAGTGTGCAGCTCGCCCAACCTTATATTTGTAACTGCACACACCAATTATGGCCATTATTACACGAATCGTTGAATTGAACACTTCTCTTTCATTTTGATTACATCACTCTAATACATGGCGACCCTTAGCCAGCGATTAAAATTTTGCAACTTACGTGAAAAGCGAAGACGTCAATAGTTGAAGAAATCATGAAGATTTTACTGATAGAAGTTTATGAAGACGGACAAATTTGAAGAAACAAAGCAAAGAAGATTTAAAAAAAAAATAGAAGATACCGAATCCAAGAATTAGTTTGAGGAGGTGAAAACATTAAATAAGACAGAAAAGAAACGTTGCTGCCGGGTGCCGGGAGAATGCTCAAGCCTTATGATGAGAGGATATGCAGAGCGCCGGGAGATAAATCGTTCGGGTCCGATGTGGAGCAGCTGGGAGTCAGTTCGAGACCAGTGCTGAGGAGTCCGTTCATCCACGCCAAGTAAGACGTCTTGATCTACGGAGTCAGTTCGAGTCCAGTGCTGAGAAGTCCGTTCATCCACGCCACGTGAGAACACATGACCTACATATTCGTTGTCAGTACAATACGTACCTACTGCAATGTAAGTTTTGCACTTCTAACATTTATTTTATTCTACAATATCCCAAAATATTGTAATTGGATCATGCTGTATTATTTTATGTTTCGGTTTGGGGAATAGGAATGTCCCAACAATTGCAAGATTTGCACGCTAAATTAAAATATTTTAGAGAATATGTAGTGAAACTAGGTCCAGATAGGCATAGACAAGATTTAGCTTTTAAGAAACTAGTAGAAGCAGAAAAAGAATATAGTAAACTGGATTGTATTTTGACTCAGTTGAACCAAGAAATTAAAGATCGCTAGCTAGACAAAGAAACTTGTGAGGTTTTCCAAACATTAATACATGAGGTTTAATCAAATTTTCAGAAAATAAAGGGTTTACTTTCTTTAGTAGATAGTAGCAGCCAAACATGTTCTAAAGATTTTATAGAAAATTCGAATAGTGCTACAAAAATTGCTGACGTATTCGATATAAAAACTGCAATTTCCCTGTTGCCGGTGATGAATGGCCAGGAACAGGTGACAAATCAGCTTATTGATGGTATCTAGCTTTATAGTTCGCTTATCAATGATGCCAGTAAAAGTCGATTAATACAGTTTGTGTTAAAAACGCGTCTCTCGCCTAGTGCAAAATTGCGTCTTAAAATTACTTACGCATATATTGAAAGTTTGATATTCGCATTTATTTTTAACCGAAAAAATCGTTTGTAGCATTACAAACACAATTGTTTAAGGCTACTCAAGGCCGTAGGAGCCTAGAAAAATTTGGTACAGAGATCGAGAAGCTGTTTGTGAATCTCATGATTGCTCAGGCTAACGATAAGCGTGATGCCTATGAGGTTATGCGTCCACTCAATGAGAAGACTGCAATTCAAAAGTTTAGTGATGGTTTGGCCGACAAGCGGCTCAGCACCATCATTGCCTCACGACAGTTTGCGTCGTTGTCTGAAACTATTACGGCTGCGGTAGATGAGCAATCCATGTCTGTTCAGCTACAAGACCAGGTTATGCAATTTAGGGCTAACCAAAACTATAAATGTGGAAGCTTTAGAGGTTCTCGAGGCCGAGGAAATAGACAGTTTTATAACAACAATAAAATTTATAATCATAATTATAATAAAAATGATGAAAATAGCACAGGTATAAGAACTTCATACAGTGTAAATCACACAGGTGGTCAGCGTCAGCGTGTTCAGCATAACCCGCAACAGTCCAATGTCCAAGACTAAGCTAAACAAAAGTGGAAAAGCTCCACTACCTAAAATAATTAGAGCTAATATTCCAAAATTTTTCGTTATATTGCTAAAATATATCACAAGAATTCATATTAAAGTCGTTATTGAAGACAAAACCCAACCGTAGATGCAACTTTTTAAATACTTATTTGGGTGAAACCCTTGAAAACTTTTAAATTATCCACGTAATGCATGTTGTACATTACAATCAAATACCAGTGGTTTTTCGTAGTTAATAAGTACGTAAATATAATAAAACTTATTTGAAGTAGCCGTGTATCAATTATGCTTTTTGGGACACCGTTTTCGTCGTGAAACTTGTACAAAATTAACGTTGAAATGGAATGGAGTAAGCAATTTTCAAAAAGAGTATTGAGATACAAAAAGTTTGAGAAGCTACGGAGCTTTTTTATGATGCACCATGATATCACTCCGCAGACTAACGTAGCTGTGGTCAAGCTGAATGAAGTGTAGTGTATATAGAACAGTTAGGACCCTGGACGCAGGATAACATTGGAGTCGTTATACATGGTGAATGTCACTTTCTTCACTTGAGTTGATTCACTTTTAGTCCTCAGCACGTAGCGTTTTGGATAACAACTAATTAAGCATAAGTTAGTTTAAACACTGATTAGTAGATTCTTTATAAAAATTTCCTATGTAGAATTTGCTTGTTACACATGATGAATTTTACTTGTGTTACTTTGATGCATTTTTCATCCATGGTTGTTGGTGTGGGTGTTGTTTTTAAGTTTTTTTTTTTTATATATATGTAGTTGGTGTCCCTATGAATCTCTGCAATCAGCACGTTTCAATTACGAAATTTTTTATTCATAAGTACTTTTTATACCCAAAAAATGCAAGGTTTCTGCAAAAAAAGGCAACGGGAATAAAGCCACGGACAAAAGCTTATAAAAATAGCATCCACGTGTAGCGTCATTTATCTATCATATTAAATTCCTACGTTTTTCCCGTAATAATAAACAACGTTGCAGAATAACCCGTATTTAAGAGCTAAGTGACTTTTATTATATAAAACCTTTTATTTTTCACTTTTTATTTGTACCTTCCTAATAGGCAAGTTGTTTAGTAAGGTACCTATAACGCCAGAATAGATTACCCAAATATCATGAAACTTGAACATAACCGGTGAAATGAGAGATCTGCGTACCCCTTAAGAGCGTACTGGCGTGATGTTATGTTATGAAATGGTGTAAACAATGAACAGACATGCGATTGCAGCAATTCGGAGAGGTTTGCCATTATTTATTGAAGAGTTCTGTTGTATATCTTCGAAGTCCTTAATCAGATCTTCACCAAATTAAAAATGGGACCAATTTGGGAACATACTCTTTCAAAAAAAAAAAGTTTTTTTTAAATCAGTGCCCAAATGACGGAGATATCGGTGAACATAAAAAAAAAAACAAACATGAAGAACCTCCTCCTTTTTGGTAAATCGATTAAAAACAGTTTTATATTCCTTTCCATTTTGTGGTGATCTTTAACGTGGAACTGAAGAAAAACTATACATAGGTGAATCAGGAAAAGCCAGTTAGATCAAAGTCTTTCAAGTAATGGAACCCCTAAAGCCAGCCAGAATATAAAAAATCTAATAGATTTAATTACTCTACTTTTTCATGATAATTACAGCATAATTAAGCTATGTTATGAATAATGACAAAAAGTTACAAAATAACTAGGCCTAACGCCTTATTTTATTCAAGTTTGCTTTACAACAATTTAATGTTTCCTATTAAGTCACCGGATTATTGCAAAAATCGTAAGTTTGTAATGAATCGCGTAATATTGTAAGCTCTTCCTTCTCAATAAGCCGGGTAAATGGGTATGTATATTAAACTATACAATTTTGACAGGATTTATTTGTATTTGAAATGAAAAATGTATAATCTCGCAAGATTAAGTACAAACTAACGGTGTCTGAAATAATATGGTGAAAGATGCATAGTTACGTATGTTTTTCGCTTTACACCAGTAGTTATTAACCCAGCGACAATAAATTAAGTCCCTACATTGCTAGCTAACAAAGTTACTGAACACTCTATTAACGAAGTAACTTTCGAACCAAAGTTAGTTACAGTCCGAGCAATTTAATATAGGTACCTACCGAATGGAAACTTAACTTCGAATTGAAAAATGGCCAAATTGAATTGCCATTGTTTTTGAAACTCTCTTTTTTAACTTCTCGGAATCGTATTAATTTAATGAAGCTTAAATATTTTTGGGAAGTTTCGTTACAGGTACTTTGTTTATTCTGTATATAAATAATTAATTTTATATAAGTTAGGCTTCTGCTACATTCCTCATTATTATGAATACTTACTTATAAGAAGGAACTCTTAACTAAATAATAACAAACGCACTGGTCGATAATAAAGGTCAAGCAACGCTTGCTGAAAGCGGTCCGCGGATGGGTGACCATTTATTCCTACAGGCTGAGTTTTGCAAGAGGGCATGAATGGACTAATCAGAAACTATGAGGAATAGCGAAAAACACTCAAAGGAGTCACGAGGCCGATTTCGATGAAAACTAAAACTTGATTTTGTAAATAAAACTATTTTGTATTATCCATTTCTGGGAAGTAATGACATACGGCAAACTTAAGGAAAGGGCTCATTATTGAGACTACTACCTGCCTAATTCACGTTGGTCCCGACTTTCATTTGGTACTCAAAAGTTTGCCAAGAGTTTTTCCAAAGGACCAGGGTTAACCAGGTACCTACTATGTAGGTTCTGTAGGTGAGACAGTCAGTGAGATGTAAAATACTGATATTCACCGGCTAGCAGCCGACCCCAACATAATTCGGAAAAGGCTACGCAGATAGATTTCTAACCCCCGACGGAATAAGTGGGGTGTTATAAGTTTGACGTGCGTACCCGTGTATTTGTGTATCTGTCTGCGCATCATGGCTCCTAAACGGATGAACCGATTTTGATTTCGACGACTTTATCGAAAGTGTCCTTATATTTATTTGATGAAAATCGGCTCAAATGTTCAACAGTTATATTAAAATCGGGTGGTTTTCGCAAGGTATCGTGTCATAATTGCATGTTGTCGATCAAAGCGTGTCTACTACTGATACATTATGTAGCATGAAATAAAAATGTGTCGGAGAGTTTTTTAAAATTTTACTTGTCTTACTACTTATATTAAAAATGCGAAAATTTGAATGAATATATGTTTGTTACTCAACCACGCCAAAACGGCTGATTCTATCTGGATGAAATTTGGCGCATATATAGATTATAGTCTGGAATAGGACATAGGCTACTTTTTATCCCGATATAATGTTCCCTTGGGATGACAAAACACTTCTCACGCGGGTGAAGCCGGTGTCAAAAGCTAGTAATTTATAAGAAGTACTTGCCTCTTTACAAGAAGAGTTTCATTTGCTAGGTATATTATTCTGATTAATACATTTTGAATAGGTTGATTGAGACAATTATTTAACTTTTTTTGAAAAAAACTTTTTATGATAATTGTCGAGACGACCTGGAGGCGTACTGCGAGGGCTGGAGGAGTCGAGGAGTCTCGGGAGAAAAGCTCCTGCAAGGGCTAGGATATGAGTTCATTGCCCAGCAGAGAGGCAGTATAGGCTATAA
Organism: Anorthoa munda; assembly: GCA_945859665.1. Classification (NCBI taxonomy): domain Eukaryota; kingdom Metazoa; phylum Arthropoda; class Insecta; order Lepidoptera; family Noctuidae; genus Anorthoa; species Anorthoa munda. The sequence continues at coordinate 7,959,522 of OX243900.1, read as the reverse complement.
AAGTGATTTTCAATAAGGGTACCCTTACCCTTACCCTTTTCGGGCTAATGAGTTTGACAAATTCTTAAATTCTCAATACAGACTTTAGGGAGTAAATCTGTTTTTTTTAACTGGATCCTAAATCTATTGGCAACTGAGACTACTTAGTATGTTTATTAAGTTTACACAAATATCTTAAAGCGTCTATAAACACGGGGAGCTTAAAGATTTCTTATGTTGGTAACAGAATACTCTTTGGATAAAATCTTAAGCCGTTTAAGGACCGGCCGCCCACACGCGTTCAGTTATGCCTTGTTTGACGTACTTAAGCATAACTGAATCTTTATAAAACCTCTCCTCTCTATCTTTTTAAGGTATTAATAATGAGACACTGGCCTATTTATTAATTAGCCACTTTGGCAAGATAGAATAACAATGTAAGCTGATTAAAAAGTTTGTATGAAATTTGTATCTAGGCATATTTTTTTCTACTCTTTATTTGTTTGCTCAGCAAGAAAAAAGCATGTGATTATTAAAGATATTTTATATTTTGTTATTTATATTTGATAAGATAGGCTGCTCGTTAGAACAACGTTCATTGTTTAGTCAAATAGTATTTCAGTTTTTCAGTATTTTAAAGCATTTTCAAAGAAAATCGTTATCAAAATTAAACTGTTACGAATGGTTTTTTTAAGGTTTCGACCTTAAAAGGAAAACCTGTAATAGATCACAATTTGTCTGTCTGTTACAGTGGTTTTCTCAATGCAACGTAGTTATTTGAATTTTAGCAGTATATTTTAGTGTCTCGTATGGTATGTTCTCGATAATCATCAAGATTTTCCATTGCCATTGTTTAAAAGGGTATTGTTCAGACTGTTATTGGAGAAAAAATATTACAGTGTTCAAGAATATTTAGAAGATAAGTCGTTACTAATATAATACAATATTTTTATTTTTTATTCATTATTATTTCTGCAATACAATTTTTATGTTAATTAATTAACTATTACAGATTCAGATTTTATATTTTAATTCATAATTATTAATAAATATTTGTACGCCATATTATGGCAGGATATGCTGGCACCAATATTGTAACATCTATTTTACCATATTCGAACAAATAAACATATTTGATTTGAATTGATTTGATTTGATGACGCGTGTACAAATCGCTAAGAAGGATTAAGATTAGGGATGATGATTTTGACCAAACCATTACTTTTAGGTACTTCTGTCTTCCTAACAACAATATTCCTATAATCTGTTTGAAGCTACAGGATATTTCTTGATAACACCGTCTCATTCACGTTTCAAATGGAGCACTTATGAGTCAAGAGGTTCAGGTGCGCCGGCGCCGAGGCGGCGTCTTTGTCGGCTGCCGAAGATTACCGAGCGAACACGAGTGGTTATCGTAAGTGGGGGTTTATGACCTGGGTTTTTGTGTTTAATTTGATGTGTTAGGAGTTTATTTTTTTATGTTAAATTTCAATATTATATGTAACCTTATTTAAAAGGGGCAATACCCGTATTTTTAAGATACATCTCAATCTACATTTTTTGAAGTGTTTGAAGTTAGATAATAGTACTTAGCTGAAATGATATTATTATTTAGTATTTAAATTGTAAAGCTTTTAATACGTAAATTATATTATAATATAAATATAGTACCTTCTTATTTCTCATCATAATAAAAATTATGTTCATATTACGATGTCGATAAATTAAATGATGTGAAATTGTAATTGGATCTGAATGTTAGCAAAGACACGAAAAATTTAAAATATATAACTCAGTACCATTAATGTTTTTAACATTCACTGACGTCCAGCTGTGGACGTATTTTAGGCGATAACTTTATTATGCAGATGATAAGAGCAAATAGCGGATGTTTTTCAATCATAGGCAAGTACGCAAATTTAGAGTTATTTTTATTCAAAATCTACATTATTATCAATATTTTTATAAAGCAATTAAAAAAATACGAAATAACGTCATCAAGCATGTTACCCCGTTTTAATTAACTGGTTAATTGGGTAATCTGCAACCAGACGAACACGTTTGAGGAAAACGTAGACAAGTCTATCCACAGTTCACACGTCAACGTTCTATGTAATAGCTTGTTTACTGCGAAATAGTAATTTGAGTTCATTTTTAGGGTTCCGTACCCAAAGGGTAAAAACTGGACCCTATTACTGAGACTTCGCGGTCCGTCTGTCTGTCTGTCACCAGGCTGTATCTCAAGAACCGTGATAGCTAGACGGTTGAAATTTTCACAGATGATGTATTTCTGTTGCGGCTGTAACAACAAATACTAAAAACAGAATAAAATAAATATTTAAGTGGGACTCCCATACAAAAAACGTGAATTTTTTGCCGTTTTTTTTGCGATATTGGTACGGAACCCTTCGTGCGCGAGTCCGACTCGCACTTGTTAAGGCTACGCATGGTATGGTAATTTTGAAACCGTATAAGGACTGATTGTTGGTCACACTCTGTTTGGCATACCCCAAGTTTCTTGAATAAGACGTTTTATATGTAAAATTTATTTATTATAAACTTTATGCACAAATACAAAAGCGGAATTAATGTCTTAGACATTATCTGCCAGTCGACCTTAGGGTGGTGCAGAAATAAAACATGGCTTGTGCAACTAAATGAAAGAGCCAATAGAGAAAATATAAAAAACTAAAATATATACTTAGATACATACATGAAATTTCCTACTCCTCCGTTATTCTTTTCTGATTAACTCCCGACGGAAAAAGAGGAGTGTTATAAGTTTGACGTGTGTTGTAGTCTATCTGTGTGTCTGTATATATGTGTGTATGTCTGTAGAAACATAGCTCCTAAACGGATGAAACGTTATTAGCTATGTGTGAATAAAATCGGTTCAGCCGTTCAAAAGTTATCCGCATTTTACTCTTTGAATCTGGTTTTTTCGCAAGATGTTGTTTCTTTATTACTTGTTTCGATATATTGTCGATTGAAGCGTGTTTACTACTAGGTATATTACACGTAGATTAAAAAGCATGAATAAAAAAAATTACAAATTTAAAAAAAACTCCCGATAAAAAATCTCTAAAAAGCTAAAAATATACCTCGTACTCGCGTCGGGGAACCGCCAACGCTTACAGCACTTTATTTTATTTACTTAGCGGGATGCAAGACAGTTAAATTCATTCTCCGGGACTTCGTCAAGCTTCAATGCCTCGGCGCTTTTCTGGTGGTCGCCACTGTTGATTCTGCCTTTCAGGAGTTGCAGTGGTTTGGGAATAGTGCGGTGGGATTGTCCCAATAAAAAAATACATGAAAAGATTATCAACTGCCAATTACAGCAGTTTATGCGGCACTTGACAATTTTATTATATTTATTTTCGGATCATTTTCGTTTTATAAACGTTAGGGTTGGATATTTTAAACGGTAATTGATAATAATAGGTTCCTAAGCTTTTTAAAGTTTACTATCATAGTAAAAAGGTAACAAGTAGAAAGTAGTCTTTAGTCTTTATATTAAGAAGTTTAAACCTGAAGAATCCAAGGTTAGCACAAAACTCAAAAAATATATGGGCAGGACCCAAACTTGACGACAATATTTTTCGCTTAGGGACCGTTCAAGAATTACGTAAGCTTTATAGGATGTGGGAGGATCTATGCTTTGTTGTTTTTGTTATTTTTGATGACATGGGCACAGATAATATAATACTAGCTTACAGATGCCATCCCATCCCATACAAAGAAACCGTGCCGACGTAACTAGCGTTTTTCATCTGATTGAACTTGTTATTTTTGTAAGTACATCAATCGCGTTCGATCCCGTTTCACGGTGATAAATGGTGTTAGCAGCGACTTGCAATTAAAGGGTATACTAGGTTCGTGAATATTTTTTTCTTTAAATACAGTAACAGTTCGTTTTATAGTATTTTTTTGCACGTTTTTACAGTTTTTTGCACCAAAATGTGTTGAAAATTTGTGTGTTGAAAATGAAAATTTTAACGATCGAGTGAAATGCCTCAGTAATTTAAAAATGCGCCATCTATGGCATCAATTTTAAATGATCCGTTCAAATAATCTTTGAAATGTGAATTAAGAGCCGAATAATCCATGATTTGTACTTAGGAGAGTTGATTAAACAAGAACATACTATTGTTATGTTCAATTCCAGAAAATGTTAATTTTACACACAGCTCTATTGAATTGTGTGTACATGTCACGCCATCTAGTGAGATTTATTTGAACCAAATTTTCTTTCTTAGCAATGAGACCCCGTGACATGGGGATGGGAAAATATATATGGTGATTACGTCAGCAGTAATTATTTACTTTTTTACACATATGGCATCCCACACATTGCCTATACTTGAAAACAAAACGCATATTCGGGGCTTCCCACAAATAATTAATACGTTTAGGTACTCGCTTAGATCCGAGTGGGGGGATTACCGCGTGGTATACATTTGTCAAAATTTCTCCCGTCAATCTATTGTTTCGTTTCGGTACGATTGACGATTTGACGTGCGGTAAGCAAAGCAAAGCAAGTTAATGTTTGTGTTACTGTTGATCCTTTTTCACCAAAGTTGAATTGTTTAAGATGTCGTTTCAAATAGACAAATCCAAGTTATACCAAATATTGTTAGAAAGTTAAAAAAAAAATCTCATACAAAAAATGTACAGAAGTTAGTTAACGAAGTGTGGTGAATTTATAAGTTACAAGCAAAATCCAACAAGGAACTTGATACTATTGTCTCTAAGAGAATTGAAGAAGAATTGCAAGCAGCAAATAAGAATAAATCGAATCTACTACGCTTTATTTCCAAGGTGATTAAACCATTTCAGGTATCAGTACTAGAAATATTACACTACACTAGAAATATTATAAATCGCCAAAAACTTTCTATTTTACATTTTGTAAAGAAAACAATAATTTTGACGGTTAATGACTAGCAGATATAAAAAAAAGAAAAATGACAATGTTTACGTAAGCATAGGAGGGGGGAAGGAGGGTAAGAGCTTTGCTTATTTTGCTGACAAGGGGGAGGAGGGGGTAAATAATTGTAATAAATCTGCTTAGGTAATAGTTGAACGCCCCCTTATACCGAACGTTCCTCTATTGATCATATCAATACAAAAAAAAATATTTCGTCAAAAACCAATCCTGCAGTAATGAGTAACTGTGTGAACGAGGTGTTATAATATCGTAGTCATAGCCCATTTTGCACGACAATATCTAAATAAAAACCAAGATCAATATCTATATATTTTAGACTTTTGACATATCCTCTTCAAGAAATTCGAAAGCAATTCGAATTTGTAAAAAAGTTAATTCTAAAAATCAAAAAACCCGCCTGCTTAAAAAACGTTTTTTTTTTGTTTTTTTTTTTTTTTAAACTTTGCCCCACTCTAGGAATTTCTTCCTGTATCGTGGGTGCGTTTACAAACATATAAACTCACATACACAAACACCCAGAGCCGAAACAACTATCTGTAGGTCATACAAATATTTTTTCCGTGCGGGAATCGAACCCGCGACAAACAGCGCAGCAGTCAATCGCTCAACCACTGCGCCAACCATACGCCCGAAACTAAAAAGACGTTAACAAGAAGAAAATCATGTTGTGCAGTTGGAGGATACATATTCGCGAGCTGGGTGACTAATACGAGATGTATCCTCCGACTGCACAACATGATTTTCTTCTTGTTTACATCTTTTTAGTTCGCTTTTGAAGCAGGCGGGATTTTTGATTTTTAGAATTAACTTTTTTTATTTATAACTTTTTAGTTACCATATTTTTTCGAATTAGGTACATTTAAACATATAAGTGTTATATATTTTTGAAATCTCCTCTAAAAACTCTTCATTTTGATACCTCACTCGATGGGTAAGGAAGAAAAAAAAAATTGCAATCTCCACAATATGGCGCCCAAAAGCCGCCATGTTCCTTTTTTTTTAAAGGCATTTAGCTAAGAACACTTGGGCGGTCAAGAACTATCTAACGATGACTTAATTATAAAAATCCGCCAAGTAGTTTGAAAGATATGAGGTAATAAAGAATATTACATACATACAAACATACAAGATACGCGCGCAAAACATAACCCTTTCCTTGCAGCCGGGTAAAAACTAAGGTAGGCGTGGTAAATAACTAAAAACAACGGTATAAACGCAATCACTTATATTTCCTTTATTTTATTAAACTTCTTTGGCAGGCGTTACAAATGGTTTTTTTTCCTTCAAATTATATCACTAGTTGAAGACCTCCTACTGTTTGGTACGACCTCAAGATTTTGTAATGCCTTGCCAACATAGCCCGAAGATTTTCCAAACGTAAGTGGCAGAGGGCAGGGCACATTGCTCGCAGAACAGATGGTCGATGGGGTCAAAACGTTCTGAAGTGGTGACCACTACCGGAAGGCGCAGCTTTAGAAGACCTCCCACGAAGTGGACCGCGAAACGCACAGGACCGTGGTGGGCAATGTGGTAACATTTGTGGAAGGCAACCCTATTACCGACCAATGCAACCACTGAAAGTTATAATCAACAGCTGCGAATACCAAAAAACAACATGGCACCACTGTGGTGATTACCTAGCTTTTAAAACTTTATTTATAAAAAAATCCAACCATTTATATGTTTGTATTTTTTCAAATAGTGATTCAACATCATCATTTCAGCCGAAAAACGTTCACTGCTGGACATAGGCCTCCTCCAGGCGTCGCCACATTGACCAATCCCGTGCGGCTCGCGTCCAGCGCATTCGCAAACCTTAACCAGGTGATCGGTCCATCTAGTGGGAGGCCTTCCAATGCCTTCCTATTCCGGTTCGCGGATACTAAATTTAAATTCGCCACCGAAAATTTGAATTAAGAATTTGCTAAATAGTGCAACAAACTAATCATATTGGACTAGTTTATATAAACAAGGCCCCTAAAGGATAATGGTTTATTTAATCTAGAACAGATATAATTTCCTAGAGTTCCTATTGACGCTCTACTCATCTCACTCACCATTCAAACGCATCGTCATAGACAAGCATTGCAATTTCCAGTAAATTCTTATGGAAATGCTGTAATTCATACCGGTTTCTTTGAGGGTAATAGCTCAAAGGACAGGTATCAAATCTCCTTGCAGTGCTTTATTATGTTGCGTGGGTAGGTTCAGTACCTACCTACAAAGGTGTTCTAACAGAGATTTAGTAACGAGTCATCCAAAGGAGATAAAGATGGAATCAGACAGTTCATTTTCGTCTTTCATTCGGCACTTTTCACTCGAAATGAATCGTTTGACCACAAAATGTAACAAGAGTGCGGAATAAATTCATTATTGAACGCGACTGCGTATGGATCTTATGTTCTCAGAGGAATTACTACTACTAATGAGATATTTTTAAGAGCAGCCGCCATATTAAAAAAACCGGCCAAGTGCGAGCCGGACTCGCACACGAAGGGTTCCGTACCATTATCGCAAAACACTGCATAAAAACCATGTTTGTTGTATGGGAGCCCCCCTAAATTTATTTTATTTTAATTTATCAATAATTATTTTTTTAAGTAAATATACAACTAAACATTCTGTGAATATTTCAAGCATCTACCTGTTGCCGTTATTAATATCGAGCAAAAAACGGCAAAAATATCACGTTTGTTGTATGGGAGCCCCCCTTTAATATTTACTTTATACTGTTTTTAGTATTTGTTGTTATAGCGGCAACAGAAATACATCATCTGTGAAAATTTCAACTATCTAGCTATCACGGTTCATGAGATACAGCCTGAAGACAGACGGACAGACAGACAGACAGACAGACAGACGGATCGCGAAGTCTTAGTAATAGGTCCCGTATTTACCCTTTGGGTACGGAACCCTAAAAACATCATTAAAGGTAGGTATTATTATGTGGTTTTAATCACCGACAGAACTGCGTTACTATATACAAGAAAAGACGATTATTCGACTTTTATTCATAACTAGCTGCAATCAGCTTAAACCAGAACTCTGGCACTTTTGCAAACCGAGACACAAACACAACTTAACACTACGTCAGGTCCTGTCTTTATCTACCAAATCGTGTCTAACAAGATCTACAATAATTCCCCAATTCGCAACAAATAAAATAACTAAAAAGGTACCTCTCTAACCTATCTAAAAGTCAATCACACGGCGAATCTTCTGGAACCTTCCGTGTCTCTCTCAAATAAAATATTGACGCGATTAAATTGGAATGAAGGTACTCAAAGTGATTGCCCTCAAATATTCAGAGGTAGTCCTCTGCCATTACCGATGTGTGTTACCGATCTGTTTTAACGGATTTTATTTTATGTATTTTATTTTATGCATCGTCATGGGGACGTTGAGGTGGAAGGGTAGCTGTAGGTTAATATGGCAAATTGCTTACTTTATTGGATGCCCATTTGAGATGTAGTGTCAAATTTGAACTTAGGAATCCTCCTTTCGTTTAATCCTGTCCTACTTAGGTAATATTATAACAGGAAAGTCTGTGAAGATGGATGAATTTTTGTTAACATTTCACGCAAATTCAAATTCAAATTCAAATAGCCTTTATTTCTGATAATATAAATATATTTTACAATTATTATTATTACATATTTTTATAATTTATTATACATGCTATATATCATTTCATAATACCATCATGCTATTAATTTAAAATTTTAAAATTAAAGATTATTACTTAATATTATATAAGACTAGATTTAATTATATTTTATTTAATTCAATTTCATTCCTATAATTTCATTTCCTATATTTTAATTGTTTATTCTTATTCTATTATTTATATTCTTATTCTACATGCAATAGTAATTTTTTAGGATGCTATTAACCAATAGTGATTATTATATAACAATAGTTTAATTACATTTTACAATAATATATTAGTCTTCGACATCGGTAATGCTATTATCAGATTGCCCTTTGGCATAGGCCTCCCCTAGGGTTTCCCATATTTCCCTGTTTGCAGCTTTTCTTTGCCATGTTGTTGTAGCAGTTTGTTTGATGTCATCCTCCCATCTTGATTTTTGACGTCCTTTCCGTCTTTTCCCATCTCTGGGGTACCATACAGTAACATCTTTTGTCCATTTTTTCCTCCTGTTTCTTATCATATGGTCTGCCCACGTCCACTTAAGTTTTTTCACTGTGTATAGGGCATCTGTAACTTTTGTCTTGCTTCTTATATTTGTTAGTTTGATTTTATCCCGTAGCTTGATGCTTAGAATGCTTCTTTCCATTTTGTTTTGGCATACTCTTATTGCTCTACCCTGTTTCTTAGTGAGAGCCCAGGTTTGTGCTCCATAAGTTAAACATGGTAGTATGCATGAGTTGAATACTGTAGTTTTGTCTTTTAGGGGTATGTGTGGGTTCTTCATAACTTCCTTGAGGGACCAGAATCTTTTCCAAGCCTTACTTATTCTGACATTTATTTCTTTCTGCATCTGATTTTCCGGTGCAATAATTTGTCCTAAATATGTATATTCGTGGACATACTCTATTTGATTGGAATTTAAAGAGATAGGTGTTTTTATGTGGTTTGTCATCAGCTTTGTTTTGTCTAGATTCATAGTCAACCCTACAGTTTTGCTTTCTCTTTCTAACTGGGTTAGCATTATTTCTAAGCCTTCATAGTTTTCATTGAGCAGAATAAGGTCGTCTGCGAATCTTAAGTGGTTAAGCTTTTCGCCATTTATATTTATCCCAAATGTATCCCAGTTAATTTTTCTGAATATGTGTTCTAATACCGCCGAAAACAATTTAGGTGAAAGGGGGTCCCCTTGTCTTACTCCCTTTTTTATTTTGAACGATTGGCCTTTCCTTTCTGTCTGGATTTTTGATGTTGACTCTTTGTATAGTTCTTTTATTATCCTAATATACTTTGGGTGTATTCCTTGTGATCGCAGAGCTTCCCAAATGTGCGTGTGCCTCAGAGAGTCGAATGCCTTGCTGTAGTCCACAAATGCCAAATAGTATATTTTTCCATACTCGTTACTTTTTTGGATAATCTGTTTTACGACATGGATATGATCCATTGTCGAGAAATCACTTCGGAAACCCGCCTGTTCTCTTGGCTGATTCTCGTCCAATATTGAGCTAATTCTGTTTAATAACACCTTTGCAAATACCTTGTAAAGATTGGAAATGAGGCTGATCGGTCTGTAGTTATTTATTTCTGCTTTGTCGCCTTCCTTATGGAGCAATATGATACTTGATGTTGTCCATTGTTGTGGTATTATTTCTTTACTTAGGATATCATTAAACAATTTTGTAATGGCCTCTGTAACATAGTCTAGGCAGCCTTTGAGAATTTCGTTTGTTATTCCATCATCCCCGGGTGCTTTATAGTTTCCTTGAGATAGTATGGCCTTTCTTACTTCGGTTTCTAATATTGGAAGGATATCCTCTTCATCGTCTTCCTGTAGGTATTGTGTGTTTGTGTAGTCTATGTCATTATATAGTTTACTATAGAATTCTGTTGCTATTTCTACGATTTCAGGCCTTTTAGTTTCTATCTTGCCAGCTATTCTATTCTTTATGCATGGGATCCAGGGGGTGTGCTCTTTCAACTCTTTTAGGGCTTTCTTTAATCCTCCTGATTTTTCAATTTAATATTGGAGAGTCTTGTTTCTTATTTGTTTCCTGTGTGACCTGATTCTTTCATTTATCTGTTTGCTTATTTGCGTTATTTGACTTCTATTCTGTATTTTATTTTCTAAAAGAGTTTTTCTGGTTTCTATAAGGCGTCTTGCTTCCTCTCCAATTTTATCTTTCTTGTTTTTTGACGTGTACAGCAAACACACATTTCACGCAAATACTACTCCTTAAATATTCAGGGGTAGTCCTCTACTAGTACCAGTGTGTGTGGTCCAGTGACCTCGCCTCTTGTGCCTAGTCGTGGGTTCAAATCCGGACCAAAACCAATGCGACTTTTTCAAATTCATATATTATGTACTTTCAAAATTTATTTTAGACATCACATGCAACGTTGAAGGAAATTGCAATGTATCGATAGTAAATTGCAATAACTTAGCGCAATCAGGCGGTAATACCTACACGAAAAGATTTGCTGATAGGAAATCGAACGAGATGTTTATACTTTTTACTGCAGCTATTTTAGAGTCTTATTTCGCTTGATAAACATCGTGAGGAAACCTGTACTTATATAATTAAAGTAAGTATATAATAGCCAAGTCAGAGGCCTGCGGGGTTCCCAGAGGCAGCTTAATTAACCCTGACACCAGAAGTGGCCACAATATCTTCATACGAGAAAGAAAGAAACGGTGTATGTTTTCAATACAATTCTAACGGATTTTATTGTTACATTTTATTTTATGCGTCGTCATGGCGCTGTATAGTTGGAATGGTAGGTTCAGGTTAGTGCAAATTGACATTATTGACTGAGGTTTTGAGATGGATAGACTTTGAAACTGGGTATCTTACTGTCATCTAATCCTATCCTACTTAGGTGTTATTATAAACAGGAAAGTCTGTGAGGATGATGGATAAAGATCCAAACAAAGAGGAACAAAGGTTCTCCTTTCACGCAAAAACTACTCCTCAAATATACATGGGTAATCTTCCACCTTTACCGATTTGTGTTACCGATACAGTTCTAACAAATTTTATTTTATGCGTCGTCATGGCTTTAGGATATGGCAAATTGCTTTGACCTTATTGAAAAGGCTTTTATGATGAGATGACAAAGAAACTGGGGATGCTACTTTTATTTTTATTTTTTTTATTTTTAGGCTCGCGCTGGACCACTATCCACTTTCAACAATTATAATAAATCTGGATGCTTGTTTATTAAACAATCAAGCCTCTAATACTTAACGAACTTGGTTAAACTTGGCAGACAAGATAACAGCATATGATTTATTTAGGTTATATGTTCCCTTGGGACAAAACACTTTTTAGCTATAAATAACTTTTGTTTCCGAACTCGATGTCAACCATTGGATCTTTGTATTGTATTGTAATGCCTGTGTGTAATATATATATAGTATTTAGTGAGGGATGAACTCACGTAGGCTGAAGTTAGTTAAGTAAGCCCAAAAATAATGTCCGACGTAGGAGTCAGACAATTGTAACTTTTATGAAAAAACAAACAAACAATAAACACTAAAAAAGAGCGCGGACTGCCACAACATGTCCGCTGTAGAATATTGAAATAAAAAATTAAATAAAAAAAACCATTGGATCTCTTTTTAGTTTAGGTTGGTACCTCCAATTACAATAAAAATCATGCAAATTTATAGCCAAAGTAAATCTCATGACGAATCCAATAAGCCACCAATAACCAACAAACACGACTAGGATAGCAATTTTGGTATTTTTTAATTGATAATTTTACATTGTTTTATTTTGGAGTTCCAGTGCCTACCTACCGGCTTCATCATCAGATCAGTTCGATGGTACCATTATCATCAGTACCTTTTATTTATAAGTATTTGCTTCATCATAGTCGGTTAGCTATTCGATATATCTTATACCCGTGACATACTAAGCACTAAGGATAAGGTTCCAGTGGCCATCTGTGGTCTTCTTCATCAGTTCCACTTCACCAAATGATACTTTCTGAGTGCAAATGATTGCTTTGTTGATAAAAATACCAAAATAGCCATTATGGTATTTTCATGTAGCCCATCATATTTGAGGAGTGCCCTCGATTCCTTCGGAAGATATCCTGACCTGATGACCATGGGACCACCTGGAAAGTATACCCTTTCAAACAAAATAATAATTTTACAAATCGGTACAGGCGTCTTTGAGTAATCGGGGAACACCTCCTCCTTTTTTTGAAGTCGGTTAAGAATAATTAGTATTTAATCTGTTAACGTATCTAAATGCAAAGAAAAGTCAGATAAAAGGTTAAATTTAAGCTTGATTATTAAACTTATTTTTGCAACAGCCTTAGAGGGACTAAAATATAAAATTTTCGGAGATCGATCGCCATTTTTTGATTGCATACCTACAGACGATTTAAATCGAGGTTTTCCACGTAAGGTTATTATTTCGAATAGGTAATTTTTCACCAATCAAGTTAGAAAAGTTTAATGTAGGTATCAAAAAGTTCTTAAAATGTGAAAAGAAAAGATTACAAATAAATTAACCATAATTATCACATATCTCCTACATATTTTCACCACCTTTTTATCAACAAAAAATCTATAAACTGTACAAGAAGTGTAAATATAAATAGCATGTCAAGTGCCTATACTCCTATAGCAGCAGGGTATAAAACTACATGGGTCAGCGCGGATGCTCAGTGCGCGTGAGAGCCTGGGCCTTCGACGTCGTTATATACTTAGGTAGGTATATAAGGTTGTATACTGTTGTCATGTAACATGTAGGTGTGTAAGTGAGCTTGGGTAATTAATAAAACGAAGGATGTAAAGAGATGGAACAGAGATCTTCGAAAACCATGTTCATTTTACTTTCGACAGTTCATTTTTAGGGTTCCGTACCCAAAGGGTAAAAACGGGACCCTATTACTAAGACTCCGCGATCCGTCTGTCTGTCTGTCCGTCTGTCACCAGGTTGTATCTCATGAACCGTGATAGCTAGACAGTTGAAATTTTCACAGATGATGTATTTCTATTGCCGCTATAACTAAAAACAGTATTAAATAAATATTTAAGGGGGGCTCCCATACAACAAACGTCATATTTTTGCCGTTTTTTGCTCGATATTAATAACGGCAACAGGTAACCGCTTGAAATATTCACAGAATGTTTAGTTGTATATTCACTTCAAAAAATAATAATTATTAAATTAAAATAAAATAAATTAAGGGCGGCTCCTATACAACAAACGTGATATTTTTGCAGTGTTTTGCGATAATGGAACGGAACCCTTCGTGTGCGAGTCCAACTCGCACTTGGCTGGTTTTTTTTATTACCCGACTGCCGAAGGAGGGTAATGTGTTTATTATTGATAGGCTCGCGCTCGACCACTATCTCACGTGATGGTAAGCGATGATGTGGTCGACGATATAACACGCTTGCCTAGAAGTAACTTATTCACTCTTGACTTAAACACTCCTCGAAGGTTGTAGCTATCAGGAAATACAGACTCCGGCAAGGAATTCCACTCCTTAGCTGTACGCATAATAAAAAAAAAACCCAATACGTTTGGTGCGTTTGGGAGGATGCCCACCATGTACAGATGACGCATCACCGTACGTCTTGTAGTCCGATGATAGAACGGGCTAGGCGGAATTAGTTCATGCAATTCCAACGCACACTCTCCGAAATGTAACCGATAAAAAACCGACAGGCTGGCAACTCGGCGTCGTTTTCAAGGGTCTCCAGACTCTTGAAAACGACGCCGAGTTGCCACGAATTAATCAATTAATCATCATGTTATTCATTCTCCAGGTAATCCTTCAAGGTATTCATTTCCTGGACCAAATGATGATACGTAAAATAATAAATAAGCGAATAACTTCTGACATATATGTAGATTATCAGGAGAAATCTCTTCTTTTAGTGTGAGGGTGTGGCCACCCCTGGTGTCAGAGTTAATTAAGCCGCCTCTGGAAATCCCACAGGCCTTTGACTTTGCTATTTCAGACTTATTTTAACTTTATAAGTCCAGGTTTGCTCACGATGTTTATCAAGAGAAATAAGGACTTAAAATAGCTGCAGCAAAAAGTCTAATCACCGCGTTCGATTTCCTATCAGCAACAGAAGAGAACTCAGCTGCATGTGCTCCTGAAGAAATAATTTGGTGGCCTTTTGTATACCCACTTCTCGATAAGAGTTCACCCAACCACCTTGGTTTACCTCACAGTTATCCCAGCTCTAATATATCTTGTAGATAACAATAAACACAAATCACATCCTATCCCCTTGTTAACGAATGCGCAAACCAATTAATTCGACGAAACGGACAATATTCAATAACAATATTCCGAGAAAGGCTACGATGAAAATTGATAATAATTACAACGGTTAAAGCGTATTGAAGCAGAGCCGAGAAAATGTGCAGAGCATATTGACCCCTATCTCCAGACTGTAATGCCCACATTTCTATCCAGATAAAACATTTCAAAAGCATTCGAAAATTCGCTTCAATGCGTCTCACTGTGCTTTGAGCCTTAAATTCACTAATTACTTGCAGAATCAAACAGTATCTATTACAACAATTGGTGAACCTTCTGTAAAAACAAGTGAAAGAAAATTGATGACGTCTTAGACTATATTAATTCGTAGCAGGGTTCTACGATCTGAAGGCCGTAGCCTGGCTACGAGCGTCTACGAGCTACGCGCTACGAAATCACGTAGGCCTTAGTCATTATAGACACAAACAAGGATTCGCATCGCAAGATGTTTTATTTATGTATGTAAGTGTGTTCGGGTCAAATCTTGCAACTGAATTTTAAAGTAGTTATCCTCAACCGATTACAATGAAATTTTGCATACACGTTTAGTTTGGATGACAATGCATGGTTAGCTAAGTGACGTCATTCTAAATCCAATATGGTGGACGGCCCAAGATGGCGGACTAGTTATTTTTTGTTCACTGCCATGATATGGGTATCAAAAGAAAGGGTTTGCTGAGAAGAATACGAAAAAAGCTTGTTTTAAAAAAAATGTTTTTAATGCTTAATTTATTACTATAATATTTATAATACTGCCTTTTTACCCGACTGCCGAAAGAGGGTAATGTGTTTATCAGTCTATGTATGTATGTATGTATGTTTGTTCCTATGTGGCGTACTAGAGACCAAACGCGTTGGCCGATTTTGATGATTCATAAGTCAATCGATTCGTCTTAACCCCGCGAGTGTCACTGGCTACATTAAAATTGGAAAATAGAAAAATGGTGGCTTTTGGGCGCCATATTGATGAGGACAAATATTTTTTTTCTTCCAAACCCATCGTGTGGGGTATCAAAATAAAGGGTTTTAAGAGGTGATTTCAAAAATATATAACACTTACATGTTTAAATATACCTAAATCTTAAAAAAAGATAACTAAAAAGGTATAAATAAAAAAAAAATATTAAAAAAATCTAAAAACCCGACTGCTTTAAAAGCGAACTAAAAAGACGGTTGTTTAACAAGGAGAAAATCTTCTATTAACTGTATATATATGAGTACTATAAAGAATATCATAATAATAACAACTTTACTTTTTGTTTCCAATAAAGACACGGACCACTTTTTCTAATGGTATCTAACGACATACCTATAAAGTTACTTATAACCTAAACCAATAATCTAGAGAGATAAAAAAATATTATTTGTAGTAGGTAATCTCTGAATGGCAATAAAATCCAAAGCCACTAAATTAAATGACTGCTTCTCCACAATGTGCGAACTTCTAAGTGTATTAAAAATCATTCAGCACCACAATTGCTCATTAAGTTTTCCAACATCAAACACACAAAGAACTGTGTAAAATATATTCCATATTATGTTTACTACATAATATAAAAGATCAAATAAAATTGTAAAGCATCTTCAAGTTCTTTCGATTCGAGAATGCCAATTACATATTCATGTAACGTGACAAAATATAATTCGGTTTTAAGGACCATCAAAATTGAGACGAAAAACGGAGACATTTTGATTTTGGTGACGCAATTATAATAATATCACAATAAATAATGGATTTTAAATCGTTTTAGATTCAGGTTTTTTTTTAACAATAAAAAGATCTTGACCTCGGATGATGATTCCCAAGTTCGGTACCCTGGTCTGGCAGTGTTATTATTATGTCTTTTATTTAATTATTTTCTTATTTATTAAACTGTTAAAAAAATTTTGTAAATATGAAAATTAGTGGCCCACCGGTATCGGGAACAGGGTCCAAGCTATCGGCAGTCTGGGCTCCAAAGAAAGGAACCTCTGAACAATACGAGCCGTGTCCAGAAGTACTGCTTTCTGAATCAAGCCCTGGATCCAGCTGCCTAATGAGAGCCTCCTAAGGTGTTGGTCGAGGCTCGTGGCTATTAAGCCATTAGCTGACACAACTATCGTTACAATAATCGCTGAGTCCGCATTCCACATATCGACAACCTCACGAGCCAAGTCAAGATACTTGATTTGCTGATCTTTTCGGTATTTTTTTATGTTTGTATTTTTCATGTTATTTTCATCAGCATCATCGTCCAAAGCATAACTTTGCCCACTGCCTAGCATAGGTACTACACCTCTTTCTTCTTGTGCTAATACCCACGTTCCTGTGCCAGCATTTACTATCGCTATCGTTTACGTGGGACTAAAACGTATCCGGCAAAATGTGGTAGCACTCTGCCTAGCCCGTTGCGAAATACCGACGTAATGTTATGTCATATAAAAATAACATACAATAAGCCTGACTGGACTGACTGAAGAATCAGTCTAACGCTTCAGAGTTCACGAGTAGGTCCTTCGAAAATTCTTCGAAGGCAATTTTAGCTTAAAGCGTTTATAAAACATGAAAGAATCGAATTACAAATTTTTGGCTCTTTGCAAAACGAAAGAATGTCGGCCTTTCGATGCCGATATGTCAATGTTGAAGACTACAAAGGCTTTTTTCGTCCCAGCAATAAGATGCCTTTACAGAAGGTTGATATCTCATGAAATTTTAGAAAAAGAAAGATATAACACTATTCTCTTTGGGCTACATACAGCCACCGACTTATTAGTCGGGCTAGTTATAGGAACCGTGGAATTATAGTCAATAGGAGTCTAACAAACCCCAGGGATCTGCCCCTACTGGCGTTGCAGAGAGGGGGTTCCGGGGTGGTCTTTTAAGCAGGTCTTGACCGCTTATAAAGCTTTCCATGTGCTGATGGTGATCACCGGGGTGGTTTTAGTGAGTTGAAAATCCCACACTACCAGGACTTAGAGTCTCACATAACTGTCCAGTTTGTGGAAACGGAAAATATCGATAAGAATATCCCCAATGAAAAAAAAACTGTACCTATGTATCGTGAGGAAAATGAACTATAAGCCTAAAATCACCAACCCACCCTGAGCAAACAAACACCAGGTACGATTATTATAATATTATAAAGGTGAAAGTTTGTTACTATGTATGTTTGTTACTTCTTCACCCCAGAGCGGCTAAACGAATCTGGATGAAATTTGGCTCAGAGATAGATTATAGTCAAAAAAAGCACATAAGATATTTTTATATCACGGGAATATGTTCCCTCGGGATAATTTTCACTTTCACGCGTGCGAGGCCGCTGGCAGAAGCTATTAATATAATAAAATCGTTTATTCATGTAACTTAAACCCCACATTACAAACAAAATGTCAAGTCAACATAAAATTTTAAAATAAGCACTAAAAATAAATAAAATCAATTTATTAATATAAATAGTTAACAATTATTATTATTAATGCTCGTGCCTTCTCTGTGCGATAAAACTGGCCAAGTGCGTATCGGACTCGCGCACGAAGGGTTCCGTACCATTATCGCAAAAAACGGCAAATACATCACGTTTGTTGTATGGGAGCCCCACTTAAATATTTATTATATTCTGTTTTTAGTATTTGTTGTTATAGTGGCAACAGAAATACATTCATCTGTGAAAATTTCAACTATCTAGCTATCACGGTGCATGAGATACAGCCTGGTGACAGACAAGACGGACAGACATACAGACAGACAGACGGATCGTGGAGTCTTAATAATAGGGTCCCATTTTCACCCTTTGGTTACGGAATCCTAAAAAGGCATTTGGTCTGCAGTGACAGTTACTAGATATTTATTATACTCGTAGTTATAATCTAGTACCTACCCACCTACACACTTTGCCTCTCAGTGTCGGCATGAGTTATAGTGCATGTCATAGTGAAAAGATAAGCCAGTTAGCAAGGTTAGTGGCGGGGCTGTCTGGCCGGGGTGCGCCGGACTTATCAACTGAACCCTCCGTGAGCTAGGTCGCATGTTAGAAAAATGGTGTTAACGGTGAATTTATACTGTGTACACACACAGCATACGTACGTATTACGCAAAGAATATCATCATCATCATCTTCATGCCCTTATCCCATGTTACTTGATCACCGGGGTGGTTTTAGTGTGTTGAAAATCCCACACTACCAGGACTTATCCCCAAAACCCGAGCGCTAAAGATGCATACCGAAAACAAAAAAAAAGGAGTCTCACATAACTCTCCATTTCGTGTAGACGTTGAATATCGATAAGAATAATATATTTATTATTTATTTTCAGCCTGTTCTGTCCCACTGCAGGGCAAAGGCCTTCCCTTCTTCCTTCCAATACTCCCGGTTTAGGACAATTGTAGACCAATCCTGTCGATAGGCATCAAGTTCATCGCGCCATCGCAACACGTTGTCTTCTTCCATACCGTACTGTCCCTCGTCACGCTATCACTGACTCCCTTTTCTTTCATATCACTCCTCACACAGTCCATCCATCTTATCTTTGGCCTTCCTCGCCCTCTCCATCCATCCACATTTATATTCATAACTGTTTTAATAACATGCGTTTCATCCCTCTTCATCACATGACCATACCAGGACAAACGTTTTCCTTTCAACTTTTCTGTCACTGGCGCCACTTTCAAACTTTCTTTAATATACTAATTTCTCACTTTATCCAATCTCGTCAAGCCGCAAATTCATCTCAACATTCTCATCTCTGCTACATGCAATCTCTTTTCATACATCTTTTTCACAGACCAACATTCTGATCCCTACAGTATGACAGGTCTAATCACGGACTTGTAGATTTTCCCCGTTAACTTGAGAGGCATCCGTGGGTCGCGCGGCATTTTTACCCGACTGCCGAAGGAAGGTAATGTGTTTATCAGTCTATGTATGTATGTATGTATGTATGTTTGTTCCTATGTGGCGTTCCAGAGACGCGCTGGCCGATTTTGATGATTCTTACGTCAATCGATTTGTCTTAATCCTGCGAGTGTCACTGGCTACATTAAAATTGGAAAAAACGCCATTTAGTGGGGACATTTTTTTTCTCTTCCAAACCCATCGTGTGGGGTATCAAAATAAAGGGTTTTAAAAGGCGATTTCAAAAATATATAACACTTATATGTTTAAATGTACATAATTCAAAAAAAAAGTAACTAAAAAATTGTAAATAAAAAAAGTTAATTAAAAAAGTCGGAGGATACATCTGGTTTTGGTCCGCCAGCTCGCGAATAAGTATCCTCCGACTGCACAGCATGATTTTCTTCTTGTTTACGTCTTTTTAGTTTGCTTTTTAAGCAGTCAGGTTTTTTGATTTTTTTTATTAACTTTTTTTACGTAATGTATAAACTACCCAGTTAAATCAAAGAATTAAACTAACACCAACATAAAAGTGTAGGTTACCTTGATTATAAGTAAACGATGTTGTATCCTGAAATTGGGAGTGCAAACTTGCCATTGCCCATTTTCTGTTGAAGATCCTTAAAAAAAAAATCAACGAATCTCTTACTTTATTACCTTAATTACCTTTCCATAATCTACCAACAAAAACTGCAATATATCATACTACGGGCGTCATTATGTACAAGAAATGTGTTCTCACTGTAATTGATTGACTACCTGGGCCCTGGGTGGCGTAGGCCGGTTACCATGACAACGCCCACGCTTTCCCTCGTCCCTCCCTTCCCTGCCTACCACCGCTCCGCGCAGCATTGACCCGGGGAACCTTGAACTTAGCTACCAGCTGATCGACGCGTGTCGGTTTCATGAGTACCTTTGATATCTTTCGGCTTTGAATTGAGGTCCGTTTGAAGGCTTTGCAAGGATTTGTTTTAGAGGTTAAGATTTTAATTTTGAGGGCGTTTTGTAGGCGTAGATTTAATGGAAATTTAGGCGGTGTTAGCTGAAGGTGAAGTAAAAAAGTAAAATTGTTAAATATTGGTAAAGAATTTTAAATACTCACCCTCTCTCTCATGTTTTTCTATGTCATAAATTTTTAACGTCATCATACCTATGCTCCAAACAGATTCAATTATACCCCTTACTTATAAAGCAATAATCGCGTAAACCTTAAAACAATACAAATTACCAAAACAAAACAAAATGATATTTAGTATTTTCCCTGGCCGTACATCACCCGCCTCCCTTATTTAAGGATGGTTCTCACTGACGTCAGACATAATGCGAACGTCTACGAGAGTACGTCACATGCATATGAGGTATTTATTTTGGTATTCGCTTTTGTTTACCTGAAAACTGTCCGTATTGAGCTGCCCGTGAAAATACTAGGAACTGGGTGCTGAAAATGATTGGAATTGTATGAATATGTGTGTTAGCTGTAGTACAAATAGTTATGTGTAAGATTATTTTTGTTCATGGCTGTGCTATTGTATTGCTAGCCTCATATTTATGCATCACATCACACATCATCAGCCTATTAATGTTCCCACTGCTGGGACACAGGCCTCCTGTTTGTGAGAGGGGATGAGCCGTAATCCACCACGCGGTCCCAGTGCGGGTTGGTGAATGTCACGTCTTTGAATGTTTGGTTTTAGGACATGCCGGTTTCCTCACGATGTTTTCCTTCACCGTTTTTGAGAGCAGTGGTGATGAAATAATTTACACAAAGTAAAGCGCCTGCCTGGGTTCGAACCCACGATCTACAACTTGTAAGTCGCGGCCGATACCACTGGGCCACCACTGCTTTGCTCTGCTATTTATGCATGGATGTCGTTAAAATGGATATTGTTTGGGCCATCCCCATTGTACCTATTTGGGGTCGGCATAATATGTTTAAAATATTATTTTTTTATTAAGTTTATAAAATCTTAACTTAAGAACTATGCCCCACAAAACCATTTTCACGGTTTGTCTGTGGGAACGGAACAAACAGTATTAAAAATAAAATTTACGTGCAGACACTTAGTTATCACTTAATGAAATTATAAAAAAAAACCGGCCAAGTGCGAGTCGGACTCGCACACGAAGGGTTCCGTACCATTATCGCAAAACACTGAAAGAAAAATCACGTTTGTTGTATGGGAGCCCCCCTTAAATTATTTTATTTTTATTTAATAATTATTATTTTTTGAAGAGAATATACAACTAAATATTCTGTGAATATTTCATGCGTCTACCTGTTGCCGTTATTAATATCGAGCAAAAAACGGCAAAAATATCACGTTTGTTGTATGGGAGCCCCCCTTAAATATTAATTTTATACTGTTTTTAGTATTTGTTGTTATAGCGGCAACAGGAATACATCATCTGTGAAAATTTCAACTGTCTAACTATCACGGTTCATGAGATATAGCCTGGTGACAGACAGACAGACAGACAGACAGACAGACAGACAGACAGACAGACAGACAGACAGACAGACAGACAGACAGACAGACAGACAGACAGACAGACAGACAGACAGACAGACAGACAGACAGACAGACAGACAGACAGACAGACAGACAGACAGACAGACAGACAGACAGACAGACAGACAGACAGACAGACAGACAGACAGACAGACAGACAGACAGACAGACAGACAGACAGACAGACAGACAGACAGACAGACAGACAGACAGACAGACAGACAGACAGACAGACAGACAGACAGACAGACAGACAGACAGACAGACAGACAGACAGACAGACAGACAGACAGACAGACAGACAGACAGACAGACAGACAGACAGACAGACAGACAGACAGACAGACAGACAGACAGACAGACAGACAGACAGACAGACAGACAGACAGACAGACAGACAGACAGACAGACAGACAGACAGACAGACAGACAGACAGACAGACAGACAGACAGACAGACAGACAGACAGACAGACAGACAGACAGACAGACAGACAGACAGACAGACAGACAGACAGACAGACAGACAGACAGACAGACAGACAGACAGACAGACAGACAGACAGACAGACAGACAGACAGACAGACAGACAGACAGACAGACAGACAGACAGACAGACAGACAGACAGACAGACAGACAGACAGACAGACAGACAGACAGACAGACAGACAGACAGACAGACAGACAGACAGACAGACAGACAGACAGACAGACAGACAGACAGACAGACAGACAGACAGACAGACAGACAGACAGACAGACAGACAGACAGACAGACAGACAGACAGACAGACAGACAGACAGACAGACAGACAGACAGACAGACAGACAGACAGACAGACAGACAGACAGACAGACAGACAGACAGACAGACAGACAGACAGACAGACAGACAGACAGACAGACAGACAGACAGACAGACAGACAGACAGACAGACAGACAGACAGACAGACAGACAGACAGACAGACAGACAGACAGACAGACAGACAGACAGACAGACAGACAGACAGACAGACAGACAGACAGACAGACAGACAGACAGACAGACAGACAGACAGACAGACAGACAGACAGACAGACAGACAGACAGACAGACAGACAGACAGACAGACAGACAGACAGACAGACAGACAGACAGACAGACAGACAGACAGACAGACAGACAGACAGACAGACAGACAGACAGACAGACAGACAGACAGACAGACAGACAGACAGACAGACAGACAGACAGACAGACAGACAGACAGACAGACAGACAGACAGACAGACAGACAGACAGACAGACAGACAGACAGACAGACAGACAGACAGACAGACAGACAGACAGACAGACAGACAGACAGACAGACAGACAGACAGACAGACAGACAGACAGACAGACAGACAGACAGACAGACAGACAGACAGACAGACAGACAGACAGACAGACAGACAGACAGACAGACAGACAGACAGACAGACAGACAGACAGACAGACAGACAGACAGACAGACAGACAGACAGACAGACAGACAGACAGACAGACAGACAGACAGACAGACAGACAGACAGACAGACAGACAGACAGACAGACAGACAGACAGACAGACAGACAGACAGACAGACAGACAGACAGACAGACAGACAGACAGACAGACAG
Source organism: Anorthoa munda (assembly GCA_945859665.1). Classification (NCBI taxonomy): domain Eukaryota; kingdom Metazoa; phylum Arthropoda; class Insecta; order Lepidoptera; family Noctuidae; genus Anorthoa; species Anorthoa munda. Next base: position 7,935,623 of record OX243900.1, on the reverse strand, counting down.
ACAGACAGACAGACAGACAGACAGACAGACAGACAGACAGACAGACAGACAGACAGACAGACAGACAGACAGACAGACAGACAGACAGACAGACAGACAGACAGACAGACAGACAGACAGACAGACAGACAGACAGACAGACAGACAGACAGACAGACAGACAGACAGACAGACAGACAGACAGACAGACAGACAGACAGACAGACAGACAGACAGACAGACAGACAGACAGACAGACAGACAGACAGACAGACAGACAGACAGACAGACAGACAGACAGACAGACAGACAGACAGACAGACAGACAGACAGACAGACAGACAGACAGACAGACAGACAGACAGACAGACAGACAGACAGACAGACAGACAGACAGACAGACAGACAGACAGACAGACAGACAGACAGACAGACAGACAGACAGACAGACAGACAGACAGACAGACAGACAGACAGACAGACAGACAGACAGACAGACAGACAGACAGACAGACAGACAGACAGACAGACAGACAGACAGACAGACAGACAGACAGACAGACAGACAGACAGACAGACAGACAGACAGACAGACAGACAGACAGACAGACAGACAGACAGACAGACAGACAGACAGACAGACAGACAGACAGACAGACAGACAGACAGACAGACAGACAGACAGACAGACAGACAGACAGACAGACAGACAGACAGACAGACAGACAGACAGACAGACAGACAGACAGACAGACAGACAGACAGACAGACAGACAGACAGACAGACAGACAGACAGACAGACAGACAGACAGACAGACAGACAGACAGACAGACAGACAGACAGACAGACAGACAGACAGACAGACAGACAGACAGACAGACAGACAGACAGACAGACAGACAGACAGACAGACAGACAGACAGACAGACAGACAGACAGACAGACAGACAGACAGACAGACAGACAGACAGACAGACAGACAGACAGACAGACAGACAGACAGACAGACAGACAGACAGACAGACAGACAGACAGACAGACAGACAGACAGACAGACAGACAGACAGACAGACAGACAGACAGACAGACAGACAGACAGACAGACAGACAGACAGACAGACAGACAGACAGACAGACAGACAGACAGACAGACAGACAGACAGACAGACAGACAGACAGACAGACAGACAGACAGACAGACAGACAGACAGACAGACAGACAGACAGACAGACAGACAGACAGACAGACAGACAGACAGACAGACAGACAGACAGACAGACAGACAGACAGACAGACAGACAGACAGACAGACAGACAGACAGACAGACAGACAGACAGACAGACAGACAGACAGACAGACAGACAGACAGACAGACAGACAGACAGACAGACAGACAGACAGACAGACAGACAGACAGACAGACAGACAGACAGACAGACAGACAGACAGACAGACAGACAGACAGACAGACAGACAGACAGACAGACAGACAGACAGACAGACAGACAGACAGACAGACAGACAGACAGACAGACAGACAGACAGACAGACAGACAGACAGACAGACAGACAGACAGACAGACAGACAGACAGACAGACAGACAGACAGACAGACAGACAGACAGACAGACAGACAGACAGACAGACAGACAGACAGACAGACAGACAGACAGACAGACAGACAGACAGACAGACAGACAGACAGACAGACAGACAGACAGACAGACAGACAGACAGACAGACAGACAGACAGACAGACAGACAGACAGACAGACAGACAGACAGACAGACAGACAGACAGACAGACAGACAGACAGACAGACAGACAGACAGACAGACAGACAGACAGACAGACAGACAGACAGACAGACAGACAGACAGACAGACAGACAGACAGACAGACAGACAGACAGACAGACAGACAGACAGACAGACAGACAGACAGACAGACAGACAGACAGACAGACAGACAGACAGACAGACAGACAGACAGACAGACAGACAGACAGACAGACAGACAGACAGACAGACAGACAGACAGACAGACAGACAGACAGACAGACAGACAGACAGACAGACAGACAGACAGGACAAGACAAGACAAGACAAAGATATTTTATTTCAACTAGGCCACCAAGCGGCACTTTTGAACGTTACATTAAAATGATTCTACCGTGCATTCGGAAAGTAGCTTGTTATGGAGAAGAATGCACAAGAAACTCCATACTTACTCTTTTAAAAAAAATTGTTTTTTTACAATATTTAGGAACATACATTATTAAATTCATACATGTGAGGACAATGCACCCAGAATAGCACTACCCACTATACCACCTACAGACAAAGTATTAGAAGTACTCACACATGTACTGCGCAGTTATATAATAGATACTAGAAAAAAAATAACATCCGAAGCAGTCAAGTTATGACCAATCCCAACTGACGGCGTCCGTTCACGAACAGACGCATGAATTGGCACCACCCAGCTCAACCATCATGAAGGGAACCGGATGATCCAACACACGCGCCACCATCAGAGAGACATTTGAGAGAGCATGACACACTCAACGGCCAGGGCACACACAAGTCAACGAACGACGCATAGGTACAGTAAATGGTAGATTTACAGTTGGGTACATAGTACTCACACACGTGCTGTGCAGTTATACAATACTAAAGAAATTGAGTTTATACAATGCAAATATTAATAATTCATACAGTCTTCAGCAGGTCCAACAATACCTCAAAACAATAATGTTCTGCATATCACTTGTTATTGCGCCCTAGTGGTTGTGGATTGTGGAGCAGGACTAGCATTGAGCCAAGCATTTTTATCAGCGATGTAATCCCCCAACTTATAATATGCCAGCCTACATAGTGTGCGTTTTATACAGGTTTTAAACTTAGTCTCAATTCAATTCAAGAATGTGGGGAGGAATTTTATTGTAACATTTTGTACCCCATGAAAGATGAAGCTACTTTAGCCAGTCTGAAACCTGGTTGAACTAATTGGTCCCTATTTCTAGTAACGTAATTATGTCTGTCGCCGTTTTTACTAAAAAGATGTAAATTTTTTCTCACGTACATGATGTTTTCATAAATATATTGACAAGGAACCGTCATCGTCATAATGTTAATGTCCTTAAACAGTTCCCTTAGAGAATCGCGCCGGCGAAGATTATATATTGCTCTGACGGCTCGTTTTTGCAGAATAAAAATTGACTCAATGTCTGCAGCCCTTCCCCATAGTAGGATACCGTAAGACATTATACTATGAAAATAACTAAAATAGACTAGTCTCGCGGTATCCACATCGGTTAACCTACGAATCTTTGCAACAGCATACGCTGCCGAACTCAGCCGCCCTGCAAGGGATACCAAATGAGGACCCCATTGCAACCCTGAGTCCAGCGTGATCCCCAGGAAAACCGTTTTATCGACGAATTCTAGCTTCTCCTTGTTTAATATAATGTCACAATCAGTACTTTTGACATTCGGCAAGGAAAATTTTACGCACTTGGTTTTATTACCATTTAAAACTAAATTATTGGCAGTGAACCAATCCTGAACCTGCCGAAGCGCGTTATTTACGTCGTCAACCCGACAAGTACGTCTATTTATTTTAAAAATTAAAGATGTGTCATCAGCAAATAACACCATGTTTAGTTTGTTTTCCAATAAACGGGGTAAATCGTTTATGTATATTAAAAATAAGAAAGGACCTAAAATTGAGTCCTGGGGTACCCCCATTTTTACGTTTAACCCCGACGAATTCACACCGTTTATCTGAACTAATTGCTGTCTATCATTCAAATAAGATTTAACCAAACTTAACGCTGCTTGACCTAGCCCGTAATGCTCAAGTTTCAGAAGTAATGTTTCATGATTAACGCAATCAAACGCCTTCGACAGGTCGCAGAAGATACCTATGGCATCCTGCGACTCTTCCCACGCATTAAAGATGTGTTTCAATAGGGTGACACCAGCGTCAGTTGTACAACGTCCTCTGGTGAAACCATACTGTTTATCATGCAAGATGTTATTCGTATTAAAATGAATGAGCATTTGATTTAGCATTATCTTCTCAAATACCTTGCTGAAAACCGGCAACACGGATACTGGTCTATAATTATTTGTGTCTTTACTGTCCCCAGATTTAAAAAGTGGTATAACTTTACTATATTTCATTAGATCCGGAAAAACTCCTTGATCCACACACAAATTGAAAATCAAAGCCAAGTATGGCGCTATAGTCTGAATAATGGAGGTACAAGCTTTGATGGACATTCCCCACAGATCTTCAGTCGGTTTAACCTTGATTTGCTTAAAAGTTTTTATTACTGTTATGGGATTTATATGTGAAAAGTTAAATTATGGGATTTATATGTGAAAAGTTAAATACATTCGGGCAGGCTGAAACGTTCGCGTTTAATAATCCAAAAGCAATCGAGGGCGAAGAATTTAAGGTTTCAGTCGTTTTAATTGGGATGTTGGTAAAGAAATTTACAAATTCTTGCGCAACTTTTTTGTTATCTCTAATAAGTCCGTGTGTGGTCTCAAGCGTGTAATCAGTATTATTTCTTTTATTCCTATTCGTTTCATTATTTATAATTTTCCAAACCGTCTTGATTTTATTTTCTGCTAATTTAACCTTATTGCTAATGTACAAGGCCTTAGCTGCCTTGCATGTATTTTTAAAAATTCTTGAGTAAGTAGCAACATACTTATTAAAAGTTTCAGTGTTAATACAAGGCTTAAGGCCATATAGCTCGTAAAGTCTTTCCCTACTTTTCCTAAGTCCTGTAGTCGCCCAGTCACTGAATAAAAACTTAGGGCATATAGTTTTAGTTTTCTTCTTAAAAGTGTTATTGAACTCTTTTTGAACCACTGAGAAAACTTTATCATACAAAATATTACCATTATTCACTGTGAGGTCCTGATCGCTTAACTTACAGATTAAAGTACTGTTAAATTTATTTAATTTACCGGCTGTTATTGGTCTGGATTGAATCTGCACTTGTTTTATTCGCATAATGTACTCAAATGTCACCAATAGCCCACTATGATCCGAAGGCAGATAATTTATCAGACAGACAGACAGACAGACAGACAGACAGACAGACAGACAGACAGACAGACAGACAGACAGACAGACAGACAGACAGACAGACAGACAGACGGACAGCGAAGTCTCAGTAATAGGGTCCCATTTTTACCCTTTGGGTACGGAACCCTAAAAAGAAAAAGCTAACAATAATACATTAACTTTTGAAATGTTAATAATGGAATCTTATCATATATCTAATAACCCTCCCTCCGCAAACTGCAAACCAATTTCCTAAGATCATTTACAAACGCCTTAAAAAGAACTGCAAATTTACCTTTTATTTCCTGACTTCTTAGATCAAAATAATTCCTTATTCTAGGTTCATCAAATTTACCTGCCGATACCATACTCGTTGCGTGGTTGTCTTCTTCTCCCATTCAGTACTTTTGCCCGTCTGCTTATGTGGGCTTTGAGCTCTCAAGTCTAAAATCTTAAAAGTGAATTCACCAAAATGTTTGATAACAAAGGTCGAGTCAGAGAACTTTATCGAAAAAATATTAAAAGTGTAAGACAGATCGATGGAGAGATCGATTTTAAACCATTTTGGATGTTTGGATGAAATACCTTGCCACGTACAAAACCGTTTTGATTCATTATTTCCTTTCAGATAGTAGTTTCGGAAAATTACTTAAATATTCATTATGAAAATCAGAACTTTCACGGAACCTGAAAATTCTTTCTCGTAAAACGTATTATCGATTTTCCTGCGATTTTGAGAGGGGGGTTTTTTGTTACAAAATATAAGCTTCTTAGGCCCACTTGTGTGAAAAACCTCAGAGTTAGTTGCTAACACGGGGTTAAATTGACAGTTTATCATACTATTTTGAAAATTTAACCTCGTGTTAGTAACTAACTCTGAGTTTGGGCATTAGTGAAGACTGCCTCGTAGGTCTAGTTGTCGCAAACACTACTGTTGAGCAAGAGGTCCTGCGTTTGATTCCTCGGTCGGGAAATGTGTTATTGGGTTTGTCACTCTGGAATCTCTTAGCAGTAGCCCAGAGTCTGGCTTTTTGCCCGGTTGATGGTAATAGCACAGTAAAAATATACAAACAGTATGGAAACTACCTACAAACGCTCGAAACAGCACACTCACACAATCATACACGCCAAAGAGACCATTAAGGCACTTCTGCAGTGCTGTCAGTAGTGCGAGCCGCTTAGGGGTCTCGTCGATACGCATGTTTGTGTGATTGTGCCGTTTCGAGCGTTTGTAGGTAGTTTCCATACTGTTTGTATATTTATTCTGTAGTAATAGTTTCCCCCATGTTATGGGGAATGTACTATAGGTGCTAATCTGCCTTAACTTCGGGAAATACGGACGTTATGTTATATTATGTTATGTTATATAATTATAATATAATAAAATTTTAATGTGGAAAGATTTTTTTGTTTGTTTGTTGATACCGAATAGGCTCCTAAACTACTGCATCGATTTTAAACATTCGTTCACCGTTGGAAAGCTACATTATTCCGGAGTAACATAGGCTATAATTTATTTTAAAAAAAATAAGAGATCCTTATGAAAATTGCAATAATGTAGCTACATTTTGCCTATTAAATTCATTATTTGGCGTGCGCTGAGAAAACTATTGATAATACCTAAAAAAAAACAAAAAACCAGTCGGGTTTTTTGATTTTTTTAATTAACTTTTTTTATTTACAACTTTTTAATTATTTTTTTTTAGAATTAGGTACATTTAAACATATGAGTGTTTTATATTTTTGAAATCGCCTCTTAAAATCCTTTATTTTTGTATTTTCCAATTTTAATGTAGCCAGTGACACTCGCAGGATTAAGACGAATCGATTGACGTAAGAATCATCAAAATCGGCCAACGCGTTTGGTCTCTAGAACGCCACATAGGAACAAACATACATATATACATAGACTGATAAACACATTACCCTCCTTCGGCAGTCGGGTAAAAATGATGTACTACATGATTAAAATTGGTAGGTAGGTATGTAGGGTAGTTAGATTCAAAGGTAGAGCAGGTGAGTAGGTTGGTATACTTGGTAGGTAGCTAGGGTAGGCAGGGTAGGTAGGTGGTAGGTAGTTAGGTAGGTAGGTAGCCAGTTGAAGGGAGCGAAGCCGCGGGGTTCAGCAAGTTATGTAATAAAATTAGAAATTTCACGTAACATAAAAGTTGCTTCTCGTAAAACGTGTTTTCGATTTTCCTGCGAACTTGAGAGGGAACGCAATTTGATGAAAACCACCACCGGCGACGAAGCAATTAGCTATCGACTATTTTCTCGCTGAAGAATCGAACAAAAGATACAGATCCCGTGTCAATAAGAGAGACATATATATTAATAGCTGATCGCTAGCTATTCACACTGCCGGCGAGTACTCTCTCAACACAAGTTTTTCGCAGCGACAAGAGCTATCAAAGATAATACTCGCTCAGCTTCATATCCACGGCGTTGCTCGCGCCGAGAGACAAACCAACCAAAACGCGTGCAGGACGCTCATAGCCGAGCGGTAAACTATCGAAACTACACACTCGCTTCTTGCTGCTCGCTAACTCGTATCTAGATTCTAGCTCTACTTGCTGCTCGCAGATCGTTGGCGGTGGTACAAGTGCCATAAGCTACTTCGTGATCTTTTCCGGAAAAAATATGTATGCACTGCAATATTTAAATAGCTAATTCCAATTCCTAAAAATATAAAATTTTCGGCGTCTTCATAAAGTGCTGGATTTCTAGAACTACTTTGTTAACAAACTTCGATCAAATTCAAACAAAAGTTAATAAATGACAAAATAAAAGAAACCTGAAACTTTTTCTACCCGCGATCAACGGTAGTGACCTACGCATTAATTATTTACACGTTCGACATGTGACAGGTCAATTAAAAAACGCTACAGATATGGTTTTCCTATTTTCTTGTTGTCAATTCAAATGACAAAGGTGTCAAGTAACCTCAAAATTGGTAGCACACAATTCTATTTGAGTAGCCGATTGGTACGAAAAGAAGAAGGAGAATACCTACGGAATTTTATTCTCAATAAAAACAAGCAAAGCAAGCTTGGACATCCATTACATAACCTTTAAACTAAAAATTTCCAACTGCGCATTGAAATGCAGAACCCACGCAGATTCACAACTACAAGGAGAACAGAAAACATTCTAGAACTATTTCATTCATCTGCCTAGCCTTTTCTTGAACTATGTTGGGGATGGCTTCCAGTCTAACTGGATTTAGCTGAGTACCAGTGTTTTACATGGATCGACTGCCTATCTGACCTCCACAACCCAGTAACTGGGTAACACGGTACCTCTTGGCTAGTCTGGTGTCAGATCTCAGGCTTCTGGCTACCCGTAACGACTGTCAATGATCTTCAAATGACAGCTGGGACCAACGTGCTTTCCGAGCCACGGAAAAAACTCACCATGTAAAGATGGTCACCCATCCATGGACTGACCTCGGCACGCGTTGCTTAGCCTTGTTGATTGACCCTTGCGGCTGTTAATATTTAGCCACGAGCTGTTACATGTCTTCGATTTTTTTGGTTTTCGATTCTAGAAATATTTCATTAATATGATAAAATAAAATAAAAACTGTAAATGTTTTTGACGACGGTAGTAGGCGTTAGTTATTTACACATTCGACATGTGACATGTTAATTAAATAAGGCCAGTAAAATGTTTTACGTGTTTTCCTGTTGTCAATACAAATGACAAAGGTATGGTGTCCAAGTGCATTAAGTGCCCAGACCTAAAAAGGTCATAAATCTAAACCTAATACGTCACGGGAACTAGTAATAGTAGTAAGTATTTTATCACGTTCCGAACATAAGAGTGTTTTTGGTATGGTAATGTCTTGAAAAGTTTCCTCGGGAGGTAGAGGCAAAGAAAGTCGATCAATATATCCGTTTCTTTTAGATCATCATCGACATTCAGCCTTTTAACGTTCCCACTGCTGGGACACAGGCCTCCTCTCTGTGAGAGAGGGAATGGGCCTTAATCCACTACGCGGGCCCAGTGCGGATTTGTGGATGTCACATGTCTTCGAATTTTTGGTTCTAGGGTATCCTCACGATGTTTTCCTTCACCGTTTTTAGAGCAGTGGTGATGAAATAATTTAAACAAAGTAATGTACCTGCCTGGGTTCGAAGTCGGGGCCGTTACCACTGCTCTCTAGTCTCTCTAACTTAGTCGTAGATACTTTTTGATATTCTTAATAAAATATATAATTTAATTCTAAATAGTTTTTGCCTAACCCTGTGGAGAAATCAGCGTAACGGTAGGTATGTGTTCTAAATAAACTGAGCCTAGAGTCCTATGCAAGAAACATTTTTTTTTTCAGTTACTAAATAATTGTAAATAAGTACCTAAGTACTGCTTTTCAGCAGAGACTTATTAAATTTATTGTTCTCAATACCTAAGGTATAAATATATAATATATAAGCTAGAAATATAAAGTGTTATTCGTTACTTAACTTTCTTTGTTGATCATACCTAATTCGTTAGTTTAAAGGGCTTATTACACTACACGGTATTCAGGGCCCTAAACCCTAATTTATGGTGGTGTATTAACTTTTAGGGAGTTAGAGTTACCAAAATATCGTCCTTATTGACTCGGAATGATGAAGCAACCCGGTATTTAGGGCCCTGAATACCGTGTAGTGTAATAAGCCCTTAAGTCATGTTCATTGATGTGGTCATTCTTTATATAACTACTTATACCCTGCAATAGGTGTTTTAAGTAGGTACTAATGCTACCATTTCATGAAATCAAATCCTTTTAACCCGACTGTGCGACGCAATGGAGGATAATGTGTTTATCAGTCTATATCATGTACCTATGTTTGTTCTTGTGCCATGGGCGTTTAGTCTCTAAAACGCCACATGGGATGTGTAATAGTAGTTTATGCAATGGCCATATAATAGGGGTTATTAAAACACGAGCGTAGGTATTACGCGTAGCATAATAATATTACGCGAGTGTTTTAATACCTAATTATATGCCGTTGCATACACTACTTTATCTTCACTCATACAGTTGAAATAAAACAAAAGTGGAAAGGAAAATATATTTGGTATGGCGGGCAATTTAGATTCTCATTGCGTAGCGCGCGCATCCACAGACAATGAAACTTCTTTGCTACAGCCCATACGCGCCAGAAAATTAAAAAGTAAAAGTGTGCTATAAAATTTAAAAAGTTATTTTATGATGCAGTTGTTTGAAAATTGAAGGAAAATGTTGAACTGTAATGGTTTTTTTTTTTAATTTTACCTATCCACGAATATAAAGTACGTTTTTATACAATATTTTTTGAATTCGTATTTGGAACATTACGTTATGAGTGTAGATAAAAGTATTTTCGCAAGATATCGTGTAATAATTACGTGTTCGATAGATTGTTGATCGAACCGTGTCTATTACTAGATAAATTATGTAGTTTAAAAAGTATGAAATAAAACAATTGTCGGGGCTTTTGGAATTTTTTATTTTTACTTGTATCCTCAATAAAATCAGAGCGAAAAGCAAGCTAGGATATCCATTTCATAACCTTTAATGTAAAACTTTTCTCACTGTACATTGAAATGCAGAACCCACGCAGATTCACAACTACCAGGCGAACAGAAAGCACGCGAAACTTAAACTTTTGAAGCTCTCTTCAAAGTGAGGTGAGGCATAGATATCATGACGTCAGCACTGCATGATTTAATTCTCTAAATCTCTCAGAACTCTGACGTATTATATTGTGATTTATTTATTGAATTCCTATAATGTGTAAAAGAGAAATCCAAATGTGCTTGTTGTCTTGGTGCTAATCACACTAATATTATAAAGGTGAAAGTTTGAGAGTGTGTTTGTATGTTTGTTACTTCTTCACGCTCAAACGGCTGGACGGATCTGTATGAAATTTGGCACAGAGGTAGAATATAGCATCTGGAATAGCATAGGACTTTTCATCGCGGTATTATTTTCCCTTGTGATAAGAAAACACTTCACGCGGGTGAAGCCGCTGGCTGAAGCTAGTTATTACTCGTATAAATGCGAAAGTTTGTGAGTGTGTTTATATGTGTGTTACTCTTTCACGCAAAAACTACTGAACGTATCTGGAAGAAATTTGTCAAAGAGATAAATTATGGTCTGAAATTACACATCGGATACTTTTTATGCCAAGAATATGTTCCTTTGGAATAATTTTCGACATTCACGCGGGCGAAGCCGCTGGCAGAAGCTAGTAATAGTTAAGCGTTTGTAGATGGACGAGAGATATTGTATCTAATAGGTGGGTTGTTTAGTCGCCATAAGCATACTATTTTTACAATCCTTTTGTTAATTAAAATACTTGGATTTAGGAGAGGATCTTGATGTATGTGTTAATCCTCGTGTAGACACGATTTAAAAACAAGATAATTCTCTATCTAATACTTTTGAACATAATACTCTGAATCCAAAGTAGAGCTCCCACAAGCTGGACCGGTCGATGAGGGACGCTTGGGGGCGGCCTATATCCAGCAGTAGACGTCTTTCAGCTGGAATGATGATAAAAGGATCATCCACTGAAATATCCCTGGCTTAAATCAGAGTTTATGAACACCTAAAGTGAAAATTTTGAATAAAATAATTTTAAGTTATTAACCTTATGGAACTGAACTTAAGGTTCAGAAAAAAGCCTTAACAAAAAAAATTACACTGAAATATATAATTTACTTCTGCCCGCGGCTTCTTCTTCTTGATCGCGTTCTTATTATTACTGACGGTCATGTCCCTGAAAGGCCTTTGTGGCTTTTTGCACAATGTTCCTCCACTTCATTCGGTTTTCAGCTTCCATCGGGGCGGTTATAACAGAGAGTCCAGTGAGGGCGGTTACCTGGTCTGACCTGCGGTTAGGTGACCGACCGCGAGGTCTTTTCCCATCCACCTTGCCCATTACCACCAACTTCCCTAGATTGTCTGGTTCCCGACGGGCCATGTGACCAAAGTAGCTGAGAATCCTTCGGTAGCAGAGCGTGGTTAGTCTGTCTTTTATGCCTTGTTGATAAAGGATAGATTTGTTCCTTCTCTTGGTGGTCCATGGTATATGGAGCATTCTTCGCCAATACCACAAAATCAAAATCAAAATCAAGGTATTTATTTCAAGTAAACTTTAGAAGTACTTTTGAATTGTCAAACAAAAAATTTATAAAAAGATGACTCTAGTTGCAAATTCGCAAGCGTCTGTAGGTCTCAATGGAGAAGAATTTGCAAGAAACTCCCCGGACACCCCTTTCCATCAGTTTTAATTACAAGTTTTTGGTTACATCATTCTTGTTGAAAAAATACATATATGTGAGAACGATGTAAAAAGACGTGTACGTAAGAGCGTCTAGAGTAACAAATAATTAAAAAAAAAGCACTTTAACAGGCCGAGACAGCTAAGTTATGACCAATCCCAACTGATGGCGCCCGTTCACGAACATGACGCATGGATCGGCACCACTCAGCTCAACCATCATGAAGGGAACCGAATGATCCAACACATGTGCCACCATCAGAGAGAAATTAGAGAGAGCATGACACACTCAACTGCCAGGGCACACAGAAGTCAACGAACGACACATAGGTACAGTGAATGGAAGATTTATCTACAGTCGGAACATAGTACTCACACATGTGCTGTGCAATTATATAATACTAAAAGAAATTGAGTTTATACAATACAAAAATTTTCATACAGTCTTCAGCAGGTCCAACAATACTTCGATACTTTTCTGCCCATCACTAATTGTTCTTGCGCCCTAGTGGCTGCGGAGCAGGACCAGCATTGAGCCAAGCATTTTTATCAGCGATGTAATCCCCCAACTTATAATATGCTTGCCTACATAGTGTGCGTTTTATACAAGTCTTAAATTTCGTCTCATTTAGTTGTAGAATGTGGGGAGGAATTTTATTGTAACATTTTATACAGTACCCCACACATCTCAAAAACTTCTATCTTTTCAGTTCTATTGCCCGAGTCATCCACGACTCCGATCCGTAATGGAATATAGAGAAAACTAGTGTTCGGATCCGGACTAGTCCTTTCTGTCCTGCCAAATACGGGTAGGCTTACTCATCGCAGCTTTGGCCATTTCAGTCCTTCTCCTGATCTCTCTTTCGGTTCCTCCCTGGTCAGTACCTAAGTAGCGATCCGAGATATATAAACTCGCTGACCAATTCTAGATCCGCGAGTTCTCTCGTTCTAGAGAGTTGACCGGTTCTGTCGATGAGCATGATTTTTTTCTTCGACTTATTAAAGTTCAGGAATGACGACCGCGAACCGGAAGACGAAAATGTCGTCTCTCAGGAAGGCCTCCCACTAGGTGGACCGATGACCTGGTTTAGGTTGCGGGAAGGCGCTGGATGCGAGACGCACGGAATCGGTCAATGTTGCGACGCCTGGGGGAGGCCTATGTCCAGCAGTGGACGTCTTTTGGCTGAAATGATGATGATGATGATTATCCCAAGGGTACATTACACCGGGATAATAAGTATCCTATGTCCTAATCCAGGTTATGGCGTATTCATATGCCAACCAAATCCGTTCACCTGTTAAGTCGTGAAAGCGTAACAAACGAACAGAGTTACTTTCATATTTATAATATTGGTAAGCCTAGTTAGGATTATAGCAACAAATAAAATAAAAAGGACCAAAAAAAAAAGATGGCAGCAACAACACAAGAGACTCGGTGACGTCAAGCCGTCGGGATTTAATCTGAGACTAAGGATACACGCACGGGTGACGAACGTTAATTAGTTTCCTATCCAAACATAAGTAATTTAGTAGCTACATTATTTGTTCTCCTTTAACTCATCCGGTTTACCGGGTACAGTTATGATGTCAGACAAGAATATTGTCTTTTATCTACATCATTTTATTGTTAAGCATTTGGTTTACGAATGGCGACTTCTAATAAATGTTAATTAAACTAAAAGTTTGTAGAAATACAGGGTTTTTATTCTATGCATATTGGCTCGTTGACCCGGTGAGGCAAAGTGCATGGTAGTTTTTAGCACCAATTTTTATTGCGTCCCTAATTTCTACAACTGTACGTCTTTGCACATTGACGAATACAGGCATTATGTTCAGTTTCCACTAAGGACGGAAAAACACTTTTTTATAGGGCTGCAGTAACTTAGCTTCGCATTCTCTTCAAACTCTTTCTAGGTCCACTCAAGTTCAAAATGGTACTTCAGTCGTTCGATCTACTCTGGATCTACTATATCTGTTCTACATGTACCTCCTATACTATTCCTATTCCTGCACTATACCCGCTTGCAGGAATAGCTCCTCCGGATGTCCAAAGAGATGTCGCATGTTATTCAAAGAAGCACAAGCAATAGAAAGACAAACGAATCTTTTATATCAATTTTATTATTTTACATTATCAATTTTTATGACTCTGACATTTTTATTTTTTATACTTTTGTGACATTTTTTATGCTGACATGTTTAATATTATTATGACAGTGTTGCTGACAGTTTAATTTTGGCTTTGATAGATTTAATTTTAATGTATTCAGTATTTTTAAAGACTAATGCTAATGAATGACATTTTATTTTAATTTCGAATTGATATTTTTTTATGTAATATGCATTACATAAAAAAAATATCAATTCGAAATTAATGTAATAATATTATGGACTACTGTGTCTGAAAATAAATGAATTATTATATCCTTTATTTATTTATCTTTCTTATTATCTACATTTTTAAATATTAAAAAAGAAAACTTAAAAACATTTAAAAATATAAAAATAGAGGCCAACCGGTATCGGGAACAGGGTCCAAGCTACCGGTGGTTAGGGCTCCAGAGACAGGAACCTCCTCACAATGCGAGCCGTATCAAGGAGTACTGCCTTCTGTATCAGACCCTTGATCCAACCGCCCAATGACAGCCTCGACAGATGGTCGTCGAGGCTCTTGGCCATCAGGCCGTTGGCCGTAACGACAATCGGCACAATGATCGCCGAGTCCACATTCCACATGTCGACAACTTCGTGTGCTAAGTCAAGATACTTGATTTTTTTCTCTTTCTCAGCTTTCACGAGGTTCTCGTCATGCGGGATGGTGACATCGATTATCATTGTGCGGCGCGCTAATCGGTCTATCACCACTATATCCGGCTTATTGGCAACAATAGTCCTATCAGTGATGATAGACCGATCCCAGTACAACGTGACATGGTCATTTTCGAAAACTGGGTCGGGCACATACTTGTAATACGGTACCTCAGAATCCACCAGATTGTATTTCAAAGCAAGCTGCTGGTGAATAATCCTGGCCACTTGGTTATGTCTGTGTAAATACTCGCCGTTAGCCAGACGAGAACAACCAGAGATAATATGTCTGATGGATTCACCAGGACAGTGGCATGCCCGACACACGTCAACCGTCCCGTCCTTCATTATATATCTCCGGTAGTTATTCGTCAGGATGACTTCGTCCATAATTGCACAGACAAAACCTTCAGTTTCCCCGAAAAGGTCGCCGAAACGTAGCCAGGATACGGACGCTGAATAATCTACATCGGGCCCATGGAGAGCCCGATAGAACCGTCCGTGTAGCTCCTTGCCTTGCCATACCTCTTTGCGTTCATCAGTTCTCTTTAGCCATGGATAACGGGGTGAGTCCCTTGTCCACTGCGACCACATCCCGGTGCATACCCACTTCAGCTTTTAAAAAGTATTCTCTGAGGCTGCACACCTCGCGGTTGTGAAGAGTCTTGGCGTTTAAAAAGCCTCGACCCCCACACTTCCGCGGGATGTACAGTCTCATCACCGATGATCGTGGGAATTAAATGAATTATTATTATTATTATAAGGTGGAGAAGCCAAGGAGTAGATTAAAAAGTCGAAACAGCTTCCTGTCAGTCACTAAATTAATTAACGGCGATGAGTTAAGTGAAACAAAAAAAAAACCTATGGCTCCTCAGACACCCCCCTCCAGCTGACTACATTGAGTCTGTAGAAAAGCTCCCTGCGGGCCACCAACCGCCTTGGCCCACCTGGAAATCTCTAAACCGACTGCGAAGCCAGGTGGGTCGCTGCAGGCACAACCTAGTTAGATGGGGGTACTCCAATGACCTACAATGCGATTGCGGAGCCAGGTCCCAAACAATGCCTCACCTTTTGTCGTGCTCTCTGTGCTGTTGTTACACCTGCACCTTAAAAGACCTTTGTGAGGCAAATGACAACGCTGTTGGCGTGGCTGAATACTGGTCAAAACATGTTTAAATATGGAATCATCGATACGACGAAGAAGAAGAAGAATGTATCTCCTTTCAAGCTCCATGTAATAAATTTAACTCAGGACAATTCATATAAGTTTATTTTGTCAAGTGTAAAAAAAAAACGTACATGAGTACAGTTTCCCTGGATTTAGAAGCATTAGCAGTACCTTCAGTCTTTTGCCGCACAACAAAAATGAAGACTTACAAATTATAAATTGATAGTTGCAAAGTTCACCGGTGGTCCAGCAGTGGTGGCCCAGTGGTATCGGCCGCGACTTACGTCGTAGGTCGTGGGTTCGAGCCCAGGCAGGCACTTTACTTTGCGTAAATTATTTCATCACCACTGCTCTCAAAACGGTGAAGGAAAACATCGTGAGGAAACCGGCATGTCCTAGAACCAAAAATTCGAAGACATGTGACATCCACCAACCTGCACTGGGCCCGCGTGGTAGATTACGGCCCATTCCCTCTCACAGAGAGGAGGCCTGTGTCCCAGCAGTGGGAGCATTAATAGGCTGATGATGTGATGTGATGTGAAAGTTCACCGGTGCGTTGCTATTTTAACCACGGTTGCCCTGAACCCTTAGAGGTACTACTTCATAAAAAGTTGTCAAAGTAGATAATGTACTCTACCTGTAGTTTCAGGCTGAGAATAAAAACTCGTGCTCCCTTGAGTTGCGCAGGAGATGATTAAGGGATTACGTAATAAGTATCTCCATATAGCATTATATGATGTTGAACAAAAATGAACATGAATGTAGAAAATGCTAAATAACATTTTCCTACTTGATACGAAATATGAAATTCTAGATAGGAACAAAGTTTGATTAACGTCGTAGGAAACTGTTAAAATACATTCTTCAAATAGGAATATTGCAATCAATTAGTTATTTTAGCACAATTGTAACTTTCCCGTGGCTGTGCTTCCGTGGCTCATCTCGTAATTTTTCCGGGAAAGAAAGTGGGTAGCTAATGTTTTCCATAAGTAAACCAATTTTCAGTTCGTAATCAAATCTGTACGTTCAAAGAATCTGTACAGACGAAACATTTTACTGCTTTGTAATAAACTGCCGAGCAATGAAAAAGTTCCACCCACAAAATGCCGACAAACAACTTAATTTAATTTTTTCACATTTAATTTAAAATTTGAACACAATATTTACGTTTTTAGTTGGTAATATTCTGATGCGCTGTTAAATGTACTTCAATATTGCAGACGGCGTCATTAAGCTAGCCTTTCCCGTTTAGGAGTAATTTGTCACTGGAACTTGTTCATTGCTCGTTAGTGTATTAGATATACCTCCTGAAATAAAACTCCGCTGACAACAGTTTGAACCCAGACAGGCGCTTTACTTTATAGGGCTTATTACACTACACGGTATTCAGGGTCCTAAACCCTAATTTAGGGTGGTGTAATAAATGTTAGGGAGTTAGGGTTCCCATAATATCGACCTTATAGACACGGAATGGTGGAGTGACCCGGTATTCAGGGCCCTGAATACCGTGTAGTGTAATAAGCCCTTCTGTATTAAGGCCCATTCCCACTCTCACAAAGAGTAGGCCTATGTCCCAGCAGTGAATACATTAAAAGGATGATGATGACAACAGTTCTACCTTGATGATATTTCACATGTTTCAAGAAAATACCTCAAAATAATAAAGAACAAAATACCTTATTTGTAACACTAGAACTAAATTGTTCTTTATCGATACTGATTAATAAGTCTTGCGCACTAAGTGCCGTATGTTAAATATTACAAATCTTCAGTTCGAGCAGTTAATGATAAAATAACTAGCTGTTGCCCGCGACTTCGTCCGCGTCAAACTCGTAAAAAATATATTTTTATTTTTTTGTTTCCCACCGGAACTATGAATTTTCTCGTGATCAAACGCAGCCTATTTTACTCGTTATTACATCAGCTATCTACCAGTGAAAGTCCGTTAAAATCGGTCCAGCCGTTTCGGAGATTACCCGGAACAAACAGACAGACAGACAGATAGACAGACAAAAATCTTAAAAATTGCTTATTTGTTGTTAGTACCGTATATAATTTCACGTGCATTCAATAAAACGTTATTATTTTGATATTACATACAGACACTTCAATTTTATTTATTTGTATGTATAGAGTATAGATTATGGGCGTGAGTTATTGACTGACGCAGTAAACTTTATGGATGATCTAACTCTAATGATATCATATTCATGCCCTTATTCTAAAGTATTTAAGGCCGATGCAACATGTCTCCGGCTTCTATTATTTTCTATAAGTCGTTATATTAGCAACCAATTCGCCTCCTCGCAACACTCCTATATTTGCGCGAGGACTTTTGCCTCCAGATCCTATGGCGGCAATCCGGCAAGGAGTCCCGCCACCTCACCGGAGACCGTGCAGTAATCCCAGACCATCCGGATGGCCAGTACCCTTCGGGATGCGTTCAACAAGCGGGCTGGCCGCGCCTCAGAGAACGCGGCCACACCGGTGCCCCGTAAAGTGCCGTGGACCACTCGACCCCCGCGTAGTACCTCCGACGGGAGGCGTTTGGACCCCCTAGTTTGGGCAGGAGCCGCTTGAGGGCAGCCCCGGCCCGCTCCAGTCTAGGAGCCAAACGTCGGCATCATCATCACATCATCAGCCTATTAATGTTCCCACTACTGGAACACAGGCCTCCTCTCTGTGAGAGGGAACGTCGGCATTGCTCCAAGAAATTCCACCGGCTGTCGAGGACGAGTCCCAGGTACAACCAACCCATATCTGGGGGGTGACCATAAGCTCTAGAGTAAGGTTATTTTGAGATCGAGTAAGTGACAGATGTATACAAGTCGTATACATCTGTCCCTTACACACACTCAAAATAACCTTACTCTAAGAGCTTATGGTCACCCCCCTGGACTTATAATCTCCCATGGACTGTGTCCATAGTAACCAAAACATATCTGGACTTATATTATAATCTTCCTCACAGCCCATAATAACCAACCCATATCTGGACTTATAATCTCGCAAACAGACCATAGCAACCAATATTCAGGACTTATAATTTCCCACACAGTCCATCCATCATCGTTTCTTTGATCTTCCTCTACTTAGGAGAAGGGCTAGCCAAGCAATCCATATTTCTTCCCAAATACTTTTTTTACCATTACCTCACGACACTCTTCAAATAAATTACTATAAAAGAGATTCTTTATATTTTCGTGAATGTGCGGATGGTTCGGATGAAATTATGGATACTAAATTGATGATGTAAAAAGTAACAATCACTGGAAAAGTTAGAGAAAGGAGTTCTTATGTACGCGCTGATCAGATCAAAACCGCGCCTTGCTCAACATCAATGCCGCTGTAACTGTTCGTGCTGCTGAACGTAGGAGCAGAGGGCCTTGTAGAAAAAGTGGCATTCCATCATGGATAAAATTCCATGATTATGCATTACCAAAATATCAAGTGGTCAATCCCATTGTTTTGGACTTCAGAAAACCCCACAAGAAAAAGTCTAGCGGAACTCTAACTCTACCCTCAAACCGTTCATGCAGAATGTCGATTGTGTCGTTCGCTGTGTGGCAAGTAGCGCCATCTTGCTGGAACCACATGTCGTTCACGTCCATATTGTTCAATTCAAGCCAAAAGAAATTGTTTATCATTGATCTGTAGCGCTCTCTCGATCTATGCAGCAGAGTCATAAAAAATTGGACCTCTCGGATTCGTGCCACCATACGAAGCCGCGGCGGACATTTGAACGATGTCATATTCCATCCATAATTGGCATAAATGGGCCTTTTAAATAAAAAATAAATTTCGTTAATATCTCACACACATCTTGTTTTATTCAATTTTATCATCGACCCGTCCTTGTTAAAAGACCCTTTATATAAAAGGCATACCTATTTCCAACGAACATGATACTGTCGCTTATGCCTTATTCACTATCTTTGACGTCACTAGTCATGTCAAACAGTGGCAGCCATAAGTGACATGCATATAACGAGTAGCCGGCTCTGATTGTCTTCAATATTTCATTCAGCCACAAAGTTACTGCAATCGATACGTTTTATTCTAGACTTTTTAAATTTTATGGTTATAAAGGTTTTGTATTTGTTGGTGGTGGTGAAGATAGCGTATTATTAAAGAGGCTTTTAGTAAATGACGGTAAAGGTTTTGTATGTAGTAAATAAAAATAAAATGTTTTTATTGTTTCTCATACAATTGTTCTACAGCACAAAATTGAGGCAGCCCCGATAAGTTATAAGGATACTTGTAATGGGGTTACCTCGCAACTTCCCGTGGGTTGCTATCTACAATGTAGAGATATAATTAAAGAAAAACAAAATTATTGTTATTATTGAAGCATGTTCAAGTATGTGTAGTGTTAGTGTGTATGTATGTGTGGAGAGATGGATGAGCGGGGTGTGTGGGAGTGAGTAAGTGTGTGTGTGTGTTAATAAGTAAATGAAAGAACCTAAGTATCCTCGAGAACACTCTGGAGTCATCTGGAACAGATGGGGATTTCTGTTAACCTAACTTGATATGCCTGACAGATGTTGATAGTTTCATTACCACTCATTTCAAATCCAATAAGAATGCTGGTTGACTACCAGTTTTCAGCAACATGTTTTGGTTGCGTGAAACAATGTGACATGGAATAATATTGCTACTGGACTTGCTGGAAACATTCTATTGTGACGTATTCATGGTCGCTAAAGGAATATATCGCAATATTTTCTAATCATCGAACTATTATTCGCAATTGTTTCTCCGCATTTTTCCATTGTATCATCATCTACCCAGGCTTTTCTTGAACTATGTTGGGGATGGCTTCCAGTCTAACTGGATTTAGTTGAGTACCAGTGTTTTACATGGATCGACTATCTGACCTCCACAACCCAGTAACTGGGTAACACGGTACCCCTTGGCAAGACTGGTGTCAGATCTCAGGCTTCTGACTATCCGTAACGACTGTCAAAGATCTTGAAATGACAGCCGGGACCAACGGCTTAACGCGCTTTCCGAGGCACGGAAGAAACTCGCCATGTAAAGATGGTGACCCATCCACGGACCGACCTCGGCAAGCGTTGCTTAACCTTGAAGATCGACTCGTGCGGCTGTTATTGTTTAGGCACGAGCTGTCACATGTCTTCGATTTTTGGTAGCCTTCCGGTGTATACACGTTTATTAATTTATTTATCAACCGACTTCAATAAGGAGGAGGTTCTCAATTCGACTGTACGTTTGTTACGCAATTACTCCGCCAATTATGAACCGACTAGCTTCAGCCAGCGGCTTCACCCGCTTGAAAGTCAAAAGTTGCCCTGAGAGAAAATATTCCCGGGATAAAAAGTATCCTATGTGCTATTCCTGATTATAACCTATCTCTGTGCCATCCAGATCCGTCCAGCCGTTTGAGCGAGAAGAAGTAACAAACTTACAAACACACTCACAAACTTTCGCCTTTATAATATTAGTGTGATATTGTGATTTTGATGATTTTATCATTGAAGTAGTTCTTATGTTACCCTTAATACGAGTAATGCGTATTTTCACGGTAATATATGGAACCAAAACTAAAATAAAAAACTTTTTTACAAAAAAATACTACCGACTTCCAAATAAGAAAACTAGAAAGTGAAATATAACTTTATTTTTGGAAGTCGGTGTCTTTGATAGGTACCAAATTTTTAAGTTATGGACACCGACTTCCAAAAATAAAGTTATTTTTCACTTTCTAGTTTTCTTATTTGGAAGTCGGTAGTATTTTTTTGGAAAAAAGTTTTTTATTTCACACTTTTTAGTTGTACCTACCTAATAGGGAAGGGAAAGACAAGAAGATAAGTAAGTACCTATAATGACAGAATTGATTACCCGAATAACATGAAACTTGAATATAACCGGTGCAATGGGAGATCTGTATACCCCTTTCGAGCGTACTGTCGTGATGTTATGTTATGAAATGGTATAAATAATAAACTGACATGCGATTGCAGCAATCCCGAGAGATTTGCCGTTATTTATTGAAGAAATCTGTTGTATATCTCCGAAGTTCTTCATCAGATCTTCACCAAATTAAAATGAGACCAATTTCGGAATATACTCTTTCAAACAAAAAAAGAATTTTCAAAATCGGTCCACAATTGACGGAGATATCGGTGAACATAATGTCGAACATAGAACCTCCTCCTTTTTTGGTAAGTCGGTTAAAGAGCAAAATATAAAACTTTTTAACAAAAAAATTAAACTGACTTCCAACAGCTTATACAGCTTTTTTTAGGTGAATGTACAAATAACAGGGTTTTATAGTTTATAAAGTTATTTCTGAAAATCTATATCAAAACATAACTTCCCTAATAATTCATGAATTATCAACAGTACCAACCACCCTGCAATATACATAAATATAACCTCATTACCACGCAGTCATATGCTTCAGTATCATCCAGTTTCAGTACTGACCTACCTCACCAGTAATTCAATAATCTACCCACAAAATTCACTCCGGTCAACATTTCTTCATTGACTATTTCCGGTGTTGC
This sequence comes from Anorthoa munda, assembly GCA_945859665.1. Classification (NCBI taxonomy): domain Eukaryota; kingdom Metazoa; phylum Arthropoda; class Insecta; order Lepidoptera; family Noctuidae; genus Anorthoa; species Anorthoa munda. The sequence goes on along the minus strand of OX243900.1, from coordinate 7,912,795 downwards.
ATGGCAACCTACTTTTCGTTCACTGCTTATTCCACTGAATATTTAAATAGAAAACTGGTTTTAGAACTTTTAAGTATAGATTCATGTGTAGTATTGAGCGGGTATTTTATTTAATTATTTAAGCCTGAAGTTCTAAGGTGGGGAAGTAAAAATTGTATAGTGGTGTGGATGTAGGTGAATATTATAGCTTGAAATCTTAGAACAATCGTTATTATTCTAAGCCTGAAATTTTCAGTGGGAAATAAACATACGGTAAAGGTTTGCTTGCTTATACTATGCTAGTATTATATTATCTGTGCTTATACAAATTTTTGATTTTATTATCGGGTGGAAACCTTCAAAATTAAATTAACCAAATTAAAATTTATTTATTTCGGCACCTTATGCATACCATGTGAAATTAAAAATATTAGATACATTAAAAATAATTTCAATTAGAAATACATTACAAAAGTCATTAAAACACATTGTAAATTACAATTAGAAATACATTACAAAAGCCATTTAACACATTATAAATTGCAATAAGAAATACATTACAAAAGTCATTAAAACACATTATAAATTGCAATAAGAAATACATTACAAAAGTCATTAAAACACATTATAAATTACAATTTAACAATAATAAAAAATATTAAATAAGTATACGATATTTTATCTTATTCTAAATTTAGGTTTGGACCCAGAGTGCTCAATATGCAGCCTGGCGCCTCTGTTCTTTGTGAAAAATACCAGATAGTGTTTTGTTTTAACATCACTAAAACCACCCACCATTTGGGTCCCAGAAAATATACGGCGACATCGCGGCAGACCCAGGCGAAGATTGCGGGACGAGCTTGACACCTACAGAAAGGACTGGTCTCCACTTGCCCAAAACCGGGCAAAATGGAAAGAGAAAAGATAGGCCTTTGCCCTGCAGTGGGTCAATACAAGCTGAAAATAAATAAATAAAACCACCCCGGTAATCACCATCAGCACATGGAAAAGGCCCCATGACCCCTTAAAAGACCACCCTGGTGGCTTATAAATACCTACCTCCAAGGTCTTTCAAGATAATTAACAGGAAATGTTGGCCTGCAAAAAAATCTTTAATTTGATTGACTTACGAACATTGCACAACTTATACATTAGACATTCCTAGGGTATCATGAAGGGAAAAAAGTTAGAAAACTTACAGGGAAAATCGTTTTCTAAGAAAACGTTTATGAAACTTTCCCCTAATTGGAGTCAAGCGGGGGTCAAAATTCATTACGAAAACGAAAGAAACAGGGATAAAATTTAACTCCTGTTTTGTCTTTTGACCCGATTACGGTGAAGCCAAAATGAAGGGTTATGTTTTTAGCAGTTTAAATATGTATAAATGTTTGTATTTACGTATGTTCCTCCGTAGCGCCTAAACTATTGATCCGGTTTTGATTAATAAAGTGTCAATCGATTCGTTATTAAGGCCCGGATAACACAGGCAAAAAAAACCGTAGTCAGGTTACGGTTTTTAAACTTATTTAAAATACTTTCTTTTTTATTACCTTATGTTACCTTGCTTTCGTATTGTATGTGTGTCCGACAAATAGTGAGCTAGTGTACTCATGTACTTTGAAGCTGGTCTCAGAATGGAGCCGGCAGGTGACCGTAACAACTCCTCAACCAGAAAAGAAAGCACCATCGTGTTTGGGCTTTACATTTAGTACCTACCTTTCAGTTTAAAAAACTCGTTTTAAAAAATACTTCATACTTATTACCCTTTAAATACCTACGCCATTTACCCAACTTCAGTTTGAAAAATCTGACGCAAATCCGCCCGTATGACAGACTCTGCAAAATTCAAGCAAATTCTTAACTAGCGACCCGGATATCCTTTTAAAAGCATTTATTCAGCCGGCGGAGCCTTTAAATGGAATACGGGTTTAACCTTTGATAAATCCAAAAATATTCGGGAAACGTGAAATTGCTTCGGCTGGAAGTGACAGCATTGAAACGAGACGAATCAGACACGTGGTGTTACAAATTAAATTTCAGGAATAATGCGTGGGTGCGGTGGGATCTCTGCGTATTATTTGCTGAAGAATTCTCTTATTGTGTGTGGATATTTTGACGTGGTTTAAAGGTTTTTACGGGGTAGAGACTCGAAGGTCAGAGGGTCAAGTTAAGCTTGACGAATTCTGTGAGATTTTGATATCAAACTAAAAATTCGGTAGCGGAATAGGTTTATCTGAACCTGTAGAAGGCGTTTTTTTTTTCTGTTCCGTGATCTAAACCTACATGCACATGCACAAATTACACATTACAGACTTTCGAAATAGAATAAGGATGTTTCCTGGATAGAAAATGATAATTCTATTTAGTCCGTCAGGGTGATTGTCAAATAATATTGGACACGTATTTTTTGCTTTACCAAATCAATAAAAAATTACAATGTTAAAGTGGATCAAAGTTCAGGAGTGGGGGCTTGTGACGTCACTAAGGCAGTATAAAGTGTACTACCGGCGTGACGCATTATTACGTTACGTTATTTCAACGCATTATATCGTCATCACTTTATGTTTACGTGTCAAAAGAAAAAATACGTGTTCAATATTTTTTATTAATCTATCTGACGGACAAAAAACTAATTTTCAGTAAACTACCCTTTGTTTTTGAAGTAATTGAAAGGCCTGCAACCTTATTGCGTAAGTGAGTTCGGCAGGGCAAAGGGAACAACTCTATGAATAAGTATAACACATGTCCTTTAAATGTGTTCGGTATTGCGTAAATAATTTTGAAAGAATAGGTCCTCCACCCTATGAGTGAATTCACATATCCTTTCCATGACCACAGATAATACAGCCATGACTTATCCCCTTTCGAGTATATTACGCAATCCGAAAGCCGTTATTACCCGACTTCATGGAAAGGGTTATGTTTTTCGCACGTATCTTGATGTATGTATGTAATGTTCCTTATTACCTCATATCTTTCAAACCACTAGGATTTTGGGTGCCATATTGTGGGGATCCCAATATTTTTTTTCTTCCAAACTTATATACAAAATCTAAACCACTTATATGTGTAAAAGTAATTCGAAAAAAAATATGAAAAAGTAAAAAGTTGTATCTAAGGATGTTTTAATTAAATAAATCCATCTAGCAGTTTGACAGATTTGAAGTAATAAATAATATTACATAAATACAAGATACGCGCGAAATACATAACCATTTCTTTGCAGTCGGGTAAAAAATAGAATAGGTATCGGCTGTATTTGAGACGATTTCCCTTCCGATTTGATCCATGACACAAATTAGGTATAAGTTTTAGTTCGTAAATTAGAGAAAACTTAAAAAATCGATATATCGAAAACAACACAATTTGGACATCGAAAAACTGCAAAGTAGCTCTAGATAATCCGATTTCAAGGAACACAATCAATAACCCGAAATCCCACTGCAAAAATAACCTAAGCTAGATATTGCCAGACAATCTTGCAGCAATTTATTCTACTATCAAGTATCATTCATGAAAACGAAGTTTATCAAAAAAAGTTAATTAAAAAAATCAAAAAACCCGACTGCTTAAGAAGCGAACTAAAAAGACGTAAACAAGAAGAAAATCATACTGTGCAGTCGTAGAATACATATTCGCAAACTGGCTGACCAAAAACCAGATGTATCGTCTGACTGCACAGCATGATAATCAAATTTTGAGCTCCCACAATATGGCGCCCATAATCCGCCAATTTTCTATTTTCCAATTTTAATTTTGCCAGTGACACTCGTAAGGTTAAGACGAATCGATTGTCGTAAGAATGATCAAAGCGTTTGGTCTCTAGAACGCCACAAACATACATACATAGACTGATAAACACATTAGCCTCCTTCGGCAGTCCGGGAAAAAAGAAAACCTGCCGATTTTTGCAGTGGCATCTTAGGCTACAATATAATTCACTCTATATAAACAAAACACCAAATATGAGTAATGTATTCACTCACATGGCTTCAAACACAGCCCATTCACTCTCCCAGAACATTGACCCACAAATCCTGAACCTAAACAAGTAGTCACCTACGGTCTATGACGTCACGGAACAAATCGCCTTCGGAACAACACTTTCTCACATAATCTTTGAGAAGCCAATAATATGATCAGCATGCGGTGCCACGCGACCCTCGCACCCGTCAGCGTATACACGCGATGTCTTGTGTACAATGATGTAGGTATAGGTATGTAGGTATGCATATTTAGTTATTATGTTGAGGTAGGAGAGAAAAGGTTGAATGGAGAAGGTACTTAAATTGATTTGTTTTGGCCAACGTACCGTCAGTTTTTCTTGATCGTGGACACCAACACAAAATAAATTTATACAGAAAAAAATATTTGGTACTCATACCTTGTTATATCTCATATTTTCGAGTTTACATGTTTTATATATAACAATAAAATTAGAATAACAAAAGAAACTGTTATTATACATCTATATCTGTACTAATATAATAAAGCTGAAGAGTTTGTTTGTTTGTTTGTTTGTTTGAACGCGCTAATCTCAGGAACTACTGATTTGAATTGAAAAATTATCTATATCTTAGAGTGTTACAATATACTTTACTAGCTTTTGCCCGCGGCTTCGCACGCGTAGACTACATGCTTTTCCTTATCATATTTTAACAATATGTAGAGAAAAATTAGAAAAAATAATGTAATGCGAAAGTGTTTCTTAGGACAGACTTATACTTACCCACTTTATCATCAATACGCTCTATCCTTGCCCCGTCCCTATCCCTTCACTATTTCTGTGTTCATCCATGACTAATAATAAGTAATCATAAGCATAAGTAAGTAATTAAATTAAAGTATTTCCTTATAAACAACATTTTAAACCATTTTGGATGTTGACGCCAATATCACCAGACTATTTGATGAGCTAACACGTGAACACGCTACATAGAACTGTCCATGGAAAAAGCAATTCCCTCTCAAATCTACACCAGCATACTTCAAAGTTTGTCCTTGAGCCTTATTAATTGTCATGGCGAAGCAGATTTTCCCGTCCCTATTTAATTCCTATATTTATTTGTTGAGCCATTTTATAGTTATCAACAGACTTTAAAGTACTAAAAGTATTTTTTAAAATTTTTCCTTTGTAAAAAAAGGACTTTTGTACACAACATTTGATCTCCCATGATCCGCCTCCCCAAGGACGGAATTCCCAAAAGACCTTAATTTGCGTTAGATTTTAATCTTCAGCCCAAAACGAAAATTCGAAGATCCAAACTTCAAAACTGACCGACTTTCATACAAAATTTCATCCCCTATTTCACCCCCTTAGGGGTGGAATTCACAAAAATCCTTTCTTAGTGGATACCTGCACAGTATAAAGTATCTATGTGCAAAATTTCAAGTCTAGACGATTTCATTATTCCCATGACTATATCCCCCTTTTTCCCCTAATGGAATCTTCAAAATCGCTGAGACATGTGTAAATTATTTTTTAACCTTCAGCCTAAACCCAAAATATGAAGACCCTGACATTAAAACTGACGGATTTTCATAAAAGTTTGTATGAAAATCCGTCCGTCCGTCCATCCCCTATTTCACGCCCTTAGGGGTGGAATTCCAATCCAGAACCTTTTAGACATCCTCCAGTGCAGCAGTGAACAGTTTCGGAGAAATGACGTCTCCCTGTCTCATTCCGCGCTGGAGAAGGATTGGTTTCGAGGTCTGATCCTGAAGACGGACTGACATGGTGGCATTTTTGTACAAACACTTCAACACCTCAATGTACCGGTAGTCGATCTGGCACCGTTGGAGAGACTGCAATACAGCTCAAGTCTCGATCGAATCGAAGGCTTTCTCGTAGTCCACAAACGCTAAACAGAGAGGCAGGTTATACTCTTCGGTCTTCTGTATAACCTGCCGCAGCGTATGTATGTGGTCTACGGTGCTAAAGCCTTTTCGGAATCCGGCTTGTTCGAGAGGCTAGAAATCGTCTAACCTGCGCGCGAGACGATTCGTGATGGCTCTTGAAAACAACTTGTAGACATGGCTAAGAAGTGAGATGGGCCTATAGTTCTTCAGCCGGGCATTGTCGCTTGGCATCAACGTTAATGGCGAGTACATCACTCACCTTCGATTTGCCGATGACATAGTGGACATGGCTGAGACCATGGAGAGCCTCAGTAAAATGCTCGATGACCTCAGTAGAGCTTCCGAAAGAGTGGGTCTTAAAATGAACATGGACAATACCAAGGTCATGATGAATGCCTATGTAACACTCACTCCTATCAAGATCGGAGACTCTATACTCGAAGTTGTAGATGATTATGTCTACCTGGGACAAACGGTCCAGTTGGGTAGGTCCAACTTCGAGAAAGAGGTCAACCGTCGAATCCGACTCGGCTGGGCGGCGTATCTTCTCGTCCAATTTACCACAATGTCTCAAGACAAAAGTCTATGACCAGTGTGTGTTGCCAGTGATCACCTGTGACCTGTGCCACAATGGGCCTTAACAGAAAGCTTAAAGTCACCCAAAGGGCAATGGAGAGGGCTATGCTCGGAATTTCTTTGCGTGATCACGTCAGAAATGATGATATCCGCAGGAGAACCAAAGTTACCGACATAACCCGAAGAATTGCCAAACTTAAGTGGCAGTGGGCAGGGCACATTGCTCGCAGAACGGATGGCCGATGTGCCGAAAAGTTCTGGAGTGGCGACCGCGAACCGGAAGACTATATGATGGAAGGCCTCTCACTACGTGGACCGATGACCTGGTTAAGGTTGCGGGAAGGCGCTGGATGCGAGACGCACGGGATCGGTCAATGTGGCGATGCCTGGGGGAGGCCTATGTCCAGCAGTGGACGTCTTTCGGCTGAAATGATGATGATGATGACGATGAGGGGTGGAATTTCCAAAAATCCTTTCTTCGTGTTCACCTACGTGCCAAGTTTCATGATTGAAGCTTCAACCTTTTGGACTGTGCGTTGATGGTCAGTGAGTAGGTCAGCCAGTCAGTCGCTTTCTTCTTTTATATGTTTAGTTAAGAAGATAGATAAAGATAGAAGATTATAGTTATCAACAGACTTTAAAGACTTAAAAGTATTTTTAATAATTTTTCCTTTGTAAAAGAAGGACTTTTGTACACAACATTTCATCCCCCATGATCCGCCCACCCAAGGACGGAATTCCCAAAAAAACATAACTTGCGTTAGATTTTAATCTTCAGCCCAGATTCAAAATTGGAAGATCCTAACTTCAAAACTGGCCGACTTTCACACAGACTTTCATCCCCTATTTCACCCCCTTAGGGGTGGAATTCACAAAAACCTTTCTTAGTGGATGCCTGCACAGTATAAAGTATCTATTTGCAAAATTTCAAGTCTCTAGACGATTTCACCCTCGTGGGGGTGAAATCTTCAAAATCGCTGAGATACGTGTAAATTATTTTTTAATCTTCAGCCTAAACCCAAAATATGAAGATCCTGACTTTAAAACTGACGGATTTTCATACAAACTTTCATCCCCTATTTCACGCCCTTAGGGGTGGAATTTCCAAAAATCCTTTTTTAGTGCTCACCTACACTACCAAAGAAACCTACGTGCCAAGTTTCATGATTGAAGCTTCAGCCGTTTGGCCTGTGCAATGATGGTAAGTGAGTGAGTCAGTCAGTCAGTCAGTCAGTCACTTTCTTCTTTTATATGTTTAGATTACGAGTAAAAATGTATACAATTCTTCTTGATACTTTCTTCTAAATGCTAACTCAGTCAGTAGATTTTATAGCAGCTGGCGCATTTATTACATCTTTGAAGATTGGTATCTAGTTGCTAATTTGGGGACACCCCGCCAAGTAGTGTCCCCGCCATGACGAACCAACGGAAGCGAGCATTTGTTTTAATTTTTATTTATTATTGATTGTCTCGCGCTTGACCACAATGCCACCTGATGGTAAGCGATGATGTGGTCGACGTTGTGCAGGCTTACCTAGAAAAAACACTATTCACTCTTGATCTAAAGACACCCAGGTTGTAGCTATCAGGAAATACAGACTCTGGCAGGGAATTCCACTCCTTAGCTGTACGCAGAATGAAAGTACTCCCAAAACGTTTGGTGCGTATGGGTGAGTATATATAATATTAGTTTCTGCGGCTTGTTTAGGTACATTTTTTCTTCACACATCCGAGATTAGGTTAACTAGCACATTACAGTGTTTAAGTCATACGTAACAACTAGAAATAATAAGGTCATGTCTCGTAAGTCTTATTTATGGTCTTCCGCAGGTGAGTTCCCCACACTCATCACAAATGTACTCTACGTAGGTTAGTATGTAGAGTACCACATATCAAGTACTTCACACCCACGTATGATTGCGTAAAACATACTTAGTAGTGTGGGTTATTTAATTTCATGACGTAGGTACATTCTAGTGCTTGGGTGAGGGATTATTTTTTATTACATTGTGTCATTGTTGTTGAGTACCTAAGCCTGTTAAAGTGTCGGGTTTAGGTACTAAGGGAGTCTATACGTAGAAAGTTGGTTGCTGGTACCAGTTTGCCCGTGCCATCTTTACATAAATACATACATACATACAATACAAATAAATAAAATTGAAGTGTCTGTATGTAATATCAAAATAACAACGTTTTATTGAATGCACGTTAAAGTATATACGGTACTAACAAAAAATAAGCAATTTTTAAGATTTTTGTCTGTTTGTCTATCTGTCTGTCTGTTTGTTCCGGGTAATCTCCGAAACGGCTGGACCGATTTTGAAGGGACTTTCACTGGTATATAGCTGATGTAATAACGACTAACATAGGCTACGTTTGATCACGAGAAAATTCATAGTCCCGGCGGGAAACTAAAAAAAAAAATATATATTTTTAACGAGTTTCACGCGGACAAAGTCGCGGGCAACAGCTAGTAGATAATATAATACTAGCATACAGACGCCTCATCCCATACAAAGTAATTGTGCCGACGTAACTAGCATATTTCGTCTGATTAAGAGGATTATTTTTTAAAGTAGGTACAATAAAATGCGCATTTTAAAACACTATGGTTATACTTTACTAATCCACCATATACATAGTTACTTACTTTGAAGGATAGCCTTATATATACTGCTAACACCATCTATAGAGATGGTGTTAGCAGTGTTAGGCTTGCAAGTTAAAGGGATTTCTCGGTTTGTGACTATTTTTTTCTTTAAATACAGTGACGATTTGTTTTATAGTATTTTTTTGCACGTTTTACAGTTTCATTGCACCAAAATGTGTTACAATACAAATTTAAACAATCGTGTGGAATGCCTCAGAAATTTAAAACCACGTCATCTGTTGGGATCAATTTTAAATGATCCGTTCAAATAATCTTTGAAATGTGAATTAAGAGCTAATCCATTTTTATAATTTTGTGCTTAGGAGAGTTGATTAACAAGAACATTTATTTTTTGTTAAATTCCAGAAAAAGTTAATTTTATACATAATTCAATAAATAACAAATCGGTGCATATCACGCCATCTAGTGATATTTATTTGAACCAAGTTTTCTTTCTAAGCGCTGGGACCCCGTGCTCGTGCTTAGGTACAACAGCTGACGACTCGTCGGAAGAATCAGTTTTCATAGGTACTTTTCAACAAACTTTTATTTAACGTAGGTACCTTGTTAATTAGTTAGTATGTATGGGTCAAATCTAAACTTTAAAACAGTTATCCCCAACTGCTTCGGCTGAAATTTTTTCAGTGACGTTGGTTTGCATGACAATGCACGGCGATCTTAAGTGACATTATTCTAAATATCTAAATTCAAATGACTCCCAAAGTTGATGGACCAATAAATATTTTTATGCACAGCCATGATATGGTTATTAAATGAAAGGATTTGCTAGTTAGCGCTGGCAAACCTGATCAAGCTTTAACCAGAATACAATGCCAACATGCCAGTTGGAATTCATTAATTCGTTTTAGTTTGTGTTGTGGCATAGATGTAAATGGTAGGTGTTTATTAGCTTGCCAAGTAACACTTATATTATAAAGGTGAAAGTTTTTAAGTGTTTGTATGTTTGTTACTTCTTCACGCTCAAACAGCTGGCACAGAGATAGATTATAGTCAGGAATAGCACATAGGATACTTTTTATCCCGGGTATATGTTCCCTCGGGATAATTTTCGACATTCACGCGGGCGAAGCCGTAGGCAGAAGCTAGTAAGATCATAAAATAAAAACCGGCCAAGTGCGAGTCGGACTCGCGCACGAATGGTTCCGTACCATTATCGCAAAAAACGGCAAAAAAAATCACGTTTGTTGTACGGGAGCCCCACTTAAATATTTATTTTATTCTGTTTTTAGTATTTGTTGTTATAGCGGCAACAGAAATACATCATCTGTGAAAATTCAACTATCTAGATCTATCATGAACTATCACGGTTCATGAGATATAGCCTGGTGACAAACGGACAGACAGACAGACAGACGGATCGCGGAGTCTTAGTAATAGGGTCCCGTTTTTATCCTTTGGGTACGAAACCCTAAAAAATATGTCTTCTTTCAGCTATAGATCCCTATGGGACAAACGTACAAGTTGGTAGGCAGAGGAAATTGTCTTAACTTATGCAGGGTTGTTGTACGACCTCTAACTGAACCTTTTATCCCTCAGGGAAAATTCGAGAACTTATAGATACCTGTCATAATTTAGTGTCACAAAAAAATGCTACCGTGGAGAATCATCATCGTAATGACTATAGTCTTTTTACCCGACTGCCGAAGTAGGATAATGATTGTGTTTATGTATATTATGTATGTTTGTTCCTATGTGGCGTTCTAAAGACCAAACGCGTTGGCCGACTTTGATTATTCTTACGTCAATCGATTCGTCTTAACCTTGCGAGTGTCACGGGCTACATTAAAATTGGAAAATAGAAAAACGGCGGCTTTTGGGTGCCATATTACGTGCGCCCAATTTCCTTTTTTATTCCAAACCCAACGTGTGGGGTATCAAAATATAAAGTTTTAAGGGGTCATTTTAAAAATATAAAACACTTATATGTTTAAATGTAAATGATTCGAAAAAAAATAAAAAGTTGTAAATAAAAAAAAATAAAAAGCCCGACTGCTTAAGAAGTGAAATAATAAGACGTAAACAAGAAGAAAATCATGTTGTGCAGTCGGAGGATATATCTGGTTGTGTATGTGTGTTTTTGAATTAACTTTTTATTGATAAACCTGCTTTTGACCTCGATCTCGCCCGATGGAAAGCAATAAATAAAGACCTTATAGGTAAGTAGGTTGCAGGTAGACCTAGGTACTTACATAAGGAACCTTTTGTTGAGGTAGCTCACGTACGCAATAGTAGGGTACCCACTGTGTCATCAACAGACGGTTCCTATTTTCGTCTTATTCAAAACAAACGATCCACTAAAACTTTGGCAGTTCCTAATTGCTTTCATTCAAATTGCTTTAGTAAACTCTCTATTTTCTCTCAGAAGAAAATATGAAAAACAAAATACCTCTCAGACAGGATTCGGGTAAGTGGCTTAAAAATAATTCTTACCCATAAAAATTCCTTTTTTATATAGACGAAACAATAACTTAACAACTCGATAAGAAATACTTGCAGCCTTATTGCGTAAGTGAATTCGGCAAGGCTAAGGGCAAAGATTATGAACAATCGACCAATCACATGCGAGACGAAAGACGCGTTAAGGATTTCCGTCTATGTGATTGGTTGATTTTTAACCGACTTCAAAAAAAGGAGGAGGTTCTCAATTCGTCGGAATCTTTTTTTATTTTTTTATTTATGTTCCCCGATTACTGTAAGACGCCTGGACCGATTTGGAAAATTCTTCTTTTGTTTGATAGGGTATACTTTCCAGTTGGTCCCATAGTCATCAGGTCAGGATCTGATGATGGGATCTTGGAGAAATCGAGGGAACTCTTCAAATATTATAGGCATACATATAGCGATTTTGGTATTTTTATCAACAATGCAATCATCTGCACTCAGAAAGTAACATTTGGTGAAGAGGAACTGATGAAGAAGACCACAGATGGCCAATAGATTTCCTTAATGCTAAGTATGTCATGGGTTATATTATAAGATATCTCGAATAGTTTAACGACTATGATGGAGCAAATACTTATAAATACATAGTGCTGATGAAAATGGTACCATCGAACTGATCTGATGATGAAGCCGGCAGGTAGGCACTGGTACTCCGAAATAAAACAATGTATACTAGTCGTGTATGGGCTTATTGGAATCGTCAAGAGATGCACTTTGGCTATATATGAATTTTATGGCAATTGGAAGTACCTATCAAAACTAAAAAGAGATAAATAAAAAACTTTTTAACAAAAAAACAAACCGACTTCCAAAAAAACACTGCAAAACGAAAAATAACTTTCTTTTCCGAAGTCGGTGTCGAAACACGGCAAACAATAGGTACCAAAGACACCGACTTCAGAAAATATATTTATTTTTCGTTTTGCAGTGTTTTTTTGGAAGTCGGTTTGTTTTTTTTTTTTCATTCCCTTTGCCTTACCGAATTCACTTACGCAATATGGCTCCTGGAACCTCTGTAAATCGTTCGATAAGTCGATTGAGTATTTAGATAAATACTACGATTTTCTGAATTAATAATCAACAACAGCATCATCTAAGTACCTCCGAAAGTATTTGAATGTGATGAGATGACTTAATATATCTATGGTAGCTACCGTCTGTAATACATTAAACCTCCTACACTTCCATTTTAACCGTATAAGTACCATTTCACATTCCGCTAGACCAAACATACCTACCTAGGTAGGCCTACCACACGTATACCAGTAAACGGAGCCAAAAGCCAACCCCAAACCGAGTTCAAGGCTAACCGCAGAATTAAACGTAGGTACGAAACGCACACTAACCTACTTACCGACGGCGACGAATCTCCTCGGCAGCATAAAGGACCCACGCGCTGCCTCGGTGGGGGAACTCGGCAGATGTAGAGAAAACGTGCGGACTCCCCTCTCCGCCTCCCTGCCTGTATTTACCTCTGTGCCGCACCCTTGTGTAGGCGGGTGACAAAGTTGAGGTAAAGAAGATCCATTTTGTGCAATATCTAAGGAGGTACTGATAGAAACTTTAGGAGTCCGCAAGCACTATATAATAATAATATAAGATATGTAGGTAGTAGGCGTATGTAACCATATATCTACCTAGATACACCATACATTCGAAAAAAATATTGGTAATTTGCTCCTGTTCTGGACATTTGCCGTTTTTTAAAAGAGTAACCGTGGAGTTTCCTGCCGGTTCTTCTCCACAGGAAACGACCAACCCGAACCGTACGCCTTTTGTCGACGTTTTATAAGTGCCCATGTAGGACTATGTAAAATAAAATAAAAAAATATTTTGATTTTTGATTTTACGGACAGCACTAACAGTTTACCAACTAAATGACAACAATTCTCACTGCGACCACGATTAGTGCAGCGGCTACCTATTGCGTTGAAATTTGATGAGCTATTTCAAGGAAATGAAAAAAAAAATGGTCACATCTCAGAATAAGTTCTCGACACTTGAGTAAACACCCCCTAAAACACCGAGAGTAATTTGGAACTTACCTAATCTTCCCTACTGTCGTATAGGTAAAGCAAGATTTGTACGATACTTCTGCTTCTTTCTTCATAGAGACCATACACTTGTAGCTTCGACCGTGAAAATTAGAGAATTTTCCTTCAGACCGGCCGGATATCCTGCCATTATTATAGTGTAGGTACCTAACTATGACAAGAGGATGTAGGACTTCCTTAATGAACGTAGCGAAATAATAAATACAAATAGAATGTTTACATCCGCTCCGACAATAAGCAAAGTGTGAAAAATAAAGCTCTTGGATCTTAATTAAAAGATGAATTAAGAGGAATGTTACCTAAGCATTTTGTACCTCCCCTGTTGATCGATAGCGGTTACTCGAAAATTTAAATTAGGTAGGCATCTACCTACTTACATTGATAGCGGTAATCGTCTTGCTGTACGTTCCACTGTGGGCAGCGGTACTTCTTCTTAGCGTGGCGATGACAAACATCCCTGGCCCGGAATTCAGCCACGGCAACGCCATTCGCTGACGCAGTCATAAGGTCCTCACGTGAAAAGACAACAGTGCATGCGGCACAAACTGAAAGTTCAGGGTTCCCTATTTTAAATCGAATGACGTGAGATCGAAAAACACTTGCTCGAAAACGTTGACTCCTACCTACTTGAAATCGATAAATTATGAACGCGGCAGTTCACTACCTCGATGCATCAAAATCTCGAATATTTAACTATAAGCTCGAATCATCGGCAGCGCAAACGCCTATTATCTTGAAACATAATTTCTCGATTGACCGTCTAATCGATTTACAGTGTAGTTTTTTTTTTGGGTAGGGATTTTTATTTGAGTAGAGTACGGTCAAACGGGGTGAATAAGAACTTAAAAAAAAAACACAATACGTTTTCACTGAAATTACTAGAATCACGAGCATAGCGAGTGATTCAATTGTTAGAAACCTGAGCGACGCAAGTGATTCATGACCCTCGATATAAGTCCGTTTTATTCAAGAGTTGCATACTATATTTTATACCATGACTACGAAAAAAATAAAGATTTAAGCTAAAAGCACAAGGAATATTAATTAATAAATGGATAAACCATTTATTTATTAATATGCCTTGAGCTTACTTTCAAAATTTACAAAAAATGTGAAACCCTGTCCCCTGAGCTAGGTAACAGCACCTGTGTTTCAGGGGCCAGTGACCACCTCCGTTACGTTACATAATTATAATTAATGAAACACCATTGCAATTAATATAAGAATTACAATCCAAATAAGTATTCAATAAATATCCTAGTCTAAAATCACCATAAACAAACTCAAAATTAAATCGATGAAGGAGTTTGAAAGTCGAGTGTTCACTCGCGTCGCTCAGGATTCTAACACTTGAATCACTCGCTATGCTCGTGATTCAATCATCATAAATCACTCTCCGCGGTCGTGATTCAGTTGTTAGAATCCTTCACTTGTTCGTGAATCATCTATGGCCCTCGCTTTAAATCCGTCCTTTATTCACTAGTTGCATATATAGTATTTTATAGTTTCACTTAACTAGCTAACCGTGCATTGTCATCCAAATCGTATATGCATAATGGCAACTAAAACGGTTAAATTGGGGACGTTGAGGATAACTGACTGTTGTAAAATTCTGCAAAATTTGACCCATACATTATAATATAACTTATTAGCAAGGTAAGTTTTAATAAAGGTTTGTAATAAGAATTAGGTAGCGCAATATGGAGGACAAATAATAAGAAAGCAGGGGGGTAACCATCCTCGCCCAAGTAACACAAAAGTGCTGTATAGTAGCTGAATCACTGTCCACAATAGAATCCTAAGCTGAACTAGCCTTCTGAATAAGAGCATTAAAGGCGCTGCCGCTGTTTCAGCTGATATAACTCTGGTTTGGGCACAAATTAAACAGCTGTTAGCTGAATAACTGTAACTATTTGCATTATATCAGCATTATTTGAGCATTATTAAAGGTAACAGTCATCCCAAGAGCTGAATATTGACTGATTATTAGAGTATTTGTTACCTTTTATATAGCACAATGGCCGATTAATAGAGTTATGGTTACCTATTTTTCAGCACAAGGTACACACCAGAATATTTATAATGCTTCTTTGGAATTGAAAATTCACAAGTGGCAAAATTGTGAATAGTTTTCACCCTACTCCTTATTATTTTGATATGTTGTTTCTGTTAAACATTTAGTGGTGAAATAGACAAATATTGTTTTCCGTAACAAAAACTTTACTTTTTCCTCCTGTGCGTGAAATTCGAAGGGGAAAGAGAGTTTATTGTCAAATAGTATATGAATATAGGTGAAAATTTTCACGCGCTCTCAAAGTAGGTATCACTGTTTACTTGAAAGTTATAGTATAAAATAAGTTGATGATATATTGTAAAAAATAAATAATTTTATTTTGCATTTGTAATTTGACAATAAGCTGTTTGCGTGTAAAATCATTAGATTTTCTATTGAAATCCAGGTGTTATTTTCGTTATTTAACAAAGAAAAAATTTTAATATATTAATTTACATAGGTTAGAACCTAAAAAATGGCAGACAAGCAATGTGCACTGTATTAAACACAATTAAGCGGCATGTGCTGTTTAAGTATCCACTATTGGTACATAAATCAGCAACGACCTGATACGAGCAGTTCTTGTGTGAACCAAATCAGCCACAGATTCCTGTAAAGCTTGATATTGGGTAACATGTACGCAAATATTGTTGGTAATCATCAGTGAACCACTAAAGTCTCAGCAGGAATTCTAGGGATCCATGGATTTATTTTACAAAATTATACGTCTGTTGTGTCAATCCTTTTATGTTATTTGGTTACCTACATCATCCCAAGAAACACTCCTCCGATTTTCGTAATATATTTTTGCAAACTGGGGTGCTGAAAAGATAAGTCTACAAGATCTTATTTAACTGCATTAGTAGATTAATTGCCGACGCTAGTACACGTATTCAGCTCTAACCGGGATCATAGTTAACGTGTGAGCTAATTTATAGCAGTTTGCTGTAATTTAGCATCATATAAGTTCACCCATAGTGATCATGTGGGCTATATAAAATGCTATTATAAGATTGCGTGTAACAAGCTGATTAACACTACTAAAGTTCAACTATGTGCAGCAACACGCATTATATCATTGTTAATTGAAGTTACAGACTAACTGATTGCATTATAGTAGCTCACATGTTCTTTCTTAAAATGCAAGCGTAGGGTACACTTGTGGCCTTCAGCCACAAGTGTACCCTAAGACCGCTTGACCGCATTCAGAATATTGCTGAGTTAAAGTCCATAAAAATGCTTAATTGCAGCTTACAGTACTAATACTGAACTGCATACCTATATTAACGCTTGCAGCATTACAGTGTTGTCTCCGTGACCCATAATAGTAGTTTATGAAACTGTTGCATAATAAGGGGTATTAAAACATGAGTGTGTGTTTAAAAACCGAGCCGTAGGCGAGGTTTTTAATAGTATTCACACGAATGTTTTAATACCTAGTTATGTGCAGTTGCATACACTACTTTATCTACACTCATACATTGGGATTGAACCTACTAAATACCTTTTTTGCATTTTCCATGCCATAAAGTCGTGATAGCATTTATCATATAATTTTCTCGACTTTGCTGGTAAAAAAATATGAGTAATTGCCTTCGCCGCATCTAAAATATCTGGCGAAGTCAAACATTCTTCACATTCACTGATATCAGACATTTTTAAGCAAGAATTCAAAAAACTCATGAAATTCAATACAACTAAACCTGCAAAATATGAATGGCGCCAAAACCCAGCACATCACCGCATTGCGCATGCGCTAAGGTTTAGCACGCACTGCGATTTTTATTCTTGCGATTTTTTTTCGCCTATTCTGCGACCTATGGAATTGTATGAAGTTGCACGCATTGCGGTAAAAAATCATGCAGAAATAATACCGCAAGAAATCCGTGTTTTGCCACAGAATCCACCGCACCGCGGCGCGAATTTAATTCGCGCGAATATTTTGAGCTCTATGAACATCTAGAAAGAGACAAAATTCGCGCGAATAAAAATCGCAGTGCGTGCTAAGCCTGAAGCGGGCATTGTCATAGACAAGTAAAAATTGGAATCAAATCTTTTTAAATAGGTACTATAAAAATGGCATTACAAAAAATAATTGATGAAAACTCCTTGTGATTAACTTCTTGGATTTGTCCTGTATCGTAATAGAAAAAAAATTGTATTATAGCATTATTTTGTTAGAGAAAAAGTGTTATAATAAGATTCTATTTTTAAATTTCGGTATTGTGTTTATAAAGTATGTCAATATAAACCCGTTTTGAAGTTTATAATTCGAATATTACGATATGAGAGTAGATAAAAGCATTAATATACAGACGAAAGCGTAATTTTCAGCTATTGCAGTTCGAGTGTACTGTAATAAGTCTTCATAAATGCTAAAGTTACCGATGTTACCCTTTGTGACATCCTATAATGCAGTTTTGTGCTACTTGGGTCCCCGGTGGGTTACCGCAAAGTCGAGGCGGGAGGGCTCATTAGCCGTGGCGTGGTGAAGAGGAACCCGAGGAGGGGCCGCAGGGGAGGAGTGGCGGTTTAGCGTTGGCCGCTCTCCCTAACCTCTGCGGCCGAAATTTCCTTCATTCCATTGTCCTTGACCCATCACAGGGGGACCAAGATTGCCATACACAGGGTTGTTTGGCGCCCTTGTGCTGGTTTGATAAACGGCATACAGTTTGTTCTTGTGCGCCGGTGATGAGGGCACTCCCCAGAGGAGGGTCCGGTGACAGACAGCCGCGGTGAGTGCTAACGCGTGCCCGTTTACCCGCCAGAAGCGGCACAGGACACCGTGGAGTTTTAGTGAGTTGGAGTCCCACTTATTGATTCTGGCTTTCAGGAGTTGCAGTGGTTTGGGAATAGTGCGGTGGGTTTGTACCAAAAAAAAAAAAAAAATTGGAGTCCCACCTAACGGCCCCGTGGTAGTGCAGTATGCAGAAGCATATATACACGCAAAAAAAAGAGTTAATTAAAAAAATCAAAATACCCGACTGCTTAAAAATCTAACTAAAAAGACGTAAACAAGAAGAAAATCATGCTGTGCAGTCGGAGGATACATATTCGCGAGCTGGCTGACCAAAACCAGATGAAACACATTACCCTCCTTCGGCAGTCGGGTAAAAAAGGGGGGAAACCATAAGCTCTTAGAGTAAGGTTATTTTGAGTGTGTGTAAGGGACAGAGTGTGTGTATATGACTTGTGTACACATCCGTACCTTTTTTAACAGTCGAACTATTATAGTTTTGACACGTCAGGGTTCGGGGGCTGATCCCTAAATTTTGGCTTAGACAATCGGGATGTGAGAGAGACAAGTAGCAAGCATAAATAAATTAGGTATTCAAATGAATTTCTTTGATGTATTTACGAGTATAAATTACTTAAGTATTTTGAAGGTATCAGGTAAACATTTACTCAAAAATAAAACACGAATACGTAAAATATAATAGTTTTTATTTGCACTTTTCCGATAAGTAATATTTATACCACATATAATTTGAGGTTCACACATAGGAATCCAGGGCACATCGATTCAGGCTTAAGCCATGTCTAAACAGACTTAAATATAATACTGGAATAAAAATGTATTTTAATAGACACATATTATAAAGTATAGGCCTAATAGTAGAGAAATACTTAGAGAAACGGCACGTATGTTCCCAGCCATGTCGCCCTTATGTCTTTCGCAATAAGATTCAAAAGCTGTTGACCGGGAACATTGACAGAATTGTTGATAAGTTTGAGATACAATGTTTTTCCAGTCAATTTATTTCTACGTGCAGTTTCTTATAAGAATAGTTTTATAAGATTGGATGTACGAATTTCAGTCGCTTTTGGCTTTTTTTGTCGATTAAAACCATCCCAAAAGTTGTAGGTATGTATGGTATCCAGAAATTAGGCGAATACATCATAATCTCTTAAAATCGCACATTTAGCCTCCAGTCATAACAATAAACGCTTGCAGCATACAGATATATAACACAGAGATATGATTTAAATATTTAATATTATTCATATTATATTTTATACTAATAGAATAACTTACATAATATACACGGGACAGTCGTGTTTAACACGTACATCGATACTAAAATGATTTGCTTTAAAGAGCATTTTTTTTACTGAAAATATTTTTTAATTTTTTTAAAGTCTTTCCCAAACTTTCAGCTCGATTCCCTAATAATCCGCGTATTTCTTTTACCGTTTATTTTAAATTGGAATGTTTCAACAGACATTTAAATTGCCCTTTAAAGCAATTAAAACTTTGACAATCAAGGATTTACCACTAGAAGAAGAAACTTAAGTTAGTAACACGTAAACAATTCGATTTTTTTAATTATATTACTGTCTAGTAGAATCAAAGAGAATCCAATACTATAATGTTTCATCGAATTTTGTGCAAAATAATTATGTGCTAATACAATGGAACGATAATTATAATAAATACAATTAAAACGAATTAAAAAAATATATATAAAAAAACGGTTTAAATTTCAGTAGGCACTTTTTAAATAAGAAAATAAACTGATCAATACGTACCTTTTAAAGTTACTACAATACTTATTATTATTACATTAATACATTTAGTATGTATAATATATTATATCTTATAATATCCACCAGATATATTTTCTTTTTTTTGTGCTTCAGCCTTAGCCCAAAGCCCTTTTATTCTTCATCAAACAATCTATGTATAACAATATAATAATGTATTCATTATATGCTTAAAATTCCCAAAGATTATCAAAAGATATTTGAGACAGAATAATAAACTGTAACAGATGTTAGAAAAGATCACAAAAATATAATAAAAGTAAATATTAATGGACTTTTTAATGAAATAAAATTGTAATATTCGATTAATATAATATTCGATTCTGCATTAAAGTGAAAAAAAAAATATAAAAATAATGTCAAAAATCGGACAATTTGTCGTTTACAAAAATAAAACGCCGTGCAAAAAAAGAAAACGTGATTTTTAAAATAAGTACAACCAGACACATAACTGGATTGGATTTTTCACAAATAAATATAATTGTCATTCAGATACTTTTGTTAAACACAAATACTTAACAAAAGCAGGTGAATAAGTTATTTTAACAATAATTTAATTAATACTCATAATATTTACATAGTCAACTGCATGCTTTTGATATTTAATTATATGAGCGTAAATGATTTGGTCTTTATAGTGATATAATCAAATGTTTTTAACTCCTACATAGACACCTGTGTGACAGGTCTATTCAAATCTACAATTCTTACAGGGATACTTTTAATTCATTAGTAATTATACAGGGATGAAAGTAATTACGAATGTTAACAATATTAATTTTAATGGATTAACCCAAATATATATAAAAACAATGATGCGTCACGCACAAGACTGATCAGTGTGGCGACGCTTGGGGGAGGCCTATGTCCAACAGTGGACGTCTTTTGGCTGCAATGATGATGATGATATTAAAAAAATGCCACACATCTTCAAATGAGGTACAAATGATGGATAGAATTTTATTCCATTAAGCTTTCTATCAACATCGACACCAACAGTTGGAATCCTTAAACTACACTTGAGAGAAAAACTAAAAAATCCATGTTATTTATGTACATGAGTAGTTTTACTTCTTAAATCTACCAATGAATTAAAAGTCACCATGCATGTTTATCCTCACAAAGCCAACTTCTGCAGTTTATTAAATATCAACTGCATGCAATCTATCGAAGTCCATTATTCAGAGCCGAAGTTATTTTTAATCATCAATATATTTATAGTAGGTAAGTATTCAGTAGATTATACTTAGGAATACTGTAGTACTTACTATTTACAATAAATATTATTTTAAGGAGAGGTTATATATGAAAAACATGTTATGCGTTAATACATGCGGTAAAAATAATCTTCATTTCTTTACTTTAAGTATAGGTAAAACTTAAAATTATTAGGATGTAAAAATTCATTTTGTATACCATTTAAAAATGATATGGTCATAAGTTACCATTTTAGAGAAGCAAGCTTTACAAAATATTGAGACAGTTTTCAATGTTACCCACCAACAATGAGGGTTTTCTGAAAACATATGCACCAGGTGGCAGCACTAAGACAACAGGGCCAGGCACCTGTCAAAGCACTTATGTTTTCGTCATTATTTAAATTGACGTTTATGTCATAAGTAATGTTTTCCCAGTGGAAGACCTCTTGCCTAAGTGGCGCCAACTGGTGACTTTTCCAGAAAATACTCATTGTATTTTTTGGAGTTGCAACACCTTTATTTTTAACTATCATATTGTAGTAAAAATTAATTTATAATTCCTGCTAAGACCTGTATTCGAGCTTAAAAGTATCAATTTTGTAGAAATATAGTTAATTTCTTTAAAGATCTTAAAATTACGATAGATTTTCAAGTCTTTCATATTGATTTTGACTAGACGTATAGATTTTAGAGTAAAAGTTAAATACATATTTTTCTACTCAGATACACCCAGATCTTTAAAAGATAAAATACATAGTTTTATTTATGTCTTAATTACATAAACTAAAAACAATATTTTTTTATTTCAGTGTAATGGTAAGATATTCCTGATTAGTTTTTATAAAAGACCCTTTCCAATCCAATAAAATAACTAATTTAAAAATGTGTGAAAAATTGAGTTTCTAATTCTAATGACATAATTTCATAAAAGAATATTTTCTCAGATCATTCCGTGTAATTCCTGTTCTCATTTTTTTTTAAATATGTAATAAATAAATTATAAAAGAAATGTGTTTGTCTACGTTTAAACCTTAACCTAAAATTTGTGTAAATTAAATGTAAATAAAAGTAGTCTTCAAAATGGAATGTTTTGTTAATTTTCAGATCTCATAGTTCGGTATATTTTTCTTAATACACTGACGCCGAGTTTCCGGAAGCAAAAATAATGTGACAAATTGTCAAGCACGCGTTATCTGCTGTGATTGGTTGAATTTATTTTCAACAGCCAATCACAGCAGAAAACTCGTGCTTGACCATTTGTCACATTAATTTTGCGATAATTTGCTTCCAGAAACTCGTGGGGGGCCTTTAATTCGACCAAAATTTGCGGCTGCGGCCTGATTACTGAGCCGCTATGACTGATCGAATTTTCATCAACACTGTATCACACGAGTCAATACTTGTGACAAGTCATTCAATTAATCTCCAGAAACTGGGTTCGTTCATATTTTAACAAATCTGTTTAGTGCTATTTGTGCTTTTGCAAAACCTGGAAAGGGTGACGAATGATTTGTATTTCAACATCTTCATCTGTAGTCATTATTATTCTTAAAATAAATATTACTATAGCTGCTCCAAAATTTAAACTAATATATTGAGCTTAAACATAAGGATTACAACTTATGACACCCATTTATCATTCGTTTTTATCTAACGTCCATAATTTATAGAACATTCCTTCTAAAGACAATATTTTACAGAATATGCCAAAATAAATGTGTTAATTTTGAACTAACAAATTGTTATAAACAAAGTAACAAAAAATACCAAATTCTTTTATTTAAAAACAAATGAATCGGATAAATAATAGTCTGCAATGGCCTGCTTTTTAAATTTAGAACATGACGATAGTCAATTGTCATTCATCAACGGTTAAGTCATAATCAAACAAATGGCCTGTTTTTTTAAACTTAGAACATGACAACAGTCAATTGTCACTACTCGTAATTCGAAAATCAAAATCTACAATAGTAGCAGATAAACTGGGGCCTACCATAACTTCTCAACGCCATCATGATTCAGCTGTCAAAAAGAGATAGTGTTCATTGTCCTGTATAGCTCCATCTTTCTCTCACAGTAGAAGCATGATAGTTATGACACGTTAGAGTAAGGCTCCCGATGAAAAGACAAATTTTAAATCTATTAATAAATGCTACAATAGTAGTAATTACTAAAATGATTACACCAAAAATAAATAGGACAGAATTTCTAATTTCATAATCCATTACCGTTTTTCAAGCTTTCTTTTGACCCAATCTTCGTAGTAAACTCGCAATGGAATTCAAATCTCGCTCATTGGAATGTTGCCGAGGTTCTCGCGGGCTCGGTTCCAGTAGTAGTAGGGGGGGCCGACTGAGAAACAGTACTTCTGGTCCAATGGGGTGTCGTTCTCTACCCAGTACATTAGGTAGAAGTTGCACATTTCGTCTTTGTTTGTTGCTCTGAAAGAAGAGTTATATTAAGTTTTTATTAAAATATCTAAGATCTTTTATGAACTATACACGACGACCTATTTATTCTTACGCAAGGAAATGATGAATTAATAAAATAAATAAATAATGAAGTAAAACCAAGACAACTTAAGACTTCAAACAAAATAATCTTCCACATCGCTGTCACCGAGGAAACGTGCCCAGGCGACTGATATGATATAGGATTGTCAAACCCAATGATTAAATTGAGAATAAAATAGACAAATTATTTCTAAACTGTGATTTTTAATTTCGTGGACTAAACTGACAGCTGCTATTGACC
Source organism: Anorthoa munda (assembly GCA_945859665.1). Classification (NCBI taxonomy): domain Eukaryota; kingdom Metazoa; phylum Arthropoda; class Insecta; order Lepidoptera; family Noctuidae; genus Anorthoa; species Anorthoa munda. Next base: position 7,888,663 of record OX243900.1, on the reverse strand, counting down.
TAATTTTTTTTTAATGTTGCTAACGCGGAGCATAGTGTTGTAGGTAAGACTCAATCATAAGTGATTCATCGAATCAATGTGACATGACTCCTGAATTTATTTTTACTAATTGGTGTAAATAAATGTTTTATGAATATAAACGTAATATATTTAAATATAACAGTATCCATACACATAGTACATGAACTTTTATTGTGTTAAATATGAAATCAACAATAAAATAAATGCAATCGATAAAATTAAGTCTGACATAAATTAGTAGAAACTAAATATGGGCCGCTAGTTTCTAAACAAATTATTTAATTATACCGTGAAATAGTTTCATTTTCGATCTACTTCGATTTTCGATTAAGTTTCGATCACTCAGGATAGTTAGGGTACGACACTATTTTAATGTAACGATAAAGTGACAACCCCCCAAATGTCAGTTTAGTCCACGAAATAAAAAATCACATTATACATGATTCGAAAAAAATACGATGATCAGGGATTCCGATCAGTCCATTCTTGAAATGCATAATACAATTTTACTAAACAATTTTTTTTATAGTGGTCGGCACGTAACTTGGCAAGAGTCGTTTTTTAGGTCTCTTTGGTTACCAAGCGGGACGCGGGGAACGTTCAGCACCGTTCCAAGCGCGCGATTGGTTAGTAAGTTGACACAAGGTTCGACTGACCAATCTCGTCGCGTTTACGTTCCGTTCGCTCTATATGGTGATTGGTCAGTTCGCGCACTATGCGCAAACTTATCCCCACTACGCCAGAACCTTACCAAGTTCCTTGCCGACAACTATATCTCCTTAGAATGAAACAAAATGTTTGTTCTCGCAAAGAGATTAGTTTGTGTTTTTATTATGATTTTGACGTATGCTATAAAATTTGAATACAAGAAAAGGAAGCAATCCACTGATTGCGATTGTTGATGATTGCGTGATGGTTGACAGGGAGGAAGGGTAGAAGAAAACATACAGCGCTGACCCCAATGAGGATGAACTAATTACATCAGTTTAAACTTGGAACGTTGACTAAGGTCCAGAAGTATACCTGTCAAAGTTTGTTACGTACCTAATACGGGCGTGAAAACCAAGTTTACATTTAAATCATATTTAATACCTTAAAGCACTGATATTCATTGACTCGTAACTTATATTTGCCATAACTAATCTGAGGTATCGCAAAATATTCACAACAATAATATAATTAGGAAAAAACCCACAACACAAACAGTGGAGTTTGACATAACGGAGACCTTACGCTACACTAGCGCCTCTAGCGGCGAATTCATACGCGGTAGCCCCCATTAACATAAGGCAAGGACATGGGGGTGACCACAAGCTGTTAGAGTAATTAGGTTATTTTGAGTGTGCGTAAGAGACAGATGTATACAAGTCATCTACAGATGTCTCTTACACACACTCAAAATAACCTTACTCTAAGAGCTTGTGGTGACCTCCCAAGTATGATGCTGACACCATTTAACAAATAAATACATACCCAATCCTCACAGCATGATCGTTAGTGTTGTTCATGATGCATCTAGCAGCCAGCACATCATCTCTCTCAATGGGCTTGCTGTTGACCACCGGATAGAACATCTGAGGAAGCTGCGGGTCCTTCTTGCCGAGCAGGGTCCACACGTCACCGTTCTCGTCTTGACGGACCACGTAACCGGTTACTAGTTTGCCTGGCATTTGATTAAAATAAATTAGAAGTTAAGCTTTCCTGTATTTTACTTCTTCACTAAATACTATATAATATTATAAAGAGAAAAGTTTTTTTTTTTTTTGTTTGTACCGAAACTACGGAACCGATTTTAAGAATTCGTTCACCTATGGAAAGCTAAATTATTCCGAAGTAACAAAGGCTATAATTTATTTAAAAAAAAACAGAGATCCTTATGAAAATTGCAATAATGTAACCCAAAGAAGCAAAATTTTGCCTATGAAATTCATTATTTGGCGTGCGCTGAGAAAACTATTGATGATGGATAAAAAATATGTACTACAATTTACTACATGATTAAAGTACTCATTATTAACTAGAAAAAAGTCTTTGCGAAAATATATATGAATATCATAGTTAAGTCTCAATAGCAGCTTTTAAATGCTTAAAAAAATGCTTTTAAATTGGTTAAATTCGTATTGTAGTATTAATTCTTACTCGAATAGTTTAACAAATTGGTAGATAGGCAGGGTAGGTGGGTAGTAGATACTTCTGGCTGTGGAATAAAGGGTCTTTCAACAAGGACGGGTCGATGTTAAAATTGAATAAAACTAGATGACTGTATAAAACTAGAAATAAAACTAGAAACTAGACGCTGTGTGGCAAGTAGCACCATCTTGCTGGAACCACATGTCGTTCACGTCCATATTGTTCAATTCAAGCCAAAATAAATTGTTTATCATTGATCTGTAGCGCTCGCTCGATCTATGCAGCAGAGTCATTAAAAATTGGACCTCTCGGATTCGTGCCACCATACGAAGCGGCGGCGGACATTTGAACGATGTCATATTCCATCCATAATGGCATAAATGGGCCTTTTAAATAAAAAATAAATTTCGTTAATATCTCGCACACATCTTGTTTTATTCAATTTTAACATCGACCCGTCCTTGTTGAAAGACCCTTTATTTCAATGAGAATACGGCAAGAATCGAGTTGTACATGTAGTTGTAGATTTAAGAGAGCCTAAGCACCTTTCTAGGTTAGTAGGTTACATTAAGTTTACTGAATAAAAAATCACGATAAGGTAAAAATCATATGGGTATGCCGTGATACAGCTATGCTAACCAGCTTCGAAGTCTGTCTAAATCACTCTAAATGGCTGATCATTTCGTTCGTCGCGTAAGGAAAGACATGTATTGAATCTCTTCAACAACGTTGATTAAGATTGTTTGATTTATGTCATCTATTTATAATTATTATCTCATTTATTAAGCACCAGCGACCGCTCTTTAAAATAAAACCGGCCAAGTGCGAGTCGGACTCGCGCACGAAGGGTTCCGTACCATTATCGCAAATAACGGCAAAAAAAACACGTTTGTTGTATGGGAGCCCCACCTAAATATGTATTTTATTCTGTTTTTAGTATTTGTTGTTATAGCGAAATACATCATCTGTGAAAATTTCAACTGTCTAGCTATCACGGCTCATGAGATACAGCCTGGTGACAGACGGACAGACAGACAGACAGACAGACGGACCGCGGAGTCTTAGTAATAGGGTCCCGTTTTTACCCATTGGGTACGGAACCCTAAAAAGAAGTGAATAAGAAGAGTCCACTGCTTGATAATAGGCTAGTAGACAAAAGAAAACCGGCCAATTGCGAGTCGGACTCGCGCAAGAAGGGTTCCGTACCATTATCGCTAAAAACGGCATACAAAACACGTTTGTTGTATGGTAGCCCCACTTAAATATTTATTTTATTCTGTTTTTAGTATTTGTTGTTATAGCGGCAACAGAAATACATCATCTGCGAAAATTTCAACTGTCTAGCTATCACGGTTCACGAGATACTGCCTGGTGACAGACGGACAGAGGGACAGACAGACGGACCGCGGAGTCTTAGTAATAGGGTCCCGTTTTTACCCTTTGGGTACGGAACCCTAAAAAGAAGTGAATAAGAAGAGTACACTGCTTGATAATAGGCTAGTAGACAAAAAAAAAGCTATTTAATCGCGTTAGTTACACACCCTAAAAATATTGGTCACATAGTTTTCTTTTGCCACGTAAACAAAATATTACGGCGATACAATGCGTTGAAATATCGTGTGACGTCACGGTGTGCTGCACTTTATACTGACAAAGTGACGTCACAAGCCCTCACTCCTGAACTTTGATGCGCTTTATCTTTGTAATTTTTATTTTATTTAATAAAGCAATAAATACGGGTCCAATATTATTTGATAATCTCACAGACGGACTAAATAGAATTATCATTTTTCTACCCAGGAAACACAGGAAAAGGGACAGGAAATTTGTTTATATTATATGTATTTTTTTATAGTATTTGTGTAATTTATAAATGATAAATGATTTATTTCTGTAAGTTGGTATGTACAAACACTTTTACATGTCGATCATATTTTTTAAAACTAAATGAGTTCGGCGTTTCCTTTCTGACTTCTCTGAGAAGAAAGGCCGAAACAAACTCAGAGGTCACAGTCTCGTTTTAAAGTCCAGAATATATATATATATTTTTTTTTTTTTTTTTTTTTTTTTTTTTTTTTTTTTTTACCTGTCAACATCTGCCGCGATATCTCTAAGTTAAAATATAAATTTTTCAGTGTATTTATGACTAAAAACAATATCTTTCTGACAATTAAAGTTCAATGAACCGCATTAAGTGTTTGTGGAAGTTGACATGAAAGACATAAACAAAAAGACAAAAAGTTTGTGCATAAGTGTAAACAGTGACGAAACTCAGAAGCAATGAACCAATTCTTTTCTATTGACGTAAATATTTTGAACATTCCACTAAAGTGACGACTCGTGAATAGAATGGCGTATAATTGAATACTTTTGTGTGATAACTTTGAAATTACATAAAATTGACGTTACTTTATTTGAATATTTTTTCATTTGGACTTTGAACTTTTGTTACCTACCATTGACAGAAATTCAACATTGTGTGCATGGAAAAAAGAAGTACTACTACATTTAATGCATGGACGTAGAGTATGCTATGACAGCATGGAAGTAGGAAGTGCTGCGCACATTTAATGTATGGACGTAAATTTGATATTCGGGTGTTACCAACTTAAAATAATTACCCGAAATCTGGGAAAACATTTAAAATTGACTGAGCTTGGGTAACGCGTAGAATAAACCCCTTAAATGGATATGGATAATATTACCCAACGCAGGACTAAGACAGCAGCCGTTTCGCCAAATATATCATTCATGTCGACGCAGTCGGAAACGCTGTCAAAGTCTCTGCCCGATTTATCAACCGGCAACGTATACAATGACGAAACCGAGGAGATGACGGAAGAAATTGAGAGATTGCAACGACAGCTTCAGATTGCGCACGCTGAAATTGATACACTGAACCTGGAAAATGTCGCTCTGAGAAAGAGGAATATAGAGCAAGATAATATTATCAAAAAACTAAAAACCATATGCACTGATTCAGTAGGCAGTTCAAAAAAAAGCACAATTAAAAGCAAAAGTAAACACCAGCGAAAAACTTTGAATAAAAACAACTTTAATGTTAGCTGTGCAGATTTGGGCTTACCACTTGACGAAGACCTCACAACAAACACCACTATTAAAGAAATATCAAGTAATGGAAAGACTATAAATAATAATAGCATAAACAAAAGTAAAATAGACCATCCAAAAATACCACAAGTAATCAAAAAGCCTAATAAGATTTGCATTGTAAGCTCTAATGACAAGAACAAAGTGCTACCCATAGCAGAAACTACATTCTCTAATCAGTTCCAGTTGTGTCACTATTTAAAACCTGGAGGGGGGACTATGCAGCTTCTAGATGGATTACAATCAAAGCTAGCCGGTTTCACCATGACTGATTATTGCATTATCTTCTTGGGCGAAGAAGATTTTAAAACCACTCAAAATTATGTTGGTTTGATCCTGCACATAAGAAAAGCATTACGAGATATTGAACATACAAATATCATTATATGTTTGCCAACATTTATCTTAGAGGACTATGCATATAACTGGCGAATCGAGACTTTTAATAATTTATTATATCTGGACGTATCAACTCATGGACACGCACTTCTATTAGATAGTAATTTGAATCTAAAATATGACAACAGTATGTTTAATAGATCAGGTAGAATTAACAACTTTGGACTGCATACAATATTTAAGGATATATTTAACCTATTAACTGACTTACAAAACTATATTAGGCAATCCAGCGGAGAAGACATAAGCAACGATGACAACAAAGACTATAGCCAATTTTTTCGTGACTAATCACCTGTATGCAATGCATCAAAACATTGCCGGCTTACTATCGAAAGCAGACGCTCTATCTGTCTGTTTGCACGAATTATCAGAAAAAGGCATGGAAGTCGATGTATTATGCATAACGGAACATTTTATGATGCAAGGATATGAAAATCAGCTATGCATCGATAATTATTGTTTGGCAGCGTGTTTCAGCAGGGAAGAAAGTAAAAGAGGTGGGTCATGTATACTCGTAAAGAATGGACATCAATGGAGAGAATTACCTAAAATTGCAAAAATATCTGCTGTCGGTGTATTCGAATGCTGCGCCGTTGAACTTATTAACCATAACACCGTTTTTGTTTGTATTTATAGGGTTCCTAACGGCAAGAATTTCACTGAATTTTTCGATAAACTGTTGACGCTGTTAAAATTATTAACTAAGAAACCTCATAAAATTGTCATAGCAGGAGATTTTAACATTGACATATTAAAAAGAAACTATAATTCGATTGAATTTGAAAATCTGCTATTAAATTTTAACTTAAAACTAGCTCTTAACGAACCTACTCGAATGAAGAGCAAAACATGCATAGACAATTTTGCGCATAATTTGAGTAAGCCCTGCAAAACCTTCGTATTAGAATTCGCCTTATCTGACCACACAGCGCAACTACTTAAATTCCCTGTTAACAAATTATATGCCATAAATAAGTGGCGTATAAATAGACGTCATTATAGTGATGAAAACATATCTAGGTTTAAGAATCATTTAAAATGTTTATCATTTACTGAGGTATACAAAGCTAAAAACCCCGATACAGCATATGAGGCTTTTTTGGATTTATTTACATTGCTTTATGGCCTATGCTTCCCCCATATCGGGATAACAGTAAATATAAAAAAAAAAGTGAATTGGATGTCACGTGGTATTAAGATTTGCAGCAAAAAGAAACGTCAACTGCTCTGGCAATATAGGATAAAGCCTAGCCAGACCAATAAAACACATCTTAAAAATTACGCCATGAGATATAAAAAAATTATTAAGTTGACGCAGCGTGCTCAAAATAATTATAAAATTAAGACATCTACGAATAAATCAAAAACTACATGGCAAATAATTCAGCAAAGTAAATTAAATATACCAAAGTGTTCTATAAATAAAATAAAAACTAATAATAAAACTATTACAAAGCCAAAACAGATAGCGGATCTTTTTAATAACTATTTTATAGACAAAATTCAACCAATTGCAAATTCTGGAACAAGAGTAACGAAACATATTTTGAGTAAAAGAGATTCTATGTTTATGGCACCCAGTACACCGGATGACATTCTTAAAATTATTTACACACTCAAAAATACAAACAGTGTAGGCTATGATGGAATTTCCACAAAAATTCTTAAAGATGTGGCAAACGTCATATGCTCACCTTTAAGTTATATCATTAATTTGAGTATTAATTCGGGTATATATCCAACAGCACTAAAAACATCTGTCGTCAAACCTTTATTTAAGAAAGACAATAAAGATTTAATGATAAATTATAGGCCGATATCGCTCATCCCTATTATTTCCAAAATATTTGAAAAATATTTTGCCAAACAACTTAATTCTTATTTAGAACGTAATAAGATCCTCTGCGATGAACAAAAGGGTTTTAGACAAAAAAAGACTATTAACATGGCAATTTATGATTTCTTACATACGGTGATGACGAATATGGATCAAAATAAACCGGTTTGCAGTATATTCTGTGATATGACTCAGGCGTTTGATTATGTTCAACACAGTATTTTACTCAAAAAACTCGAAGCATATGGCATTAGAGGTAATGTATTAAAACTTTTTGAGTCATATCTTCAGCACAGGAAGCAAATAACGGAAGTCAATAGGGTAAACATAACTACTAAATCGGAGGAGTCACATCGGTCGCAAGAGCGTGAAGTTATGTATGGTGTACCTCAGGGAAGTGTTTTGGGACCACCCCTATTTACATTATATATTAATGACTTGCCGAAGTCCACAGTACAGCCGATGAGCCTCTTTGCCGATGATAGTGTAGTTACAATTGAGTGTAAAAATAGAATTACATATAAATATGACATTAATAATTCACTGACTGCTATAATAGAATGGCTAAATAATAATAACTTGAAAATAAATTTGACTAAGACTAAAATCATGCACTTTAGTCAACGTTCCTTGACATTTTTAAATAAACTTGACATACGTTACAATCATAATATCATTGACGAAGTTGATACAATAAAATTTTTAGGACTTAACATTGACAAAAAGTTAAATTGGAAGGCACATGTCGAGACTGTCTGTAGAAAAATAAGTACCTCAGCATATGCTCTATATACACTTGCCGCAGTAGTTAGTGTCGATGCTTTGCTCACCGCATACTACGGCCTAGTGGAGTCCATCTTAAGGTACGGCATCATCTTTTGGGGTAACTCGACTGATAGGGAACTAGTTTTCAAAGCTCAAAAGCGGTGCATTCGGTCAATGTTTAAACTTGAAACCACTACGAGCTGCAAGCCTTATTTTCTAAAACACAAAATTTTGACATTGCCTTGCCTATATATATTAGAAAATGCCATGTTCTTAAGAACTAATCCTCATTTATTTTCTCGCATGGCAGATCGATTTCCTCGTAACAGACGGGACAATACTCAAATCTGTCAACATCAGCACAAAACGGCACTGATGCGTAAAAGTGTCTTTTGCATGGCTCCAGAAATTTACAACAAATTTCCAAAAAGCTGGAAGCAGTTAAATTATTTAGCATTTAAAAAGAAAGTTAAGAATTTCCTAGCAGATAAAGCTTATTATAACCTGAATGAGTTTTTAAATGAAAAATTTTAATCTATTTACTTTTATTATTTTATTATTCTTGACATTTTTAATAATTTACTGCTATATTGATAATTCTGATTTGATTTATTATTTTATTATGTTGACATTTTAATGATTTTAATATTTTTATTATGTTTTTTATATTCTTAATTTTTTTGTTCTGACGTTCTGGAAGGATAATTTCGAATTGTATTATTATTATCATTTATATGACATCTTTAAATCATTTGAAAATTGACAAACTAGAACTGTAATTTGATTTAAAATTTTGACATTTTTATAATTTTATTGACATTCTAGAATGATAAGATAACATTTACACATTATTTAATCATTGATTGACATGAAATTTTGGAATTATTATTTGAATTTTATTATTTTGTTTTGCATTTTATTATTTTGATTTAAATTGTATTATTTTGATTTATATTCTATTATTAATATTTGCATGCCATTATAAACTAAGGCAAACATGACGCTCTGTATTTTACTTCTTTTTTTAACATCTTTTACATAATGACAATTTGTTGTGTGTATTGTACTCATGTTTGAGCAAATAAAGAATGATTATGATTATGATTATGATTATGATTATGATTATGATTATGATTATGATTATGATTATAATAAATTAAGTTATTATAGTCTATTTTAGGTTTCCTTATTTCTTTCTACACACTGTATCTTCGTCTATCATCCAACTATCCTGTCGCAGGTCTGCTGGAAGAAATTTCTATTGAAATAAGCAGTACCTTTGTAATCTGTGTAAGTATTTGGTGTGTGCATAAATAAATAAATAAATGTCTATTATCAACTTACCCAAAGCATGAGTGTGAGTACGGAACGCGAAGGGATGTAAGACTTTGTTCTCGTTGATCGTGCAAGCCGTTTCCATGTGTTCAACACGCCGTGGTGGGATCACGCCGCTAGTGCCCAAGAGAATCACGCCGGCTTGACGAGGCATACTGAAAATGTAAGTAATTTAGGTGATTAAAAAAAATTGGTCTTACACAGAAAAAACCGGCCATACGGTATTTTACTCTGTATGAAAAAAAAACTATACATATATTATTGAGATAGTTTGGGCAAAAAGCAGTTGGAAAATGTTGGTTTTAGTTCATAAAATAAAAATGTCCATTTTTTTATTTGTTTTGTAACACCATGAAATATGAAATAGTAGCCGCCATGTTAATACGTCATACGGCTGTGTAAACTTATACTGTCAACTTTTCGGCCTATCGGCGCATTTGTTTACATAGCCAACTGACGTCATGTCCACGGAGCAATATGGCGTCCACTGAGTCCAGCATTTTCATTAAACTACGCGCGTTTGAAAATGTAAAATATAAATGCATTTTTATGGCACTTATCGACTGAAGAAAAAAAATTGTTTTTTTTTTAGTGGCACTATAGAATTTAATTAAGACACTTTACAAAAATGGATGTAATACCCTATTGAACACAATGAAAATAAAACTGTAAGGTGCCTGTAGATATATTGATTTTTGATTTTGAAGGTTCGGTTCTAAAATAAACTTTTGGAAAAAAAAAAATAAAAAAAAATGTTTTATAAATATATGGCAGGTACACAGGGAAACCTATAATTCGGAATGTAAAGTAAAAATCAAACCATGCCGATTCCGTTTTGGAATTTCGAGATTTTAGGTTTGTAAGCCATATATTTAAATTTTTAGGTATTAAAATTTTAAGATCATATTTCATCATCATCATCATCATCAGCCTTTTAATGTTCCCACTGCTGGGACACAGGCCTCCACTCTGTTAGAGAGGGGATAGGCTTTAATCTACCACGCGGGCCCAGTCACATGTCTTCGAATTTTTGGTTCTAGGATATGCCGGTTACTAGAGCAGTGGTGATGAAATAATTTACACACAGTGAAGCGCCTGCCTGGGTTCGAAACCACGACCTACGAAACGTAAGTCAGGGCCGTTACCACTGGGCTACTGGGATAGTATTTATATTCGCAAAAATACTTAAAATCACTTGACTTTTACTTAACCTCTAAATGACATCATAAAGTATCCTATAAAGGAAACTTTCAGTGTCTCTTGTAATGAAATAATTAAGGTCAACTTGCACGAAAAACTTAATCAGAGTTAGTTGCTGACACGAGGTTAAATTGACAGTTCGTCTAAAGGAGCGTCCTCACTGAGAGCATTCACTTGTAATGGGTATTCGACGTCGAATATTTGAGTGGTGTGGACGTTGAGCCGAGCGTTACAAAGCTTACACGCAAGCGCGAACGTCGGCCGGTGTGGACGTTGCAACGATTTTTGCGGAAACTGCTCGCATTCGAATGTTGACGCAAATAAAACGCTCGAAAGCGAGTACTCAGATGATGAAATGAATGAGTATGTATGTAGGCATATTACTGGCCACTTGTGAAGCAAGGAACAGTTTCTTGACTTGAAGTGTTTGTGACCTTCAAGGTCAATAAAAAAAAAACAAAAATGCTGCAGCCACAACCGCTCTATTCAACATTTTGACATGAATGACATTTAACGAGATCGTATTCGAATGCTCCAAGTTCGCAAGGGAATGTTCGACTCGAACGTTTATAGTTTTGCTCGAACGCGAATGCTGGGCTCGCTGGGAAGCATTTGTTGCTCGCCTACGATTGCTTGTTTACAAATGCTCACGAACGAATGCTCCCAGTGAGGACGCTCCTATACAATATTGTCAATTTAACTTCGTGTTAGCAACTAAATGTGAGTTAAATTTTTCGTGCAAGTGGGCCGTGCGTTGTTTTGTACGTATCGAGCGTCAATGTTAAAGTCAAGTCCTATGCCATTCAGACTTAATCTACAGCTTGGAAAAACTAATTAATGAAATTAGTTGCTTAAAATAACTAAATCAAAAATATAAAAAAATTACCTGAAAAATTCTTTACATACCTAATTAGCCATATAAACTAAATACACCAATTCTGTAATATATTGTTATGTATCGCAGTTGGTTACCTAAATAAATGTAAAATAAAATACTATTTACTGATATAAACGAGTGTCCGTGGAATTTCTTTCACGTTATCTTCCATAGAGATGCTTCATCTTTTTGACATACCGACCTTGACAATTCAAAAGTGCCTACAAATGGTTTAAATGAAATAAATGCGAAGAGTTTGAGATGCCTAAAATATTAGCAAGAGATATGGGACTCCAGTACTCTAGTAAATAATCAATTCCAAAACATCCAAGAATTCTTAATAGTACTCAGATAATTTTGTTGTAACACACCGGAAGGCGTCTATTACAATGTACCCTGACCATCAAACGAACTTCTTGCGTGTTAGCCACTCATTGTTAGCTGTTCTACTAATTTACTTTATGCATAAAGTATCTGAACATAATCAACGCAAAAGATTTGCTTTGACTATATGGAGAGGATTGTTATTTGTACGAGTTATAAAAAAGTAGTCACAGCGGATCTTTGTGTCTCTGAAGTTGGCTCTGCCAACCATTGCACATGAAACAGTTTGTCATCGAGTATACTGCATAGAGTAAGCGAGGTAGGACGATACGACAAACTTAAGCGAGTGAAAGAGATAGTTATACAATGCTATCTTCAACATTGACACAAAAATTGCTACTGCGCAGGATCTTGCAGCCAATTCAGAGACACAAAAATCCACTGTGAGTATTATAGCGACGATCCTGATGGCTCCAAGCCATTCGATATACAGGATGTGTCTGACACCGACGGGAAAAAAACCGACCGAAATAAAAAACATTTTTTACTGTAATCAGTTCAAAATCGTTATTCCTGCTGTTGTTAGTGTAGGTACTAGTCGGCGGCGTTTACCTCTATCTAAACTTTAGGAAAGCAGCTGATAGTAGCGCTTTTGAATTTTATTTTCATTGCTGTTTTAGGGGCAGAATCATACATTGAATCCATCGATTTTTTTTCGCGTCGGTGTCAGACACGCGCCGTATGTTTCACTGATACCCGATTTTTATTAAGCGAAGATGCAAGTACGTCTACACACACACACACACACATCATCAGCCTATTAATGTTCCCACTGCTGGGACACAGGCCTCCTCTCTGTGGGAGGAAATGGGCCGTAATCCACCACTCGGGCCCAGTGCGGGTTGGTGGATGCCACATGTCTTCGAATTTTTGGTTCTAGGACATGCCGGTTTCCTTACGATGTTTTCCTTCACCGTTTTGAGAGCAGTGGTGATGAAATAATTTACACAAAGTAAAGCGCCTGTCTGGGCTCGAACCCACAACCTACAACTTGTAAGTCGCGGCCGATACCACTGGGCCACCACTGCTCAAACAAGTGAATTAACGAAAGACTGCTTACAGTTACAAAATAAAAAGTCCTTGGAAAATTATCGCCGTCGGTCTTTCTCGCTCTCAGAAAATGAATAATTAATGCAGATATATTTACCTTTGTTTCGTGTATTTGAGGAAAACTCCCGAGTTGTCACGTTTGTCCTCTGAAAAAAACATTGGAATAATGTTAGTACTTTAATACATAAAAGGTTTTACTTAAAAAGAAGATGAAATTGTATTCCATTCATATGAGATGAATCTTAACGTTTGCGAGGTCAGAATGCGTTTCATGAACTAGACAACGACAACCATAGACTATTTTTTCGACTGCACTATAGGGAAAAAAATAAAAATATCAGCCTATCAGGTATAATAAACCAAAACCGGCTAAGTGCGTGTCGGTCTTTGCTTATTAAGGTTTCCGTACCAAACCACAAAAACAAGTTGGTTGTAATAGAAAAAAATAGGGAATTTCAGCGAAAAAGTCAGATTTATCAACATATTGGTATTTGTTAGTATAATATACGTAATAATTAACATTATCAACAAGTTAAAAAAAAAAAAAAAAAAAATAATAAAAGCTGACTTTGGTGGCTTCTCATTCCTGTGTTTTCCAATACTTTTTAAAACAATATATACAGTATTTATCTGCTCAACGAGCTCTAAATAACGATTCAAAAATTCCCTTAGCTATATGTTAGCCCCCCTTAAAAACATTTAAAAATTATTTTTGACAATTTGTTTGGCTTTGGGTCAACAAGATGCTTATACTGTGAAAATTTGAAGACTGTAGCTCCAACCTTTTGGCTGTTAATCCTGTGTGACAGACAGACACGTGAGTAGCAATAGGGCTCCGTTTGGACCCTTCGGGTACGGAACCCTAGACACATTTAAAAATATTTTTGAAATTTTTTCGGCTTTTGGCATGAAACTATGAAAATTTTAAGACAGTAGCTCCCACCGTTTGGCTATAAAACCTGTGTGACAGTCGTCAGACAGACGGACACGTGAGTGACAGCAATAGGGATCCGTTTTGACCCTTAGGATACGGAACCCTAAAAATCAACAACTCTGCTTACTCCGTCCATTATCAGCCCAATTTGTGATCTAAGCAGCTCGTCTTTTTCTTCTATAAATTATCTCCGAGTTTAATCTTCATCTACAAGTCTACATGATGCAGAAAATACCTTTCATAGCTTGCTTCACTATTAGGTCAGTATTGTCAATAATAATATATATAATAGCATACTAACATTCGTTACCGATTTGCACGATACAGATAATTTATTAGCATAAATTCTATGCTGTTATTATCCATACTTAATGTTATAAAGATTTAAAGTTTGTGAGTCTGTAGGGGGTAATCTCTGAATCTACTGAACCGATTTAGATGAAATTTGGCATGGAGATAGTTTGAGACCCTGGGAATGACTTAGGATAGTTTGTATTCTCTTGGGATGATTTAATTATATTAATTATTTTGGTGAATGTAGCTGTTTGTACGGAACCCTCAGTGAGCGAGTCCGACTCGAATTTTGAGTACATGAATGCTTTTTGAATTTAATTATATTTCTGTTGCGGCGTGCGTATATGACTAAATGTATAAACGAAAATGAAGCAAAAATAAGTATGTAAGGGTCGTAGCAGGTGGTGTTCTGTAGTTTCAGTCTACCCTCATGGAAAAAAACGCGTGAGTATATGTATGTGTATTTCTGCTGCTCTGTAGTAGATTCATACTGGCGTTTGTGACTCAATCCTCTACACTAATACCTCATTCGTTTTCCTTACGATTGCTGTTGTTTATAAACTTTGTTTGTTTATTAATTGTTTACAAATGTTATTGAATACTTAGCTGTGACTATCATGTTTTGACCTGGGAATAATTTATTATCATTTGCGGAACAACATAACAAATTCATAATAATTGCAAGGCACGTGCCATGATGCATTTCGCATCGGCAACAATGGCGGACTTTTAAACTAATTATCCCCTTAAACCCCTTTAGGACTTAAAAATAAAATATTTGTTAGTACTAACTTCAGAGCCACAGTGAGTACCCTTTTCAAAACATGAATTATACCACAGATAATATAATACTAGCATACAGATGCCTCATCACAAACAAAGAATCTGTGCCGACGTAACTAGCGTTTTTCGAGGGTACATCCATCAAGAACGGTTCTTTTCCACGGCAATAGTTAGTATTAGCAGCGACTTGCAAGTAAAAGGGTTTACTCGGTTTGTGACTATGTTTTTCTTGAAATAAAGTGACGATTTGTTTTATAATATATTTAGCACGTTTTTACAGTTTCATTGTATCAAAATGTATTACAATCTAATTTAAAAAATCGACTGGCATGCCTCAGAAATTCAAAACCGCGCCATCTATTGGAAGCAATTTTAAATGATCCGTTGAAATGATCTTTAAAATGTGAATTAAGAGCCCAATGTTCCATAATTTTGTGCTAAGTAGAGTTGATTAGACAACGACATACAATTTTTATGATACGTTTTAGAAAATTTTAATTTTACACACAATGCAATAACAAATCGATGTAAATCGCGCCATCTAGTGATATTTATTTAAAAAAAAATATTTCTTAGAGCTGGGACCCCGTGACCATACATTGGGGTGTCCCAATTACCCATACACCTGCACTTTAAGAGGACTTAATTAATGCCAACGACGCGCGACGCGGCGGCGACTTTGCACTTACCTTGGCTACCTACTGGACTCAAACTATCTAAAGAGTTTAACCAACGACTCAAGACGAAGGAACCGTGTGAGACTTTCTTGCTTCTACCCCCCAGGTTTAGCCTTCGCGGCTATCAGTGAGTCAATGTTTGTTTTTTAATGAATTACCTCTAGACGAAGTAAGCTATATTTACCTGGGAAGCGATGCATGTAATGGACTTGCAGCACCAAGTACTTGATGGGCGAATTCTTTCCAATAAGAAAGCCGACGTCCTTGGGTAGGTGAAGACTCGGTGCGTCTCGAGCCCAGGCATATACTATCTGAAAATTATAGAAGAAGATTATTAATTTCACGTAAAAATAAAAAACATTACAAAACCATCGACAATTTTGTTTAATTTCAATCTTGTAGTAGACACGCTTCGATCAACAATCTATCGAATACGTAATTATGACACGATATCTTGCGAAAATACTTTTACACATCCCATGTGGCGTTTTGGAGACTTGCGAAAATACCCCGATACAAACAGTAAAACACCGATAACTTTTGAACGGCTGATCCGATTTTCATCAAACATAGCTTAGAAGACTCTCGATAATGTCACCATTCAAACAAAAAGAAACTAATTCAGAATCGATTCATCCTTTTAGGAGCTATGATGCCACAGACAGATACACAAACACACAGGTACACACTTCAAACTTATAAAACCCCTCTTTTCCCGTCAGGGGGTTAAAAAGTAAAGGAAGACCAGCGAAACGAAGGATATTTTGTGTGCAAGACAGAAATGGGGTGATAGCTAATATAGACGTAAGGAAGAAGACAGTCACGTTCACCAACACCAACTAAGTCATGTCAAGGACTCCAAGTCCTGAATGCTGATGGTACTGATCTGTCTGCCAATGGCTGTGATCTCATTTAGTTCCCTTCGATTGCCTTTTACCCTTCTAAAGATATGTGGGATGAAAGAAACATTCATTTTATTTCTCTTACCCTCTACGCAAGTAGCGTGAATCACGTCCACGCAAAAAGTGAGGCGACAGCATCCCACGCTAATTTGTAGCTGCCAACATAATTTGAATCACGGCTGGAAGGAGAGATCACCCCTGCGCATTGTGTTTTTCCGTGGGAACATTTTCTGACTCATATGAATCGAAGGACCATACTTAATTGTGATCCACAATCCAGAGTCTGGCAAACGAAAGTAGTGACTGAAAAAGCGCGCCAAATTTAAAAAATATCAGCATAGCAACCCCAAAACTAGTATGAAATACCTGGAATAACCTAATTTGATACTTTAGATTTATTAATTTTACTTCGTCTGATTAAAAATACTATGTACTTTAGGTAGGTAATACTTCAGATAAATTATGTTTCTATCAATCTAAATAAAAAAAAAACAACAGTATTCTATAATAATTTTGTTTTATTCACTACCATAATCAAAATCTGAATCTAAGACTTCCATGTGAAAAGATTCATAAGAGTCACTGGAATCGTCTTCCTCCTGTTGTTTTTCTTGTTATTTAGACATCATGCGAAACAACATCTCCCGTAATCCACTTTTAATTGTTTTATTGATTTTTACTAACTAAATGCTATTATCAAGACCACAACAATTGAGGTTGACATTAGTATAGCATTGCCATATAAAAAGTTTGTAAATAATTCGAGTGTCTACTTTCGTTTGCCAGACTCTATCTAACATTTTTGACAACCATGAGAATGCATCTCAGAGCGATTCTCCATCAGAAATACAGTGGGTGGATTAGTCACAAGTTCGTAGGTAGCCATGAAGCCATGAGGCGGCACTAAGCCGTATAAATTCAGATCGATGTCTGCGTAATGTAATTGATAAAACGCCTACGTCACGCACTCAAGGACGTTGCAATGAAAGTCCATTATGGAAAACATATCCACATCCGAATTGAGGTGGCAAAAATGTTTCTTTTCAGAGGCAGTTAAAATCACAAGTTCATTTTGAGGTACAAGTTTTATGGTTCCTGAGGACATTTCATCGAGGTCAGTGAATCTGTAATATTCTACAAAGATTTAATAAATTTTTGTAGAACTATCAAACCATCCAATCAATGTGAAATGTAAGTTCTCTTCAAGCTCACTCCAGCTATTATTTCACGGTGAGATGTTTACAAATGACCGGCTGAACACGATCAGCATGCCCAGTTTTTTTGGTTGTGATGACAACTCGTCACACTAGCTATCTCGTCGCAATTTCTAATAGGTATCTTTCAATGATACGTCACTTTGTGTACATGTAGTCAGTTTCCCAACTAGTCTCAAGCCGTATTTTGTCACTTTCCGAACTCGTCCGACGCATATGTTCAATGTACATTAACGTACAAAATTATAAAGTGAATAGGTCCCCGATGCAACAAGAGGTCAGATAAACTGGATATCAATGTCGGGGTCCTTCAGGGGTCGGTACTCTCAGCAACATTGTTCTTGATCCACATAAAAGTTCTGCTTATACCCTTTGGGTATGCAGACGACAGCACTGTAGCTAAGAGATACGTGTCCTACGCTCGGGCTACTGGGCCTCAGATCCGGTCTCTCCGGAAGGCCTTGGCTGAGCGCTTGAACCTGTCCTTGAAGGCAGTTTCCGAATTTTCTTAAATATTATATTTACATATTTTGTGCTTAATTGTACATAAGCGTCGGACGAATTGAGAAAGAGACGAAATACGGCTTGAGACGAGTTGGGAAACTGACTACATGTACAAAGTGACGTATTAGTGAAAGAGACCTATTAGAGATAGCGACGAGATAGCTAGTATGTCGAGTTGTCATCACAACCGTTTTTTTGGGTCTTAGTTAATTAACTTAACCAATGGTTAAATATACTAACATATGGTTCAAAAACTCGGTAAATTGCGTTTTTTCATCATTTGTTAGCCTCACAAATAGTCAATTATTTGATTGATTTTTCAATAGTCTGTTAACTTTTAATTGAGTAATAAAAATGGCCGTTTGACATATATTCTATACAAAAGCTGTCAAATGGCCTTTTATTCCTCAGTTGTTAGTTTCCTAAACTCCATTTGAAATAACATTAGACATGTTTCCAAATCTTTTTACAGTCCGTTCAACCGATTTTGAGTTCTATCCCGTTAACATAAGGATATCATAAAAAGCATAAACCTGTTACCAAAACCAACTGTTTACTACAGCTACCATTTGTCGTATCACCAACGCAATACAATTCAAAATCGGTTGAACGGGCTGTAAAATGGGCTAATTTAAACGTCTAATGTTATCGGAAATGGAGTATATTGGGCGCAGCCGTGGGAAACACAATGTTATATTATTGTTGTTTAGTCTAAGTTCTCCTTTTTCTATTTTTAGGGTTCCGTAGCCAAATGGCAAAAAACGGAACCCTTATGGATTCGTCATCTCTGTCTGTCCGTCCGTATGTCACAGCCACTTTTTTCCGAAACTATAAGAACTATGCTGTTGAAACTTGGTAAGTAGATGTATTCTATGAACCGCATTAAGATTTTCACACAAAAATTGAAAAAAAAACAGTAAATTTTGGGGCTTAGAACAGAAACACAAAAAAATTTTTTCTTCAAACCCATACGTGTTATATCTATGGATTATAGGTTTTCAAAAATGATATTGAGGTTTCTAATATATTTTTTTTCTAAACTGAATAGTTTGCGCGAGAGACACTTCCAAAGTGGTAAAATGTGTGTCCCCCACCTGTAACTTCTAAAATAAGAGAATGATTAAACTAAAAAAGATATATGATGTACATTACCATGTAAACTTCCACCGAAAATTGGTTTGAACGAGTAAGTAGTTTTTTTTTTTTTGTGATGGGTTTGCTCTAGTCTAGGTCAGAGGTGACAGAGTCGACGATGGAGTGAGCTTACCCAGGAGAAGCCTGTTCACTCTAACTATGAAGAGATTCGAGTTGAAGGCGTTCGGAAACACGGACGCAGGTACTACACACAATACACATACTACACTATACTCCATATGAATTTACTTTTTTGCCAACTTTGATTGAAATAGTTTCAGAAAATTTATTTAGGTAGGGATAAAATAACACATCTCTATATTTCTTATTGCTAATATCTATTGGTTTATACATTGTCTTGTGCATCTTAAGGGCACGCCACAATAGTGGCGGTAAGATCTATTATGAGGGAGTGTATACGGTCTATAGGGCCGCAAAGGTTAACGGGGTGCGCATCTATTCTTGCGGGCCAATACTTGGCCAGAGCCAATGAAAGGTAGCTGCAGAACACCGTGTGGTTTAAGTCAGTTAGTGTCTGGCAGACCTTCGCCCTCCCTGCGGCGGAAGACATCCATCCATGAGTATTTCCACAAGTTAAAAATGCGGGGTACATCTTCAGCAACCCGCTTCGAATAAGTTTGTTTGGCCCATTCATAAACATATAGGACAATCTTTGTCGACTTATGCAGTAAAACTCGTGAAATATAGAAGAAATTTTTGCATTTCTCGCCTCGGGTACGCTAGATTCTCTAATATGAACTGAAAAAATTGTGTACTTTATTTTAAAGCCTGTTGCTTTGTTGTTGGATTATGTTTTCCAACTTGCTCCTAATTTTAGCAACAAAAAAAACCGGCCAAGTGCCAACCGGACTCGCGCACGAACGGTTCTGTACCATTATCGCAAAAAATGGCAAAAATACAAGTATCACGTTTGTTGTATGGGAGCCCCACTTAAATATTTATTTTATTCTGTTTTTAGTATTTGTTGTTATAGCGGCAACAGAAATACATCATCTGTGCAAATTTCAACTGTCTAGCTATCACGGTTCATGAGATACAGCCTGGTGACAGACGGACAGACAGACAGACCGACAGACGGATCGCGGAGTCTTAGTAATAGGGTCCCGTTTTTACACTTTGGGG
Source organism: Anorthoa munda (assembly GCA_945859665.1). Lineage (NCBI taxonomy): Eukaryota > Metazoa > Arthropoda > Insecta > Lepidoptera > Noctuidae > Anorthoa > Anorthoa munda. The sequence continues at coordinate 7,867,966 of OX243900.1, read as the reverse complement.
ACGGAACCCAAAAAATAAATAAATATCCGCCAACCATATCGAGAGTAAAACTGCCCAGACTGATTACATGCCTAATACAATAACAAACGTGACCTATGCTATGACTACGAGGCGCGGTAATTCCCGGTTCCACTGTAGGTATAATTAAACTGAGTTTATCACAAAACGCGTTGAATTTATTATTTACCTTTTCATTAATATGTTTATTTATATTTTTGATAGGCTCGCGTTTTACCACTGTCTCACCTGATGTAAGCGATGATGTGGTCTACGATGGAGCACGCTTGCCTAGAAGTAACCTATTCACTCTTGACTTAAAGACTCCTAGATTGTAGCTGGTATTAGGAAAAAGTTAATAAAAAAAATCAAAAAAACCCGACTGCTTAAAAAGTAAACTAAAAAGACGTAAACAAGAAGAAAATCATGCTGTGCAGTCGGAGGATACATATTCGCTAGTTGGCGGACCAAAACCAGATGTATCCTCCGACTGCACAGCATGATTTTCTTCTTGTTTACGTCTTTTTAGTTTACTTTTAAAGCAGTCGGGTTTTTTTATTTTTTTTATTAACTTTTTTTATTTACAACTTTTTAGTTATTTTTTTTTTGAATTAGGTATATTTAAACATATAAGTGTTATATATTTTTGAAATCGCCTCTTAAAATCCTTTATTTTTGATGAAAAAAAACGTGATTACACGAAAAATCGTGGTAGAATGAACACTATATTTTGTTTTAGTGTGCGATCGTGCCGTCCCGCGAAGATAGCGCAGATCGTGTAAGCGTACCTTCTTATCTATACTAATATGAAGTCGGTAATTAAAAAGAGGTAGTTTGTGAGGTTGTAGGGGTAATCTCTATCTACAGAACCGATTGAGATGAAATTTTACATGGAGATAGTTTGAGGCCCTGGGAAGGACAAGGACACATTTGTATTCCCTTAGGATGATAAAACACTTTTACGCGGACGAAAGCACGGGCAGAAGCTAGTCAAAAATAAACTGATATCAGTTACTAGAAGCCGGACTCCGGATCTTCCTTACGGGCAGAGCGCGTGACCCCTTGTGTGCCTGCAGACTTCATGATTCTATCCTCTATAACACGTTTTTCTCTTAAACTGATAAAAATGTGTGACTCAAGCCTGTCACAGTAGGCCGTGCTCGCCCGGCAGGAGTGCCAACAGACCGACCGCAACCCACGACTTACAAATATTTGTGTGCCTCCGGCTAATCTAGATTGGTTTTACAAATTACAGTTTTTTTTTAAATACACGCCAGTCTTTTTAATTGAGTTGCCAATTTTTAGATGGGAATAGAACGGGTGGAAACAACAATTAGACCGTTTTCTCATCGCTGAATTATCGAAGAATTAATGTGACAAATTGCCAAGCACGCGTTATCTGCAGCTGTGATTGGTTGAATGAATTTTCAACAGCCAATCACACTAATTCTGCGATTAAGTTAACAGCCCGATAATCAAGTGTTGAGAAACCAGGGGTTAATGCGGTGCGTTAAGTGTTTATTTTTTAAACGCCGTATGAATACCTGTAGCTAGATTTAGCAGTAGGATAGAGGAAAAATTGTTTTATGTATCTACATGTTCCTACTGATCTCTAAGTACCTAAGTAAGTATATAAATGTGTTGTCAGTAAACGGCTGGTTCTATTAAATATGACATCGTAATATTATTAGATTTATATGTAGTGCGAATACTGTGACCAATTTTATATTTTTCTTATCAATTCAAACGGGCTTTTTCTAATAAACAAGTTTGATAACTGAGAAAATAAGTGTTGTTATAACGAAACCCGAAGTGGCAATGTGGATCTTTTATGAGAATTATTATTCAAGTGTTATACAGGCTATTTAGTTCACAGAATAAGGAAGCTGAAGAGGCCGGTTACATTACCAGTAAAATGAACTAGGTACCGTGGGGCAGACTTGTTCTTGCATTTATTTATTTACCAGCTGTGCTCGCGGCTTTGCTCCTCTCAACTGCCTACCATACCTACTTAAGGTCTATCCACACATATCAGGGCCGTGCCAGAGACGTGGACGGACCGTGCCCCGTCAGAGGCTCAAAAAAATATCGGTGGGTACATATGAACTCGTTCACACACGTCCGTGCACGGGCCAGTGACGAATCTTCAATGCCTAGGCCCGGCCCTGTCACGATTTCTCTGGGATGCCATCATCAGATCCTGGTTTCCTTATCATGGTACTACCAAAAAAAGAATCATCAAAATCGGTTTATAAACGACGAAGTTATCCGCGAACACACATAAAAAAAAAACATATATATAGTTAAATAGTGAAACCTCCTCCTTTTTGGGAAGTCGGTTAAAAATAGAAATAATAAAGAAAATCATAATAGAGTCTGCGAAACGACAAACGTAAGAATAGGACACCTACAATCCTACATACTGTCTCACAAGCTAGGCCGAGCGATGGTGACAATCTTCACATGGTGGCTGGTATAACAGATGGATGAGAGTTGCCGAGATGAACAGCTTGCGTTTGCATAGACTTAAGTCCAGCAGTGGACTGTTGTAGTGGTTGGGCGTTGAATGAACGAACCGTTTTTAGACTGTTTACTTGTCGTCAACTGTTCGACTGGTTTACAGTTCACGGATAAACTAGTTTATACGTGTTTTGATTTCGAGGAGCTCGTGGCTAAATAATAACAGCCGCACGGGTCGATCTTCAAGGTTAAGCAACGCTTGACGAGGTCGGTCCGTGGATGGGTGACCATTTCAACATACCGAGTTTCCTCCGTGCCTCAAAAAGCACGTTAAGCCGTTGGTCCCGGCTGTCATTTGAAGATATTTGACAGTCGTTACGGGTAGTCAGAAGCCTGAGATCTGACACCAATCTTGCTAAGGGGTATCGTGTTACCCAGTTACTGGTTGTGGAGGTCAGATAGGCAGTCGCTCCATGTAAAACACTGGTACTCAGCTGAATCCGGTAAGACTGGAAGCCGACCCCGACAATAATTGGGAAAAAGGCTAGGCAGATGATGATCCGTGATTTGATTTCAAGTAGTCGACGCACGACGGAACGGAACGAGTGACGATTACGAAGACTGCCGAGCCGAAGCATTTACGAAACTTTATTTGTGTTTTTTTTTTTTGTTTATTTCCGTTATTTTTTAGTCCTGACCGACACGTACTGCACATTTTCAATAACTAACTGATTGTAAATAGTGGATTGTGTATGAGTGTATAAAGTACTAATCGACTAGTAAACAAGTTCGACTTAATTCAATCGTTCACTAAACTGCGTATTAAACGCTGCTGTTCAGTCTATGATGTAAACTAGTCCAAAAATTAAACTGTTTTATCGTAGACGGTAAACCAGTCTCGTCGTCGACTGTAAAAACGTCGACGACCCACCACTAGACATTCGTAGGCTGATGACTGACTAAGGAACGATTTCACCAATGAAAACATTCACGATTAGTTCAACTGATCTGAACCGATCTGAACTAATTGGTTAAGAACGCTGAGAAACTACCAATCAGAACGCTGTATTTGCATCTGATTTTAGTTGAACTAATCGCGATTAGTGTTTTATTTCTATTTTAAATTCATTATAAGTTTACCTGTTTTGTCGACAGAAAATAATTTACATAACATAATAGTACTTTTTAATAGTAGTTTATGAAACTGTTGCATAATAAGGGGTATTAAAACATGAGTGTGTGTTTAAAAACCGAGCCGTAGGCGAGGTTTTTAATAGTATTCACACGAATGTTTTAATACCTAGTTATGTGCAGTTTCATACACTACTTTATCTACACTCATACATTGGGATTGAACCTACTAAATACCTTTTTTGCATTTTCCATGCCATAAAGTCGTGATAGCATTTATCATATAATTTTCTCGACTTTGCTGGTAAAAAATTATGAGTAATTTCCTTCGCCGCATCTAAAATATCGGGCGAAGTCAAATATTCTTCACATTCACTGATATCAGACATTTTTAAGCAAGAATTCAAAAAACTCATGAAATTCAATACAACTAAACCTGCAAAATATGAATGGCGCCAAAACCATCACCGCATTGCGCATGCGCTAAGGTTTAGCACGCACTGCGATTGTTATTCGTGCGATGTTTTTTCGCCTATTCTGCGACCTATGGAATTGTATGAAGTTGCACGCATTGCGGTAAAAAATCGTGCAGAAATAATACCGCAAGAAATCCGTGTTTTGCCACAGAATCCACCGCACCGCGGCTCGAATTTAATTCGCGCGAATATTTTGAGCTCTATAAACATCTAGAAAGAGACAAAATTCGCGCGAATAAAAATCGCAGTGCGTGCTAAGCCTGAAGCGGGCATTGTCATAGACAAGTAAAAATTGGAATCAAATCTTTTTAAATAGGTACTATAAAAATGGCATTACAAAAAATAATTGATGAAAACTCCTTGTGATTAACTTCTTGGATTTGTCCTGTATCGTAATAGAAAAAAAATTGTATTATAGCATTATTTTGTTAGAGAAAAAGTGTTATAATAAGATTCTATTTTTAAATTTCGGTATTGTGTTTATAAAGTATGTCAATATAAACTCGTTTTGAAGTTTATAATTCGAATATTACGATATGAGAGTAGATAAAATTATTTTAAACATTTATTTGTAATTTTATTTTGGGGGATTATGTCCAGCAGGTACGTCTTTTGGTTGATATGATGATTAATTTTATTTTGTTTCAATCTTGATTCAATTTTATTTTATATTAATTTGTAGCGGCACCGACGCCGCCACTTACAAAACTAATGACATGACGTCACACAAATCCTGCATCGCGCAAGCAAAGTTTTCGGCGCGATTTGAACGTATACAACAGTCCGACGATAACCGTTGGGCAGTTGCCCGGACCAGACACAACACCTGTCTGGTCGGAGGATCCTCCCATTTCTATGGAGGTTTGTCGGACTTTACACCCTGTTCCGTATACCCCCAAAAATTCAAATTATGATCTAATTCTAATTTTAATATTGTATCTTATTTATTTTATATTTTTTGGTAAAATACCTAACTATTTCGTAGTCCTAATCTGTGAGTGCTTTGCATTCCTATATCTGACCTGTTTTCACAGGAATATCTATTAAATTTCAGTCTATAAAATGTAATTGCGAATAGGTTGCTGGCATGCCTTATTGAAATAAATAAAAAGATTAGTTTAATTGTTAAAATCGGCTTATAAGCAAGCTTTGGAGATCGTAAGGCAACTCCAAAGCCAACACCACCAAACCCTGTGAAACCACAGGTTCGTCCCTGTCATACCCAGACATAGAGACCTACCAATGTCAAAAGTGCTTCACGAAGGTTATTATGAAAAGAAACAACCTTGCTCGTTTTAAGTTTTCATAATACCAACCCCCTTTCACTGTAATGAAGAATACAAAATGTACGAAGCTTACCTGAGATCCGGAGCGGCACGGGCTCGCAGTGTTGTACGCTTTGTCTATCTCATTACTTTGCATCTCGCCACAGCTCCTACAAATAATAAACATGAAATCAAAACACACAATATTTTTTTAGTTTTTATGGTTTTAAATCCGACAAAATATATGATTAGAACCACTACTAACTAAACTATAGATTTCAATTTTGCCGAAAGTGTAAGTATAGGAATTTAAGGATAATTGGAAAAGGTGCGAACCCTTATGTACCGCCACGTTTGGGCTGAGGGTGTTTTTACCCGACTGCCGAAGGAGGGTAATGTCTTTTCTTTCAAGATTGTTTGGCAGGAACGTAGCCATTTAATCAATTTTACTGCGTATTTGTGAATTAAAACCGTATGTGGATTTTAGATTCATTTACAGCTATTTTAAAATACGGGCAGTTCTGAGTGGTATCGTGAATTAAATACCAGGTATAAGATAAAGTCGTTATTAATCGGTAAATGTTATGAAGAATTATCCAGAACTTGGGTATAAAACAGTCAGCTGTTTTACACGTAGTTTCAAATTTGTATTTGTTTACACTACAATGTAGAAAAAAGTTAATAAAAAAAAACAAAAATCCGACTGCTTAAAAAGCGAACTCGTAATCTCGGAACTCGAAATCGGGATTTTTGTTTTTTTTATTAACTTATTATTTACATGTTTTTAGTTTTTTTTTTAAGTAGGTACCTAATTAAAAAAAGAAAACTCCTTCGGCAGTCGGGTAAAAAGCAACAAAATATACGAGTACAGATTATATAACATTGACCAAATCGCTTTAACACGAAGAGATTTCTATGTAGGTTTATCTGGGTTACGCATAAAACGTTACGTATCATCCACCATTCATCGATTTTCGTATCACAAGGCTGGGTCCATTAATTTGGTTTGTAGTGACGTCATTATACAGCGAATGTAAAGGTTATAACCTAAAATACCACCGCAGATATAATAGCGATAGTAGGTGTTAAGTAGGGGACCTATGCGGGAACCCCGGTGGGTTCCCGCATTGTCGAGGCGAGGGGGTTCTTCACCGTGGCTTGATCACCCACGGTGAAGCGAAGAGGAACCCGAGGAGGGGCGCTCGTCGAGGTTTTTGTTTTTGACTATAAGCCGATGACGCAGCGGCCAACAAGTAGGTTGCAGTGTCGCCTGGGCGACGTCGCATAACCTTACGATATCGCAGCTAAGGGTTGGAGGCCGCGGTGGGAGAGGAGTGCCGGTATTGCGGTGCGCCGCTCTGCCTACCTTCCGCGGCCTGGACGGGGTCGCAACCGTCTGATGGCGGACGCGGTGGAACCGCAGGGGAGGAGGAGTGTCGGTAAAGCGTTGGCAGCTCTTCCTATCCCCTGCGGCCGAAAAATAGTAGTTGGCGGAGCCGTTGACCTTGACCCATCACAAAGGGACCAAGCGTGCCATACACGGGGTCGTCTGGCGCCCATGTGCTGGTTTGGTCCCTGGGGTGGTCACGGCGTACAGTGTGTGTAGGTACGGTCAGTAAAAAAAGGTCGATAAAACGAAGGTTGTCTGTCAAAGATCGCTCTTAGCCGTAATACCGGCTATTGTTACACCCTATAATTATTAACGTTTAAGATCAAAACTGTTATTAAATATGGTGTACCATTAACAACATCTATCTAAGAGCGGTTACGCTCTGCATCCGACAAATTTCAGTTCCGAAGTAGCCGTTGTACTTCTTGTAGGGAAGCTTACGCTGCACTACATCCGAACAGCTCTATCCGTTATAAACTCATAATAATTCAGAACATTTTCAATTCGGATAGTACTCGGAATTCAAATCACGGATTCGGATCGGATGTAGTGCGTAACCGCCCTTAGAGTTAATTTTAAATCTATTCTGATTTTATTTAAATATTTTTCTAAATAATTAAGATTTTGGAAACTAAAATGCCGTCGATATTTTTGGTGGCTGTAGCTCCAAATTACCGTATCCAATATGTTATGTCAACACCTACTAGTGAAACGTATTGACCATGTTATCGTGCGAAAACTATTCAGTTTTGAGGAATATTGTTAGTTTCCGGTAATTGTGTGTGATGGAGTAACAAAACTTCGAGCCGCTATGAATGTTCGGTACATGAAAATGCGGCACTCTAGGGGGTGGCTTAATGTTTTGTTACAAGTAAATACTCTAGTATATACTCACTAAAATGTTTTATAAGTGAGTAGTTGTTTGTATCTATACCAATTGTTAGGCTTTTCTGATCTTGAGTACTTATAGATGTAGTAATGTTCTTTTTTTCCCGAACATAAAAGTACCATTATAGCTTACATCACTAACTGGCCCTCATAGGGGTGGCTTAATGTTTTGTTACAAGTAAATTCTCTAGTATATACTCACCAAAATGTTTTATAAGTGGGTAGTTGTTTGTATACATGTTTTTTTTTCTCGAACATTAAAGTACCATTATAGATTACATCACTAAGTGACCTTCATATAAAGAGGACTTAAAGTAAGGGTTAGTATTTAAATTACGTGTTTTACTCTTCTACTTACCAAACAGATTCGTTAGAGCCTGGCTCCGAACATCCATAGAGCAGCATATGATGAGCAGTATTCATGGTGGCATTTGGTTGAAAACCAACTGAAATAAACATTTTAGTTTAGTTGACTTCCCTTGGTGTAAGTACTTCTCACTAGTTCTCACTTACACGATAAGATTTTATTAATTGAGAAAAGCTTATGTCCTGATTAGGGCATGCAATTATACAGCCCATTTTACTATTAAAGAAGAAAGAAAAAGAAAAAAAAGTAAATTTTAAAAATCAAAAGACCCGACTGCTTAAAAGGCGAACTAAAAAGACGTAAACAAGAAGAAAATCATGCTGTGCAGTCGGAGGATACATATTCTCCAGCTGGCTGACCAAAACCAGATGTATCCTCCGACTGCACAGCATGATTTTCTTCTTGTTTACGTCTTTTTAGTTCGCCTTTTAAGCAGTCGGGTCTTTTGATTTTTTAAATTTACTTTTTTTATTTATAACTTTTTAGTTATTTTTTTAGATTTCGGTACATTTAAACATACAAGTGTTATATATTTTTGAAATCACCTCTTAAAACCCTTTATTTTGATACCCCACACGATGGGTTTGGAAGTAAAAATAAATTTTGTCCCCCACAATATGGCGCCCAAAACCCGCCATTTTTCTTTTTGCCAATTTTAATGTAGCCAGTGACACTCGCAGGGTTAAGACAAATCGATTGACGTAAGAATCATCAAAATCGGCTAACGCGTTTGGTCTCTGGAACGCCACATAGGAACAAACATACATACATACATACTTACATACATACATACTTACATACATACATACATAAATACTTACATACATACATACATACATACATAGACTGATAAACACATTACCCTCCTTCGGCAGTCGGGTAAAAAGAAAGAAAAATTGTTTATTCTGCACAAACTAAACGCACAATACAAAATAAAGAGTGGCATTCACCAAATTCACAAATTAGCCAAAAGCCTCGTATTTAAAACAAAAAATTATAAAAGTTTGTCAAATTTTGTCTATTGCTTGATGAGAGCAATAAACAGTTATCTGTGGGTGAGAGGCCAAAGACAATTTACTTGCGTGCTATTCGGATAGTTCTTAAACACTATCCGAATATTTTTGGATATCTCTGCCTAAAAGCTAATCAAACAAATATATTATAAGCTATGATCAATCAACATTTTTATTATAATCATAAACTCTTAATGAAGTTTTAATAATACGTACATATAGTGTACGTATTATTATATATCCTACCTATTTCATTAAAATTACTGACTTGTTATTGTGAACGTTTTGATTTTTTTTTTTGGTGTACAATAAATTATATAATAAATAAATAAATAATAAAATATTATGTAAACCATAATATTTTTGAATGTTGAATATTAGGCTTACCCCGAGTTTCCCAGCTCAAAATAGCCAATCACAGCAGATAACGCGTGCTTGACAATTTATCACATTAATTCTGCGGTAATTTTGAGCTGGGAAACTCGGGGTTAGCACACACTGCGGTTTTTGACCGCGCGATTTTTTTCCGCCCATATGGAATTGTATGAAGCACTTGCGGTAAAAATTCTACTGTTTATTTGTCATAGTTTTTGTTTAATATAGTTTGATTCGGTGTTCTATCACATGGGGCAGAGGTGTGAGGCTACTCTATCGCTCAGTCCAGAATGCTAGCTTAGAGGCTGGTACGGTTCTTGCCCAAAATGCCTAATGGTGGCTACTGCCTCTTGCTGTATCAGTCAAGGGGAGTTATTTGTAGTTTCCATTTCTGCAGTTTGGGTGCATCAGTGTTCCCATGCAGCCAGTGAAAACTGAACAATAACATTAAATTAGTAAGTCAATAAGGAAGTTGGTAACGAGCTGACTTAGCAAGTTCAAGGCAACAGTACCAGACTTTTCGTGCGGAAGGAATAGCAAAAAAAAACAAACCGAAGCGGTTTTCAATTTAAGGCATTTTTTTGGAATGTAACCTTTCAAGGGATAGTGGGAGAACCGCAGAAATGTGATGAGAAAAATCTTTATTAGATAATAACTTTTGGAAAGTCTAGACAAACCAGACCATAACTTAAAACCTTGAGGCGATCATTACTGACAAAAACTTACTATACTAAGCTTTTTGGTACAAACGTGGTCTAATTTTAGATTCAAAATGAGAATTTTTACCAGGGTAATTCAAAACAAAAGAGGCAGTAATCTTCTTTAACGTGCGACATCAAAGTTATTTTTAGAAACTCTAGAACTAAGATACAAACTCGGTAGGTATCGAGGGACAGGGGTCGTCCATAAACATGATATCGGATATAAGCTTGTAAATCGCGATGAAGCTCAGGGAATTCCTTTGTAAACAGCCTCAATCTCGAACTGGAGCCTTTAGTTCGTAACGAAGTCAGAACTGGCCAAGTTTATTAATAAACTGACAAATCAAAATAAACCTTAGTTGGAATACTCTATTTCATTCTCATATTTTGGATGGGGCAGAAAAGTTCTGGAGTGGCGACCGCGAACCGGAAGACGTTGCGTTGGAAGGCCTCCCACCAGGTGGACCAATGACTAATTCCTATTCTTTATTGCATAAAAAACATAAAATAAAGATACAAATACAATGGACAGCTTATGTACAAAGGGGAGCTTAACCCATAATCGGGTTCTCTAACAGCAAACCTCAGTTGAAATTGGAAAATTGCGTATGAGGACAGTGATCCAAGTGCACAACAAAAAAAAGCAAAAATAAAAAAATCGTGGCCTGGTCAAGGTTGCGGGGACACACTGGATGCGGGACGCACAGGACCGGTCAATGTGGCGACGCTTGGTGGAGGCCTATGTCCAGCAGTGGACGTCTTTCGGCTGTTATGCTGATGATGATTTTGGATGGTCAAGTCATAATCGATTTATGGTTGAGTAGAATATGTTCATACCATTTTACTGTCAGAAGGGCTTCTCTTCAGTCTAGAATCTACTAGGACCTTTCTGCTTGTCAAAGCCTTGAATGCTTCTCGTAAGATAATTCATTGTTCTGCCATTAACCAGTTCAATAAAGCTCCTTAAGTCTATCGTCTAGATCAGTTAATCGCCGAGTTGTCTCCGAGCGCTAGACGTTGGTCAGACCGCCTTTTCGGCAGGATCTGGTCAAAGTATAGTTCAAATTACGTATAGGTAGGTACAAATTATCTGATACGAACCTATGTAATAGTTGCTGTGAGGTGAAATCCTGATGGGCGTGCATAAGTAGAGTTCATCCTGGAACAAAAAATACAGAGTAATTTCTGTCTTTGCATTGTACCTAAGGCTACAAGCCACATTTTCACGCGCAGAATACAGAGGGGTGACCATTAGCTCTTAGAGTAAGATTATTTTGAGTGTGTGTAAGGGAAAGATGTATATGACATGTATATATTTGTACCTTACGCACACTCAAAATAACCTTATTCTAAGAGCTTATAGTCACCCCCCCTGTGGGCCGTACTATAACGTCTAACGTGTCAACGCCATCATGACTCTGCTGTAAAATTTATTCATCCTATACAGCTCCGTCTCTCTCTCACAGTGAAACCATGATAGTTTTGACACGTCCGAGTAAGACCCTTGTGCTAGTATTTATTTATTTTCTCGCTGCACGTATCTGACACTTACGTGCTAATTAGGTTAATACCTCTATCTTTTGAACAATCACTGGACAGATGTTTCATCATATTTTTATCATCGCACTCATTTACAAACCTAGTTTAGATATGAGTAACACAATGATCATATATTAAATTATTGTTTGTTGTGTAATTTGCTTGGAATTGGAATTACCAGAATGAAGGATAAACTGTAGTTTTCCTTCTTGTTTGAATAACGCTAGGTTATGCATAGCTAGGCATGCCATCCAGGACTACACCTGCGTTGAAATAGGTCTTTCCTAGTACCTATTTCCCCAATGTATTTACAAATGTGCCTATGTGTTATTCTGACGTGTTTAAAGCTATATTAGGTACCTAGGAACCTACTGTAAAATTTCAACAAAATCCATTAAACAGTATTTGCGTGAAAGATTAACAAAAATCCATCTGCTCATCCTCACAAACTTTCGCGTTTTTAGAAGTACCCAGTAGGATACAGTTCAAATTTCTTCTTCAAAATAAAATTGGCGTAGCTGCAGGAAGTCTGCGATAACGGGATGACCTTTGGAAAAAATGCAGGTCGGGTGCGGACGCGTCGGGAAATACAATGAAAGATCTGGATATTGTCGTAGCTTACATTGTCGTAGCTGGACTGTTTACAATTTTAACTAAAACTATGCGACACCTGAATATTTTTGCATTGTTTGTGTGTAAAAATCATCATCATCATATCAGCCGAAAGACGTCCACTGCTGGACATAGGCCTCCCCCAAGCGTCGCCACATTGACCGGTCCGGTGCGTCTCGCAACCAGCGGATCCCCGCAACCTTCACTAGGTCATCGGTCCACCTAGTGGGAGGCCTTCCAACGCAACGTCTTCCGGTTCGCGGTCGCCACTTCAGAACCTTTCTGCCCCATCGGCCATCCGTTCTGCGAGCAATGTGCCCTGCCCACTGCCACTTGAGTTTGGCAATTCTTCGGGCTATGTCGGTAACCCTGGTTCTCTTGCGGATCTCTACATTTCTGATTCGATCACGCAAGGAGACTCCGAGCATAGCCCTCTCCATTGCCCTTTGAGTGACAAAAAATAGTACGCGTTAATTTAAATATTTGGGACATAGATGTCTAGTGTCTTCTAGTGTTTGTGAAAATGAGCATAAGGGCGTTTACGAACTTCATCCGACCCGAGTTTCAATTCGGATAGCACTCGGAACTCAAAACCCGTGATTTGAGTTCCGAGTTCTGTCTGGCTACTTCGGATCCGAAATTTCTCGGATGCAGTCCGTTAACCGTCCTTAGACTAGGAAGGTAAGAGAAACGGACGCTGGACGCGCTCGGTCCAGTCCTGCGGGGCTGGCTCGAGCGGCCACACGGTTTCCTCTCTTTCCGTTTGGTGCAGGTGTTGTCCGGACATGGTTGTTTCGGAACGCACCTGCACCGGATCCGGAGGGAGGAAACCCCAGCGTGCCATGACTGTGGCGCGGCGGAGGACACGGCGCAGCACACCCTCGAGGTGTGCCCAGCCTGGGCTGAGCTGCGCCGTGCCCTGATCGATGTTGTTGGGCGGGACCTCTCACTTCCCGGCGTGGTCAACTCCATGCTGGGGAGTGAGGAGGCCTGGGCGGCGGTTGCCTCCTTTTGCGAGGTTGTGATGTCGCAAAAGGAGGCGGCGGAGCGTGCGCGGGAGGACGATCCTCTCGCACCGCCGCTCCGCAGGCGAAGAAGGGGTGGGAGAAGGCGGTTATACGATCGTCTCCTCCCACCTCCTGGTGGTGATTAGCGGGTGACAGGTGCGGGGGCGCCTTTCGCTCGCATTGCACCAATCACCACCCTCGTCGGGCGGGAACGGCCGAGCACTTGCGGTCGTTCCCGGGCCCCTCCACTAAGGGAGGGGCGTGAAGGCCCCGCTGTAAAGGCGGGCGGTCGTCGGCGGAGGACTGGAAGTAAAGGCTGTGCCGGTTTCCCAGTCCTCCTCCACTCAGACGATGCGGGAGTGCCGCTGGGTTATTTTAGTGGGTATACCGGGTCAGTCAGCCCGGGGAGTCCCACATAGCCCCCCCATTCCCCCAATGGGCGGGTATGCGTAATGCATTATTTCCCAGCGAGATCAAAAAAAAAAAAAAAAAAAAAAGGAAGGTAAGAGAAAACCCAAGGAATTTTGTAAACAAAAGCAGACGAGGTATAAATGGCATCGTTAAACGGTCACGATGTTTAGAATTATATTGTAGCTGATGTGGCTTAGTTAAACCGCATAAATACCTCGTAGATATTACAAGTAATGATAACAATGTGTACGTAAACTGCTTACTAATCGAATTCTACTTTCACGGACACGAATTTGTTGTTTACGATCAAGTTTGACATGCGGGTTACGTCCCTAGAATCCTAGATTATACAAAGTTGAGTTGTTTTTTATTGTATGGAGGTATAACGGGCTTTTGTCCGCAGTTCTACGTTTAAAAAATTTAAACTCGAAAATCTTCTAAAGGGGATTGCCCATACACAGGCCCCTTATGAGATATCGTGTCTGCGATTTCAATATTATCCAAAAATAGGTTATATATTTTGTGTTTTTTTTTCATCTGTATCCTTTACTTTATATGTACAGACAACAACAGATCAGGTTACATCACTTGGAGATTTGTATGCACCTTATTGCATTGTAATAAGGGTCCATTTCAAGAACAGAAACATCCTTATATCTCGTGAACCCCGCAAAATAAATAAAAATGTTTTCTAATAATGAATATAACATGTTTTTCTACAATATACAACCACATTCATCAACATACAACCAATTTTTCAAAGGGGCCCGAGTGCCCTTACAAAATGGGCATTCTCCTTTAGCTGACGCTCTGTTATATGAAGAATAAAAAGTACTGAATTGTTGACACCTTCAAAAATAAAACCAAGCCTGCGAACCTGCGAACGAGGAATCCAAAATTATCTTAAGGATCACAATCAGAAAGGTGCTCAAGGACGACAGGATTAACTCGTATCCGGGTGAAGGGGGAACATGTGTATTGCAATGGAACCTATGGAATTTTGATTGAGGTCCTTATAAATAAAGCAAAGACCTTCCAGGACCGTATAACTATACTACTCGACTACTTCGATTAAAGAACAAGAATACATTTGAATTTGAAGATTTTGTTTGAACTATATTAAAAACCGGCCAAGTGCCCGTGCTATGGGAGCCCAACTTAAATATTTATTTTATTCTGTTATTTTTTTTTCACTGAAGTTCTGAGAAAACCAGGATCTCTAATTAACTTCTGGACTGGTGGGCTGGTAGGAATAACCACCAAACGGCCGCCATGGCTCACGCACACTGGTCCACCTGAAGGACTTAGTACAGAAACCAAATACCCCTAACATAGAACATCTGCACCATGCAAGACCTATGTGAGGCCTAAGGCTATTGACGTGGCTGAATACTGGTCGAAGAAAATTTTGTAAAGGGAATCATCGACAAGAAGAAGACATATATTCTTATTTTTTACCATCTAATGAATAAAAAATAAAAAAAACTGGCCAAGTGCGAGTCGGACTCGCGCACGAAGGGTTCCATACCATTATCACAAAAATCGGCAAAAAAAAACACTTTTTTTATATGGGAGCCACTTAAATATTTATTTTATTCCGTTTTTAGTATTTGTTGTTAAAGCGGCAACAGAAATACATCATCTGTGAAAATTTAAACTGCCGCGCTATCACGGTTCATGAGATACAGCCTGGTGACAGACAGACAGACAGACGGACCGCGGAGTCTTAGTAATAGGTGCCCGTTTTTACCCTTTAGGTTGGATAAAAATTTAATTTCGTATGTACCTAAGCTTTCACGGAACTCGAACATAACAGCTGATAAATTTACTCTCACAGCCTTCAGCCGATCGGATACTGGATAAAAGGTCGACGCTATAAATAGACCCAGCAGAGAGCTCCAATCAATGTTCAATGTTATCAACGATTGGACATTATTGATCCTGATTGGGCTTTCATTTTCAATAACTTGTAATGATTGGTGGTTCTCGATGGAGCTTCAGTGTTTTAAACGTAGAATATTTAGAATTGTGGGCGGTCTATAAATGATGTACGACTAGCTCTTGGACGCCCCGATTTTATAGCAACTGCTTTTCTAGGCATACTAGGCGATCAAAAAGACCTTAATAAACGTATTTTATTTATAGAGTAAGTACTAGGAGGGATCAAAAACCGGCCAAGTGCGAGTCGGACTCGCACACGAAGGGTTCCGTACCATTATCGCAAAACACTGCAAAAAAATCACGTTTGTATTATGTATAAAAAAAAGGTCCTGCAAAAAGCTCTCCACGGCATCCTAATTAAAATAAAATAAATTAAGGGGGGCCCCCCTTAATTTATTTTATTTTAATTTAATAATTATTATTTTTTGAAGAGAATATACAACTAAACATTCTGTGAATATTTCAAGCGTCTACCTATTGCCGTTATTAATACCGAGCAAAAAACGGCAAAAATATCACGTTCGTTGTATGGGAGCCCCCCTTAAATATAAATTTTATACTGTTTTTAGTATTTGTTGTTATAGCGGCAACAGGAATACATCATCTGTGAAAATTTCAACTGTCTAACTATCACGGTTCATTAGATACAGCCTGGTGACAGACAGACAGACAGACAGACGGACAGCGAAGTCTCAGTAATAGGGTCCCGTTTTTACCCTTTGGGTACGGAACCCTAAAAAGTAGTGCTTGGTAAGAAACTACACTACTCCTTGGTAAGAAAAATACCCGACTGCTTAAAAAGCGAACTAAAAAGACGTAAACAAGAAGAAAATCATGCTGTGCAGTCGGAGGATACATATTCGCGAGCTGGCTGACCAAAACTGGTACCATAGCAGGTATACTAGTAATCTAGAAATATATTCAATAAACAAAAGTGGCATGTTGTGATAAAATGGATATTGTGCATGGCTACTTAAATATCAGTAGGTACATAATCACTTCAATATTAAGAGCTAAAATTATTCCTCAGATAAAGATATAGCGTTGGAAAAATGAGCCCTTAATCATGAAAATTTTATTGGATGCAACCACTTCAGCCTTATCGCTGTTTAATAAAAGCCTCATTTGTTGATAAGGAGTGGTCGATACGTGTGGGTTTTTATAGGCAACTAGTTACGTAAAATTGGTCGTTACTCCATGTTCGATTTACCGCTGCAATCTAAAGGTCAGTTTATTCAAAATACTAACCTGAACGTTTATTACCGTTTCGTACCCCAAGGGTAAAAATGGGACGCTATTACTAATACTCCACTGTCCGTCTGTCTGTCTGTCACCAGGCTGTATCTCATGAACCGTGATAGCCAGACAGTTCTAAATTTTCACAGATGAAGTATTTCCGTTGCCGCTATAACAAGAAATACTAAAAACAGAATAAAATACCTAAATATTTAAGTGGGGCTCCCATACAACAAACTTGATTGTTTTGCCATTTTTTGTGATAATGGTACGGAACCCTTCGTGCACAAGTCTGACTCGCACTTGGTTGGTTTTACCCTTTGGGTACGGAACCCTAAAAAATTGTAACGAACCGAGAAAACCCTTTTACTTGCAACTCGCTTCTAACACCATCTATAGCCGTTTAACGGAACCGAAAGCGATCGAAATACTTATGTGAAGCATCTTTATGCTAGTATTATATTATCTGTGCTCTTGTTGAATGTTAGCAAGTCTTAATATACCATGAACTTCCTTGCCTCAAAATCGGTATTCCTTCTTGATAAAAGAATTTCGTATCCCACATACTGGCTCAAAGTATACCAGCAGTGTTCCAAATCAATGCCTAAACGCAAGGCCAATCCGTACGTTTGTAGCAAATTGGGACGTCCGTACTAAATATTAACAACGATTCCTTACGTTGGTAGGTTAGGTGTTAGGTTCGTCCTGCTGAATTATTTACCATTCTGCAGATATCGGCACAGTTACGCGACGATTGATGGTTGGGGCTGCCTTGCGTTTACTATCATCCTTGGCGTTTTTTCCCACCTCTATACGTTAGTTCACAGTACGTTATGTAACATTTAATTCGGTGAGTGTGCTCAAGAACTCCACGACCTCATCCCGGCCCCATTCTACCATCGGACATCTAGACGCACAGCAAGTTACCATCCTTACATCCGCACTAAGCTCTTCCAAACGTCCTTCATAATGCGCACAGCAAAAGAGTGGAACTCACTACGAGTACCTGCGCCTGTGTTTCCGAACGCATTCTACCCGAATCTCTTCAAAGTTAGATTGATTAGGCTTCTTCTGGGTAAGCTCACTCCATCGTCGACTTTGTTTCTGTCACCTCTGACCTAGACTAGAGTCAAGAGGAAACCTATCTCAAAAAAATAAACATTTGTAATGGCATCAATCAGACTGTGGTATGTGCGACTAATGCCTTATACAATTAGATTATAGATTATTTCTTGTTAGACTGCACAAATCATGCCGATACGAGAAGTACGAGGAGGGATCAAATAGTAGTTAGAATGAGATAGAATATAATGACTATTGATAACTTAATAATTTATTTTTCTACATAGTTTCCGAGTCTCTCTACACACCGAGTCCAGCGCTTTTCCAAGGCTTCAATCCCTTTCAGAAAAAAAGTTTTGTCTTGGTCCTGCAAAAAGCTCTCCACGGCATCCTAATTAAAATAAAATAAATTAAGGGGGGCCCCCCCTTAATTTATTTTATTTTAATTTAATAATTATTATTTTTTTAAGAGAATATACAACTAAACATTCTGTGAATATTTCAAGCGTCTACCTATTGCCGTTATTAATACCGAGCAAAAAACGGCAAAAATATCACGTTCGTTGTATGGGAGCCCCCCTTAAATATAAATTTTATACTGTTTTTAGTATTTGTTGTTATAGCGGCAACAGGAATACATCATCTGTGAAAATTTCAACTGTCTAACTATCACGGTTCATTAGATACAGCCTGGTGACAGACAGACAGACAGACAGACGGACAGCGAAGTCTCAGTAATAGGGTCCCGTTTTTACCCTTTGGGTACGGAACCCTAAAAAGTAGTGCTTGGTAAGAAACTACACTACTCCTTGGTAAGAAAAATACCCGACTGCTTAAAAAGCGAACTAAAAAGACGTAAACAAGAAGAAAATCATGCTGTGCAGTCGGAGGATACATATTCGCGAGCTGGCTGACCAAAACTGGTACCATAGCAGGTATACTAGTAATCTAGAAATATATTCAATAAACAAAAGTGGCATGTTGTGATAAAATGGATATTGTGCATGGCTACTTAAATATCAGTAGGTACATAATCACTTCAATATTAAGAGCTAAAATTATTCCTCAGATAAAGATATAGCGTTGGAAAAATGAGCCCTTAATCATGAAAATTTTATTGGATGCAACCACTTCAGCCTTATCGCTGTTTAATAAAAGCCTCATTTGTTGATAAGGAGTGGTCGATACGTGTGGGTTTTTATAGGCAACTAGTTACGTAAAATTGGTCGTTACTCCATGTTCGATTTACCGCTGCAATCTAAAGGTCAGTTTATTCAAAATACTAACCTGAACGTTTATTACCGTTTCGTACCCCAAGGGTAAAAATGGGACGCTATTACTAATACTCCACTGTCCGTCTGTCTGTCTGTCACCAGGCTGTATCTCATGAACCGTGATAGCCAGACAGTTCTAAATTTTCACAGATGAAGTATTTCCGTTGCCGCTATAACAAGAAATACTAATGTAACGAACCGAGAAAACCCTTTTACTTGCAACTCGCTTCTAACACCATCTATAGCCGTTTAACGGAACCGAAAGCGATCGAAATACTTATGTGAAGCATCTTTATGCTAGTATTATATTATCTGTGCTCTTGTTGAATGTTAGCAAGTCTTAATATACCATGAACTTCCTTGCCTCAAAATCGGTATTCCTTCTTGATAAAAGAATTTCGTATCCCACATACTGGCTCAAAGTATACCAGCAGTGTTCCAAATCAATGCCTAAACGCAAGGCCAATCCGTACGTTTGTAGCAAATTGGGACGTCCGTACTAAATATTAACAACGATTCCTTACGTTGGTAGGTTAGGTGTTAGGTTCGTCCTGCTGAATTATTTACCATTCTGCAGATATCGGCACAGTTACGCGACGATTGATGGTTGGGGCTGCCTTGCGTTTACTATCATCCTTGGCGTTTTTTCCCACCTCTATACGTTAGTTCACAGTACGTTATGTAACATTTAATTCGGTGAGTGTGCTCAAGAACTCCACGACCTCATCCCGGCCCCATTCTACCATCGGACATCTAGACGCACAGCAAGTTACCAGGTCCCGTTTTTACCCTTTGGGTACGGAACCCTAAAAAGTAGTGCTTGGTAAGAAACTACACTACTCCTTGGTAAGAAAAATACCCGACTGCTTAAAAAGCGAACTAAAAAGACGTAAACAAGAAGAAAATCATGCTGTGCAGTCGGAGGATACATATTCGCGAGCTGGCTGACCAAAACCAGATGTATCCTCCGACTGCACAGCATGATTTACTTCTTGTTTACGTCTTATTAGTTCGCTTTTTAAGCAGTCGGGTATTTTGATTTTTTAATTAACTTTTTTATTTATAACTTTTTAGTTAACATTTTTTTCGAATTAGGTACATTTAAATATATGTTATATATTTTTGAAATCACCTCTTGAA
Source organism: Anorthoa munda (assembly GCA_945859665.1). Taxonomy (NCBI): domain Eukaryota; kingdom Metazoa; phylum Arthropoda; class Insecta; order Lepidoptera; family Noctuidae; genus Anorthoa; species Anorthoa munda. Next base: position 7,847,681 of record OX243900.1, on the reverse strand, counting down.
ACCCTTTATTTTGATACCCCACACGATGGGTTTGGAAGAAAAAATAAAATTGGCCCCCCACAATATGGCGCCCAAAAGCCGCCATTTTCCTATTTTCCAATTTTAATGTAGCCTATGACACTCGCAAGGTTAAAACGAATCGATTGACGTATGAATCATCAAAATTGGCTAACGCGTTAGGTCTCTGGAACGCCACATAGGAACAAACATACATACATACTTACATACATACATAGACTGATAAACACATTACCCTCCTTCGGCAGTCGGGTAAAAAAACAAAATACTGGCAGGCATAGCTCAGATACATATTTGTAATATTAATCAAGAAAAAATCTTCGATTCTCTTTTGTTTTTTTCTGAATGTAGTCATTTGTTTGCTTCGTGTCGGAACGTGTTCTCGAAAATGGAGAAAAACGAAGTGCGAGCCGTTATTAAATACCTCTGTTTAAAAAAGTTTACACCGCAAGAGATTCATTGCGATTTGGTGGCAACATTAGGAGAGTCTGCTCCGCCGTATTCCACTGTCGCAAGGTGGGCTTCTCAATTTCGAGTAGGGAGAACGAGCACGGAAGACGAACATCGTTGCGGCCGTCCATCGACGTCAGTCACCCAAGAAAATGTTGCGAAAGTCGAGAAAATTGTATTGAGCGATCGAAGAGTTACCATCCGATCCTTAATTCAAGAAACGGGCATTTCATATGGAAGTATTCAATCCATATTGAAACCTAAAATCTTTGAATATGAGAAAAGTCTCCGCAAGATGGGTGCCGAGAATGTTAACCGACAGTCAGAAACAAAATCGACTTGACATTTCGAAGAAATTGTTGGACAAGTTTCAAGAAGATTCTGAAAACTTTTTGTCTCGTTTCGTAACAATGGACGAAACATGGGTCCATCATTTTGATCCCGAGACAAAACAGCAATCTTCGCAATGGAAACGGCCATCATCACCGACCCCGAAGAAGTTTCGTGTCGTGGCATCGGCTGGCAAGGTTATGGCCTCAATATTTTGGGACTCAGAAGGAGTATTGTTGATTGATTACCTGGAGCGTGGAACCACTATGACAGGCCAATACTATGCAGCTTTAATTCTCAAGTTGAGGAATGCCATCAAAGAGAAAAGGGCGTGCTGTTTCATCACGACAACACACCCGCGCACAGGTTGCGATGGCTGCCATTCAGCAAGCTGGCTTCGAATTGGTTGACCACCCCCCTTATTCACCAGATCTGGCGGCTAGCGATTTTTATCTGTTCCCCAAATTGAAAAAATACTTAAGGGGAAACAGGTACGAAGACCTGATGGCGGATGGAGGTGATGGATGCCGTGGTGAGCTTTTTGCAGGACCAAGACAAAACTTTTTTCTGAAAGGGATTGAAGCCTTGGAAAAGCGATGGACTCGGTGTGTAGAGAGACTCGGAAACTATTTAGAAAAATGAAATTATTAAGTTATCAATAGTCATTATATTCTATCTCATTCTCACTACTTTTTGATCCCTCCTCGTACTTCTCGTATCGGCATGATTTGTACAGACTTACAAGTAATAGGACATGACTGCACATGTCGCGGTATTTTAGCCAGTCAGCAAGGTAGAAGCAAGCCTAATTGTATAAGACATTAGTCGCACATACCACAGTCTGATTGATGCCATTACAAATGTTTATTTTTTTGAGATAGGTTTCCTCTTGACTCTAGTCTAGGTCAGAAGTGACAGAAACAAAGTCGACGATGGTGTTAGGTTACCCAGAAGAAGCCTATTCAATCTAACTTTGAAGAGATTCGGGTAGAATGCGTTCGGAAACACAGACGCAGGTAGTGAGTTCCACTCTTTTGCTGTGCGCATTATGAAGGACGTTTGGAAGAGCAGAAGCAGAAGAGCTTAGTGCGGATTGGTGGAATGGCAACTAGCTAAGGATGGTAACTTGCTGTGCGTCTAGATGTCCGATGGTAGAAGGGGGCCGGTGGGATGAGGTCGTGGGGTTCTTGAGCACACTCACCGAATTAGCCAAGGACGGTAGTAAACGCAAGGCAGCCCCAACCATCAATCGTCTCGTAACTGTGCCGATATCTGCAGAATGGTAAATAATTCAGCAGGACGAACCTAACACCTAACCTACCAACGTAAGAAATCGTTGTTAATATTTAGTACGGACGTCCCAATTTGCTACAAACGTACGGATTGGCCTTGTGTTTAGGCATTGATTTGGAACACTGCTGGTAGGTATAAGGGTTCCGTAACATTATCACAAAAAATGGCAAAACAATCACGCTTGCTGTAGTGGAGCCCCACTTTAATATTTATTTTATTGTTTTTAGTATTTGTTGTTATAGCGGAAACGGAAATATTTCATCTGTGAAAATTTCAACCGTCTAGCTATCACGGTTCATGAGATACAGCCTGGTGACAGACAGACAGACGGACAGTGGAGTAATAGCGTCCCGTTTTTACCCTTGGGGTACGAAACGGTAATAAACGGTCAGGTTAGTATTTTGTATAAACTGACCTTTAGATTGCAGCGGTAAATCGAACATGGAGTAACGACCAATTTTCACGTACCTAGTTGCCTATAACAACCCACACACGTATCGACCATTCCTTATCAACAAATGAGGCGTTTATTAAACAGCGATAAGGCTGAAGTGGTTGCTTCCAATAAAATTTTCATGATTAAGGGCTCATTTTTCCAATGCTATATCTTTATCTGAGGAATAATTTTACCTCTTAATATTGAAGGGATTATGTACCTACTGATATTTATGTAAGTACCCATGCACAATATCCATTTAATCACAACATGCCACTTTTGTTTATTGAATAGATTTCTAGATTACTGGTATACCTGCTGGTACCAGTTTAAAACCATTTTCTAAGTTATATGCATATATGAATGTATGTTTGTATTTACGTATGTTCCTCCGTAGCGCCTAAATTTTATTTATCCGATTTTGATGAATAAGGTGTCAATCGATTCGTTGTTATGAACTGGGTCATGCCAGGGGTCCTTGGGTAACATGGGCTTAATAAAAAATAATAGCCGGTTTTTTTTTTAAATATTATTCTTGTGATTTCTACAAGGATATTATCAGAAAACACTACCTACTTTAATACATACTTAACCATCACATTTATAACCAAATGACTATGTTGAGCTTGCAGAAAAGCGCCCAGCGGGCCAAAAACAGCCATGGCCCGCCTGGAAATCCCTAAATCGGTTACGAAGCCAAGTGGGCCGCTGTAGGCATAAGTTAGTCACAGTGACTGCGGAAGCACCCCACAGACGATGCCCCATCATCATCATCCTGCCCTGATCCATATTTAAAAACATTTGCACCATCACCACCGGATCGCTGGGCAACGACGCAGCTGACGAGCTTGCGAGATGAGGATCCAGTACGGCGGTCTATGGACCCGAACCTGTGGTACCCATCCGCTTCAACCAAATACGTAAGTGGCTACAGGAATTCACCTAAACACAAGCGGAGAACTGTTGGACCTCGACACCGGGCTGCAAGCAGTCCAAAGAAGCTTTGCCATCCTTGGATAGTAGGTATACCAGGCGTTTATAACGCTTGGACAGGAATGGCCTGCGCCTGATGTCGGGGACCATCACGGGAAACTGCTCACATAACAAACACTTCCACACAATAGGCATAATGGACAGTCCTGGCTCGCATGGAGGCTGAGGAAACCGTCGCGCACGTGATCTTTGAATTCACAGGTGTCACCCAGATAAGAACACAAACCCTCGGTCACCCAGATCTTACACAGAAGTTCTGAGAAAACCAGGATCTCTAATTAACTTCTGGACTGGTGGGCTGGTAGGAATAAACACCAAACGGCCACCTTGGCTCACGCACACTGGTCCACCTGAAGGACTAAGTGCAGAAACCAAACTCCCCTAACATAGAACATCTGCACCATGCAAGACCTTTGTGAGGCCTAAGGCTATTGACGTGGCTGAATACTGGTCGAAGAAAATTTAGTAAAGGGAACCATCGACACGAAGAAGACATATCAAATACATTTTATTTGTTACCATCTAATGATTAAAAAATAAAAAAACTGGCCAAGTGCGAGTTGGACTCGCGCACGAAGGGTTCCAACCATTATCACAAAAAACGGCAAAAAAATCACGTTTGTTGTATGGGAGCCCCACTTAAATATTTATTTTATACTGTTTTTAGTATTTGTTGTTATAGCGGCAACAGAAATACATCATCTGTGAAAATTTCAACTGTCTAGCTATCACGGTTCATGAGATACAGGCTGGTGACAGACGGACAGACAGACAGACGGACCGTGGAGTCTTAGTAATAGAGTCCCGTTTTTACCCTTTCGGTGCGGAACCCTAAAAAGGAAGTAATCCAACTAGGTATTAAATTACAAATTACAATCAATCTTGCTTGACTTTAAGCTAAACAGAAGTTTGTACCTTTTTACAACTTTTTTGTAATCATCTCTGTTTTGTGAATTGATTAGTCATCATGTGGTTGAATAAGATTAGAACTTAGTGACTTAGATGACCTTTAAAACAAAATGTCAAATATACCTGATCTGCACAAACAACTAAGATGATAATATTTAAATTCTTAAAAACTATTATTGGAATATTTTGGGTAGATACACGGCGACACAGATAATATAATACTAGCATACAGATCCCTCATCCCATACAAGCAAAACCGTGCGTACGTAACTAGCATTTTCATCTGATTACACCTATTATTTTTTGTAAATTGATAGCGTTCGGTTCCGTTCCACGGCGATAGATAGATCACCATCTATATCCATGGAACGGAACCGAACGCGATCGATGTACAAACAATAATCAGTATAATCAGTACAGTATGTCGGGACCACTGACGGCGATGTTATCTATATTATCATTAATTTCAACCCTTAATAACAACCATAATTCCCTGTGCTTCATTAAGGAATAACAAAAAAATCTGTTAAGTTATATTTTAGTTTCATTCAAACCTTAAAACAAACAGACGCCATTACATCAAGTAGAGGATATTAAATTTTGTGTAATGTTAAAACCAAAAACAGTGAAAGGATGAGATGTAACATGCAGATGAGCATTGATAAATAACTACTTTCTCCTTTGAAATTTGAGTTGAAGATCATTTGCATCCATTTGTTGCTTTTTTATTTGTGTAGCTGAATCAAAAAAGGTATGTTATACTCTTTGGGTGATGGGTCAACATAGTATTGGTATGTCTTCTGATCATACAGTCTAGAACAGTGGTGGGCAAACTTTCTTAATAGGGGGCCAGAAAGTTTAAGAAATTTTAGAGGTCCAGAACTATAGGGCAAATGCATTTTGTGTTGAAACTTTTAATCATATAAAAACATTACAGCATTACACACATGCACAAATGTAAAAAATTACAATTTAACTTTTATTTAAAGGCCATGCTATGGTAGGGGTGTGAGAAATATGAAATTGCTTTTGATTTGCCATAATATTTATGAGCGCGAAAAGATGTCGGTTTCTGATTGAGTTTTTCCACAATTTCATGGTCTATACTTCTGGATCTGAATCTACTTTATACTTCTGGAACGTCAAAATATAATTAGCACAGGCCATATACTATTCATGTCGAAGGACCGTCGGCGGGCCGGATTAAATGCTTTTGCGGGCCGGAGATGGCCCGCGGGCCGTATTTTGCCCATCACTGGTCTAGAATGTGTGACTCGGGTTTACCATTGTGGTGAAAGGTTTAATCTCTAGACTCTGTGTTACCGAGTGCTAGCTATCCATGGTGCAGGTATGTCGGCTTATGGGGGTTTTACAGACCAGTCTGATACCCAATGTGAGTGTGGTGGCTCCGTGCAGAATATGACATACTTGCTTAACTGACTCAAGTGTCCTTATACCTGCACATTGGAGGACTTAATGAATTCCACTGATACTGCAAGTAATGTGGCCACTTATTGGGTCCAAAATATTTTAAAAGTTTTCCATTGAGTTTACTGTAGCAACATTTATTTTTAAATACCAAGAAATTACAATACAAAATAATATGTAACTACAGTAGTGTCAAATAATCTTATAAAACAAGCTCATTTATTATTATCATATATATTCATATATTGCAATCGACATTTTCTTGGTTCGTCATCCACATTATTGAATAGATAGGGAAAAAAAAAATAAAATGGGCTGCTCCATCGTCGAAGCCGAATAACTTGGCTATTGGAAAGAAGAAGAAGGTAAATGTGTAGGTAACTATTGATTACCTGTAGTATGTATTGTTCATATTATTTAGTTTTGAGATAGCCAACCCTAAGTTCGGTAATATTAGCGGTGAACCCAAAATAAGCAAAACATGAGTTAAATAATTATCTCTGTAGAGTTCTTTGTAGGCATATGTAAGTACCTACTGGTTTGGTATTAATTAAGTATGAAATTCTTCTAATCAACTGAACCGAAATTAAAATAAACTTTCAATTTTAAATGGTAGAATACCTATTACTAAATTAGAAGTATTGTTATTATACGACACTAAGATGATAACAAAATATTGTTTTACGTTCATTAATGAGTATAAATAATTAAATTGTGATGTAGGTACTTACCCTGTGAGGCCAAACATTAGGCATCAGAAAATCATAAGTATCAACTTCAAGTGCTGATGTCAATAAAACGCAACCGAGCGTGGCAAATACAACAAAAAGTATTTTTTTATCCATCATTTAAAATTCGAATAAATATTAAAAATTAAATCACTCGCGCACTACTCCAAGGCAAATACGAATTACGAACTTTCACGTTTTATCACATAAAGAAGTGGAATAAAATGATTTAATTATTCGATTATCGCTCGCTAATATACTGCCGCGTTGCCTCAATAACGATGCGTGTTTGATCCCAGAAGCGACAAGTGTTTGTATAAATAATTTCGCAAATAAAATCGATCAATACTAGAGCAAGTTTACTAACGTCACAACTATGTTGCCAGACTTTCAATCTTTTTCCTTTTTATGGGGACTAAGTGACATCAATTTCATGTATGAAATAATTTAAATGTGACAGTTTCAACATGAATATTTCAGATTTTCATCTAATTTATGTCGTATTTTGGGTTTTTACATATAAAATAATAGAAAACTGAGGTATAGTGTTCATTAAGAATTTAACAAAACTAAGGAGACGTATTTCTGTCAGTGGTATCATTAATTCGTTCTGAAATTGATTTGAAGTTGCGAAAAACGTCTAAAAACAATCGCTATCTGATATTGATTTATTTATTTTATTTAAGATAAATACATTGCCAATACACATTATCAAAATAATAGCTATGTTGTTCATTTTGATCACGTTTTACACTTAATGGAAAATACATACCGCCATCTAGTTGCACATTGTAGGACTAATTGCCATAGTAATTCATGTCATGTATGTTAGATGTCGCTAATCACGACGAAAAATATAAAGTGATGTACAGAGAAACATAAATAAACGGACAGTAATTATTGCCTGACTGTCCTAGACGAAAGGTAACGCTTTTCGAGCATATTTACTATAAATACTCTTTATTTTTCGTATCGATTAACTCTTCGTCTCTATCACGATTCCCGCGTAATTGAGATCATTGACTATACCTACACGATCATTCTGAAGAACATGCGCGGTACGGAAGGGGTGTAGGGTTTAAATACTTATTTATTTACTAGCTGTTCCGCGCGGCTTAGCTCCCGTGGACCACCCGTCAGAACCCGTTATCGGGATAAAAAAAATAGCCTGTGACATAGGCTATTTTTTTTATAAATGCTAGTATTATATTATCTGTGTAAATAGGAATAATGTAGCTTTTTATTGGTGAAATAATTTTTTTAATCGGTCCAGTAGTTTCGGAGCCTATTCGGTACAAACAAACAAACAAATCTTTCCTCCTTATTATTAGTGTAGACAGCTGTTGCCCGCGACTACGTCGCGTCAAACTCGTAAAAAATATATTTAATTTTTTTAGTTTCCCACCGGAACTATGAATTTTCTCGTCATCAAACGTAGCCTATGTTACTCGTTATTACATCAGCTATCTACCAGTGAAAGTCCCGTCAAAATCGGTCCAGCTGTTTCGGAGATTACCCGGAACAAATAGGCAGACAGACAGACAAAAATCTTAAAAATTGCTTATTTGTTGTTAGTACCGTATATACTTTCACGTGTATTCAATAAAACGTTGTTATTTTGATATTGCATACAGACACTTCAATTTTATTTATTTGTATAGATGTATAGATATAGATTAAAACTTATACTCTATACAAATAAATAAAATTGAATCGCGGGCAACAGCTAGTGTAACATAAAAGTACATAGGCGGACTTAGTGTCGCCGCGGGCAGTATATAATAGTAATCTTTGGCCGCGGCTGTAGTGACTTATCAGTCTAGTTCGCTGATGGATGTCAACATCACTCTTGCCATAAGAACGGTCTCAGTTAAGCGGTCGACCTACAACAAAGACACAATTATATAATAATCAATCATAATAATAAATAATTTATAGGAGAGAGAATACCGTGCGGTAGGTAGGTACTTAGGTACACTATTTTTTTTTCTCAAACATGCTTGGAAATTTGAGCATTATTTTGACAACCTTCTTCGAGATAAATCGAAATTGCTGTACCGGCCAAATACATGCGCGCAGCGACCGGAAAAAGTTGTATGAAAATCCATATCTGTCGTGTCTAGCGGCCAAATAAATTACATAGTGAACTCATATCTGTCGTGTAATTTAAAAATGGAACGAAGTTCTACTCTGATACATGGCAACCAAAAAGGTTACTTATCAAAGGTTTTATTTAAATTTCGGACTGGCTTGCAAATAGGAAGCTGTTTATTGAAAAAAAAAAACAGTCATTGATCAAGTCATTGATTTTGAAAGCAATTGTAATTGACAAAATGAGTTCTAGGTATTACTTAGTTTTTATTTCCGCGAATTATTTGAGAAAAGTACTATGCAAGCCTTGGCCGCAACTAGGCATTGATGGACTTACGTATGTGTGCCTCGGCGTCGCCGTCGCCTCGGTCCACATTTAAATATACGTCCATCAATGCCTCTTTTGCGGGCCGCTGCAGTAATGTACTATTTCCTCGCATAATATTATTAGGAAAATGTAGATAGATAGGTACCTACTACAAAAGACAATAATTACCTATGTATCTATAATATGCGTTGATTCACAGTAGTGATTCCTATCTATACAGTAAGTAGTCTATCTCCATACAAACGGTCGGAACGCGCGTCATATCTATACCTACGCGCCTCGAGTTCTGTAAACACTCGGTACCTACCTACATCTGCATTCCGCACATTTTACATTGACGAACGAACGGTTTGATGGTGTACCGCGTGACTGTAGGAAATATTTCAAGGACAGGGCCGAGTCACAATATTGTATAGATATCATTACCGTGGTAGGTACAGTCTATACACAGTATACACCCGCAAACAATCTTAGATACGCATACCAAAATATAAATGTCCAAAGTATCTGCGCAAACGGGCCACCGACCACAGCCAACGGTGGCTGTCACGCGCTGGCGAGGTGAGACGTATATACTGGAATAGGTTTCTGGCCGGACGTGTAAAGACTTACTCCGTGCGCACCACATAAACGCGTCTCGAGTATTTAAGCGTATGGCGTTTGACACGTAGTCACGTACTGCTATACTCGCGTCTACCAACAGTCTCGGTCAGTTCCGGTGACATTCGGAGACTTTCGGTTCCGCACTCAAAATTGGTGAGTCGATTTATTTGTTTCACGTTATTAAATCTAATGTCTATACCAATAGAATCACTGTTACTTTGGTAGGCAGAATTGAAAATATTTAACAATGTTTGTTTTTACCCGGCTGCAAGGAAAGGGTTATGTTTTTCGCGCGTATCTTGTATGTTTGTATATTTGTATGTTTGTAATATTATTTATTACCTCATATCTTTCAAACTACTCGGCGGATTTTTATAATTAAGACATCGTTAGATAGGTCTTGACCGCCCAAGTTTTCTTAGCAAGCACGCCTTTGACAAAAAAGGAACATGGCGGCTTTTGGGCGCCTTAATGTGGGGGTTGCAATATTTTTTTTCTTCCATACCTATCGAGTGGGGTATCAAAATGAAGGGTTTTTAGAGGAGATTTCAAAAATATATAAAACTTATTTGTTTAAATGGACTTAATTCGATAAAATATGTTACTAAAAAGTTATAAATAAAAAAAGTTAATTCTAAAAATCAAAAACCCGCCTGCTTAAAAAGCGAACTAAAAAGTCGTAAACAAGAAGAAAATCATGTTGTGCAGTCGGAGGATACATCTCGTATTAGTCAGCCAGCTCGCGAATATGTATCTTCCGACTGCACAACATGATTTTCTTCTTGTTTACGTCTTTTTAGTTCGCTTTTTATTTAAATCAGTACGTCACAATACGTCACAGAAACGGTACCTATTGTTTACGTGAACATATATTTAAAGATGAAAAGTGACCTTTGGTGTAAAGAAAATCTCAATAAGATTTTATCTTAGTATTTTTGTGTAAGTTATCGTAGATTAATAAGTTATATTTAAGTAACTTTGATGTGTTACTTGTTTAGAATTTTAAATAGATAATTTAGTCAAGCCAAGAAAACAAAATGTAGTGTAGTGTGTGTGTATGTCTCTCTCCACTAATCCCAGTCAATAGTTAGTGTACAGAAGCGTGTACAATTTTAAAATGTAGAAAAGATACGAATGCCAACGCGTAGTCTAGTCTTATATACGTTAATAATCCATAAATCGAAAATACTCCATTACATTACTCCGACTAGCGACTACTCGATCTCGATATTACGAAGACTCGCTAGCTGGAAACGTCAATAAACTAGAGACGCCTAAATACTCTTGGACCTAGTTTTTGGAATAAGTATTTAAGCGGACGCGTACTTCCAAGACTCAGTACGCATTTTACCTAGTACGTCTCACCACTTACCGCCACAGTTGTAACAGTGGCTGAAGTGCGCGGCTGCCAATGGTGTTCGGAAGCCGCCACGTTTCTATTGAGATCAGAATGTGAATCCCAAATAACGGGACGTAATTGGATTTCCTATTTATGAAATTATCGATATGTATTGAGGCGTCGTCGTGATCCATGGTGACGCGTGCGACGCTTAGGATGCCTAACGCCTAAGGGTATTCTTACACGGGGCCACTGGCCACAACCACAAAACGCCGCCGTCGGCATATTTCCTGTAGTTTTCATACATATTGTATAGACTCACTGCACACTGTTGACGCCGGTGGCCGCCACACGCTACACGCTACTACCTTCTCGTGGCGGCGTATGTGGCTGTTGAGTGTGGCCCGTGTGCGGCGAAACTAACTGCGCGGGGGGTGGATCAGCGCGGGGGTGGAGCAGCGCGACGGTGGTGGCTGTCGGGGTCTTATGGCCTGCAGCGACAACAAGTGACGAGTGGCCGCCACCGTCTAAGTGTGCGGTGCATCTATACAAAATATATGGCAAAGTGTGTTAAGTCGCTGTCGCTGGCCACCGGTGGCAGGGATCGGTGGCCCGTTTGCGCCGAGCCTAATGGAAGACTCATGTAGTAGTAATAAAGTTAGATATTCCGTCAACTACATCAAACTACTCACGACGTCCCCCTCCCAGGGAACAGTTCCGTTTAGCAATATAAATTGAAGCGACGCAGCAGCAGAGGGCAATGGCTGCATGATCTGTCACAATAAGGCCAATTTGAGATGATAGATCTTACCTGTGGGTAGGTAGGTGTTTGTGAAGGAACTGCTCTGTTGCGGTTTTTTTAGATGCAAGCCTTGGCTCGATGATATTTTACGTCATAAGACGAACTTCCATACAAACTTTAATTTTGTTTCATTCAGGGTATGCATTTTCATAAATCCTTCCTAAGTGTTCAGGTTCTAGCTAAGCAAACCGCTGGGTTATTAAAGGTTTTGTGACGTGGTTTTGTCTGCCTGTGAATTTATAACAACTTTCAAACTTTGTGGTCTTGTTTCTGATGCCATGCCTTTTTTATAGCGTGAACAAGAATTGAGGTACCTGTTACCTACTCGTGGATACTTAATCTAAAGGTACCTTTTTCCAACCTTCAAAAAGATCTGGACTTGTGTAAAAAAGATCTCTTTTGGATTAATTCTTCTCGGAAGTGCCATCTACTTACTTAGAGATTAATTTGTGTACCTTTATGTATTTACTTGATACCGGCAAAAGAAGTACGAGTAGGTACCTATCTATCTGCAGTTGATACCTGCCGCAGATAAAACTCACAAATAGGCAGGTAGGTACCCAAAAAACATTCAACAAAACAAACGAAGTTATGTCGTAAATATATCTTATTTCCAGAATAAATATCCGTGGCGTGATTCCGAAGTAGAATCGGCCATCATTTTATTTGATACATGACGCTCACATATTTTGAAGCCTACGTGATGTGGGCGCGAGCGGCAATGTTCGGGAAAACTGAATAAAATGGCCTATATTTTAAATGTTAATGTTGGAAAATGTTCTTGGAAATATGTTGCTTGAATTATATAGAGTTTTGATTTTAACATTTTCCGAGAAAATTGTTTGTACAAGCATATTTTAGATTCAGTGTATATAGACTTTCTTTTCTATATATAGAGACAACGACATTTTCTCAAACATGCTTGGAAATTTGAGCATTATTTTACAACCTTCTTCGAGATAAATCGAAATTGCTGTACTGGCCAAATACATGCGAGCAGCGGCCGGCAAAAGTCGTATATTGAAAATCCATATCTGTCGTGTTTAGCGGCTAAATAAATTACATAGTAAACTCATAGGTATCCGTCGTGTAATTAAAAAATGGAACGATATTTAACGCCGAAACATGGGAACCAAGGAGGTAACTTATCAAAGGTTTTATTTAAATTTCTAACTGGCTTGCAAATAGAAAGCTGTTTATTGAAATAAAAAACAAAGGAACACTTTAACGCGGCAAAAATTCGTCACTGATTTTGAAAGTAATTGTATTTGGCAAAATGAGTTCTAGGTACTACGTGGTACTACTTAGTTTTAATTTCCGCGCATTATTTGAGAAAAGTACTATACAAGCCTTGGCCGCAACTAGGTATTGATGGACTTACGTATGTGTGCCTCGGCTTCGCCTCGGCCCACATTTATACGTTCATCCATTAATGCCTTTTTTGCTGGCCGCTGCAGTAATTTACTATTTTTGCAACAACCAACTCTCTCCAGCCTTCCACGTCCTTCATGACGTGATCACATGACCTAAAAGCCTTAACCCCTTGGGTGCCTAAAACGTGGATGCACTAGAGACAAAATGGATTTTTCATTGTTTCGATAATTACGGCACACATGACACAACAGAGGGCAATGGAGAGGGCTATGCTCGTAGTTTGCTTGCGTGATCGAATCAGAAATAAAAGACAATCAAGGTTACCGACATAGCCCGAAGAATAGCCAAACTTTAATGGCAGTGGGCAGGGCACATTGCTCGAAAAACGGATGGCCGTTGGGGCCGAAAAGTTCTGGAGTGGCGATTACAAACCGGAAAACGTTACGTTGGAAGGCCTCCCACTAGGTGGACCGATGACCTGGTGAAGGTTGCGGGAATCCGCTAGACGCACAGGACCGGTCTTTGTCGTGACAATTGGGGGAGGCCTATATCCAGCAGTGGACGTCTTTCGGTTGAAATGATGAAGATGATGACACAACAGGTTAATGGACCATCAAAAGATCCATTATTTGGCAACTGCAAGGAGTGGCTACGTGATTTGAATTGCCGCATGCATTTGCCAAGAGAAAGAAAACTAGTCAAGCTTTTATTAACATAGAAATGAGCTTGCCCTTGGACTTTCAGGAGACAAAAGTTTACAATATAAAAGATTAAAGAGACATAGTGCTCCAAACTTACTGGAAAGATTCGTCACGATGGAATGAGACATCTAACCAAACCTAACTAAATCTAAACCTGTTAAGTGACTCACCAAGCCAAAGAACGCAGACAGATACAATGTATCAAAAGAGAAGTGGCCTATTGTTGCGGTCAACAGATTGCCACGAGGCATAAAGAGAGACAAAAATAAATATAAAGCTTTTAACCTCTGCAGCGACCAGCCAGCCAGTTCTTTTTAGAAAGAAAGAAAACACATTTATTTGACACACGCCAGACACTCAAAAAAAAAGGTGTAATTAAAAAAAGAAAACTTAGATTAAATGACATTAATATAAAACAAAATAAAAGTGTTTATATCAATACACAATATTTTGTGTGTCGCACTGCTGTTCCAAATAGGACCAGTTCAGCAAAATGTCGGGCAACTAATGCCGACGCTGGTTTTCAACTGGATCTGTGACTGATGACGTGACGGACGTAAAGCAGTTTTATAGTAACTAAATGTGTTTGTGATAAAAGTACTTACTTATATAAAAGATAAAAATAGATGGGCTGTAAGTGTATATTACAAATAATAAGAAAATACGTGTACACTACATAAGAATAAATAAGGTGAGTGTGTGGTGGGTGTGTTTAGTAGGTACCTTACTTCACACCTTTCTCTTTGCGAATACAACAAGGATAATATTACATTTCCTCAGTAGTGGGAGCATAAATATAAAATGAGTTATAGTAAGGTAGTAATGGTTTAATATTAGGTAGTAAGTTGACCAGTCAAACTTATCTGATGTCAAGACCTAACGCTGGCTTTAATCAAATAAAAGCCTAGGCAGTGATCGGCATTGTGATCGCTATTCCATCGACGGGATTGCCGAGTTACCTATGTACTGAATCAAAAATAAACTTAGATATAAGGACCTCTGCTTAAAACTTCCAGGAATACTGCCGTGATATTATGTGTGATAAACACCACTTCAAATAATTTATTTCAAGCCAAAATCCGATCACAGAGATATCAAAAGGGACACTACCCAATTGTTACCTTTATACGTAGAGATCCGCCAATGATAGCCCTCAGGGAAATTCTACCAGAATCAATTCGTAGTACGCTGCTAAGATAAGGAAGAAATATAGAATGATATTATTTTACGACGTTCGACATTTTGGGAATACCCACTGAAGGTCAAAGAATATCCATTAGGTAAAAGGTAATGTTTCAAATATTTTTTACCTTTTCAAATTATTATTTGAGTAAACCTATCTTGGAAGCCTAAGTTCACCTTTCAAGTATTTTTGGAAGATCAGTTTTTCTATCTTCAGTTGCTAAATAAAATTAAATATAATTCAAGTTTTTAAGCTGACATGGTCACAATCATTAGAATTAATATTTGTTTCGGGATATTTACCATGTATATTTTGAATTTGATTGAGAGCTCGATATTTCGGCACCGTTACAAGCGCCATGATCACGAGAACTAAAGTCTTTGCGGGTGGGTGATATTTACGAGCTGACATATCTGTCTACCCTCTTCCTCACTCGTTTTTCACGCACGATGCCGCTACTACCAGAACTTTTCTCACTAGTTACTCGACACTGTTCACGACAGACGATGCTCACTGTATCCACTTTTGACACTCGTTCAGTAGTTTTACGACCTTTACATAGTTGAACCACTGGATTCCAGGCTCTCGACAATTGAAAACCGTCGTCCCTATTGAAGTTTCTGCACTTGGTTATTTCAATTGCTTCCCGTACCATTCTAGGTATGTAATGGCGTTCAGTCGAGATAACCTGTGGGTCATGTAAATCGATCCAGTGGTTTGGCCCTGATTCGAGAAGATGTTCTGCTATGGCCGATTTTTGGGGATCGTTATTTTTCACTGCCCTAATGTGTTCTTTGATTCGGCAAGCAACAGTTCGCTTCGTCTGTCCAATATATGATTGCCCACAACTGCAGATAATCTTATAAACTCCAGGCTTTTCCAAGGGAAAGTTATCTTTAGGCGAACGCAACATTTGGGATACTTTCTTGAAAGGAGTGAAAATAGTTTTTATGCAGTACTTACTAAGAATGTTTGCGACTTTGTCTGTCACTCCCTTCACGTATGGCAAAAATGCTGGTTGTCTCTCGACCTTGTACTTCAATTGTTTATTTGAAGATCCCCGATCATGTGGCAAGATCTTCATCCCGTATCCATTCCTCTGTAGGACTTGTTTTACATGCGCTAGTTCGCCAGTAATATGATCCTCGTCGCAAAGATCATAAGCACGTTTAGTGAGTGACGTCACTACAGAATTTAGATGCCGTGGATGATGGTGTGAGTCCCCGTGTAGATACCGGTCAGTATGAGTAGGTTTCCTGTAAACCGAGTGGCTTAGAGAACCGTCCTCGCGTACTTTTATTGTTACGTCCAGAAAGGCGATAGTCCTGTTTTGTTCCATTTCGCAGGTAAAACGAATTTTCTCATGTATGCCGTTCAGGTGTTGAAGGCAGCCTTGAACAGCCGAGTGAGGAAGAGGGTAGACAGATATGTCAGCTCGTAAATATCACCCACCCGCAAAGACTTTAGTTCTCGTGATCATGGCGCTTGTAACGGTGCCGAAATATCGAGCTCTCAATCAAATTCAAAATATACATGGTAAATATCCCGAAACAAATATTAATTCTAAATATAATTCAGTTG
Source organism: Anorthoa munda (assembly GCA_945859665.1). Taxonomy (NCBI): domain Eukaryota; kingdom Metazoa; phylum Arthropoda; class Insecta; order Lepidoptera; family Noctuidae; genus Anorthoa; species Anorthoa munda. Next base: position 7,831,094 of record OX243900.1, on the reverse strand, counting down.
CTTTTTGTGAAATTTCATTAAACAATCTAGTGTATTTTTTGCGGGACAAGATAAACGCCCTTCAGTTATTCTGAATGCCTTGTTCGATTCTAAATTCGTATATTTTAAATATTATTATTATTTTCATTTTATCGAAGTATCTCAGGACAACTTAGCGATATGACGCGTCATATCTATTATTGTTCCACTGTGAGAGAGGGACGGACGGAGCTATATATGACAAATAGCTCTGTCCCTTTTTTATAGTCGCAGTATCATGGTAAGGCTCCAGCAGTAAGCAAATAGGTAGGTACCTATATACGTAGTAGTATTTTAGCTTGATCATCAAGCTGCTCAAGCGTAGACGAGTAAAGGCCTCTTAACACAAATGCACATTATTTATCAACCTGCTGTCCTCCCTCTACGTGGACCGATGACCTGGTCAAGGTTGCAGGGATCCGCTGCATGCGAGACACACGGAACCTGTCAATGTGGCGGAGCTTGAGGAAGGGCTTTGTTCAGGCAGTGGACGTCTTTCGGCTGAAATGATGATAATCATGATGAAGGCAACACGGAAAAATTGTAAAAACAAACCAATTTCTTTTTTAAAGAGTAACTGTGGAGTTTTTTTGCCGGTTCTTCTCCATAGGAAACGACCAACCCGAACCGTGCACCTTTTGTCGACGTTATATAAGTGCCCATGTAGGCCTATGTGAAATAAAAAACATTTGATTTCGATTTTAACCATCACGCAATATCACACTAATATTATAAAGGCACTGGCTCTGGGTGTGTGTGTTTGTATGTTTATTACTTCTTCACGCTCAAACGGCTGGACGGATCTGGATGAAATTTGGCACAGAGATAGATTATTTATTTGTTTTGTTTACCCTCACACTGGATCGCCTTGCAGCAATTACACCAATGGAGCACAAACTTAAAAAATAACTAACCATAAATCCAGGTTTCCTCACGATGTTTTTATTGATTCTGAAGTTATCTTCTGAAGTCTGGAATAGCACATAGGATACTTTTAACCTGGGAATATGTCCCCTCGGGATAATTTTCGACCTTCACGTGGGCGAAGCCGCTGGCAGAAACTAGTTATATAATAAAAATATATTAATATTTTTCTTTAAGGGCTGTAGCAAATTTGATGTATATGTTTTTAATGTGCGTTTTGTTTCGGTCGAATAATATATTATTCTGTCTTTCTTACAAATATTTATGTAAGACCCGTCTCTTCTGTGCTCTCATTTATATCCAGAAGCAGTTACTACACAAATCACGTGCCAGCCTGTATCGGCGATGTATCAGCCGGGTCGTATGTTGTACGACCTTCAACTGATTTACGTTCTGGTACTAACCCGGTCAGCTCTTTACCCTGCCCTGTGTGTATCCTTTTCATCACGTAATCATCTAAACTAACTAGCACTACAAAGACCTCCTTCTCCCTTTTCTACACAATTCTGTCTTCAGCTAGTGCGGACAACGGTACTCCCAAAAATCTACCCGTCTACTCTGCGTCCTCATCTTTGCCCAGAAGCAGTTACCACACAAATCACGTGCCCGCCTGTATCGGCGATGTATCAACCGGGTCGTATGTTGTACGACCTTCAACTGATTTACGTCCGGGTACTAACCCGGTTAATGGGAGCCTTAGTGCTCTATTGATATTTTTACGATGATCGGGAAATGATGGTGTGGTGTTAAAATAATGGTTTCGGTTTAAGATTATGGGAAGGGTGGTTGGAGTCAAGGGGCTTAGGTTGATAGCTTTTACATCATTCACATATTTTTGTACTTACTTACCTACTAAACGTTTCTGTCTCCTAAAATTTAGCTTTAATAATAATAATAATGTTGGATAGTCCTAACTGATCTTAGTTCCAAAATTTATATGAGAATATCAACCTACTTGATCCTTCTGCCTTGCATATCTTCACTACAACACCGGGCTGGTGGCCAATGTGACCATGGTCAATCCTACAGAAATATAGTTAGCTCTTGAATATAACAAGAGCAGGGCCGGAGTAATGTCTTGAATATTTGGTGATTTCTAGAACCAGTATCTTCATTCCTGTTATAATTATCGGCACTTAACTTGGTAAGGTTTTGGCGTAGTGGAGGTAGATTCGCGCATAGTGCGCGAACTGACCAACCACCATATATAGCGAACGGAACGTGGATGCGACGCGATTAGTCAGTCGATCCTTGTGTCAACTGACCAACCAATCACGCATTTGGATCAGTGCAAAACGGTCCCCGCGTCCCACTTGGTAACCCTCTTGCCAAGTTACGTGCCGACAACTATTATATACTTACTCCGAATTCCAGTTTAACGTCCTTAAGTACCTTACCCCTAAAACTAAAAGCGGATGCTGGATATTTCACCACAATCGAGTCCCAAATGCCCCAGTGATCGTTGTGTTGCACTCCCCAAGGAACTAAAAACCTGATTATGAAGCACTATGGGGGGAAATCGCCTCAATGGTCTGGCCATAATGATTGTGCACATAAAACTTTTTAACTAAAAAAGCGGTCGAGAAGTTTACAAAAAACCCCTGATGATTGAGCTCGTGGAACGTTACCAACTTTGTACCGTTCTTGTTACAGTCGCCGTTGAGGTAAGACTCGCACTAATAGTGTAAAATAGGGCATGTAATATCGGAAGTTTTTCAATTCCGATATAGATTTCCGATATTAGATCTCAATTTCGGAATGCCGATATTAATATCGGAATTGGGCACCTTCGTTGAATATCGCATTTTTTTTGTTAATTGCACAAATTCGGTATAAAGTTGGATTGAGTGCTATAAAAAAACTAATAATAGGATCTCAATAGTGCCACTCTAATTACCAGTGACTGTGTTATCGGGCGCTTATTTACCTAAACTGCACATTTGTTTCCATTAAACAATGTAAGTCATGTTTCTATGAATAAGAATAATGCAAAAATATCCAGAAGATAAATGATTATCGATCATTCTGGAAGTAGTCCCGATCGATAAGTGTAGTGAGTAATTATCATCATCAGCCTTATAATGCTCCCACTGAATCATCCAGGTAATAGGCCCTAATCCACCACGCGGGCCCAGTGCGGGTTAGTGAATGTCACACGTCTTCGAATTTTTGGTTTTAGGATATATAGGATTCCTCATGATATTTTCCAACAACGGGTTTTATGAATCTGTGTATTTACTTGTAATCTTAAAGGAAACATTTTTAGCAATCTCAGGACTGTAACCCCGGGATTCATCAAGGCACATATTATTTTTTCATGAAGTGAAGTTTAAGTAAATAAGTGCCAGATTAGTAAACAGAATATCCGACTACTTATAATCACCGTAGTCAACGAGCTTAACCGCGCTTTGTCACTCGACGCTTCACAAGGAGCTAAAATTAAGGTAATTTTCTGGTTCTGAGATTCCGATATTACGAGATTCCGAGATTCCGATATTCATGCCCTAGTGTAAAACTGCATAAACGCTTTTGACTGTATTTAAAATTCATACTTTTGCCATCCTCCATACATCAACATCAACCCAGGCTCTAGACATTCGATGTCAGCGAAGGAGATAGTCGAAATGTCAAAAATAATGTAAGGGATTGATCACGTTGTAGCGGCACCAACGCCCCCACTTACGAACTGACTTGCGCGATGCAGGATTTATGTGACATGACGTCACTTAAATCCTGCATCGCGCAAGCAAAGTTTTCAGTGTGATTTGAACACATACAACAGTCTGACAATAATCGTTGGGCAGTTGCCCGGACCAGACGCTACACCCGTCTGGTCGGAGGATCCTCCCTTTTCTCATTCAACCTCCATTGGTTTGTGGGACTTTACACACTTTTCCACATGTCTCAAAATGTGATTTTTCGATATCGCTTGTCAATCCTATACAATTTTGCCTTTTTGACAATCGCTATCGTACGCTTTCGGTGACAGAATGTCACTTGTACAGGGCCTCTTTTCCATCGGCTGGCGACACCCTTGTCTCCTAGTATTAGTACCTATTTAAAACATCTATAAACTATAAGTTATAACACCGTTAACATTGCTAGTACGCTAATAAAGAGTTAAGAGCGGTAGTAATGAAGCTAAAACCCCGTTCAAGAGCTGGTTATTGAGCATAAAATCCAATTACGGTATTAGCAGCGCTCGCGGCTTTGCTCGTTAAGCTTGTGAAAAAGATAGGTAGTGCTAGTCTTTTTATCCATTCACCTGCAGCGTTCTGTGTTAGGTGAACAGCTTATTTTTTTTGCTCTAAACATTTTTCCGTTAGTAAATACTGAAAAGTGGCTGAGGATTTTTCGCCAGCAGATTATAATTGAAATAGTTCCACTTTTTTTTTCAATATTTCTTTAAGTAGCCTTATACACCGTCATAAATAGTCTCCAAAAGTCCAATGATAGAAATCATCAATATCTACAAATTGACTTCGCCCACTGTTCTACCTCAGCCTCATCAAAATCAAAATCAAACAGTTTATTTCAAATAAACCTTAGAGGTACTTTGAATAGACAAAAAAAAAAGATGACTCTAGTTGCAAATTCGCAAGCGTCAGAAGGTCTCAATGGAGAAGAATTTGCAGGAAACTCCACGGACACTCTTTTCCATCAGTTTTAATTACAAGTTTTTAGTTACATCATTCTTGAAAGAACAATAGGAACAAACACTACAAGGGAACAATATCGTCTGCCTATATCGCTGCTGGAGATAGGTCTCCTCAATCGCACACCAGTCATCTCGATTCTCGGTAACTCTTAAGTACTTACTACACAGTAGATAAAAATTTCAAAAAAAATATTCCATTATCATCCAATTTCCGTTTACCAACAATTTTCAAACTCGTTTTATGTTCCCTCCGCAGTAAACCAGCCCCAAACTCGCCCTGAGACATACCACTCGTCAAATGGGGCTGATTTCTAACAAGCTATTTATTGGACATCGAATCGAACATAAAATTTCCGGCTGTTTCCCTCGGCTTATGAAAATTCGTCCAAGAGTTTGGTGCAAATTAAAAGCGGAAGCGATTATGAAATTTTGTGATGTAACGAACGTATAGAATGTGGAGTATATGTAGACTCCACATTCTATCATACATGATGAATGCAAGATGTTTATTTACATGATTTCGTAACTTATGAGGTTGACAGGTACAAAAAAAAACCGGCCAAGTGCGAGTCGGACTCGCGCACGGAGAGTTCCGTACCATTATCGCAAAAAACGGCAAAAAAATCACGTTTGTTGTATGGGAACCCCACTTAAATATTTACTTTATTGTGTTTTTAGTATTTGTTGATATAGCGGCAACAGAAATACACCATCTGTGAAAATTTCAACTGTCTAATTATCACGGTTCATGAGATACAGCCTGGTGACAGACAGACAGACAGACAGACGGACCGCGAAGTCTCAGTAATAGGGTCCCGTTTTTACCCTTTGGGTACGGAACCCTAAAAACATGAAGCAAAAATTTATAAGAACTAATTACACTTGTACTAAGCAGACATAGGAAAATAATTGTTGTAGATTTTGTAATTTATGCGGTTTCCTTTTTTTTTAATATCTTAGGTGACCACTATCTCACCTGATGGCAAGCAATACTGTGGTCGATGGTTGTGTTTTATTTGAAAATCTGCAAAAAGGAAAGATCTAGGTACAGCATTGTTAAGCCCATGATATACCGAGCCAGTTTATGGAGTTTCTTGTGCGTTCTTCTCCAACAAGCTACTTTTCCGAATGCACGGTAGAATAAATTTTTTATGACATGTAAATTTTAATTTTAAATAATTCAAAAATTATTTAAACATTTATTTTTAAAATTTTTAAAGTGCCGCTTATTGGCTTAGTTGAAATAAATATATTTGACTTTGACTTTGAGTAAACATAAGCATAAGCATATAATCAGCCTAGTGGATGCCACATGTCTTTTTGGTTTTAGGCCATGCCAGTTTCCTCACGATGTTTTCCTTTATTACAAAGTTTTTTTACAAAGTAAAGCGCCTGTCTGAGTTCGAACCCACAACCTAAAACTAGTAAGTCGCGGCTGTTATACCGCGTCTCTAATGTCTCTCTGTTGGCACATGTGTTGGATCACTCGGTTCCCTTCATGATGGTTGAGCTGAGTGGCGCCAATCCATGCGTCATGTTCGTGAACGGGCGTCGTCAGTTGGGATTGGTCATAACTTAGCTGCCTTGGCCTGTTTATAATTACTAATTGTATTTTAGAATTGTTTGTTTTACTCTAAGTGACTTTACGTGCACGTCTTTTTACATCGTTCTCGCATTATATGTAATTTTACAACAATAATGATATAACCAAATACTTGTTATTAAATTTTATTCATGGAAAATAGTGTCCGTGGAGTTTCTTGCAAGTTCTTTTTCCATAGAGACCTACTGTAGGTACCTATCTACTTGCGAATGTGCAACTAATTTCATCTTTTGTTTGATAATTCAAAAGTACCTTTTAAATGCAATATTTGAATTTGAATCAAAAAGCAAGTATAAATTCAATAAAAATAAGTACTTATGATTATTATTGTTATGTTGTTTGGGACTAAATGTTGATAATGACGAAATAAGGTGACACCGTTAGATTCGTACTGTTGTTGAATGTCTTGTCGACAATACAGGTTTTTGAATACAATATCTCCAAAAACCGCTTAAAGCTCATCGCTTAATCCACTCCTTATCATAGCCACCCTTCGTCAATTCAAGTGGAAAAAATCAAAATACCAACTTCCATATCAGCTGGTTGCAATCGTTGCATTCAGCCCCTAAAATGCTTCGATAGGCAACATTTTTATCAATAAAGAAACCCCAAGATGGGGTGCAATGCGTGAGATAGGACATGTGGTCCGGCTTTTATTATTTTGAGGGTAGAAGAGGTTTTTTTGAGGTTTCGAGCATTGTGTTTTGTAAGACGTGGTTATGAGTATGTATAAGAATTGACAGACGAATACCTACTTGTTCTTTGATAAGAGGGAGTAGAAAATCTCCATTTAATTTATATGCTGGTATCTAAAAAAAAGTCAGTTTCAAATTATTTCCAGTGTTCAGCAGGAGAGTGTAACAGGAGAGACCATTGTGCACTATTGCCTACGTACCTAGAATCTATATTATACCTTCTTCTTCTTCCTTTTTTCCCTGGGGCTAGGCTGGAACCATAAAACTCTACCTGCTACAATTCTTTTATTTATTTATTTATTAAAACTTCATGCAACATAAAAGTACATAGGCGGTGGCATTCTCTACCAGTCAATCAAGGGTGGTGGAGAGATAGCATAGCAGGTGCTTAAAAAGTAAATAATATTCAATCTATCTGCCTAGCCTTTTCCCAACTATATTGGGGTCAGCTACCAGTCTAACCGGATTCAGCTGAGTACCAGTGTTTTATATAGAGTGACTGCCTATCAGACCTCCACAACCTAGTAACTGGGTAACACGATACCCCTTGGTTAGACTGGTGTCAGATCTCAAGCTACTGACTACTTGTAACGACTGTCAAAGATCTTCAAATGACAGCCGGGACCAACGGCTTAACGTGCTTTCCGAGGCACGGAGGCAACTCGGTATGTTGAAATGGTCACCCATCCAAGGACCAACCTCGTCAAGCGTTGCTTAACCTTGAAAATCGACTCGTGCGGCTGTTATTATTTATCCACGAGATCATCAAAAAAAATGTATAAACCTAAAATATATGAGTATATAGGTAAAATAAGCATACTTAAATATTGACTATAATCAAATCAAATCAAATCAAATCAAATCAAATCAAATCAAATCATTTTTATTTGCTCAAACATGAGTACCATACATACATAACAAATTGTCAGCATGAAGAGATGTTAGAATACAAAATAATAGAACGTCATGTTTGCCTTGGAAAATGGCATGCAAGTAGTAGTAATAAGATATAAAATAAATATCGTGCAAATTTCAATAAACTAAATCAATTCAAAATAATCATTCTAGAATGTCAAAGTAATATTATTAAAAAAAAAAATAATGTCAAGATATTAAAATATTGAATGTGTAAAATGAAAAAAATCGTGCAAATTTCAATCAAATAAAACATGACAAGGTTGTGATTCTAGAATGTCAGAGTAAAATTATAAAAAAAATGTAAATATATTATATTAATAAGGCACAACAAAATAATCATTCTAGAATGTCAAAATAAAATTATTAAAAATTTCAGGATATTACAATATTAAATGTGTAAAATTATTATAATTTGTCATAAAAAAATTCATTTATATCGTAGTAAGCTTTATCTGCTAGAAAATTTCTAACTTTATTTTTAAATGCTAAATTACTTAACTGCTTCCAGCTTTTAGGGAATTTGTTATAAATTTTTGGAGCCATGCAAAAGACACTCTTCCGCATAAGTGCCGTTCTGTGTTGATAATAAATACTATATATATAATAATACTCTACTACACTAATTTCTACTATAATAACGTACTCATCGCTTCCTTTACGTTCATATCATTCTTGTCATACACGCATACTGTGTAGTTATTCCGAGTTTTTTGACGTACTCCTTTGTTATCGTAAAAGATCCCTTATGTCAATTTGTATACAAAAAAAGAGGTTTCTTCTTACTGTCACCAGACGGCGCTTATCCAGTTTCAATACAAATTGACGTTTAAGGCGCTAGTATGCCCCAATGGCCTTGAGCATCCCGGCGAGGCTAAACTCACACACCGGCATGGCTCACGCATACATAGCGAGCGCGGACTGCGATCAAAGAGTATGCGTGGACGCAGAGATGCGACTAACAGGTTGCATTCTTGCCTACGATTCCGTAAATAAATATTAAGTTTTACTAGACATTATTTTTATATAATGTAGGTCGAACAAGTAAAACAAAATAGGTTACATTAAAACTCTACTTACGTACCTACAGCCCCCGTACCATGACGTGTCAAAACTATCATGGTTCGACAGTTTATTTTAAGTGTCCCTCGACCGGCAAGCGAACATTTATGGCACCCGTTTTAATGTTTTTCTATTGTGTCTGTAATTATGCCGGCTGAGTTAGCACAGTCAAAATAAGCTGGCTCTGAGCTTACGGTCGGCTCCTGATGTTTTAAGTTAAATTATGTTTAAAATTTAAATTATTAATAATTTTATGTTTTAAGTTAGTTTTTATATTCGTTTAAAAATACTAAGTAGGTCATCATCTTCCTGCCCTTGTCCCATGTTACTTGGGGTCGGCGCAACACGTTTTCTTCTTTCACACCGTCCTGTCCCCCGTCACGCTATCACTGACTCCCTTTTCTTTCATATCACTCCTCACACCTAGTCCATCCATCTTTTCTTTGGCCGTCCCCTTCCTCTCCATCCATCCACATTTATATTCATAACTCTTTTAGTAATATGCGTTTCATCCCTCCTCATTAGATGACCATACCAGGACAAACGATTTCCTTTCAACTGTTCTGTCACTGGCGCCACTTTCAAACTGCCTCTAATATTATACCTACTCATTTCTCACTTTATCCCTTCTCGTCACTCCGCACTTCCATCTCAACATTCTCATCTCTGCTAAATGCAATCTCTTTTCATCCATCTTTTTCACAGCCCAACATTCTGATCCATACAGATGCATGGTTCTGCAGTGGCGTAGCTAGGGGGGTTCCGGGGTGACACGTTTTTTAATGATAAATAATTTAGGTTTGAAGTTATTTTAATCAAGTAATCCCAACAAAATAATTTAATTTATGAATTGAGATTATATAAAAATGCACGTATTATTTGAAATAAATGTTAACAAGAAATTATTTACTCTGACCACACATTAGACCATGACTTTTTCCAGTGAAGTGGGGTTGTGCAGACAAATACATTGCTTTTGGCAAAAACTGAAGAGTTGAAATTAGCTGTATCGAAATTTACTGGTTTTTATGATGAGATATCAGAAACAGAACTCCTTTTAGAGATACCGAGGTTGAGAAGACATTTAAAAGTGGCCAAAAACATTGGCAGTTTCTAGCTGGGTGACTCTAGACTTCTTGAAATTCATCGTGGAATGGGACTTTACAGAATCTCTTCTGAATCTTATGGTCGCACTAAAGTTATTTATGACAATTTGCGTATCACTGAGAGGAGTTTCAGCAAACTAAAATTAATTAAAAATTACTTGCGGGCAACAATGACCGAAAACAGACTTAACAATCTTGGAATATTAACAATAGAACATGAGGTAACACAAAATATAAATTTTGATGATATGATTGCCGAGTTTACAGCTGTTAAAGCTAGAAAAAAGAGATTTTAGTGCTTGTACTTAGATTAGTATAAACAAATGTAGGTATAAGTAATTAGTAACTATTATTATTAAAATTTCTATTGTAATTATGAAAGACTTATTTGTAATAATTAAATAAAAACATACTATACGTTTATTGAATGTTTATTCATTTTAACAGATTTCATTATTGGGTGACACCACAATTATGCGCACCGGGTGCCACCCATGCTAGCTAAGCCACTGACAGTGTGACAGGTCTAATCGCGGACTTGTAAATTTTCCCTTTTTACCCGACTGCCGAAGGAATGTGTTTATCAGTCTATGTATGTATGTATGTTTGTTCCTATGTGGCGTTCCAGAGACCAAACGCGTTGGCCGATTTCAATGATTCTTACATCAATCGGTTCGTCTGAACCCTGCGAGTGTCACTGGCTATATAAAATTGTAAGATAGAAAAATGGCCGATTTTAGGCGCCCTAATGTGGGGTCCCAAATTAATTTTTTTTCTTCCTATCTCATCGTGTGGGGTATCAAAATAAAGGATTTCAAAAATATATAATACTTATATATTTCTATGTATCAAATTCGATAAAAAGTAACTTAAAAGTTATAAATAAAAGTAACATCTGGTTTTGGTCAACCAGCTCGCGAATATGTATCCTCCGACTGCACAGCATGATTTTCTTCTAGTTTACGTCTTTTTAGTTTGCTTCTTAAGCAGTCGGGCTTTTGATTTTTTTAATTAACTTTTTTTTTACTTTAAAAATACTAAGTAGGTAATTTAAAATAATTACGTTAAAAAAACTTAATCCGGAATGATATATAACTATAAATAATAATACAGCATAAAGTCGTAATTTCCAGTTACTTAGGCCGAGTTTCTCATCTCTAAATTATCGCAGAATTTATATGACAAATAGTCAAGCACGCGTTACCTGCTGTGATTCGCTGTTGAATTCATCCATGCGGTGAAAAACTCGGCCCTACCCTCTTTCAAATTTAACCAAGATCGATTCAGCTTTTCAGAGTAACATTCTTAACCCGTACTCACAATTTTAGAAATTATTTCATTTTAATCATTTGCATAGACTGTAATTACTGACTTACATAAAAACCGGCACAGTGCGGGCCGGACTCACGCACTGTGGGTTCCGTATAAACATATTAATATAAAATATTAAATAATGGGTTCTAATGATAAATACCCCACATGCTTATATGCATTTTTCTTGGATTCATCATGTGATTTTTTTTGGATCCCATAATTAAAATGATTACCTATAATGTTTCCATATTTCTAAGTGAGTTTTTAGCACACATAAGTGACATATAAGTTGTGTCGTACTTTACCCAGTTTTAGCAACGTTAGTGGTAACAGTTTATTACTCAATACTCTCTATATAAGGTTACAAATAAAACACTGTTATTCTAAAAATCTGTAAATTTTAATACTCTTGTACGGTTTTGTTCTCTCTCTCTCTCAAATCTCGAAAACTGAGGTTATGCAATATGAAACTTTGTGAAAGTGTTTTACAGGAGAGTACTACATGTAAAAAATATCCGTTATATATATTATAATCCTTTGCGTGGTTTAGAAGTTAGCATTATGATTTATTTACACAATGCACAATATAAATAAAAAGTATTTACAAATTCGCATAAAAAAGTAGTCCACAAATAAATAAAAATAAAGCGTCCACGCGCACGATTACGTAGGGTCCTCTGCGGCGAGCGAGCTAGTCTGTGAACGCACACTAATACACAATCTAAGTAAATATTTGCACTAACACGTGCGAATGCGCTTAGTCGGACGAAAGCGCGGCGGAGCAGCGAGCGACACAGCCTTCCCGTGCCAATGCTAATGCGCTACTGGCTTCGCCCCCGTAGAGAGCCAGAATATATACATTGGACCTTACTTTGCAAGACTTTCTTTGCAAAATATTGATTGATTTAAATAAGCAAAGTACCATCTAAACAAACTCTAATTACCAATCTGTCTATCTAAAAATATTTTTAAACATACAAGTCGTTTTGGAGGAGTTTCAAAAAGTTGCGAAAAAATATCGTGTTGTTAATTATTTTTTTAAAGCAATACTATAAGTTACACGAAAAAACCTTGTGTTCCAAATAATGTACATGAATCGATAATAAATATTTTTTTTTTTCAAACCTTTTAACCTAGCCGTTACTAAGGAGTATGCTTTAGAAAGTAACCGTTTTACGGCACTAAAGCGCATGTAGGCCCTTAAGTAAACGAGAACAAGCGTGAAAAAAAATCGCACTAAACCGCGGTTGTAAGTATTACGCTTTTTCGCGCATGGCTATGATTTTAATAAAACAGTTCCAAAACTTATATTCAAATTATGTTTAGAAAATAAACGAAAACCCACGAAAACCTTCCGGGACTTGAACAAGCCATGATAATTTACTCCGTGTTAATATCGTTTGAATTTCCAAGTACCTACTCTATAAGGAAAACCTTCAAAGGGAACCCACGCCGATGCTTATTTCAGGGAAAAGCGTACGCGATACAAAAACTTAATTTATTACGGCCCGTGGGAAAATAAAAAAAATACGTGTAAATAATTGTGTGTGACTATAAATACTAAGGAAGTAACTTGATATCTTACCCTTTTAATTAAGTTATTTTCAATGGCTGAGTACAATTTCTTTTTGTCACGCGACGCAAGGTCATTCCTTCATTCGAGGACCACAGCCTAATAAACAGCAACAAAAAAACTTAACCCACTGTATTTTACTCTCGTTCTTTTTTAAAAAAAAATCCGTCTGTGGCATCTGAATATTTTTAATGTGAAGTGGACAATTTATTAGCGATTCGCGTGCATGCGTGTCCTGTAGCAATTTCTGCCGTGAAAACATCTGTCATAGAGGCATAACTGGAGACCAATGCTACCATCATAGGGTCAGTGGGTCAACTGCCTCATTCTAGAGGCCATTTCCACGAAGTTTTGTACCAACTAATTGCGTGGTGATGTGGATAAGTTCTTGTTTATTTCTCCTTACGGGTTAATAAAAAAGTCGTTTGTGGCAGCTTTCTAGGTTTTGTTGGCGGGTACGCTAGGTGAGGTAATTAAGGGGTTCCTTATTGTTTTTAAAAGTGGTTTTTTAAATGGGGAACGTTTAGTGTGTGTTAAATCATATGTTAGGTAATGAAGTTTTATTGCTTGAAGAAGATTGGTGTATGCGAACACCACGATTCTTGCATTTTAAAATAAGTAAGTTCAAAAGTGAAACGGTACACCTAGGCAAAAGTGGCTATATTATGCCGGTTTGGGGTGAATTGCATAATTGTTTATCAGCAGAAGTTATTGTCTGATGTCATGATATTAACTTCCTAACGTTAAAGGCCAGCTGGCAGGGTTTTGGAGCAAGCATATTCAGGGTGAAAAGTTAATAGCTACTCAGCTAGTCGCACCTACTCAGGTGCGACTAGCTGAGAGAACACCGAGAATAACCCTACAAGTTGCCCCTTGGTCTATTTTCAGATTTCTAAATTAAAAGTGCTGAAAGGTGTATGGCCGATCATTTTCATATCCCCCCCTCCCCACCTCTACATGACTGCCACAGGAAGGAAGGAGCTCTTCCACCAAACCCAACAATATCAATCAACATAAGCCAATAAACAATTAAACTGCTAAACCCCATCAAAACTTGGCCGACCGATTTTCAATCACAAATATTTATATTCTACGCACAAAATGTAATGTACCGTCAAAAAATAAACAACTTCAACTTCGGCTATTCTCGGGTATTTCCGCCTACTCCCGTCTGTCCCTTCCGCTTCGACAGATTTTCCATATTGTAGTTCGTACCCCAATTTGGAGAAATTTGTTTGCTTTGATGCTTGATTGGCTATGCAGACCTCTTTGGTATGTATTTATTGCTTATTGGAGCTGGAAAAATACTTTTGAGGTACCTGTATATGTAGTTATGTATTTTTGCTCTCCTGAAAAGTTAAGTAGAAAATGTTGAAATGGTTGGTTGAAAAGTTAAAAGTGGAGAGGTTTCTTGACTGGCTGAGAATATTTGCTGGAAGCAATTTTTTTATTTCAATATTCTACCGCGGACATGTGGTAGTCCGCACTCTTTTTGTCGTGTTTATTGTTTGTTTGTTTTTTTTTTCATAAAAGTTACAATTGTCTGACTCCTACGTCGGACGTTATTTTTAGGCTTACTTAACTAACTTAAGTCTACGCGAGTTCATCCCTCACTAAATACTATATATAAATACTAGCTGTTACCCGCGACTTCGTCCGCGTGGTTAAGAAGATATAAAGTTTAATGATGTTTAACGCAAACTTTTTTTATATTTCAGTCAACAGAAAATGCCTATCATACTAAGCATCATTTTTTAAAGCACGAATTAGAAAAAAAATGTAGAGTATCACAAAATTCTTTCTTAGCTTATACTACTCATAAACTCTAGACTTGCTAAATTTCAGGCTTTAGATGGCTTTAGATTCCTATTCAGGCTCATTTTCAGATGATCCTCTTTTTTTTCAATAATAAATTACATAATTGTATAAAAAATAACATATTATTTAAATTAAATCCAGTTTCGAAATTTCGAAATTAGGGGTGTCAATTTCAAAATGAATAAACATGCAAATATGGTCCGAAATTTCGAAACTATGAAATTTCGAAATGCATGCTAGGGCCTAAGGTAAGCCCCCTAAAGCCGGCCCTGTCGCAAAATCCGTTCTTTGCGGGCATTTCCTAACTATGAACTACCTCCATGCCAAATTTCAAGTTTGTAGCACAAAAAATTAAGCACTTTCATATAAACTTGCGAGAGCCCTTTGACTCCCGAAGTCCGGCCCTGTCAAAAAAATCCGTTCTTAGCAGACGTTTACTAACTATAATCTAAAGTTAGTAACTCAAAAAATTAAGGACTTTCATATAAACTTGCGAGACACCCCATAAATCCGGCCCTGTCGCAAAATCCGTTCTTAGTGGACGTCTAATATCTATAAACTACATCCCTGCCCATATTTTAAGTTAGTAGCTCAAAAATGAAGGTCTTTCATACTAACTTGCGATAGCCCTTAGACCCCCTAAATCCGGCCCTGTCGCAAAATCCGTTCTTAGTGAACGTCTACTATCTATAAACTACATCCCTGCCAAATTTTAAGTTAGTAGCTCAAAAAATGAAGGACTCTCATACTAACTTGCGATAGCCCTTAGACCCCGAAATCCGTTCTTAGCGGACGTCTACTAACTATAAACTACCTCCCTGCCAAATTTCATCTTTATACGTCAAGCAGTTTTCGATATTTCGTGATAGGTGAATGGGTGACCGAATCGCTTTTATATAGATATAAATGGGATTCATCAAAAAAACTTTAACACCCCCTAAATCGGATTTTGGGGGTAGGTTCGAAAAACTTATAATGACAACCTTTATTGTTTACTTAGGTTGATATTTGTGTCAAGTTTCAAGTTTATTAACCTAAGAAGTAAGATCATTCAAAAACAAAAAAGACTTTCGGGGTTTTTTTTGAAAAACTAATAATTGCAACATTTTGTTGCTTACTTAGTTGGGTATTTATGACAAGTTTCTAGTTTATTAACCTAATAATAAGTTTATCAAAAAAACTTTAACACCCCCTAAATCGACTTTTGGGGGTAGTTTCGAAAAACTAATAATGAGAACCTTTATTATTTATTTATTTTAGTATTTGTGTAATGTTTCTAGTTTAGTTACCCATGAAATAAGATTCTGCCATACAAATTTCAACACCCCCTAAATCGACTTGAGGGGGTAGTTTCAAAAAACTAATAATGTCAATCTTTATCATGTACTTAGATTACTATTTGTGCCAAGTTTCAAAAATATTAGCCGAAGGAATTAGATTTTTCATACAAACTTTGCCCCCCTTTTTAACCCCCTTAAGGATAGAATTTCGGAAAATCCTTTCTTATCGAATGCCTACATCATACAAAGAATACACCTTTCAAGTTTCAGGTCTCTACGTTCAGCGGTTTGGGCTGTGCGTTGATCCGTCAGTCAGTCATTCAGGACAAAGCATTTTATATATATAGACTAGCTGTTGCCCGCGACTTCGTCCGCGTGGTTAAGAAGATATAAAGTTTAATGAGGTTTAACGCAAACTATTTTTATATTTCAGTCAACTGAAAATGCCATCACACTAAGCATCATTTTTTTAAAGCACGTATTAGAAAAAAAACATAGAGTAGCACAACATTTTTTCTAAGCTTATGTCTCCTACTCATAAACTCTAGACTTGCTAAATTTCAGGACAGTAGTACAAATAGACATCCGGATTTTCATACAAACTTGCGAAAGTGCTTAGATCTTCTTAATCCGGACATATAGCAAAATCCGTTCTTAGCTGACATCTACTAACTATAAAATACTTTCATGACAAATTTCAAGTTTGTAGCACAAAAAATGAAGGACTTTCATGCAAACTTGCGAGAGCCCTTAGACCCCTAAATCCAGCCCTGTCACAAAATCCATTCTTAGCGGACGTTTACTAACTATGAACTACCTCCATGCCAAATTTCAAGATTATGGTTCAAATAATGAAGCACTTTCATATAAACTTGCGCGAGCCCTTAGACCCCCGAAGTCCGGCCCTGTCGAAAAATCCGTTCTTAGCAGACGTCTACTAACTATAATTTACCTCCCTGCCAAAATTTAAGTTAGTAACTCAAAAAATTAAGGACTTTCATATAAAATTGCAAGAGACCCCATAAATCCGGCCCTGTTGCTAAATCCGTTCCGAGCGTCGTCTACTAACTATAAACTACCTCCCTGCCTTAAGTTTGTGGCTCAAAAAATTAAGGTCATACATATAAACTCGCGAGAGCCCTTAGCCCCCTAAATCCGGCTCTGTCGCAAATTCCGTTCTTAGTGGACGTTTACTATCTATAAACTACATCCCTACCCATATTTTAAGTTAGTAGCTCAAAAAATTAAGGACTTTCATACTATCTTGTGAGAGCCCTTAGACCCCCTAAATCCGGCCCTGTCGCAAAATCCATTCATAGCGGACGTCTACTATCTATAATCTACATCCCTGCCCATATTTTAAGTTAGTAGCTCAAAAAATGAAGGACTTTCATACTAACTTGCGATAGCCCTTAGACACCCTATATCCGGCCCTGTCGTAAAATCCGTTCTTAGCGGACGTCTAGTAACTATAAACTACCTTCCTGCCAAATTTCATCTTTATACGTCAAGCAGTTTTCGATATTTCGTGATAGGTGAATGAGTGGCCTTTCGCTTTTATATAGATAAATAAGATTCTTCAAAAATACTTTAACACCCCCTAAATCGAATTATGGGGGTAGGTTCGAAAAACTTATAATGACAATCTTTATTGTTTACTTAGGTTGATATTTGTGTCAAGTTTCAAGTTTATTAACCCAAGAAGTAAGATTCTTAAAAAATCAAAACGACTTATGGGGGTATTTTTGAAAAACTAATAATTGCAACCTTTTGTTGCTTACTTAGTTGGGTATTTATGCCAAGTTTCAATTTTATTAACCTAACAATAAGATTTTTCAAAAAATCTTTGGCACCCCCTAAATCGTCTTTTGGGGGTAGTTTCGAAAAACTAATAATAACAACCTTAATTATTTATTTATATTGTGTATATTTGTGTAATGTTTCAAGTTTAGTTACCCATGAAATAAGATTCTGCCATACAAATTTCAATTCCCCCTAAATCGACTTGATGGGGTAGTTTCAAAAAACTAATAATGTCAATCTTTATCATGTACTTAGATTACTATTTGTGCCAAGTTTCAAAAATATTAGCCGAAGAAATTAGATTTTTCATACAAACTTTGCCCCCCTTTTTAACCCCCTTAGGGGTAGAATTTCGGAAAATCCTTTCTTATCGGATGCCTACATCATACAAAGAATACACCTTTCAAGTTTCAGATCTTTACGTTCAGCGGTTTGGGCTGTGCGTTGATCCGTCAGTCAGTCATTCAGGACAAAGCATTTTATATATATAGATTACACATTGGCACATTGGAATTTTAGTTTCTATTTACTACTTATTAACTATTTTGTTACTTATTTCTATTGATACACTGCTTATGTTATGTACTATTTTGTTTATTTGCTGGAAGCTTGAACTTTATTTGGGATCTGGCTTGCGCCAGTGACAGAAAAGTTGAAAGAAAACCGTTTAAAAGAGTTATGAATATAAATGTGGATGGATGGAGAGGAAGGGGACGGCCAAAGAAAAGATAGGTCAACTGTGTGACGAATCATATGAAACAAAAGGGAGTCACTGATAGCGTGACGGGGGACAGAATTGTATGGAAGAAGAAAACGTGTTGCGCCGACCCCAAGTAAAATGGGATACGGGCAGGAAGATGATGATGATATCAAAATCTAATTATTAATTGAATGTCTCGTAAGTAGGTAGTATATCTAAACCTGAATAATAAAAAAATAATAATAGAACAACATTAAAATTTCGATAATAATACGGTATCTAGTAAGTATATATTTTTGGTTTGGTCATAGATTTAGGACAATGGGTTTAGTATTATCACCTTGTATATTATTACCAAGTTGATTCATGTTTAAAACATATTTTAATTAATCAATAAAACAGAAAATTACCTGCGCTAACTAACAAAATCAAGTTGACTAAAATTCGATTAAAATAATTTTAACCAAAATCACAAAAAGCTATGTTTCCGCCCGGGATCGAACCGGGGGCCTTCTGCGTGTTAGGCAGATGTGAT
The DNA here is from genome assembly GCA_945859665.1 of Anorthoa munda. Lineage (NCBI taxonomy): Eukaryota > Metazoa > Arthropoda > Insecta > Lepidoptera > Noctuidae > Anorthoa > Anorthoa munda. The sequence goes on along the minus strand of OX243900.1, from coordinate 7,812,090 downwards.
AACCGCTACACCACGGAAACGATACACTACTGGCTTTATTTTTCGACCACTCACCGAGACACATAACATAATGTGTAAGATATTTATAAACTAGCTCGTGGCACCTCGTGGTCACCTTTCACTCACATACTAATCGCCTCGTACCAATGTTATACAAGTGGCATTTATGAATAGGATATTATTAGTATACTAGCTGTTCCCCGCGGCTTCGCTCCCGTGGGCCACCCCACAGGACCCGTTTTCGGGATTAAAAAATAGCCTATGTTACTCAGGAATAACGTAGCTTTCTATAGGTGAAAGAATTTTTTAAATCGGTCCAGTAGTTTCGGAGCCTATTCAGTACAAACAAACAAGCAAATCTTTCCTCTTTATAATAATACTAGCTGTTCCCCGCGGCTTCGCTCCCGTGGGCCGCCCCACAGGACCCGTTTTCGGGATTAAAAAATAGCCTATGTTACTCAGGAATAACGTAGCTTTCTATTGGTGAAAGAATTTTTTAAATCGGTCCAGTAGTTTCGGAGCCTATTCGGTACAAACAAACAAACAAACAAAAAAATCTTTCCTCTTTATAATATTAGTATAGATAATAGTATAGATTAGTATAGATATAGATTATTGTGGTGGACTATAATTTATATCCGTGCTAAATTTCATCCAGATCCTTTCAGCCGTTCTGGCGTAAAGAAGCAATGACAAACATACAAACACAAACACACACTCACAAACTTCCGCATTTATAATATTAGTGAAAAGTATTTTCTTATCCTAAGGGATTTTACCGGGATGAAATGTAGCCTATGTGCTATTCCAGACTACAATCTATCTTTGTGCTAAATTTCACCCAGATCCGTTCAGCCGTGGTTGAGTACCTAACAAACATACATCCATAGATCAATCCATCCAAACTTTAGTATTTATAATATTAATAAGTAAGACTAGTATTTGTCAGCAGCTTCGGCCGCGTCGTGTCAGAAATTATCCCCAGGGAAGATACTCCTTGGACAAAAAGTATTCTATGATCTTCTCCCAGGTTCAATCTATCTCTAATTAGTTCAGCGTGAAAACACAATAAACATACAAACACTCACATTTGCATTTTAATATTTCTCGTTTTGATTAATTTAAGTACCTACAACAAAAATATCGAATTCAGCTATTTAGTAACGTATGTAGAACATTTAAATTGAGAACAAGCTAAATTTAAATGTAGAATAATTTAAGAGGTAAGTAGGTAAATAAGTTAATTAAGTATGTATGAAACACATAATTGTTGGTTTATTCAACACAATTTAAGTTTATTTTCCTTATATTATATTGGTTATATAATTGGCATTATATCTAATATTTGGCATTGACAAATTTATTAATTAATAAAATTTAAAAATTAAGTATTATAAATAAAATATTTAATATCCTGGTGTAGATATTATAATAGGCACTTCTGTCCAAGACTTCGGCGAACATAGGCGTGATGTTATTTATACATAGTTATTATTAACTTATCAACTTTTTCTAATAGCAACTTTATTGAACTATCGAAAATGTAGCAATGCTATCATATTCGTAATCTCATTGATTTATGGGACCACAAATATAATTTATCACTGCACTGGTCGTGTTATCAGTTAGCTTACTTTATCGATATGTATCTGATAACAATAATTTATATATCCACTGAACCTACTTATAATACTGATTTTTTTTTTTAATACTTTCAGTTCCGAAAGTTATTAGTCCTGAAGTTATTTTATACTATTTATTTGGAAATCAGTTGTATTTGTTTTGTTTTTTTTTTATTTTTCACTTTTTACTGTAACATAATGTAAAAGTGCAAGTAAGATAACTTTAATGCCCACTTGAATATAACCGGTCGAATAAGGGTGTACCAAGGTGAACTGTACACATCTCTGATCTGCGTACCCGTTTAGAGTATACTGGCATGATGGTATGTTATGAAATGGTGTAAACAATAAACAAACATGCGATTGCAGCTATCCCGAGAGATTTGCCGTCATTTATTGCAAAGTTCTGTTGTATATCACCGAAGTTCTTCATAAGATCTTTACCAAATTTAAATGGGAACATTTCGGAATAAACTTCTTTCGAACAAAAAAAGAATTTTGCAAATCCGTTTATATATGACGGAGTTTTGCCCGAAAAAACAAAAAAAATAAAAACATCCGAATTGCGAAACCTCTTTTTTGGGAAGTCAAGATTTTTTTTTTTTCTTTCATTAATACCTTGACCTGATTATTACAAAAACAACAAAAATAATGAAGCATTTGGCTTCATTATTTTTTGTTCAAGTGTAGCAAGTGCAGCCGTTATTATTATTATTAATACATTTATTTCAGATGTCAAATCCATATTCAAAATAAAACATTTAATACCAAACACACAAATTAAAACATTGAATAATAAAAACACAAATTAAAACATAGAATTATAAATTAGATTATTAAAAACATTAAATTAAATTACATTAAAATTAAAATTATTAAAGTACTTAGCGTTATAAAGTGATGCGCTTACATACATTCGGTAATTGATTTTTATGTATATAGGAGACTAGCCGTGACTTCATCCGCTTGGTTATGAAGATATAAAGTTTAATGATGTTTAACGCAAAATGTTTTTATATTTCAGTCAACAGAAAATGCCTATCACACTAAGCAACATTTTTTAAGGCACCAATTAGAAAAAAATATGGAGTATCACAAAATTCTTTCTTAGATGTCTCCTACTCATAAACTCTAAACTTACTAAATCAGGACGGTAGTACAAAAAAAATCCGAACTTCCATACAAACTTGCGAGAGCCCTTAGATCCCCGAAGTCCGGCCCTGTCGTATCATCCATTCTTAGCGGACGTCTAGTAACTATAAACTATTTCCCTACAAAATTTCAAGTTTGTAAATCAAATAATGAAGGACTTTCATACAAACGTGCGAGAGCCCTAGACCCCCTAAAGCCGGCCCTGCCGCAAAATCCGTTCTTAGTGGACATCTACTAAATGTAAACTACCTCCGTGCCTTTCAAGTTTGTTGCTCAAAAAATGAATGACTTTCATTCAAACTTGCGAGAGCCTTTAGACCCCCTAAATCCGGCCCTGTCGTAAAATCCATTCTTAGCGGACGTCTACCAACTATAAACTACCGCCAAATTTCATCTTTATACGCCAAGCAGTTTTAGATATTTCGTGATAGGTGAATAGGTAGGTGAATATAATAATAATAGGTGACCTTTCGCTTTTACATATATATAGATTAAAGTGAGTACAATGAAGCATAAACTACGAGTATTTACAAATTTCTAAACGATCCATTAGAACATTAGAGTTTATTTAACTTATTCATACAATACCCAATAAATTCCTATCTTCAACAATATATCAAACGAATAAACTACAGTTATTGCTTTGGAAGCGTTATTACAATGATACTCGTATTTAAAATACTCCTTGTTTTGTTAACAAAGCACTATTACGTGTTGCAATTAATGTTATAACAAATTGCTATTAGTACAATGATTATTAGTTATCGATTGCAGAGATATTTAGAAAACAATGTGAGTAGTAACGGATGGAATGCAATCTGGGAACCGATCACTTTGCCGAATCTTTTTTGTTCGAATTTCATTTTACCGAAAACTATTGACCGATGTTTTTTTTGCTATATGCATTATTTGACATAATTTCAGATCATCAGTATCTATTGCCATAGGTATTATTTTACCGAACCACATTTCGCCGATTTACGTTCACTCGCTTTGCTCGCTTACTTCAGCTCCCGTCATCTCCTTCGTGTTAGGTTACTTTAGACCCTGCAGACAGAAATAGGTGCCCCGCGGAGCGGGGCTCGGTCGACAATTTTTTTTTAAATTCGCTGTTTTAAAGATTTGTATTCGCCCACTGTTTCTCTCTCACTTAGTATTTTGATATGCGTTTAGAAATAAATATTTCAAACAAATGTTATTTCGGCTAAATGTAACTTCGGTAAAAAAAAAATCGGCCAAGTGAAACGTCGGAGTAACGAAAAAAATCGAATTGATAAAAGGTCAACTGAGACAGTGGCAGACGTGACTTCAATGAAGTAAAAAAACGAAACGTTAATAGTTGAAAAGTTTTAGGTGAAATGTAATTCGGTCAAATGTTTTTCGAACTTATGATAGGTAACCATGCAATCTATCTTAATCTTTTGTCTAGAGCAGCTTTGCAGCCACTTTTTTGTTTTGGATATTACCATCAATGTCAGTCATCGATGTCAGACTGATTTCGAATATGCAGGTATATGTATAACTCAATTTTGAAAAAAATGCTATAGCCCTTTTTCGTTGAAGCGGCAGAATTATTCACCAAAGTTAATTTTTGAACAGCAAGCCGTGTAAACATCAGTAAACCTCATTCTCATGATATGCAAATATAAAAACCGTTTTTTCAACAAATGTAATAGGAGATAATAAAGACGAGAGCTTCAAATACCAAAACCTGAACACTCAGGGAACTCCTTATTCGTCAAAATAATTTTTTAAACAGCAACCCGTATAACTCAAACCTCAGTCACTCTCTTCACATGCAAATGATCATTCCGTTCCATCAACCAATGTACCAAGAGATAATAAAGACGAAGAGCTTCAAACCTGACCACTCAGGGAACTCCTTACTCACCAAAGTTAATATTTACGGTTCCAACCAAGGAAAACAAAAGAATGGCGAGGAACCTTCTCGAAAGATTTATAGGAAACGTTAAGTTAATGGTAGAAACAGGGAAAGACTTTTTGGATGCTCCCGTTGAACATCTGTATAGTTGATACAGAATAAATATTGCATTGTGTTGGTGGATGTAATTAGGGAAGTGTCTTATGGTTAATAAGACGTATGATTATAAGATTAAAGTCGTGTGCGACAGAGTTGTTATTGACTTGACGCGTTGTGGGTTTCAAATCTATAAGTTCAGTTTGTTAATTAAATTCTTATTTTGATTTTGTGTTTAGATTGGCAGTGTGAGATGTTCCAATATTTTGGTTTAGAGGGCTTCCACCCACATTACTTACTAGTTATTTTTATGAATAATCTGGTGCCCACGTGAAAGTTCTAATTATCCCAAAGGAAGGTTCCTTTGGGATAATTAGAACTTTCACGTGGGCACCAGATTATTCATACGTAGTAGGTACTACCTGGATACAAAGTAAATTATGTGTAAATCCAGGTTATAAACTACCTGTGTATTATCGAAATAAATTAAATAAATTCTGATTTTTTGCGGTAAAGTGTAACAAAGACCCCACATTCATCAAAACTCACAAACTTTAACATTTATAAGATTTAGAAAGAAAGCAGGACCACCACAATTATGATCATGCATGGAGTACTGTTTTTATCTCAGTACTATAGTACATCAAGCTGGTATTTGGTAGATCCGTTCTACCAAATACCAGCTTGATGTACTAGAGTCGATTGAAAAGCGGGCCAAGAAGCTCATCAGCGATGAGGTACTGGTTAAGTCAAAGCTCCAGAGCCATGAACATCGTTGCCGAGTTACCAGCTTGTTGGTTTTTTATAAGTTACATTTCGAGGAGTGTGCGATGAAATTACATGATCTAATTCAGCCCAGGCCGTTTTATAATCGGACTACCAGACGTACGGCAATGCGCCATCGATACATGGTGAACATCCCAATTATACGCACTAAACGCTTTGAGAATACTTTTATTATGCATACAGCTAAGGAGTGGAATTCCCTGCCGGAGTCTATGTTTCCCATAAGCGTGCTTCACCATCGACCACATCATCGCTTACCATCACATGAGATAGTGGTCAAGCGCGACACAATTTTGAATAAAAAAAATTTGTTCACACCTTGGCCTTGATGAGTGATCTATAATAGTATATTATGATACAAGTGAGCTAAGTTGCTCATTACACACGAGGCTGTGGGTTGCAGCCCGAGCCTGCGGCGAGGGCGTTATTCAGCCAAGCGTTTAATGAGCACAGCTCACGAGTTTCATACGACGTTTTTCAACACATTTGCGATGAAAAAACAAACATGTATTGCTTAAATCGTTTAATTATTAAAACAATTGGTGAACGTAAAATTTTCAAAGCGATATTGGATTGATTTAAATGGCAATTTCACAGTTTGTGTTAAATTTTGGTGCTTGCACTTCTTTAGTAGATACTTTCGTTTTATTCTTATTTATGGACAAAGGCATTTCGGGTTTCTTTATCCTTTGTTGTAATATTATGAAGGTCTTGTCGCACCAATAACACCGAATATTAAGGCAATCTGCAACTAAACCAATTAATTAGTTTTTAAGAAATTATGCTCAGGTTACGCAATTATTTAGATACGTTTAGATTAATAATATTCAACGTACATTTGCTGCTAGGCACTGACTATCTGGAGCCTCTTTCAAAAACTTTTCAACGTCGGCTAGTGACAAAACATTAGATTTTCGACCAATATATCCGTTCGAGCCGTCTCTTCATAAATGCAATCAGGTTACAGTACGTTTTGATATCAACACCATGTTTAAGCACCACCAGGAATAGATGCACCACCGGGAGCTGGGCTTTTATGTATTGGCATTTGGCGAGTTCTGAGAAATACGCCAAAAACACATTTTACTTTTCTCTTCCATTGTAGGAAACTATCGTAGGCAGCTCATTTAATATTACTGGCGGGGGTTAACTCTATCAATAATGTTCATCTTCTGCACGAAAACTTAACATTTCTAGAATAATTTACCACAGCGACAAATACGATAAAAACAAAACATGAAAATTATGGAAAAAGGCGCGCAGTCTTTTTTTTTCACGCGCCAAATGCAAGGTGAGTGAACATGCAGCCTACTTCAAATTTATAATTTTAATTGATAAAATTCAAAAACATTTCAATATTTTATAACAAATTATTGTGAATTATGAATAATATGATAATAATAAATGTTTGTTTTGTTTGACTTAATTAAGGATGTACATATTTATTTATTCCAAAAATGTATATGGATTTTCAGCGGCATAGGACCTCTTTGTTGTTACAAAAAAAAAACTGTATTACCCGGTTAAATTGAAAATGCTGTTACTCGCATATAACTTGTAAAAAGGTACTAATTTAACTTTGTAGGGATAATTATATTACGCACTAGTGTGTTATGTTATTACGCACGTGTGTATTATAGGTCGGTTTATGGCCCTAAAAGTGATGTAATAAGGCTCACTTTACGAGCAAGTGTGTTAAAAACATAGTTATCAGTTTCATTCCTAACAGTCTGTCAGTAGAGACTGACAGACTGTTGTCTTAGGAATGATGATGCAAGATGTTGCGACTGGCCTCTGCCATCTGCTTTGGCTATGGATGTTGCCATAGATGCTAAAGAGAAGGCAAAACAGCTTTTAACAGCCCTATGATAGAAAATACATAAATGAAGCGTAATACAAAACGTAACCCTTTGAAACGCGATAGGCCGGTTATATCAAAAACTACGTTCAAACTCCCCATAATTGGTTTAGTGTCGCTCTCGACTCTCTGGCGAAAACGAAAGTAATGATATTATACACGAGCTTTTAGGCAGCGGACCCCTGCATAATTGTATTAAAACGTTGCGAAACGCCAAATAGATTTACCTACACTCAGACGCTATTTAATATTTAAACAAAAATTTAAAAGGTCTGTGTTTACTCTTTGAAGGATGCTTGTTCTTCAGAATCCAATATTCGGTTGCTAAATAGTGAGTACTGCGTGGGATGAGTTTGAGGTTTGAATTTAAGTGTTTCTGAATTGGATGTTGTTATGTAATCTAGATTGGAAGGGTTCTTTGAAAATGTATTTTGTGGATGTAAATATCTTTTTTATGAATTGGCGAACAGTAACAAATATTTTTCTTTTAGAAACTGTTATGGTCTATCTGCATTGTAAAACTCTTTGATTCCGTAGAAATAGAATCATGTCAAGAAAAAGAAAGAAAAGTATTGATAAATGATAAATGATTTTATTTCTGTAAGTTGGTTTGTACAAACACTTTTACATGTCGATCATATTTTTTAAAAATAGATGAGGTCGGCGTTTCCTGTCTGACTACTCTGAGAAGAAAGGCCGAAACAAACTCAGAGGTCTCTTTTAAAGTCCAGACAAAAACTTGGTTAGATCATGTGAAGACCATGTAGACTGATGTCTGAAATGGTCTTTTGAGGAAAGAACCAGCCAGATTGAGTGGACCTGTCCAGTCACTGCACGCATCTGTCAATAACCGTGTAGCTCAACTCAAAACTTAAGGAGCTCAACGAATTGACGAACAATTCGGAAAAGAAGAAAAAAAAAAGAAAGGACATTCGGGTAGGCCGCATAAATATTCAAACTGCCAGACCATGATTAAAAACTAACTATTGAACTGCCACAAAACGACATACAAGAACAAGAACAGTGGTAGTGGTGTGCGGTGGTGGTTACATATACCAACTTTCACATACCAACAATTTAGATTCTGGAATCTAAAATCCTGTTCTATAACTACAAACTATCTGGATATTTACTGAAAAAGCATTTTTATTCTTGTTCCGCGCTCAGTTACTGCTCAGATCCTTAATTTAAGCCGATTTAATATTGGCTTCTAGGAAACTGTCCTCCTGGAGATTTCCACAAATCATAAAGAAGTCACAACGTTTATTATTGCCCAATATATTTCAAGCTTCTTCTTTACCTAAAGGCTCCTGGCATTTTTAACAGACTCCAAAAAAGAGGAAGGCTTTTGTGTGTTCTATTTTTACCCGACTGCGAGAGGGTAATGTTTTTCGAGCGTATGTATGTACGCATGTAAGAGTATGTATGTATGTCCATTTCTATAGCACGCTCTACAGCATCATCATCTTGCATGCAGTAAACACATGTTATGGCAAATAAATTATCTTTATCTTTACAGTCCAACGGCTTGACGGATTATGACATATGATTTATTGTTGGATTCGTCTCAATTATGGAAGTGACATAGTATATATAGGCTATATAATTTTTAAATAGTCCTTCCTCCATAAAAGAGGGTTGACACATTTTTTTTTCATTTTCGTTAAAGTATAGGTATCAAATGAAAGTTATTAAATATATACCATTCACGGACCGTGTCAGCAAGAGTTGCTGAACCTAAAAGATCGGATCGTGCGGCTGATATTATTTAATCACGAGCTCCTCCTTTGCCGTTCCCTTTCCTAATAACCACGACCACATCTAAATCGTCGTACGAGTGAGAAACATTTCAATACTAGCGCGTGTGTTGCTCACACGAGTTAACGCTTGCCTGCCTCGTTTAATAGAAACTGGGTGCCTCGGTGCCTCCCAAACGTTCTCCGCTTTTGATCTCTGTTTTATTTGTTTATTACAAATAAACAAGGTATGTTTGTTTGTTTGTTGTTTTTTTGTTTGGGTGTTTGTGTGACTAGAGGTTGTCGGCTTCCGTGTGAAAGCGAAATAAACTTTGTGATTGTTGAAAAAATTTCATTGATAAAAATGTGCAATTTCGTTCTAACAATCTGTACATGGTGAAATTTAAATTAGAAAACTGGAACACGCGTTCTATCGATTTCTTTCGATTTTATTTTTAATGGATTTTCATCTTTCTGATAATGACGTCTATCTGAGTAGATTTCCAATTATATCTAACCAACCACGAGATTATGATCATTTCTGTGTTTATCTGCTCCAATTGAGTAGATAAACATTCATTTTAATAACCCCCGACAGAAAACGAGGAGTGTTATAAGTTTGACGAATGTATATGTGTGTTAGTGTATCTGTGTGGTGGCATCATAGCTACTAAATGTATGAGCCGATGTTGATTTAGATTTTATATGATAAAGTTGACTTTATTGCCCCGAGAGTGTTCTGTGAGTAGATGAAAATCGGTACAGCCATTCAAAAGTTATTGCCGATTTACTGTTTGAATCGGGGTATTTTCGCAAGATATCGTGTCATAATTACGTGTTCGAAAGATTATCGATCGCAGTTCTGTCTACCATAAATTATGTAGTTTGAGAAGCATGAAATAAAAATGTGTCGGAGGTTATTTAAATTTTATTTGTTAAAAGTTATATTCCAGCTAAAGGCACTTGTCCCACCGCCGACGGTCAGCGAGAAGCGAGTACAGCTTAGAAACTAGATACGAGTTGGCGAGCAGCGAGAAGCGAGTGTGTAGTTCCGACAGTATTGCCGCTCGGTTATAAGCGAGTGTTCTTGTGCGACGGTCGAATTAGAAAACACTGAAAAAGCCGAATGCCTGGCTGACAGTCTCGAACTTCAATGCTCACCCAGCTCCCAACCAGTAGACCAAGCTCACCTAGACATGGTAGACGCTGAAGTTGAACCTAGGACCTCCCTTCCCCCCGTCGAAGACCCTGATGACCCGCTACCTCCCGTCACCCCTGACGAAGTAGAGGAGGTCATCAAAAATCTTCACCCCCACAAAGCCCCGGGCTTAGATGGCATCACCAATAAGGTGTTGAAACTCCTCCCCTGCCATTTAATATTGCTAATGACGGCCATTTTCAACGCCGCATTGAGCAAAAACATCTTCCCACAAGCCTGGAAACAGGCCGCTGTGATAGGCATCCCTAAACCGGGTAAACCGAAATCGGAGCCTACCAGTTACCGCCCTATAAGTCTGGTTAACTCTCTCGGAAAAGTCTATGAGCGACTTATTTATAAGCGGCTCAAAGACTTTGCCGAGCGAAAGAACCTCATCCCCCAAGAACAATTTGGCTTTCGAGCCAAACATTCTTGCGTCCAACAAGTGCACCGTTTCGTTGAACACACTAGTGCTGGGTTCCAGCGTGGTCTGTCAACGGGTGCCTTGTTCTTCGACATAGCGAAAGCTTTCGACAAAGTCTGGCACAATGGCTTAATTTATAAGGTATACAAACTTGGCGTGCCAGATCGTCTCGTGCTCATCTTACGAGACTGGTTGTCGAACAGAACTTTCCGCTACCGTGTCGAGGGAGAACTCTCCTCCCCTCACCCCATACGAGCCGGAGTCCCTCAAGGCTGCGTATTGTCCCCTCTATCCTTCACGCTGTACACCAGCGATATCCCAAAAACTAAAGGGACCCAGTTGGCACTCTTCGCTGACGATACGGCTCTCTATTACTCGGGCTTAGTACCCAATGCCATTGCCCTAAATCTCCAGAGAGCAGCCAACGCTTTGTCGAAATGGTTCAGCCTCTGGAGAATAGAAGTCAATCCCGATAAGAGTCAGGCTGTCCTGTTCACGAGGTATAAGCATCTTTTCAAAAAACACCGTCCCCCCAAACCCATCACCATGTACGGTAAGCCGATCCCCTGGGAAAGGCAAGCCAAGTACCTGGGCGTCACATTAGACGATCACCTCACTTTCGCCAAGCACATAAAGGCGGCACGTTCGCGGGCCGCCTTCGCTATGGGCAGACTTCATGGGATGATAAACGCAAGCAGCAGTTTGTCACTTAGGTGCAAACTGCGCACTTTCACTGCGGTTATTCGTCCCATCATGACCTATGCCTGTGCAGTCTTCGCGCACGCATGTCCCACCCACATTCATAAACTTCAGGTTATACAAAACCGATTTCTCAGAAAGATCACGGGAGCCCCCTGGTACGTTCGTAACCAGGAACTCCATGTCGATCTTAGAATCCCCACTGTCCAACAATTCATGAAGCGCATTACCAAGCGCTTCTTCGACTCGGCTGTCAATCACAGCAACCCCCTAATTCTAGCGGCCTCCCGCTATGAAGTTTCAAAAATCTCTAAAGTTCGCCGACCAAGGCTCACTCTCTCCACCCCCGATGACGCCACTACCCTGCTCCAAGAGAGCAAAAAAGAGACCAGCACAATTCGTATACACAGACCGCCTTCGTTCCGTCCTCGCCGCCAAGGCCCGTCGCGACGTCCCAGTAAAGATCGACAAGCCAGCCCGCATAACGCGCTGTGCAATAGTTACATTCTAGATAGTTAATTGGAGTTTCTTGTCCGTTCTTCTCCACGTAGGCTTATTCCGAACGGATGGTAGAATCACTTTATTAAGATCCAGCCTTAGTTGTCCCCCCAGCGACACCCTGAGCCGAGGTTCGACCCCAACTGGGGTAGCCCTCAGCGTTGTCGCTTAGGTTTAGATATTTTTGCCTAGCTGGAGGCTATTTAGCTTAGTCTCCGTAGGAAAGCCCGGTTAAGCAGTTACCGGTCACTTTGACTGAACTGCGAGACGACACACCGAAAAAAAAAAAAAAAAAAAAAATGCGACGGTCGACTACTCGCTACTGGTTGGTCTCTCGGCGTGTGTTCTGATCGCCAAGCGAGCATCGCTGAGCGAGTATAATATTTGATAGCTCTTATCCCTGTAACAAACTAGTGGTGAGAGAGTTCTCGCCGGCAGTGACAACAGCCAGCGATCAACTATTAATATATGTATCTCTTTAATTTACACGGGATCTATACTTATCTTTTTTCCGTTTCTTCAGCGAGAAAATAGTCGATAGCTAATCGCTTTCTCGTCGGCGGTAGAACAAATGCCTAAGCCAAGCAAGTTTCGTTATTTCGCCTTCTTCAGACTGCACAAAAAAGGTTAAGGAAAGCAACACCATAGAGATAACCAAAACGGTTTATTTGAAAATATCTAATTAAGGGCGTTTTTAGTATCACGTGGATTTGCTCACGCACGCGGGATTGGCCCATGCGTAATACCCGCAAAGAACAATTTCATATGTGTATTTATTGTAGGTAAGCAAATCTGCGTGATACTAAAACGCCCTGACTACTCAAACCACGGAAGCAGACACCGTTTTAGCCACGTAATTACCTCCAAATCTCATTAAGGGCCTACATACGCTTTAGTGCCGTAAAACAGTAACTTTCTAAAGCATAGTCCTTAAAGTAACGGCTAGGTCAAAAGGTTTGAAAAAAAAAAAATTATTGATTCATGTACATAATTTTGAACACAAGGTTTTTTCGTGTAACTAATAGTTTTGCCTTAAAAAAATAATTAATAACACGATAGTTTTTCGCAACTTTTGGAAACTCCTCCAAAACGACTTGGATGTTCAAAAATATTTTTACACAAAAAAAATATGGCTGGAATTTTTTTATAACTAACATAGCATAATTATGTGAATCAAATAATCTTTTGCAAACAAAACTGTTCAAAAGGAGGTTTAATACTGATATTTTGGCATCGAGCGGGTGCACGGCCAGTACTGCGTTAACATTGGGGCGTATATATCGCCTTTATCTCTTATATTTTGTTCTACCAAAGTCACACAATAAAATCTAAGTCAAATCCTGGCTGTATTATACCGGTAGCATCATTGAATGGGGCTGTAGGCACCCTAGTCTACGTAATTAGCATCCTACCACGTCTGGGAGATATTTGAATAAGGGGTGGGTGTCATGGGTAAGGGTGAGAGCAGACTTGCGGGTAATTTAATTAAAAATCCTATTTTGTATCATAATATTTTTTTTTGTTGCAGTAATATCTTATTTTAGGGTTCCGTACCCAAAGGGTAATAAAAACGGGACCCCATTACTAAGACTCCACTGTCCATCTGTCTGTCTGTCACCAGGCTGTATCTCATGAAAGGTGATAGCTAGACAGTTGAAATTTTCACAGGTCATGTATTTCTGTTGCCGCTATAACAACAAATACTAAAACCAGAATAAAATAAATATTTAAGTGGGGCGTAATTTTTTTGCCGTTTTTGTGATAATGGTACGGAACCCTTCGTGCGCGAGTCCGAGTTGCACTTGGCTGGTTTTTATTGGATACAGTTTTTGTTTTTGGGTAGGTATGAATCTGCACGTTGATACTTAAATGTATGTGATTACGTCCAGTACACTCTAAATGGTAAGCCGACTACCAACCATGATATGAAACATGAACCATTGCTAATAATTTAAAAGAAAAACACTAGAGAAAAATATACTTCGTCTAAATACTAAGTAGTAAGTCTAGTTTCCTTTATAAACGTAACTTATAAAGTATATCTTATCTTACTAATATTATAAATGCGAAAGTTTGAATGGATGGATGTATGTTTGTTACTCAATCACGCCAGAACGACTGAAAGGATCTGGATGAAATTTGGCACAGATATAGATTATATTCTGGAATAGCACATAGACTACATTTGATCCCGGGAATATGTTCTCTCAGGATAATATTTGATTTTCATGCGGGAAAAGCCGCTGGCAGAAGCTAGTAATAAATAAATACATAAATAAGGAAAATCATTTTATACTAGCTTCTGCTTCTGCTTCACCCGCCTAAAAAGTGTATCATCTTAAGGGAACATTATATTGGGTTAAAAAGTAGTCTATGTGCTATTCTAGACTATAATCTATCTCTGCGCCAAAGAACAATGGCGAAATTTTAGCTGACTTAAATTTGAGCGTCTGAAAGTGAGTTATATACGAAAGACATTCTATTCATTGTCTATGTTTTTTAAAGTATAATTAGGCCTGGTCCAAAATAGATAAAATAAAAACATAATAAATAAAAAGTTATTTGATTTTTTAGTTCATTTCTTTAGCTTAGTGTTGCCATTATATATTTTATCTGCTAAGTGACAAGTAGTAACTATATTAAGTAATCATATCATTATTGTATTTATTGCAGTAAATGAGTTAACAATACATTTTATGTCTAAGTGTAGATGTTCCTTGCAGGTAGGTAAGAATATTGTAGTGTAGTAGAAATAAATGAATTACTTTCAATTAATGATTGGCAAAAAGACTAGTACCCAAGTCAAAAAAAAATATAACTTGGTTCTTGACGACAACCTTTTGATACACGTCAAAGTCACTTAGTTTAAATAAATATACTCTTTCCAAAGAGTATACTACACATTTCATGCTAAAATAACTAGGTAAGGGAAATACTAATGCGATATTCCCCTTTTACTTCCACGAAATTTAATAATATTACCTATTAAACACATTACTAAAAGTTACCCAGACATAACCTACAAAAGTTTATGACTGAATATCTATTATTCTCTACATTCTCGAACAAAAATTCTTGCACAAACTAATTCAGAACATCACCCTGAGTTAAACCAGATATTTTTAATTTAAAGACTTTCGAATTTAATCTCACCTAAAACAATGTATGGGCACCTGCCATTGTTCTTTCATCCAAATCCGTTCTTCCATTCTGTCGTGATTGAGTAACAAACATACATCCACACATACATCCATCCATGATATTACTAGTAAGGATGTGTGGATAACAATCTTATTAATATTATAAATGTGAAAGTTATACAAAGAGGAGACAGCTATTGAATTTCAAGACAATAACATTATTCAGCATAGATTTTCATATTATCTATTAAAAAAAGACGTGTGGCACTCGGGGACTGCCGCGGTAAAGCTATTGCATAGCATTTTTTTATCAACTTATGCAATTATAATTATTTATTTGTTTAACGGTTTACAAAGGGAATGAAAATTATAATGTAGAACGAGCTTAAAGGAGATCTAGTCCATGGTATATTATGTCTATGGCCTATAAGAAAATAAATTAGACAGACAGATGTCAAGTCAGAGGAAAATGTCAGAATATAAAAGTCACTCATTTTCTTTCACTATTTTTTCATCACTTTCTTCATTAACAAATGCACTTTGTTTATTTATATTTAAAACACTTTATACACAAATTTTACGCGTACAGCTGTTCACCAGCATTTGCTATTGACTGTTGTACATAGGCACACCTATGTATACATATATATACCTAATGTATACATAAGGGGCGCACATGCGGTGAGTGTGGTAGGGATGGTCCATCACTTCAGGCCGGAGAACAAGATAGCATAACCCCCCCCCCTTAAACTCGTTACCTAACCGGCAATTTTTTTTTACTTCAGTCTAAAAATATCAAAATGAAACTTCTATAAAATCGCGCAACAAACCCCTCCTGCCCCTCTCCGCTCCCTCCCGTCGCCCGATTTCGGAGCAGCTCGGGGTGTCAGGTTTTCGGGGTGTCAGGTTTATTTTCGTTACGGAATTTCTTGATTCGGTCGCCGCGCTCAATCGGTCGCCGCGCTCAAACTTCGCGATAAAAGCTATGCAATAGCTTAAAAATATGAAGGTGCTAAAACAATGGAAATGATAATAATATTATTATTTAAATTAATCACCTTTTTTCATTCAAAAATAGCTGATAAATGTGATTCAGGCCTAAATGTGAACGTATCTAAGTACCCTTAGGTTAAACTTTTATACATGCATGCAATTTAATTTAAAAATATAATATGAGCAGTACCTATTGTTTTTCGAAATTGGGACCGTGTCGAAATAACTTAAGGGCTTATTACACTACACGGTATTCAGGGACCTGAATACCGGGTCAATAAATCATTCCGAAGCAATAAGGTCGATATTATGAGAACCCTAACTCCCTAAAAGTTATTACACTACCCTGCATTAGAGTTTAGGGCCCTGAATACCGTGTAGTGTAATAAGCCCTTTACTGTCGAAATTCAGTATGACACTCACATTGCAGTTAGTTTGCCTATACACTCACCGCTTTCACGTTTGTATTCAGCACTTTTCACGGACACACCTCCGAAAACCGACACAACAGTCTAAACCCATCCTAGTCCCGGCTTACACAACTCGCATCATTCAAATCCGGTCTCATCATGTGAACTAACCCTAATACGGGCGTGTACGCCGGGCGTTAACGCTCCTCTGGACACGTTAATTGAAAACGGATTGGAGGTGACAGTGTAGAACGGGCTTTTTATACTATGCAACCTCACTCCTGGCGGTTTTTAGTGATTTATGTCATGGGCAAAATGAGGTGTTTTACAGAATTAAGATTAATGAATGGATTTTTCAGCATATTGGAAATATTTTTTCTACAATTGCTTTAATTTAGTTGTAAATTAATGTTTTTACAAGATTTTTATTAACTTGCAATGTATTGTATGTATTTATTTATTTATTTATATACACTTTATTGTACACCTTAATAAACAAGTAAAAAAGAAACTTAATACTATAATATACAATGGGCGGCCTTATCGCATTCCGCGATCTCTTCCAGGCAACCTGGAATGGACAGAAATTACCTGGACATGACATGGGGTTGTCAGTGGTGCGACAATAGCAACAATAAACATAAAATAGATACTCACTAGAAACAAAAATACATACATATGTTAAATAATAGATACATAAATACATACATACTTAATATATAAGCAATGAAAATCAATGATGTACGACAATCAGCACATTATGTCAAAAACCAAGAGCACAATCACAGCGATAGGTAATGTTCTTTGATGAGTTTTTTAAATACAGGCAACGACTGAGCACGTTTTATTATTTTATGTATGTGTAGGTGTGTAGGTCAAATCTTGCTACTGAATTGTAAAGCAGTTATCCGTCACCGATTAAGATGAAATCTTGCATACATGTTTAATTTGGATGACAACGCATGGTGCATACATGTTTAATTTGGATGACAACGCATGGTTAGCTAAGTGACGTCATTCTAAATCCAATATGGCAGACGACTCAAGATGGCGGACGGCCCATGATGGCGGACTAGTTATTTTTTGTGCACTGCCATGATATGGGTATCAAATGAAGGGGTTCACTGAGAAGAATACGAACAAAGCTTGTTTAAAAAAAGCTAGGATCAGATTAAAACTGGCGTATTTCTTTGAAATTATCTTTCTTAACTGTGTTGGGTTCCGCTTCAAGTCTAACCAGATGCAGCTGAGTAGCAACCATTTCCTGCCATGGCTATTATTTTACAGAATCAAAAAAACCTGACTACTTAAAAAGCGAACTAAAAAGACATAAACAAGAAGGAAATCATGCTGTGCAGTCGGAGGATACATATTCGCGTGACGGCTGACCAAAACCAGATGGGCGCCACAATATGGCAGCCAAAATTGGCCTATTTTTATTTTCCAATTTTAATGTAGCCAGTGAAACTCGCAACTTTGATTGACGTAAGAATCATCAAAATCGGCCAACGCATTTGGTCTCTACAACGCCACATAGGAACAAACATACATACATAGGTACATAGACTGATAAACATATTACCTACCCTACTTCGGCAGTCGGGTAAATATAGGTACCTACCAGATGCCTACTTAAAATAGACTTCAAGCTTCCTATAACTAACTCTCTTAGAAGCAAACAGAAATACTGCATAAATCTACCGATATGCCAGGTATTACCATTGATCAAACAAACTAAAACACTTTTCATGAAAAAAATGCTCTTATAAGTCATCATCATCATCATCATATCAGCTGAAAGACGTCCACTGCTGGACATAGGCCTCCCCCAAGCGTCGCCACATTGACCGGTCCCGTGCGTCTCGCAACCAGCGGATCCCCGCAACCAAGCCAAAGTAACAAGTCCAAATTATAGCAGTTAACACCAGTTTTCATTACAGTTCCTCATCAAAAACATAATAAGCCATCACACTCACGATTGACGGGATACAATGAGTACTGTATAAACTGCTGTACCTATTGTACCTACGTTTCGTATCCCGTCAATAGCACTACCGGCTCCAATACTGTTGTGAAATGTGTTGATAACGCATATTTTGTACACAAAACACTCGTCAGTGAGTATATAATAATTGTTGTTGTTCTTTCTTCTAATTATATAATAATAATTGTTTATAATTGATACTGTTTACTTATTACTATGTTATTGTGGAATGCGTGAGTACAATCAGTCTTGACTTCTTTTCTAATCAAGCTTGATGTTTTCGCAGTGAATAAAGTTATAATATATTTTATAGTAGGTATTATTTACGAAATACATTTTAATTCGAAATGTGTGAATGGAATAAATTTCCAGTTGGTTTTCTAATAATGTCTTTGTATTCTTGTTTCAATCCAAGTACATTACGCGTTTTATGTGTATCGTCATATTCTTTCTGACTGGACACCTTGGTTTTTAAGTTAATAAACTAGTATAAATTAAAGTTCATATTCTATTTCTACTAATCGTGTATGTTCATCATCATCATCATCATCATTCCAGCCGAAAGACGTCCACTGCTGGATATAGGCCTCCCCAAAGCGTCGCCACAGTGATCAGTCCTGTGCGTTTCGCATCCACCAGACGCCCGCAGCCTTGGTAAAAGGCAAAGCTCCCTCTAGGTGGAGCGAGCGGCCTGGTCAGTATGCAGTAATATCCACGGAAGACGCAACATTGGAAAGCTCCAATGTTGCGTCTTCCGTGGATATTACTGCATACTAATAGCTCATAATACTTAGTTCTTCAAGACCTCTACTAAGATTCAATACAGAAATAGCTATTCTTGTGAACCCTATTCTTTCACACATTAAAGGCTCAATTTCAAACCTCGATGGAAACAATAATGAGCAATCACATACCAGCACAGCTTCCTAAACTCCCATAATTGTATCCTGCCAAAGGCATTACGGCTAACATGATACCAGGAGGATAAGAGTCGACGAAGTAATATTTTTCGCAAAATGTGTCGCGACACAAAATTCAATGTTCAACGCTAGGAGAGGCCGCGCCTCTGGCGATATCACACGTGTTTGGTGCAAAGTTATAGGAAATGAGAAGGTGGAAGGATGATGCATGAATTTTAATCTAAAGAAACAAAATAAATAACGGACGAGAAAACAAAGAAACGACGCTTGTGTTAATAACTAAACGTTAAAAAAAGACAAGCTATTAATGAACTAAGAAGTACGACATGTAATAACCCTTGTAATCCCATAACATATGAGCCCAAACTCGATGGTGCTGCCATGTCTGGTTGAGGAGTTCCTATGGCCACCTTCCGGCTCCATCATGAGGCCAGCTCCATAGTACCATATTAATGCAATGTTTTCAAAGTTACATAAGTAGGCTCAGCTCCATAGTATCATATTAATTCAATGTTTTCAAAGTTACATAAGTAGGCTCAGCTCCATAGTACCATATTATTTCAATGTTTTCAAAGTGTCATAAGTAGGCTTAATCAAATGCCAGAAAATAATTTTATATTATCTTCGACATTCCCGTAACTCACATTATTGTGATTAATGCCATAGTAAATCAGAGCCATATATAAATTCTGTTTTCTTTTTGTGTACGCCATGGGTATGGTTTCCATACTAAGATGATCCTAATGATCTTTTAAGGTAGAAAAAAACTTTTTACAAAAAAATACTACAGACTTCCAAAAAAGAAAACTAGAAAGGAAAAATAACTTTATTTTTGGAAGTCGGTGTCTTTGGTAGGTACCAAATTTTTAAGTTATGGACACCGCTAGAGTTCTGTTGTATATCTCCGAAGTTCTTCATCAGATCTTCACCAAATTAAAATGTGACCAATTTCGGAATATACTCTTTCAAACAAAAAAAGATTTTTCAAAATCGGTCCACAATTGACGGAGATATCGGTGAACATAAAAACAAAAAAAAACATACGTAATGTCGAACATAGAACCTCCTCCTTTTTTGGTAAGTCGGTTAAAAATGAAATAGAATGCCAGTGTCGTTTTACAGTTCACTTCTACAGTGATAACCTAAACACCTATTAAGGCAACTAAAGAAATTTAAAACAATTATTCAATGCATGGTGTAAATATGTAGATAATTAAACACTAAACAAAAGTAAACTATACAAAATTCCTACTTACACTATATAAAAAAGAAAGGTACACTTAGGCGTCGAAGTAATCCTCCACATCACTGTCATCCGGGAACGTTTTCATTAAATATATCGCATTCGTTAGGGCGTTTTCAAATTACACTAATATTATAAAGGCAAAAGTTTGTGAGTGTGTGTGTTTGTATGCTTGTTACTTCTTCACGCTTAAATGGCTGGACGGATCTGGAGGAAAGTTGGAGAAAGATTATAGTCAGGAATAGCACATAGCATACTTTTATCTCGGGAATATGTTCCCTCGGGATAATTTTCGAATTTCACGCGGGTGAAGCCGCTGGCAGAAGCTAGTCTCTGCATTATTTATTGAAGTATTTAGAGGTCACTTCAAAATTACTCATATCAAGAAACGCAAGTCCTAAAAACCGGCCAAGTGCTTGTCGGAATTCGCACATTTAGGGTTCCGTATCAAATATAGAATATATTGGTATTGGTTAGCAAACTATACGTACTTAATAATAAACATTAACACCAAATTTAGAAGAAAATACAATAGAAAACATTTATTCAACACAACAGCAAAAATCACAAACAGGGATCATAGACAATTTCAAGTTCATAGGTCAATGGGAAGTTAAAATAATATTCGGTACAAAATTTTGCGATAGACGACGAACAGACAGGCGGACACGTAAGTGACAGCAATAGGGCTCCGTTTGGACCCTTCGAGTACGGAATCCTAAAAAGTTCCACACCTCTTTTACAAGAGAGCCTTCAGCTTAACCCCATACAATATTTATCTATCCTCCACCATACACTTACGAAAAGAATAGCCGCGGAAAGAAAGAAAGATTTATTATTCCTTCCCCCCTCTTCCTTTATTGTGTTACCATCCACAATCACGCTTCTATAACTTAAACCAGATCTTAAGGGTCTCTGAATCGCTATCCATTCTGTTCAGGTCTATTCGCGCGGCAAAATGAGATATCACTGGATATTGAATGACAGCGTTACTGTGAACGTGGTTTCACTATTTCGGATATATATTTTTTTCTTTACAAGCTTTTGTAAGAGGTTTCGTCTGCGTGAAAGTTGGGAATAAATCGGAGAAAGTTAGTACTGAGATAAAAATGACCTATTCCAAGTATTTTTTTTTTTGTAATTCACTTCAAAATTGATGTACAATCGAGTAACTATACAAAAAAAGTCTGATTGACACCTACTAGAGGTGAATCTTACATGCACATTTAATAAACACATTACCCTCCTTCGGCAGTCAGGTAAAAACACTTAATAATAAAAAAATATATAAATTTTTAACCGCCAACAAAAGCGTTGCAACATCGTCGGACTGCTGGATGCAAGACTGTACGTCTCGCATCCAGCAGGCCAAATCCGTTAAGTAGGATGCAAATTCAGTAACTTTTATATTTATACTAGCTGTTGCCCGCGACTTCGTCCGCGTGGTTAAGAAGATATAAAGTTTAATGATGTTTAACGCAAACTATTTTTATATTTCAGTCAACAGAAAATGCCTATCACACTAAGCCTCATTTTTTAAAGCACGACTTAGGAAAAAAATATAGGGTATCACAAAATTATTTCTTAGCTTATGTCTCCTACTCATAAACTCTAGACTTGCTAAATTTCAGGACAATAGTACAAAAAGACAACCGGACTTTCATACAAACATGCGAGAGCCCTTAAACCACCTTAATCCGGCCCTGTCGCAAAATCCGTTCTTAGCTGACGTTTACTAACTATGAACTACCTCCATGCCAAATTTCAAGATAGTAGTTCAAAAAAATGAAGCACTTTCATATAAACTTGCGAGAGCCCTCCTTTATCTGGCCCTGTCGCAAAATCCGTTCTTAGCTGACATCTACTAACTATAAACTACTTTCGTGACAAATTTCAAGTTTGTAGCACAAAAAATGAAGGACTTTCATACAAACTTGCGCGAGCCCTTAGACCCCTAAATCCGGCCCTGTCGCAAAATTTGTTCTTAGCGGGCGTTTACTAACTATGAACTACCTCCATGCCAAATTTCAAGATGGTAGTTCAAAAAATTAATCACTTTCATATAAACTTGCGAGAGCCCTTGGACCTCCTTTATCCGGCCCTGTCGTAAAATCCGTTCTTAGCTGACATCTACTAACTATAAACTACTTTCATACAAATTTCAAGTTTGTAGCACAAAAAATGAAGGACTTTCATACAAACTTGCGCGAGCCCTTAGACCCCTAAATCCGGCTCTGTTGCAAAATCCGTTCTTAGCGGACGTTTACTAACTATGAACTACCTCCATGCCAAATTTCAAGATTGTAGTTAAAAAAATGAAGCACTTTCATATAAACTTTTGAGAGCCCTTTGACCTCCTTTATCCGGCCATGTCGCAAAATCCGTTCTTAGCTGACATTTACTAACTATACACTACCTCCATGCCAAATTTCGAGATTACGGTTCAAATAATGAAGCTCTTTCATATAAACTTGCACGAGCCCTTAGATCCCCGAAGACCGCCCTTT
This sequence comes from Anorthoa munda, assembly GCA_945859665.1. Taxonomy (NCBI): domain Eukaryota; kingdom Metazoa; phylum Arthropoda; class Insecta; order Lepidoptera; family Noctuidae; genus Anorthoa; species Anorthoa munda. The sequence goes on along the minus strand of OX243900.1, from coordinate 7,788,942 downwards.
CGAAAAATCCGTTCCTAACAGACGTCTACTAACTATAATCTACCTCTCTGCCAAATTTTAAGTTAGTAACTCAAAAAATGAAGGACTTTCATATAAACTTGCGAGAGACCCCATAAATCCGGCCCTGTTGCAAAATGCGTTCTGAGCGTCGTCTACTAACTATAAACTACCTCCCTGCCTTTTAAGTTTGTAGTTCAAAAAATTAAGGCTTTTCATATCAACTTGCGAGAGCCCTTAGACCCCCTAAATCCGGCTCTGTCGCAAAATCCGTTCTTAGTGGACGTCTAATATCTATTAACTACATCCCTGCCAAATTTTAAGTTAGTAGGTCAAAAAATGAAGGACTTTCATACTAACTTGCGAGAGCCCTTAGACCCCCTAAATCCGGCCCTGTCGCAAAATCCATTCATAACAGAAATCTACTAACTATAAACTACCTCCCTGCCAAATTTTAAATTAGTAGCTCAAAAAATTAAGGGCTTTCATACAAACTTCGAGAGCCCTTAGACCCCCTAAATCCGGCCCCGTCGCAAAATCCTTTCTTAGTGGACGTCTACTAACTATAAACTACCTCCCTGCCAAATTTCATTTTTATACGTCAAGCAGTTTTCGATATTTCGTGATAGGTGAATGAGTGACCTTTCGCTTTTATATAGATATAAATAAGATTCTTCAAAAAAACTTTAACTCCCCCTAAATCGAATTGTGGGGGTAGATTCGAAAAACTTATAATGACAACCTTTATTGTTTACTTAGGTTGATATTTGTGTCAAGTTTCAAGTTTATTAACCTAAGAAGTAAGATTCTTCAAAAAAAATAATCGACTTTTGGGGGTATTTTTGAAAAACTAATAATTGCAACCTTTTGTTGCTTACTTAGTTGGGTATTTATGCCAAGTTTCAAGTTTATTAACCTAATAATAAGATTTTTCAAAAAAACTTTAACACCCCCTAAATCGAATTTTGGGGGTAGGTTCGAAAAACTTATAATGACAACCTTTATTGTTTACTTAGGTTGATATTTGTGTCAAGTTTCAAGTTTATTAACCCAAGAAGTAAGTTCCTTAAAAAAAAAAAACGACTTTTGGGGGTATTTTTGAAAAACTAATAATTGCAACCTTTTGTTGCTTACTTAGTTGGGTATTTATGGCAAGTTTAAATTTTATTAACCTAACAATAAGATTTTTCAAAAAAACTTTGGCACCCCCTAAATCGTCTTTTGGGGGTAGTTTCGAAAAACTAATAATAACAACCTTAATTATTTATTTATTTTAGTATTTGTGTAATGTTTCAAGTTTAGTTACCCATGAAATAAGATTCTGCCATACAAATTTCAATACCCCCTAAATCGACTTGAGGGGGTAGTTTCAAAAAACTAATAATGTCAATCTTTATCATGTATTTAGATTACTATTTGTGCCAGTTTCAAAAATATTAGCCGAAGGAATTAGATTTTTCATACAAACTTTGCCCCCCTTTTTAACCCCCTTAGGGGTAGAATTTCGGAAAATCCTTTCTTATCGGATGCCTACATCATACAAAGAATACACCTTTCAAGTTTCAGGTCTTTACGTTCAGCGGTTTGGGCTGTGCGTTGATCCGTCAGTCAGTCATTCAGGACAAAGCATTTTATATATATAGATTACCAAAATAAGTAACATAAAATCTGATTTCCCGGAAGGGTACGAGCAGAGCTGCTAATATTATATTGGTAAGTTTCATCCAAATCCGTATAGCCCTTATGACGTGATTGATAAAAACAAACAACCAAACTCTTAAACATAACAGACACACATGTATTTTTAAATTTATATTTTGTTGTTGGGTATTTCTTTTTTACATTTTCCTCCGTATTTTTTACAAAAGGGTTTTCGATATTGGTGTTAAGGCAGCAATATAGGCGTATATTGTATTCTCCAATGGATTAGGGGTCGTCAACAGTTTCTTTGGAAGCGCAATGACCGTTTCGGTTGGGTCCTTATCTGGTCTCAGACTGGAACATTTTTTGTGGTTCGGCGTGATTGTTTGTAGAATTCGGTGTTCCATATTATTGGGTTAACGTGACTTTATAGATTTATGAAGAAGTATTCATTAGAAGTCTGAAACATATACCTACACAGAATTAGCCTTAGTAACAGTGGAAGTAACATTTGGTTTACTTTCAATTTTTATAATAAATATGCGTTTATAACTATGAATGTAATTGCAAAATAAAAATAAAATAAAGAAAAGAAAATTGTTTAATAAAATAAGCATTTTTCTTAATTTTGGTGAAAATGCTTCTTATTTTAAACAATTTTCATTATGACTGGCCGTTTCTTGTCAAAATATTAGAAGATGCCATTAGTCTTTTTTTATTATTTTTTTACTTTTAGTAAACAGTTTTTCGTACAAATCGACTTATACCTTTTGTATTTTTGTAGTGCAACCTTTTTAATAAAGGAAGGAAGGAATATAATCTATGTGGCTGCATTGGGTTTAAAAGCTGTGTTGTAAAGGTGAAATTATCAAATGGATATAGCTGTTAACGGTGTTTCGTGGCATTCTGATAAAAAAACGTGTATAATAATAATATATTTTATCACCAAAAGCCTATCTTACAATCGGTCAAAGATTAAAATTATTAAAAGACTTATTAAAACAACAGGTAATTTTTTATATATTCTAACTCCTAAACCAGGTGTATATTTCTGTGACTTAGGAGTCCGAAAACTGAATTGTACGTACACCTTTATTTAGGGCTCTAACTAAGGATTTTACAAGCTTTTAAGTGACTGATAAAGAATGGTTTGTGTTTGTATTTGACGGACATGGCCGTCATCTACCCCAGTCACCAGGGAGAGTGGAACCAACGAGAGATGTCGTGCGGTGTCCCACAGGGATCGGTCGTGGGGCTGTATCTGTGGGACATCGGGTACGACTGGGTGCTGCGCGCCGACTTAACTAGCGCCGTAAGCGTGGTTTGCTACACTGCCGACACGCTGGTCTTGACGCAGGGGAGGTCACCCAGGTCTCCCAAATAAAGGTAGAAGGGGTTCACATCGGCGTCGGGTCGACTATGAAGTACCTGGGACTCGTCCTCAACAGCCATTGGAATTCCGTGGAGCATTTCCGAAGTTGGGCTCACATACTGGAGCGGGCCGGGGCTTCTGCCCAATCTAGGGGGTCCAAACGGCTCCTGCCGAAGGCTGTACGTGGGGTTCGTGCGTTCCATGTCCTTTTACGTGGCACAAGTGTGGGCACGCTCCCTGAGACGGCGACCAGCCCGCCCATTGAACGCGACACAAAGGGTCATGGCCATCCAGCCGGTCCGGGGATACCACACGGTCGACAGTGAGGCGGCGAGCCTCCTTGACGGATTGCCGCCATGGGTCGTCGCGCACATATGGGACTGGCCCGAGGAGGCAAAACGCCGGGGTGAAACTCACACCACACACATCGTGACTCGGTGGACAGAGCTCCGGCAGTATCTCGCCATTGTGTGCCCGGCTCTGGCTCAAGCAACTGAAGGAACGGGTAGGTTTTAGTAAGAGTAAAAGTCTGACATGCCCTGATGAAACGAGTCATCCAGAGCGGGAGAAGTCATTGGATGATATGCCAACCCAAAAAAAAAGTTAGTTACGGGTGGTAGACTTTTGCAAATTAACCCTAATCAGTAAGGACGGAGACCTCTCAAGTAAATATAAAGCCCTTCTACTCACATGCGTTAACAGACTATCCAACCTCGTTAGCACTCCCATCAGTTTCATTCCTCAGCAGCTTAACCAACTTCATTATAAGTCTATCAGAACTTAAAGCGGGTAAAGCCGCTTAAGTACCTATCGAGCAATAAATAAGTTGTATAGGAACACTTGTTTACACCCAAAGTTTCCAGTCAGCTGTCAAAACCAGCAACCATTGACGAGGGTTCTCTTGTTGGTACGATTATTTAGTTGACCTCGGGTTTAGCTGCTAATTTAGTGGCTAGTGCCGTTACGGCTTTGTGTAATCGATTCATGATTTTGACAGTTGAGATGTTTGAATTTCGAAGACTTCAATGATTAAGGAATAGTGTGTTCGGTTTTGATGTTTCTGATGTGTCTGACTTTTGGTCCTTGATGTCAAACGATATTTACGGGTTTTGACTTTAATGCATTTTATTTTGCAATGAGTTCTGCAAAAAGGTGAAATAATTATTGCTTAGCCAGACTGCTTAATTTTTTTTATTAGAGCAAAAGTTTTCAAAATTCTCTCTAAGACATGTCAGTGTATTTTACGAAAGATACAATGATAATTCAATGATGAAATGTTGTTATAAAAAGGCAAAGCATTATTATTGCAGTGAGAGCGCTATGTACGCCTTAATTGCCATGTGTGTGTAATATAAATAAATGAAAAAGACTGCATTTTTTTTATTAAATCTTAAATAAATAAAAGCAAGATATACATTTATAAAGATCAGTCTAAAAAGCAGACAGGCACAAAATAAATAAGATCTTTAAGTTCAAACAGAATATTATTTTCCTTACTTGATATAGACTAGGCGTCCAGCTCGGGTGTCAAGCTGCCTCGTGACGTCGCGACGGAAAATAAAATGTGCTTAAAGATTTAATATGCAGGGAACTTGTAGCTTTAAGAATATTTGTTTATATTCTTTGCTAGACTAGCTAAAATGATTTACTTGTTTGATGTTTGGACGTTTCGCATATATTAGGGGTTAAAGTATGTTCCGATTTGTACTGAAAATTGAAATTAGGTTATTTTTATTTTAACCTATTTATTTAATCAAAATAATTAATATTATTATCTATAAATTGCTGCCATCTAAAAGGAAGGTCATTTATGCCTTTGCAATAGAACTCTGGTGATCTAGATTCGACAAACTGTGTGAAAGCATTTTGTACTGCCTCCTGAGAAGAAAACTTTTTATCACGTAGAAAATTGTCCAAATCACGACAATAATTATAGTCCGTTGGAGCAAGGTCTGGCAAATACGGAGGGTGACGAATGGTTTCTAATTGCAGTTCCTGTAGAGTTAAAACGGTTTCTCGTGCTGTATGAGGTCTCACGTTGTCATGGAGCAATAATGGTGAAGATCGATTCATGAGACGGGGCTGTTTCACTGCTAGTTTTGCTATCATTGTTCGGAGTTCGGCACAATAGACATCTGTTATTGCTTGACCAGATCGGAGAAAGCTATAGTGAATAACACCATGCTGAGACCACCAAACAGCTACCATTACCTTTTTATTCGTAAGCTTTGCTTTAAGCCAGGCCAGGTTATACGCCACAACAGTGTCCCTGTTGCGGCGTTTGACCTGGGGTCAGCCATTGCATTTTTCGCTTACGGTTATCGTAAAGAATCCACTTTTCATCACATGTCTCAATTCCAAAATAAAAGAACCAGAGAAGATTATGAGTGTCGCAAGACAATTAGGCAAAAGTAACCACAGATTGGGTCTCAAACATCAGGAACCAACACGGTGGGCTTGGAAGGAGACGGCAAGATAAGTTAGACACCTTAGATAAAGTTGGACATCGTTTTCACAGATAATTTAATTCTAGCATGGTTACCTATTTATTTTAATTTTAGCTCCGTTTGCTAAGGAAAAGATTCCTTTGAGCTTTGTGTCACATCAGTCTAAAACGTAATACTATTATTATATATGATTCTCCATATTTCCAATAATATAAGTTTGTAAATGTACACCAGCATTATCCAGGTGTTTGGATATTGGCTCGGACACGTCAGGTGTCGTGGATCTCTGAAATTGAAACTTTGTTATTGATTCACGGGCCACCATTCTATAGTAGTATAGAATGCAATGTTCTATTGATTTTGTGTCTTATCACTAGCTTTTAACTCAAGAAACCGTTTGAAATTCTTATATGTTTACTTTATTCATTTCTGTATTTTATTTTAGTAACCAATTTCATAATAACGTTAGTAAAATCAGTGATTGAATTGATTAGTGCAAAATTACAATTTTAATAGGGGTCTTTAAGTCAAGAGTGAATAGGTTACTTCTAGGCAAGCGCGATCCATCGTCGACCACATCATCGCTTACCATCAGGTGAGATGGTGGTCAAGCGCGAGCCGATATCAAAAAAAAAAAAAAAAGAAATAATATTGTGTGTCTGTCTGTCTGTCACCAGGCTACAGCCTGGCTCTCATGAACCGTGATAACTAGACAGTTGAAATTTTCACAGATGATGTATTTCTGTTGCCGCTGTAAAAACAAATACTAAAATCAGAATAAAATAAATTTTTAAGTGGGTCTCCCATACAGCATATGTAACTTTTTTGCCGTTTTTTGTGATAATGGTACGGAACCCTTCGTGCGCGAGTCCGACTCGCACTTGGCCGTTATTTTTGTTACTTTTGTCGCTATTGTTTCTGCTGTGTCGAATAAATGTTTTCTATACTATTCTACTAAAAGCACAAACAAGGTTTACACTTTCAAGCATACGGTAACTTTTGTCCTCACAGAAAGGAAAGTATAAATAAAACCAATAGGACATTTTCGAACTAAAAACCGTGATTTGGAAAGAGCAGGAAGTTGAAACCGGATGTAGCAGTCTGCTGCAGGGGCACTGCAACCGTCGCGCCGAATATTCACAGTTTCCGGTGCGACGCAGATACAAGGCAGAAGGTTCAGTTCCGTTCCTGTGAAAAATAACATTTCAGTTAACCAGAGTACCTATAAATAGATGATAGATGAAGTCTGTACAGGCACAGATAATATAATACTAGCATACAGATGCCTCATTCCATACAAAGAAATCGTGCCGACGCGCGACGTTTTCGTCTGATTAAACTGATTATTTTTTGTACATAAATCCGTTCCATGGCGATAGATAGATGGTGTTATTAGTGACTTGCAAGTAAAAGGGTTTCCTCGGTTTGTAATTTCTTTTTCTTGTAATACAGTGACGATTTGTTTTAAAGTAATTTTTTTGCAAGTTTTCACAGTTTTATTGCACTTAAATAGTATAACAATACAAAGGACATGGCTAAACTACTGCCCTTAGCGCGTCTAGAAATTTCTCACTAGCTCGTAACATTTAAATATTCATTAATGAATTATTACAGTTTTATTATTCTTCAAAAACTTTCGTGAATTAAATAAATAATTAAAAGTTTTTTTAATGTTTTTGTTTGACAAGAAGAAAATAAGATTCCGTTCTACGAAAAATTGTAGTCAATAAATCTACTTTTAAAGACATGTGCGTAAGTCGAGACGAACAGAATTCATTATTATTTACTTTTGTACCTATCGCAATACATCTCAAATATTCATTAATGTATTATTACAGTTTTTAAATTCTTCTAGAACTTTCTTGATCTATCAAATAATTAAAAGTTTTGTCATGTTTTTGTTTGACAACAAGAACATATGATTCCGTTTTACAAAAAATTGTAGTCAATAAACCTACTTTTAAGGAAATATGCGTAATTCAAAACGAACAGTATTCATTATTATTAATTTTTGTACCTATCGCAATACATTTCAAAACCTTAGAGATAGAACCTTAGATGTTGATTTATTTAATTGCATTTATCTGATTTCTAGAAATTATTGGCTTAATCTGGAAAAAAACGGCACTTAAATAGTGCTGACACTAAAAAGTTACAATCGATTCTTCTAGATTACACTTGATTCGATTAGAACCTAATTTAAAAAAAAAACATGTTGGGGGTATCGTGGGAACTCGCTTTGAACGAAGTTAAGTATTAATATAGAGCCAACTAGTATAGACTTAAGTTTCAATTGCGTATTGATTCATCATGAGATGCATAAACTGTGGTGTCCATAAATGACAGATCTTTAAATCAGACAGCCGGGGACGGCTTAACTAGTTTGCCAAGGTACGAAGGAAACTCGCTATGTAAAGATGGTACACGATAGAACCACGAAATTACCTCGGCTAGCGTTGCGTAACCTTGAACCTGTGTTATTAAGCCACGAGCTCCTCTAAACGCCTTAATAAAGTATCATAGCAAAATCTCATTCTTTTACAAGTTTTTATACCTATTAATGTAGGAGTTTCGACGATTTTATTTACAGGATTGTGACTATATAAAAAGTTCATATAACTTTTTTCATATGAAATACTAATATTCAGCTATTGTTAATGTTTATTCATTGCTAGGGCAGTACTTAATTTCCATACTTAATTTAGCCATGTCCTTTGAACAATTGAGTGGAATGCCTTAGAAATTTAAAACCACGCCATCTATTGGAATCAATTTTAAATGATCCGTTCAAATAATCTTTGAAATGTGAATTAAGAGCCCAATATTCCATAATATTGTGCTTAGGAGAGTTGATTAAACAAGAACATACAAAATTTATGTTAATTTCCAGAAAATGTTAATTTTACACACAATTCGATAACAAATCGGTACACGAAATTCTCTTTCTTAGCTCTGGGACACCGTGCTAGCATAGTACAGGTAGTATTTTTTACATGTACATAGATTTAAGTTAACAAAAACTAGTAAATAAAGAACGAACGATCGAGCCGGATTCCAAATATGGACACGTAAGTGCTGATTACAATTGCCGATCTTTCTTGAAATGGTGAAGGAAAACATGAGGCAGCCGATATTTCAAATTAAAATGAGACCATGTGACATTCGCCAACCCGTGCTGTGTCCATTTTTTGTTTGGGAATTCAACCTAATACTTGGTAGGTACTAAGGTAGGTACACTAGGTTCATCACTTTCAAAATCAAGGCATTTTCCCTATAAAAATATGAAATGACGTTACAAATGAAGTGACTAGATTGAGATGACGGCGAATATAGATGTATGGAGGAAGATGAAATAAGCGCAGGAGAACCATGATGACAAAGAAGACAAAAATTCCTTCATTTAAATTATGCTATCTAGTTTGAATTGGACAGTTGAACTTCTGTCACAAACCTTTGTAGCTTTATTTCAGTTCGCTACGTACGAATGAGACGCTTAGAGGAAATGAATACGTCTGCCGATTGAAAGATACTATTGAACTTTCAGCGAAAATCAAACGGATTCTTCAAGTCCTCTTGTATTACTCATTGTTTTTCTAAATACCTAATAATACTTAAGAAAACAATAAAGATTGTTAAAACTTCTAAAACTGATGAAAGACGTTTATGAAATACATGATACAAAGCTTAAAACATGGATCAACTGGCAATTTCTTGGCAAAATATTTTGACTACAGTCACCCTTGAGCTCAAGACAAAGTCACATTCTACCGGCGAAAATGGTTGACAAAAGTTCAAAATATATCAGACCATCTTCTGCGAGCTGTTTCGCCCATGTCAAAGATAGAAATTATTTCAAAGGAAGGTACTTCCGGGATAAAAATATCCTATTGTTTGTTATCATTGTTTCATTTATTTCTCGTCATTACTAACTTAATTTAAGTACTACTAATACTATTTTAAGGGTTTAGCTTAAGTATATTCTTATATATATTGTATGTCGTTTTGTGACAAATAAACACTTTTTCTTTCTTTTTTCTTCTTTCTATGCCCTTTCATATCTATCTCTATACCAAAATCCATAAAAAATTGTTTAGCGGTTTATATGTGAAAACGAAGATAGACGACGATGATGTCGCTGATGGTAAGAAGTTTCCCCAAACACTGGCTATCACTTAAACACTTAACAGTGGCTCTATTTATTGAAAGCGTACAAACTAAATACACAACAAGCGTACAACAACACACAACACCCACACACACAACACACACACACAACACACACACACATTTTTCTTTCTTTCTTTTTTTTTCAAATAATTTACCTACTACCTAAATTCAACTGTCCGTCCTCAACCGAAATCGGTTTGGCTGTAACTCAACAAAACAAATCATGTTCACAATTATTAATACGCTCTAACAGTCCTTTAGAACAAAGCATGTGTAATCCGGTTTTATCAATTACAACGTGAATTTATTACTGATCTGATCAAAGTAAATTAATAACAGTTTTGGATATTAAATCATGCAATGAATGACACTGTTTTCGAATCGGAAACGAGAAACAGATTTGGAAATGCATTAGCCATTATTTGTACTGAGTATGGTCAGGATTCAAAATCGAGACAATTTTATGAGTGATAAATAAAAAATATATTATTTTTAACACGATTTTGTCCGCGTGAAAGTCGAAAATTATCTTACATTCCTGAGAAGTATTAGGAGTTTGTCTTAGTCTAGTTATGGTATTCCTTGTACCAAACATCCTTTCAACCAACAGGAGACCAGGATCATCCCTCGTCATCTGCAATTGGCCGTCCGCAACGACGCGAAATTGAACCAGCAATTACGAATTAAAATAAATAAATACAAGGTATATAGCGTATTATTTGCTGTGGCAGCCTCAAGGGTACCACCAAGAGATATTTAACGACATATTCATAGTAGGAAGATGTACAAACTACATACTTAATAGCACTAATGTGGTTACAGATAAGCCATATTGTAAACGCCTAGCGGTAGACGAGATGCAACCAACCATGGAACATGCAAAGCGTGTAGGTCACCAAGGGTGAATTGGCAGGCAGCTGATTAAGTTTTCGTAACCCGTCTATTTACGCTATCGATAGATAATCATGAATATTTACGACACTTGAAAAGGTTTACAAGAGCAATAAGAGTGTCTAACGCACATTGTATTTTAAAAAGCAATACTTGTTTTCCTTAAGGGCTAGTCGACGGCACGAACTATTTTGTGCGCGGGGTTAAAATGCATGCTATATCAACCGACAAAACGTGTGGAACAGATAGATGCTGTTATGAGCAGTAAGAAGCTAGTTCGCGTACGAATACACACTTTTGCAAATTTGTAGCGAAATGGATAATGATTTAGAACGAAAACGAGCGCGCGATATTTTATAAACAGACCTTTGGGAGTCTGGATATCATGAAAAAACGACTGAATGTATCTATTCAAAATAAAATTATTTGCATTGTTAAACTACTAATCTATCCCTGTATGGAGGCCGTTTTTAAATTTTCTTTCTACTTATGGTACTTATTTGCGCCCAAAGATGCATTAAAATTAGTGTTGAAATATGGAACTTTCGAAGCTCATAACTTTCAAGTAAATATGTTTTTTCTTCCATACAGGGCTAGATAATGAGACAAATTGATATCATTTTTTATTTTGAACGTACATTGTCAAACAGTGGTGTAAAAGCCAGACTACGTTTGTATGGAAGAATTTTCAACTAGTGTACCCTTAATGAACTTGATCAATTTTAATTACAGAGCACTGAGATGCCTCGATGACCACTGCTAGAGGCGGTATTGCAAAAACTTCATATGAAAACCAAGCGAGACAGTGAGTGTCATAGTTTACTCATAAAAAATAATCATCATCAGCTGCCAAAACTCACCTTAAAAAGCTACAAACATGTCAAAATAAAATAATTAAAATCTTATTCTATTATGATTATTTAATATTCTCTCAAAAGGTTTTTAAAGAAACAAAATTAATGAATATTGATAAAATTTATAAATATAACACACATAGTTGTACGTAAATTAATGAATAGAGATATACATACACAAATATACAAAAAAAAAGCAAATTCAAAAGCGCATGACGAGGCAGGCTAAACACAAAATTTTAAGAGCGTCGAGGACAAACTACGGTAAAAGGGCTGTCGTGTATGACTGGGCAGAACTCTAACTCTATACCTAAAGTAATTAAAGAATCGAAATCACTTCCAACTTTTGAAAGGCTATTATAGCACCACCTGAATCTATACTAATAATCTACACCAATGTTATAAAGAGGAAATATTTTTTTGTTTGTTTGTTAGTTTGTACCGAATAGGCTCCGAAACTACTGGACCGATTTAAAAAATTCTTTCACCAATAGAATGCTACGTTATTCCTGAGTAACATAGGCTATTTTTAATCCCGAAAACGGGTCCTGTGGGTTGGCCCACGGGAGCGAAGTCGCGGGGAACAGCTAGTCTATACTAATCTATACTTAATAATAATAATATTATAAAGAGGAAAGGTTTTTTTTGTTTGTTTGTACCGAATAGGCTCCGAAACTACTGGACCGATTTAAAAAATTCTTTCACCAATAGCAAGCTACTTTATTACTGAGTAACATAGGCTATTTTTTTATCTCGAAAACGGGTCCTTTCGCGGTAGCGAAGCCGCGGGCAATATAGCTAGTAATATTATAAAGAGGTTTTTTTTTTTTGCACCGAATAGGCTCCGAAACTACTGGACCTATTTAAAAAATTCCTTCACCAGTAGAAAGCTACATTATTCCTGAGTAACATAGGCTATTTTTTTTTATCCCGAAACCGGGTCCTTTCGCGGTAACGAAGCCGCGGGCAACAGCTAGTATTGTATAAATTGTAAGTTTTTGCCGTTCTTATAACTTAATTTTAGTTTATTACCAAGTGAAACTAGCGCTAATCTTTTATTTTCCTCATAGGAGTGAATAACTGTATTCTTTTTGGGCGAAATAAATTTCTTAAACCTGTATCTTCATCATATCAGCTGAACGACGTCCACCGCTGGACATAGGCCTCCCCCAAGCGTCGCCACATTGACCGGTCGCGTGCGTCCCACATCCAGCGGATGCCCGCAAACTTCACCAGGTCATCGGTCCACCTAGTGGGAGGCCTTCCAACGCCAGAACCAGAACTTAATGACCGCCAGAACCAGAACTTAATGACAATTCTACGGCTATTCTATAGCCCAAACATTAGCGTTAATTGTGTGAATACGAATATTATTAGTACATAATATAATATCAATCTTTACTTAAAAAAGTCCGTTGTTTCCAGTCTCCATGCTCTTTCTAAAACAATTAAGATGAGGCAACTCAAATTTAACATATTATTAAAGAAAGCGTTTTATAACATTAAATATTACGTTGAGGACAAAAAGGCTTGGGATTGAGCTGCTCCAATTAATTTAGTTTTTTTATTTTTATTTTGCACCGTGAATTTAGATTTTTATTTTTTTTTATTTTCTTGCTATGACAAGAATATTTACTTTTTAAAGTATTATATTATTTTATTTTAATTATTGTGAATGTGAAGACTATGTGGATCATTCTTTTTTTATTTTTTATTTTAATTTTTATTAGTTAGTTTTTAATCAAAAGACCATTTCAGACATCAGTCTACATGATCTTCACATGATCTAACCAAGATTTTGTCTGGACTTTAAAAGAGACTGTGACCTCTGAGTTTGTTTCGGCCTTTCTTCTCAGAGTAGTCAGACAGGAAACGCTGACCTCATCTAGTTTTTAAAATACGATCGATATGTTAAAGTGTTTGTACAAACCAACTTACAGAAATAAAATCATTTTATCATTTATTATTAAAAAAATACCTTCCTTTTCACAACTTATGTACCTATGTATTCACTTTTCCTATTCCTTCCTATAGAGTACATTAAACCGTGTACTTCCCGATACACAATATAACACACCATTATAGATAAAAGCTTCGATCGAGAGTACTTGGAACCCTGGTAATCATGTTACAATATGATCGAGTTACTATCTCGACTCGAGGTTGATCCCGATTCCCCGGGAAAAGACCGACTGAGATTTTTTATATTGGTTTAAGTTATAAGATACTAAGCCTTTGCCCTCGGTTTCGCCCGAGTAAAAAGTGTTTTATCATCCTAAGGCAAAAACTTTTTATGTATTAAACGGATAGTTGAAGGTCGCTCCTCACTCAGATCTTAAACCATAGACATATAATTACATAATTTCGTCATAAAAAAAGTTTTTTTTATGAATTGTAAACAAGGTCATAAAACAAGGCTTTTTATGAATTGTAAACAAGGTCATAAAACCAGGTTTTTTTATGAATTGCAAAACCTGTACAGCAAATTAACAATAACAGTAGGTATTTGGTTTTCTTTCATAAAACAAGGGTTTTTTATGAATTGTAAACAAGGTATAAAATATATTATTTTTCTTGCAAAACCTGTACTTTAAATTAAAAATAAGAGTCTTTGGTTCTCTGCCATAAAACAAGGATTTTTATGAATTGTAAACAAGGTATAAAATATATTATTTATCTTGCAAAACCTGTACAGCAAACTAACAATAACAGTTTTTGGTTTTCTGTGGATTGCTTCTACCTATTTTTTGCAACCACTATAATATATATATTTTTAAAGGTTATTTTTTGGTATGTATGTAGAGGAATTATCAACTCCCCATTTTATACTTTCGATGTCGAAAATCGCTTTCGGCTTATACTTTAAAAAATTCTACTCATATCTACGAAACGCAATAACATTGCCTGATTTCTTTTAAAAAACGCGTTTTCGTATCTTATGTAATCAATGTAGTATGAATTTAATTTATCATTGGCAATTTTGTTTTACTCCCTATTGAAATATCGAGAGTCAATTCAATAAAATACAATAAATTGCCGGAGTAATCTCGCTTAAATTTCATTGGTTGGGACTTGCGAATGAAGCACGAACACTTTGTTATTTTAGCAATTGATTACGTACTTAGCACAGTATAGAAAAGTGTGTTGAATAAAGTGACAAAAACTAGGAAAAGTTTCAAATAATATAAAAGAAAAAGAAAGAAAGAAATCTAGTTTATTTGGCACACACAGATACACACAATGTAGGTATAAATAAAAGGGAACTTAATTTTAAAACAATTACATACATACTTACATAGTGTGCTCCGCGGCTGCGCCAAAAAGGTCCAGTTCAACAAAATGCCAGACAACTAGGAGTTGCCTGACGCCGGTTTTCAACTGATCCTTACCTTACCTTATGGGCTTGCATGGGGATGCAATTACCAATATCTAGGCTTTTATGATGGTTTCCGATTTGAGTATTTAGATAACTCCAAATATTCAAAGCAACTGATCCCTGGTTAAAAATGTGTCAGACGTCAGGTTTTAAGTCTAAAGTGGCGTTTGAAAAATATTAAACTTGAATGTCTTGGTTCAGAATTTGGAGGATAGTGTTCGTTAGTAATCTTAAATTAAGAAACAATAATTTTGCATTTTAATGAACCAACATTTGAAAATAACTAACCCATCTCTCTACAATTTAAATATTGCCCACAAAACCTCCCAACATATCGTCACAGATGACGCCGGACGGTTCAGGTCCTTCCAGACCGTCACCTAACACACAAAACCCTTGATTTTTTGCCCTCGTCCATGTTTCTGTCCACGAACAATTTTTCAAAGCGCCCATCACGTGGTGTCACTCGCAGCTCGGCTAACAAGGGTGCACATAATTTCAGCGGTCCGTCGGACGCCGAAAACTTGACAAATCCGCTTAAATTTCTCAAATGTGTGCACCACTTTGATAGGGTACGCAAATATTAGGAGTAATCTCATTATTGTGAGTTGTTGTGGATGGGTGCTTATGTGAAGGTAAATAATGTAATTTAGGATCCGTACCTATCCGTGTATTGATATACAAATTAGATTGTAAGGGACGACATACAAATATTCCTGACTGACAAAGATATTCGTCAAACATTCCAAGGTTTGTAGCGATCGGTATACGATAATCAAATCATGGACAATGAGTTCTAAACTTCATATGTTGTTTCAAGAACAAAGAACAGCATTAAGTAAAATATATTACAAGAAGTAAACATTTTTCAAAACAACAAAATGGTAATAAAAATAATATTTTATAAACACAAAACAAAACTTATTTCCATTTATCAAAGGTTCAAAAACAAAGACAAAAGACATTAAATTGCCATTCACTAGTAGTATCTATCAATGCAGTTCATAATCATATCCCATACTGGTGCCACAGAATAGTGTATGAATAGAGTGTAAAGGTACAAGTTGCTAGCAGACTACACGCAGCAGCAGCAGACAAGCGATGGCGACGTGTCGTAGCTTCATGTCGCCACGACACGTCGATGCGTCCTTTCGCTGCATTTATGATTTCGAACCCGACTGCAGACGGCAGCAGCAGGCGGCAACGCTGTATTCCTATTGGTTCTGAGTGTTCCGTGAGACAAAATGTCTGACTACACTGGTCACTACTGAACTCCGGTCGGGCGACACGTCGTCTGCGATCGTGCGACGTATAATCCGGCGACGTGTCGCTAGTTGCGGAAGGTATTTCATAGAAATACATAGAAATCAGTAGTGTCGCTGCGACACGACGTCTGCTGCTGCTGCGTGTAGTCGGCTACCAACATGTACCTTTTACAAAACATAACATCACGCCTGTATTTTCTAATAGGTTGGGCAGAGGTTTACCTATAGTACTGGGTTTATTTTCTTTCTTAGCGCTGGGACCACGTGGCTGTACGCATAGTGAAAGTATTTCCAAAACGCTTAGAGCGTAAGGGTGGAATGTCCACCATGAACCGATGGCGCATCGCCGTATGTCTTGAAGTCCGATGATAAAACGGGCTAAGCGGATCTGTCATTATATTGTTCAGCTTCTATTCAGAATTAGATCATGCAATTCCATCGCACAGACCCCGAAATGCAACCGATAAAAGTTCAAGGCTCTGAAGTTTTGATTCGAACAGTGCTGCATTGCCGATGAGCCTCTTGGCCCGTTTCGTTTCGATTGAATCTAGTGCATCAAGCTGGTATTTGGCAGATCCGTCCCAGAGATGAGAACAGTATTCCATGCAAAATCGAACTTGCGCTTGGCATATTGGCATCAACCGCACAAAAATCCAGCATCTGGACTGCTGCTAAGAAATTTCAGACGAAAAAACGTAGTATCAACCCAGGACCTCGTGTTCAGCACTAGAGCTTGACTATGACAAACAGTTATATTATTTTACTTTTGCAAAATGCTATGTGCCAAGGTTTATTTTCCTGCAACATCCATAAAAAGGTAGGTTTATAATCGGACGGGTGTTGTGTCTCCTGGGCAAATGCACCTTGGTTATTGTCGGGCTGTTAAATCTATCTACACTAATATAAAATAATATTATTAAGAGGAAAGATTCGTTTGTAATTTTTTTGTAATGGATAAACTCGAAAATTACTTTACCGATTTTAAAAATTCTTTCAACAGTAGAAAGCTACATTATTCCGGGTAACATAAGCTATTTTTTTATTCCGAAAACGGGTCATGTCAGGTGGGCTACGGTAGCGATGCCGCTGGGTAATGTTAGTATGTGACAACTTAGATTGCGCAATATAGGATATTTTGCGCGCGTTGTCTTTTTGTAGTTCGTATGTGGTGGTAAACATGCCAACACTACACTCACTAAGCTTCAAATTAACACTCCATTTATTAATTATTCTTTGTTTATTGCAGATGCAGAGACCGATGCAATTTATAAGCCATCAATAACACTGCTAATGACCCAAACTCCAATGTCAATCGCGTTGATTAATTTTATTCATTTTGTGATTGCCATATTAATTTTGTTTGGTTAAGTCTAGGACTCGGTTTGTTTTCAATATTGAGAGGATTTGCTTGGAACTGGCACGTAGTTATTACACTGTAGTTTCAATTGGACAGGTACGTAATTAATTTTAAATGTAATTTATATTTGTCTTGCGAGTACTTTGTTTGTTCAGCTGCAGAAATACAGTCTGAAATGACTTTAAATAAAATATTGTAAGTCTTTAATTTGCACTGATATCGTACTGAAAAATGTTTCTGGAAGGATAATAGGTATTGTAATCATCGTATGCACGTAGATTATTCAAGTGTAACACGAAATTAGGAAAATCTGCAAGTGCAAAAGACGATACATAAATGTTTCATGCTTCGTCGTAATAAGTATTAAACATAACATCACGCCTGTTTTACCAGAAGGTAGAGGCAGAGGTGACCAAACAGAACACTTATTTTGTCAGTTATGTTTCAGTTCCATGTAAAAGATGGTGAGCTAAGGTGAGACGCCCGCAGGTTAGGTGGTGAGAAGATCTTCGCAGATTGGCTTCTATGGAAGTTGCTGTGCATCGAGATAAACTGTGAGCGTTTGGAGAGGCTTTTATCCAGCAGAAGCAAGAATGTGGAATGATGATAACGATAATTGGTAATAATCCAGACTCCGTACTGCTACTAATCTAACGTAAGACGATTTAATTTAAAAATGTTCCTTGAATAAATCATTGTTTTATTACGGCGTTCCATTGCCTACCTTCCGGCTTTATCATCAGATCAGTTCGATGATACCATTTTCACCATTTATTTGAGTTTGCTTCATCACAGTCATTTAACTTATCATTGAGAAGCAGAGTGGCCATCTGTGATCTTTTTCATCAATTCCACTTCACCAAAGATACTTTCTAATTGCAAATGCTTAACATGTTGATGAAAATACCAATATCACTTCACGTGTGCCTATAAAATTTGAAGACTTGCCTCGATTTCTCCAGGATCCCATCATCAGATCCTGACCTGATGACTATGGGACTACCCGGGAAGTATGTCCTTTCAAACACATCATCATCACATCATCAGCCTATTAATGTTCCCACTGCTGGGACACAGGCCTCCTCTCTGTGAGAGGGAATGGGCCGTAATCCACCACGTGGGTATGTCTTCGAATTTTTGATTCTAGGACATGCCGGTTGCCTCACGAGGTTTTCTTCACCGTTTTTGAGAGCAGTGGTGATGAAATAATTTACACAAAGTAAAGCGCCTGCCTGGGTTCGAACCCACGACTAAAAACTTGTAAGTAACGGCTGATACCACTGGACCACCACTGCTCACTGGGCCACCACTGACTTTCAAACAAAATAGCAATTTTCCAAATCGGTCCAGGCGTCTTTGAATAATCGGGGAACATAGTTCATAACATTGAAAAAATATTCCGACGAATTGAGAACCTCCTCCGTTTTTTGAAGTCTGTTAAAGAACAACCACAATGAATAGCCATTGTTTATTAGCACGTATTAAGTGCGACTGTGTGACATAAACGCAGTTGTTGTCAACGCGGTCGCACCGTGTGTTGCTAACTTCAATTAGCCGCTCTATCACTGCTCTACCTAAATGGGTACGTACCTTTTTGCCTGTTATTTTTAAATCACATGTAAAAGAGGCAAGTCTATTGCTATCAATGCCGCATGAATCAGGACTCCACGCTAAAGTAAGTCGTTGAAAATTTCATCTGCCCTACAAAATCAACATCACCATTATTATTTTTCCGCCTGCCTTTATAGCATGTAATTTGGAGTCGGCGTAACATGTCTAGACGGTTTCGACAACCGACTTAGCGAGCAAAATGATCACTATCATAGTGCGATTTCTTCGAAAATTAATTCAGATAAAATAAATAATAAAATTTCGGCGTCTTTGAATAGATATATGGTCGAAGTTCACCAACGAGCTCACGCAACATGTCTTATAGTTACATTCATTTCTACTTGCAACCACCTAAATCTACTCATTTCTAGTTGTATCATCTCATACCCTGCAAAATATTCCTTCGAAAAGCAACCACATTGAATTATCATTGTTTAGTCGCACGTGTGAAGTGCGTCTGTGCGAATTATGCGACACAAACGCAGCTGTAGTCAAACCGGCCGCGCCGCGGTCGCACCGTGTGTTGCTAACTTTAATTAGCTGCTGTACCTACTGCAGACGAAGGGTTAAAGAGAAGCTTGAGCTGAAGTCAATTGTTATGTTGATTATGAGAGGGGCCGATTTCTGAATTGAGTATTTGAGGTTAAGAATGTGTCAAACCCTACTTAGGATAAAGTACAGTTTGACAAATAAATACTGAACTCGTTCTTATCCTCAAATATTTAATTCAGAAATCGACCTTAAGAGGCGATTCATCATCAATCAATACATATAATAAATCTGTAGAAAAGTAGTTTTTGTACATCGAAAACATTTCCAAAAATATAGCCAGGGTGTGTGCCGAAGCCTACCACCAGTTGGTGACACCTGATTTGCACCACCCGGGGACCACGTGTAGGGTATCAGAATAGGGTACATTCCTACGGACGTGGGTGACTCAGCCCCCAAAATTATTTCACATTTTATTTTTGAGAAATTATCGTACCCATGAAATGAAAGATGTTAGTTATGATGATGAGATATGTTAAGGCAGTAGAAATAGAAGTGAGACACCGAGTAATCGATACATATAAAAAATCTGTAGAAAAGTTGTTTTTGTACATAGAAAAATTATCCAAAAAAAAACATTGTCTGGGTGGTAAAGGATAACCAACAGAACCCATTTCCAGCATTTTTGGCTTTTTTGTCTGTGTGTTGGTTTGTCTACTAACTATTATTCATTAAAATTGTGCGTAACTTGAAGTATTATTTAGTTTTTGTTTCATCGCAATCGGTTTACTCTATCAAAAGTTAGATGAATTTAAAGTGTTCAAAAAGTAAAATATCTCAACACACGCAATTCAGATACTCGGACTGATGAACTCCATATTCGATAGATGGCGTTTTGCATTTGACGTCATTTTCTGAAAGGCGGCGTTAAGATTCACCGCGAAGGAATGGCCCTAGAAAAATTGGTAGGTAGGTAGGGTAGGTAGGAAGGTAAGTAGGGTAGGTAGTTGACGGGTGTGAAGCTGCGGGCACAGCTAGTAGGTAATAAAATGTGTTTAATAGGGCGTAATAGTAGATTGAGTGATGTTTTTGTAGTAGCAGTGACGGTTATGTTTATTATTATCGCAGAGCACGAAATCACCGCGCTGAGCTTTTATGTTTCAATCATATATATCAATAATTTATTAATCTCAAAAGGTTGACCACTATCTCTCCTTATGGTAAGCGATGATGTGATGGACGGTGAACCATGCATGCATATAAGTAACCTATTCATACTTGGCATTCTTGTTGCAAGAATGCCAAGTTACCTTTAAGTTACCTTTAAGTTACCTTTAAGTTACCTAAATACTGCAAGTTACCTTTATTAGCTGATATAGATAAAATACTTTTGGCAACGAATAAAATAGTGCAAGATTTGTTCTAGTACTGATCATTTCTAATTTACATACATATATAAACTCACGCCTTTTTACCATTGAGGTAGACAGAAACTACAGAACGCCACCTGCTACGATCTTTACATTCTTATTTTGCTTCACTCACATTCATACATCTAGTCATATACACACGCTGGAGAGTACCGCACACCTTGCCTTTCTGAAGAACATCACCTATAAGGTCTATGTATGTCTTTCTAGGGCGTCTCCTCCCGGCGTTTTCATTCACGTCTGCCTTGTAAATACTTTTCGTTAGTCATTTCATTCATCCTTTCAACATCTTAACATACTCTTTTCAATTTTCAGCTCATGCACACCTACCCGTAGTGGCGATGCATCACACAACATTTTACTACAACTACCCTTTTATCTGTTACAAAAATTCCTATGTATTTTTGTCCCGTTTTGACAGCTATAAAAATTCTTAATAATAAGTGAACTTGATGCTTGCAAATGATACTCGTTGTTTTGATTTTTCAATTTCTCACGTGGAAAGTTATCGCGGCATTTATAATGAGAAACGTCAACGGACTTCTCAGATTGTAACGATTTTAACCCACTACGCCAGTCGGCTTCATTTATTTTTAAATTATATTATACATCTTAATATATATAAATCTCCTGTCACGATGTTTGTCCGCGATGGATTCCTAAACTACATAACCGATTTTAAATTAAGGGTAGGGTAGGTAGGGTAGGTATTTTTTTTTTTTTTTTTTTTTTTTTTTTTTAATTAATACTAATCCCGCTCAACAAAGTTGGCGCCTATTCTGTGCAAATTCTTTCATTCCATTCCTCTTTCATGCCTCTCGTACTTTCATTCTTCATACCATGGTTCTTCTTGCATACGTCTTCTTGTATACAGTGGGTGGGACTCCCACTTTGTTTGATTACTTAAAGGCAACTTTATTTATTTAGTGTAAGGTTAAAAGAAAAAGTGCTACATATACAAGAATACAAAAAAGTGCTGTTGATCACAGTAAAATATGCAAAAAGTGCTGCAGATCACAGGTAAGGTACAGAAGTGCTGTTTATCACAGGGAATATCACAATATAAATAATGCCTTACATTTAGGGATGAGAAGCACAACAGTGCTTTTCACCATACAGACAATCTGTTTTCTTAGGTACTACCCCAGTGCAGGGTTCGTCATTGCAGTTTTGTGCGTGCTATTCTATGCTTCTTACAAATATTCTTATAATACTAGTGAAGCATAGTGCTGCTTCAACTTCGGTTTCGTGCAATGACGGTGGAGGCCACATTAACACAGTACACCAGGAACTTTTCCCTGTGTTGCTTACTCATGAGCCCATGCAGGCTCTCCTTCGTCAGTCTCCTGTCCAGCTCACATTCGAGTTGGTAGCGTTCCCTGATAAATAACGGGCAATCTACAAGTATGTGCTGGACAGTCTCTGCCACGCCTGGATCGCAGACGCACGATGGGTTATCCTTACACTTGAAACGATTCAAGTATTCAGAGAACCCGCCGTGCCCCGTCAAAACCTGCGTGAGAACGCCTGTGGGCCGCACCTGTTTTATAATACGGAAAGCCGCTATGGCATCCGGAAGAAACATTTTCGTCACAGAAGCTGTCTCGCCCGACACATATCTTCGGTTCCATTCATCAAGCGATTCCAAACGGATCTGTCGCTTGATAAATGATACCGGACACTGGTCGTAGTCCGGCTTCCTCCGTAACGACAATGCTGCCTTCTTTGCCAACTCGTCCGCTCGCTCATTCCCCGGCAGGCCCGCGTGGGCCTTGATCCAGAACAAAGACACAGCTTTGCTCTGGCCCAGGGCTTGAGCCAAATTGGCGCGCGCGCGAACTGCCAGGGGATGGAGAGAGCCATGGCTTGCAAGCGTCTGCAATGCTGACATTGAGTCACTGTACAAACCATAGCTCGTCTCTTGCTGCGTAAGGATCACGTCCGTCGCTTTGCAGATGGCCAGGAGTTCCGCCTGGTAGACTGTGCAGTACGCGGCTAAGCTAAGTTTGAGGTTCCGGACTTCGCCTTCATTATCCCAAATGGATAATGCGGCCCCGACCTTCCCCTCAATCTTGCTGCCGTCGGTGAAGATTCGCACCGCCTGCACATTGTTGCTGTCTAGCAACTGTTGGTCTGTCAGGCACATGAACTCCAGGGGCATCTGTGTAGCTGGATGAGGAGCCTCTGCAAACCTTACCGCACCTTCGATCTCCCTATCTCCTGGCACAAACCGGGATGGCCCTCTCCTCGCTTCATACAGGGCGGCTGCCTCCTGTATGCGCAGATCTAGAGGTAGTATTCCGGAAAGTACCAGTGCCGAGTTCAGGGAGACAGTACGGTAAGATTTACAGATCTTCTGGACGAATCCTCTTTGGACCGAGCCTAGCTTCTTCCGTATTCCCAGCTTCTTCGTAGCGGGAGCCCAGGCTGCGGCCGCGTACGTTATTATGGGCTCAATCATAGCAGTGTAGATTGTGTGTATGATCTGTGCGTCCAATCCCCAACTCACTTTAGCGGCGCGGGACAGCTGCTTATAAATGTTAACTGCCCTCCTGCAGACGTTCGCGGTGTGCTCGTTGAAGGTGAGCTTCTCGTCTATGGTTAGACCCAACAACTTCATCTTCTTAACCATACCAATGTCGACCCCGGCCATGCTCAACCTTGGGGTATCATACTTGCGCTTGTTGGTTACGACCATCGCACAGGTTTTGTGCGGTGCGAACCTCAGCTTGTTTCTGACGCCCCAACTCTGAACATGGGCGAGGGCTGCATTGGCAGATGTTGAAACTTCGGTCGCTTTGTCCCCATCCAGAACCAAGACGATATCATCGGCGAACGCCTGCGCGAAGATGCCGCGCCGCTCCAATTCCTTTAATAGTGGGTCTAGAATGAGATTCCACAGGATGGGACCACCTATTGACCCTTGAACACAGCCCTTGCTAGTCACTCGCGTGCATTCCTCCCCAGCATAACGAACCTTGACTTTCCTACTGTCGAGGTAGCTGTCTAGCAGCCTTCTTATGTTCACCGGGCACTTTTCCTCAGCCAGTCTGACCTTGATGGCTGGCCACCAAGCACTATCAAAGGCCCCCTCTATATCCAGTGACACCAGGACAATTAGCTTCTTCAGCCTCAACTTGTCCTGTACGTGCTTCACTAGCGTATAGAGGGCGTCCTCAGTGCTTCTCTGGGGCATAAATCCAAACTGGCGAGTACTAAACCGCGGTACAAGCTGCCATTTTAAACGCGCTACTACCATCCTCTCCAGGACCTTTCCCAAAACCGGCAGTAGACCTATTGGTCTGTATGCCTTGGGGTTTAGGTAATCGTCCTTGCCCAGCTTTCTGAGGACCACGACTGTGGCCTCCTTCCAGATGTTTGGGAAGTGTGCCAATTCAAGGCACTTATTGTAAAGGGCAAGGAACGCCTCCAGGTCCTGGTGGATCGCTCGACTGCAGATATCAGACGTCAGTCCATCCCCTCCTGGTGCCTTTTTGGGATTGAAACCTGCCACGGCGGTCTTCAGCTCCAGCGAGGTAAATGGTGGGTCATGATATTCATCATGAGCCCACTCATTTACTCGACTGGCTGCTTCTCTAATTCGCCTGTGGTCAGCGTTGTCCTGGTCTACTCTGTCTTCGGGGTAGAACGTATCTGCGAGTAGGGCGGCCGATTCACTTGGGTTGAGAAATACACCATCGCTGCAAAGGGTCAGTTCCTCCTGTCTTCTGGCGGTCCTACCAATCACCCTGAAGATTCCCTCCCAGACCCCTTCCCGATCCTGTTTCCGGCAGAACTCCTTCCAACTTGCGAATTGGGCGCTCTTCGCTAGCATCTCGTACTCTTCTTTGGCCTTCAGGTACTCGTCTACGACCATCGCTCGGCGGACCGGCGCGGCATTGCGGATGCGGTTCTTCAGTCTGGTAAACTCCTTCTTCTTCACAGTGAGAGGTAGGGTAGGTAGGGTAGGTAGGGTAGGTAGGGTAGGTAGGGTAGGTAGGGTAGGTAGGGTAGGTAGGGTAGGTAGGGCAGGTAGGGCAGGTAGGGCAGGTAGGGCAGGTAGGGCAGGTAGGGCAGGTAGGGCAGGTAGGGCAGGTAGGGCAGGTAGGGCAGGTAGGGCAGGTAGGGCAGGTAGGGCAGGTAGGGCAGGTAGGGCAGGTAGGGCAGGTAGGGCAGGTAGGGCAGGTAGGGCAGGTAGGGCAGGTAGGGCAGGTAGGGCAGGTAGGGCAGGTAGGGCAGGTAGGGCAGGTAGGGCAGGTAGGGCAGGTAGGGCAGGTAGGGCAGGTAGGGCAGGTAGGGCAGGTAGGGCAGGTAGGGCAGGTAGGGCAGGTGGGCAGGTAGGGCAGGTAGGGCAGGTAGGGCAGGTAGGGCAGGTAGGGCAGGTAGGGCAGGTAGGGCAGGTAGGGCAGGTAGGGCAGGTAGGGCAGGTAGGGCAGGTAGGGCAGGTAGGGCAGGTAGGGCAGGTAGGGCAGGTAGGGCAGGTAGGGCAGGTAGGGCAGGTAGGGCAGGTAGGGCAGGTAGGGCAGGTAGGGCAGGTAGGGCAGGTAGGGCAGGTAGGGCAGGTAGGGCAGGTAGGGCAGGTAGGGCAGGTAGGGCAGGTAGGGCAGGTAGGGCAGGTAGGTCAGGTAGGGCAGGTAGGGCAGGTAGGGCAGGTAGGGCAGGTAGGGCAGGTAGGGCAGGTAGGGCAGGTAGGGCAGGTAGGGCAGGTAGGGCAGGTA
Source organism: Anorthoa munda (assembly GCA_945859665.1). Taxonomy (NCBI): domain Eukaryota; kingdom Metazoa; phylum Arthropoda; class Insecta; order Lepidoptera; family Noctuidae; genus Anorthoa; species Anorthoa munda. The sequence goes on along the minus strand of OX243900.1, from coordinate 7,763,327 downwards.
GGGCAGGTAGGGCAGGTAGGGCAGGTAGGGCAGGTAGGGCAGGTAGGGCAGGTAGGGCAGGTAGGGCAGGTAGGGCAGGTAGGGCAGGTAGGGCAGGTAGGGCAGGTAGGGCAGGTAGGGCAGGTAGGGCAGGTAGGGCAGGTAGGGCAGGTAGGGCAGGTAGGGCAGGTAGGGCAGGTAGGGCAGGTAGGGCAGGTAGGGCAGGTAGGGCAGGTAGGGCAGGTAGGGCAGGTAGGGCAGGTAGGGCAGGTAGGGCAGGTAGGGCAGGTAGGGCAGGTAGGGCAGGTAGGGCAGGTAGGGCAGGTAGGGCAGGTAGGGCAGGTAGGGCAGGTAGGGTAGGTAGTTAGAGTAGGTTAGGTAGGGTAGTTAGGGTAGGTAGTGTAGGGTAGGTAGTGTAGGTTAGGTAGGGTAGTTAGGGTAGGTAGTGTAGGGTAGGTAGTGTAGGGTAGGTAGGGTAGATGAATGTTTTTTTTTTGGTGTTTTTATGGCAAAACAAAGTTTGCCGGGTCAGCTAGTTATATTATATATTATATTGTATTTTCTCTGTAAGTGATTTTGTAATCTTTTGAGAAAATAAATGTCTATATACGGTTATATATTTTAGTCACTACATCTTCTTTTAAACCACAACGATACATCATCTTCTCTTTCAAACATCACCTTAGTCTTGTTCACATTTTTAAAACTAATAATATTATTAAGCTGCTGACTAACCCTTAACACTGTAGGGAGTGTCGAACGCTGTGACGTCGGCGAACTTTCATTATTTGCAAGCCGCTTTCTGTCTGCTGAGTTTCAATACGATTGTGTATAACAATACGCACCTTATAATTACATACCTTACTATACAGGGTAACTTTGAACTCTTTGGCTGTATATCATCGAGTTTAAGTAGTCATGAATATACAGTAAAGTGTATGGAAGTCCTAAAGGTCGTAACTGTGGCGGTCTGTAGTTTATGCTCAAGTCTGTTTCTCATGAGGGTAGCCCATGAGAAACAGACTTGAATTTATGTATGTAGGTTTGTATGTAAACGGAGCTGGACAAAATACAAGCTTTGTTTTAATTTAAATAAAATATGAAATACAAAATACTTGTAAGTAGCGTAAAATAGTTAAACAAAATACAGTATTTTAACTATTTTTATTTAAAATACAATCGGTCCATCGTGACATTTGTATTAATAAACTTAATTTATACACAGAAGTTTGGTGAAAATAAGTTTGAAATGAAAATTACAATTATTTATTTATTTAATACTTCATGCCCACAAACGTACAGAGGCGGGCTTAGTGACAACATATTTGACAATTTGACGTACGTGGTCGCCATTTTGCTTACGAAAACTATCGAGCGCTATTTTCTGCAGAACGCACTCAAGATCGCTAAATGTATTTATGTTCAAATTTATTTTAAACTTTATGTATTTGAAATACTAACTACAAAATACCTCATCGTTTGGTATACCAATTACAAATTACTGAATTACAATTAATTGAATTACAAATACCAAATACGTATTTGTATTTTAATTACAATTAAATCAAATACTGCCCAATCCTGTATGTAAATATGAATAACTTTCACTACCTCTCACTTATTCTTCGACTCGAAAAAAAGAAGACTTTGACTGTGAATACGTGAAAAAAAATCTGCCGTTTACTACATTTTGCAGAGTTAAAATAACGTGAATGTAAAGAAAAAGTGTTGTTTTAGGTATTTCATAGTTAGGCCCATAGTAAAAGTAGATGTTATCCAAAAAAACTGCATATTCAAAGTCAGCCTGGATAATAAATAATTTACTGTTTTTTTTTACTGTCTTTCCTTCCATTTTTAAAATCCATCCAAAGGTTGTCTTGAAAAGATCGCTTTTAGCGATAAGGCCGCCCATTGTGTCACCCAGTGTAATGTTTTCTTTGTCTATACTTTCTGTAACTTATATGGTGTACATAATAAACAGTATTCTATTCAATTATCTACATTTTCTGACAGTAGATTCAACGCAATCAGCTTTCACCGACGTACTGTGGGCCGACCGCTTAACTGAGACCGTTGCTAAGGTAGCAAGAGAGATGTTGACACCCATCAATGAAATATTGACCGACAGGTCCCTACACCCGTGGTGACACTAATTCCTCCTATGTATTTTTATTTTGTATGAAGTTTTAATAAAAAAAAAGTTAATTAAAAAAATCAAAAAACCCGACTGCTTAAAAAGCAAACTAAAACGACGTAAACAAGAAGAAATTCATGCTGTGCAGTCGGAGGATACATCTGGTTTTGGTCCACCAGCTCGCGAATATGTATCCTCCGACTGCACAGCATGATTTTCTTCTTGTCTACGTCTTTTTAGTTTGCTTTTTATCAGTCGGGTTTTTTGATTTTTTTAATTAACCTTTTTATTAACAAATTTTTAGATATATTTTTTTAGAATTAGGTACATTTAAACGTATAAGTGTTATATATTTTTGAAATTGCCTCTTAAAATCCTTTATTTTGATACCACACGATGGGTTTGGAAGTTATATAATTTTTTTTTCGCCCACAAAATGGCGCCCAAAATCCACCATTTTTGTTTATTCTAATTTTAATGTAGGCAGTGACACTCGCAGGATTAAGACGAATCGATTGACGTAAGAATCATCAAAATCGGCCAACGCGTTTTTCTCTAGAACGCCACATAGGAACATATGTTTGTTCATACATACATACATACATACATAGACTGATAAACACATTACCCTCCTTCGGCAGTCGGGTAAAAAATAAATACATCCCATTCCGTACCGCGCAGCTATTCCAGAATGGTCTCAGTTAAGCAGTCGGACTATAGTAGTAGTATAGACTATTAAAACTTAAACTAAATTTCAAAACTAAATAACTTGTTGGTACAATGAAATTGAAACTAGGTTTTAGCAAAACTTTACGTAAGAACGAATACAGACGACACAGATCTACTTTTAGTTTCCATTGTGGAATGAGATTGTTGACAGGTATTCAAAATGCAACTTTATGTTCTGTACTATAAGGTATTCTTTTCACAGTTTTGTATAAAAGAGAGTATAATGTCTGTAGCCTGCACCTGCACCCTGAAAGACCTTTATGAGGCAAACAAAACGCTGTTGAAGTGGCTGAACTCTGGTCAGAACTTACATAATTTTGGAGTCACATAGACATGACATTTGGATATGACGAAGAATAAGAAGATATCTAGGATGGATCGATCAAAAAGTAGGCCAAGAGACTCATCGACGATGATGAACAGTGACAAAGCTCCAGATCCTTGAACATCGTCGCCGAGTTGCCAGCGTGTCGGTTTTTTTATCCGTTACATACATTAACTCCCCGACACACTACACTCCCTGTGTACGATCTAATTCCACCTAGCCTGTTTCATCATCGGTCTACCAGACGTACGGCGAGACATTCCACCCATGCACACAAAACATTTTGGCAACACTTTTATTATGCGTACAGCTAAGGAGTGGAATTCACTGCCGGAGTCTGTGTTCCCCGGCAGCTACAATCTAGGGGTCTTAGAGTCAACAGTGAATAGGTTATTCACCGTCGGCCACATCATCACTTATCTTAAGGTAAGATAGTGGTCAAGCGCGAGCCTATAGACAATAAAAAAGATATCTATAGCACATTTTCGTAGGCCGTAGCTATGTGCTACGAATCTGCGTAGGCGTGCGCTACGCGGTTAAAAGCTCATGCTACGAGCAGCCATCGTGCATTCTATTTGATGTTTTGCCAACCTTTATGTTATTTTCTTGCCTTGTAGGCATACATAAATTGTTACAAGTATTGCCACATCGGTCGTCATACGTTCATATATCAAAACTATTTTGGTAAAAATATTAAAAAACCACTTAGTTGCTGGCTGCTCATTCATAAAAACTGGCCAAGTGCGAGTCGGACTCGCACACGAAGGGTTCCGTATCATTATCGCATAAAACGGCAAACAAATCACGTTTGTTGTATGGGAGCCCCACTTAAATATTTATTTTATTCTATTTTTAGGATTTGTTGTTATAGCGGCAACAGAAATACATCATCTGTGAAAATTCCAACTGTCTAGCTATCACGGTTCATGAGATACAGCCTGGTGACAGACGGACAGACATACAGACAGACAGACAGACAGATAGACGGATCGTGGAGTCTTAGTAATAGGGTCCCGTTTTTACCCTTCGGGTACGGAACCCCTAAAAACCCTCGAGAAAAAAACAAATAACTCACTCATCATCATCATCATTTCAGCCCAAAGACGTCCACTGCTGGACATGCCTATGTCCAGCAGTGGACGTCTATGACGGGATCGGTCAATGTGGTTAAGTCTGGGGAGGCCTCTCTCCAGGCGTCATCATATTGACCGATCCCGTGCGTCTCGCATCCAGCGCCTTCCCGCAACCAGGTCATCTAGTGGGAGGCCTTCCAACGTATCGTCTTTCGGTTCGCGGTCGCCATTCCAGAACTTTTCTGCCCCATCGGCCATCCGTTTTGCGAGCAATGTGCCCTGCCCACTGCCACTTAAATTCGGCAATTCTTCGGGCTATGTCGGTAACTTTGGTTCTTCTGCGGATATCCTCATTTCTGACATGTTCTCGCAAGGAAACGCCGAGTATAGCCCTCTGCATTGCCCTTTGGGTGACTCTAAGCTTTCTGAGAAAGCCCATTGTGAGCGACCACGTCTCGGTCCCATAGGTGATCACTGGCAACACACACTGGTCATAGACTTTTGTCTTGAGACACTGCGGTAAATTGGACGAGAAGATATCACGCAACTTCCCGAACGCCGCCCAGCCGAGTCGGATACGACGGTTGACCTCTTTCTCGAAGTTAGACCTACCCAACTGGACCGTTTGTCCCAGGTAGGCATATTCGTCTACAACTTCGAGTGTAGAGTCTCCTACCTTGATAGGAGTGGGTGTTACATGGGCATTCACCATGACAAAATAACACACTAGTTTCAGGTAAACTCAATTTGCTTACAAATACCAACCCATAGACCGAACTAACACATCATCCCATTACAAAATTCGAACTAATTACGACACAATATACACTCTCTATTATTAAAGTGTAACACTTTTGTTCATCCTGTATAGTAGATAGGTATCCATTACGATATTGTCTGTAGAGAGTGATTATTTAACCATTTGGAAGAATTGCTGTATCGGAGAACTGTGACCTAGTTCCGTTGAAATTACTTTATTTTGTTTTTTCAATAGTTTCTTTTGCGTTGTTGTATAAAGAGAGCTGCTAATTAGTTAGTTTTTCTTGTTATTGTTATTCTATTTGTTTAAGAACTAATTGGTCACTTGGATGATAAAAAAAGCAAAAAATAAGGCTCATAATCTCGTCGGGGAGCCGCTAAGTAAATAAAATAATCTGATGTTAACGTTGGCGGTTCCCCGACGCGACTATGAGGTATTTTTTTGCTTTTAAGAGGTTTTTATGTCGGGGCTTTTTTAAATTATTTTTTCGTTTTCAAAAAAATTAATTTCGCTTTTTAATTTACACTTTTTAGATAGCATAGGTATTACTGAAAACTTCATCAAAATCGGACAAGTAGTTTTGGAGAAAAATGCCAACATGGATTTGCACAAATAATATTTTCTGCAGCGCTCCTTGGTGAGTTGTCACCGTAACACGTATCTAAGAACATGCACCAATCAAACCCAAACCCATAACTGAAAACTGCATCAACATCGGACTAGTAGTTTTGGAGAATAATGGCAACGTGGATATGTAAAAACAAACATCCTCTTACCCCAAACACATATACCGGGTCCGTTCGGTCGTGGGTAAAAAGGATCTGTATCAAAATATACTTTTACCTGGATGTGGCGAAAAACTAAATAATTTATTGCTAGTATCTTCAGCTGACCTCTGATAGCTTTAATTAGTGGATAGTAGCTAATCTTATTGTTATTTCTTAAGGCATGAAGGCGACACAAAATAATGTTTTTTTTAATTAGAGAGGTGCTCTTTAAGTCGATTTCCTAATGCTAGGGGTCGTTACCACATCATTAACCCCTGACGGAAAAAGAAGGGTGTTGTAAGTTTGACGTGTATCTGTGTGTCTATCTGTGGCATCATAGCGCCTAAACGGATGAACCGATTGTGATTTATTTTTTTTTGTTTGGAAGGTGACTTTGTCGAGAGTGTTTTTAGCTATATTTGAATAAAATCGGTATAGTCATTCAAAAGTTATTCGCAATTTACTCTTTGAATCTGGATATTTTCGCAAGTTAACTTGTCATTATTACGTGTTTCGATAGATTGTCGATTGAAACTTGTCTGCTACTAGGAATTTTATAAAATATGTAGTTTAAAAAACATGAAATTAAAATTAAACAGTTCTACAGTTAGAACAATTTCTATTCAAAAGGATTTTCTCATTGTCATGTCGCATTTGTCTGTGGAAACCTTATAATCCGTTCGACTGCCACATATTCCCACACTGCAAAAACCCATCAATTCAAATCCCATATAAACATTACTTTAATTTCAGCTTGTTAACAGTTTTATAGTTCAGTAAACTCGTCGTAAAGCCATTAAGTTAATGACACCATAAACTGATGATGCAAACTGTTTATGGGATATGAGTTTTATTAGCATGGTTATGTTTTATTGTTAATGTTTGTAGTTTTATTGTACTTTTATATGAAACAGGGGGCTTGTTTGATGTGGGGGTAATTTTTGCTGATTTTGCAATCGATAAAAATGATGTCATAACTAGCTTCTGCCAGCGGCTTCGCCCGCGTGATAGTGGGGATTTATCCCACGGGAACATACTACGGGGATAAAAGGTAGCCATTCTGACTACAATCTATCTACCATCATATAATTATAATCCATCTATATGCCAAATATCATCCAGATCCGTTCAGCCGTTTTGGCGTGATTGAGTTACTAACATATATCCACACATCCAAACTTTCGCATTAATAGTAAGATAATAAGATTAAATGTGTTTTTGAATGTCCCTATATATGTGAACACATGAAACTATTGGGCCAGTTTGGAGAGTATGTGGAACAGGGTGTAAAGTCCCACAAACCTCCATAGAAAAGGGAGGATCCTCCGACCTAACGGGTGTTGTGTCTGGTCCGGGCAATGTTGGACTGTGGTATACGTTCAAATCGCGCCGCAAACTTTACTTGCGCGATATAGGATTTGTGTGACGTCATGTCATTACTTTGTAAGTGGCGGTGTCGGTGCCGCTACAGTTACATTGAGCTACGATATTCGCAAGGTGGCTGGTAGCAGCTACATAAGAATTGGCGAGAATCGAGATAAATGGTTTGCGATTAAAGAATTAACACAAAAATAATATATATAAACATACATATAAATCTTTACTTTATCCTTGTAAATAAAATATTATTGGGTAGTCTTTTAAAAACTATGTTGTCATAATATTACCATCATGAATATAACAAGCAACATAGTACATTTATCTACAAAATTGCCGTTTCTCAAAGGAGTGGCGTGTCTGCGAACTCTAATAATGTTCTTGGCAATAATTTATCGCCCTGGACCGCCATAGATCACTTTGGAGACACCGCACAGACTCGAATCTCTATTTATAATATCGGAGAGTTAATAATAATATCTGTTTTCTAAGGATGATTAATATCGCTGGTTTTTACCAGTTTCGTAACTATTGGATGATAAAATAGTGATATTCTGCTTACATAGGAAAAAAATAGTATTCTTATACCTCCTATCTGTCTAGGTACAGGGATTAGATTTGTCTAGGTAAACAATAAGTAGGTATTTAATAATAATTTATATTTTCCTATTTAAGCACCTACATTGTGTGTGTTAAATAAACATGATTTCTTTCTTGGTCTTTTTATTTTTTATTTTTATTTTATGCAATAACTAGCGGACGCCTCGCGGTTTCACCCGCGTAGTTTCCGTTTCCGTGGGAATACAGGGATAAAAAGTAGCCGGGGATAATGTAGCTTCTCAACCGTGAAAGATATTTTGAAATCTATACATACTTTCTCTTTTTACCCGACTGCCGAAAGAGGGTAATGTGTTTATCAGTCTATGTATGTATATCAATCGATTCGTCTTAATCTTGTGAGTGTCACTGGCTACATTAAAATTAGCAAATAGAAAAATGGCGGATTTTGGGCGCCATATTGTGGGAACACTATTTTTTTTCCTATCGCATCGTGTGGGGTATCAAAATAAAGGGTTTTAAGAGGTGATTTCAAAAATGTATAATATGTTTAAATGTAACTAATTCGAAAAAAAAATTAACTAAATCGTGATAAATAGAAAAAGTTAATTAAAAAAATCAAAAACCCGATGTTTTTTTTTTCTACTAACAGGTTCCGATTTTATTTCAGTTGAGACAGCTCCTAAGGTAGCTACGTGATGCGGGAGGAATGTGATGCGAGAGCCAGTCGTTGCTTTGGCCCAGTGAATGGTGTCAAAAACTCTCCCTCATCGCGCAGCTATTTCAGGGACTATCACAGCTAAAAATGAGAGGTGTCTTGGGACACCCGGTTTGTATGAAGTTCCTTTCGATAAATACTATGTATCAAATAACAAGAACAATTATATAAATTTGCATAAACCAATTTTAGAGCCAACATTATATAAACGAAAATATAATGGCCACAAATAAAAAAACAATGGCCATCTATAAAAATTGCACTCTATCATTTAAAATGGTAAACAAACATGAAAAAGTGTAACATTCGAAGTCTTTCGTCGCCTAGCCCCCATTCGCCACGTCTCGGGAGAGTAATGAACTTCGTTTCAATAACTAATTTAAAAAAAAATTGTTTTTAAATATGCACTTTATAGAAATAGTTCACCGTTGTCTATGGATCTCTCCAACACTAAAGGAATTAGTTAAATCAAGATGACCTCCTTTACAAATAACCACAACTCACCTTAGATATATTTAATAATATATATATATCTTCATGATTATTATTATTATTAATTTTTCATTGAATTGCTATTCAACCATCTTTTCAGACGGATAGGTAATCGTTACAGAGTTCTTTGCTCTGTACCGTCATTATTTTTCACAAACAGATCTATTAACTTACATTACAGAAATAAAGTATGAAAAGGAATATCAAGAATAAATGGAAGAAATCGAGGATTTCATTGAATAGCAAATTACGATTTCAAGATACTATTTTGTCTCCATTCAATGTCTCATATAGAAATGTTAACTTGTTTACCTCTAAATAAAATAACCACATAAAAAAACAATTTGCGTAGCAACACAACAGTAATACCAACCTTAAAAACTTCAGAAACAAAACAAAAGCATACAAAAAAAAAGGAAAAAAAATGTAATTTCAAATCTACATTCGTATTTGGAATCCTATAAGCCCGAACAAATCTCGATAAACTGTTTGCCATCACAAAAACTACGTACCCTCTAAAATCTGGTAAACTCCTTGGGACTGTGGGGGTTGTAACAGCTCTTGAGAGCTCTCGAACGAGTGATGTTGATCGTCGGGTGCGAACCGCTCTAGATAAATACCTTAGGGCTGTAAGAGGTTTTAATATGAAATAGTTTTTTTCGGTGAGGAGCTTTTTGGAGTGGTTAAGATTTTTATTTATTTTTGGAATTTAGAAGATTTTGAATACGGTAATGTGAGTGCGTGCAATTGCTTAAAATTTCACATTATTGCTATAGGTTTTGCTATTGCTAAACCGATCAGACTAAAGAAACAAGAAATGATTTCAGATTTTAACGAGGCCAAGAACTGCTGTTATAAAAAATATCAAAATAGTAATTTACATCTTTCTTTAGAAAAGCCTAATTCAAATCTTTTAGTAACTATGGCCCGATTTCTGGATTATGTAGTAATAATTTGAAGTTGAGTTTTTGTCAATTGCTACTTGAGCCAGTTCATGTAGGATTTGACATATTCTTAACTCCAAACACTCAATTCAGAAATCGGCTCTATGTAGGTATTTGTCACAAAAAAATCACACATTTAACACAAAGGTACGCAAAATAACGCAATAAATAACCTTTTCTCAGCTCCAAAAAGTTACACCTTTTCGCAACATACCTACATGCAACAGTATTCCAATATTCTGCTAACGAAAACAACAGAGCATCAAGAGTTTCCCCTTCAGCGCCATATTACGTGATTAATCGTATCCATCATCGGAAAACACCATGTTTCTACTACCGAAACAACGCTGTCTTCGACAATTTCGTTCGGAAACTCCGCAAAAACGAAACAGGCCAGCCAGCCAACTTTCATCTTCATATTTTGCTTGCAAAATCTTTGTGGATGATCAGAGACCAACATAACATGACACCCCAAACAAAGAAACTCTATCCTTTAATCTCCCTTCTAAATATTACAATCTCATAGAGATATCTCGTACATTTATATTTAAAAAACAAACAGCAACAATTTCCGCGGCGAAAATTTTTCATGTTAAAAAAATATTCGATTTCACTTAGCTGATACACTGACCAACTTAGAAAGACCTTCTGAAAAATATCAAACACCCATATGTTTGATATTTTTCAGAAGGTCTTTCTAAGTTGGTCAGTGTATCAGCTAAGTGAAATCGAATATTTTTTTAACATGAAAAATTTTCGCCGCGGAAATTGTTGCTGTTTGTTTTTTAAATATAAATGTACGAGATATCTCTATGAGATTGTAATATTTAGAAGGGAGATTAGCCAAGCTTGACTTGTTATGTATTTCTTGAGATAATTCGAGGTTTTTCTAAGATCTTGTACCAATAGAAAGCCGTATCTCTAGCTAAGATATTGTGCCTGCACACAGTAACATTGGTAAGTTAGATTTCTAACTACTTACTTATAACTTGGAGATCAAAGAAAAATGAAAGCAACATGTTGTTCATTTCTTATTTCGGCTTACCTTTCTGATGGCCATAGCTTACTCCAAAAAGTTCTTTACCAATTAATGTTTTATTCATAAATACTCGAAATACCGAAAACCTTAATTCAATAGTACTAAACCTGTAGGAATTAGGAATATGAATATGAATAAGAGTTGACTGGTAATTAATAATAATATTAATTACATTAATTTATAAGAAAAACTTGCATTATCTACAAGTTGGTACAATCAATACTATTCACTTAAATTCGTTTGAAAATATATAGTAGAAAATACAAAGATTCGCTGTGACTACTATATATTTCTTCCATCCTGAGATATTATATATTATAGGAATGTATATATTTTGTATTTTATAATTTTGTATTTCTTTTTTCTTCAATATAATTACATGTATAAGTGTTTAGGCACTTATTGTAATTTTATATACTATGGTTGTAGTAGTTAAGTTTTACAATCTTTTACCTTTCCTTGTCCAACTCTCTTGTCGCAGTTCTGCTGGCAGAAATTTCTTTAGAAATAAGCAGCATCTTTGTGCTCTTCTATCTTTATATGTATTTTCTCTTTTACGTGTTTGTTACACACAGTACATAAATAAATAGTATTTTCTGTTGGACACAAATTGGCTAGCCAGTGCTCTTATCTTTTTCAGCATCCGGCAGGAAGTGAGAGGGACTGAGGGTTGTGATGCCAACTTTGATTCCTGCAATATCGATTGATAGGTTCTGTGGAAGAAAGGTGCAGTTTGAATACTAAAAAGCAATAGTAAAATATTTAATATATGTGTAATTCGTTTTTTGGTGTACATTGAATATAAAGTATATTCTATTCTATAATTAACAAGAATCTACATATATTAAAATAAAATTTGGATACTTAGACTAGGGTTGTTAACGACGAATGCAGACAGATAAAAATACGTATACTGTTTCGGATTAGGTACTTTTGTAATTTACTCTAATATTTTTTTGTATCATAATCATAAATTCTAACGACTTCACTTACATAATTCAAGAGAAAATATCACTTTTGCTTTCGTGCGTTTAACGATATAGGATTGTTTATGATTTTTTAAATGTTTACTAGTAAATATTTATTTATTTTTAAATGCCAAGAAATTACAAAACAAAATATTAAGTAACTACCAGTACTGTCAAATTATTGATTAATTCTCTTATAAAACAAGTTCATTTACCCATCACGATATATTGCAATCGACATCTTCTTGGTTCGTCTGATATACATATCATCATCATCAGCCTATTAATTTTTCTACTGCTGGGACACAGGCCTCATCTCTGTGAGAGGGAATGGGAAATAATCCACCACGCGGGCCCGGTGCAATTTCGTGGATGTCACATGTCTTCGAATTTTTGGTTCTACGACATGTCGTTTTCCTCACGATGTTATCCTTCACCGTTTGTTTTTCTGATATACATATAATTATATAAAATATATTATATAAGTGTAATATTTTGAAACAAATCGTTGTAAACATTCCAAAGCTATTGAAAGTTTCCAGACTTATAACATCCAAAACCAGGGTCAAACTCTCCACACTACGCCTCACTGTCTACCTCCAGAGACCACAATACTCGTATAATTATTCCACATAATTGAAGTTACTGATAACTGCTATAATTACGTGGGTATCACGAAGCACGCTAAAATCGTTGGTGGAACTAGGGACAACTAATAAACTAACTTCATTAAATAACGCACTAGAAAGTTATCCAGTGAGAATGCTGTTATTATTATGGAGTATAGTGATGTTTTGGTCTTTGGACGCGGTATTTTGTTGTGGTTTTTAAGGTTTGACAGTTGCTTCAATGTGTTATAGACGATTGTGACATGTTAAATTATAATAATTTGAGATATTAACTTTAAAACTTTCGCGTTTCATAATGCCACCAGACACCACCACCACACACACACACCAGACCCACCACCCTTAACACCAGGACCACACCACCACACCAGACACCACACACCACACCACCACCACACTAGTCACCAGTCAGTGACACCAGTCTACCCGGGACCACGATCGTTGCAACACGGTCAAAACGTCGGGTTAAAAAGGTAAATAAATAATCTATATCATCGCGTTAAATTCCCGTGATATATTGTTTTTCACAATTCGAGATGTAAATAAATAGGTATATTTATGTTCAACGGAAAACTATTGTCGATTCATCAAGTATTTTGATAAAAAAATACATACTAAATCAAATAAAGGTTTCGCTTATTGCGCTATATAGACGATACATAATTTGTATGATAAACATAAGCAAACCATGTGACATTTATCATTATTAAAAAAAAACATAAAAAAGCCAAATCAACGTTAAAAAGTATATTTTTTTACAAAAACTGCTTCACAAAAGTATTCTCAAAATGAAGGAAAAACACCTGTGAAACACACACGTTTTTTTCACTTCAACTGCAATTTCTTGCACAATATGCATGTAGTTTAACATTATCAATTCATCAATGCTGTATCTATTCCTTCTTACTCGATATTAATACCATAACTATCATAGAACACTAATCTTCAAACACAGGTGCACACTACAATCAATTCTCCACACTATATAATTTTCATACAGCGAATACCGCCTCTATAACTCGGTGTAATTAGTGCGAAATGTGTGAACCGTGCGAACAGTGTGAACTGTGCGAGTTGTGCAAAGCCACATCACTAGCGCTATGTGGTAGTGTGGGAACAACGTCACCTGAAGTTATGAACTTTCCCAAGCGTTAATATGAAGCAACTTCTGCTAGGGAATTGAAATTTATTACACATTTAATATTTTAGTTTTTCGTAGTTTTATTTTAATTGTAGTTGAGAAGTAATGATTAGTTCTTAATTTAGACTTTGGTTTGGTTAAACGTCTAAAATTATAAGTTTGAAAATGACTGATGTGTCAGGCTGAAAATAACTAGTTATATTCTTTTTAATTACCACTCAGAAAGTGACTGTGGGTTTTGTTAAAAAATATTTCAGGAAGGAAAATATGAATTTACATTTATTTTACAGCACAAATTTTACTTTCTACATATTTATTGTTATACCAATTTTTATAAGACAAAACATATCCGTACACTGGCGTGCACAATTTGGCCCAAACCACGCAGTTCGGCCTTACTGCAGTTTGTCAAAATATTTACTATATATACTACTACTATTTTTTTTTTTTTTTTTTTTTTTTGTTCCGTCACGTCATCAGTCACAGGTCCAGTTGAAAACCAGCGTCGGCACTAGTTGCCCGACATTTTGCTGAACTGGTCCTATTTGGCGCAGCCGTGGGACACACAGAATATTGTGATTGATATAAACACTTTTATTTTGTTTTATATTATTGTCGCTTAATCCAAGTTTTCTTTTTTTTTAATGTATATTTTGTGTGCTCTGGCTTGTGTCAAATAAATGTGTTTCTTTCTTTTCTTTCTTTCTTTCTTCTCGAGTTTGCTTCTACGGTCTACAGTGTGTTTTGAGTGTGTTGAACGGTTGGATAGATCTAGCTACTAATTGCCTACATACGTAGACTCACCTCACTATGTAGGGAATAAAGGTACAAGATGGCTTGTGCAAGTTCAGGAGTGCTACAGGCAGACTGTACCAATTACGAGAACAGTGTTGGTTACATTTTCTTGTCTTTGCACCTGAAAGAAAGGAGAGAGAATGAGAGAAGGATACTTAGAGTTGTAAATTGTACCGACATTCTGCGATTTATGTCATAACTAGCTTCTAGCAAATTATCCCGAAGGAACTTATTACCAGAATAAAAAGTATTATATGTGCTATTCCTTACTATAATCTATCTCTGTGCTAAATTTCATCCAGATCTGTTCAGCCGTTCTGGCGTGACGAAGTAACAAACACACTCACAAACTTTCTTCTTTATAATATTAGTGTGATAATACTAGCTTCTACTAGCGGCTCCGCTCGCTTGAAAAGTGCTTTATTATCCCATGGGGACATTTTACCGGTATAAAAGTAGCCTATGTGCTATTCTAGACTAAAATCTATCTCTCTACCAAATATCATCCAGATCCGTTCAGCCGTTCTGGCGTGATTGAGTAACAAACAAACATCCATCCAAAATTTCGCATTTATAATTTTAGTAAGATATATGTATAGTGTGATGAAGTACTGAAAGGACCAACAGTTGTAGAATGTGGATCGGTTTTTTGTTCGAAGTTATTTTAACAACAGTCTGATTAGATGATATAGAGTTGTAATGTGTACACTTTTTTTTGTTTGGTCGTATGAATATGTCTACTATTACGATTATGTTTCCTTCTTTTGTTATATAACCATTTCCATTTTATTTAGCCTCTCTTGTGCCCGTCGAGTATGTGACTACAGATTATATTACAGACTAGCTGTTGACTTCGTCCACGTAACCTCGTAAAAAATATATATTTATTTTTTTAGTTTCCCGCCAGAACTATGAATTTTCTCGTGATCAAACGTAGCCTATGTTACTCGCTATTACATCAGCTATCTACCAGTGAAATTCCCGTCAAAATCGGTACAGCCGTTTCGGAGATTATCCGGAACAAACAGACAGACAGACAGAAAAATCTTAAAAATTGCTTATTTGTTGTTAGTACCGTATATACTTTCACGTGCATTCAATAAAACGTTGTTATTTTGATATTACATACAGACACTTCAATTTTATTTATTTGTATAGATAATACTACAGACCTTGGTTTCCATACGTCACGACCTAGGCGTGTGGGTCTCCCACGGCACAACATTATGCTGAGTGGAAGCCTTCCTGCCACAATCACGACATGCATCTGCTTTTATTTTTTCTCCTTATTATCTTTTCTTGACTATTATATTTAATTTAAGAACTACTTACACTTATTTTAAAGGTTTTATTTTGCAAAATGTGTTACCACTGTTCTTGTTCTCGTAATGTAATATTTGTGTGTAGTTTTGTGGCAATTAAATAATTTTCCGGCTTTTTTTAGGGTTCCGAAGTCAATAAGGAACTGTCTGTCCTTCCGCAGCTTAGCACAGAAACTCTTAGTACTAGAAAGCTATAATTTGGCATGGATGTACATATTAATAATTCCGACAAAGTGGTAAAATAAAACCAAGAAAAAAAATTTTTTTCGTTTCCCTCCTATAGACGTAAAGTGGGGATGCTATTTTTTTCACGTCTGTCCCATGGTGTGGGGTATCGTTGGATAGGCAATTCAAAAATATTACGGGTCTGTAAAAACCATTTTTCGATTCAGAGATCCGTTTGCGTAAAATTAAGCTTTAAATTGCTAATTTTTATTAGAGTCAAGAGTCCCCCCCCTGTCAGCGAATTGGTTGCTTTTGGCTTTGTGAAAAAAAATCACGGCAGTAGTATATATAGCGAAATTAAAAGGAAAACTATCACAGCTAAGTAGGCTTTACAAGTTTAAGAGTAATAGTCCACCAATTTATAAAATGTTCTTGGAACAGTAAAAATTTTGTACAAATGCCCCCGTTTTTAGACGTTGTGAGCCGCTGAAACGGTTTTAATTTTCATGTAACAACAAAAACCCACTGCTTAGTCCTAATTATTATGCAACTACGGAACCATATTACTGCGCGTGGCCCGACATGCACTTTGCCGGTTTTTTCTTTCTCGAATTAACGTAAAGCTTTTTTTCAAAACGTTGTTTCCGCTACACAAACCTTGAGCTTAGTGCAGACATTACTGTTATAATAAATTATAAATCTCACATATTGTACCAACGACAACAATTTCACTGTTCATTTCCACCACTCCTTTTACTCAAAAATTTCTACCATTCCTACCATTTTACGTTCACGCTGGCTCCAACAGTTTATTTCCTACTAATTAGCAATTCTTCCCGCCACCGCAAGTCGGGAATCTCCGAGTCAGTTCCATTTCCGCTGGTACAGCCAACCGCATGTATTTGGTAACATAGACAGCGCCTTTAAGCCATAGCCAAAAGGGCGGTTTTTGCAGTTAAAGTGTTCAAAAATGTGCTGTTGCCTGTACATACTCAGCTTCGTAACGTTCAGCTTTTGAAATGCATTTTTATTGGTTAGTTCCCGCGGTTTCATCGTGTGGCTTCACTTTCCTGAAAGCTAGGTTGGGATGAAGTGCAAGAGTTGTATAATTTTTTGTGCTTTATGATTGCAATTTCCGGGACTGTTTCTTGTGGAACTGTTTACTTAGCTGTCAATAACCTTTCAGTAACCTTTACAAACTGTTCTTATATTTTGTCAGTAAATGCGTTCTTCTTCTCCGTCGGTACACTCTTGGCAGAGCGGTCGTGGTTATCATGTTGCAGTGAGACTTCGGGTTGCCATAAATTGCTTAACGATGCGACGCCATCCCTCTCTATCGGCTGTTATTCGTATGCACTCATGGGACACGGGACTCGTGTCCTAAGAACTGGAGTACTCGAGCTTGAACTATAGCCGATAGACGCCGACTGATACCGAATTCTTGAAGGATGGATATGTTAGTGCGAAAGTCAGTCCATGACACTCCAAGCATGTTTCTCCAGCACCACATTTCCAGAGCGTCTATTCTCTTCCTCTCTGTGTCTCTCAGCGTCCAGGTCTCGTTTGCGTATAGAAATATGAGGAACACAAGTGCCCAAATGAGTCGGGTTTTCGTGGCTTTGGTGATATTGTGAATGCGTTATTCTACGTAATTCTCAATTTATAAAATTAATTCATGTATTTTATTTTGCAACGTCTGAAGGCTCTCTGACCTACTTTGTAGACATTGGATAGAAACAAAGTTTGAATACAAAATAAAATCAGACCATATCTAAGATATAGCTGAAAAAGAAAATATGTAACAATAAATGCAAAATCGTCCCACAAATGCCAGCAAAGCACACATTTCACGTACTCCTCACTGAAAATCCAATGCTGTCACATTTCCATTGACGCAAATCAATTTTATTTCTATTTCAAAACGGCGATGTCACACGAAATTCTTTGGTGAGCAGTGATCGTGGCTTCCCGTGTAGAAAATTGTATTTCTAAATCCTTGACTTACCTACAGGTACGTTTTTTCATCTTTTGCATGGGTTATTATTCATTTATTCGTTCGTGTGATGATTGGGTGTCAGAATAAGGATTATTGGCCCATATTTGTATTTCTTTGGATTGGTCTAATAAGTTGACATGCTGGTCAAGTCAAAAAATCGTGAAAACAAAGCCGAATTTATGAGACGAAGAAATGAATTATATAAAATAGGTACAATAAAAATGATTAATAATAATTAAATCAAAGGGAACGTAAATAATTATGTTTTATTAAGAATTGAACAGGTGTATATTCTAAGTCTGCTTGAAGACATTCTAATCAACTCGGTTGGCATAAAATCGGCAAAAAATCCTGTATTTAATGTCAATACTTACCTAACGAGCTAACTGCAAATTAAATTGATTCCAGTGGGCACATTACCAGTGGACAACGATGTGGAGGAGTTTTTCGACGCCATATTTTAGATTAGGTTTGTGAGTAGTTTTTGGTTTAAGTGTTTATGTTTGTAGTCTTAGTTAATTAAGTATTTTATACACTGTATATACTTGTATCTTTGTAAATAAATTCCAGTGGAGATAATGATTAAGAAAATAGGGATTGGTTGGAAAATATTTCGGTTTTCATTTATATTTCTACATAATGTATTTACGATAATAACATCTTTTTGACCAATTAGGCAATGAGAGCAGCAAAACTGATTGCAGGAGTGACCTTTTCCTCTTAAAAGTTACCTTTTCAGAACATTTCCGGGATCTATATTTGAGCAAAATTTACTAAGGTTCGCTCAAGATTGGCCCAGTTAACTATTTTGTATGAAATACGGTTGAAGTATCAAGTGTGCTTAGAATCGATGGTGAATTGCTAAATTTGTTAAACAAATCATGCATCGCATTAACTAATAGTTTGGTAAGTTTTTGGTAGGACTACGGAGAGTAGAGAATTGGGCAATTATTTATTCGATTACTAAGTGTGATATGAGTGTGGTTTTCTTGATAACATCTTTGTTAGTAATACAGAAGGTAGTCCTACTTAATATTTTCGAATGGAGTATTTACTTGCAAATCTTTGCTTTGTGTTTAATGTTTAGTTGCTTATTATGGAAAACTGTTTACAGTTTGATTCATTGATCTCTATAAAGATAAATTAATTGTTAACAACAATTACCAATGCATAGTTCATCTGAAACTTCAAGGTTGAATTTATCCTTGTCCTGACTTTGTCGATTTACGACGTGCAAGCGACATTCAACCTTAAGGTTATAAACAATTAATTTCTCTTACTGCACTTATCTATTGAACATGTTATAATTAATCAGCCTTTGCAGCTTTAGATAGAAAACCTCATGTCCTGACAATTTAATTCGAAAGCATTTCTTCTTGTTCTTCGTGTCGATGATTTTTAACCGACTTACCAAAAAGGAGGAGGTTCTATGTTCGACATTATGTCTTTTTTTTTTGTTTTTGTTTATGTTCACGCATATCTCCGTCAATTTTGAACCGATTTTGACATTTTTTTTTGTTTGAAAAAGTATGTTTCGAAATTGGTCCCATTTTAATTTGGTGAAGATCTGATGAAGAACTTCGAAGATATACAACAGAACTCTTCAATAAATTACGGCAAATCCCTCGGGATTGCTGCAATCGCATGTCTGTTTATTGTTTATACCATTTCATAACATAATATCACGCCAGTACGCTCTTAAGTACGCAGCTCTCTCATTTCACCGGTTTTGTTTAAGTTTCATGATATTCGGGTAATCTATTCTGGCGTTATAGGTACCTTACTAAACAACTTGTCTATTAGATAGGTACAACTAAAAAGTGAAAAATTAAAATCGTAACTTTATTTTTGGAAGTCGGTGTCCATAACGCAAAAAATTGGTAACTAACAAAGACACCGACTTCCAAAAATAAAGTTATTTTTCACTTTGTAGTTTTTTTTATTTGGAAGTCGGTAGAATTTTTTGTAAAGTATATTTTTATTTCACTAAATTTTCTTGCACTGGTCCATATTCGCGCTAGCCTCACAAAGGTCTTGCATGGTGCACATGTTTTTACATAAGGACAAGGACAGGAGATGGGGCATCGTCTGTGGGGTGGTTCCGCAGTCACACTGTGGCTGATTGGAGTACCCCCATCTGACTAAGGTATGCCTACAGCGGCCCACTTGGCGTTTACACAATCAATAATCTATTTAATCCAGACAGACTTACTCACAGCTTTCAAAAATGCAAACTCAATTTAATGCCTCTACAAATATGTACCCTATCCCTAGTTTAAGCAGTTCCATTGTAGGAACGGGATACTCGTTTTAGTGCGGAACCCTTGTAGGGGTCCGGGTCCAGAATGCAATTTCCTTGACAACGGCCCCAAGGCATGGGGACCCTTGCTAAGATTTGAACGGCCCAAGTGTTTGCTTACACGATTTTGAAAGAAAATGTTCATTGTAGGTACCTACTTAGTTTTTTTTTTATTATGGATAGGCTCGCACTTGACCACTATCTCACCTGATGGTAAGCGATGATGTGGTCGACGGTGTAACACGCTTGCCTAGAAGTAACCTATTCACTCTTGACTTAAAGACTCCGAGGTTGTAGCTATCTGGAAACACAGACTAGGAAAGGAAGTTAGGAAAATACGCTTTTAAATAGGAGTTTTTAATCTAAGGATGTTTTCTTTTGATCTCAGGGTTGCTTACAAGGCCACCACTATGATTGGATGTCGTAATAAGTGATTAAAAGGCATCAAAAACCATTCTTCGTTATTCTAAAGATAATTTAGAACTAAAATACGAGTATAATATGGAAAATTTTGTTTTTAGTAGTAAATATTTACTAGTAAACTTATTTCGAGTAATTCGTTGTCTGCTTTAAAGAAAACGGTTGAAGTATAAATGAAAAAGTTTGGATGGATGGATGGATGTATGTTTGTTACATAATTACTCCAGAACAGCTGAACAGATCTGAAAGAAATTTGGCACAGAGGTAAATTATAGTATGGAAGGGGCTACTTTTCATCCTGGTATAATGTTCCCTTGGGATAAGAAAACACTTTAAATGTGGGCGAAGCCGCAGGCAGAAGCTAGTAAGTCTATAAAGTAATTTGATATTATTATTCGTTTTCATTCTTAACTACAATAGAGATGTTTCCTTGATAGAAAATGATAATTCTATTTAGTCCGTCAGTAAGATTAACAAATAATATTGGACACGTGTTTTTTGCTTTATCAAATAAAATTAAATTTACAAAAATAAAGCACATCAAAGTTCAGGAGTGGGGGATTGTGACGTCACTTTGTCAGTAGAAGTGTTGCACGGCGTGACGTCACACGATATTTCAATGCTACAGAACAGAAAAAACGCCTTCTACAGTATTATACGTCTTCTTCTTGTCTTTCTCTGTTCTGTATCCAATGCACTGTATCGTCGTCATTTTTTATTTACGTGACAAAAGAAAAATACGTGTCCAATATTTATAGGTAATATTTTTTCTTTTTTTCTTTCTGAATTTATAGTTTTTTTTGTCATCTATCTTATTGAGTCAAAGTAAGTATATCAAACAAGATACCAAAACTAATGGTTTACAAACTATACTTATAAGCCGATTAAAAGTAACCCATATTACAAAGATGACAGTTTTCAAGCGATTAAGTAAATTATAGGAAATTGACACGATACAACTTGTGTAACATTTGAATAGTTAATATGACCTATGTTGGATGTTGGACGCCAATGTATTGCGGCCATTGCTGCATATTTAATAACTTTGTTATATAATTATTATTTTTGGATGAGTTAAGTTATGTATTTAGTCTAGGTAAGGTGTTTACTGGCTGCCTAATATAATTTGGTTTTTAAAGACGTAATATTTCAAGTCAAAATTATTTACATGTTAGTAAAACACAACTTTCTGGGATATAAATAAAAGTACAGTGGCGAACTTAACGCCACAAGCATTTTTAGCACTTTTTGATGCAAAAATACAACAATGGACAACAATGGTCATGCTATTGCTAATGGGGAATTATTGATTCATCCAACACCCGGTGCGAGTGTGGTGCCCCTGTACAGACTATGTCGCACTTTCTGGAGTGGCCTGGCTGTCCAGTTACTTGCACCCTGGACGACATGTACAGTGTTTCTGACGCTGCAACAAGCGTGGCCACCTAGTGGATCCATTTAAATAAAAGTGCCATCGAATCGAAAAGAAAAAGATGCTATTGTAGTGACTAATTTAAAATATAGAGAAAACTTACATAGATCTTTAAGTATTGTAAAAAGTTGACTGCGTCCTTGGTCTTGTGGGACTGCTAAGGATGAGATCCCAGCCTCGATTTCCTGGTTGGACAAACTTATTAGGCATTCCAACTAGAACTTTTCATCAGAGCTCCTAGATCTGTAAGTATGCTCGGTTGATAATCAATACACATCATCACATCACATCATCAGCCTATTAATGTTCCCACTGCTGGGACACAGGCCTCCTCACTGTGAGAGGGAATGGGCCGTAATCCACTACGCGGGCCCAGTGCGGGTTGGTGGATGTCACATGACTTCGAATTTTTTGTTCTAGGACATGCCGGTTTCCTCACGATGTTTTCCTTCACCGTTTTGAGAGCAGTAGTGATGAAATAATTTACACAAAGTAAAGCACCTGCCTGGGCTCGAACCTACGACCTACAACTTCTAAGTCGCGGCCAATACCACTGGGCCACCACTGCTCTAATAGCAATACGCCCACTAGTATATTTAGTGAGTTGGTTGGCAGCATTCAGTCGGAATCAGTGTGTGAGCCAGATTTTATAATAGATTTGACTGGTGATGACACTAGACCATTATGTCCTATTGTCATGAGTCATAATAAATTAAAGAAATATATTAAAATCAAAAAAATTATGAAACGTTCACGGAGAGCAATAAAAAAACAAAATCTCCTAAAATTAAATATTACTCTTAGAAAGGAACGTGTTAACCTAACTAGTAGACTAAATACCTGCATGGGTGAGCTAGATAATTGTAGGGAAAAGTATGATAAAGATACACAGTGCCTCCAAAAAGATTTATTATACAAGGAGAGTTTACTGAAGAATATTTTTGAGAAATATGAAATTTCACAACAGCAATTGAGTGAGCGCTTGATTGGGGCTGGGGAGTTGTTGGACTTGGTGAAGCACAATGCAGAGAGGTATGAGTCTCTTACTAATTCCTCTTGCAGCTGTGTCAACTACCCACCATCTCCCCAGCTTCAAGGTGACTTGTCTCCACCAATGTTGGCTTTTCCTGAAAAGACATGTGTACACAATGAAAAGGAATGTAAAACAATATTATTTAGTGATGAAATAGGTTCAGGCTTTGGAAAAATATTACAAAATTACCTTAGCCATAGTTTTACAAATCATTGTTACCATAATATAAGTTTTAAACAAATGATCAATAGAATTATAAATTCAAAAATAGGTAATTGTTCTACAATGGTTTTGCTATTGGGAAATAGTACTGGAATTACCAAAAGGGACATAATGGCTGGTATTGACACCCCTTGTTAGGGTTAAATGTAGGAAAGCTCATGGTTTGTGCTTTTCCTTATTCAGATAGCTTCTCAGAAGATGAGAACAAGCGGATTTTTAAATTAAATAACATTTTACAAATGTTGACTTGTCATAGTGACAAATTATTGTTTTTTGACACTAATAGATTTATTAGTGGACTTCAAGTAACGCAGAGAGCTTTCTCTCTGTCACGTAGATGTAGACATATGATTGCTATGTTGATAGCATATTCTATTAATGAAGTGATAGTAAATCTATCAAATTCTATATTAATTGACGGTGTTCGTAGTCGCAGCGGAAAAACGTCGAATTTATTAATTTCAGATAAGCAGATAATTAGTTTATGACGTCGTGTAATTGTGTATAGTAAGTACAAATTTGTGTATCCAACAATTGGGGAGCTATTCAACAAAAACTGTTTCCGCTGGAACTACGTCATCCTAGCGGCACCTTTTTTTTCCTATGCACGTAGATAAAAAAAAATACATTCAATAATTAGTTTGAAACGAGAGATAAATGTGTATGCTTAAATGAAATTTGTGTGACATAAAACTGCGAAGATAATCAAGTTTCCGCTGCGCTGACGTTTGGCTATTTGATGAAAATCATATAAAACGGCTTAGTGCAGAGTTGATTTTTTTTACGCACTTTGCTTTGAATTTGTGTGTAATGATTGTGAAAACAGAATTTGAAAAAATCTTACCGTTTAGAAGATATACACGTAAAAGTAAAATAAGATTTTTAGGTCCAAGTACTTAAAATAGGAACACTAGAGCCTAATTTATAACGTTTATTTGTATCTTGTAAGGGTCTACAAAGTCCTGCCAAGTTTCATGTATGTGTTCTTAGTAATTAATGAGCAGTCGCTTAATTTACTACGACTGGACCACTATATTGTATGACAACCGATTTTAGGACATTTTAATGGAAATGCAACGTAAAACATATGGCGATAATTCGTGTATTAATGCAACTATTCACATGTAAAATTTCAGCTCATTACACTAAATAATTAAAGAGATATAATAAAAATACCAGAACAACCGCAATTCATGGATAAACCGACCAAGTTTGAATGGCTACAAAAAAGCGGCCGTGCAGTATATAGAGCTAACATTCTAAAATTTCCAGTGTAGTACCATTATTGGATTGATACAGGTGAGCACACAATTCTTGAACAAGTAACAAATAATGTTCGTGATCAAAATAGTAGCTCACTTGTTTGTTTCTCAAACTTACGAAATTATTACAATAAGAATTACTTCTGTATTAGCAAATGCATTTATTTGTCAGAATATTACGTCTTTAATATTCTGCTGCTTCCATCGTAGAAATATTTTGATGTTAGTTAAATTTGATTAAATGAAATATTAATCATAATTAGAAAAAAATATTAACACACCAGTAGTTATTAGATAGATACGGGAATAATCTAAAGAAGGTTGTTCTATCTCACGACGGTGGGTTGGTCTTAAGGGCTTATTACACTACACGGTATTCAGGGCCCTGAATACCGGGTCACTAAATCATTCCGAAGCAATAAGGTCGATATTATGAGAACCCTAACTTCCTAACAGTTATTACACTACCCTAAATTAGGGTTTAGGGCCCTGCATACCGTGTAGTGTAATAAGCCCTTCAGTCGTGTGTGTAGTGCACATGCACATTGTTTCTGTGTGCGTAAGCTCGGGAGCGCTCAGCAGAGAGTTTGTATTATACTAGAGGTAACGTATTTAAGTTATAAAAGTTATCTCTTTGACGTTCAGGATGGTAGCGTTTGCCTATGTTTGTCTCTTTTTTTTTATAGAATTTTTCTATAAGCAAGAACGAAAGAATTAACAGTTTCTTTTTCGTCGTAAATACGTTCCCTCTAGTATAATACAAACTCTGGCGCTCAGTATCGCTTACGCACACAGAAACAATGTGCATCTGCACACATGACTAAGACGATCCCGCAGTAACGCAGTGCGTCGGTCGCGACTCGTGAGATAGAACAATTGTATCAGTTTCCAGAAAAGTTAGGTACCAGTAAAAATCCTAAGATTTACTTATTCATATAGGCTTTTACAGTGGGCCACATATTTGTTATTTTTATTAATTAAAAAACCGGTCAAGTGCGAGTCGGACTCGCACAAGAAGGGTTCCGTACCATTATCGCAAAACACTGCATAAAAATCACGTTTGTTGTATGGGAGCCCCCCTTAATTTATTTTATTTTAATTTATTAATTATTATTTTTTAAAGTAAATATACAACTAAACATTCTGTGAATATTTCAAGCGTCTACCTGTTGCCGTTATTAATATCGAGCAAAAAACGGCAAAAATATCACGTTTGTTGTATGGGAGCCCCCCTTTAATATTTACTTTATACTGTTTTTAGTATTTGTTGTTATAGCGGCAACAGAAATACATCATCTGTGAAAATTTCAACTGTCTAGCTATCACGGTTCATGAGATACAGCCTGGAGACAGACGGACAGACAGACAGACAGACAGACAGACAGACAGACGGATCGCGAAGTCTTAGTAATAGGGTCCCGTTTTTACCCTTTGGGTACGGAACCCTAAAAACTGATTCTTTATGTTAATGTTATTATTACCTACTTTGTTAATAATATTGTTTTTTTTTTTCATTTTAATTAGTCATTAACCAATAAATACTTTTATGAGTATAATGTTAATACTTACAGTTGTTTTATTTTCTGCTAAACGATTGTGTACGCACCTGTACGAAACTATTACACACAATAACGATGCTATACTGGAAATTTTAGAATGTTAGCCCTATATACTGCACGGCCGCTTTTTTGTAGCCATTCAAACTTGGTCGGTTTATCCATGAATTGCGGTTGTTCTGGTATTTTTATTATATCTCTTTAATTATTTAGTGTAATGAGCTGAAATTTTACATGTGAATAGTTGCATTAATACACGAATTATCGCCATATGTTTTACGTTGCATTTCCATTAAAATGTCCTAAAATCGGTTGTCATACAATATAGTGGTCCAGTCGTAGTAAATTATGCGACTGCTCATTAATTACTAAGAACACATACATGAAACTTGGCAGGACTTTGTAGACCCTTACAAGATACAAATAAACGTTATAAATTAGGCTCTAGTTTTCCTATTTTAAGTACTTGGACCTAAAAACCTTATTTTACTTTTACGTGTATATCTTCTGAACGGTAAGATTTTTTCAAATTCTGTTTTCACAATCATTACACACAAATTCAAAGCAAAGTGCGTAAAAAAAATCAACTCTGCACTAAGCCGTTTTATATGATTTTCATCAAATAGCCAAACGTCAGCGCAGCGGAAACTTGATTATCTTCGCAGTTTTATGTCACACAAATTTCATTTAAGCATACACATTTATCTCTCGTTTCAAACTAATTATTGAATGTATTTTTTTTTTATCTACGTGCATAGGAAAAAAAAGGTGCCGCTAGGATGACGTAGTTCCAGCGGAAACAGTTTTTGTTGAATAGCTCCCCAATGGTTGGATACACAAATTTGTACTTACTATACACAATTACACGACGTCTTAAACTAATTATCTGCTTATCTGAAATTAATAAATTCGACGTTTTTCCGCTGCGACTACGAACACTAATTGACGACCCTGTGTTGCCTAGTTCAACTAGCAACATAGATTTAAACTAGTCCATAAGACAATAGAAGTTACCCCTGCAAATAATCAGTTATTATTAGTAAATAGTATGAAGGTATCTTCTGGCAATCCATTTAGTGGTACAAAGCTGAGGAGAGAGCAATACTCTTTAAAATTATTAAATCAGAACATTCAAGGTTGCTCTTCCAAATTATTAGAAATTGAACTATTTCTAGAAAAAACTAAATTTGATATTATTTGTCTAACAGAACATTGGTTAAAAGATCACCAAGTAAGGTCCATTAATTATGAAAATTATTGTGTAGTTAGCCATTTCAGCAGAAAACGTATGATACATGGCGGATCATTAATACTTATTAAAAATTCTATTAAATCTAAAGAGAGAAAAGACATTGTTAGACTGTCGGTTGAACACACCATTGAATTGTCCTGTGTTGAGCTTGATAAGCATGTTGTAGTATGTGTCTACAGACCTCCAAGTTACCAGAATCTATCTGTGTTTGACTCTATAATGGAAGATGTGTTAAAAAAAGTTAGTACTAGCAGTAAATCA
The DNA here is from genome assembly GCA_945859665.1 of Anorthoa munda. Lineage (NCBI taxonomy): Eukaryota > Metazoa > Arthropoda > Insecta > Lepidoptera > Noctuidae > Anorthoa > Anorthoa munda. The sequence goes on along the minus strand of OX243900.1, from coordinate 7,735,679 downwards.
ATCATCATATGTGGCGATTTTAACATTAACTTATTAGAAAATAACTCTAACAGTATTAGGTTATTGGGTCTTTTTAAATCATTTAATCTAACAAATGTTTTTATGGAGCCAACTAGAGTGACAGCTTCTTCTGCGACTTGCATAGATAACGTTTTTTGTAATTGTGATTACCTAAATAAAGAAATTGTAAATAAATTAACATCTGATCACAGTGGGCAAACAATAACGTATAGCACCTACATACCTTTGCAAAAAATGCAAATAAAATTTAGACCAATTACAAGTAAAAATTTAGAAAAATTTAATAAAACCTTGACTAGTAAATTATGTGTTCAAAACTTTTTTAATATAGATAACCCAAATGAGTTCTATGCCGAGTTTTTTAAAGTACTCAACATGCAATTTAATGACACTTTTCCACAGAAAGCGAAAAGTATTTACACCAAGTTCGTATTTAGCGATTGGGCGACTCCAGGTATTCGTAAAAGCAGGGAAAAGCTATATGAACTTTATGGCCTAAAGCAACATATGAATAATACAAGTTTTGATAAGTATGTTGCGAAATATTCAAAAACCTTTAAAATTGCATGCAAAATAGCTAAAGCGCTGTATATAAGCAATAAAATAAAATCGGCAGACGATAAAATAAAAACTACCTGTAAAATAATAAATAGGAAAAAACAGCGTAATACTGAATTTAATTTAGCGACTGCACATGGCCCCATATCCTCAGATATAGAGGTAGCTCAGGAATTTGAAAACTTTTTTGTTAATATTCCTCTTAAAACTACAGCAGCCTTAAACTCCTCACCCACACTCTCTGCTGCGTTACTAAGAAAAAACGTAAATGCGTGCCCATCGGAGTTCAAGTTTCAACATACAAATCCCCAGGCTATTTTAAAAGCTTTTAAAGATCTTAAAATTAAATCAACAGAAGATCTTTGGGGACTATCTGTAAAAGTGTGTAAACCAATCATTGAAACTGTTGCACCCTATTTAGCTTTAATATTTAATGCTAGTGTCGATCAAGGAGTTTTTCCGGACCTCATGAAACACAGTAAAGTAGTTCCATTGTTTAAATCCGGGGATAGCAAAGAAGCCAATAATTATAGGCCAGTGTCAATACTGCCGGTTCTCAGTAAGGTCTTCGAAAAGTTAATGCTCAACCAATTGTTGCGTCATTTTAACAAACATTCTATCTTTTATGATCAACAGTACGGTTTTACCAAAGGGCGTTGCACAACTGACGCTGGTGTCACCCTAATAAAGAACATCTTTAACGCCATTGGAATCTTTTGCGACCTCTCGAAGGCGTTCGATTGCGTTAACCATGAGACACTATTGTTGAAGCTCGAGCACTATGGAATTAGACATACAGCCCTTGGGTTACTTAGATCATATTTAAAAGACAGACAAGTTAAAGTTCAGATAAACGGCGTAAACTCACTAGGGTCTGAAATGACAATGGGTGTTCCTCAAGGCTCGATATTGGGTCCATTCCTCTTTTTAGTTTATATTAACGATTTACCCCAATTACTACAAAATCAACCGAAAATGGTGTTGTTTGCTGATGACACATCTTTGATATTTAAAATAGATCGGCGGTCACAAAATCTTGATGATGTGAATAACTCGATTCATCAGGTCAACAGGTCAACAGGTCAGGTCAGGAAACAATTTGGTACTAAATGAAAAAAAAACCAAATGTATTAGATTCACATTGCCGAATGTTAGAAGTAGCGAATGCGACATCATATTGAATGGCGAAAAGCTGGACTTTGTAAATCAAACAGTTTTCCTGGGAATCACTTTAGACGACAAATTGCAATGGAGTTCTCACATAACATCTCTTGCGGGTCGGCTGAGCTCGGCCGCTTATGCTGTTAGAAAGATAAGACAGTTGACGGATGTGGAGACCGCGCGTTTGGTCTATTTTAGTTACTTTCACAGCATTATGTCATACGGTATTTTATTGTGGGGCCGAGCGGCTGACATTGAATCCATATTTATATTGCAAAAGAGAGCTATCAGAGCCATATATAATTTAAGTCACAGAGAATCTCTTAGGGAGCTATTTAAAAATATTAATATTATGACAGTTTCTTGCCAATTCATTTATGAAAATATCATGTATGTCAGGAAAAATATACATCTCTTTAGTAAGGTCAGTGATAGACACAATTGTAATACGAGAAATAAAGATAAGTTAGATCAACCATCTTATAGACTAGCAAAAGTACACTCATCTTTCATGGGGTACTGTGTTAAATTTTATAACAAAATACCTTGTGATATATTAAAACTAAATGAAAGTAAATTTAAAACTTTAGTTAAAAGCACACTTTGTAAACAAGCATATTACAAATTAGATGATTATATTCAAGATAAGAATGCTTGGCAACATGTTGGTCCCGCTCCGTAGGGCAATCTTTGGTGTGGACAAAATCAAATTTGCTAATTTGTATTCCTATTCATAGTTTTTGTATTCTTAGGTTATTTTTTATATTTTTTCCAGAATTTGACTCACGCAAGGTTCCGTTGTTGTTGAATTAGGTATTTTACCTATGTTTGCAATATTTGTTAGTATGTGAGAACCATGTTCCTATTTATAAAACTAATGAATTTACCTGTTAGTGCTTTTATTACTTTATACCTGTACGTTGTATAGTGGGTAGTGCTATTTTTGGGTGCATCGTCCTCACATATATGAATTTATTAATGTATGTACATAAGTAAACTTTGTAAAACATATTTTTTTAAAAAGAGTAAGTATGGAGTTTCTTGTGCGTTCTTCTCCATAACAAGCTACTTTCCGAATGCACGGTAGAGTCAATTTTTATTACTTGTACATTTTTTATTAACATTTAATTTTTGACGTTCAAAAGTGCCGCTTATTGGCCTAATTGAAATAAATATATTTGACTTTGACTTTGACTTTGAGTAAACAGGATTTAAACTTAATTGCTAGAGTTTGGTTGAACTATAGGTACACAGTGGTTTATCCTTACAGGCGTGATGTTTAATTAAACTTATATGTTATTTTTCAACAGACCTTATATTAATTGCTGATTGATTGATTTTGATTTTGAAATGTCTTTATTGACATAAATGTATCGTATATAGGTACTAAAAATATTTTGATTTTGTTTTGATTTTTGCTAAATTACCTGTTTTAACATATAACATTAATAATTTATATGTTGACAGTTCCTGATTAACAATACATTAAACTAAGTAAATTATGTAGGGTTTGCAGGCCCACATTTTTAAATTAAAGTTACCCACCCACACCCTGTATTTTTGTTGTTTTTTATTATTTTATGTTTTAAATAAAATTTAAACTGAATGATTTTATATAAAGAAAACAAATACCTTATAATATTCATTTTTAGGTCTAGTAACTGATACTGAATTGCTGATTGTTATGAGATAATTGACAGGTTCTGACAAACGCGAGACGAAATGAATATTGATCACGAAGCCAGTGCCTTCGAATAAGTGGAAAATAAGGCTAGTTATATTTTCTGCTTATTGGCATCAAATTAATAATAATTACTACCACAAAACCTATTCAAAGCTCACATGACCTACTATAAGTCTTTCATTGCATTATTTAGGCGTAAAAATGGGTCACCATAATAGATGACTCGGCTTTAATGAAAGCAATCATAGATAATGATTTAATTACTTAATAGCTTTTAAAACACTTTCGATAAAATGTAATTAGTACCTTTTAATAGTTCTTTGTTAGTTTTGTATGTTTTAATGAGTGTATGCTACTGTAGACAATTTTGTGTAGAGTTGTAAAAAGAGATTTTTTCAAGGAGTAAGTACCCCGTTTTTGTGTTGTTGACTTTTAACAAAACAATATTTTTTTTAAAGACCAAACCAAAATAACTCATAGAATATATCACCCGTATAAAATTTGGTGACATCAATGGATAAACACATGATTTTTACAAGCTATGTTGGAAGATACCAAGTATTTTATGTACATATGATTTTTTATCGCTGCATAACGAAACTTCGTATAAATTTAGTATATTTTGAAAAAAAAAATTACTATTTATTACCTTAATTTTTTCACGGCTAGTTACACTGTACCTAGCCGTGAGAAAGAAAGAAAATATGGGATGAATAAAAATAAATTACGAAGTTTAAGGTATTAACTAGTTATTTTTTTTCAAAATATACTAAATTTATACGAAGTTTCGTTATGCAGTTTTCGATAGGTTTATTATGACAAGTGGATTCGAAGGTAAATTATTTTCTTAGACCTGTGGTCTTCCACAACACTCTTTTTGATATTTTACTTTCGTCGGCCAATTTCCTATGAACGCAAATAGCACGCCAGCGTAACATTTAAAAACATTTTATTTATTGGAAAGAAAATAATTTACCTTCGAATCCACTTGTCATAATCAACCTATCGAAAACTGTCAAAACCGATCCGAAAGACCGAAAATATTGATCAGTCAGTCCCCCTGAGGTCGACGTCCGATGATTACCTTCATTGACGAATGGCTAGGTGTCGGCGAATGAACCGAATAGCCGAATAACCGCGTTTACACGTAAATTGGGAAGGGAGTTAGGTCATGTTGGTATAACTTGAACGATAGTGTAGGGTTGGAATATTGACAATTCGTGAAAGCGATTGAGGGTTAAGTTTTGGACGCATAGAATAGCTAGAATAGTGCATTTCAATTAGGTAAACGGACTATGTTTGGGTGTGCAATTTTATACAGAAGTGGAAAGAAAAATATATAGATTGAAATTCATGAACCGTTACAATAATTTTTCTTTCAAAGAAAGTTGTGTTAACGACACGTTTTCTTTTTGTTCAAAAGCTGTTGCTATCGTTGCAATGATTGGATGAAAGGTTTGGCTTGATTGGAAACGATAAAAGATTGAGTTTAATCAGTGGCTCTGCTATTATACATAGGTACGGAACCTTCCTTCCGACAACAGGAGAATATGAGGCAATATAAATAGGTACATTTAAGTTTTATTACATTATTGTAAGTTTGAGCTTGGGCAAGCCCCAAGCTGTCTCGTAACGAAAACTTATCAATTATGCACTTGTATACCAAATATATGTGGATATTTTGGGCGCACGGTTGGCGCAGTGGTTGAGCGATTGACTGCTGCGCTGCGTGTCGCGGGTTCGATTCCCGCACGGAACAAATATTTGTATGACCTACAGATAGTTGTTTCGGCTCTGGGTGTTTGTGTATGTGAGTTTATATGTTTGTAAACGCACCCACGATACAGGAAGAAATTCCTAGTGTGGGGCAACGTTAAAAAAAAAAATAGTTTCTATTGGAATTGCGTTTTAATATTGCAATATCAGTAACACTTTCTCAAATTATTTCGTTATAGCACAGATAATATAATATTAGCATAGTCATAGGAACTAAAACAATCTGTGTGTGTGTTTTCTGATAGCTACAACCTGAATAGGTTACATCTAGGCAAGCGTGTTTTACCGTCAACGAAATCATCACTTACCATTAGGTGAGGCAGTAGTCAAGCTTGAGCCTATAAATAATAAAAAAATATCAGGGAGTGACCATAAGCCCTTAGAGCAAGGTTATTTTGAGTATGTGTAAGGGATAGGTGTAAATGACGTGTATACATCTGTCTCTTTTTTACAGTCGAACTATGATAGTTTTGACACGTCAGGGTACGGGGGCAGATCAATCAATATCAACGTGAGTGAAGCAAATGGAGAATGTAAGGATCGTAGCAGGTGGCGTTCTGTAGTTTTTGCCTTGGAAAAAGGCGTGAGTATATGTATCAGATCAATCTGTCAACAGGAAAGGGATAAAATTTAAATGACTAAATTTGGCTCAAACAAACAAAAAAACAGGGCAAGCTAAATAAAACCGTTTAAATAACTATGTATGTGTTCATTATATGTTAATATGTTGAAAATCATGATACATTTTTTTTTTTTTATTTATTTAAAAAACGTTGCCGTGGGTGCTTTTACAAATATATAAACTCACATACTGTAGGTCATACAAATATTTGTTCCGTGTGGGAATCGAACCCGCGACACGCAGCGCAGCAGTCAATCGCTCAACCACTGCGCTAACCGTGCGCCCATTTTGCACTTTTGGTTTTTCAAATTAATTATTCAAAATCAATGTCTGCTATTGTTGCCATGTTAAAACAAAACTCTACTCCATCCATAAGTGACCTGCCAAAATAAATCATAACCCTCTCCAATTCTGCCAATAAAACCAGCGCAAGCAACGATTAAATACAATTAAACCCAGTGAGTGCAGTGTGTGTGCAGGCGCGATAGGGTTGTGACGTCATACGTGAGTGATTGTGTTCGGGAGCTGACGACGGGTTAAATAGATTGAAGGCATAGGTTTTTTGAAGACTTTTTTAATCCCGTTTTTGGCGGTTTGGGACAGTGTTGGACATGGCGTCAAAAATGATGTGGGATTAAGTTTGATTTCTGTCCTACATCGCTTTTAACCAGTTGAATTGTTTTAGAAAAATCTCCTCCTCCTCCTTGCGTCGTATTCCTCAGTATTGAGGGTCGAGACCTCCCTTCTGCATCACATTCTCTCGAATCATCCTTCTCCATCTGTTTCTGTCTCTGGCGGTGTTGCGGGGCGTTGTAAACTGTGGAGTCAAGAGCGGTGCGGATCTGGTCAGACCAACGTATGCTGCTGGACTAACTGGGCTGCGTCCACGAGGCCTTTCCCATCTAATTTGCCGGTCACGATGAGTCAAAATCTAACAGTTCTCATATCTGATTATCTGCCAGGTTTTCCAATATATTGGAAAGTCGGTCCAGAATTTGTCAATACATTTATTTTTCCACGTTTGGTTGGTGGCTACTTCACCAATGGATAAATTCACAGAAAGTCCCAACTATTGTGAGTTTATACTTAGTAGTTGTATTTGTATTTTAGTATTGTAGGAGGTGGCGTTTAAATATAGTTCCTGCCAACCACCATTTGATAAGGGCGTGAGTTATATGTGTGTGTGTGTAGATACAAGCTCAATTTACTACTGCTGTACTTAAAAGTAACATTATAAACTGAAAGTGGTAAAAAGATTAAGGGAAAAAATATTTAGTAAAATATAATGAACGAATCAATCACATAGCCCGCTCTGAATGATTCGATTGAAACTTTATAAATAACAAGCGGATTCGTTCGAGTGGATTTCGTTAACAAGCTTTGCCTTCGGGCGAAATTCAATTATTAATAAAAACCGATTGACTGGGACTGTTTCATTAAAATAATTACAATCGGTTTTCAGTACTTAAGGAATTATTGGGAATTGGAATTGTTTTGATGAGGGTATTTTTATGGTACCTATTAATTCATTTATCGTTTATATTATAAATTTCCAATCATTGCATAGGTTGCATTGCATTGGTTTAGGTAAAGGGTCTTTCAACAAGGACGGGTCGATGTTAAAATTGAATAAAACAAGATGTGTGTGAGATATTAACGAAATTTTTATTTTTATTTTTAAAGGCCCATTTATGCCAATTATGGATGGAATATGACATTCAAACAGTCATTAAAAATTGGACCTCTCGGATTCGTGCCACCATACGAAGCCGCGGCGGACATTTGAACGATGTCATATTCCATCCATAATTGGCATAAATGGGCCTTTTAAATAAAAAATAAATTTCGTTAATATCTCACACACATCTTGTTTTATTCAATTTAAACATCGACCCGTCCTTGTTGAAAGACCCTTTATAATAGTACCTGGGCGACCGAGTTCTGCTCGGGTAAAAAGTTAGAAAACGATGTTTTCTAAAAATTAAACCTGCATACTAAATTTCATGAAAATCGTTGGAGCCGTTTCCGAGATTCAGATTATTATATATACAAGAATTGCTCGTTTAGAGGTATTAGATTACTATTAGATATGCACCTTCAATTAATAAATGCCCGTATGTTATTTATGTGTGTACAATTTTTCTCTGCATCACCCAATTGTTGACTGGTTAAAATGCCTAAGGCATTATTAAGTCAGCCTAGAATTTTTCATCCATAAATTTTAAATATATAAGCAGCCTAGTTGATATTTTTTTATTGAGATGTCTAATAGCAATGTTTGTCAAAACCTGACCTCCCATTACAGTTACATATTGTCTGTTGTTATACAGCGCTTTTTTGAAGTTTGAAAGTAGTTACTATTTATTTATTACTACGATGTTTGATGTTTTTAAAAGCTTTTAAAGAAAATTGACAAAATATCTACAAGATTGCAAAAAATCCATTACTCCAAGCATCATCAGATTCAATATCAACACTACTTCACAAAAAATTAAGCACACGCAATCGCACTAAGAGCCTCAGCAAACATTGCCTAACACATACTTTTCGATATCAAACATCGTCTAGACATCACAAATAAACCAAGACCCCTCGACTATGGATCACTCCCCTCGCAAATGTATTTAAAGTATGGAGACACAGAGGGGTGCGGTAGGTCGAAGTTAACTGGTGTTTGCAAAGGATAAGGGTGCATCCAGATTAACAGGGAGATCGACAAAGAAATGCAATTAAATGTAAAATAGGGGTGTTTCACACGACTGTTGACACGGCGTGACGAATGGGGCAGATAGGTGTCAGTTCATTTCTTTTTTAAGTGATTTTTTAGATTTGTTTACAGCCATTTTGTTGAAGAGTTTATAAAAGTGTTTTGCCTTTAAAATTAAAGGAGGGAGATTTGTTTACGTCTCCGTTTTATTTGGACAAGTTGATGAAGATTTTAAGAGAAATTTTATTCATTTCTTCATTGCGTTTTATTCATCTTTTGATTTTGCTTGAATTTAGAATCTTCAGTCTCGTGTTGATGTTAAGTTAGTTAGGGTACCGTATTATTTCCAACACTTAATTAATCCTTGCACGGTTAGCGAAGCACAAAATATTTTCAAGAGACCCCACAAATTCGCTCTCTGTGATCTCTATTTCCAGAAAGTTAATAATTTGATTTAATAAAAAGGTAGAAAAATAATGAGATCAGTACACTGTAATTTTCTAAGGTCATACCGACGTAATGCTACTGAAAAGATGTTTATTAAGGAAAAAAAAGAAAGAAGAATTGTTTATTTGCGCCAGGCACGACGCATACCATAAAAATAACAAATAAACTTAAATGCAATCATTACAAAGTATGCGACACAACTACGCAAAACGGTAATCGCTCAGCATAATGCTGGGACTCGTGTGTGAGACAGAGCCACAGCGCTGGTTTTCAGCGATAGCCGGTGTCGACTGGGTGACTCCGAACCAATGAAACCTTAGTGGCAAGTGACGGAGCAAACAGTTTTATTTATGAATAAAAAATAAATAAATGAGTAGATAAAAAAAGTAGTATAAAAACAAAGGGTTATACTTTTTAGGGTTCATTACCCAAAGGGTAAAAACGGGACCCTATTATTGAGACTTCGCGGTCCGTCTGTCTGTCTGTCTGTCACCAGGCTGTATCTCATGAACCGTGATAGCTACACAGTTGAAATTTTCAGATATGATGTATTTCTGTTGCCGCTATAACAACAAATACTAAAAACAGAATAAAATATATATTTAAGTAGGGCTCTCTCATACAACAAACGTGATTTTTTTGCCGTTTTTTGCGATAATGGTACGGAACCCTGCGTGCGCGAGTCCGACTCGCACTTGGCCGGTTTTTGTTTGTATAATACGCAATCAAAAAGTATTTTACCCGCATTCTCCATAAAAAAACAGAATATCTGAAGCTATATTCACTATCATATTATTATGTACATATAATACCGTTTTTTACGAAAAAAAGTTGCGCGGGTATCCTCATTGAGCATCCTATAACTCATCGTAACTAGTGAGCTCATACCCTAACAGCTATCATATTCGGACGTAGATAAATAACATCCCTAACATCCCTGTCCACTAGATATCGCATCGCAAACGATTACCTATTCATAAAACGGAAAGTTGAAACTCGGGGGAATCCAGTTAGCGGACCGACTGAGCCAAGGAGATTTATGCATTTTAAATTACTGTCGGAGGCGCTTCTAGTGGGACGACACGGATACGATGTGCTGTTGATGGTTCAAAGACAAAGACAAAGATATTTTATTTCAACTAGGCCTCCAAGCAAGTGCCGCTTTTTGTTGAACGCTTAACGTTACATCAAAATGATTCTACCGTGAATTCGGAAAGTAGCTTGTTATGGAGAAGAATGCACAAGAAACTCCATACATACACTTTAAAAAAAAATATGTTTTTTTACAATATTTAGGAACATAGGTACATACATTATTAAATTCATACATGTGAGGACAATGCACCCAGAATAGCACTACACACTATACCACCTACAGACATAAAGTATTAGAAGTACTCACACATGTACTGTGCAGTTATATAATAAAAGAGTTGGAAGAGTAGTTGTCATAATTATAATTAAAATTGCCCACAACTTGATGCAACTATGCGACACCTAGGTGACGACCTTAAATGTTTTTACGGATATCGGAAGTATCAATAGGGATGTTGCCTGGGTATAAAAATGATAATTCTATTTAGTCCGTCATTGAGATTATCAAATAGTATTAGACACGTATTTTTTGCTTTACCAAATCAATAAAAAATTATAAAGTTAAAGCGCATCAAAGTTCAGGAGGGGGGGCTTGTGACGTCACTTAGGCAGTATAAAGTGTACTAGCAGTTTGCAGTTTCACGATATTTCAACGCATTATATCGTTGTCACTTTATGTTTACGTGTCAAAAGAATAAATACGTGTCCAATATTTTTTATTAATCTATCTGACGGGCAAAAAAATAATTTTCAGTTATCCACCCTATTAACGTATATTATTCGCATTATTCCTCTCACAGAGAGGAGGCCTGTGTCCCAGCAGTGGGAACATTAATAGGCTGATGATGTGTGATGATGATGTGATTCGCATTGGGAGCCTTTATAAGCTGATTTTTTATGAGGTCATCTCTAAACGACAAAAATATGTAGCGGCCTGCGGCACTGACGCCGCCAATTACAAACTAATGACATGACGTCACACAAATCCTGCATTGCGCAAGCAAATTTTTCGGCGCGATTTGAACACATACAACAGTCCGACAATAACCGTTGGGCAGTTGCCTGGACCAGACACAACACCCGTCTGGTCGGAGGATCCTCCCTTTTCTATGGAGATTTGTGGGACTTTACACCCAGTTTCGCATGCCTCCTAACTTGAAGTGAATTTGTAAAAGTCAAGTAAACAAATCTTCAGTATGCTATGTGAATGACTTTCATCTGCCTATTACTTTTTACAGGAATTTAAAAAAATTGGCAATTGTTTGCTTTCCATTCGTCCACAGCATATGAAAAGTGGGTAATTAAACATAACATTAATTTTACCTCCATCTTCATCTTCCTGCCCTTGTCCCATGTTACTAGGGGTCGGCGCAACACATTTTCTTCTTCCACACCGTCCTGTCCCTTGTCACGCTATCACTGACTCCCTTTTCTTTCATATCACTCCTCACACAGTCTATTCATCTTTTCTTTGACCGTCCCCTCCCTCTCCATCCATCCACATTTATATTCATAACTCTTTTAGTAACATGCATTTCATCCCTCCTCATCAGATGACCATACCAGTCCAAACGGTTTCCTTTCAACTTTTCTGTCACTAGCGCCACTTTCAAACTACCTCTAATATACTCATTTCTCACTTTATCCATTCTCGTCACTCCGCACATCCATCTCAAAATTCTCTTCTCTGCTACATAGAATCTTTTTTCATCCATCTTTTTCACAGCCCAACATTCTGAAGCATACAGTACGACATTCATTTTACCTCCATGCAACTTAAAATATTATGCTGCAAACCCCAAAAAAACAATGACAACACGTAACATAATATAACTCACTTAAAAGCTCATGTCATTTCATAACCCTTTCAGTGACGTCGTGCCTACGTAACAACAAAGTCGCATAAAAATGGAACTCGCAAAAAAAAACGAAAGTCGCGTAATATAAAAGCCGTTCCTGCAGTGGTCAAAGGTCGAAACTTAACATGATAAAGATTAAGTTTGATACGATGTTCAACCCAAGTTAGTGGAAGCCTAAATTAACGACGAACCCGTTGCTAAATAAATCTATGTTTAGGTAAATTATATATGAAGTTTGCTTTGTTTATTCAATGTTTTTCGTGGGAAATTATGGGTGGGTTATGGTTCTACAAGTGGCAATATATAAAATGTAGTTACTTCCGCTACTACCTTGTAGATTCGCTTATATTTTTAACAAGGCTTCTATTATTTTTATCAGGAATGGCGAACCTATGGCACGCGTGCTAGAGGTGGCACATGACAAAACTTTCGGGCACGCCAATATAAGGTTATTTAGCATATAGTTAATTTGAAATTGCAGTAATGTCATCGACTTCTACTTTTATATCGACAAAATATAAATATGTAAATAATATTATTGCTGTACGAATTTCGGGTTGCAAATAAAGAGTAATAAGCAGCATTTTATTTATTAAGTTACCAATTCAAGATTAGCGGCACGACATTGTCACATTAAAAACATATATAATTTACCGGAACTTTCTCTAATAAAGGTTTGACATCCCTGATCAGTATGAGTTTATTATTGTCAATGTAAGCAAAGACAGATTAAATAATTTAAAGATTAAAAAAAAAAAAAGAAAAACTCGAAAAAACAAAACGTTGCCCCACACTAGGAATTTCTTCCTGTATCGTGGGTGCGTTTACAAACATTTATAAACTCACATACACAAACACCTAGAGCCGGAACAACTATCTGTAGGTCATACAGATATTTGTTCCGTGCGGGAATCGAACCCGCGACACGCAGCGCAGCAGTCAATCGCTCAACCACTGCGCCAACCGTGCGCCCAATCAGTTGAGGATAACTGATTTAAAATTCAGTTGCAAGATTTGACTCGAATACACCATACATAAATACATTGCAAGTTTATACAATCTTGTAAAATAGAAGAAACTGCATTTCCTTTAGATTTTCAGTTCTTGTTGCTTATATTCCAGTTATAAGCGTATAACAAAATCTATAGTTTTATTAGTAAATAAAAAAATTAATAATAATTAAATAATTAATTAATAATAGTTTTATAGGTAAATAAAATTATTCATTAAAAATCTTTTCTAAAACAAGCTTTTTTCGTATTCTTCTCAGCAAACCCTTTCATATGATACCCATATCACAGATAATATAATACTAGCATACAGATACCTCATCCCATACAAAGAAACCGTGCCGACGTAACTAGCGTTTTTCGACTGCTTATTCTGGCAATTTTTTGTACATCGAACGCATTCGGTTCGCACGGTGTTAGATAGATGGTGTTAGCAGCGACCTGCAAGTGAAAGGGTTTACTAGGTTCGTGAATGTTTTTTTGTTTAAATACAGTGAAGGTTTGTTTTCTAGTATTTCTTTGCACGTTTTTACAGTTTTTTTTGCACCAAAATGTGATAAAATGCAAACTTTAACAATCGAGTGGAATGCCTCAGAAATTAAAAAATGCGACATCTATTGGCATCAATTTTAAATGATCCGTCTAATAATCTTTGAAATGTGAATTAAGATTCCAATATTCCATAATTTTTGTACTTAGGAGAGTTGATTAAACAAGAACATACAATTTTTGTGTTCAATTCCAGAAAATGTTAATTTTACGCACATTCAATAACAGATAGGTGGATACCGAGGTGCATATCGCGCCATCTATTGAGATTTATTTGAACCAAATTTTCTTTCTTAGCACTGAGTCCCCGTGCCCATATCATGGCAGTGCACCAAAATTAACTAGTCCACCATCTTGGGCCGTCCGCCATTTTGGATTCAAAATGGCGTCACTTAGATAACCAAGCATTGTCATCCAAACTAAGCGTGTATGCAAATTTTCATCTTAATCGGTGCTGGGTAACTGCTTTAAAATTCAGTTGTAAGATTTGGCCTGAAAACACTGCCATACATACATTGCAATATAATCAAAAGCTTGTAAAAAGACATACATATAAAAGAATGGATAAAATGCAAATCTCAGATTAAAGTGTATGTTACTTCGGGAATTGGCTCATTTGGGTACAGTAACCATAGACACAAATAAGGGTGGCATGTTTACATTTTACCTACGCTGCCTCATTATTTGTAGAGTTGATTCCAAAGGGTGTAAACTCGTGAAATAATTAAAAGGCAAAGTATACAATTTCGGGCACACATAATAATATTAACTTCATTAGGGCTAACAAGATGAGAGGCAGTGTTGATAAAGTAATTATATTTTTTAACAACATACGTGTAATATTCTGGTGGAAGTCAAAGGCAAGTTCGACAGGGACCAATATTTTCCTTTGTTTATTTTTAGGGTTCCGTACCCAAAGCGTAAAAACAGGACACTATTATTGAGACTTCGCGGTCCGTCTGTCTGTCTGTATGTCTGTCTGTCACCAGGCTGTATCTCATGAACTGTGATAGCTACACAGTTGAAATTTCCACAGATGCTGTATTTCTGTTGCCGCTATAACAACAAATACTAAAAAAAGAATAAAATAAATATTTAAGTAGGGCTCCCATACAACAAACGTGATTTTTTTGCGATAATGGTACGGAACCCTGCGTGCGCGACTCCGACTCGCACTTGGCTGGTTTTTTTTTGGTAGTGTTTTGCGGTTTCAAAGTAAAATAAATTTATGAAATTACATACATATATACTCACGCTTTTTTCCCATGGGGGTAGGCAGAAACTACAGCACGCCACCTGCTACGATCCTTACATACTTCTTTTGGTTCACTCACATTCATACATCTAGTCATACACACACGCCGGTTATGAATACTGCGCACCTGGCCTTTCTGAAGAACATCACCAATAAGGTCTATACGTTTCCATTCACGTCTGCCTTGTAAATACATTTCGTTAGTCGCCTTTCATTCATCCCCTCAACATGGCCAAACCACCTTAACATACTATTTTAAATTTTTGTCACTACCTCTTTTTTTAAACCACAACGTTGTCTTATTTATGAAATTACTAGCTGCTGCCAGCGGCTTCGCCCGCGTGAATGTCGAAAATTATCCCAAGGGAACACATTCCCGGGATAAAATGTATCCTATGTGCTATTCCAGACTGTAATCTATATCTGTGCCAAATTTCATCTGGATCCGTCCAGCCGTTTGAGCGTGAAGAAGTAGCAAACATACACACTCACAGACTTTCGCCTTTATAATATTAAGTGTGATTTATGAAATTATTTATGAAAATTATTTTAAAATATCTCCTTTTAGAGCGAGTTTAACATAGTTATCTATTTTACAAGTTTCAACTGCCTAGTTTCTTGTTCTTTTGACGTTGGGATGAAGACGATGGGGGTGGGGCTGAGGTATGCTGTCAGAAAACCCAATTATGGGTTAAGCTCGCCTTTGTACATAAGTTTTCCTTTTGTATTTGTAATGTTTGTTTTGTGTACAATAAAGAATATGAATATTACTGTAGGTAACTTATTTTTATATTTTCCACTAGAAAACATGGAATATATTCCGTAGTATTCTTAGTATCACTTACTCGGTGTAAGGAATAAAAACAATCCTTTCCGTCACAAAAATAACTGATGTCAGTCCGAAAACTGCTACGTCAAAATTAAATTGGTCTGCACACAAGTGAAGCTTGACAGATGAACAATGGACCAAAGTTGCGACTCAATGGTTCCCTATACATGACAGGCGACATCGTGAAAAGCGGTATGAGCAAGACTTCTTCGATTAGAACTGACCATTTAGTAGCCTTAAATAGGGAGAGAAGAAGGGTTATAGACAGGTCTTGCAGTGGGACATTACAGACTGGTAATAATTTAATTTGCTTGAGTTGAAAAGGAACACAAGCACTTAGAAGCAGCACTGTCGACGCAAATAATTATGATGAAAAGCCATACTTATATTATAAATGCGTTTGTTATCTTTTCACGACTAAACGGCTGAACCAATTTAGATGAATTTGGTATGGAGATAGTTCAAGACTTGTGGGATGTATTGACAAGGGGTTATGGAACAAAGAAAACGCAAGCTTCGTCCATTGATTCTTGTATTCGGAATGGCACACTGACGGGTGACAATCTTACACGTAGTTCCTGTTGAACTCGGATGCAGTGATACAATGGTGCTAATCCTAACGATTAATCAGGTGAAAACACACTGCATGCATTACAACTTGGAAGGACATAGGATAGTTTTTGTCCCGGTAGTGTGTTCCCTTGAATAAAACTTCATAAATATTGACATCTTCGCTGTCTCAGCAGGACAATTTAAACGCCTCGTTTGTGAGACAATTAATTCTGCCGACATTTCAATTTGTAATTCGTAGATTTTTATTTTCCCATTGCTTTTTTTTTAATAATGTTAATATAATAATTTTAATAATCAGTATAGTAATAATTAGTTTTGTTTTGTTGACGCCTTGTTTGTAAGATAATTATAATTGATTCTGCTGACATTTTTATCCGTATTTATGCCGTTTGTTTTTTTGTTAGAATTTAATTATAATTAATTTATATTATTTTATTCTATAATGATAATTTGATTATTTTTTATATAATTTCGTTTTATTATTTCTTTTATGCCTGTTTGGTTCTATCTTTGTCACTTGATTTTATTTATTTTTTATTTAAATATTGTAAGACGTGCGCTTATGTGGAAAATGTCGCTGATTGCACATTTGTTTTTCTTTGCGGCCTAATTTTATGTATTGCTGCAGTGTGCAGTCGTTTGTTCACCCAAATAAATAAAAAAATAATCGCTTCACAAGAAAAACTCAAGACTCAAGAGAAACTTGATTATAATTATCCTTCCTCACACGCAATCGTTAATCAACCAACATAACTCACTTCTACAAAACATTACCTCCCATTATTAGACCGAGCAATAAGCTAATGTCATGATGGAGGATGTTCCGCGGAAGGTCAGCGGCACACTGCATCAGTCTTGTCGGAGACGCGTCATCAATCACTGCCCAGTGGACGAGTATGTTTATGTATGCACGTTCTACTTACGTCTGGGAAAAAATGGTGTGGCAGTGGTCGAGAGGGGTGTGAGAAGAACTATCTATTAGTAGTAGTATGTATTAGTACAATCGGTTTATGATATATGTCGTAGTATGATTTTATTATTCGAATTTTCTCAAAAACCCTAAGGATATCGCGAAAACACGGATAATTAGACAGTGGTGAATACATTTCTCAATCTTACTGGAAAAGATAGGGTTCTTGCAACAACAAGAGTCGCTCTAGTAATATTGAATAACCTTAACTCTGATTGGCTAGATTTTTGCTTACTGACCAAATCTTTTTCTGATTGGTTCCTAGTCTGTTTTACCCTGTGAGCTTTGAAGTATTAACATCATCAACATCAAAGCAGAAACTCAAGTAATTAGCTTAATCAAAGAACTAAATACTATTTTTCTATATCGTATTCCCACTTTTTAATATTATTGATAAAGAACGTGCGTGAATTATTGACATTTGAAACGTCAACCAATCGAAGAGGGGGTCTCGGGGTCTCGTCTTGGGCACTCCGACCGGCCTAACAGCGTTCTTATTTTATAATAGCATACGTTTCATTTCACAATATTACTAAGCGACAAGTGTTTTTGCAAACAAACTATCTTTTTCCTGTAAGCTTGAGAATTGTTTTCACCATTGTCTAATTATCTGTTCAAGTTGTGAACAAAGTGTAGACAATTTTATGGTTAGTCATTATCGTTAGGTATGGCGAACACTTTATAAATCACGCACTTGGCTGGTTTAGTAAACGGGGTGGTTTTTAATTTTTTGCCATTGAAGAGGGGCAAACACATAGAAAGGTACAGACTGTATACCTAAACTATTAGGTACTTGTGTTAAAACTGACCGATACAATCCGATTCTTGATTTGAACGAAGAAAAGCTTCTCCTTTTAAGGCACTTGAAATGACTTAATATACAAGATTTACCATTATCATTAAAGTGTTAGGTTAGGTATTTACCTATTAAAGGTCTATCTACACATATCCATGCCCGGGACGTGACAGGGCCGGACCCAGGCATTGAAGCTCCGTCACTGGCCCGTGCACGGCCAGTGCACGGACGTGTGTGATCGAGTTCATATAAAATGTTCACACCGATATTTTTTTGAGCCCCTGACGGGGCACGGTCCGTCCACGTCCCGGACACGGCCCTGATATATGTGGATAGACCCTTATAGTATTAATTTAAGGTGCTCTTCATTTGTTATTTTAACATAGTTATTTTAACTTTAAATTCTGTTATAAAAAAGAAAATTTGATTTGATTTAATTTTCCTTAAAGTTCGTGACGGAAAACTGATCTGAGATTATAAAGTAAACCTTTTTCTTTCGTTTTATTTTTATATACTTAGGTGCTCAGGCTTCAAAATTCAATTTTATAAAAGTCAAACTAAGTTATAAGTATGTTAGTGTTTTATGATTGATAGTCACTTAGATTTAAGTTATAGTTGGTATTGGAATATTCAAATTAAGTTGTATATCAGGTTAATTTTCAATGACCAGCTAAATTTTTTCACGAATTAGGTATCAAACACGGTTTATGATAAAATCAACTACCAAAAAAAAAAAAACAGCCGTACAGTACATTTTAACCAGCCCCCGCCCGCTGTAAACTCTTACCTCTGCAGCTTCGGCTTGCTGATCGCCTCCGGCAACTAGCCACACCCGCTACAGCTCTCATGGGGGCCTATAGTTTGTTCAAAATCTGCCGTTCTGTACATTTTTGCTTGACACGCCCGCTGTAATCTCTCACCTCCGAAGTTTCGGCTTGCTGATCGTTTCGGGCGACCAGCCCCAGCCACTACGGCTCGCACGGGGGCCTATGCTTTGTTCAAAAATCAGCCATTCAGTACATTTTTGCTAGACCCCGCCCGCTGTAATCTCTAACCTCTGCAGCTTCGGATTACTTATCGCCTCGGGCAACCAGCCCCAGCCGCTACGGCTCGCACGGGGGCCTATGCTTAGTTCAAAAATCTGCAGTTCTGTACATTTTTGCTAGACCCCACCCGCTGTAATCTCTCACCTCTGCAGCTTTGGCTTGCTGATCGTTTTGTGCGACTGGCCTCAGCCGCTACGGCTCGCACGGGGGCCTATGCTTAGTTAAAAAATCTGCGGTTCTGTACATTTTTGCTAGACCCCACCCGCTGTAATCTCTCACATCTGCAGCTTCGGCTTGCTGATCGTTTTGGGCGACCGGCCCCAGCTGCTACGGCTCGCACGGGGGCCTATGCTTAGTTTAAAAATCTGCCGTTCTGTACATTTTTGATTGATACCTAATTTCTGGACAAATTTGGCTGGTCATTTAAAATTAACCTGGTATATTGTAAACTACTCTACTTGTTCATTAAATCATTTCAGGAAACCAAAAGACAGTGTCTAATTTCAAAGTAGACCGCTTATAATACATACTTACTTATACAGGCTTAAGGAAGAGCATTGCAAGAGCTCATTCTAAAAAATATACCTGTCTATGATCTAATAGTAGTTTATGCAATTGTCATATAATAGGGGTTATTAAATCACGAGCGTAGGTTTATCATATAATAATATTACGCGAGTGTTTTAATACCTAATTATATGCCATTGCATACACTACATTTTCTTCACTCATACAATTGCAATAAAACAAACTGGAAACGGAAAAATATTTGGTATGGCGGGCAATCTAGATTCTCATTGCGCATGACTTCACATCGCGCGCCTCCTTAGACAATGACAGTATTTCAATGAGCCCATAAGCGCCAATAAATTAAAAGTAAAACTGTGCTTTAAAAATTAGAAAGTTATTTCATGATGCAGTTGTTTAATAATCGAAGGAAAATGTTGCACTGTAATGGTGTTTTTTTTAATTTTACCTATCCATGAATATAAAGTACGTGTTTATACAATATTTTTTTGAATTCATATTTGGAACATTACGTTGTGAGTGTAGATAAAAAACTTTAAACGGCAAAGTGATTTTATCAAACCGGCTCTTAAAAGGCATTATCTTTTAATCTTGGCCCTGTAATCCAACAATATTGCAATAAATTGCACCATAATGAGATTACATGTACAAAGAGCTTCACAGAAAATCTTGAGAACATAAAAAATAAAATTAAAGGTGTACATTCGTAGTGAAAGTGATTTTGTAAAGGGGAGGCTGCACCCTCGGCCTCGTCTGCTAGGGATGATATTACGCAAAAAGTAAGCACAGGTTGCATAGCTACAATGGACATAACGTGGCTCGTAGTTTTTCCAGTAGAACGTTGACGATTTTAGCTAATATTTAGTTTTTTTTTTAATATATATTTTTTATTTATCGTTTGGCTCGTGTTAGACCACTATCTCGCCTGATTGTAAGCGATGATGTGGTCGACGGTGAAGCAAGCTTGCCTAGAAGTAACCTATTAAATCTTGACCAAAGAACCCAAGGTTGTAGCTATCAGGAAACATAAACTCCCGCAGGGAATTCCACTCCTTAGCTATGCGCACAGTGAAAGTATTCGCAAAACGCTTTGTACACATGATGAGATGTCACCCATGTACCGGTGGTACATGGCCGTACGTCTTGTTGTCCGAACATTATACGTACGTATTTGGCCGAATTTGCAATAAAAGGTGCTAAAAACCTTCTCTTTTGTTTTCCCTGGGGTAACTAGATGAAAAACCCCTTGTTTTCGCTGAGATCACAACATGACTTTTCACTACGTATAGCTACTTGGTTTAGGTAAAACAAACATTGGGCAGTACCTAAAATAAAATTAGTTTTCTCCGTTTTCTCCTATTAATTCTACTTCTATTTAATAATATTGAAAAGTGTTCTATATATTTTTTTTTTGTAAGAAATTCTTGCGATAATACAGTTCCTGCTCTCATTTCTGAAATAACAGTTTTGCAAACTCTACTTCTTTTTCTTTTATAACATCAAATTCTCAATTCAGAAACTGGGGAAAGTCCTTTATTTCTTACACATCTTACTACATCATCTTATCCTCCCTACTCTTTCAGCAAGTTCTCAGTAACACGGCTAGAATGACAGTTTGATTCACTTAGCTCGCGTTACACGGAATAAACGCGCCATCAACCACTGTGGGGTGAGCACTGTTACCTCGGGGTTGGTTTGTATAGGTAAGTACCGCGCGATGCCATATTGTTTTGTTTTTTTATCGTTTTTGAAGTATTTGAAGTTTGCGTTCGATTTTTAAATGGTGTTGATGTTGTATTGATGATTTTGTGTATATCAAACGATATATCTTTCAGGCTACTCTCAAATATATTGCGTTGCTCAATATGCGAAGAAAGTGGAGAAATACACAGTTTTGTAGACTACTTCGACCTATTTTGAAAGGCTGAAGAATATAAAATTCGCGTTTACTTTTTACCCGACTGCCGAAGGAGGGTAATGTGTTTATCAGTCTATGTATGTATGTATGTATGTATGTATGTATATATGTATGTATGTATGTATGTATTTATGTATGTATGTTTGTTCCTATGTGGCGTTCTAGAGATCAAACGCGTTGGCCGATTTTGATGATTCTTACGTCAATCGATTCGTCTTAATCCTGCGAGTGTCACTGGCTACATTAAAATTGGAAAAAACAAAAATGGCGGATTTTGGGCGCCATTTTGTGGGGATTTTTTTTTTTTTTTCTTCCAAACCCATCGTGTGGGGTATCAAAATAAAGGATTTTAAGAGGCAATTTCAAAAACATGTAGCACTTATATGTTTAAATGTACCTAATTCCAAAAAAAAAATAACTAAAAAGTTGTAAATAAAAAAAGTTAATTAAAAAAATCAAAAAACCCGACTGCTTAAGAAGTAAACTTAAAAGACGTAAACAAGAAGAAAATCATGCTGTGCAGTCGGAGGATACATCTGGTTTTGGTCCGCCAGCTCGCGAATATGTATCCTCCGACTGCACAGCATGATTTTCTTCTTGTCGTTGTTCGTCTTTTTAGTTTGCTTCTTAAGCAGTAGGGTTTTTTGATTTTTTTAATTAACTTTTTTTTTCGTAATTCGTTTCATAAGTTTTAATTCGTAGTTTCGTTATGCCTAGTTATAATTTTGAGCAAGGATAATATTGTAGTGAACTCGAAAAACCAAATCAGAAACAAACGATTCTGAAATTCTTATTCTGACGACGAAGCACGCGATGCTTTCCAATTACAACACTGTTCATATTTTGCCAGCAACAGTTACAACCTTTCCTCCACTTCTCCGTTTAAAACAGCAATCCATCTTACTAACAGTTTAGTACCTACAGTGTTTCCCTTCACATCTTTTGTAAATTCAACAAAACCAGTTTAAAATTGTTATTTATTTACCACGCACGACACACCTACAAAGCTACTTTGAATACGTTGGTGCCAATATTGGCGCCAGAGTGTGGCGCGCACCCACCGCACGCGGTTTCGCAATTTCGGACTAACAGTCCGCGCTGTCCGCAGGCGACGACAGGGCGCAGATTATGTATGTTAAGGCTATTGCTATGGGACTATGATATTAAAAGTGTCATGGCTCCCAGACCGATAGCGATAGATGTGACGTCACAACAAAAAATCGGTAAATGATTGTGGAATGACCATAATGCATTACTCATAAAGTTTATCACTAAGGTTTCAATAGATTATAATTATAATACTTAGGTAGACAAGGCTTCAATATCTATAAATAGTCGACACCATCCATGGCTATTGCACCAATTATAATTATGTATGTATTTAGGAATCGTTGATAAATATCTAATCTCTATCTCCATATTTGATATTCATTGAGAAAATGGCATAAAATGTCTATCCCAATTTCCATTGGCCATCACCAGACGTATTAGTCCCCGTCAGCTTGTCCGCAGGCGTGGATATCTGAAATCTGTCGGCCGTAAAATCCTTTGGCTTAAATCGCTTTAAAGCGCTTAAGCATCGCCTCATCACGCTGAACGGTCACAACATAGCATTTATTTGTTGCCCTTTTTGTTGATACATGTCCATTTTAATTTATCTTCTGAGGTCACTTTGATGAAGAAAGTGTACAGAGGTTTTTCTAATTGAATGGTTTTGTTTATCTTGCTCCGTACATAATAACTACGTTTGAAAAAACAAAAAAACTCAAATCGAATATCTTTATTTGTGTAAAGAGGAACAATGGAGGTTTTAAAAAATAGTGCAGGTCTCTCTGTGCGCTGCCACAGTAAGTTAGCTAGGTGTATATACTCTATAGTTCTCGCCAAACTTCTGCGTCGCCCTGAAGTAGGCTTCGGCGTTCTTTCGGCTGCGGATCGTTGCTATTTTTGTATGAGCTTTACTACAACGCAGCCATTACTTCAGGACGGCTAAGAAGTTTGGCGAGAACTATACTTACAAATTTGTCTGTAGTGAGCCAGATAAGTAGCGCAGTAAGCTAGCAGTAACAAAATTCAATATATGTTTGGTTTAGATTTACTCAACTACACTGCTGAAACGGAGATAAGTTAATGATATATGCCATGCTGCAAGTAACTACAGAGAGTACAGAGTAACTTTAGTTGTGGGAGTCGGTGGCGAAAATCGAAAATCTGTACCAAAGACACAGGCTTCGGAAACAAAAGTTATTAACCGACTTTCCTCCCTCCTCCCTTGAGGAGAAGGTTCTATGTTCGACTTTATACCGCCAATAAACCACTAAATAAGTAAAACACTAGTTTTACTTATTTAGTGGTTTATTTTTAACTGACTTTTCAAATAGGAGGTTGTTCGACTTTGTTTGGTTTTTTTTTATACTTTGTAGTGTTTTGCTTTCCGACTTTCCAAAAAGGAGGAAGTTCAATGTTCAACTGTATGTTTACTTTTCTTTGATTTTGCCGTCAAGTTTTTGACCGATTTTGAAAATTATATTTTTGTTTGATAAAAATCCCTAATTCCATTTAAATTTGGTAAAGATCTGATGAAGAACTTCGACGACATACAAAAGAACTTTTCAATAAATGACAGCAAATCTCTCGGGATTGCTGCAATAGCATGTCTGTTTATTGCTTATACCATCTCCTAACATAACATCACCCCAGTACATTTTAAAGGGGTACGCAGATGTTTACAGTTCAACTTGTTACACTCTCATTTCACTGGTTATGTTCAAGTTTCATGATATTTGGGTAATCTAACCTGGCATCATAGGTACCTTACTATACAAGTTGCCGATTAGTTACCACAACTAAAAAGGGAAAAATAAAAAACTTTTTACAAAAAATTGCAACCGACTTCCAAAAAAAAAATTACTTCTTTTTCGGAAGACGGTGTCAAAAAACGAAGAATTGAAAACAGGAAGTGTTTTTATTTGGAAGTCGGTTGCATTTTAGTAAAAAGTAAATTGTATTTTTTTTCTTTTTCTAAATATTTCTCAATTATGATAACAATTTGTTTTGACAATTACAATTGTTAAGGCTTCTCATAGGACCAAATAACGCCCAGAATAGAGACAGTTATCATGCCATATTTTAAAACG
Organism: Anorthoa munda; assembly: GCA_945859665.1. NCBI lineage: Eukaryota > Metazoa > Arthropoda > Insecta > Lepidoptera > Noctuidae > Anorthoa > Anorthoa munda. The sequence continues at coordinate 7,711,138 of OX243900.1, read as the reverse complement.
AAATCATTCATACAATTTTCTTGTTTCACAGCAGTTATATTCCTCTTAATTTATCTCCCTGCATTTCCTGATATAGTTGGAGCGACAGTAAGAATAATCATTCGCATGGCATTTCAGCGTGCTACTTCTGTTTGTTAAGATAACTTATTTGAGTGATCGGTTATCTGCTTCGATTGGTTCATTCGTTAAAACTCTTTGTGGTGATACATTTTTTTTACCTGTCTGCGATAAATGTATTATCAACCAATAAATAGCAACAAAAACGTACCTATAATAATAGAGATTTTCATTGTTCTCAGAATATAACCAAGCAACACATTAATTTACTTTTATCTACTCCGGAAGGCATAATATTCGAAATTGGAAAGGCGCCGACGAGATGGACCAATGACCTGGTGAAGGTTGAAGGCTGCGAGAACCTTCTTTGTGACACTAGGGAGAGCTTGTGCGTCTTTTGGCTTAAATAATGATGATCCAACCTAAGAAAAAAATATTTGTCATCATCATCTTCCTGCCCTTGTTACTTGGGGTCTCCCTTTTCTTTCATATCAAAGAAAAATCTTTGTAACAAAACATACAAGCAGGCGGGTTTACAACTTTAATCATTAAGATTTTGATTGGGTGGGTAGCTTTAGGTAAATAAAAATGTTAAAAGAATAAAACTACAACAGCAATCCGGACCACGACTCGAATATTTTTTACAAAAATATTGAGGCATCCTCACCCGTTTTAAAAATAAAACTTAAATCCTTTTCTATTTACAAAACCGTGTACCATGGAGATATAGCCGTATTTTCAAAATACCTAGTGTATGAACAATTCAGAAATACAGACCGCATTTAGAGCGCATCCCGTAACACGCGTCGGGTGCACGCTATACCAGGGACTTGCGGTTGTAAACGATTACCACACTAATTTGTTTATATCCTTTCTAGCTATATATCAGTATGGAGATAATTAATTAGTTATAATTTTATGAAATTGATGCGATGTAAGGCCTCCCATCAGGTGGACGGATGACCTGGTGAAGGGTGCGGGGATCCGCTGGTTGCGAGATGCACGGGACCGGTCAATGTGGTGATATGATGATGAAGATGAATTTTATGAAATAGGTAGTTGGAAACACAGAATATTAGCTTGACATTGTTTTTATAGGGTGACTAGCTGCCGTCCGCGGCTCCACCCGCGTGGTATTGGTAATTCGCCCAATATCTTTATAAATTATAGCCTGTGTTATTCTGATGCCTATAAGCTATATTTCTGTAAAGTTTCATTAAAATCCATTTAGTAGTTTTTGCTTGAAAGAGTAACAAACATCCATCCATCCATCCATCCTCACAAACTTTGACGTTTATAATAATAGTAAGAAGTTTCATGAACGTCATCATCATTTCAACTGAAAGAAGTTCGCAGCTGGACAGAGCCTTCGTTGCGACATCGATATGCTTCCCGCACCCACTGGACTCCCGCGGCCCTCATCAGCTCATTGATTGATCCTTTCAATGCTGCGTCTTCTGGAACGTGATCGTCACTCCAGAAGCTAATTTCTTCGTAGATTTGCTTTGAAAATATTACAGAGAAGAAACGATAACTTTTCACCTTGACTTTACCCTACGCATTGGGGACGGTGACAACTAAATTAGCGTTTTAGGCCTTTATCTTAACGAGGCCAAAAAGATGCGATACATCATCAATAATTTCATGGCTGATCAGGGTACTCCACTTAAATTTATATATTGTAACGTTACGTTTAGCTCAAAGGAGCTAAACATAAGCCACGTTAATAACAATAAGTGTTATTAAAAATTAAAGCTATGTAAAAGGTATACCCAATATGGTATAAAAACTAAGGGCCGGCTTCGCACGACGTGAGTTGTTCGAGGTAGACAGCTAAGCAGTCAGCAGGACGGACCGGAACTTCACAAGACGTGGAATGCTCGAGGTAGGCAGGTGAGCAGACACAGGCAAACGGGCTGGTAGCCAGATAAGCAGGTAGTCAAGTAGGCAGGAAGGTGGGCAGCAAAGTGTGTGAATGAGCAGGGCTGTGGCGTTTCAGTCAGACAGACAAGTAGGCGGGTTCAGAATAAAAATGATACACAATTCTTAAAAATACATTCAATTTTTAATGACAGTGTTCACTATATATTGAAAGTAGAATCACACAGTACTTTTTAAAAACATGCTTGATACACTCAACTGTTCAGGATAGAGTTTAAGTATTTAGATTAACTTTGTTTAAAATAAATCAAAGCAAGCGACAAAAAAATGTGGGCTTCCCTAGCAAAAACCAAAACCCAAACTAAATAACTGACGCCCGTTTTTCCTCGTTCTGTGTCATATCTTCTGAATTTCAAATTCAAATCTCAATTATAAGTAATCATGACCAGAACGAATAAAAAACGATTTACAGAGAGGGCAGTCTGCCGCTGCCCTTATTTTAAAGATTATAATGTACAACCAGCTTTGTAGAAGGTCGAGAAGAAGAAGTGTCCATGGTATGTTATGTATATGGCTTAAGAAAATAAATTGGACAGACAGATGTCAGTTCAGATGAAAATGTCAGAGTATAAAATATTCTAAGATTTTACAAATAAGCGGTATAAAATAAGTTGTGGATATTAAAACAATCAAAAATAACTAAAAGTATGCTTTCAGGTGCTAACAGTATCAAAGAATACATAAAAGTGAGTCACATGAGTTGATACAATTTCAAAAATAAAAAGGTGTGGTTATAAAACGTAAATAGACTAAAGGATCTGTACTGCAGAATACCACAATATGTAGGCAAACTTATTTAGGTACTGCAACCCATTATGATAGTTTACATTATTTAGATCCATGTTGTTACAAACACAATTCCTCAGATTAGTTCCCAAACAAAATTTTGTTGTTCTCAAAGTTTTAACAAAAACAAGCTTGCTACGTACTAATAAACTCAACTAGCGAACTCATAAGTAACTGCAAGTGTTTCCCAAAATTTTGGTACAAGCGAAATAAGCCCATTAGAATAAGCCTCCAAACTTTACTATAAGATGGAAACTGCTCACACTTCAACGCAAAGTAATTACAGACTTAAGAAATTCTATGTGAACTGATAGTTGAAGAGTTACGAGCACTTAGTGAATTTATATAAGACTTGACTCGCTTTTACCCGCGGCTTTGCTTGCGTTGAGGTCTAAAATTATCGCATAGTTACATACTATCATGATAAAAAATATCTTATGCCCAAACCTTGGCAACCCGGTCGGCCTCGGGAAATTGGTCTACGATCTCATCAAATCAAAAATAATTGGAAAGAGATAAGTGAGGCATGCGCCCTGCAGTAGGACAACGTAGACCTATAATGATAATGATGATTTTCTAACCTGAGTCATGTTTAGTTAATATTCGAGTCAAATCCATTCGGCTGTTCTCATGAGTTTGATTGACAAGGAAGCTGTCACCTCCTTCTGCGAAGCAGTAATGCTTACGCCCCAAGCCACCGCAGGAGACGCCCTGTGCGTCGGGAGTTGAAAGCCGATTACCAGCCACCGTAGGCGCGGGCTTGTGGACGGCGAGTAATGGGTAGCTCGCCGTCCGATAAGGACCAGGCCTGAGTCGACGTGCGTAGTATTCCACGCTCGCCTCAAAGAGATGTCAGCAAAAACTGACGGGGTCCGACTGAGGGCCGATGCCTGTCTGGGACGCGGATAAATCTGAAAATGAGTGACCGCGGTGCTGGCTCAAGCAACTGAAGGAACACGAGTGGGTTTTAGTCAGTAAAAGTCTGACACGTACTGCCGCTTCACCCAGAGCGGGAGAAGTCATTAGATTTCCCACCTAAAAAAAATAAAAAGTTCATTCGAAATGAAGATTTAAAATAATAATATCACGGCAACGTCCTACCGATATTAAAACTACCCCAGTCCTATGTCATAGTCATGGTCCGACCTTGTGTAAAATTTTATCAAAATCTATTCAGCCATTTATGTGAGATAGATAAACAAACATACAAATTCACATACTCGTAGTTAGATTACTAGGAGCAGGATTTAAGTAAGCAACTATGTAGGGAAATTTCTGGAAGGAAATGCATTAAACTATTATATAAGTTTGTAATTGTTAGTTATAAAGTTCGCTTGATGATGGAGGTGAATTTGAAGTAATAATTACTTCGCTGGTATGTATGAGTTGAGGTTCTGTTTGAGATTCAACTTGCCTTTCTGCTTCGGAACAGTTTCATTGTGTTTAAGGAGTTATTGGAGAAATTGTACGTGTATTTTAAGTCATTAAATTCTGGGCTCGTATAGTATAAGTATAGACAAAAAAATATTGTGTTACCTTGCTCTTGAAGTCAATAGTTACCTACAGCCATAGAAAATATGTCTATCTGGGACAAACGATCCAGTTGGGTACGGCCAACTTCGAGAAAGAGGTCAACCGTCGAATCCGACTCGGCTGGGTACCATTCGTGAAGTTGCGCGGTATCTTCTCGTCCAAGTTACCACAGTGTCTCAAGACGAAAGTCTATGACCAGTGTGTGTTGCCAGTGATAACAAACGGCTCTGAGAGGTGGTCGGTCACAATGGGCATCAACAAGAAGCTTACAGTCACCCAAAGGGCAATGGACAGGGCTATGCTCGGAGTTTCCTTGCGTGATCGAATCTGAAATGTAGAGATCCGCAAGAGAACCAGGGTTATCGACATAGCCCGAAGAATAGCAAAACTTAAGTGGCAGTGGGCAGGGCACATTGCTCGCAGAACGGATGGCCGATCGATGAGGCAGAAAGGTTCTGGAGTGGCGACCGCAAACCGGAAGACGTTGCGTTGGAAGGCCTCCCACCAGGTGGACCCATGACCTGGTTAAGGTTGCGGGGATACGCTGGATGCGAGACGCACGGGACCAATCAATGTGGCGACGCTTGGGGGAGGCCTATGTCCAGCAGTGGACGTCTTTCGGCTGATATGATGATAGTGACAGCCACAGAATGTTTTAAGTCTATAGACCTCCCACACCCTAACTTTTTATCAAAAAAAAAGTCACTTATAAAAGCCAGTTATGAGTTTATGACACAAAAAGGATTATTTTACAATCGTCGACCCTAAATAGTTACTGTTTAGTACACTTTATGCGCATTGTGCGTTTTTTTCCCATACAGAAAATATAAAAAACCATGCTAACATACATCACACCACAAATGCAACATACATGCCATTCTAACATAGATCGTTCATCTCTTGTTGTGCTTCGATTGCGTTCATACACGCACTCTGGTTATGAGTACGATACATCTGATCTTTCTGAAGAACGTCACCAACATAGTCTGATTGTTGTTAACTATAACCGATTTGATCACGACACAATCTGATCGTGTGATCATTCACAAACCCATCTAAATCCACACCCATATCCCGATTACATAGACCCATAGACAAACTATGCGAAAGTCATCCGCAAACACGCGCGTCCTATTTTCTGTTCGAGGCGAATATTCGGCGATTGCAAGCTATTTGAATAGAGTTAACCCTCTTCCGGCCCGTGATGGAGCGATGATTGATTCCTGTTTACTCGGGGGGTGGGTTGCAATTTAATATCTTATTGTTAATCGCGGGTTCCGTAGTGTTGATTCAGTGGAAACATAGGGTGAGGTGGTTGTGGATAGTGGGCGGGAACGATGCGAAAACCAAAACTCAATCGCAGAACACAATTAAAATAATTAAATAAAAAAACTAAAAACATCTTTTAATTGATGAATAGATAAAAATCAGTGTTAATATTATTATTAAAGATGCAGATGGACTGACACAAATGAAGAATAATAAAAGTAAGACTGAAAACATAACGGGTGAATCATTGCATTAACAATATTATAATAACCATAATTTCAGTCGAAAGACGTTTACTACTGGACGTAGGCCCCCATGTTGCCACAACGATCTCATTCGCACCATAACTCATTTTAGGCATTAACTAAAATTTTGGCAAAGATGAAGCTATTTATTTTTTGTTATTTTATTTACTAGTTTTTTATTTGCAATGTGCAACACACATGAATTGTATTAACACTGTACTCCTAGTACAAGTGCAATTCCCAAAACAAATATTAAAGACATCATTTTAAGTCAGAAAAAATACATTTTGATGAGCGGACAACATTTGATTTGTATGTTCGATGTAGAAACTATTTTTTATTTATACTACGAAGGTCAAACAGTGGTTTTCCCCATTCGTTTGTGCTGAAAAAACGTGAAACATTTTATTTTATCACTTTTTGTTGCGTGAACTGAAATTCAATATCAATTTGTACTCTGTTATTTTTCGTTCCGATTTTATTTTTAAATACCGTGGAGGAACGCGCAATTAATAGAATTGGGCTTTGTTAGCAGCCAAAAGATTGATGAAAAGTATTACGTGCCAGTGTGAAATAATAATAATTATGGTGTACGATTGATTTGAATAGTGATTCCAATGTTCTATTATTCAAAATTCTACCATTAATTTAATTGTTACTTTTGTTGAGTTTATCGAATAAAACCACGGAATTATTTTGTAATAACGGAAACAGTACAATGCTATTGTGATGTCCACAGGGTAGGTTAACATAGATACAAAATATAGAAAGGCGCGATATTTAGCACAGACAAAATATTACAATAAATTCATTTTTATATAGACCGTGTTTTGAGATCTTGAATCAAGTTTTCTAACCCTTCAAGGTTAGAAAACTGAAGAGTCGTTGAGACTTTTGAGTTAATATGACTATGACAAATAGTTATGGAATAAAAAAAAAGACTATACTATCTACGTAGGTAATTTATGATACTGAGCTCTTTTGAGTTGCTATTCAACGCAATACGTATTCTCCAGTCAAGATTTTCATAAATAGGCACCAATTTAAAGCGTTTACGCTCCTTCTAAAACCCCGTATATTTATAACTCGTAAATTCAGCCGTTTGCTGTACTGCTCCATTGTTAATTATTATAAACGCTTTCAGATATTGTTGTGTTTGGTGATTAAAATTTGGATTGTAAACTGAAATGAAACAATCCAAGCGGAAAATTTTCATGGAAATCTAAAATGTAAATGTTAAGTGTTTGACTTGAGGAACGGAGTTGCTGGCGTTGCAAGTTTTGGAGTGTTGCTTTCCGGTATCGAGATCGGACAAATATTGATGTTGTATTGTGAAGTATTTCGTTGGATAAGAATAAAATAAAGGACAAATGACTACGTCATCCCTAGTCATTTAGATTAGTACAAAGGATGAGGAAGAAGGAGGAAAGGAGAAGGAGGAGGATAAGGAGGAGGAGGAAAGCGTTCGTAGTTTGAAAACCTTTTAAAATCCTCAAATTGAAAACTTTATTTAAGTTCAAACTATCTGACTAGAAACTAGACATGTAGACTGTCGTTTTATGAATTCCAGGTGACATGAAAATAATTTTACTGGCCGTTCCTACCTACTACCGTTCTTACCTAAATACTGGATACTATATTCTTTAGTTGGTCCCTCATTACTGAGGATCATGGTCACTGGACCCCTTTAAGCTGACAATCTTCCTCCATCGACTCCGGTCCAAAGTTGTCATCACCACCTGCTGGAATTTGCTTGAGGACGTAGCTTCTTTCACTTGGTCAGACCATAGCGTTGGCGACCGGCCTCGCGCTCTCTTTACTGGGTACTATAGGTAGACTCATATATCTTCTTATCCTATGACTGACTATCACTTTAAAAAAATAAACACTGTTTGACACTGAAGAATATTGAGGGACCTAACAAACATCGTTGCTGGGTGTCTCAATATTCTTCGATTCTTCAATGTTTGAGCTACCAAGTAATAATCCATCAACCATCTCATATCCAAGACGCTACGAAACAAGAAACATAGTAATTCCATTACATGAAACACAATTACAAAATCATCAATCTCAATAAACACTTGGAAATTGAAAACACTCAGTAGATTGTCCCTGAACTTTACAGTAAAACAAACTTGTGCATTTAGCGGAGTGTGTCGTCTGTCGTGCATAGCAACCGCAAAAGGGCTTGATCGTGCGTGACATACCGCTGTTTAGATAGGAAAATACCTACGTAGGTAGAAATGTGGAGATTAGTTTATTTTTTCAGAGGTAATAATATTCTGGCAAGTAATTTATGGGAGTAGAATTTTAGAAATTTAACTGTCGCTATGTCTTAAATGTACCTAGGTTACTTCAGTATGAGTATTATTTACTTTACACTTATTGAGGACGATAGAAAAATGTGATGATATATGCCAAAAGTAATGGACCCGGCTCATATGGGCACTTGTGTTCCCCATATTTCCATATGCAGCCGAGGCCTGGACGCTGAGAGATACTCAGAGGAAGAAAATAGACGCTCTGGAAATGTGGTGCTGGAGAAAAATGCTTGGAGTTTCGTGGACTGAGTTTTGCACTAACATATACATCCTTCAAGAACTCGGTATCATCTACCGGCATAGGCAGCGTCTATCGGCTGTAGTCCAAGCTTGAGTAATCCAGTTCTTTGGACACGTGTCCCGACGAGGCAACGACTCTATTGAGTGGCTTGCAGTTCAGGGTAGAGTGGAAGGAACGAAAGCGCGCGGCAGGTCGTCCATGCGATGGACCGACCAGATTAAGTCTGCAGTGGGTGGTCCATTGCATGAGTGCACTTGAATAACAGCCGATAGCCAGGGATGGCGTCGCATCGTTAAGCAAATTATATAATAATATATTATACATATATATTTATATTATACGACACAAATTATACAAGCATAACAAGTATCACAATACAAGCAATCCATACAATTACACAAGCATAACAAGTATCCAAATACTTGTTATGCTTGTATAATTTGTGTCGGTAAACACAGCTATATCGATGCGAAGTAGCAGGCACTGCATGCAAATCGACAGTAGAATTCCAAATTGAAAAAAATAAAAAAACTATGTAGAAATTAATCTCACTAGCAAAATGTTTGCAAACGCGGCAAAGTTTATCGAACTCGCTGAACGTAAAATCAAACAATGTGTATCATAAGTAAAGAAAATTCCTAATCACATTAATGTAGTTTAGTTGCGATGCAACCCACAAAGTTTGTCCATTACGGTATTATCGATGGGTTTCAAATTGCATCAAATCTATGGGGACTCAACCCTATGGTTTATTATGGGGGGCCAGTTTTTTCTAGGACCCATCAATTTTGAAATAGATGTCCCTTGAAATCGAATTATCCATTGTGTTGGAAGTAATTTGTTTTGGTTTCAAAAGCAGACGGTTTTTATGAAATTATGTTTGTTAATGAAAGTGGAAAATCTTGTAGTTTGAATTTTGTAACAGTCATATTTTTAATAGCGAAAACGAGGTTACAAGGCTTTTATCTCTACCCAATTTGCATTTAAACACAAAAATGTTTGATACAAAATTTGTCCCTGCATAATTTGCCTATGTGAGCCCCATAGAAAATCCTCTTCGTTATTTGACTTGCAAATTAGAACCCACTTTCAGGGCCAACCTAATCGTTGTAAAGTTGCCACCCCACTTTAACTTAACGCGAACTTATGTGATAAAAACCTACCTCTTAGCTAAAGTTCCTGAAAATTCAGTAACTGGCCAATTTGGTGGGCGAGGTTCGCTTGTTACCAAAACCCGACAAGTGGCTGCCAAGTACTGAGCAAAAACTTGGCCCAGGTAAGTTTGGGTCAAAAACATGGCCCAGGCAAGTTTGGGTCAAAAAGTTATAGCTGTACAAGAAGACGGAATTGGTTATCTGCGTTATATTCTCGGGTATATTAAAGTTAGTGGAGTTTATGATTGAGTAGAAAGTTTATTTTGTCACCAACTACAGTTATTTTTGTGAAACTTTTTGTTATGTTGACGGAAAGTAGTTCGAGATGTCCTTGAACATTATTTTGTATTTGATCTGGATGGGCGTTTTATTGAATTTATTATACGTTAGGAGAAAATGAGGATAAGAAATTGGTGGGAATTAGTTTTCTGAATCTTTTCCGGGAAAATCGACAATCTGTTGTAGTTTATTGAGAAAGATACGACATTTTGTTCATATTCCGGGAAATACTTACCAATCTATACTAATATTTTTTTGTCTGTTTGTTTGTACCGAATAGGCTCCGAAACTACTGGACCGATTGAAAACATTCTTTCACCAATAGAAAGCTACATTATTCCTGAGTGGCATAGGCTATTTTTTAATACCGAAAACAGGTCCTGTGGGGTGGTCCACGGGAGCGAAGCCGCGGGGAACAGCTATGGTTTATACAGGTTGTAACGGAAAGCTGCGACCTTATTTAAAAAACTGCTTTTACCTATGTAAATGAACGACTTTCTTCGAGGAAGTTAATTCCAAAAAAAAATATGGATTGTCCATACAAAGTTGTATGGACCTTAACCATAATTTTTTTGTTGATAAAAGACTATGACTTTTTTTATTATTGGTAGGCTCGCGCTTGACCACAATCTCACTTGATAGTAAGCGATGATGTGGTCGACGATGTAGCACGCTTACCTAGAAGAAACATATTTACTCTTGACTTAAAGACTCCCAGGTTGTAGCTTTCAAGAAATACAGACTCTGGCAGGGAATTCCACTCATTAGCTTAGCATAATAAAAGTATTCCCAAAAACGTTTGTTGCCTATGGGTGGGACTTCCTTGGAGAAAGTTTTTTTTTTTTTAAACCTTTGCCCTACACACTGGGATTTTCTCCTGTATCATGGGAGAGTTTTCGAACATGTGTGTGAGTTTATACTCACATACACAAACACCCAGAGCCGGAGCAACTATCTGTAGGTCATACAAATATTTGTTCCGTGCGGATCGTGAATCTAACTACTCGTGACATGCAGTGCAGCAGTGTTGTTCATATAAAAACAGTCCAGTCAGTTCAGTTTTTAAAATGTAATCGCACCGCTCCGTTACAATCTGTATCTAACTGACTTTTGCGAGCAGTAATGTCGAAAATATCTTAATTATCCAGGTTCTGCCGTTGAGGTATGGTTGATTAAAAAGCTTCCAAACATACTAACGCATTGAACTAATATTATACATTTAAAAGTTTGGATGGATAGATGTTTGTTTGTTATTCCATCACACCAGAACGGCTAAACAAATCTAGACGAAATTTGGCACAGAGATAGTCTGGAATAGCATATAGGTTTTTATACCGGTATAATGTTCCCTTGGGATAAAAAAACAAGCGGGCGAAGCCGCTGGCAGAAAGCTAGTTTATAATATTTGTAGGCAGTAGGATAGCGTAAATAAAACAAAAATCAATAGAATCCCATAACAAAATGCACCAGACCCGAAAGCCTACTCACACACCGATTACATAATATTCTACCGTCAATTTTTCCGGCCATGCACGATTCCGGTTAAGAGACAAACCCTATTTGCTGAATAAATTCCAGTTCAGACTTGGCGAATGTCGTTCGTATTTGAAACCGTGCCAAGTCCCGCAATCAGAACAGTATATAGGGCAAGAGGCTGCGGATGGCGGCTTTCGGCTTTTTTTGTCTAGAGGAAACAAAGACAGGTTGCAGAGCATGAGTGTTTTAAGCTATTTTTGTGAGGCTGAGACTAGGCCGGCTACGAAATCTGGAGTGGGACTAGGTTAACAAGAAGACAGCAAAACACTTCCACAGCTAACAATGCTACCAAGAAGACAGCAAAACACTTCCACGGCTAACAATGCTACCAAGACGGTTATAGCAACACTTACTTTTACTGTTTTCTTCTCCTTGTCCTTGTCACATGCTACTTGGGTTTAATGCTATGTAGTTTCACTTCTATTTTTATCAAGCAACTCTACATTATGAGGAGACATAACGACTTTTTTAATCTTAAAGAATAACTAACATGATTATGAAGAGTAACGATTGGCTAAGCCAGAAAGTTTTCGAATGTTTCTTACGCTAATGCCGTTATGACTTTCTGAAGACTCATAACAATAATAAAAAAAAAACAGCTACTCCTTATATAGGTACTTTTAAATTGTCAAACAAAATATGAATCTACTTGCACATTCGCAAGCGTCAGTAGGTCTCTAAGGAGAAGAGCGTGCGAGAAACACCACGGACTCTCTTTTTCATCAGTTTTAATTACAATTATTTGGTTATTTTTTTATCACTGTTGGTGGGAATAATAGTTAATTAAAAAAATCAAAAAACCCGACTGCTTAAAAAGCAAACTAAAAAGACGTAAACAAGAAGAAAATCATGCTGTGCAGTCGGAGCTACATACACATATTCGCGAGCTGGCGGACCAAAACCAGATGTTGAAATTTTTTTTTGGCGCCCGAAAGCCGCCATTTTTGTATTTTCCAATTTTAATGTAGCCAGTGACACTCGCAGGATTAAGACGAATCGATTGATTAAGAATCATCAAAATCGGCCAACGCATTTGGTCTCTAGAACGCCACATAGGAACAAACATACATACATACATACATATACTGATAAACACATTACCCTCCTTCCGCAGTCGGTTAATAATACATATTTGAAAACGATGTAAAAAGACGTGCGTCTAGAATAAAACAAACAATACAAAAATAAAATACGTACGTAATTAAAAGCAGGCACAGCATTTAAGTTATGACCAATCCCAACTGATGGCGCTTAAAGACGCTCACCAAAAAGTCGTTCACTGCTTGACATTGGCCACCCCCGAGCGTCGCCACACTGATCGGCCCTGTGCGTCTCGAATCCCGCAGCCGTCTTAGGTCGTCGCTCCAACGAAGACTATATCAAAAATAATTTATCATTGAGAATAGTTCGTGTAGACCTTATAGTCAAAAATAACTACTGGAGTATAGAATAGAATAGAATAGAATACTCTTTATTATGTACACCATATAAGTACAGACGTGACGTTGAGCAGTGGTGGCCCAGTGGTATCGGCCACGACTTACAAGTTGTAGGTTGTGGATTCGAGCCCGGGCAGGCGCTTTACTTTGTGTATATTATTTCATCGCCACTGCTCTCAAAACGGTGAAAGAAAAAATCATTAGGAAACCGGCATGTCCTAGAACCATAAATTTGAAGACATGTGACATCCACCAACCCGCACTGGGCCCGCGTGGTGGATAACGGCCCATTCCCTCTCACAGAGAGAAGGCCTGTGTCCCAGCAGTGGGAACATTAATAGGCTGATGATGATAAGTACAGACTACGGCAGTTACATTGAGATATTATCTCCCATCGTTCATGTTGAACCAGCTACTTCTCTAAATTGATCCATATTTATTTATATCTAAACAGAAACTGTTGCAAAATAAACAGTAAAGAGATGTTGAAAATATAATCTACAAGTGATACACAGACACACAATGTGCGTCCCGTATTTGCCGGTAAATATGTCTCGCCGATCAAACAACATATCTGGTGGAATATTTGCTCGAACCTTTAAGAATCTTGCACTCTTTGGGAACGAAGGAAAGGCGGAAGCGATAAACTAAAGAACTGAAGATTGCCAAAAGTATTGAGACTTATCTTGGGATTTAAAGAGTAAGAAGGACTATGGCATTTATCATCATTATCATCATGTCAGCCGAAAGACGTCCACTGGTGGACATAGGCCTCCCTCAAGCGTCGCATGTTTTGGCGAGGTTTGTTTAAATATGTCGGCTAGTGAAATACCGAATCAACTGGTTTTTGGCAACAGTCAGTAATGGTGCCTTATTTTTTTTAAGAAGGCTCCCTGTTAAATAAAAAGCAATAAAATGCCCACACAGTCTCAAAGAACGGAGGCCTGTATCACAACACTATACGCTGGTTATGCTATCGTGAAAACATATCCAACAACTAGACACACCGTGACACCCTGTCGATTGCTCGTCCACATCAAGACTGTCTGCCATGTCTGCCACACGACTAGGATCAATGAAGTGAGTGATTGATTGATGCATGTCCAAGATAAGTCATGTTACAGTACGTCAATTGTGTAACTCGGTCAGAGAACCGTAAAAATTTTACTCTGTGTCAATAAGAACTGTTGATTTTTTTTTTGTTTGGCAATATACTCGCCTCGTATTACTAGTGGATATTGTGAGATAAAATTGGTGTAGTTTTGTGTCTCAACTGTCTACGCAACTGGACAATATGTGAAATCATTGACAGAAGCGATTTCGGGACAGTGGAGCGGAGAATTTTACCATTAGAATCTGTTACATCCGCATTCTAATGCATACTAAAGAATGTTAAAACCTATTTATGTATCCGACTGAAAGACTTGCACCTATGATAATGAATAAAAAAAAATGTATTACATGTAACCTAATCCTAACTGGCCTAATGTCAACTATAGAAGCGCTTCTGCCTTACTCTTTGAGAATTACAGGCGTGATATTATGTTTATGAGAATTTTCTTTACCATCATGAAGATAAAGGCAACAAGTAGACAATAAAAACAATCTCTCAGCTTATGGCTTACACAGACACATCTCGGCGAAACAAGAACAGTGAATAGTTTCACTTTTCTGCACCGTTGAACTGTGCGCCATGAATATACGGGGAAGTTTCAAACTGGAAATCATTCCTTCCAGAAGAATGCACTAGTATGTTTTTTTTGAAATTCATTTTTTTTATAATGTCGCTTTTCGCTAGAGCGGTGATCGGTAAACTTTAGTGGAGGCACTCGAGTTTAGTTTGGTGTGAACAGTTTTGAATACAGTGTGAAAATATAATTTAGAGAAGTGTGATCATGTGTGTATCAGAGTTAGAGGTAGTTTGTAGTTGCGTGATTATTCAAAAAGAAAATAAAAATTAAATAATTTGATGAATTGATGAATTGAGGGCAACATGACAACGCGACAAGGGACAGGACGGTATGGAAGAAGAAACCGTGTTGCGCCGACCCCATGTAAAGCAAAGCACAAAGCTCGTCGACGCTTCACGTACCAGAGCTGGCTGGCCTTTTCTTTGGCCAGAGAGTCAGCATTGCCATCCAATGTGGCAATGCTGGCAGCGTTCTGGGCTTCTGGGCACGTTTCCCATTGACATTGATGTGGACGCATTTTTTGATGCAGAATTTGTTTGGTTTGTTTTTTTTTTAGAATATTCATTTGTATATATTATAATATATTTGTTAGTTTAATAAATGATAAAATACCAAGTAAAATGAGTTAAGGGTAGGAAGATGGCGATTCTAAGGACAACAAAGCCATAACTGAAGATGACAAAAATACTTCTATGTAAAATTAATATCATGAATATCTGTTAATAAAATATTTCCGTCCGTCCGCAAGAACTTTGAAAAAGAAAAACAGCAGTTTCTTTCTACTATGCATGTGTTTATACAAAATAAAAATAAAATTTTAGCTAAAATATTCCTTCTACCAAAAACCTCGTACAAAAAGACCAAACTATTTTCACAACACTTAAAAACAAATCGTCAACAAAAACACAAAACGTTATTCGTAGTTCAAAGTAAGGGACAGTATCTACCCTCACGGGCCAATTGCCGCACTTTCCAATTACTAGCACAAAGCCGGTATCGCACCGTTTCGCACATCACAAAGGGTAGCTACTCCGGCCACTTAGCCCCCTTTTACTCTTTGTACCGCATTTTAAAATTCCATCTATAAGTGTGTGCTGGCACTGTAGTGTAACATTATAGTTTGGCTGTCTTTTGTCTTTTCTTTTCTTGCCAATAAACGCAATTACATTTTTTCTTGTACATAATTTTTGTATATTTTCATTAAAGATTAAATTATATTCGATTCTTTAAAAACGTTATAATGGCGGAACCAACTCTTATAATTGAAAGATTCTACCACGTATATTTAGTACCAATTTAGTACTATTTTCTACCTTTCCAGAAAAATGTTGTACCTCACACGGCATAAACTGAATTTCACGATAAAACTGGTCCCGCAATTATGACGTGTCATAATGACGAGACCATGCCGTACTTATAATAAATTCCCGCGTATGTTGTTTTAGTTTCGCGGTCAAACATTTTCTTTTCAAAATGGATTTGACATGCACTGCCGAAATCTTAAGTGCTCGATTCAAAATATTTTGGAGTTTTTAAAATAGTTGTCACTGAAAGGTAAATTTTTACTTTGTAGGTATTGCACCCATGGGCAAGCGTCACGGTTGTTTCCATGCTTCGAAATATATTGAACTGGCTTGCTGACTCATTAACATCATATTAGCCGAAAAGCGTCCAATGCTGGACATACAGGCCTCCCCCAAGCGTCGACACATTGATCGTTCCCGTGCGTCTCGCATCCAGCGCATCCTCTCAACCTTCACCAGATCATCGGCCTGCCTGCTGTGTGTCGTGCTGACTATTGGGACAATTTAAAAAAAAATTGCATCTTAGTACATCTTACCTGAAAATCTTAGAAAACTAATAAGGTAATCCTTACAATCCCTCATTGATGATGGGGACTACCTTTTCCTCACTTAAACTCTCATTCGGTCCGTTGTTCGTGGTGGTTCTGGCTAACAACGCTAGCCTTAAGCACAGAAGCTTACTACGAACTTCACAGGCTTTGCGGAGCAACCTCATTGTTCCGAGGAATTCTTCACGTTGAGAAGCCACGGCCTCGCATTGCAGGATGACGTGGGCGGCTGATTCCTTGGGTTGTCTGTGGCGCCTATATTAAAAATATATTTTTAGGGGGTATGGGCCGTAATTGTTCCTATGATTATTCTATGGTTATTTCTACTCAGGCCGAGAAGTTTTTTGGTCAATCGAGGGTATACTTTCGGTAAAGCCAATTTTGACTGTCTACAGTCTCGTGACCATCATTATTAAGAAGTTCGGTCGATCTTTGGCGAATCCACGCATGAATTTGTGAGAATGGCCACAGTTAAACAATGTGTATGCTTAACTAAAACAGCATATTTTAATAAAACGGTACACACCGGTGTGACGGGCTGCCGTTCAATGCTGAAAGCGCACCGATGCGTTTCGACTCCAGCAATTATTTCAGTTTTCACTCGCTCGAGCGGAAAACTTCTTGGATTTAAAAACTTTTGTTAGATAAAGCTGGTTGGAACTAAAAGGTAATTTAATATTGGTAGTTTTGTTCCACCAAGAGTTCGTTTTAAGAACTAGTTTAGTTTTTTCTTGGTGCCGTCCGTTTTTAGGGTTTCGTACCCAAAGGGTAAAAACGGGACCCTATTATTAAGATTCCACGATCCGTTTGTCTGACTGTCCGTCTGTCACCAGGCTGTATCTCATGAACCGTGATAGCTAGACAGTTGAAATTTTCACAGATGATGTATTTCTGTTGCCGCTATAACAATACATGCTAAAAATAGATTAAAATAAATATTTAAGTAGGGCTCCCATACAACAAACGTGACTTTTTTGCCACAGTGACCACATTTCCACATACCTACTTATTATAATTTCTTTTTGAATGATGAAAAGCTGTTTGTAGAATTTCTGATGAGAATGTATATGTTGTATTTAAATATTTTCTAACAACGTGAGACTTACCTACTTTTGAAGATATTCAGTTTTTTGTATTAGTAATTCCAATGTCAAAAAAAGCCACATAAATCTACAAATGTATAATTTTGAATTGACTATAATTTTACTAAACATTGTGGTTACAATAAAATACGGCCAAGTTCTACACAAAATCAACGATTATAATTTATTTTGGTTTACAAGTGTTCTAATTTGCGGTTTACTTGGTTCAAACATGACAATATTTTAGAGAAAAACGTTCGTAAATCCAATTCCATGTTGGTCAGCAATTAAAGTACAATGCTGATAATATTTTCAGTTAGCGGTAAGCAGGATTATTGCCTGGGTTCAGGAAGTTTAAGGAACCGTTCACACGCTAATTAGTCAGTGCACGACTAGCCTTATTTTAAAATTTTATGGTAACAGGCTTACGACATACAACTTTATTCTCTGTTTTTTTTAGTGTTTACCAGCGGCTTCGCCTTTAAGAAAGCCGGAAATTATCACACGGGAATGTTCCTAACCAAAAAACAGTTTCCTATGTCTTGATTCAGGTAATACCGTATTTCAAACATAAAAATCTTTTTAGCCTTTGAGTCATAATTCATTAACACCTTTTAATCACGGTGGAATAATTTTCGAATTTCACGAGAGCGAAGCCACTAGAATAGCTACTATACTAGCACATTATAGCACTAACTGCTTAGTGAGGTAATCTTTCGTGGTTACACGAAGTATGGTTTCCAAAGCTATTTTCCCATAATCTTCATCGTTCATAGTAGCAATCAAAGGGACAATTTATTTTTAGTAGTGGCACACATTCTTCCCTTTAATTTAATGTTCAAACAAATGGTAAGTACTGTTAAATTCGCGACATCACCGTTACTCCCTTAAACCCACACTTCAAGGCCTTATTTTACTACTTGAAAATTTCGCACATACGAAGCCAAACTGCCTGGTATTAAACACTGAACAACGGCCATTAAAGGTACATGAAAGTTTAAAAAGTTAGCTGTGTGTCGCCCACATTATGTCCTAGAAGCATGCTACGTTCGCATGACTGTCAACCGTTTGATTCAATGCCTTATATTGTGGGGCAATGCATAGGAGATTGACTTTTTTTTTTTTTTTTTTACTGAGTTTAGTGACTGGCTGAATTGAAACATGCGGTTTGAATTTGGAATACTGCAGTGACTGCACTATTATGTTTAGGAATTCCACCTTATTCTAAATTTAAAAATTCGGTTCCTGATTTGAAATGGATCCATCGGCTTGTGTGTGTTGTTTTTAATGCACGTCGAAACTTAGAAAATATAAAAAACAGAAATGAATCATCGTCTTCATGTGTATGTATGTGTTTATTTGGAGTTGGCGCAGAGCAGCGATTTTTTCTTCCATTCATAGTTGAAAGGTTCACTGTGATTGAGTTTATGGTAGAATCTGAAGCAGAAAAATATAGGCATCGGTAATTGTTTTGGGTTAGTCCCACATTACCCCGATCCCAGTTGACCCCGTCCCGCTAGACCCCGATTTATTTATCTATAGAAATTCAATCAAAAGTCCATTTAGCTTAAAAGTAACGTCAGCAGATAAAATGTTAAACAAAATTTTATTATTTACTTAAATTATAATACTAGTTTTAAGGATCAGGAAAAGTCTTGCTTGGTTAAGGTAAATATTATAATTAGAAAATACAGTATAGAGCAAAGATTTATAAGAACGTCAGGTATAGAGTCTCCTAGAGTAATCACAGCTCTTAACTATTTTCACAATAGTTCCTTTTTCAATACAGAAAATCATAATACCTACTCTACATGGGACATTAATATAATTTAAAAAAACGCACGAAGTCTCACTTTCAGGAAATATTTTTTTATAATCTAGCATAGGAAAAGTTAACTCTAAAATAATATTTTAACATGAAAAATCAGTTTCCATTTACTATTTGTTTTACAATACAGTTAAAGATGCAAAATTCAACTATAAAAATAATCTAATTTAATAATAAAAGTTAGAAAAAAAATACTAAATCTTTAGATTTAAATCAGTCTTTTCAAAATACATACAAAACCAACAATATTTTTAAAATCGTTATAAAAATTGGATCATAATTGATGGCCACTTCTTCACTTAATTGGCTAACTGTTTGTTACAAGCACTTCATTTTCGAAAAATCTGGTATACATTGTGGTACATGTTTAAATTGAGTATATACAAAGTCACCTTCAGTGTCCAATTTCACTGCACCACCACAATTTTTTTTTTATTACTGCAGTTTCAAACACTCGAAGTTTTATTTTGTCTATGTAAGACATAGGCATGCCCGGCATATAGTAAACACTTTCCCCCAAATTAGTTTTTTGTAAATTCGTAATTGCGCTCGCGCAAGGGCAAGGTAGGTAATTGGCGAGACGCACGGGACCGGTCAAAGTGGCGACGCTTGGGGAGGCCTATGTTCAGAAGTGGACGTCTTTCAGCTGATATGATGATGATAATGATGATGAAGGGCAAGGTGGAAGAATCTGCTTCCGACATGTTTGAGAGACAAATTGTGAGTTGCAAATAGCCTTAGCAATCAGTTAGTTTTCGTAAAAGAGATAAAATCACAATTCTGTTGTAAGTGAAAAGAGACAGACTGTTTTTTATTGAGTTACAAACTCAATACAGTTAATTTGTGTCACATTTATTTTATATTTTTTTTAAATTTTATTCAAACTGTCATTACCTTTATTAAAACTATGATTCGACACTGTACCAAATTTCAAATAAACTACTTATTGGTCTTATGTATTTAAAAACATACATTTTAGTACTTTTTATGTCAACCGTATAAGTTGAAAACGGAGAAAAATAAATGTAAACATATTTATTGTATGCGGGGCCTAACGGGACGGGGTCGACTGGGATCGGGGTAATGTGGGAGTAACCCATTGTATTATATTGCAGACTCTATAGTCTCAATGAGTATCTAGTTTAAAAAAAAACCAACGAGATTTTTTCTCCAAACAAATAGCCACCACTTATAAATTAAGCTCCCTATTGTAGTGAATTCTAAGGACCCCAGGTTTCTAGGTTTACGACTTTATAACGACGCGCTAAGCGGTGAAATATGTGCTGTTAGTACATGATTATGTTAATTCTGACGTACAACGCCTCGGGTGTGTTGCGATAATTATTCTAAGCAAATAACTCATATACATTTGCTCCAGTTTTTGTTAGAAAATAATAACTTAATCTAGGGATTAGTTTGAGGTTAATTGTTTATTTTACACGTGTTGGTAAATAAATGTTTAATGCGGAAAGTAGGACCAAACGTTAATAAACAAGATAATTTATAATATAGGTACCTAGGTTGTTAAATTTTGAAGGGTCCTAGTTAAAAAGGAAAATAGCTACCTATTGTAGCGAAACACTAACCCTCTTACTAATAAACGCGGAATAAAGTTATACCAGGAATAACAAAGGTATAACCATACATTTTCATAGGTTTATACTTGGTATAACTTTATTCCGCGTTTATTAGTATGAGGGTAAAAGACGTAACTGCCATCACGCCTTTTTTTTCGAGTTGACAACTGGCCGGTTACAGTTTATCACTTTTCAAATTTCGATTGACAAGAAAACATTATGTCAAGGTATCCGATGAAAAAATGTCATTCACAAATAATTCTTTCAAGATTTCTAAATGTTCAATCAAATTATTGATATTTTTATAGCAGCTGCTAAAAGCGTCAATATTAGACCGGCTCTAGACATAACACTAGTGTATCTGGGTAAAGTTCAACCTCTCGTTAAAAAAGGCTGGTGTACAACTAAGATTCAAGAAGATGAGAGATTTCTCATGTCTCCTGTGCCGGTCACAAACAATATTTTTTCTTTCTTTCAGGGTTATATTATGAAAACTGATATGTATCGTGGTTTTGTTATTAATTTTTCTTTGTAGTTTCACTTTCTCTGAAATCTCAGTCTCTTTTTTTAACGTGGTCGTGGTTTTGATTAGTCGTTTCTTTGTCTGTAGTTATCAGTTATTAGAAGCCTGACTCCGGCTTCACCGTACGGGCAGGGCGCGTGGCCCCTTGTGTGCCTGCAGACTTCGTAGTTCCGTTGAAATTACAACGGGTTCCGTACATTTTTTTCAACGGCCTCAGATTTGCTACAAGAACTGCGGTGCTGTGTCAGCATTGGGGCGGTACTACTGAAGGCGGATTTTTTTGTAAGGATCGCCGACGAATGGCTGACGTATTTTTTATTACATATATTTTTTTGTGTTAGAATTAACCTAGTAATTACGTGTTCACTTCTACTTTCAAAATTCCTCGGCATAAAACTTAAGTTTTACATTAGTATACGTGTTAATGTGGCGTTAAGTGTTTTCCTTTTTTGTAACGCCACACTACGTAAGGTAACCCACTAACAATCAATGTATAAAACACTCATGCATTTTTTGAGACTACAAGTTGAGTTAGTCGACACGAAAGAAGAAGATGATTAACACTAGGAAATACCTAAGTGAGCGCCTAAATATCATTGCACATTTAGTTGACTCGTAGTCTTGTGAAAACGGGCTTAAGAAGCACCTTCTACAAAAGCGTTCCCTTCATCTAAAGGAGGATGACCAAAAGTGGTACCAAAAAGTATCACGCATCAAGACCAAAATTTTATGGTAATTAGTTTCATAATTTTTAATGACATTACGCGGGGATTTGATTTTTGAATAGGGAATTTACTTTACAATGCATGTCCTCGAAAAGAGCGTTTTCCAAGCAGCCAAACAGTGCGGAAAGTGTCACTTTTTTGACTAGTGCTTTTTACTTTTCTGTTTTTTTTTTAATTTTTTACTCCAACGTCAGCCCGACGCATAGAGTTTTTATTATTTGAGAAAAGTTTTAAAAATTAGTTAAGTACAGATTATCATTCATATAAAAGGTAAAATAAAACTAATACTTCATTAAAGGCGTTTTCAATTACTATAGATTTAGATTTTGATCAATAAATTAATTTTAAATATTCATTAAATATGTTAGGCAGAACGTATATTTTGCTCGTGCCTTTTTGCGTTACGACGTGACAGCTATTTGCACATGCGCAGTAGATGTGCCCAAGGAACTATTAGTTAATCTGTGGATATGCTGAGCGCGCTTGAATAAGCCCGCCATTTTATTAATTTCTTGCTTGGTTCAGATATATTTTTTTTATTTCCTAGCACAATGCATAGTAAAATGTTGTATGATACACGTGCGTAAGATGATTTCCGACTCGTGTCGATTTATCCACTCATCGGAAATCACCTACCTTCCGCACTTGTAGCATAAATAACTATTTGAGTTTAAAATTATGGATATTGTTCTAATAAATGACGTTCCGTTTCAAATGATAATATTATGATTTGAACCTTCTTTTTTGAAAGTGTCATGATCAATGTAAAAAAATAATTCTTCAGCCGGTTCGACATTAATTTAAAAAAATGGAATAGAATCTTTATTTAGAAGATTATCATTATTTTGTCTATGGTTAATTGGCCGTGCACAGCCGGTCATAAATACTTAGAATGCAATAAAATCGATTTTTTATGAATCTGCTAGCCAGTAATCGTTTCTTTTGTGTAATAAATAAATATAACTTCAGTGTATAACGTTTCTATATAAAATACGTCGTTGGTAGCGTCGAACAAAATAGAACTAGTTTTTAGGTTATTTTCGATTTGATAAAATAACTACGAAACCCGGGTTTAGTTTTCATTACAAACTTTTGTAGGAGTTAATATGATCAGTATAGTCTATAAAAAACAAAGTTTTATTTTGATGCAGCATGGTACGGGATTCCATACATCCATGAGCATTCTCCTTTCCGAATATCAAAAAGCAATAACTTTAATCAATATTCAGAAACAGAAACTCAATAAAACAGTTCCCTGTACACAAGTATAATGATTCACGATTCCATGAATCGAGCTAACTGCATTTGAATTTCGAACATGGCGCCGATTTCAATGGCCAGCACCTCTTACCCGGAACGCCAAGTTTACGATACAAAGTCTAAACTATCGCGGTTCGACACTAGTACCGCCGTGGTACCGCTCTAGCGAGATTAAGCGAACTTCGGTCAACTTCGGGAAACTTCGGCTAAGTTCGCCAGTGAACCGTAGCTAACGGTTAAGAAGCAAAACAATACAGAATGTTGCTTTAGAAAACTGTTGATAGAATTTAATATACAACGAAGTAATAATTGAGAAATAAGATGGAAAATGTTCTAGAAATGAGGAATGTTAACTGGTTTTCAATGCTGTTTGAACAATGTTATTCTACTGAAGCAGTAGCTAAAATAAGACTGAGTTTTATTCTGTCTGTCACTTAAGTTTCAGGGAAAATAGCCAGCTGAAATAATGTAGTTCTAGGTATAATATCCCACTCCAACTGTAGTACTCCCACTGATGTTTCCAACTGTAGTACTCCCACTGATGTTCTTCGTCACAATTTGAGAGAAAAACATTAAAATATGAGGCACGTATTGAAATTACGTGAAAAAAACGTTATTAAATTAAATTATATTTCGGTAAAAAGCGTTTATTCATCGATTGTTAGTCTAATAAATGGTCAAATAATTAATTATCCAATTTATTTGACTATTTGTGATGCTAACCATTAATGCAAAAAAAAGACATTTTACCTAAATTTGAAACCATTGGTTACTTATTTAACATTGGTTGATAAATGATTTATTTTCTGTAAGTGGGTTGTACAAACACTTTCACATGTCGATCATATTTTTTAAAACTAGATGAGGTCGGCGTTTCCTGTCTGACTACTCTGAGAAGAAAGGCCGAAACAAATTCAGAGATCACAGTCTCTTTTAAAGTCCAGACAACATCTTGGTTAGATCATGTGAAGACCATGTAGACTGATGTCTGAAATGGTCTTTTGAGGAAAGAACCAGCCAGATTGAGTGGACCTGTCCAGTCAGTGCACGCATTTGTCAATTACCGTGCAGCTCAACTTAGAAATTAAGGAGCTCAACGAATTGACGAACAATACCAAAGAAAGGACATTCGGGTAGGCCGCATAAATACTCAAACTGCCAGACCATGATTAAAAACTAACTAAGATAAATTAAAATTAAAAAAAAGAATAATCCACATAGTCTTCACATTCACAATAATTAAAATAAAATAATATAATACTTTAAAAAGTAAATATTCTTGTCATTGCAAGAAAAGAAAAAAAAAATTAAAAACTAAATTCACGGTGCAAAATAAAAAAAAATAAAAACGAAATTAATTGGAGCAGCTCAATCCCAGCCTTTTTGTCCTCAACGTAATATTTAATGTTATAAAACGCTTTCTGGCACAACTTACGTTTAATGAATGATTTGAATTTATTAACACTTAGACCTTGTACGTCGCTTGGAAGCTTATTATAAAAGCGTACACATTGACATCTAAACGAGCCACCTATTTTCTTGAGTCTTGTTGTAGGTACTACAAATTTGTGTTTGTTCCTAGTATTTATGTTATGGATATCACTGTATTTTTTAAACAATTTTATATTTTTATGGGCATATAAAAGATTTTCATAAATATACTGAGAAGGCACAGTCATTACATTAATCTAATTAATTAATAAATTGATCGAACAGCTCTTTTCTGCAAAACAAAGATAGTCTGGATATCGGCGGCATTTCCCCACAACAGAATACCATACGACATTACACTATGCAAATAGCTAAAGTATACTAAACGGGCTGTCTCTATGTCAGTTAAATTATGAATCTTTCTAACAGCATATGCTGCGGAGCTTAGCTTCTTTGACAATTTATCTATATGTGGGCCCCACGGAAGCTTAGCATCCAAAGTTAGGCCTAAGAATACTTTAGGCCCAGTTTTTTAGGTCTACGGCTCAAAAAACTGGCCCTAACTCGCTAAAAGATCAATGAGAGCTCATCCTTTGTTTGCTTATATTATAGCTAACTTAAACATCCATACTACTATTATAAATGTGAACGTTTGTGTGTACGAATATTTGTTACTCTTTCTCGCAAAAACTACTGCCCCCTTACCCTGACGTGTCATAACTATCATAGTTCGACTGTAAAAAAGTGACAGATGTGTACAACTCATATATAACTGTCCCTTACGCTCACTCAAAATAACCTTACTCTAAGAGCTTATGGTCCCCCCTGGTCAGATTAGATTCCCCCTTTCGGATTCGATCCCTTAGAGAGACTCCAAGCATAGCCCTTTCCATAGCTCATTGAGCAACTTTGAACTGATGGAGCAGCCGTACAGATAGGACGGACTGTTTGAAGACTTAACATGGTGTACTTTCTATGAAAAGGAGCAAAGTAAATACTAATGAGAATTCATAGTATTCAGGAACGTTCCACCAAAACAGTCCATTCATTAAACAGCTCTCAGCAGAAATAGCTAAACTGATACACATTACATAAAACAGGTTTACTCAAAAATTCATCAAACGTAATTTCGAATCCAATTTGCCGCGCTCCGTATTACACAAAATAGATGCGGTCGGACCGCGGCGCGCGGTTTTGCCCGTCAGCCACACACTTACGTGAACTTTAGGGATAAGCACACATTGTAGCAGTGCAACTGTAACGCGAACGCGAACGTCTATTCAAAAAAGAAAATATATCGGGTTTAGACAGTGCCTTTAAATATCGTCTCCATTCGTCATCATCTTCTTGTCTTATGTTTCTTGGGGTTGGGGCAACACGTCTTACTCTTCTATTTCCGTCCTGTTAATCATCACGCTA
Organism: Anorthoa munda; assembly: GCA_945859665.1. Lineage (NCBI taxonomy): Eukaryota > Metazoa > Arthropoda > Insecta > Lepidoptera > Noctuidae > Anorthoa > Anorthoa munda. The sequence continues at coordinate 7,684,946 of OX243900.1, read as the reverse complement.
TCACACATTGTTTTTTAGTTTTATAAATCGGCTGAGGACCGGGCGATCGGGTGAACTCTATATTTTGCTAACTTATTTAGTATAATGTTACTTGGTTACTGTTAGTAAAAAAAAGATGCTGTTAGTTAAACTGTTAGAACTAGACTAATATCCGGCTCGAAGGACCAAAATTTATCTCGCTGCGTTCTTCCAAACGCTCTCTGTGGTTGGAATGATGAAACCGTGGTGAATTCACAATTAAACCGCATTAATAATCATTGGATCGAGTAAGTGTACCTTCCAATTTGGCAATATTAATAGTAAAACCTAAGAATTCATAGTAAATTGTTTAGATTATGACTGATATGCAATAAACTTCTTGTAACAAAGTTACCAATAGCACCGCTACTGTCGGGCATACTGGGGTGGTAATGGGCGACAACCTTTACAAGAATTGCATTTTGTGGCATTGCCTGCGTCTAAACAGAATTTTGTATGAGAACTGTAATTTACGTTAGCAGTGATATAAACAGAAACGTATTTGTGAAAGTGAAATATGAATTGACTAGCTTCTGCCAGCGGCTTCGCCCGCGTGAATGTCGAAAATTATCCCAAGGGAACATATTCCTAGTATTAAAAGTCCTATGTGCTATTTTAGACTATGATCTATCTCTGTGCCAAATTTCATCCAGATCAGTCCAGCCGTTTGAGCGTGAAGAAGTAACAAAGTAACAAACATACGAACACACTCACAAACTTACGGTTTTATAATATTAGTGCGATAGTAAAGTAACAGTGCAAGTATGCAGCAGTAATGCAGCATGAACAACAAATCCGTGCAATTAATTTTAGCTTAGCATGTATCCTGAGTGGATAATACTATCGTAGTTTCATAAAATATACAAAAGTCCTCGTGTTTAAATTATCAACTTACTTTTTCATTGAAAAATAAAGAGAAATCATCGTTTAAATTAAGTAGCTAGTTGTAACTGAATTACTTCTGTTTTGATCATCTTTCATAAGATCAAACCTCGGTTTGAATTTGGTTTCATAATAAAGAATTGCAGTAACGAATTAGTCAAACTTTACTTTTTCCTATCAAACCCTGGCACTAAGAAAGAAAGCATGTTCATGAAAAAAGGGTTTGACATGTTCTGCGACCTGAATTCTGAAACTGGCCCTTAACACATAATACAGACATATTTGTGAAAATCGGAAAGTGAAAACATCTAAAACCTATACTCCATTTGCGATAAAATTAGACGTTTAAATTAGCTCATTTTACGGCCCCATCAACCGATTTTGACTTCTATTGCGTTGGTGATACGACAAATGGTAGCTGTAGTAAAAAGTTAGTGTTGGTAACAGGTTTATGCTTTTTATGTCATCCTTACATTTACGGTATAGAACTTAAAATCGGTTGAACGGACTGTAAAAAGATTTGGAAACATGTCTAATGTTATTTCAAATGGAGTTTAGTCCGGTCTGCACCAAGTGCAAAGAGCAATTGATAGAAATCCGACGACTGACGAAACACGAAGTTTGACACATTGTTGTTGTTGTTTGGGACATTAAGAATATAGTTGTACTGTAAATTGAACACAAAATCACAGCAGACAAACCAAAAAAAAAACCGGCCAAGTGCGAATCGGACTCGCGCACTAAGGGTTCCGTACCATTATCGCAAAAAACGGCATAAAAATCACGTTTGTTGTATGGGAGCCCCACTTAAATATTTATTTTATTCTGTTTTTAGTATTTGTTGTTGTAGATATACATCATCTGTGAAAATTTCAAGTGTCTAGCTATCGCGGTTCATAAGATACAGCCTGGTGACAGACAGACAGATACACAGACAGACAGACGGATCGCGCCTTAGTAATAGGGTCCCGTTTTTACCCTTTGGGTACGGAACCCTAAAAAAGAACAGAAAATTCACACTACGCCAGCTTTTCATTGCAGCCAGATAATAAAGTACGGCAGAAAACCTCGTTTCGGACACACTGTCGTTTATTTGAACAAACAAACAAATTGCGACTTTTTGTGCGCGCGGTGAACGGGCTTCGGCTGGACTGCGCATTTTGACACCGAAAACTTTCGATACGAACACTGTTGATTGTCAATTGTTCTAGTACGTACTAGGACAGCATAATTATGATGTATTGGAAAATTTAAAGCTTGCCATCACCTATACCTTAGGTGGTCTGTTTTGTGTTTTTGTGCCTTATTTATTGTTAAGGTAGGCCTACTTAGTATTTACCGGTAAGTTTTTTAGGGTGCCGTACCCAAAGGGGAAAAACGGGACCCTATTACTAAGACGCCGCGGTCCGTCTGTCTGTCTGTATGTCTTTCTGGCCGTTTGTCATCAGGTTTTATCTCATGGACCGTGATAGCTAGCCAGTTGAAATTTTCACAGATGATGTATTTCTGTTGCCGCTATAACAACAGAATAAAATAAATATTTAAGTGGGCTCCCGTACAACAAACATGTTTTTTTCCGGTTTTTGCGATAATGCTACAGAACCCTTCATGCGCGAGTCCGACTCGCACTTGGCCGGTTTTATATTTTTATTTTTAACTAGGAAAGAACACCTTTAATAGTCTTATATGTTGACTGGAAAACTGGTTACTTTTCGATTTGATTCTTGATTTAGTGCAGAAACAAAGTGTTTTAAAAAAATATCGAACATCCGGTTTCGAGAAAAGAATAATGGACGCAGCAAAAATTAAGTGATGCGTCAAGTTATTGAGTGACTGGTGACAATTCATTCAACCATAACGCGAGTTTGAAAATAAGTCAAACTCGCGTTGCCTGTTCAAAACTTCGCCCGGTACAGGATCCGTAACACAAAACAATGAACATATGGTAAATAGGTAGGTATGGGTGGTGGGTATGGTAGATAGGTATATCTACTATATTACGGCAACACTTTACCCATTAGCTAAGTATGTAGGCTATCGTACCTACATGGTAGTTTTGCAGGAAACATTAGAAACTTGACTCGCCCGATATCGCTGGCAAGTTTCAAGCGCAGCAAAACAGTTCAACTATCTATTTCAGTCGAACACCTTCAGGATTAGATAAGACTGGAGTGTTCAACTGTAATGAAGGTACCATTTTAGATTACTTAGATATCAATGTTTTGTTTACAAGGAAAATCATTGGGGGGTGCACCATGAACTCTAAGAGTAAGATTATTTTGAGTGTGCGTTAGAGACAGTTGTACATGACTTGTATAAATCTGTCACACCACAGATAATATAATACTAGCATACAGATGCCTCATCCCATACAAAGAAACACAACGGTTCGGTTCGTTCGGTTGTGTTTCTTCTTGTGGTTTCGGTTTCTAGTTAGCGTTTCTCATCTGATTAATCTTGTTATTTTTGTAAGTACATCAATCGCGTTCGATCCCGTTTCACGGCAATAGATGGTGTTAGCAGCGATTTGCAAGTAAAACGGTTTACTAGGTTCGTGAATATTTTTTTCTTTAAATACAGTGACGGTTCGTTTTAAAGTATTTTTTTGCACGTTTTTACAGTTTTTGCACCAAAATGCAAATTTTAACAATCGAGTGGAATGCCTCAGAAATTAAAAAATGCGTCATCTATTGGCATCAATTTTAAATGATCCGTTTAAATAATCTTTGAAATGTGAATTAAGAGCCCAATGTTCCATAAATTTGTACTTAGGAGAGTTGATTAAACAAGAATATACAATTTTTATGTTCAATTCCAGAAAATGTTAATTTTACACACAAATTTATTGAATTTGGAAATCATCTTACGTACGTGTATCATACAACGTTTGACTATGCATTGTGCGAGGAAATAAAAAAATATCAGAACCAAGCAAAAATTAATAAAATGGCGGGCTTATTCAAGCGCGCTCAACATCCTCGGGCATATCTACTGCGCATGTGCAAATAGATGTCACGTCGTAACGCAAAAAGGCATGAGGAAAATATACGTTCTGCCAAACATATTTAAAGAATATTTAAAATTATTAATTTATTGATCAAAATCTAAATCTAGAGTAATTAAAAACGCCTTTAATGAAGTATTAGTTTTATTTTACCTTTTTTAAGAATGATAATCTGTACTTAACTAATTTTTAAAACATTTCTCAAATAATAAAAACTCTATGCGTCGGGCTGACGTTGGAGTAAAAAATTTAAAAAATACAGAAAAGTAAAAAGCACTAGTAAAAAAAAGTGACACTTTCCGCACAGTTTGGCTGCTTGGAAAACGTTCTTTTTGAGGACATGCATTGTAATAGCTATTTATGCTACAAGTGCGGAAGGTAGTTGATTTCCGATGAGTGAATAAATCGACACGAGTCGGGAATCATCTTACGTACGTGTATCATACAACATTTTACTATGCATTGTGCGAGGAAATAAAAAAATATATCTGAACCAAGCAAGAAATTAATAAAATGGCGGACTTATTCATGCGCGCTCAGCATATCCACAGATGAACTAATAGTTCCTCAGGAATATCTACTGCGCATGTGCAAATAGCTGTCACGTCGTAACGCAAAAAGGCACGAGCAAAATACACGTTCTTCCAAACATATTTATTGAATATTAAAAATTAATTTATTGATCAAATCTAAATCTAGAGCAATTAAAATCGCCTTTAATGAAGTATTAGTTATATTTTACCTTTTATATTAATGATAATCTGTACTTAAATAATTTGTAAAACTTTTCTCAAATAATAATAACTCTATGCGTCTGGCTATAAAATTTAAAAAATACAGAAAAGTAAAAAGCACTAGCAAGCTAAGCACTAAGCATGTTTGTTACTCAATCACGCCAAAACGGCTGAACGGATCTGGATGACATTTGACACAGAGATAGATTATAGTCTGGAATAGCACATAGGCTTTTCATTCCGGTATAATGTTCTCGTGGGATAAGAAAACACTTTTAACGCGGGTGAAGACACTGGCAGAAGCTAGTGTAACTATAAACGGATTAAACAACTGAATATTCAGTAACCAATACCTAGCATAAACTAATTCTGAAACTAATCCATCCGCCGTTCTGCGTACTAAATAAAATCATTATTATTCTATACACGAATTCATTCACAAAATGGAATCTGAAATAATATAAGGATAAAACCTAATATACCATTTGCATTTTAGCATGACAAAGGCGGTTAATGACCCATCTAAATTTTCTTACATTCTTCATTACAAAAACGAAAGAAAAGAAAAAACAATTGCGTAACACATTAAATCAAACGTTCTTTCACAACTAAAGGCAATTCCCGAACTATTGCTTAATATCTTTAGAAATTTATCTGAAAAAGCGATAACTAGTTTAATTTCAAAATAATGCATTGCGAATAAATAAACAATAAACAACACACATCCACACATGTTTTACTTACTAAAAACGACAGACAAAAAGTTCTGTTTTTTTTTCGGGTCGGGGGAAGACATTTCAAAGAACACCTAGCTCCTAGCTTCTGACATTTCATATGTACATTTAGATTTATTTGAAAAATATTCTGAATTTGAATTGGAGGGAGCAATGTCCGCATTTTAGATTTATTTGAAGAATAATATTCAAAATTGGAATCAGCAAGAGCAATGACCGCTTTTACCACGCTAAAACGATACAACTATAAACACTCCTTCAATATTGTAAGAATATCACTAAATGTTTGTCGAGATCAGTCACACAAATATGGCGGTTCCCTCCATCTCGAGAGCAAACTAACATGGATGAAAATGTTTCCTGATATAGTTATGAGTCAGGATCGTGTTATGGGCGGATGTTGGATTTATTGATGTGAATTGCTGTTTTGGTAGAATTTATAGGGATAAGATTTATAATTTTTGAAGTAAGATTTTAAATTTTTGCTGCTAGAATTTGTAGTTCAATTCAAGCTTTTCAAAATTTGCCAAAAAAATTGCAACCTTAGACCTACATGTTGGCAACAAAGCCTGTTAAGCCATCCCGTCATTGTGTTTTCGTTTCGTTATTATTTTTGAGTGTTCCTGCATGTTACTAACATAGTTTTTAAGTAAGATGTAATACTGATACCCTATGGGCCTTGATGCCTGACAATAAAAAATATTTTTATTTTTATTTTATTTATTTAGACTATATCAAGTTTGTAAATTTGTTCTGAAATAAAAATGCGTATAGCTAAGGAGTGAAATTCCCTGCCAGAGTCAGTATTTCCCGACAGCTACAACCTCGGTGTCTTTAAGTCAAGAGTGAATAGGTTACCTCTAGGCAAGCGGCTACATCGTCGACCACATCGTGGCTTACCATCAGGCGAGATAGTGGTCAAACACGAGCCTAAGTATAACAAAAAAAAATGCGGCTTAAAAAAATATCTTTACATTCCGATGTCGGTTCTATTTTGAATAACTTCATGTAGATAGCCCATACAGGCACTCAGAAAGAAAAGCATTCGTTACATTGATGTGAAAAACTGAAGATGATTTGACATTATTGCGAAAGTGATAAAAACCGGCCAAGTGCTAGTCGGACTCGCGCACGAAGGTTTCCGTACCATTATCGCAAAAAAGGCAAAATAATCATGTTTGTTGTATGGGAGCCCCAATTAAATATTTATTTTATATGTTTTCAGTATTTGTTGTTATAGCGGCAATAGAAATACATCATCTGTGAAAATTTCAACTGTCTAACTATCTCGGTTCATGATATACAGCCTGGTGACTGACCGACAGACAGACACAGATGGACCGCGGAGTCTTAGTAATAGGGTCCCGTTTTTACCCTTTGGGTACAGAACCCTAAAAAACACTTTCGCAATTTAGAACTCGAAGCGTTAATAACAACAAAAACTCAAAAAAATCCAGCTTACTACACCTAACACAAACAAAACACAGTCGATAGCAATACCGCTATGCAGCATTGCTGGCCAGCGTAATTAACATTGTCTCTGGTATAACTGGACAATATGGATAGGCTATGTGCACCGATGAAATGTGTGTCTGAGCGGTGTGGCTTAAGGAAATTGTATCAGGGCCTCCATAGATAACCTCTAACATACAATAAAGTGTAATTTTTTTGTAGTAAGGTAAAACTGTGGAGACTATTTCCATTGAACCAAAAATTATAAAAACACAACTATATTTACAGGCAAATGCGGTCAAAACAATCTACCAACCAGCCAGCTACACACACAAGCAAAAAAAAACACAAGTCGATAGCAATATCGCTGTGCAGCATTGTACAAATTGCTGGCCAGTACAGGGCGATATTAACATTGTTTCTGTTCTAACTGGGAAATATGGATATGCGGTTATGTGCGCCGATGAAATGTGTGTCTGAACGGGTTAGACTAAAAGCTTTCTAAGCTCTAGTATAGATTAGGGTGCAGTAGTGTTGATCATTATTGGTTTAGCTTTGATGATTTTTGTGTCCGAATTCGATAGTGAAAGCGTCAGTGAAATTTTAACTTCTGTAACATTGTGACGTCAAACTCTGAATGTACCTATATGTGCAAATAGGGAACATACCACATTAGCGGTATTGCACTATGATAGATACTCCAGGGGGTGACCATAAGCTCTTAGTTTAAGGTTATTTTGAGATCGCATAAGTGACAGATGTATACAAGTCATATACATCTGTCCCTTACACACACTCAAAATAACCTTACTCTAAGAGCTTATGGTCACCCCCCTGGTGGAGTAAGGTTACTGCAACGAAGCACTGTCAATGTTCAATTTTAACACGGATGTTAGGTTAACTCCACTGGGTTTTTTCAGTATTTATCTTTTAAGCACAGATCTGTAATTTTCTTGTTTTTTTAGGGTTCCGTAACCAAAGGGTAAAAACGGGACCCTATTACTAAGACTCCGCGGTCCGTCTTTCTGTCTGTCTGTCACCAGGCTGTATCTATACATAACAACAAATACTAAAAACAGAATAAAATAAATATTTAAGTGGGGCTCCCATGCAACAAACGTGATTTTTTTGCGATAATGGTATGGTGGCACTTGAGATTATCTAAACATATAAAAGAAGAAAGTGACTGACTGACTGACTCACTCACTGACCATCAACGCACATGCCAAACGGCTGAAACTTCAATCATGAAACTTGGCACGTAGGTTCCTTTAGTAGTGTAGGTGAGCACTAAGAAAGGATTTTTGGAAATTCCACCCCTAAGGGCGTGAAATAGGGGATGAAAGTTTGTATGAAAATCCGTCAGTTTTAAAGTCAGGATTTTCATATTTTGGGTTTTGGCTAAAGATTAAAAAATAATTTACGTGTCTCAGCGATTTTGAAGATTTCACCCCCATGAGGGTGAAATCGTCTAGAGACTTGAAAAAATTTGCAAATAGATACTTTATACTGTGCAGGCATCCACTAAGAAATATTATTTGTGAATTCCACCCCTAAGGGGGTGAAATAGGGGATGAAAGTTTGTATGAAAGTCGGCCAGTTTTGAAGTTAGGATCTTCGAATATTGGGTTTGGGCTGAAGATTAAAATCTAACGCAAATTAATTTTTTTTTGGGAATTCCTTCCTTGGGGGGGCGGATCATGATATCATCAGGATAAAAAGAGAGGGGGAGCGTGTATTATTGTTAACAATTGTCACCAATGGAAAGAAATACCTCAAATAGCTAGATTGTCATCACCAGGGGTTTTTGAATGTTGTGGTATTGAGCTAATTAATTATAAATTGATAGTCTTATGTCTCTATAGAGTACCAAATACTAAGAATATAACTGAATGTTTTAATAAACTTGAATTGCTACTCAAAGATGTATCCAACCGGCTTAATAAGAATATTGTTATTGCAGGCGATTTTAATATCGATATTTTAAAACCGAATGGAAATTCGGTTGCACTGCAGTGTATGTTACTAAATTACAACCTGAAACTTGCTCTTAAACAACCGACTCGAATGGCTAGTGGGACATGCATAGATAATTTTGCGCATAACTTTAAAAAATCTGTGAAAACAGATGTCTTGGAATTTGCATTGTCGGACCATACAGCTCAGCTACTTCAATGTCCAGTACCCACTGTATGTAGAATAAAATACTGGCATATAACTAGAAGGGATTACTGCAACGAAAATATAACGAAATTTAAGAACTGTATAAACAGTCTCAAATTTTCAGAGATATATCTAACTGAAGATGCTAATTTGGCTTATAATGAGTTTATCAGCACGTTCAAATTGTTCTATGATCTATGCTTCCCGTTTAAGGAAATCAAAATTAGCACATTTAATAAGCCCAAATGGCTATCAAAAGGTGTTAAATTGTGCAGCAAGAAAAAAACAAAACTCTTATGGCAATTTAGATTGAATCCTAACCATGAAAATAAAAAGAAATTTGCTACTTATTCTAAATTGTACAGTAAGATTATTAATCTAACACAGAAAGCACAGAATAATTACAAAATACAACAATCAAAGAATAAATCAAAGACTACTTGGCAAATAATTAATCGGACAAATAACAATATCCCTAAACAGCAAATTGAAAAACTAAGAATTGGTAATCGAACTATTCACAAACCTTTGGATATCGCTAATGCTTTTAATGACTTTTTTGTCGATAAAATTCATCCAAAATTGGATGCTGAATATAAACCAAAAACATCCATTATATCAAGAAGTGCTAAGTCAATGTTTATGGCTCCCAGTTCACCACACGACATACATAAAATAATAATGTCATTAAAAAACACTGGTAGTGTAGGTTTTGATGGGATTGCCACTAAAATAATAAAGTCAGTATCAGTCGAGATATGCAGTCATCTGAGTCACATAATCAACCTCAGTATATGTACGGGTGTATATCCAGAAGCATTAAAAATATCCATAATTAAACCTCTATTTAAGAAAGTAGATAAGGAATTGATGGAATATTATAGACCCATCTCACTCATACCAGTCATCTCAAAGGTATTCGAAAAGTACATTTACAAACAGTTAGCTAATTTCATTGAAAAGAATAACATATTATGTGAAGAACAAAAAGGATTTAGGCAGCATAGAACCATCGATATGGCAATTTATGACTTTTTGTTTCCGATTATTAGAAATATGGATAAACGAGTCGCCATATGTGCCATATTTTGCGATATGACGCAGGCTTTCGATTATGTTCATCATAATACATTGTTAAATAAGTTAGAAGCCTACGGCATAAGAGGTAACGTACTCGAACTAATGAAATCTTATTTAGAGGGCAGAACACAGATAACCGAAATTAGTCGCATCAATGTGGTTAATAAACATGAAGAGATATCACGGTCACGAGAACGCAAAATTACATTCGGTGTTCCACAGGGAAGCGTTGTGGGCCCGTTTGGATTTATATTATATGTTAATGATATGCCCACGTCCATTGAACATCCCTTAACTATGTTTGCTGATGATAGTACCATTACGATCCCGTGTAAAAACGTAAATATATATGAAACGGACATAAATGATTCTCTTGACAATTTAATTAAATATCTAGATAAGAATAATTTGAATATAAATTTAAGTAAGACTATGATAATGCACTTTAGACAACGTATGCCTCGTGTACCTAACCTTAACATACACTACAAAAATAATGACATTGATGAAGTAACTGATACCAAATTTTTGGGATTACAAATAGACTGCAGTTTAAACTGGAAAGCACATATTGACGGGTTGTGTAAAAAATTGAGTTCGTCTGCATTTGCTTTACATAGACTATCCTCCATAGTGGATACAAAAACACTTCTTGCAGCGTACTACGGTATTGCTGAATCGTACTTACGCTACGGTGTCATTTTCTGGGCGAACTCCACCGACAAAGAGACAGCATTTAAGGCTCAAAAAAGATGTCTCCGGTCAATGTTTAAACTAAAAACCACCGACAGTTGCAAGCCATATTTCAAGCAGTACAACATATTAACCCTGCCTTGTATCTATATTCTTGAAGTGGCTATGTTTGTGAAGAACAATCCAAGTCGTTTTGAGCGTTTGGCCGATGTATACCCAAGAAACAGACGTGACAATTCAAAATTAAATAATGTACCGTGTCAAACCACTATGATGCGCAAAAGTATTTATTGCATGGCCCCCGTTGTTTATAATAAATTGCCAAGTGCATGGAAAGACTTGAAAACGTTGCAATTCAAAAGTACAGTTCGTAGGTTGTTAATAGACAAAGCATATTACAGTGTAACTGAGTTTTTAACGGACAATTTTTATCAAAATACCTCGAAGTTTTAATTAATTAATTATTGTTTTGCGTACGGAATATTTATGGTGTATTGTCTATGACCTGGAATTTTGATGTTTGTTTGTTTATTTGTCTTCGGACCACGATTCTGTATTTCTTGTATATATAACCTACTGTTACTGACAATTTTAATGTATAATGTAATAATTAAGTTGTTATTTTTAATGAATGTTTTAATTTTAATAATTTTATTTAATGAGAATGACATAACTATTTGAATGTTCCAACAAGACTTTAAATTTTAACAATTTTAGTATAATGAAAATGTTTGCATGCCGAATGGTGAAATATGGCAGAACTCTGATGAAAACCTACTACTACCTACTTATGTATAACCCATATTTGCAAATAAATGCTATTCTATTCTATTCTATCATGGGGGATGAAATGTTGTGTACAAAAGTCCTTCTTTTACAAAGGAAAAATTATTAGATATACTTTCAATACTTTAAAGTCTGTTGGTAAACTATAATCTTCTAAACATATAAAAGAAGAAAGTGACTGACTGACTGACTATATAGGGACGGGAAAATCTGCTACGCCATGACAATTAATAAGGCTCAAGGACAAACTCTGAAGTATGCTGGTGTAGATTAGAGGGCAAATTGCTTTTTCCATGGACAGTTCTATGTAGCGTGTTCACGTGTTATCTCATCAAATAGTCTGGTGGTATTGGCGTCAACATCCAAAATGGTTTAAAATGTTGTTTATAAGGAAATACTTTAATTTAATTACTTACTTATGCTTATGATTACTTATTATTAGTCATGCATAAACACAGAAATAGTGTAGGCATACGGAACGGGACAAGGATAGAGCGTATTGATGATAGAGTAGGTAAGTATAAGTCTGTCCTAAGAAACACTTTCGCATTACATTATTTTTTACTTTTCTCTACATACTGTTAAAATATGATAAGGAGAAGCATGTAGTCTACGCGTGCGAAGCGGCTGTCAAAAGCTATATATATGTAAAAGAATTGCTCGTTTAAAGGTATTAGATCTACTAGGCATTGTATTAGTACAAACTATCTCATATGGTCGGTTCCTGATTTAAGTATTTGAGGTTACGAACGAGTTGAGTATTAATCAAATTAAACTTTAGCAGAAAAACCTGCCAAATTTGGCCCTAAAGTGGTGTTTGACATGTTCATAACCTCAAATACTTAAATCACAACCCGGCCATTAGACGGCAGTCTTAGCGAGAGGTGATCATACCTCCAGCTCTTCTTGGAAATTTTCTTTAGAGCACTATACTTACGTAAGTGAACTCTCGTGAACCCCAATAAACAATCCAGCGAAAGACGAGCTGACGCCATCTCCTCTAAACCAGTGGTTTTTCATTTAATTAGAAGTTTTATGTGGCACTTAAATGGTACAGCTAAAATAATAAAGTTTATTAAAAATACCATTTGCACCCCGTTGTCTGTAAACTGGACGCTTTATGGGCTCTTGTGGCTTCAATTGTGATGTATGGATGCTAACACTCAATTAGGATAGATTAGATCTGATGCAATAAGCTTATTTTTAACCGACTTTCCAAAATGATGAGGTTCTATGTTCGGATATAAATCTTTTTTTTGTAGACCGATTTTGGAAATCCTTTTTTTTTTGTTTGAAATAGTATGTTACAAATAGGCCCATTTAGATTTGGTGAAGATCTGTTATGGGGCTTTGGAGATATACAACAGAACTGCTCAATAAACAACGGAAAATCTCTTGAGATTTCTGCAATCGCATGTCTGTTTATATTGTTTACGCCATTTTAATACATAACATCACACCGGTACGCACTAAAGGTGCACGCAGGTGTGTACAGTTCACTGTGATACACTCTCATTTTACCGCATATGTTCAATTTGTATGTTATTCGGGTAATCTCTGGAATAACTTTGGTTATTATAGGTACCTTACTTGCTCATTACCACAATTCAACCTGTCTAGCCTTTTTCCCAACTATATTGGGGTCAGCTTCCAGTCATACCGGATTCAGCTGAGTACCAGTTTTTACATGGAGCGACTGCCTTTCTGACCTCCACAACCCAGTAACTGGGTAACACGGTACCCCTTGGCAAGACTGGTGTCAGATCTCAAGCTTCTGACTACCAGTAACGACTGTCAAAGATCTTCAAATGACAGCCGGGACCAACGGCTTAACGTACTTTCCGAGGCACGGAGGAATCCCGGTATGTTGAAATGGTCACCCATCCACGGACCGACCTCGTCAAGCGTTGCTTAACCTAGATGATCGACCAGTGCGGCTGTTATTATTTAGCCACGAGCTCCTTGCTCATTACCACAAGTAAAAAGTGAAAAATACATTTTTCATTTACAAAAAATACAACAGACTTCCAAAAAAAAATAACTTCAATTTCGGAAGTCACGCTCAAGAAATTGAAGTTATGTTTTCATTTTGTTTGGAAGTCGGTTGGTTTTTTTTTATGGCAAAAAGTATTTTATTGAAAGAAAAACATTTTAAAGAATGACGCACTTACAAAAATGTACCTACATAATTTAATAGTTCAGGGTATAAATTCTATCGAAAATTCTGTTAAAAGCTTTAGTTTCAAAATTAATTGATTTTTAGAAGAGATTTTTGTCGCCGTTTTTGAAAACAATTAAATATACGTGGAGCGAATCAAATCAGTCTATCCCATTTAAAACTTGTTCATTCATAGAACCGAATTCGAATTTCAAATCCGAATAAATTGTCATTCGCACGCGGGCCATAAACTCGTTATTCAAAAAAAAGGTTCCCTTTTTAAAAATATGAAAAAAATAAGCATAAACTTCGCGGCAGTCATGCATACTTCATAGTCGTGTGAGTTTCCAGAATTTTCCGCTTGAGTGAGCTCCGATCGTCGACCGCTTACATTATGCTGGAGATACGTTGAACTAATGTTATTGAATTATGAACTGTTTTGAATTTTATTTGAATTTATAGTGTTTGTTTTTAATATTTATCTTTAAAACGTGGGTTGGAATCATAAAGTGTAGGTACCTAGACGTGATCTATTGTTTGTATGAGACTTAACGCTGATCGATTTGTATTGAAACGCCATCCGTCACTTTTATTGGCTACAGATACATTATATTTTATAAATATATTTTATTTGCTACTAGTAGCTAGTTCCTGTCATAAAATAAATTTAATAAAATGTTCTCACATAGCAATATAAGGAAAAGAACACCCCCAAACAATGCATGATAAATAAACTCATTTCAACAGTGTATGCATTTTCCTCATACATTATAACAAGTAACCATTTACGCAATAATCACTCGCAAAAGTTCTCTTATTAAGTGGGACCATTCATCAGTGCCAGTAAGAAGCGTGCCACCATATTACTTATACATTCGCCACAAACGGCTAATCTGAACGCGGCGAGAAAACTTGCCGTGTTTTGATGTATTGCGGTGAAGATAGAGGTGAACGCAGCTGAATTTTGTTGGCACGTGTTCGGATATTCTTGAGAGAATTATGTATGTAGGTATAGGACTGCACATGATTTTGGTCTGTTTTCTCGGTGACCTTATAGTTAGTATTTAAGCAATTAAATCTGATAAATTTCGAAGTGAACTGAAAATATTTGTTTTATTTTTTTTTAATTGCGATGTGTTTGCTCTTGACTCTAGTCTAAGTCAGAGGTGACAGAGACAGAGTCGACGATGGATTGAGCTTACCCAGAAGAAGCTTGTTCATTCTAACTTTGAAGAGATTCGGGTTGAATGCGTTTGGAAACCCAGACGCAGGTAGTGAGTTCCACTCATTCGCTGGAATGGCAAACAGGTAAGGAATTTAACTTGCAGTGCGTCTAGATGTCGGATGGTAGAAGGGGGCCGGTAGGATGAGATTATTCACTTCAAAATGTATGTGCATGAAGTATAAATAAATAAACAAAGAAAATCAACATAGGTTAAATAGATGATAGTTGATGAAGTTTCTAAACTACTGATGAAGTTTCTGAACGTAAACTGCCAATTTATTTTACATTTTTCAGCCGTGTTTGAAAATATATGAAAGTTTCTGAAGACAGAGCAGCAACATGTTGCTTTTTATGCCACGAAAGTAAATTAAACTTAAATGAAATTAAATCTAAATGAAGTGTCTCATGGTCAGGTGTCTATGTTGCGCCAACCATAAACCAATCAAACAGGGCTATATGCTCTCTTAGAAATTTACTCTCTCACTCAATTTGTATACAGACAGCAGCTCGTAATTTAATCCGATGTAAAACGGAACTGCTACTAATTCTTCTTAACCAAGTTACGCCTTCTTTTCGTAACATAACTCTATTATCCCTTCATAAAATCAGACTCTAGTTTTCTATCAAGTTCGATACGAATTCTTGCGAAGCACTCTATTTATAAAAGAGATCGTAATTTCATTAGTACTCACAGAACGGTCTTAATGCAAAACGGAAACGCCTCTCCCTTGAGACAAACTCAATTAATTCCCTTTAAAACACGAGTCCCTCTCAATAAAAGCCTTTAAAATTTAAACACATTTTGACTATTTGAAAGATGGGGTAAGATACGAGTACATCACTAAGTTTGTTTGATGACACTTAATCTTGGCTGAAAAAAGTCTTCAATGTATTTCAAATATCGTGTTCGAAATGATAGGGTTGTGCTGTGCGCATGTCAGTGAGTAACTTGTTGGTTCGCCGAGCGGTACTGAACTGAACGGCAGTGCGGCGCGATACCGCGAGCGTCAGACTTGTGTCCGCTTGTGAACGTATCCGAACTACCGGCTTCCGAATTCGAAAATTTTCCGGTCGGTTTGTTTTTGAACGCGTTGAATTTTGAATGGAGATTGATTTTAGGTTAGTTGTTCTAATGGGATATAACTAAAATTTGGTTAATTGTTTTGAGAATGATTTTGTTGAATCTTGTTTAAAATTATACACAATTTCTACTCTAGTTTCTGACTTTTTTATTACATTATTTTAAAAATGTGAACTTTAAAAAGTCTTACCAATCTTTAAGGTTACCTCCATTTTCAAATACGAAGGACGTTAAAATGGATACAACGTAAACAAACTTTTGTTTTCTACAAAAATGTGTTAAAATGTACTCGAAAGTGAAAATAAAATGGCAACTGAAAAGTGAAGTGTAATATGGCAGCTAAAATTCTTGTTATCGTTTGGGCGGCCTGGCTCGCGTTGCCATTGGCAACGGGCCATCTGAATGTACTCATCAGCCAGGCTGAAGTAATGAAGCTGTTAGGTAAGTCTCAACTTGATTACTCTTCCAATATCTGAAATTCGAATTTCAAACTGTTATTGAATTTGGAACTATCGATTCGTGGAAAGGGACCGTTATTTGCTTTGAATTGTGTTCTATTGGCAAAACTGTTGTTTTGATTGGTTTCGTAGCGTTATTTTAGTTTGAAAACAGTGCTAGTTTGTTTTTGAGCCAGTTTTATTCGATTGAAAGCTCGCTAGCAATTTTTCAGCATCTATACAGCATGGTTTTTAACCGACTGCCTAAAAAGGAGGAAGTTTCCCAATTCGACCGACTGTTTTTTTTTAATTTGTTTTCGCGGATTACATCGTCGTTTATGAGCCGATTTTCACGATTATTTTCTTATTGGAAAGAAGATATCCCAAGGGTGGTACCATGAAAAGGAAATCGGGATCTGTTAATGGGATCCCAGAGAAATCAAGGGAACTCGTCAAAACTTGCACTTAGAAAGTATCATTTGGTGAAGTGGAACTGATGAAGAAGACCACAATAGCCACTGGAACGCCGAAATCAAACAATGTATCCTAGTCGTGTTTGGTCTTATTGGAATCGTCATGGAATGTACTTTGGCTATAAATGATTTTCATGTTAATTGGAGGTACTTAACAAAACTAAAAATGAGGAAATTAAAAAATCTTTTTAACAAAAAGTTGGTTTGATTTTTTGTTAAAAAGCTTTTTGTTTGTTACAACTCAATAACGTTACCTACTAAGCAAATCAAAGTGTTTGTTTTTGTGTGTGTCTTTATTTTTTATCAATACACAAAAAAAGAAACAAAAAATTTCATCTTGTTTAATTTGCTTTATTACATAAATGATAATGTAAATAGGTACATGCATACAGAAAAAGCGTATGAGTTTTTACTTAAGAAAATTTTAGAGGTTCCGGTTCCGTCAAATGGTTTGTATAGGAACGCAGGTGTGAATAGAAACAAAACTTTGAAGGGAATTTTAACTGTGATGCTTTGTTTGAAACCAATTTATTGGTTTCAAACAAAGCATCGCTTTTTTATAAATAATTATTTAATATATTGGAATACCTTCTAAAATGCTGCAAACAATTTTTAAATAACGTGATAGTTATATACCTATCGGTTTAATCATAAGAATACTTTTATTATCAAATTTCAAACCAAAACTCACACTGAACTTATTACAGACCATTTTTTGGCACTCTCTAAAATGTGATACGTTCCTATCTATTCTTGTCAAAAACCCACAGTCATTTTCCTAATAATACAAAAACCACTGAAACGTAACCTTATACTCCATTAGTAACCAATTTACTAAAATACTTTTCACGCGTAACTTCCGTACACAATCAAGCCTATGACGTCATCGCCATTATACCCGACTGCGACAAAACGGGGAGTAATGTTTTAATGTTTGTTTTTATTTTACACGTCTCATATCTGTGACACTATCGAGGTATAGGCACAAAGGGCCTTGCTTCAGACGTCATCCCCAGCTTCCGAAGATCAAAAAATGTAATTATCTACCCTCGATCTACCCCAACCATTTATATTTGTTCTACAAATTCGACGTATTTCGTACGCAATTTGGCGGGTGTCCAGTGTTTGACATTACACGGTATAGGAAGGAGGGGTGGTTTTAGAAAAATATGGTTATCTTAAAAAGTAAAAGAAAATTAGAAGGGAAATTCTGATAAAGAATATAGCATGCATGTACTTAATTAATTAGTAAAATATATATAATTTATAAGGTATTAACAAACTAAGTACAAATCCAACAAAATTTGATTTTGAGACAATCGTAGCGAAAATAAGAAGAAGACGAGATATAAAATCCCATCGTTATATTGGACCGATTTTTATTTGCCAGATAACTTTATCCGACAAATAATTATGGTGGTTTTACACATTTTGTATAAAAGAGCTATCAAATCATTGAAAAATCGGCTCTCATTAACTTACATTTCGTGCTTTTATCGTTTTGGGTAAAATGGAGAAAACAACCTTATGATTTTAAAATTTCAACTAATGAACACTCAACTAATCTATTCACACTTGCACAGCACAATTAAACGCTTCAAGACCTCTGCCTCTTAGACATTATCACTGACATATAAATTATATCGTGTCGTACCGTGCCGTGTAACAACGGAAACGCACTCCCAACTCCACTCCACCACTAGTTTATTACTTTAGGGAGCTCGCGACATCAAGACTATCCGAATTGGAATCTTATTACAGATAAAAGAAACTTGCCACCGTGCAATGCATACGCAACGAACACAGCCGAATAAGTACGAATATCTCCGATTGAGTCGTAAACCAACATGTCAAGAGATAAACGGAATAAAAATAAGTATAATAGAACAGTTACTATAATGGTAGATGTCTTGTAATATTTTTGGTGCTATCTTGCTGGTAGGAAAATGTATGGAGATTCGCAACTGGAATTCTTTTATTTGGAAATATGAACGGCGTTTTTTATAGGCAATACTATGAGCTTCTGGAGATTGAAGAACAAGTAATATTTAAGAATAAAGTTACCTACAGTTGTAGTTTACTGATTCTTGATCCGCGATTCTTCAGCAAGTGCTAACTTTTATTCAGTTCTTTTTTTAGATCCCGAATTACTAAGACTCTGCTGTCCATCTGTATGTCTGTCTGTCTTTCTGTCTGTCCGTCTGTCACCAGGCTGTATCTTATGAACCGTGAACGCTAGACAGTTGAAATTTTCACAGATGATGTATTTCTGTTGCCGCTATAATAACAAATACTTAAAGCAGAATAAAATAAATATTTTAGTGAGGCTCCCATACAACAAACGTGATTTTTTGCCTTTTTTGCGATAATGGTACGGAACCCATAGTTCGCGAGTCCGACTCGTACTTTGCCGGTTTTTATAAGTAATTGTAATTAAAATCGGTGTTAAGAAAACGAATCTTTCCTTTAACCAGCTAAAAATATTGAAGGCATTTTGTGAAGGCTTATTTATGTTTTAAGTTGTTCTTTAACCCCTTGGCTTGATTGGATCTTTATTGAATGGTTTAAAGAAAACATTGCTGAGAAAGATGAATCATAACTTATAACATTTGGTACCACAATAAACGCCTATCAAATAAACTAATCAAATTCCAAGAATGATTCATCTCGTATCAACCACAATTACAACATAGTTCAACAACCCAATCCTTCATTCAATCAAGGAATGAACGAAATAAAATAAATGACAAATGACAACTAGGTGTCAAAAAATAATAGACTGCACTGACATCTGTCGGTGAGGGGAATTAATGACAGTTCAAACACCAATTTAGGAGGGACCATAGAGGGACCTTATCGCAACGCGCCAGGGTGGGGTGCCAACTACTTACATCGAAGAACAAAGCATGGAGGGACAGAAGGTTTGGTTGAACAATGAAAAGTTCTGATGCACTGGTAATAATGCCAAACATAAAAACTACTCTATTGCAAGAAGTCAGTCACAGTAGTATGATATAGCATTTTTCTATATTAAACGTAAAGAACGGCGACGACGTATTTAACGTAAATATATTACATTCAGGATACAGCCTTTTTCAGGAAGGTACCTACTTAATAAAAAAGTTAATTAAATAAATCAAAAAACCCGACCCGATTAAAAAGCAAACTAAAAAGCCGTAAACAAAAAGAAAATCATGCTGTGCAGTAGGAGAATACGTATTTGCGAGCTGGCTGACCAAAACCAGATGCATCCTCCGACGTTCAAAGTTTCAAAAAAATTGTCCCCCACAATATGGCACCCAAAATCCGGCATTTTTTCTATTTTCCAATTTTAATGTAGCCAGTGACACTCGCAGATTTAAGACGAATTGATTGACGTATGACATCAAAATCGGCGAACGCGTTTGGTCTCTGGAATGGCACATAGGAACAAACATACATACATAGACTGATAATGATAAACACATTACCCTCTTTCGGCGGGCGGGTAAAAAGCACGACATTTGTCTTAAATTAGAGAGTAGACTATTAATGATAGGACAGCACTATATCAAACTTTATTTGTTTCGATATACCAGGCGGTGAAGCTATTGTCAGTTATTAAAATTTACCAACCTAAAGACTAGCTCTCAATTTCTTGATCGCAAAATGAATGCTATAGATTATCATGCGCGCGTAGTCTGATGTGATTGGGTGTAAACAACGGTGTCATTGAACCAACCACAGCAGTTCGAACCACATTTAATTTGCGGTACCTTTCGCTGGAACTAATCCGATTGGAACTTCTGCATCCCATCCGCTGCATACCATTAAGTCTAACAGGAGACTTATGTCTGCATACGTCGGGCAAGATAATTGGATACTGTTTTTTACGCACATATTCGTATATATGTAGGAACATACATAGGAATGCACTCAGAGAGGAATGCGACTGAAAGTGATTGGGATTTAATTAGTTTTTGTGGCTGACACTGAACTCGTTAGGGGTTTATGCAGGTGTCTGTGATTTAGAATTTTCTGTTTGTTTGCCAGGAACTTTTTGTTTTTTTTTTTAATCAGAACTATATGTTAAACATAGGTTACTAAGTGAGTGGGATCAGTGGGGTCTCATCCCATACAAAGAAACTGTCCTGACTTACTGTACTGATTATACTGATTATTTTTTGTACATCTATCGCGTTCGGTTACATTTCACGGATATAGATGGTGATCTATGGTGATCTATCTATCGCCGTGATACGGAACCGTACGCGATCGATTCAAAAAAATAATCTGTATAATCAGATGAAAAACGCTAGTTACGTCGGCACGGTGTCTTTGTACGGGATGAGGCATCTGTATGCTAGTATTATATTATCTGTGGTGAGGTGTTACAATAATTAAATAGACACTCTATGTTTTGCCATAAGGCGTACAAATATCATTTTCAATTTAAAATATAATTAATTACTGCTACACAGTTTGGTTAGTAAAATTCTAGTTCTCGTAGAACGCTATCGAGTAACTTTTAGAAACTTTTAATAAACTATTCGCTCGTATTGGAATTAAAAAACTTTAATTCTAATTATATTTTTATTACCAGATTTAAGACCAGAGCCTGAAGCTCTATTTATTTATTTTGCACCATCCATATGGTGGATCTTCTAAAGAATCTGTGAAGTGACGTTTGCAGCGATGATGTTGCAAAAATCTTCATTTCGAATACGGCCATCGAAAAAAAGAAAGAAAGACAAAAGAAAAATATTTATTTGTTACCCGCACAGAAAATACAAGAAATAATCAAAAATAAATAAAAAATAAAACCCCGTGCGAGACCAAAAAGGCCATAGCCATGGCCATAGTGCTTTCAATACACCAAAAAAAACCGGCCAAGTGCGAGTCGGACTCGCGCTCGAAGGGTTCCGTACCATTATCGCAAAAAACGGCAAAAAAATCAGGTTGGTTGTATGGGAGCCCCACTTAGATATTTATTTTATTCTGTTTTTAGTATTTGTTGTTATAGTGGCAACAGAAATACATCATCTGTGAAAATTTCAACTGTCTAGCTATCACGGTTCATGAGATACAGCCTGGTGACAGACGGACAGACAGACAGACAGACGGATCGCGGAGTCTTAGTAATAGGGTCCCGTTTTTACCCTTTGGGTACGGAACCCCAAAAAAGCAATACTTCTTTTTCCTTCTCACAAACAAATCTTTACAATATTATTATTATAGGCCTCATAAAAGGGCCATGTAAATTTATCAGCACGGATGTTTGCACCATATTATAAGGAAATAAACCACTTGTTGAGGTGATGCGTGATGGTAGCACATTATGGTGGCCCCAATTTATGGTGGAAGGTGATATTGATATCATTGACCTTATTACCCGCCTTCCTAGCTACGACCGCCACTTTGGTGTGGGAATCAGATTCTTAAAATTAAATAATAATATACTTAATTATTATTATATAATTAATTATTATTATTATTTATTACGCAAAAGACTAAGCCCATATTTATGTCGTGGAGTTGTGGAAACAGCCCGTCGAAACTAAACTTAACTATATAATATTTTTTTTATTAATAAATTTATAAAATATTTTTAACATTACAAATGTTTATAATAATTAATTATAATTTGAAGCCCGGTAAGTGCCGCGAAAGTCACCCGAATACAAAAAGCACCATTCGATTAAGGTCTCTTGGAGGAGGGCTATGTCCAGCAGTGGATGGAATTCGGTGGAAATGATGATGAATTATAATTTATGAAGCCTGTAAGTCAGTGCAATGGGTAATTGTTTCACTAATTATGATACACGTGTAACAGAACAAACAAGACTCCTGAATTCAGTTTGCTCTGAAACGATTTTTATAATAATGAAGATTTAAATACCACAAGAGCAAAAGGAATTAATTAAAAAAAGTAAATTTCGGGTTACAAAAAAAGCTTTTTTTCCTTTTTACAACTTTTTAGTTACACGCATAGGTATATTTTTTTGCAATTACATTTAAGTTATATACTTGTAGTAGTAGTCTATATTTTCACAACTACCCCTAAAATCCTTTATTTTGATATCCCACTAGATGGGTTTGAAAGAAAAAAATACTGGGTCTCCCACCACCTAAGCACACCTTGGCGGTTAAGACATATTAAACGATGTCGTGGTTTGAAAGATGGTAATTAGCGAGAATGGTTGTTAACCGACTGCTGAAAGAGGGTAATGTGTTTTTACCCAACTGCCGAAGGAGGATAATGTGTTTATCAGTCTATGTATGTGTGTTTGTTCCTATGTGGCGTTCTAGAGACCAAACACGTTGGCCGATTTTGATGATTCATACGTCAATCGATTTGTCTTAACCCTGCGAGTGTCACTGGCTGCGTTAAAATTGGAAAATAGATAAATGGCGTATTTTGGGCGCCATATTGTGGGGGACATTGTGTTCTTAGAAGATTCTTAATTCAAATTTTCTATAGAGTATTTTAATTTAGAACCAGCTAATCAGTTCCAAACAGTCCAGAGATTTTTTTTATAAATAAAGGTACATTCGTAGAATTTCCAAATCTAAAGCAACCTAGCCTTCCTATGTTAGGCCTACTTTGCCTAAATTTACGAGGTCCGAAAGACATCTAGATCAAGGATCCAACCTGATCGCCCTTTTAGATAAAACGAGGTATTGAAATGACTCTTGGTTTTATTACTTAGCAATGAGCTGGCATCTTCTGATCTAGGTGTTAGGGATTTCGAAATATTCTCTGTTGGTATAGCAACATATTATGTACATAGATTATGCTGTATGATAAAGCATTTTCTATCTGCAATCATTCTGCCTGACCTTTATTTATTGGCTTTATATATTATCTCAACAATATTAGGGTCGGATTTTAGTGTCACCAGATTTCGCTAAGTACCACCATTTAACATGGAGTGGCTGCTTATCTGATCTCCACAACCCTATAATAAGTCCCTTTTACAGGGGTTATATTAGGAATGGTGTCAGATTTTTCTATCGTCCTGTACGACAATAACGAATATGCATGTATTCTTTTTATTTGCTGAATTAAACACCTATTAACTATAGTAAACAAATATGAAAGATTTTTTTAAATAAATATCTCGATCAGAAACGAAGTCATGAAGCGTCAAAGTTGAGTATTAGAAAGATAGGTCCGACGTGCCACATGACGTCATATAGCACGACGCCCATACAGCTTCTATAGAAAACTGCGTTTTCGTAGAGAGGGAGATATATTTCTTTTCAATACAGTTGTTCAACATGGCGTACTTTCAGAGGCTATAATTATGATTCGAAAATTAAATCTTACGCATAGGCATCTTTCTGTTACGCGGTCGTGACTTTTGTTTACGAGCTCGATCATTAGTTTTGCAGTTTAGTTTTAAATTTATAAGTCAATTTAAAAAGTTTAGTAGCAAAGAGTTTTTATACATAGAATAAAATGGGATAGATTTTATACGAGGAAAAATGAATGGTTCCGTACGTTTTAGCATTGAACTCTCAAAAGTCTTTTTAATGGTTGTTTAATATATTTAATTAACAGTTTTAATTTAATTATTTTCACATCAACATTTGCCTAAAATCGAATAGGCTGTATAGACTGTTTTCGTTGTAAAAAATGTCCAGTTGCAAAAACGCGCCATTAGTAATAAGTCAATTTAAAAAAGTTTAGTAGCAAGGAGTTTTCATACATAGAATAAATTGGAATAGATTTTATACGAGGAAAAATGAATGATTCCGTACGTTTTAGCATTTAATTCTCAAAAGTCTTTTAAATGGTTGTTTCATATATTTAATTACCAGTTTCAATTTAATTATTTTCACATCAACATTTGTCAAAAATCGAATAGGCTGTGTTGGCTGTTTTCGTTGTAAAAAAAATATGTCCAGTTGCAAAAACGCGCAAAAAGTTTAATTTTTTTGTGAATTAACAAATCTAATTCTTTGATTTGTTTTTACTATTTCCCACAACTGTATTGAAAAATATCGTGTGATACACGGGCGTGTAGGTTATTGCAAACTCGTGTCATTAAAAACCCTCGCCTTCGGCTCGGGCTTGTTAATGACAGCTCGTTTGCAATAACCTACTTTCCACCCTTGTATCACAATGTACTATTAAATTGTTATATCTCTTTTGTTTTTCGATCAATTTTGATTCTGTTTTCACTATTAGTATTCTATTGTAGTTTTTTTATCGATATACTGGTCAAATAACAAATATATTTTTCATGCATGTACAAGTAGCTGTAGATTTTGAATAAATTTATAACATTTACTAGCTGACCCGGCAAACTTTGTTTTGCCATAAAAACACCAAACATTCATCTACCTTGCCTACCCTAACAACCCTATACTACCTACTCTACCCTAACTACCCTATACTACCTACCCTACCCTACCCTACCTACCTACCCTACCCTACCCTACCTACCCTACCCTACCCTACCTACCCTACCTACCCTACCCTACCCTAACCTACCCTACCTACCCTACCCTACCTGCCCTACCCTACCCTACCTACCCTACCCTACCCTACCTACCCTACCCTACCCTACCCACCCCTACCTACCCTAAAAATGAAAAAATTCAATTACGGGTGAACAACCCTTATCACTTAGGGGTATAGAAAATAGATAGTAGCCGATTCTCAGACCTACTGAATACGCATATAAAATTTGGTAAAAATCGGTAAAGCCGTTTCGGAGGAGTACGGTAACTAACATTGTGACATGGAAATTTTATATATTAGATGTTTTCTTGAAAATACTTAAAATAAAATGCAGCGTATATCTGACTGTGCTCATTAGCACGCTCTTATGTCCTACAGAACTTTAGAAAATAATATATTGTCTTCATTTTTAATAGTGCTATCTAGTGAGATATTAAGAGTCTATCAACCGCTAAAAGATGTGCTATCTTGTGAGGTGTTATGATCCTATCAACCAAAAGAAGTTAAAGCTATAACTAAGTATAACCCGCATAAACATTCCTTATGAAACTAGAACAGCCGGTTGGCTAGTCGGTGCTGACCTAAAATACATGACAAACACCCATCGCAAACACCGTGACGTTTGGTTATCTAACCCTTTTATACTAAAAACTGGACATGTGACGGGGTTACTAATGTACGGTCAGCCATTTTGAATCGTAGATACATTACATTGTAATATAGGCTAGTTTTCGTTTTGTGATTATTAGTTTTATGAAAATATCTCAAATTGATAATCTCTGTCAAAATGCAAAATTTTGGAAAAAATACTTTTCATTTCTTTTAGGGCACAATTGCGCCAAAAATCCAACTCAGAGTTAGTTGCTAACTTGAAATTTACACGTTGGCTGCCGTAATTACTTAAACAATTAAGTCTTTGGCAGCAAACGTGTTAATAAAATAGGTCATAAATAATAGACCATTGTTAGCTACGAGTACTAACTCGGAGAAGTAAGATTATCCAGGGTGGTGCAAGCAGGCCAATCGTTGATGTAATAAAAACTTTTTTACAAAAAAATCAATCGAGTTCCAGATAAAAACACTAAAAAGTGGAAAATAACTTATTTTTCTGAAGTCGGTGTTCCTGTTTTCTTTTCGTCGTTTTTTGACACCGACTGCGTAAACATCTGCGAACACCTACAGAGCGTACTGGCGTGATGTTACGTTATGAAATGGTATGAACAATAAACAGACATACTATTGCAGCAATCCCGAGAGATTTACTGTCATTTATTTCAGAATTATGTTGCATATCTCCGAAGTTCTTCATCAGATCTTCACCAAATTTAAATGAGATCAATTTGGGAACAAAACTCATTTTCAAAAAAATAAACATAATTGGTTCACAATTGACAGAAAAACAAAAAAAATCTAATGTCGAACATAGAACCTCCTCCTTTGTGGATAGTCGGTTAAAAACAATTACATCACGCGTATATTCCACGAAGAATTAGGTTTAGAATGAATTTCGATTTTATCGACATTTTTCAATATAATAGAAATGAGTACCTACCTATTTGTGTTTTATTTTTTAATGTGGAAGCTTGGGGTTTCAACTTAAGTAATTGTAAGTTGAGTATTTTTCAAACTCTACTATACTCTACTACCTGAAAATCTGTAAAAAATCACTTTTAACTCCTATTCATAATTCGGTAATCGGCCGTTAGTGTTCTTATAAATCACGATTTATTCCGTTCTAATACCAACAACTAATACCACTGGTATTTGTTTCAATACATATTTATTTTCTATTCCGAACGGATATCACTCTTTAAATAATAAAGTTGACTTTAGTCATATTTTATTATTTTATGTTTACTAACAAAATTTTATTTTTTTGGCATTATCTGATTTTGTTTTCAAATTAAATGTCTTCTAATTACATACAAATCATTTTACTGACTGACTTATTTAGTATTAGTTTAAACAATGGTATCTGTTCGGAATAGAAAATAAATATAAGTTAAGACAAATACCAGTGGTATTAGTTGTTGGTATTAGAACGGAATAAATCAAAATCACAAATGAAATAAATAAAATACTGCTACCAAAACATGCATATCACAAAACTTAGCCACACGTATACCTAACCCTTCCGTACTAAATCGAGACACAACATGACAAAGTTACTAATGTCCCACCATATACGTCGAATCACGTTACAATATAATTGGACAGATTTCTCCTGTCATTTTTCATATCCATGTTTCGAGTAGCCATGGGCATAGATCATCGAGGGTGATTGAGGGGATGCGTAGTACAAATTGACTAGAAGCTAATGTGTCATGGTTGTTGTCATAAGTTATGGCAGGAGTCATTGATGATTTTAATGGTTGTAGCGTGTCAAGTGTCTTTGGAATGGCGTTTAGAGTTTTATTTTTGGTATTTGAATAATGATTTGTCTCTTCTTGTCTGACGTGCTATAAATGGATATGATTATGTTCTATTAATTTATTATCTGCCTCATTGTTCTAGTGGTCGCAAGCTCTAAATATTGGGTCCTGGGTTTGATGCCTGGGTCGGGAAAATGTTATTGGGATTTTCCGCCCGGCTTTTCTCAGTAGCTGTCCAAACTCTAAGTTTGAACCGGGTTGATGGAAAATATGATATATTGACTAGAAGCTAATGTGTCATGACTATTGTCATAAGTTATGGCAGGAGTCATTGATGATTATTATGGTTGTCGCGTGTCAAGAGACTTTGGAATGGCGTTTAGAGTTATTTTATTTTTGAGTAATGTTTTTTGTCTCTTTATGTCTGCAGTATGATATATGTAGGATTTTATTTTTTTTCTGTTAATTTATTGCAAGTGGTCGCAACCACTGCTGCTACTCATAAGGACCTGGGTTCGATTCTCGGGTCGAGTAATGTGTTATTGGGTTTTTCTACCTGGATTTTCTAAGTAGCAGCCCGAAGTCTGGCTTGAGCCCGATTGATGGTAAATATAGGCTTGCTAAATGACACATAAACTCCATTATCATTTCAGCCGAAAGACGTCCACTGCTGAACATAAATCTATCGCAAGTGTCACCACATTGACCGGTCTCGTGCGTCTCGCATTCAGTATACACATAACAAACAAAAATGTGTGTGTATTAAGGCGCAGATACCCTTGAGTAGCTGGTTTTAAAATGAGAATCACGTCTAAACGGCTAGTCGTATTTTTTGGGAAAAAATATATGTTACATTAGTCCATTTTCTTAATAATTTGATCTGAGAAAGTGTAATTAATTTGTAAATGTATGTCTAAAACGGACATAAACACGACAATCGCACAAAACCGCTGGGCGTATTTTAATGAAATTAACACCATCTCAAGGACAATTTAATTATCTACATTTTGATCTGAGGCTTTTTTTTAAGTCATAGAATAATAAGGTACAAAAAACTACTAAATTTTGGGTCGCGCGGGTGTGAAACGAGTACGCGTTTTGTTCCCTCAAGGTCGTTGGCGTTAGTCGTCGTCTTAATTGTACAACTCATCCCAATCTTTCAGGGAATAATGTTGTTTATTATCAATGAATTTCTACGCTTTAACATTCAGCCATATTAGTACTTTTATTTATTTAGTCTTCGCGTAAAAAAGTACATAGGCGGACTTAGACATTACGCCTAAGGCTAATATTACCACTACTAACAGCTTATCAACTTTTCATCTCCTATTCCTGTATTTTTCTTTCATTTCTCAGAATAAGGTCTCATCAGCCGTAAAAACAATGTCATAATATTTATGCAAGGCCTCAAACTCACACAATCAAGTTCATCAACCGCGACCAACTTTTACGTCAACATAAAATGATAATAAATGAACCGAAAGCGTTCAAAGTCCGAAACTTTTTCGCACTCAATAAAACATTTGATAAAATCTCCCGAAGGTCCTCATAAACTAGGCCCAATGAAGTGACTTCGTTTGGTACAATGAGGGCTATAATTCAACAGTTATCATTTTTGGCCGCAATTTGCGTTTCCATGCCCAGTGGGGGTCGTTTGATTGGACATGGCAAGTTATGGGTATTTGTTTTTTTCCCGGAATTTATTGCGGTTGATACACCGTGTCGTTCGTAAAGAATGCTTTATTCTGGTGGTCCGTGGTTGAGCCTATCTTTCGAGTTTTACACGCGTGTCGGTATTTATTATTTCAGGTTTAAAATTCTCTATATACTTTTGGTTATAACACCTTTTTACCGACTTCTAAAAAAAGGAACGTTCTTACATATGTATGTAATATTGTAGGAATTGCACAATATTCACATATATTACTCTAAGCTTCTACATACGTGTGTTAAATTTCATAAGTGTTTGTTGTATGTTAGTCCACGCATATCTCCGTAACTAGTAATTGAATCGTGATCATTCTTTTTGTATTGGTTTAGGTATTTTTCAACTTAGGGAATAATTCAAGTTTCATCAAAGTCGGTCAAGCAGTTTAAGATATGGAGCATACCACCGAACTCCTTAGCGACAAACAGCACGAATGTGTCAATTGAGTTATTATGGGTGTTTTGTCAATCCTTTAGGTACCGTTCTATAGAAATTGCTCTTTTTAAGTGATGGTGTACTAAAACTGAAAAGAGAGAAATAAAAACTTTAACCCAAAAAATAAAACCGAAAGATTTTTTTGCAATTTTTTTGTCTTTGAAGTCGGTAAATTTTTTGTGAAAAAACTTTTATAATATTTTAATGTTGTCGTTGTCTATAGTTTTTAATTAATATATGATTATTAATCTTCCAGCGTTTGTACTGTTACATAAAACAAACTCAGAAAAACGACTACTTACGGTACTATTTTAGGACATCTAACTCTTTTTACCCGTACCTAAACGTAGGGCAGGCAATAGACATGTTTTCATTTCTTATTTATCAGAACAATTCATCACTGTCACATGTCTTTCCAGCAAGACAGTTCACTCCGCTCCAACATGTCCAATTTATTCTCCGACTCAAAACACGAAACTAATAGAAAATGTCAAAGTACCAATTACGACTAACCTACCTAGGTATACCTAAGTCCTAGGTCTTGTCGGAAACCTATAAATAAAGGACACAGTCCACCGTGGGAAACATCTGGTGTTCGTCGCGACGTAGACGTACGGAACCGTTTGTCAACCCTTTTCTTGGCAATTACTATTTACGCGTCCGCGGAACCCTGGAAATTAAATGTCGTCCATGTAACGGCTGTAAGTGGCTGTCAAGGTAATGACCGGTGTTTATTGCGTGAATAAACTGGTGAGGAAATAGGAATGCTGTTATGGTGGATGTTGAAGCTTTCAGTTATGGTTTTAGATGTACAATTTTGAAATTGCTTGTTTTTGATTGACAATGTCTACGACTGTGTTCTTGGTAGTGTATTATTTATTTATTTATGTATTTATTTTTCAAATAAATAAATGGAATGGAAATTAGAATGACAGTTTTTTTTAAACCTATTATCTAACTTTTCTTTCATTAGAGTCTAGTCTTTTGATCCGTAGTTAACTCAACCAATGGTTATATGGTGATCAATAGTTTCAAATTTCGGTAAAACACGATTAGCGCGTTTAACGCATTTTAAATAAAGAAAATACATTTATTTGTAACCCGCACACGAGACACGAGATAAACAAAACACAAACAATAATAAAATAAATAAAAAAATAACCCCGTGCGACCAAAAAGGCTCCTATCTCAGCATGTGCAACGATATTAAAAAGAAAATAACGCTGCGCTAATATTCTGATAGGGCCCACTGTTGATGCCATGGACACTTTCACGTCAAAATGCGATGATTTTGCGTTAGTAATATTAGTATGAATGGGTCTATAATCTCTAATGTTAGGATAATAGACTTGCAACTGAATTTTGAGCTGAAATTTTGCATACACGTTTGGTTTGGACGACAATACACGGTAAGCTAAAAAGCTTATTAAAAAAATATTTAAGTACATACGTATATTTTTTTTTTCTAAGTGTAAATTTTTTTAATGGCAATAAAGTTCTTTAAACCATTTTTTTGTCTGGTAAACTTGCTTATAATTAGTAATTCTATTTTGTATTTGCTTTGCTAAAGTTATGTTTCAAAATTGCCTGCAGCCGACTTTGCAAAAGTAGCACAAATGACTTGTACTTTTATCTTATAACAAACATATTCTTTCTTCGATAAAATCTACCCTACTATCAGCATCACTATGAAGCTGCATATCCCTTACCAAAACAATCTGGCGTACACTTAGTGGCAAAGTAAACGAACCGCGAAGTGTTTACGTTTCGTGTGCCTCATGTGTACACCGTGAAAGTGTGTCCTTAACTTGGCTAAAAGTGCACGTGCGTGATAGACTTATTGCTTGCTTATGCTATCTGATGTTTTATATTTAGTGAGATTTTTGTTAATATGACGTGGTATGAATAAAACTAGGTAGATAATAAACTTGAATAGTCTTATTCATTGGGAAACCACATTAATAAACAAGCTGAGGAACAGTTTCTATTGCCATCGTAATCTCAGTCTCTATCTATCAAAATAGGTCGCTTTTTTCAAAATTATTATTATGTTGTCAAGTTCATTTATTGTCGCCGAGATGGAACGCAAAGTGAATTCAAAAGATTTTATAAACAAGTATCGGGTTTCAGAACGCCAATTCTCATTTGATAAATTTAAAAATGTATCAAAAATATATTAAATATAATATAAAACATACTATAAATAATATATAGGCAAAAGTATGTATGTATGGTACTTATAGATTCCGAACCAGCTGGACCGATTTTAATGAAATTTTCAGAGAATCTTAAGATTAACCAAACGGATAATCATGTAAAGTTTGGTGGCGATCGGAGCTTTTTTTTAACTTTGTACGCTGGCGAAGCCACGGGCAAGAGTTAGTCTATACTATAATATTATAAAGAGGAAAGATTTTTTTGTTTGTACCGAATAGGCTCCGAAACTACTGGACCGATTTGAAAAATTCTTTCACCAATAGAAAGCTACATTATTCCTGAGTGACATAGGCTATTTTTTTATCCCGAAAGCGGGTCCTGTGGGGTGGTCCACGGGAGCGAAGCCGCGGGCAACAGCTAGTTATAAATAATTATATATCGAATTCTATGGCAAAATTAGCATCATCATATTCAATCTTTATTAATAACTAAATACTTCGCCCGCGTGACAAGTGTTATCTTATCCCAAGGGAATATTATACCAGGATGAAAAGCCTATATGCTATTTCAGACTATAACCAATCTTTGGGCAAATTTTCATCCAGATTCGTTCAGCCGTTCTGGCATGATTGAGTAACAAACATCCATCCACCCTCCATCCAAACTTCCGCATTTATAATCGACTAGCTTCTGCCAGCGGCTTCGCCCGCCTGAATGTCGAAAATTATCCCAAAGGAACATATTCCAGTGATAAAAAGTATTCTATGTGCTTTTCCTGACTATAATCTATCTCTGTGCCAAATTTCATCCAAATCCGTTCAGCCGTTTGAGCATGAAGAAGTAACAAACATACAAACACACACACACTCACAAACTTTCGCCTTTATAATATTAAGTGTGATGTGATATAGAATAGTAGGACAGGATAGGATAGGCTTTTTCTAAAAATGTCTATAGGTATAATATATATATATCGGAGATAGGAGGGCTGTCTTCAATAATACCCTCGGTCTGTGGGCATATCGTGGGTATGCAATGCACAAAGCAGGTAACTTATGCCGTTTTAGAGATAGTTCTTGTTCCAATTTTATCAAAGCAGCGGATTCGGCCACCAATCGTTTCGCTTTTTCCCAATTAAAACACACTTGTTCAAGTTCACACACGCCACTTTAGGCTACTTCTCAACTCCATTTTATCAAAGCAGCGGATTCGGCCACCAATCGTTTCGCTTTTTCCCAATTAAAACACACTTGTTCAAGTTCACACACGCCACTTTAGGCTACTTCTCAACTCCATTTTCTCACAACTCTTTTCAACTCCAAAACGCGCGTCTGTGCGTATCTTTTTCTAACTTCACGACACAATATGGCGGGAGAACCCACTCAGAGTGCCTCTATGACACTCCTGCTTTTTATTGGCTAAGAGAATCTCTTCCGGCAAATTACTGCTTGTATTATCCAATCCAAATCGAGTATTTTGACATAAGAAAAATAAAGTGTTGTCAATCGAATAAAATCGAACTGAGAATTGATCAGAAGCTAAATGTTGCCAATTAAACAAACCTGAAGTAATAAGTTTACAAGCGATATACCTTCCTCCGATATATATAAATTTATAGCTGAATTATGCTGAAACATTTCTGTTGTTTTTACCAACGCTAACTTTCTAAGACAGAGTCAACTCAGTAGAAGGCGGACTGCTGGAATTATTAATGTAACACAAAACTTCTACTCGCCACTTGTTGATGGCAAAGTTACAGTTATTTTTGCTAAATTATGACCGAGAAACAATAATAACATGGCCACCCTTGGCTCTTGTTTTATTCTTTTGAAGTTTTTTAGGTTATTTTTTTTCTTTTTGTTGGGTATTTTTTGTTACTGTGTCTTGATAGCTCTGAAGTTAAGAGGAAATGCAGGCAGAGAGCTCCAACTGAATTTCCTTAGTAAAAAATCATAATTCGAGGTTTGGCTCTCGCCTATTTTCTCCTCCAATATTGCACTAATTTTAAAGATATTCCATAAACTGAAAAAAAGATATATACTATGCTCTTATGTTTTTCCTTTTTTCATTTATAGTTTTCAAATTTGTACTCTAGGCCCCTGTTGGGAGCGTAATTTTGAGCATTTTGTGAGGGTTCTAGTTCTAGTGCTAAAGATAATGTATCATCAAAAATAAAACATAGGGGCATAGTATATACCTTTTTTTTCTGTTTATGGAATATCTTTTCAATTGGTCCAATATTGGAAGAGGAAACAGGCGAGAGTCAAACCTCGAGTTACGACTTTTTACTTAAGATATAATGTCGGATGTCGGCGACCGCATTTCTTCTTGAAGGATTTCATTTTTCTTTCCATGAATCAGATGTAGTTATACGAGCAAATAACGCTTTAATAAAATTGTTACGTCTGAAGTGGTGTGTAGTTATTGTGATTGTAGTACTAAAATAAGATAAACCTTGAAAAAGTTAGCCTAGATAATCATTTTCATATTTCATCAATTTCCACCGTGGCCAATTGTGTACATTTCTTAATGTACACTTTTGACCACGTTGTACTTGTTTTATTTTTATTTTTTTTAGGGTTCTGTACCCAAAGGGTAAAAACAGGACCCTATTACTGAGACTTCGCTGTCCGTCTGTCTGTCTGTCTGTCTGTCTGTCACTAGGCTGTATCTCATGAACCGTGATAGTTAGACAATTGAAATTTTCATAGATGATGTATTCCTGTTGCCGCTTATAACAACAAATACTAAAAACAGTATAAAATTAATATTTAAGAGGGGCTCCCATACAACAAACGTGATATTTTTGCCGTTTTTTGCTCGATATTAATAACGGCAACAGGTAGACGCTTGAAATATTCACAGAATATTTAGTTGTATATTTTCTTCAAAAAATAATAATTATTAAATTAAAATAAAATAAATTAAGGGGGGCTCCCATACAACAAACGTGTTTTTTTTGCAGTGTTTTGCGATAATGGTACGGAACCCTTCGTGTGCGAGTCCGACTCGCACTTGGCCGGTTTTTTATAATCTATAGGCTTGCGTTTGACCACTATCTCGCCTGATGTTAAGCGATGATGCGGTCTACGGTGAAGCACGCTTACCTAGAAGAAACATATTCACTCTTGACTTAAAGACCCCAAGGTTGTAGCTATCAGGGAACAAAGACACCGGAAAGGTGTTCCACTCCTTAGCTGTGCGCACAATGAAAGTATTAGCAAAACGCTTTGTGCGTATGGGTGGAATGTCCACCATGTACCGATGGCGCATGGCCGTTCGTCTTGTAGTCCGATGATGGAAAGGGCTAGGTGGAATCAAATTGTGCAGTAATTGTTTTGTAATTGTGTATTCAACAATTTAACAGAAGGAATACAGTACCTACTTACAAGAAGTTTAGTATATACACAGTTATCAATACAAAGATTGATTATTCAATAAACGATTCTAAATGTATTGGGTTATTATTTCACTATTTAATATAGGAAATATAATTTAGGTACTTACAAGAAATGTAGGTAAATATATAGGTAGGTACACAGTATTCTAATGTTATCAATACACAAAATTGATATTCGGTAAACGATTTCTATCCAAAAAAACATACACACCCTAAAACGTACACAGCCCATCCCGAATTCTCAAGGTCCCCTCTCTATTGCGTCACGACCCACAGACTATATTCCTACCGACATACCTATAATATCATCTTCTGCTTCGCCGGTCAATAATACAATATTTGGTCTCCCAAATGTGGACCACTTGTTGCCCATCCGTACGTGCGTGTATCCACTTATATACTGCTAAACAATGATGTAAGGAGCTCCGTAACTGTAACCGAATCCGATATAAAAGCTTCGGATTATTTCGGATAGGGGCGGCGTCTAAATGATACGCGTTTTTGCTGCCTGGCTTAGCCGACACACTAGCCGCGCGTCGCTTGTATGTTGTTTATGATAAAAATCTAATATTCTTAACCTAAAGTAATATTCGAAAGTAACGGTCAAGTCGAGATAATTTCATATCCGAAACATATCCGAATCTAGTATAATATTATTTCTATATCCGTATCCGTATCTATATCCGAAGTTTCAGTTACATAACATCCCTGCCCCTAAAATAATGTCATCCTGGCCCCGTCGGTTACATTTGCCGGGAAATTAACCGGAAACCAGTCATTTTTTCATATTGGATGATATGTTTTTGTATGACAATGGGTGTGGATAATACTCGTATGTTGGAGATATTATTGAGGTCTATTTTTAGATGTGAGGTGTTATTTTTGTCTAGTAAATTGCTTGTGAGTGGCATAAGTGATGATTTACTTTTTGTGTTAGTTCGATAATTAATTAGATATTACTATTTTTGTGAAAAACCTTTTAGAAGCTAGGTGAAAAATACCGTCGGACAGAAATTAAATAGATTCACTACAAAAATATCTGTTTCTAAGCAGCAATGCTGTCTTAAATACCACGTCTTAAGACTTTGATGGGCAACTCATTTACTGTCCCCTGAGCATTGCGTGAGAGAGAGAGAGCACAAGTCTCTATTAAACCTAATTGCCAATTTAACCAGGGGTTGGTCAAACTGTCAATTTTGTGTCCACAGTTTCTACTTCTGTAATAAAAGCTACACTTTGTGAGAATGTATGGATGTTTGTTAATCTTTCACGCAGAAACTATAGTTCTCGCGAAACTTCTGGGCCGCCCTGAAGTTGGCTTACCGGTGCGCAAGGCACTAATAGATGCTGTTTTTGTTCGAGATTAACTTCTGCGTAAAATAAATATTTTTCTTTCTTTCTTTTATTCTTTTTCTTTCTTTTGTAGCAAACTTCAGGGTGGCCAAGAAGATTGGCGAGAACTATACTGAAAGAAATTTGATGAAAGTTTACAGTCTTCTTCTTCATCTTTTCGTATCAATGATCTCAATTTTTTTATCAACTATTATCATATTTTGTTTGACCAGTATGTAGCCACTTCAGACCCTAAACAAATGAGATTCTATCATCGAGAACGTGGCAATAGCGATTGTCAAAACGGTAAAATTGTATGGGATTGACAAGCGATATCGAAAAATCACGTGATCAATCCCTTACATTTTGACATTTCGAGTATCGCCTTTGCTGACATCGAATGCCATTTATCTTGAGCCTTTGGATAGCTCTGTCATTCACCATGTTCAGATCCTGAAAGGTGCAGGCATATGGGCACGAAGGGCAGACGAAGAGTTGGGGCATATCCTGTGAGGGGGCCTCACACTGACACTGGGTTTGAGATGGGTCTATGATACTCCATTTGGCCAGATTTTTTATACAGCGACCAAACTGGGCCACAACCGGTTTAGGTTTGTTTTCCTACTCCTCCTTTATTCTTTTCTAATTAATTTCGTTGCGGGCTCCAAGACAGTTAAATTCATTCCCCGGACGTCGTCGAGCTTCATTGCCTCGGCGCTTTCTGGTGGTCGCCACTGTTGATTCTGGCTTTCAGAAGTTGCAGTGGTTTGGGATTAGTGCGGTGGGATTGTCCCAAAAATAACCGGTTTAGGGATTAATAATAATAATAGTAATATAAGATAAGCAAATCAAGTATCTTGACTTGGCTCGCGAGGTTGTCGACATGTGGGATGTGGACACAGCGATCATTGTACCGATAGTCGTGTCGGCCAATGGCTTAATAGCCACGAGCCTCGACCAACATCTTAGGAGGCTCTCGTTAGGCGGCTGGGTCAAGGGCCTGATCCAGAAAGCAGTACTGCTGGACACGGCTCGTATTGTTAGGAGGTTCCTCTCTCTGAAGCCCTGACCGCCGGTAGTTTGGACCCTGTTCCCGATACCGGTGGGCCTCTATTTTTTATATTTTTAAATGTTTTTTTTTTTTGTAATTTATGTTATAAAAATATTTAAAAATGTAAATAATAAGAAATGTATTGAATAAAGGAGATAGTAATATCAAGGGCTTGATCCAGAAAGCAGTACTCCCGGACACGGCGCGAGGAGGAGGTTCCTCTCTCAGGAGCCCTGACCACCGGTAGTATGGACCGTGTTCCCCATACCGGTGGGCTACCATTTTTGAATTTTTAAAAGCTTTTTTATTTTTTATAGAATCATATTTAAAAATGTAAAAATATGTAAATAAAATTAATAAATGGAATAGTAATACATTCTTTGAGCTATATAGACTAAAATCTATCTCTGTGCCAAATTTCATCCAGATCCGTTCAGCCGTTCTGGTGTGATTGAATAACAAACATCCGTACATCCAAACTTTCGCATTTATAATATTAGTAGGAAGTAGGATTAGTTGGATTGGGGGAAGTACTAATTTAATGCCAGCTACGGGAAGCAGCTAGTTGATATAATAATAATAATAAATTAATTAATTTCTCCCCACAAAGGTTGCCTTAAGATCTATGTACTTAAAACTATATTAAAACATTTGCAAGAAGCTCCTTTGTGAGAGACTGGAGTCTGTACTAGGGAAGCCCTGTGTTACGGATCTCCAGGCCCTCCCCCAAGAGTATAACTTCCAGTTGTTAATAATATTCAAGCTATTATTTGGATAAGAAACTGAAACAACCAAATAATAATCATAGAATTTATTTAATTTTACTCAAGCATTTCTAGTCCACAAGATGCTCTATCAATGTTTTTGCCTAGTCACAAGATTTGACTAATGGCTTGTCTGCTACACCCGCGTCTTCCCACCGTCACAGTACCTACGATGTACAGTCAGCGACATAAGACTGTAACATCAGCAAACTTCATGAATGGAAATAGTTATTTATGCTACAAGGTCGGAAATCATCTTACGTACGTGTATCATACAACATTTTACTATGCACTGTGCGAGAAAATAAAAAAATATATCTGAACCAAGCAAAAATTAATAAAATGGCGGGCTTATTCAAGCGCGCTCTGCGTTAATCTGTATATCTGTGGATATACAGATTAACTAAACGTTCCTCGGGCCTATCTACTGCGCATGTGCAAATAGCTGTCATGTCGTAACGCAAAAAAAGTTTATTAAAAAAATCAAAAAGCCCGACTGCTTAAGAAGCAAACTAAAAAGACGTAAACAAGAAGAAAATCATGCTGTGCAGTCGGAGGATACATATTCGCGAGCTGGCGGACCAAAATCAGATGTATCCTCCGACTGCACAGCATGATTTTCTTCTTGTTTACGTCTTTTTAGTTTGCTTCTTAAGCAGTCGGGCTTTTTGATTTTTTTAATAAACTTTTTTTATTTACAACATTTTAGTTATTTTTTTTAGAATTAGGTACATTTAAACATATAAGTATTATATATTTTTAAAATTGCCTCTTAAAACCCTTTATTTTGATACCCCACATGATGGGTTTGGTTGAAAAAAAAAATTTTCCGCCATTTTTGTTTTTTCCAATTTTAATGTAGCCAGTGACACTAGCAGGATTAAGACGAATCGATTGACTTAAGAATCATCAAAACCGGCCAACGCGTTTGGTCTCTAGAACGCCACATAGGAACAAACATACATACATACATACAAACATACATACATACATAGACTGATAAACACATTACCCTCCTTCGGCAGTCGGGAAAAAGGCACGAGTAAAATATACGTTCTGCCAAACATATTTAATGAATATTTAAAATTAATAATTTATTGATCAAAATCTAAATCTAGAGTAATTAAAAACGTCTTTAATGAATTATTAGTTTTATTTTACCTTTTATATCAATGATAATCTGTACTAAACTATTTTTTTAAACTTTTCTCAAATAATAAAACTATGCGTCAGGCTGACGTTGGAGTTAAAAATTAAAAAAATACAGAAAAGTAAAAAGCACTAGGTAAAAAAGTGACACTTTCCACACAGTTTGACTGCTTGGAAAACGCTCTTTTCAAGGACATGCATTGTAAAATACTTTGTAGTTGATACCATTATGAATAAGTTAACCCCATAGATGTTGACCTGTCCAAATAGTGCATACAAAAAGCCGATAGAAAGGGGCCGAACCACAGACATAAATCTAACAAGATAACGCAAGTCCCTCCATCTGTATGAAAACCAAGCGTGTTACTTTTTCACACACAATTTAAAAACAAATTTACTTACCAATGAAAGAAAACATTTCCAATGCCTCGGCCAACTTTTTCTATACATTCTTTATAGCATAATTCAATATGGCATAAAAAGTTTTTTTTTTAGATTTCGGTGGATTTCCGTTGGTGATAATGTTAAATGAACAGCTCAGACAACAATCATTGGTCGTAACTTTACTCTGTTTTTTGGCACGCGGTGTACATACAATCGCGTCATCTAGTTAGATTTATATCTGTGGCTCGCACAAATTGGTTAATTCTGCAAAGTTTTTTTAATCTTTGCCGAA
Organism: Anorthoa munda; assembly: GCA_945859665.1. Lineage (NCBI taxonomy): Eukaryota > Metazoa > Arthropoda > Insecta > Lepidoptera > Noctuidae > Anorthoa > Anorthoa munda. The sequence continues at coordinate 7,644,533 of OX243900.1, read as the reverse complement.
TTAACCAATTGCCTGCCCAACTATGCAAATTTTTCCTTTCCTGGTAATGACACTTAAAACAACAAAATGAACATTAATAAAAATGAAATATTGTCAAATTTATTCAGATGTTCTCAAACGATGTGCGACCAACGAAATTTGATGTTTAACTACTTGTGTATCTGGCTGTACCAGCTATGGCATGAGTACGAATATAATTTAATGTAGACTAATCCTTACATTGCGGGTTCACGAATTTAAGTGGAGATTATGTTTGTACTAAATTTGTTTAAATCAGCTTTGATATTAATTAGGTTTTTCGTGTAATCAGTTTTGCTCAAAGTTATTTATTGTATCTGAAATAGAAATATGTACAAATCTCTTTTATTTTTGTTTTCACGTGATAGCTTTAACACTTCTGAGTAAATACGGAATGCTAGAATACTCTTGCATTTTTGTTACACGATTTTTGATACCTATGCATAGATATGTACAGTAAAGGGATTACCAAACCAAATTACTTATAAGAAGCTTAACGGATATTAATATCCGTAACTCGGGTATATATGCATAATTTTACCGATTTTTACGTGTAGGATAATTGGCTAAGTAGATTATATAAATCCAAGTAGGTACGAGCATTTTCTTTTACATATATTATTACATAGGAGTCAAATATATAAGCAAAAATGTAGGTTTATTATGGTACCTACACATCATACAGGAGTGATTTAGTTTAATTTTATATAACATCAATATTTATACTAATACTAGCTGACCCGGCAAACTTTGTTTTGCCATAAAAACACCAAATATTCATCTACCCTACCCTACCTACCCTAACTACCTACCCTAACCTACCCTACCCTACCTACCCTACCTACCCTACCTACCCTACCCTACCCTACCTACCCTACCCTACCCTACCCTACCTTACCTACCCTACCTAACCTACCCTACCCTACCCTACCCTACCTGCCCTACCCTACCCTACCCTACCCTACCCTATCTCTCAAGTTGGACCAGACTGCTCACGGTGTGCCAATTTAATTTAAAATCGGTTATGTAGTTTAGGAATCCATCGCGGACAAACATCGTGACAGGAGATTTATATATATTAGATAATTATGCTGTTAAAATGTAGCTTATATGACACGTTCGTAGATTTACCATAGCAGCGCCATCTATTGATTACTTACTCAACCCATTCGAAAGGTATCGACATCTGTTAGAATCATTTGGAGTTAACAGATAATTGTGACTGTCAAATAATAACAGACAAATAATTAGCAATAAATTAAAATTGTGACTATAATTTGAGATTTAAACTATCCTATCTCTCAAGTTGGATCGAACTGCACATTGTGTGCGAATTTTATTATAATCGGTTAAGTGGTTTAGGAGTCCATTGAGGACAAACATTGTGACACGAGATTTATATATATTAAGATTATAAAGAGGAAAGATTTGTATTTTTGTATGTAACGAATAAACTTAAAAACTGCTGGACCGATTTCAAAAATTATTTCTTCGTTGGATAGCTACACTATCCCCGAGTGACATAGGCTACTTTTTATCCCTGTATTTCCTTGGGAACGGGAACTACGCGGGTGAAACCGTGAGGCGTCCGCTAGTATTTCATATTGAACGATACGATGTATTGGGCATAACACACTGTCATTGCGTTTATCTAACCTGAAAACAAAAGTTTTAACTTTACTATAGCAAAAATTCAACATGGAAACACGATCTAGAAGAACGGAAAAAATATACAAAATTAAATAAAAATAAAAACTCTGGAAGGCATTGAAGCGACGAATCAACTAAGACGTTAATGACGTAAAACTTATCAAAGGGATTCTTTTTTTGAAAAAGGGTGATATAATTAAAAAGGTGAATTTTAACGAGGACGATTGTGAGCTCAGCAGATGTCACTGGCCATCAGACATTCGCGTAATGAATGTAATTTTTCCCACTTTTATTTTCATGTTTTCGTTTCGTGGAATGAATTTTAAGTTTCAATTTCCATGTAAACACTGCACTATCATCAGGTAAATAAAAAAACCGGACAAGTGCGAGTCGGACTCGCGCACGAAGGGTTCCGTACCATTATCGCAAAAAACGGCAAAAAAAATCACGTTATTTGTATGGGAGCCCCACTTAAATATTTATTTTATTATGTTTTTAGTATTTGTTGTTATAGCGGCAACAGAAATACATCTTCTGTGAAAATTTCAACTGTCTAGCTATCACGGTTCATGAGATACAGCGTGGTGACAGACAGACGGACCGCGGAGTCTCAGTAATAGGGTCCCGTTTTTACCCTTTGGGTACGGAACCCTAAAAATGGATTGTAATAAAATTTGCCGACTACATAAAACAGGCAAAAATGGTCCGGATGTGATGGTCCGAAGGCCAAAACTCGTACCTACTTAAAAAACCGGCCAGGTGCGTGTCGGACTCGCGCACAAAGGGTTCCGTACCATTATCGCAAAAAAAGGCAAAAAAACACGTTTGTTGTATGGGAGCCCCACTTAAATATTTATTTTATTCTATTTTTAGTATTTGGTGTTATAGCGGCAACAGAAATACATCATCTGTGAAAATTTCAACTGTCTAACTATCACGGTTCATGAGATACAGCCTGGTGACAGACATACAGATTCTTAGTAAATTAGGGTCCCGTTTTTACCCTTTGGGTACGGAACCCTAAAAATGCTGAAAATCAAGTCGCGATCGACGATCTCATCTCACCGACAATCAATGTCTAAAACTTGTCAAAATGTAGGAAAAATCGAGAATTAAAACACGGAACTGTCCATAAGCTCGTTAAAATCGTTGCGGTTATGTGATGTAAAATAAAATAATTCTTGAAGGATCTGGGGAGGGGTTCTGTAACTAAGACTATTCTCGGCTTTATCGCAAAATGTAATTTTATCAAAGCAAACTGAACTCCCCCTTGGCTTAGAACATGGCCAGTAAAGCGCTTACCGAAATGTGCATTTGGTTTACGCATCAATGGGTCAAATCTAATCGTATCTGCACTCCTCCTGATAGTTAAATGGAGGAGTTATGCCCTCAACTTACAGCAGTTAGACTCACTAGTTGGCTGCCGACTTCCCAAAAAGGAATAGGTTCTATGTTCGATTAGGGGCGGCCTTAACCACTGCGAGGCTCCGGGCGGGCGACAGATATTTGCGAGGCCCTTGTAATTTTTACAATGTATGAGATATACGATAAATGGCTAAACTTGGCACTTATTGATTTTATTATTAAGTAGCTTCTGCCAGCGGCTTCGCCTGCGGGCATTTCAAAAATTAGCCCAAGGGAACACTCGGCCGGGATAAAAAGTATCCTATGTACTATTCCAGACTGAAATCTATCTCTGTGCCAAATTTCATCCAGATCCGTCCAGCAGTTTGAGCGTGAAGAAGTAACAAAAACACTTACAAACTTTCGCCTTTATAATATTAGTTTGATTATTAATACTTTACTATGATATACTTAACCGACCAACTTTATTCTATTGTTTGCTAAAGATAAAATTGTAAGCTTTTTGGGTTGTAGCGCGAGGCCCCTGCAAGAGCGAGGCCCCGGGCGATTGCCCGTTCGCCACCCCCTAAGGCCGCCACTGTGTTCGACTGTAAGTTAATTTCTCTGATTTCTCCGTTATTGTGGACTGATTTTGTAAATCCTTTTTGTATTTGAAAGGGAATACTCCTAAGTCAGAATCTGATGATTGAATCCCATGGAATCACACTGCCTATCCGACCTCCACAACCCAGTAACTGGGTAACACGATACCTCTTGGCTACACTGTCAGATCTCAGGCTTCTGACTACCCGTAACGACTGTCAAAGATCTTCAAATGACAGTCGGGATCAACGACTTTACGTGCTTGCCGAGGCACAGAAGAAACTCGCTATGTAAAGATGGTCACCCATCCACGGACCGACCACGGCAAGAGTTGCTGAACCTTGAAAATCGACCCGTGCGGCTGTTATTATTGTCTACGAGCTGTCACGTGTCTTCGAACTTTTGGTTCTTAGAGGTTTCCTCACGATGTTTTCCTTCACCGTTTTAAGAGCAGTGGTGATGAAATAATTTACAAAAAGTAAAGCGCCTACCTTTTTTTTTTTTTTGTTGCGTCGAGAAATGCTCATGCATACTGCGCTACCACGGGGAGATAGCGCAGTTATGTGGGACTCTAACCCACTAAAACTCCACGGTGTCCTCCTGTGCCGCTTATGGCAGGAACACGGGTACGCGTTAGCACTCACCGCGAACCCGCCGCGGCTTTCCGTCACCGGACCCTCCTCTGGGGATTACCCCCCATCACCGGCGCACCAGAACACACTGTGCCTGGATTCGAAACCACAACCTACAACTTGTAAGTCGCGGCCGTTACCACTGAGACACCGCTGCTCGCCAAAGCAAATCAATCCGTAAGTAAAGAAGAAGCAGATACGCTACTCTTTGCTCATGTTGAAGAAAACATATTGAATAGTAAAGTGCAAGACAAAGCTAGTCGCGTAGCTACAAAAGCAAAGCCATTTTCTTAAAAAAAACTGTAAATTTCGACTGTACCTTCTTTCCAAAAACAAAACAATACGGTATCGCCAAAATACGTGACCAAAACTAGTACATTCCGAACTACAAAGGCACGTTAAAATTTACATAGCAAAGTTATAAAACGAACTTCAACAATAAACTCTATCGTTGTCGCTGACGACAATTACTGAAAAACTTAACTCAATAAAACAACGGACTAACAGTCAAAAGTCACTTTGAATTACGATCAAAAACTTGAAATTGTAGAGTAAATATTGGGAACGCTGATGGTTTAAATAACAAAGCGGTGGAAAGACAGTTTCGGTGCTACTAAGTGTCATTTCGATTTCCGTTTCAAAGCAAGAACGTGATTTTGAGGTTTACTGAATTACCTTTATATATTTAAAACGTTATATAGATCACTCTCATCTGTGCGCGCGGCGCTATGTGTGTGTGCGCTGTGCGTACGCTTTCGTCATTGTACATTATACATATGTTTGGCAGTGACACGGCAGTCGTCGTCCGAGCAAACAACCACCCACACATCTCACCCACACATAGCGCCACGAGCAAAGATGTGTTGAACTATCTATACCTATCTTAAATCTCTGAGTGAACTAGGTGTAAAATAAATCTTATTGGTCCTACAGGTTTTTGATTGCTTTGCAGATTAAACATTGACAACAAATGTTACATTCGTTTTTATTTAAAATGAATGGATTTTCAAAAAATTCAAACACATGATTGTGATTTGATAAGTCTAAACACAACACGCCGTTTCATATTATATTTAGTTGTTAATTGCTGTCATGAAATGTAATACCATAATTAATATCGTCAAATGCTTCAAATACAGGATAATCATAACAATCTGATCTCAAATTGAGGTGTAATTATTGTCAATTATCACATTGTGTAAAGCCGTGTTGCCATACACGCGACGAAGGAATACGATACAATAAGTTGGTACACATGATATAGGCGTTTGCTGTGTGGGCAAACGAATAATAATAATATGTAGGATCGATGAATTATAGTTTTTCATACCAGCAATTATCAATATGAAGTCACTATTTCTAAAACGTTTATTTATTTATTTGTTTATCCTCGCACTGAATCCCTTGCAGCAATTACACCAATGGAGCACAAACTTACAAAGTCCAGGATTCCTCACGATTTTCCTTCACCGTTATCAGCTATGTGCAAGATAAACTTAGAAAGTACATATGAATTAAAAAAGTCTCTTTGTTAACCGGATTTGAAACCACGACCTCGCCTGAGGGTGAGGTTGTAATATAAATTTATTTCTTTAAATAAATTTCAAATACAAGTCAAAATGTAGTAAAATTAAAGGTATTTTTTTTACAGATAGAGGCTGAGATTAGAATGGGAACGCTCCTTCAAAATACAGAAATAGCCCTCTGTTCAGGCATGCCTTCTTCTCTTTTTCTTTTTACATATACATTTGTGTGCAATACTTATTGTACTATTAACGCTAGTTATCATCGCTTTTGCCCACTGTACATAATACCTCCCTTGATGTGCCTATAGACTTTGAAAGGCTCGACTCCTATTTTCTTCAACTCTGTCATCCAATAGCTCATCCAATCTTACATCAAAAATATTGTAATTTACAAGCAAGAATCGCAAACTCAACTTCAAAATGAGGCCCAAACGCAAACTTGAATTTATAGCAACGATAACAGAACTCTGAAAAGGCGGTATAAATTTTGTTTAGATTTGGCATAAAAAGTTTTTTTTTTAGATTTCGGTGGATTTCCGTTGGTGATAATGTTAAATGAACAGCTCAGACAACAATCATTGGTCGTAACTTTACTCTGTTTTTTGGCACGCGAAGTACATACAATCGCGTAGATGACGCGACTGTCAAAGATCTTCAAATGACAGTCGGGATCAACGACTTTACGTGCTTGCCGAGGCACAGAAGAAACTCGCTATGTAAAGATGGTCACCCATCCACGGACCGACCTCGGCAAGAGTTGCTGAACCTTGAAAATCGACCCGTGCGGCTGTTATTATTGTCTACGAGCTGTCACGTGTCTTCGAACTTTTGGTTCTTAGAGGTTTCCTCACGATGTTTTCCTTCACCGTTTTAAGAGCAGTGGTGATGAAATAATTTACAAAAAGTAAAGCGCCTACCTTTCTTTTTTTTTTTTTTGCGTCGAGAAATGCTCATGCATACTGCGCTACCACGGGGAGATAGCGCAGTTATGTGGGACTCTAACCCACTAAAACTCCACGGTGTCCTCCTGTGCCGCTTATGGCAGGAACACGGGTACGCGTTAGCACTCACCGCGAACCCGCCGCGGCTTTCCGTCACCGGACCCTCCTCTGGGGATTACCCCCCATCACCGGCGCACCAGAACACACTGTGCCTGGATTCGAAACCACAACCTACAACTTGTAAGTCGCGGCCGTTACCACTGAGACACCGCTGCTCGCCAAAGCAAATCAATCCGTAAGTAAAGAAGAAGCAGATACGCTACTCTTTGCTCATGTTGAAGAAAACATATTGAATAGTACCTAAGCCATGTGCAAGACAAAGCTAGTCGCGTAGCTACAAAAGCAAAGCTATTTTCTTAAAAAAAAACTGTAAATTTCGACTGTACCTTCTTTCCAAAAACAAAACAATACGGTATCGCCAAAATACGTGACCAAAACTAGTACATTCCGAACTACAAAGGCACGTTAAAATTTACATAGCAAAGTTATAAAACGAACTTCAACAATAAACTCTATCGTTGTCGCTGACGACAATTACTGAAAAACTTAACTCAATAAAACAACGGACTAACAGTCAAAAGTCACTTTGAATTACGATCAAAAACTTGAAATTGTAGAGTAAATATTGGGAACGCTGATGGTTTAAATAACAAAGCGGTGGAAAGACAGTTTCGGTGCTACTAAGTGTCATTTCGATTTCCGTTTCAAAGCAAGAACGTGATTCTGAGGTTTACTGAATTACCTTTATATATTTAAAACGTTATATAGATCACTCTCATCTGTGCGCGCGGCGCTATGTGTGTGTGCGCTGTGCGTACGCTTTCGTCATTGTACATTATACATATGTTTGGCAGTGACACGGCAGTCGTCGTCCGAGCAAACAACCACCCACACATCTCACCCACACATAGCGCCACGAGCAAAGATGTGTTGAACTATCTATACCTATCTTAAATCTCTGAGTGAACTAGGTGTAAAATAAATCTTATTGGTCCTACAGGTTTTTGATTGCTTTGCAGATTAAACATTGACAACAAATGTTACATTCGTTTTTATTTAAAATGAATGGATTTTCAAAAAATTCAAACACATGATTGTGATTTGATAAGTCTAAACACAACACGCCGTTTCATATTATATTTAGTTGTTAATTGCTGTCATGAAATTTAATACCATAATTAATATCGTCAAATGCTTCAAATACAGGATAATCATAACAATCTGATCTCAAATTGAGGTGTAATTATTGTCAATTATCACATTGTGTAAAGCCGTGTTGCCATACACGCGACGAAGGAATACGATACAATAAGTTGGTACACATGATATAGGCGTTTGCTGTGTGGGCAAACGAATAATAATAATATGTAGGATCGATGAATTATAGTTTTTCATATCAGCAATTATCAATATGAAGTCACTATTTCTAAAATGTTTATTTATTTTTTTGTTTATCCTCGCACTGAATCCCTTGCAGCAATTACACCAATGGAGCACAAACTTACAAAGTCCAGGATTCCTCACGATTTTCCTTCACCGTTATCAGCTATGTGCAAGATAAACTTAGAAAGTACATATGAATTAAAAAAGTCTCTTTGTTGCCCGGATTTGAACCCACGACCTCGCCTGAGGGTGAGGTTGTAATATAAACTTATTTTTTTAAATAAATTTCAAATAAAAGTCAAAATGTAGTAAAATTAAAGGTATTTTTTTTACATATAGAGGCTGAGATTAGAATGGGACGCTCCTTCAAAATACAGAAATTGCCCATCTGTTCAAGCATGGCTACTTCTATTTTTCTTTTTACAAATACATTTGTGTGCAATACTTATTATACTATTAACGCTAGTTATCATCGCTTTTGCCCACTATACATAATACCTCCCTTGATGTGCCCATAGACTTTGAAAGGCCTGACTCCTATTTTCTTAACTCTGTCATCCAATAGCTCATCCAATTTTACATCAAAAATATTGTAATTTACAAGCAAGAATCGCAAACTCAACTTCAAAATGAGGCCCAAACGCAAACTTGAATTTATAGCAACGATAACGGAACTCTGAAAAGGCGGTATAAATTTTGTTTGTAGTACTTTCGCGTTCAGTACAGTTTGTTACAGAGAAGTTAGGTGATAAAAATAATTCGAAATTGTTGTCTGGATGATGCAAGGGGTATTTTTGCATTATAATGTGGTAGTTTTAAAGTCCTCAGTGGTTTTTTTTTTAGATAAATGGTTTGGTAATAAATCTTTTCATGAACAGTATTTAGGCATTCTAAGGCTAGGCAAATTTAAACTTTAACCCTCTTACAAATAAACGCGGAATAAAGTTATACCAAGTATAAACCTATGAAAATGTATGGTTATACCTTTGTTATACCTGGTATAACTTTATTCCGCGTTTGTTTGTAAGAGGGTAAAACTTTCGCGTTTCATAATTGAAACTTTAAAACTTTCGCGTTTCATAATTGAAACTTTAAAACTTTCGTATTTCATAATTGAAACTTTAAAACTTTCGCGTTTCATAATTGAAAAACAATATACCACGGGCCGGGTATTTAACGCGATGATTTCGATTATTTATTTACCTATTTAACCCGACGTTTCGGCCGTGTTGCAATGACCATGGTTCCTGGTAGACTGGTGTCTCGGTGTACTGGCTCCGTTGGGGCAAAAAATTCTTCTTCTACCCTCACATTTCTACACACAACACTGACAGTGTCCTTATTCTTTAAATTCGCCGACTGCACAAAACGAGGTAATGTTTTTTGAATCACTGGATTCCACGCCGCGAATAATTTGTAACCGTTATCACGATTGAATATTTTGTGTTTTTTAATTTCAATCGCGTCATGCACAATTCTTGAATAGAAAAAAAATAACCTATTAGAAGGCGGCAACAATCACTGGATCGAATTTCATCTTCCACAAGTCCTCTCCACGGAACGCCACTTCTATGTCAGTGTTGTGTGTAGAAATGTGAGGGTAGAAGAAGAATTTTCTGGCCCAACGGAGCCAGTACACCGAGACACCAGTCTACCCGAGACCACGGTCGTTGCAACACGGCCGAAACGTCGGGTTAAATAGGTAAATAATTAGTTGAAATCATCGCGTTAAATACCCGTGGTATATTGTTTTTCAAATTCAAACTTGGCGCGTTGTCTAAAGGCATACGGATTACGGAACGAATTCTTCAATGCATCTTTATGAAATACAAGAATTAGTAAAATGCTTTGATGACCGTTTAATTCTACATACCGGTATTTATTATTTTTATAGGTATCTGTTGCTACTAGTTTGTATCATAGGCTAAAGTTATTGGAAAATGTAGGGTTCCTGTGTGATTTATGTGGCCATGAGAACGAAGCCGCGGGAAAAAGCTAAATAGGTAACTAAGAAGATAAAATACGCTATAAAACATTCACAATGCTTGCACAAATGACCTTTTATTTTCCAAGTGCCAAATACACTCGACATTTACACAAAGTGCTGGTGCTTTCATATTCAAATCTTGTTTAGTGATATGAATATAGCATCAACAGCGAAATCGTCCTTGAAAGACCGTCTTCCTGGCTTTACGCCAATGTTGAAGAAAATATATGTAGCTACTTGTGTTGGCAAGTTACTCGTTAGTTGAGCTACCTACTATCTGGTTCCCTATCTCAAGTGCCTGGGTAGTTGCACGCAAAACTACGGTGCCTTATCTCAGCTTCCGTATCTTCAATGGTGTTACCAGTGAAGTTAACTAAAAAAAGATGATTCTATTTTATGATCCAGATATAGATATCGAAGTGCTTACTTTTCCCCTAGCAAAATACGTCACCTGTTTTTATCCAACACAGGAAAAACTTTTTTCAGCTGATTTAGAACCCTGATTATTTCCAAGGACAAAAAGGTATTTTTCTTTCTAACCACAACAAAAAACGACTAATTCTTTAAGCAGGGTAAATCACAGCCGCGGAATCCTAAACATTCCTTCAGCATTATCGTGTCAACCCAATTTAAATTCGCGGCAAAAAAACGACAAAATGGCGCCGTGCTCGCGTGCTAACCAAACATGGAGACAATAAATAAGCCTTTATCGCCATTTTAATAAATGTACGGGGAACCTCCTTAGAATAAATAAACGTGTTCAGCAATAAACGAAGGCTCGAAGGAGTATTTCCTATGTGACAGAAACATAGCTTTATGAGTACACGATGTAGTTGCATATTCATGCGAGTTCTGTTAGGAAATTATAATAACGGAATTAGTAGCTGTAATTGGATGCAGCTAGGAAATAATTGGATCCAGTTACTTAGTTTTCTGCAGCACTCGGTAACTAATTTACTGAATGAAGGAAAAATTGTTAGTGAGAAATTAGAAAAGGAATGAAAATAAAAATCATAGGTTGAGGATAATATTAAAGTAGGTAATGATTGCTTGGCAATAAAAATTAGTTCTATCATAAATTATCCGTAAATTAAAATCACAACAGTTAATCTTTGCAAGTCGCATAAAATGGTTGTAACAGACAAACATACGTATACCTACACATACTCACACATTCACTCACGCTCATACACATACACACTACACTTAAACTCACGCTCATATACACAGACTCACATGTAAAAGTAATATAAATAGTGCTTAAGATTATTTTATTTTAATTTTTTGTATATTTTGTTGGTTATCCTAAGTAGTTTGCATATTTTTTTTTTAAATATTTTTATTACACAAAATCTTACATACATATATATTTTGTTGTTATTTTTTATTATTTTTTTGTTAATATGTATACCTGGAACGCTGTCGTCTCCCTTCTTGGAGGTGGGTGCTAATGGCCGCGACACAGTACTCCATACTAATGAGGCTGTTAACGAACTCAAACTTGTGTAAACTGTTTCTTCTTCCAATAAATATATTTGATTATGATTTGATTTGATGGTTGTAATACGGCAAATGAATGAAGTGAGCTCTTAAAGCTTAAAGATCGCTGAATGTAAAAACAACTAAAAGAAATCGAACCTAACTTCAGTTACAAACAAATCACTAGACTTAACACCACTAATTCCCCATCAATAGCTCCTTACCGACCTCAGATTTATCCTCGAAACCTCGGAACATCACCATAAAATTCCACTAAAACTGGCTCTTGGAGGTCTTAACTACCGCACGAAACCCAGAGGTATCGTATCACCTGACAATTCGCAGTGTAATGGTTCATTAAAGCTGGGAACTGGAGTGCGTAGCCTCGTCACAGTGGGCGATCTTTATGACCACATTAGTGTCATTTACTGTACTTTTAAATATCATTTCGCTGTAGCTTTTGTGGTTAGCTTTGTGGCGTGATGTTATTAGGATTTTGAAAGGAATGTGGTTTTCTGTGTGGACTTAGAATGGTACTGGCAAGTAATGGCACCGTTGTACGACATGTAATTTTTTTACCAATTACGAAGAATTTACAATTTTATATGGGTCTCTCATTCGTTTTTTTAAAGCTGGAAACTGGAGTGCATAACCTCGTCACAGTGGGCGATCTTTTTGACCACATTAGTGTTACTGCACAATAAAAATTATATAATATATCAACCTATTTAGCTTTAGTTTAGCTTTTTGGAGTTATGTAATTAGGATTTTGGTGGAATATGCAAGTTTGTTGTGAACTGAGAATGATACTGTAAGGGTGAATGAATGATATTTGTAAACAATTCGTAGATCCGTGAGTTTCACAAACATTATACCAGGTAAATTTTCAAAACCAGCCAAATTTTTGCAGGTATTAGTTACGGCTGAACGGCTGATTTCTTTTTTCTTTTTCGGAGTTGATTTTTACATAAAGCGTTCTCTGATTGGTACCTAATTCCTAAGTAAAAAAAATGCTGGTCATTGAAAATTTACTTGGTATAAACGAACTGCAATTTATCCATACATTAATAATCACGAATCAACTGACGTACCTGTACATAAATGATTAAAATTTGAATATTGTGGTTGCCAGTTTACTGTAAGAAAAATGAAGAAAAGATGGTTTATAGGTCTACCATGTAGGTTTTCTACTCAGCAATGAATGGGTTTTTTTAAAGCGAGGAACTAGCGGGACATCACAGTGGACGACGATCTTTTGTCATTTACCCTTGCCCTGGCGTAACGTTTTTTTAAATATCATTTTGTTTTAGGATCTTTTAGTTTACGCTTCCCTTTATGGCTGGTTCTGTGGCGTAATATAATTATGATTTTGGAGCAACGTGGATGTTTGATGTGAAGGTTTTTGATGTCGCTCTACGAGATCATTAAAATTTAAGCAGGAATTGACTACTTTAAAAATATGTTTCTTATTTTCTAGTCTTCTTGCGTACGTAGCATTGGTAAGCGTAGTTACTTCTAAAAAAGGAAAAGAATCAAAACTTCAAGAGAGAAAAATACAAGAAAAATTGCAATGAAAATTCTAAAAGCAATATGTTTTGTGAGCAGAATAAATATCTCAAAGTTAAAATAAAATAAGCCAATAATACAACTACAATCCTCGAGAGCAATACCACACACGAATCTAATATTCACAGTAGTAAGTGCTTGATCAACTACAGCTTTATTATTCAAATGCATAAGTTCAGTGACTTTAAGGTTACTTAATTTTATGTTCTACAAAGCAAACAAAGGATACCTGTTCACAATCAAAAGGATTTTTAAAAACCAGCAACTGAATAAGCCTGAAAATGGTAATTTGATAAACTAATTCAGTCATTTGCATACAGCTCCAGGCGATAAAAGACAAAAGCGAGCATATTCAGATTGTTCTACGTTTTGTTTTCAACCAGATTTAAGTGCACACAGTACTATTTGAAATTCTTATCTCTGAATCACATATTGTTTCCACTAAAGAAATATACCATACTGAAATGAAGTCTTTTAAAAAACGTGTCAAGGTTTTTTTTCATTTCGCAGCGTGAATCGAATTTGGTGAATGTTTCAATATCATGGTGTATAATGAAAGGTAGGTAGGAAGCCTGGTTTTGACAGTTTCCATTTACAAAATTAATTATATTGAGTTTATTAAAAATTCAATTTCACTTTTGACATCCGACCTTTTTCTTTCTCTTTCAGCTTTATCGATTTTATTTTTAGTTGCCATCAAGCTGTTTTCTCTGCCAGATTTATATTTTCACACCATCACCCGTCTTGCATTTAAAATTGCCATTGTCTTCCCCTAGGGTTGTTCGCTCCCCCATCCAAGCCTCATTACACAGCTTCAACTGGGCGCATTCACGCCTTTGAGTAATTAATACTAATATCTGTCGCATAAACACCATCGGCTTTGAGGGAAACTAGCTTAGCTCTATGATCTGTTTTAACTATCTTGTATTTGTTTTTTTTTATGTCTGTTGGTATATTTGATTTCAGTATAGTAACTTTTAACAGTTGTATTCTCATTTTTTTTTGTTCCTTCAGTTCTTTTACTCGTATATCGTGCTTTTTATCCTTTAATTTGGTACTAAAGTTATCTTTATTGAAAACTGCTTAATTTAGGTTTTCTCCAAATTGCAAATTGTCGTCTTTGCTATAATATTATTCAAATTATATATTTAAATTGTCTTCAGAATCTCATCTTAAACTGAAATTATCCACAGATTACTCCCCCAGGTCTCATTACACAGGCGCACGATCGTCTTTGTGTAATTAATACAAAGACATCGCTGCAAGGCTCTCACGTATTGTCTTCCATTAAAACGTTTAATTCCAAGTATTTTATTTTTCTCTCTATCTTTCTAACGTTTTTCATTATCTTGGAATGATGTGATACTAAATATTGTTATATTTATGTTTGCTTCAGTTGCAGCTTTATTATAATTTAGTCTTTAAAGCAAGTTTCATTTAATTTAGATACTTTTTATTTTTACCGTAGACTGTAACTTGCCATCGAGCTTTGAATCCCAATACTTCGATACTTCTAAAATCTCTTGTTGAATATATTCCACCCTAACATTTTTTCTTTGTTATTCCCAAAATAATATTATCTTTAGCGTTCCTCAAAAAATATCTATGCTTTTAAGTCCACCAACTTTTTGCTCTCTAACTAACGCAAATTATATTCCCGTTTAATTTTCAGGCTTTAGTATATAATTTCCATCACCCTGTCAGTCCCTAGGCTCATTACAGGCTAGTACATTATCGTTTGAGTAATTAACACAAAGACATAGCTGAGGGCTCCCACGTATTGTCTATCATTAACGTTTACTACGTTTAAATTATGAACGTGACCGCTTCAAAGGATCGCCGTGCGAATGTGTGAATTGGATTCTGAATATTTTAATACGACTACTGTTTTGGTTCGTTTGTGTCTTAACTGTTGGATGATTTAATTCTGTGTGTTGTTTTGAGAAAATTATGTAATTGCTTACATATTAGCACTAATGCTTCTGCAGAGATATTTTGTGAACATCTCACCGTAAAATAGGTGAAGTGAGCTTGAAATGAGTTATTAATCCATTATTTATTTATTTATTAAACTTCATGCACAAAAGTACAATGGCGGACTTAATGCCTTAGGCATTTTCTACCAGTCAACCAAGAGTGGTGAAGAGACAACATGGCAGGTGTATTGTTTAAAACGATAATAATAGATTGCTTTAAATACACATACATATAACACCCAATAATAATACAGAATAACAACCAATAGACTTGCATCTGGAAAACATAAAAGGTGTATTCATCCTTTGTATACCGAAAGGATATACAGGGTGTACAAAGTAAGTGGGGTAGCACGAGCATAGATACAGTACGAGTATTTTGCACTCGTTCTGAATAGGGGTGGTGATTCATCAATTGTGCAAACTGCCACTTCATATTCGGTCCGTTTCACTGTCGCTTTGCGCTTCCAAATGTACGCTGATTGGATCATCAGATTTTTTTTTTCATTTTTGACGATTAATTTCGGCGTTTAGTCGAGCGTTTTGAATCGAGTACCTATTAACTTTGAGAGAGCCGTTTTATTAACATGTAGATGAGAGATACTGAGGTTTATTGGTTTTTGGTATCAGGTGATCGTAAATTGGTACTGATTGATACATAGTGATGAGGAATCTGTGTTTCTCTTGCTTTTATTTGAATGTCAATTACATGTCTTCGTTAGAGCTCGAGGCTAAATAATAACAGCCGCACTAGTCGATCATCAAGGTTCAGCAACGCTTGATGAGGTCGGTCCGTGGATGGGTGACCATTTCAAAATACCGAGTTGCCTCCATGCCTCGGCAAGCACGTTAAACTGTTGGTCCCGGCTGTCATTTGAAGATCTTTGACAGTCGTTACGGGTAGTTAGAAGCTAGAGATCTGACACCAGTCTTGCCAAGGTACCCGTGTTACCCAGTTACTTGGTTGCAGAGGTCAGATAGGTAGTCGCTCCATGTAAAACACTGGTGCTCAGCTGAATCCGGTAAGACTAGAAGCCGACCCTAATATAAATATTTGGGAAAATGCTAGGCAGATTGATTGATTCTTCGTTAGTTGTTTATTATGTTGCTAAATTGTCGTCCCATCGGACTATAAGAGTGAGGGAACAGAGTGCAAGTATTTGCACAGACATTTGTGCCATCTGCTGCACACTATATAATTTGCCGCGTCCTTAGCTAGTCTCCATTGAGATTGGCTTGACAGAAATTCGGTATAGATAACGATTATTACGTTGCTAATAATAATACATTTTCTTATGGAAAATTAACTTATAAAACTTATATTGTTCTGATTTTTATCCGAACAAAATTATATTCAAATACAACTTAAATAAAACACCCAGCTCCAACTTAAAGTATCAAAACTCCATCTTCACACTACACCAACACTTCTTTTCGTCTAAGCAAATAGAGTTAGTTGGATAATTTGACGCGCTGTCCCCCTGAGAATCGAACCTGCATCTGTTAGAGGGAGGCGTACTCCCATACCGCGCAATCGTCCGTAATGCACTTCGAATTAGAATAATATGATTTTAGTTTCCTTGCTATGCGTTTGAAATTTTTATGAGGGTGGTAATTATCTTTGAGTTCTTTTGGCGAATTGCTTTTGTAAGTGGCGTTTTTATATGGCATTTTCAGCGTTGTATGTGATATTTCTGAACCAAGACTTTCTTGGTAATTAAAAACTTAATATGAGCAGAAAAATACTCAAAACAATATCATGTTAAGTTTTAACTTCAGGAACATGGTACACTAACTTTGGTAACTTGGTATTAGTATATCTTATACATAAAAATCTCACCGAAATCTACATTGTTTCAGGTCTAGACGCCGAGCTATACTACGTCAGAGAAGGTGTAGTTAACAAATACGCGACCAGCTTCATAGTGCCTATACCAGCTCACATAGCAGACTTGGAGTTCATGTGGCAAGCTCTTGGCGGAAAACCGGTAAGAAACGCGTCACTTATTGTGCTAAAATTATTTATTTTTACGTACGTTAGCCGTAGCGTGACTGAAGAAGCTGTATTACTATTTGACGAAATAGTGCATTCTTTAAAATATTAGTGTCAGTAAAGGTATATTCTATACGCATATCGACAACCAATTTTAAACTGCCGAGCAATGAAAAAGTTCCACCCACAAAATGCCAACAATAACCTTAATTTAATTTTTTCACATTTATTTTAAAATTTGAATACAATATTTACGTTTCTAGTTGGTAATATTCTGATGCGCTGTTAAATGTGCTTCAATATTGCAGACGGCGTCATTAAGCTAGCCTTTCCCGTTCAGGAGTAATTTGGTGATATGTCACTGGAACTTTTTCATTGCTCGCGAGTGTATAATGCAATGAAGTCGTGCTAAGGTGTGGCATTCGCTGCGGAGTTTGTGTTTACCGATAGCTACAATCTAGGGGACTTTAAGTCAAGAGTGAAAAGGATTTTTTCTAGGCAAGCGTGCTTCACCGTCGACCGCATCAGCGCTCACCATCGGGTAAGATAGTGATCAACCGCAAGCCTATAAAAAAAACAACGTGTTTAATAATATTACTGTTGATTATATAAGATTAAATAAAAAAATATCAAGGAACCTTAACTAATCCAATTCTACGTGCAGACTCCAGCAGTATTGATGATTTTTTTGTATATCTTATGTAGAAAGTCGTTTTCATATAAATAGATTATTGGGCAGAATATATTAATTAATTAATTTGTATAAACCACAACTTTATGCGCAATTACACTGAAACAAATATTACATTAGCCTCTCTTTAACATTAAATTACGCCCACCCAAACTTCGAAATTAAATAATCAGTTTAATTAAAATTATTCTTTAGTACAAAAGCGTGAACAGCGAATAATTTTATTTCCAAACTTGTTTATTAAATTTTGTATTCCATTGAACAAACATTCATCCGATATTGAGCGTGGAGCGTTCTGCATTTTCCAATTTGGTTTGAAAGCGATTTAATTTTCGAAAACAAAGGGACCGGATTAAGTTCTCATTTTTCGCAGTTCCGGATGTTTTCGGATTAGGAGAGGTTCCTTTGTGCGGCAAAAGACTTTTTGGTCTACTTTGTACGTAATAGTGATTAAGTTTTTAAATTAAAACGCGATGTTGCAAAACTGTTACCTTGTAAACAACTAATAATTAAAACCGTAATGCAACATTTAAATATATCCTGAGCGTAAAATTACCCAAAAGAATTTAATTATCTACTTATTAAAAATCTTTCACTGACAGACAACGTAGAGCTTAAACTGCTGTATTTAGAAGCGTGAAATAATGCATAAGAGTTTGTAATGAAGGCAAGCGATAAGTAATCTTAATATATATATTTCTTGTGTGCGTGTGTATGTGACTGAACTCCTCCTAAACGACTGGACCGATTTTGATGAAATTTTTTGTGTGTGTTCGTGGAGATTCGAGAATGGTTTAGATTAACAAAAAAAAAAAAAAAAAAAAATGGAAAATTAGGGTAGGGTAGGTAGGGTAGGGTAGGTAGGGTAGGGTAGGTAGGGTAGGGTAGGTAGGGTAGGGTAGGGTAGGTAGGGTAGGGTAGGTAGGGTAGGGTAGGTAGGGTAGGGTAGGTAGGGTAGGGTAGGTAGGGTAGGGTAGGTAGGGTAGGTAGGTAGGGTAGGGTAGGGTAGGTAGGGTAGGGTAGGGTAGGTAGGGTAGGTAGGGTAGGGTAGGGTAGGTAGGGTAGGGTAGGTAGGGTAGGGTAGGTAGGGTAGGGTAGGTAGGGTAGGTAGGGTAGGGTAGGTAGGGTAGGGTAGGTAGGGTAGGGTAGGTAGGGTAGGGTAGGTAGGGTAGGGTAGGTAGGGTAGGGTAGGTAGGGTAAGTAGGGTAGGTAGGGTAGGGTAGGTAGGGTAGGGTAGGGTAGGTAGGGTAGGTAGGGTAGATGCATATTAGGTGTTTTTATGGCAAAACAAAGTTTGCCGGGTCAGCTAGTATTATATATATTTTTTTATATATATTTATTTCATCTATTTTTAATTAAGCGGTTTAAATAAGCGGTACTTTTGAACGTCAACATTTAAAATTTACAAGTAATAAAAATTTATTCTACCGTGCATTCCATTCGGAAAAGTAGCTTGTTATGGAGAAGAATGCACAAGAAACTCCGTACTTCATACTAACTCTTTTAAAAAAATAAGTGTTTTACAATGTCTTTGATTGGCGCTTGTCGCGTAAAGACGTGCCCACAAGCAATATTTAGTTGAAATAATTAAATTATTAATAATAGTGACCTCCTTAAGTGAATTAGCAACTTTGCACTTTTAATTTAGCTTAGTATGTGTGTATTTACAAACTATAATGAAATAGTAAAAGTGATTTAGTGTACGCATAAAATGGATAACAGACCCTCGAATTCAAGGGAGCCAGTGCTCTCCTTTGCCTCACCTGTGGCGGCGGCGCCACCTGAGATCATTACCACACCCGAGATTCAAAAATGGATGTCTTCTATTGAGCTGCATCTGAATGAAGTCTGCTCTATTGCCGCGGAAGGAAAACTCAATTCGGAGCAGAAAATGAAAATAGCAAACCTTTGCCGTAAAATAGGATCCGGTACTTCACAAATGGCAGTACTATACCAGTCGCTGAAGGCTAGATCTCTACTAACGCACAGTATGGTTGAATCCCTTACTGAAAAGCGAGACCTGTCAGACCACATTATGGACCTCAGGAAGACGATACAGGACTCAGGTGCTGCGGGAAGTGTTTCTTTTGCCGAAATGGTAAAAAAGGGAGCAAATAACTTTGTGCGCCCCAATAATTTAAGCTCGGTTGCAATTTATCCCCAAGATAAATTGAAATCGAGTGACGAAACCAATGACCTCGTGAAAAGGATCATTCGCCCGGAGCAAATGAAACTGCATGTTCGTGGTGTCCGGAAAACAAAAAATGGAGGCGTAATTATCAGCACCGAGACCAAACATGACGCTGATAAAGTAAAGCAAGCAGTCCAGCTCTCTACTTCAGGACTTACCGCTGACGAAACCCAGCAAGCGCAAACCCCGGATCGTGGTCTTAGGAGTGCCGACTTCCATGGCTGAAAATGAGGTCTTCAGATGCATATTTGAACAAAATGTAGCCGACAAATTTGAAGACATGTCCTTAGAATCATTCCTGGCGTTAGTAAAATTAAGCCACAAATCTGGGAAGAGAGAAGCGTCGACCTGCAACTACGTCATTGAAGTACCAGCTAATATACGTAAAGCCCTAATCACTCAATCGAGACTTTTTATTAATTGGACATCCTGTCCTGTCTGGGAATTTACACTGGTAACTCGGTGCTACAAGTGCCAACAATATGGTCATGCAGCGAAAACTTGCAGAGAGTTCAACTCGACGTGTGGGCATTGTGGTGAAACTGGGCACTCGATGACAGAGTGCGCGAAGAAAGCTGATGTACCAAAATGTGCAACTTGCTCACGCTTTAAAAAGCCCAGCAATCATAAAACAGGAGATCCTGAGTGCCCTGCAAGGAAGATAGCGGAATTTAGATACATCAACTCTGTCGATTACGAGGGCGCCTAGAGCGTCGCACTCAAGGCCAGACTTCCGTGTTTAACACGTGATGCCGACTCAACAAGAACAGGCTACTGCGCTGACCTACTTCACCTGGATTTGCTTAGGCAATTTGCCACCGTGCGTATTTTGGCAAAACGGCTTAAAAACATGTTGCAATGGCCCAGCTCAAATATCTGCTGACGCTAAAAGTTCGTTGTCCATGTGTGTAAATAATTAAGTGCAAACAATTTTACGTAAACTAAGCTAAGTTAGCAATTATCTGTTTATCATTATTAATAGAATTTAATTTTAATTTGCATCTGTTTTAGTATTTAAGATTATAAATAAATCAATATATCTCTGTCACTATTCTAATGTTAAGAAAATATTGTAAATATTATTTGTCCTTACATTTACATTGTTTAAGCCCCTGCCGCCTGTGATACAGGATTACCTAGTACAGGCACCTAACATTGTTGTACCTAATTTATATATAAGACCTATTAGTATAGTTTACCAATTTGAAGTTTGAATAAAGATTTTATTATTATTATTTTTTATTATTTATTAATGTCTACATAAGTACAGATATAAATAGAGTGAGTGAGAGTCAGACATTAATAAATTTATATACGTGGGGACAATGGTATTGGTATAAAGTATTACAAGCACTAACAGGTATATTCCTTCACTTGATAATTAGGAACATGGTTCTCATATGATTACAAATATTGCAAACATAGGTAAATTACCTAATTCAACAACAACGGAACAGTGTGCGAGTCATTTTTATTAAACAAAAATAGAAGAAAAAATAAAGCATTACTATTTAAACTTTCTATTTATGGTTTAAATAGTCGATAAAAGTTTTTTTGAGAGATCATCTTTTTCTGCCGATGGGATTTGACTTCCAATCTCGTACAGAGCCTTCACAAAAAATATTTTCTAACAATAAAAAAATCTGTTTAAAATAAGCTTTTTAGCTTACCGTTCATTATCATCCAAACCAAACGTGTATGCAAAATTTCATCTTTATTGGTTGAGGTTACCTGCTTTAAAATTCCGTTGCAAGATTTCACCCGAACACACCTACATATATACAAAGAAAGAAATAAAAAAGCTTGTAATGTAAGAATAGCAGTCTGATCAAAGCGATCGCCTTTTGTTTAACTCTTCATTCTCACCTTTATATAATTTCACATTGTATATTCTTTCCAAAGACTCATTCTTCATTCTTCACATGCCACTCGAAGGTTAAAGAAACAGAGACAAACACCCTTCATTATATTAATACACATTAGAATCGATCGGTGTCGATAGAGGTCACAACTGCAGTGAGTCATCGCAAATACAGGCTCTGACTTACTTGACTTAATGTCCTATGTCCCCTAGATGAGGCAGAGAGTGTCCACAGATGTCCTCCATCACAATGGGTCTTGAGCTTCACGCTGCACTCCACATCATTCGGATGCTTACCGTTTCTGCCAACACGGTGCGATGCCAGGTTTGACGTGGACGGCCACGTTTTGTTTTTCTTTAAGGTTTCCAGTCCAAAGCTTGCTTGGTTATGAGATCGGAACCCCTTCGTCGCTTGATTTGGCGGTCGTTCGGGCTCTCGTGGCATTTCTTCAACACCTCTACGTCGGAGATGGTCTCGGGCCAGTAAATTCAGAGAATGCGACGAAAGAAACAAAGACATAACACCTTTTATTATATTAATACATGAGGATCGATCGAGGCCTATAGAGGTCACGGCTGCACTGACTCATCGCAAATACTGGCTCTAATGAGAATGGATGTCTATTAACCTTGGGCGAGACGGGAACAGAGGTTACATTCCAATCATTCTTTGTTAGAATCTGAAGAATAATATTATGACATGAGTACACAGAATTATAATACATGAAAGATGTCGTCTGAGTTTAGTAAGTACAGCGTGCGTTACGTAGTTAGGAACTTACGTTTTTTTACCACATCAATTACAATGCAATTTACTTTTACCTATCTGTCTAATAAGCATAATTGGCTTTTTAAAATTTTATAATTTCCGTATGATCCGTTTCCGTAAATTTGTCCGTGGCATCAACAGTGGGCCCTATCAGAATATCAGCGCAGCGTTATTTTCTTTTTAATATCGTTGCACATGCTGAGATAGGAAGCCTTTTTGGTCTCGCACGGGTTTATTTTTTTTATTTTTTTTTATTATTGTTTGTGTTTTTCTTATCTCGTGTCTCCTGTGCGGGTCACAAATAAAAATGTTTTCTTTCTTTCTTTTTATTCATGTTGGGCTGATAATATTTTTAAGTTATTAAAACTTGAGGAAACCCGAAATAGTCATTGATATATATGGCAGTGAATACAGCGTATTCTTGTTGGAATACTGAAAAACATTGACTCCGCTTTTTGAATAAGAGCTCATGAAATAGGCCGGTCAAATGTTAATGAGACACGCAGTTTTTAGTATAATTTGAATATTATAAGTTAATTTTGCAACTATACCTGTTAACTGTTAATGGTAACTTTGCGGTTTACCCTAAATCCTAAGATCTGCAATTGCAATCATGTAGAGAAAAAGAAGGTTGGCCAATGAGTTCCTC
Organism: Anorthoa munda; assembly: GCA_945859665.1. Taxonomy (NCBI): domain Eukaryota; kingdom Metazoa; phylum Arthropoda; class Insecta; order Lepidoptera; family Noctuidae; genus Anorthoa; species Anorthoa munda. The sequence goes on along the minus strand of OX243900.1, from coordinate 7,621,214 downwards.
CGTTGTACGACCCTTAACTGTACATAATATTTGCCCTATATTGTGATCATAATATCCTACATACCTATATACCGTTTTATTATGGAAAGTAGCGCATGCAATGATAGTTGGAAATGAGTGAAATTATATTGGAATGCTTCCAGTATAGATATTATTATTGTGGCTTAATGACTACTGTATAATCGTCGATCAATACATATGTAGGTCATAAATGCAGTCTAAATAATACTAACTGCAGGCAAAGAATTCCGAATCGAGAAATGCGTTTGGTCACAACATGAAAGCTGTTAGTATTGCTATGTTTCTTTTACATCTTAATTGAATAAGGTCTTTCAAAATTGAGTAAATTATTTTACAAGTGATGACCAGATAAATAGAATTCTAAGAAAAATTGTCTCACTTCTGTTGTTTAAACTCAACAACAGAGTTAGAGACTATAACTTTCGTTTGACACTGGGATTGTAGATAATTTTATTGTTCGGTATTTAATTGTGTCTTAAATAAGGTACAGTTACTTTTTTGTACTAGAGGCGTCGATAGAGCTTTGATTATTTCACCCCTTTTTACCCGACTGCCGAAGGAGGTAATGTGTTTATCGGTCTATGTATCTATGTATGTTTGTTCCTATGAGGCGTTCTAGAGACCTAACGCGATGGTCGATTTTGATGATTCTTTAAGTCAATCGATTTGTCCTACGACCTTAAACCTTACGAGTATAATTGGCTACATTAAAATTGAAAAATAGAAAAATGGCGTCTTTTGGGCGCCGTATTGTGGAGGCCCAATTTTTTTCCTAACCCTGCATTTGGGGTATGAAAATTAACGGTTTTAACAGTTGATTTCAAAAATACATAATAATTATAATATATTTAAATGTACCTAATTCGAAAAAAAATAACTAAAAAGTTATAAATAAAAAAAGTTAATTAAAAATATCAAAAAACCCGAATGCTTAAAAAGACGTATACAAGATGAAAATCATGTCAGTCGGGCTTTTTGATTTAATGAATTCACTTTTTTTTATTATAATAATAATCCTACCCGCTGAAAAATCTCTCACGTCCCTATGTTGTACCCACACAATATTCATGGTGTTATTCCTCCCCAGCTGCCGTACGTGATGGGTATAGACTACGAGAGCAAAGGCGCCATGCTGCCGCCTCAGGTCAATATATCCGAGCGAGGGTTTGTACCCACGACCTTGCAGACTTTTAGGTAAGTTTACTGTATTTTCATGTGTAAATCGTCTTGTATGCCTTTGTCTGTGGAGAATTGATGGTTATATCGAACTAGAAACTCTATGAAGTTCCTTCTGATACCATGAATTTTACTTAAATAATAAATAAACTAACTAACATTCTACATGAGCAATGTTTTCGGCAATGATTGCCAGAAGCATGTCCTAGAACTTAAAATTCGAAGACATGTGCCATCTACCAATTCGCATTGGGCTCGCGTGGTGGATTATAGCCCATTCCCTCTCTAAGAGGAGGCTTGAGTCCAAGCAGTAAGAACTTAAAAAAAAGGCCGTTGATGTTGATGTTGATTACCAGAGGTAGCTAAGCGATATGTAGCAAATTATGCCCACAAATGGTCAACTAAGTTAGAGAGCTAACTATTTGACCATTTGTTAGGCTAATAAAGAAAAAATGCTATTTTACCGTTTGAAACCATTGTTTAGATAATATTCTTCATTTCTAGATCAAAAATCAAGGCCTTAAATGAACTAGTTGGTCAATTCGGTGTGATGTATCTATATATTAGCAACATTGCATCATAGCATTCCACTACCTTCAACAGTAGGTATTACAGGCGGCAATAACTTCTGAAAAAATTACCTTTGTAAGTGCAACTTGGTAGGACAATAGTAATTTGTAGCCAATGAGATGTTACCAATAGAGGCGCCATACTTATTTTAAAGAAATAAAAACATGGTGATATTTTACTATAGCTACCTACATAGGACCTATAGGACTTGGTAATTTATTTCTATCACTGAGTAGGTTAAATGATCACAGAGATATAAATAGGACCCCGTTGTCAGAAAGAGATAAATATACTGTTGAAACGTACGTTCGTGTCGCGGCCAGACGCAAGACGGACTGATCCACTCAAGCTAGTCAGCTTGTGTTTGTATTACCGCGCAGACGTCGCTAATACTTATCTACCTCAGTACCTATATATAAAACATCATTTTTTGTCGCTCTTTTTTTAACCAGGGTGCATTAGTAATGAGGATGAGTCAATGTGATACATGGGGCTATTTATTTTGCTACGAATTTCCTTGGCATGGTAAAGTATTTGATTTGTAGTCCTGTGAGTTAACTAAGGCTAAGAAATGCCGAGTTTGAAACTAATTGATATGTACTGTAGAATTTAGTTATCGAAATTATGGAGATGCTTTTAATTGTTGATTGATTATAATGTTAATTCGGAAATATGTATGTGTGTATTCTGGCTCTTTTTCTATTATAATTAGTAATCATTTTATTGTAACAGTAATCAATTATATTGGATAATGCAAATCATATTTGTACACCTCATGTCAGAGTCTATTTAATATTGTAACACCCCACACACTGCTGTGCCACCTATGTTTTAAAAATAAAGTTCTGATTCAGATTTTGAAGTTCATCCCTTGCAGTGTTGACGAAAACTCACTTTTAGTACATTTAAAGTACAAAGACAAAATAGGTATTTCCTGTTCGATTTTGCTACACGTGTTGTTTAGATTCTTTCTATAAATGTACAGATGCAAACAAGTTTCTTCGAAAGCTTTATTTTAAAAAGGTAAGAGTAAACAATATGAATTCCCTAAAGATACTGTTATTTTTACAGAACTTATTTTTCCTTCTGAGAAAATAACTCTTAAATTAAAAAAGGAAGATAAGAAAAACAGATCGGGAATTGATAGCTACACCCTCGCCTTTTAGGTACTATTTTTAGAAGATGAATATTTTGTTTAGGGGTTTATACCATTTTACACGCCGGGTTTTTACACGGAATATTATAATTGTTGTCAGTGCCTACCAATGGAAAGAAAACCATTTATTGGATACAGCACAGCACACACAAACAAAATAATAAAAGGTGACAGTCTTTAATAGGTACATTGTAATACTGTATTGTTTCTATAAGTATGGTAACCGCCTGTTGACTGTTTCTTACTTTGGATTTTAATTTCCCTGGAGTATCCCTTAAGTTTTATCGCCAATTGCAAGAATATTATTACCAACTTCTTTTAAGTTTCCTCAATATGAGTATCTAGCAACTCTTCTTCGTAACATAACAAATTTTTCCTCTTTCTCAGGGTTCGATTACCATGCACGGGTACCAGGAGCGCAGAAATCCTAGTGTATATGCAACTGAACATATCTGCACCGGACCGCGCTCATAAGGACGTACGTTTGTCCTTCAAAAGGAATAAGATTTGCTTGAAAGGTAAGTGTTTTACTTAAAACGTGTAAACTACATTCTTAAATTGTATTATTTTGGTAGTATCACTTCGAAGCTACCTATACAGTGCCAATAGTTAAGAGATTCTTCAAGATAAATTCTCCGGGCTCTATTTTTTATAACTAAAAGTCTAAAAAAAGCTATAGGAGAGAAACATGGACACATAATAGTCTGATATAGCCAAGAAGCAGTGAACAAGTTTCAATATCAATGCTCATACTCACAATTAGATATGAAGTACAAAAAGAGGGCAATACAGGCTAGCATTGTGAACTGGCCTTATGCTGAGAACAAAACAGGCGAAATGGAGCAAAACAATTACGGATTGGTATCCCAGAAATGGTAAATGGAGCAAGGGAAAATCAGTAAGGAGATGGGAGGATAAGTCCTCCAACAGGCCCTAACTGGAGTAGGGTGACCCAAGTTAGAATACAATGGAAACAGCTAGATGAGACCTTTACCAATAGGGCATGCTTAATTAAGAGAAATACTATAAAAATACATAAACAAGGAAACATATCAGAATACAAGAGCTTCTAAATAAATAAAGTTGTGATTTTAGATTGCACGTTCCAGTGTATTTCTCGCTTTCATAAAACTTAAAAATAAACATAGAGACTAGCGATGTACTTCGAGTTCTTTCCAAAAGAAACCTCTCCAATAACTTCTGAAACTAAGAAAAGATATGTGACCTAGTACTGAGTTAGTTTTCACGTACACTATCATACTTTTGTCTCTCGTGTCTAAACTTATACGGATAAAACTATGTCCTTAGTATGTTCATACTTTCTACAAACTCCGGACAAACTTCCGTCGTTATAAATGTTTGTCCGCTGGGAATTGATTACTGAATACAGAACTGAAAGCAATGTTATGGGAATTCTTCATCAATTTTTTTATTAATTTGTTGTTTCCCATGCATGTTTTCGCGATCTCAAAATGGTAACGAAAAAATCTTAAGGAAACCAGCCTGTTCTAAACTGACTGGTGTCTTTGAATTTTTCACAAATTCGCACTTCGCTCACGTGGTGGATAACGGCCCATCCCCTGTCTTATCATAAAGAGGAGTTCATGTCCCAATAGTGGACACGGTATATTTAAACTTTTTGAACTATAATAAATTATAACTTACAATGTTGACAGTACCAAAATAGTCAGAAAAATAAAAAGCCCTGATGATGCCGCTGCAATAAGTACCTTCTTTTTTAAACACTGTCGCATTGTGACGTCGTTGTGTCCTACGAGAGCCTTTATATTGACCTCAACATACCAACTTTATCCATTACTTACTCGCTTGGTAAAGATATAAATTTTTACCATGTCGAGCTCAATATAGTCTCCATGTTCATTAGTTTGTCCCACATTTTATGCTCTACGTCTTTATTTACAACACTCTTTGATACTACTTAACATTCCACAAACTTCAGTGGAGTGGAAACATAATTCGACCAACTTAGTCTTAAGACTGGACTTCATTATTCAGGACTTTAAACTTAGGGCAAAAACCATTACTGTGGAGAAAGCCTTTAGTTTAATTTACTTATTAAGTAGTTTTTCAGTTATTTCTTACTCCGGTCACGTTTTGTGAGCCAAGAAGAGCTGTTCTTTAGTTTGAAATATTTAAGCGTCTCATGTTGGAAATATTTATTGACTTCGCGCGCCATTGTTCTTTGACTGGATGTGGAGGAATTTTAACAGTAGTGTTGGTAGTTTTTTATAATGTTAGTAGATTTGCCTGTGTGAATTATATGAACTATCTTGTGAGTGAAATAATGAATACTCAATCGGTAAAGGGCTCTGGTCTGTAAGTTGTCGACATAGCTCATAGAATAAAGCTGAAGCGGCAATTGGCTGGCCATATAAATCGTAGAACCGATGACCGTTGGGGTAAACGTGTTCTTGAGTGGAGACCGCGAACTGGTAAACGTAAGGTAGGACGCCCTCAGGCTAGGCGGAGCGACGATCTTCGCAGGGTGGCTGGTAGCAGCTGGATGACAGTTGCCGAAAATAGAAACAAATGGCGTGCAATTGGAGGGGCCTATGTCCAGCAGTGGACTGCTATAGACTGATGTAGATAAAAGGGCTCTAGATTTGTTTGTTATAATATTATGTAGATATCGTGTTGTTGTGCAGATAAAGTAACACACACACAGGCTTAAATCTAAGGACCCATCCTAAGATTTAAGCCTGAAATTATACGGATATGATACCGAATAGTTTTTTAACAAACACAATAAAAGCTAAAACCTAAATTCTTATCCCATCGTTCAGTCCATCCAAAGGTTGTCTGTAAGAGATTGCCTAGTGCGATAAGACCGCCCATTGTACACTTGTTATTGTGAAAGTTTGTACTGTATGTTTTTTGTGGTGTACATTAAAGTATATAATAAATAATAATATATGAATATTGTGTGAATTATCGCTAATGAGTAAAAGAGCTGACTAAATTGAAGTCAGTCACTGCGTCGGATATTATTTAGAAATCAAATCTAGTATCTCCAAGATAAGAATACGTAGAACTCGATAACTTAACATAAAAAAAATATAAATCATTCCGATATAGAAAAGGAAAACTGCAATTTCCATTTCAAATACGGACATAAAGCTGTTGAAAAATTTGACAAACTTTCGTTCCCCCTCAAACAAATCACTTTATAACTACGATTGCCACTAAACCGTAGTACGACGGGTGCAAACTTCCAAGTTATTCACCGCAATAATAATAACTATAAATTATTGAAACGAGGGTAGTAACAATGCACCAATAAATGTGTCGACACTACGGACTCAACGGTTTTAGTAGACAGGCTCGATGCGACAGTGCGACAATGAAAACGCATTTCATACAAATTGTGAATTGAATCTGTAAAACATATTATGTGAAATTTTCGTCGCATTCGCATCTCGTATCGTTGTCGCATTGTTGCGTCAAAATTGTCTGGTGGAGCCTTAAAGTTAATGGAAATTTATTTAATAGATTCTATTTTGAAATTCCTTTGTGACTAAGATAGTGTCTAAGGCTGGTAGACACTGAATGTTCACGAAGTTCACAAAGGTGTGAAATAAGGCTTAGTTACCTAGTCTGTATAAAACGAGATAAAACTCTAGCAAAGCTCGCTTATCTATAGCTTAAGGCTATTTATCAAAGACGATGTTTATAAAATACTAAGCCACTGACTGAAGTGGGAGATTTGATTTTGTTTATCTATATATATAAAAATGAACCCCTATTTCGCTTGGTCACGGCATCACGCGTGAACGGCTGAACCGATTTCGCTTATTCTTTTTTTGTTGTGTTTTTTATAGTTAGGAAAAGGTACTTATGAAAAAAAAAAAGAAAAATATATTGTTACCTTACCTACATGGTAGGGTAGTAATGTAGGTAGGGTAGGGTAGGGTAGGTAATGTAGGGTAGGTAGGGTAGGTAGGGTAGGGTAGGTAATGTAGGGTAGGGTAGGGTAAGTAGGGTAGGGTAGGTAGGGTATGGTAGGTAGGGTAGGGTAGGTAGGGTAGATGAATGTTTGGTGTTTTTATGGCATAACAAAGTTTGCCGGGTCAGCTAGTTTATTTATATAATAAGCACACCAACAGCACTGTCACTTACAATTCAAATAAAATAACATCCAAAATCGGCATTTCAGTAACCACGCAAATAACAGTTATGCATATATAAATAAGATAAAAAGTGTGTCCAGTAAACCTAAATCTAGAACACTACAAAAACAAAACAAATTGAGCTATATAGGCGTACTTTGTATTATGTACAAAATCTAAGTATTTATTATAATACTAGCGGACGCCTCACGGTTTCACCCGCGTAGTTCCCGTTACCGTGGGAGTACAGGGATAAAAGTAGCCTATGTCACCCGGGGATAGTTTAGCTTCTCAACGGTGAAAGAATTTTTGCAGTCGGTTCAGCCGTTTTGGAGCCTATAAGGAACATACATACATACTTTCTCTTTTAAATATAGATATAGATAGATAGATAAACAACATAAAATCACAACTGTATTATTTGTTTTTAAGTTTCATGTAATGGGTGGACTATTACCAACAATTCCAGGTTTCAAAACCCAGTGACGCTTCACCCGAACTGGGTATCGAAGAATCCATATGGCCTTATGCTAAGCAGTATAGCGGTACTCCATCCCGAAATTATATTATAGTTTATAATTTGGAGACAAATAGTTTCGAGTTAGTGATCATGTCACACTTACTTCTGGACACGATCGGCTTAACTGAAGCTCGTTTAAAAAATGTAACGTCACGACTTATAGATCAAAAATCCTTCCAAACAACTTTCAAGTTGTTATTGATATAAACCAGCAAAATAAGCCATCGAATTTCGAAATCCACATCATATTCCGTACACTCGATGCCAAAGTTACATACAAACTCCTTTCCAAGCAGTAATCAGAAACAATAACGAAAGTCGTATATTCTTATCGGCGCTAAGTCAGAGTTTCGTCCCACAAATCACTCCTCCGCACTCTTTATTAGCATGTAGACGGGAGCGCAACAGGATATTCTTCGAGGGATGGAGATGTATCGAGGGCTGGGTAGGGCTGTCGCGAGGTGTAATTGTCGGATGTATGGGTAATAAAACTTGTGTAAATGTGGGATGATGAGTGAATATTCTTTGGTATTTTGACATGGTATTTTGTGTGGTGTTATAGTTTTTTAAGGGAATAAATATAATGACCACCAAAAAAAACTTTGTGACGATAACCCCTAACCACCAAATCTAGTAATATACTGACAAAAATAGTAAATGATCACCAAATTTAGTAAATTGATCACCAAATTTTAATAGCAAATTATTGCGCTATTTAATGTTGTAAAATAGGTTAGGTTAGGTTAGAACTGTGACCAACCGCGCGCGAGCCGAGCGAGCAAAGCGAGCGGTGCCGCGGCAGCGGCCGGCGAGCGCTACTTCCAAGTTGCTCCCAGAAATTTTATAATCTTTTTGGTCATTGGTTTAATTTTGGTGATCATTTACTACTTTTGGTGATCATTTACTACTTTTGGGTTAACAATGATTTATTTGGAGTAATTTTGCCTAAACAGGATAGCGAGATGTTAAAACTTTGGTTATAATTTTACAATAAGATGCGGGTTTAATTTTGGTGATCATTTACTATTTTTGTCAGTATATTACTAGATTTGGTGGTTTGTTAAACATAAGCCGTTGTTATGGATTCTTACTCCACTGACGCACATCAGGGACCACCAGCGACATCTCGAAGCAGGCAATGACACCATATACTACGTCATACCTGTCAATCGACTGTGATTGGTCGTCTTCCAAAATATTGTTCCCACACCCCTCTCCTTGAATGTTGTAAAATAAAAATGGCGAATACAGAATTTGTACGTTAAGACGAACGCATCGTTTTTATTAAAAATCCTCAACACAATCTCAAAAACACCATAAGTTTTCACAAACCTCATCGCTGCTGCTACATTTTGGACCTTCGAACCGAATATTGGATTATTAATATCTACAAGATCGCCGAGCGACCTTTGGATGTGAACCCGTTGCACGTGGCGGATTGAGAAGAAAACGCAAAAGGATTCATCGAATATAATACGCAATCGGTGGGGCCAATCCTTACTCCTTCCTATCATCTCCTGAGTTCTATTTGGTGCTATAGTGTGTCTGTGATCTTATTTCAGAGAAATTGCCGCATTGTATTCTCGGAATATCGGATTTCCAGTCAATTACTAGCCTGGTGACGTTGCTAGCATCAGGGTCTTGTGTGATTGAGCTGACGATTATAAAACCGTGAGTACTCCTCTTTTCACTGACCACCAAAATGCCTATCGACTCTGCTAGATCCCGTGACAAATCTCCTCATTTTCTAAGCGTAGAAAGTAGTGAGTTAGTTCGCGATTTAATTAGGAAGCGTGGTATAATTAAGGGCAGGCTTACCAAATTTAATAATTATTTAGAGTCTTTAAAAGATTGTGATCATGACTTTCTTAATCAAAAACGCATTGATTTAAAGTTGAGGATTCAAGGATGTACTACTTTATTTTCTGAATTCAACGACATTCAAACTAAAATAGAAGAAAGAGTTTCTGATAGTGAATTAGGCGAACAATTAAATCAAAGAGAACAGTTTGAAGATAGTTACTACAATTTAATATCTATAGCTGAGTGTATGCTGAACACTGATGAGGTCCCTGACTGCTCCAGGTCATTTCATAGTCATAACAATAGTCAAATACAATCCGTGAAGTTACCCACTATCACCATGCCTACATTTGACGGTTCTTATGAGCACTGGCTCGAATTCAGAGACACATTTACCTCACTAGTTCATAATTCTAAAGATATTTCCAACATCCAAAAGTTCCACTATCTCAAATCGTGCCTAAAAGACAGCGCAGGACTAGTTATACATTCCATAGAATTTTCTGCTGATAATTATCAGGTTGCATGGGATTTATTGCTCAACCGATATAATAATTGCGGTCTTTTAATTGATCACCATATCAAAGCTTTGTTAAATATAACTGCAATAACTAAAGAGTCGCCTTCTTCGATTAGAACATTAATAGACACTATTTTGAAAAATTTATGCGCACTTAAGGTTCTAGGTGAGCCTACAAACTACTGGGATAGTTTAATTATTAATATCATGGTTTCAAAGTTAGATAGAATTACTGAAAGAGAATGGGGGTCTCATAAGTGCACATTGTTCCCAAACCCAAGCGATAACAATACTTCTAAACGTTTATCGGTGGATGTTTTAATAAACTTTTTGCGCAACAAAGCGGACATGCTGGAGGCATTGCAGCGGTCACATAGCAAAGAAGCTCAAAGCACTGACAACAAAAAACAACACTCAAAATGTCATAATATGTCACACTGCAATGTTTCTAGCGCGCCGAGTAAATCAAATAAGCAACGCGCTAAGTTAATATGCGCAAAATGTAACGCGAATCATCCACTGTATACTTGTAAAGAGTTTATCGAATGCGACTTGGACACAAAGCTTAAACTTGTACGCGAGCACAACTTATGTGAGAATTGTTTACATTCGAAGCACTCAATAAGTAATTGTAGGTTTGGGCCTTGTAGACACTGCAATCAAAAACATAACTCATTATTGCACAATGATAACGCTCGTTCTGTTGCTTTGCATTCCACAACGACTACTGAGGCGTCGCCATCGCGTGCTAATGAGAGTGAAGCGCCTGCGCACTACCCCGCGGCCGCACCAGCCGCCTCAGACCCCGCAGTCCCTATTCAAGTAAACAAGGCACACATGCAACCGCAATCGAAGTCTACAGGTGTGCAGTCCGTGTTATTGTCAACAGCTATCATTGATGTGGCAGATGTACACGGTAGATATCATAAGGTGCGGGCGCTCCTTGATAATGGAAGCCAGCGCTGTTTCGTTTCAAAATCGTTATGTCAACTCTTAAATGCACCATTAATACAGTCCACAAACGAAGTTCGAGGCGTAGGTAATTCGGTAGTACATTGTTCGCAAGCTTGTAATATCGTTATCAAATCCTGCGTCGATAATTCATTTACTGCGCGCATTCATTGTTATGTGCTGTCTAGGATCACGGCTTCGATGCCTGCCGTATGTAAATTAAGCGCGCAAGTCTGTATTCCAGACAACATACGGTTAGCCGATCCGAAGTTTCTAGACTTCAAAGATATTGACATTTTGATTGGCGCAGATAGGTTTTGGGATCTGTTAGAAGACGGTAAAATTCGTTTGACTAGTGGTCCGTTTCTACAGAACACCAAACTAGGCTGGATTATTTCCGGACCTATACATAATTATACGCGAAAAAATGCGCCAATTCATTGCAATATTATTAATTCTTTAGATACGCAACTTCGATTGTTCTGGGAGATTGAGGAACCGTCTAAGGTCAGAGACGCACAGACTGAGGAAGAACGTGCATGCGAAGATCACTTTGTTCGCACTACTACTCGCAATAGCGAGGGGAGATTCTGCGTGCACATTCCACTCCATCAGTCACCTGATACCTTGGGGGATTCTTATACACAAGCAGAACGTCGATTTTTTGCGTTAGAAAAACGTCTGCAGCGTTCTCCTGAATATAAATTACTTTACTCCAATTTTATGCAAGAGTATATTAGTTTAGGCCATATGACACAGGTAGATTCCTATGAATCCCCGTGTTATTTCATGCCGCATCATGGCGTGTTCCGCGAGCTCAGCACCACCACCAAGTTGCGCGTGGTGTTTGATGCAAGCGCACGATCGAGCACTGGGAAGTCACTGAATGATTTGCAGCTGGTTGGCCCTCCAATACAGGGTGATCTCATTGCCATTCTTCTCCGCTTTCGGCAGCACAGGTATGTCGCGTGCGCCGACGTGGAGAAGATGTACCGGCAGTGCCTGGTAGATGAGGATCAACGTAGGTTGCAAATGATTCTGTGGCGTGACCATCCCTCAAAGCCGTTAGGTATCTTCAAATTAAACACCGTGACGTATGGAACCGCCTCCGCACCTTTTTTAAGTGTTAGGTGCCTAAAACAATTAGCCTCTGAATCTCCTGATCCTGATGTCGCTCGAGCTATAAAAGAGGATTTTTATGTCGACGATTACATTACGGGATTAGATGATAAAATAAAATTATTAGATCTATGCGAAAAAACTCAGAAGACGCTGCAGTCAGGCTGTTTTCCACTTAGGAAGTGGATATTTAATTTTAAACACGATGATGACCGTCAGTCGTCTAGTCAGTTTAAACCTTTAAGTTTAGATGAAAATGTTAGTTCTAAACCCTTAGGAATGGGCTGGCATAACGCAAGTGACAACTTTTATTTTAATTCTCACTTTAATATTGATGATGCCAAGCCTATTACAAACAGGTCCATTTTATCAAACGTTTCTCAAATTTTTTACCCTCTCGGCTTATTAAGTCCTGTCATAGTTGTTGTCAAAGTTCTTTTACAACAATTGTGGCTATTAAAAATAGATTGGGATGATAACGTTCCAGACGGCACGGCGCGCGTGTGGAACCGGTTTGTTATCTCATTGCAAGCGCTAAATACTGTTCGTATACCTCGCCACGCTATAGATACACAGCCTATGTATATTGACTTACACATTTTTACCGACGCATCTCAGACGGCGTACGGCGCATGTGTTTATGTTCGCACAGTTTGCAATGATTTAACAGTATTGGTTAGATTATTGTTTTCAAAAACAAAGGTCGCGCCTTTAAAACCTATTAGTATCCCACGGCTCGAACTTTGTGGGGCTTTATTGGGTGCTCGTCTGTACGACAAAGTACGCAACTCATTACGTTGTAAATTTAATAGCATAGTGTTTTGGACTGATTCCACGATTGTCTTAGGCTGGCTGCACATGAGGCCGAACCAACTTAAGACATTTGTTCAAAATCGGATCGCGGCAATTCATGATCTCACACTAGACGCCCCGTGGCGTCACGTAAGCGGTGGTGATAATCCCGCCGATCTAGCGTCACGCGGTGCTCGATTGGAAGAACTTTCTTCATCTACCTTGTGGTGGGAGGGCCCTGAATTTCTTCGTGACCCTAGCTTTTCAATAGACGATCACAAAAGTTCGGACTCGTTCAAACATCGCGAGTTACCTGAGGTTAAATCATGCGTCACTGCCGTTGTAGCTCATGATTTTTGTGAATTATCTTTGTTTCCCTTCACTCGATTCTCTCAATTTAAACGCATGAGGCGTGCGGTTGCCTTTATGTTACGTTTTATAAATAACAGTCGATGTAAAAATCATAAGCGTACAGGCGGCCTTAGTGTAGACGAGTTAAACCACGCAGATAAAACATTAGCTCGGTTTTGTCAAATGGAATCTTATCCAGTTGAATATAAGGCATTATCTAATAATGAGACTATTAAAAGTAAAAGTTGTTTGTCTAAATTAAATTTGTTTTTAGATGATCACAAATTAATGCGCGTAGGTGGTCGTTTAGTTAATTCTGATGAATTCATTTACGGTAAAAAGCATCCCATAGTAATTCATAGCAAGCATTATTTTACCACTTTATTATTTCGCCATGAGCACATTCAGCTTCTCCACGCTGCTCCGCAGGCATTACCTACTTTTTAATTTACGCGAATCATGGTGGCCGGTCGGAGGTAGAAATTTAGCGCGTCAGGTAGTGCATAGTTGTGTTACCTGTACTCGCATTAGAGGTAAGACGCTTAGTCCTCTGATGGGTAACTTACCTAGGGATCGAGTTACACCTAGTCTTCCATTTGTTCGTTGTGGGGTGGATTACGCTGGGCCAGTCCTCATTCTGAACCGCAAGGGTAGGGGTGCTAAGCTTATCAAGGGCTACATTTGTCTTTTTGTTTGTTTCGTGACACGTGCTATACACCTGGAGTTAGTCAGTGACCTCTCCAGTGAAGCGTATTTACTTACTTTAAAAAGATTCATTTCACGCCGTGGTAAGCCTGCAGATATCTACTCTGATAATGGTCGCAATTTCGTTGGTGTAATGAATGATTTCTCGAAATTTTTAACTAATTGTAGCAATGATATTTTAGAATTCGCGTCTAGTCAAAATATTAAATTTCATTTAATTCCCCCTTATTCTCCGCATTTTGGTGGTCTGTGGGAGGCAGGAGTGAAGTCGTGTAAACATCATCTTCGTCGAGTGATAGGTAACGCGCATCTCACGTTCGAAGAGTACAGCACAGTATTGGCTCAAATAGAAGCCGTGCTAAACTCCCGACCTCTGTCTCCTCTTTCCTCCGATCCTAGTGACTTTTCCCCGCTCACTCCCGGACACTTCCTTATTGGCCGACCATTGACTGCGCCAGCCGGCGACAACCTGAGCGATGTTCCTGCTAGTCGTCTCCAGCGATACCAGAGTTTCGAACAACTTCGTCAACACTTCTGGAACCGGTGGGCGAAGGAATACATCTCCGAGCTGCAGGTGCGGACAAAGTGGATGGCGAATAAGGACGAGCTCAAACCAAACTCCTTGGTCGCTATTAAGGACAACAACCTCCCACCTTTGAAGTGGCATTTGGGACGTGTCCTTTGCACTATCCCAGGAAAGGATGGTATATCCCGGGTGGCCGATATACAGACGTCATCGGGCGTGGTGAGGCGCGCATTCACCAAGATATGTCCGCTACTACAGGACGTGATCGACACTGATGCAGTGACTGAAGGCCATTGAAAGCCACTGCTTCCAAGGCCGGGGGCATGTTATGGATTCTTACTCCACTGACGCACATCAGGGACCACCAGCGACATCTCGAAGCAGGCAATGACACCATATACTACGTCATACCTGTCAATCGACTGTGATTGGTCGTCTTCCAAAATATTGTTCCCACACCCCTCTCCTTGAATGTTGTAAAATAAAAATGGCGAATACAGAATTTGTACGTTAAGACGAACGCATCGTTTTTATTAAAAATCCTCAACACAATCTCAAAAACACCATAAGTTTTCACAAACCTCATCGCTGCTGCTACAGCCGTTTTTTAAATGAACAAGTCGTTGGTTTCAAGTATGTGAAACTTGAAGTTGCAGTAGATGAATCTATCTGTAAAACTCTTTTCAGTTTGCCTTTAGACAGATTTCTTTTTTATCGTAGTAGTATAAGGGCGCAATTTGTAATTTATCATCAACCCGTTATATCGTAGAACGTTCACAATCTGCCAAAACACTTCTAATTTTCCTAATTTTTGTCAAGTCCTTGACATTTATTGTGTCAGAAATGATACTGCCAATAGAATTTTAACGATTTTTTAAGTATGTACGAGAATTGACAGTCTGTTTGCTAATTATGAATTATGCTAATTACTACATCCGATCTGTGTCCGTTAAATTTCGGTTTACAAGTTGCCGTATTACTTATTGTAGAGAAGCTTACGCACTACATCCGAACTCTATCCGTCATATTTCAGAACATTTTGAACTCGGAACGCTAATCACGGATCACGGACACGGACGTGTAGTGCGTAATCGTCCCTTAATGTATGATTTGGACACAAACTAAGCAGAAAACCAAAACCTCTTTTCCCGTTAATTTGACTATGAAAAACAAACATAAAACATAACGATAAATATTTTCAACAGACAAAGTAAAAGCCCTACCAAAAATTCTCCTAAATCCTCAATAATCCATGCGTTACAATAATCTCACGAAATTCCCTTGCCAGCCCTACGAGCCCCTCTTTTAATGTGTTTACAAGACAGTATCGATTGTTCTATTGTATGTTTTATTTGACTTGGAAATTTTCGTGTTCCTTTTACACGCGTTAGCGTCTTTTTATGTTTATTTTTTCGCCATTTTCTTTTTACAAAGCAAGGAGGTTTATTTCGGGCCACATCAAAAGATTCATAATTTTCGTGTTCAGTATGGTAATTTTTATCGTCTTTAGAATCTTTCTAATTGATATTCAGTTGGGGTACATATGTTTTATGTTGTGATTTTTTAGCAGTTTCTTTTTTTCAGGGCCCTAGATGTAAGAAGGAATTGGCAATGCTTCGATTGTTTGGTCTTATCAATTAATTTAGATTTTTCCCCTATGTCTATTTGCCGATAATATTATTTTAGCTTCAGCAGTTTTACTTACTTGATAAAATGTGACCCGATGTTTTTCAATGGATTTTAATTTGCTAGAAGCCACCATTGTGAACGTGTTTTAAAAGTAATTTAGAATATAATGATGTATAGTAATTATACTTACCAAATTAATTTTTGTTTTTTATAAATATGACTGTATATATCTTCGTGGCAGTAATTATATCAGCGCATTATACTCTTCACATCAAACTTGCTTAAATACTTTTGTTAAGCTAGGTTAATCAAATACACCGGACTGACTAAACAGTTTAGGAAAACATTTCGAGGAAAATTGGACTTAATGGTTTATCGATTTCATCAATACACATACCTACTCAGTGAGCAAGCGTATTTTCTTTTAACGAATTACTTAAACAAAAGACTATCAAATAAATGATGTTATTACTTTGTGACCTTATTCTATTTTTTTTTTTTATCTATCTAATATGTCTAACAGGCACTGTTTATTTTTTCAGCACCAAAAGCCAATGGAAATATTATAGTTTAGTTTTTTTTTAAGATTTACTAGTATCAATGTTTCCTAATACCAGTTTTTACAAATATGAAGACTTTATTAAAAATATTTTTTACAAGCTTTTTAGCATATATTGTCATCCAAATCAAACGTGTATGCAAAATTTGTCCTTAATCAGTTTTCCAGAATTACTGCTTTAAAATTCAGTTGCAATATTTGACCCGAACATACATACTTACATACATACAAGCATTGCAAGTTAATAAAAAGATTGTAACAAACAGCATTACCTGTTGTAATACAACCTAACCTGAACAAGAAAAAATCATTTGCACCCTACATTTTCGAGCTATACAAACAAAAAACCGGCCAAGTGCGAGTTGGACTCGCGCACAAAGGGTTCCGTACCATTATCGCAAAAAAACGGCACAAAAATCATGTTTGTTGTATGGGAGCCCCACTTAAATATTTATTTTATTCTGTTTTTAGTATTTGGTGTTAGTTATAGCGGCAACAGAAATACATCATCTGTGAAAATTTCAACTGTCTAGCTATCACGGTTCATGAGATACAGCCTGGTGACAGACAGACAGACAGACAGACGGACCGCGGAGTCTCAGTAATAGGGTCCCGTTTTTACCCTTTGGGTACGGAACCCTAAAAATATACTGAAAAGCTGATTTCTCTTTTCAAAGCCTAGTTATTTTTTTTGATGGCGATAAAAAAATCAGGGAGTGTGAGTTTAGATGAAGTTAATTCTTTCACCTTTCCATCATGTAAAATTTTCCACCTAAATGAAAAAGCCCACTCTATTGGTAGTCATCTTCCTTCCCCACTAAACTCGAGAACTTCGTAATGGTAAAACTCTTATTCCTTGGAGTCCTTGTGTCCTTAATCGGTTGAGTAGTCTCGGAAATTACCTGTAGCCGACTGGAAGTTTGTAATAACGTTTGTAAGGTTTACCTATGTTGTTAGGACTTGTTGGCTGTGGTTCTAAAGTAGTGGTGATTACTTAGGTAACATGGCATAAAGAACACGTCTTTGTAGTTGAAAAGTTAGACGCAGGTGTTTTAGGTCCCTTGCGAGGCTATTGTCATGAATGGGGCACTATGAGAAATTCCTGATTGAAAGGTCCAATAATATTTTCCTCGACTTGGGAATTGAACCCAGCACATCAGACTCAGCGGCTTCGCGTTTGACTACTAGACCATCGCATGAGACTTTACCGGTAGAACGGGGTTTCATTGATATCTGGGGCAAATTTGATAATAACTTATTTTTATAGGTAATACGGAACGCACCTCAATATTATTTTTAAACTTTGCATCAACGCCAGCCCAAGAAAGCGTTTATTAGACACAAAAAAATTTACAGTGATAATTCATTAAAAATAAACTGTAAATTGGGTATATTTTATATTGCAATGAGGTATCAAAAACAATGGGATATCAAAGTAACCCCATTTTTATTTAAACATTGACAGGCTTATTTTTTTTTCCTAAACTATGGAAAAACATATAATTTTTAATAGAGAACTTTAAGTAACTGCACTTTAACACACTACATTTTTTCATATTTTTGAATTGTAATAGTAAATAGTAGTTATGCCAATTTAAATTTCAAAAATAATCAATTTAACTCCTTTTTACGGTACAAAGAGTATTTACTAATCGCTTCACATAATATAACACCTGTAGAGCCAACTTAGGTACAGATGAATTTACGTACTATGTGTGTACTCACATTTCATCTGTTATGTTTAAGTTTTGCAATAAAGGGTGACTTTATAGCAATCAATCGAGCACAGTCCCCGTACCATGACGTGTCAAAACTATCAAAGTTCGACTGTAAAAAAGGGACAGTTTTTTTTTTTTTTTATTTGATATAGGTTCGCGCTTGACCACCATCTCACCTGATGGTAAGCGATGATGTGGTCGACGATGGATCGCGCTTGCCTAGAAGTAACCTATTCACTCTTGACTTAAAGACCCCTAGATTGTAGCTATCGGGAAACACAGACTCCGGCAGGGAGTTCCACTCCTTAGCTGTACGCATAATAAAAGTATTCTCAAAACGTTTAGTGCGTATGGGTGGGATGTCCACCATGTACCGATGGCGCATCGCCGTACGTCTGGTAGTCCGATGATGAAACGGGCTGGGCGGAATTAGATCATGCAATTCCATCGCACACTCCCCGAAATGTAATCGATAAAAAACCGATAAGCTGGCAACTCGGCGACGATGTTCAAGGCTCTGGAGCTTTGACTTAACCAGTGCCTCATCACCGATGAGCCTCTTGGCCCGCTTTTCGATCGACTCTAGTGCATCAAGCTGGTATTTGGCAGATCCGTCCCAGAGATGAGAACAGTACTCCATGCATGATCGATATACAAGTCATTTACATCTGTCCCTTACGCACACTCAAAATAACCTTGCTCTAAGCGCTTATGGTCACCCCCCAGATCTAATAGGGTCTGCAACTGAGCAATTTCTAATCGATAGATCATAAATAATATCCAGTCTCCATGCTAAGATGCTGTGGATAATTTAAAACAAAGCTAAGATGCAAATATCTAAGAGTATTTCAAGTCTTATTTCTCACAGAGCAAAAGTTCGAATGGTTTCCGAGATCTGGCAAAGTGGGTATTTAAAGTTCCGGTAATTTCTCCGTAGTGGCGGTTCGATTAGATTTGAACAACAAAATTTTCAGTTAAATAAAATATACATTAGATAGTTTATCTTATAATTTAAAGCTGGTGTAGTTTCATACCGCGACTGAGAGCAGTGGTGGCCCAGTGGTATTGCCCGTGACTTACAAGTTGTAGGTCGTGGGTTCGAGCCCGGGCAGGCGCTTCAGTTTGCGTAAATTATTTCATCACCACTGCTCTCAAAACGGTGAAGGAAAACATCGTGAGGAAATCGGCATGTCCTAGAACCAAAAATTCGAAGACATGTGACATCCACCAACCCGCACTGGGCCCGCGTGGTGGATTACGGCCCATTCCCTCTCACAGAGAGGAGGCCTGTGTCCCAGCAGTGGGAACATTAATAGGCTGATGATGTGTGATGTGTGTAGCTTCATATTAATGTAGATATACCTAATAGACCGCAAAAATCTGAATTTCCTTTTAATATCAACACATTTTTCTGAACAAACAACTTTACTTAATCACCAGTCAATCTACAAAGTGATGTAATAATAATTATCACCATTCACCAGGACACCATTTGTAATTTTTAAAACATATTTTTATTCAACAACAGATAGCCGTATCATTGTTTGAAATTGTCCTCACCATAATTGGAACAAAAACCTTTCAAAACCGTATCGTTTCACCACTTAGTTCAAATTGACACTTAACAGGCAATATCCCTACTTTTTCTAGCTCATCCACCTGTAAATCGTTCTCGGCTTTAATATTAGGGGACAGTGTAATAAAGGCAGAGTATTCAAGCTCATTATGTCACCATTATACACCCTCCTTTATTTCCAAGTTTTTTATTACACTCGGTATTCAATTTAGTGGCCATAACCGGTGGGTGTGTCACTTTATGGGGAAGCGTTGAAATTGTCACAGTTATTGTTTAGTGCTGTTTTGGAGTGATTTATAGTGCACTGTTTTATGATAGACTGATTTATTTTATAACAATTTTTACAGATCAAACAAGGCCAATAGGCACAAAGGGTCGTTTACAACTGGGATAAGCCCAGTTGCCTTGCACCACGGATATAAATTATTATAAATGTTAATGGGTCCTAACATTGTGAGCTGTTATATTTGATTCCAATAATAGGTATGCAACTCAAGATGCAGCCTGTGCATTATCCAACATAATATTGCGGTAATTCTGCCAAAGAATACAATTTTAAAGTTACCATGCTCTGTGAGAAATTCGACAACACAGTGATCCACCTCCAGCCACGTCCTTGTTTGTTCTGTCTCCTGCTTGGTATGGAGGGAAGTGGAAATTTGTATTTTTTCCTACTCCTCCGTTATTATTTTCTGATTAATTTCGTTGCGGGATCCAAGACAATTATATTCATTCACCGGGACTTCGTCGAGCTTCATTGCCTCGGCGCTTTTCTGGTAGTCGCCACTGTTGATTCTGGCTTTCAGGAGTTGGGAATAGTGCGGTGTGATTACACATTTTGATCAAGGGTAAAACTCTCCTGGGTTAAAAGGTGTCCTATGTCCTGCATCGCATTGCATCCATGTGAACGTTTGCAAATTCCGCTAGTGAAGATTGCTCATCGTCAATCGAACCGCTTCGAGCATCAGGAAGGTCTAAGTCTACCTGTATGGCAAGCCTCATACAAATCATTTTAGATGTTGAGACGTGACTACAAATTTTCTTTTATTTATAATTCAAATAATATGTACAACTGACTATTCCTAATCTAATTACTAATAACAAAACAAAATTACATACAAAAGGGAGAGGGAAAAGGGCTCATAGCGCATCAAAAAATTCGTCCACATCGATGTCAATGGGAAACGTGCCCAGAACGCTGGCAGAATTGCCACGTTGAATGGCAATGCTGATTCTCTGGCTGAAGAAAAGGCCAGCCCTCTGGTCACGCGAACAGTCGACTAACCGTTTACTTATGTCTCGAAACACTCGATGAGCACTCAGACCCCATGGACCTAATGTCTCAACCAACACGGCTCAAACATATAACTGCCAATAAGGTTGTTATATTTGCGCCGTTTGAGGTTTACTGCACCAGCAGCAGCTCCCCCAGCACAGCCCGCCGTGCTAAGAAGATGGGATGGCGCAAGGGTATCGACACATGTTGCTTACCACACCAAAGGCCTATCCAACTTCCAAGGCATTATGGTCATCCCATCCGGTCTCTTCCAGCAAGCAAAAATACAAATTGGTAATAGTAGTAGGATTGCATTGGTATAGGAATTATATTGTTTGCAGAATCAATGGTTAGTTACTAGTAGATCAATGAGGGTCCTTTAAAATGATGTGCTCTAGGTGGCAGCATTGGGACGTCAGGTCCAGGCACCTTTCAAATCACCAATATTTTCTGACGATGATATTTTTAGTTAAATTGTCGTCAATGTCATGTTGATGTCATCAGTTACGTTTTTAAATGGAGGATCTCTGAATTTTCCAGAAACTCTCACTACCTAAATATTATTGACGATTTTCAATAATTTGGAGAGAAGTATAGACAGTCCAATGATAGATTTGCACTCATAATTGTGTTAATTAGAGCCAGATTAAATTAAATCGGCGGACTATCGCAGCCTGATGTATCGGCAATATATTTCGCCTTGTCGGTTAAGCTGCCAACTGCTTTGTCCCCTTAATAATTGTTACCTAATAATAAATGACTTTGGCACCACATACGTCCCTACTTTGGCACTTAACGCAGGCATAAATAAGTGCATTCATTTTTATTCTAAAGCTTTTGAATAATTCCAAAAATATAATTTTGAATAACATCTTCCCTCATCTTCCAATACTGGTAACTCTCTTATAGTAATTCCAAGATTTTTGTGGAGTCTTTTGCGTGGAACAATTCAGCAGCACTCGTGACTTCAGTGCAGTCGCAAAATGTGACACTAAGACTTTTTTTAAACCAGAGGTTTTAAACAGCCGATATGATGTATCAAAGAAAGCGTCGTCTAGCCGTTAGTAAAAAGATCATAATCCAATAATAACCTCATTATTTCTTCCCACCAGGTCTATCAACAGTAGTAACCCACAACGAGACAGCCCGTCTCGCAGGCGACGCGTCACAAAACACAGGGGGAGTGCTATTTGCAGCGGGGGGCTGCGCGGCTGCAGCATTAGCATTGCTTACTGCCGCCGCTGCAGCGGGCACCCTGTATAGGAGAGGCAGTAAGGCACGGCATCATGATTCGATACAGTAAGTGGGCATTGGCAATATAAAATAAAGTCCAGTCAGGTTTTTAAGTTTATTTTATTATTTTTGCCACTTTATACAATACCTAGTTCAAATCTATAACGATATTTGGTTTGATGACAAGTATTATTACAGGGTTTACTACAGCATGGGTTTATCATCATAATTATATCCTAAACGTCCACTGCTGAACATAGGCCTCCCCCAACTTTCACCAGGTCATCGGTCCACTTGGGGGAGGTCTTCCAACGCAATGTCTTCCGGTTCGCCGTCGCCATAACAGAACTTTTCTGCTCCATCGGCCATCCGAGCAATGTGCCCTGCCCACTGCCATTTAAGCACGGCAATTCATCGGGCTATGTCGGTATCCCTGGTTCTCTTGCGGATTTCTACATTTTTGATTCGATCACGCAAAGACACTCAGAACATGGCCCTCTCCATTGCCCTTTGGGTAACTGTAAGCTTTCTGATGAGGCCCATTGTGAACGACCACGTCTCAGAGCCATAGCTCAGAACTGGCAACACACACTGGTCACAGCATGGATTAGGCAATCTCAATGTAAGACAGTACAGAATCCTTTATACATATAACTGAACGTTACGAAAAAATCTCATGCTATTATATTTTGAACCCGCTTATATTTAAGTTTAATCTTAGTATGTTTTAAAGTACCTATATTTTGTTCAAGACCCAAGATCAGGATTGTTTTTTGTTTCTGATGGCTTGCATGATTGAATAAGTCATCATGTAGCTCAACCCTATTTTAGGGAGCACGAGCTGAAGCTCAACGCCACACCATCATCAACGGGATACATGCACAAGCATGAATCAATAAAACTGCCAGACAGGTATGAAATAGTTTAAATTGAATAATATATTAATGTTAGCTTAATGCTTACGTAGAGCAGTGGTGGTCCAGTGGTAACGGCACTGACTTACGTGTCATAGGTCGTGAGTTCGAACCCAGGCAAGCGCTTTACTTTGTGTGAGTTACTTCATCACCAATGCTCTAAAAACGGTGAAGGAAAACATCGTGAGGAAACCGGCATGTCCTAGAAACAAAAATTCGAAGATATGTGTCATCCACCATGGGGCCGCGTAGTGGATTCAGGCCTCACAGAAAGGAGGCCTGTGTCCCAGCAGTGGAAACATTAATAGGCTAATGATGAATGCTTACGTTCACTTGGCAACGTCCTCAGCTAATTTCTTTAAAAATCATTTATATAATACTACTACGGTATTTTAATTGCATATAAATGTATAAAATCAATTTCAATCTGGCTTTTCGTGTCGATTGAATCAAAATAAAATGTTGTCAGACAAATATTTAGCAACCTGTACAGGTCTGACGTAGGCCTCGTTTAATCTGGCTACACAGCAAAGAAACAGCAATTCATTTGCATTTTAAATGCAAAAGCAGGAGCCCTTTCCTTTTTAGTTTTTGTCTATAGCTATTAGTTTTCAAAATTCAACGTTGATTCACAAAATCAACAAAATAATTAAAACGCAAAGAAACAACAATAAATCACTAACAAAACAAAGTAATTTACTTCGTTAATATTTATACGCATCAACAACATTCAGCGTCCGATTTGTACTTAGCGAAATATACGGCTTCAAAGTTTGACACAAATTATCTCACCCTCCAACTTTGTTCAAGTTAATTCGCAAAGTTATGGAATAAAGTTGCTTTAATTTATTTAGCTTTACTTTACAACAATATCGGCGAAATATTAAATTAGGTGATGGTAGGTATTGTAGAGAAGATTGTAAACAGTTTTTTTATTTCTAAGCTCTAAAGATAATAAATAATATCAAGTAATATCTATCTATATGCATAAAAGAAGAAACTGACTAACTGACTGACTGGTCGATCAACGCACAGCCCAAACCGCTAGGCCTAGGAGCATAAAGTATATCAAAAATAAAAATATTAGCTTTTTACCCGACTGCCGAAGGAGGGTACTGTGTTTATCAGTCTATGTATGTATGCAAGTATGTATGTATGTATGTTTGTTCCTATGTGGCGTTCTAGAGACCAAACGCGTTGGCCGATTTTGATGATTCTTACGTCAATCGATTCGTCTTAACCCTGCGAGTGTCATTGGCTACATTAAAATTGGTGAATAGAAAAATGGCAGATTTTGGGCGCCATATTGTGGGAACCCAAATTTTTTTTTTGTTCCCTCCCTTTCGTGTGTGGTATCAAAAAAAGAAGGGTTTTAAGAGGTGATTTCAAAAATATATAACACTTATATGTTGAAATGTAACGCATACTAAAAAAATATAACTAAAAAGTTGTCTATAAAAAAGTTTTTTTTTTTTGTTATATATAGGTTCGCGCTTGACCACTATCACACCTGATGGTAAGCGATGATGTGGTCGACGGTGTAACACGCTTGCCTAGAAGTAAATTTAATAAATCAAAAGACCCGACTGCTTAAAAGGCGAACTAAAAAGACGTAAACAAGAAGAAAATCATGCTATGCTGTCGGAGAATACATATTCGGGAGCTGGCTGACCAAAAGCAGATGTATCCTCTGACTGTACTGCCTTTTTAGTTCGCCTTTTAAGCAGTTGGGCCTTTTGATTTTATAAATTTACTTTTTTATGCAATTTTTTACTATTACAGTTGATATGTTTTCGTCAAGAATTCAAGATACTCGAGCTTTTGGTTTTAATCGCATCATAATTTTGGGTGGTTTATTTTTATCCTACTGTATTTTTTCTCATTCATCTCAGCATATCCTTTCATTTGATAACCATTTCATGGCAATGCAAAAAAAATAACTAGTCGGCCAACTTAGCTAACCATTCATTATCACCCATACTAAACGTGTATGCAGAATTTCATCTTAATCGATTGAGGATAACTGCTTTAAAATTCAGTTGCAAGATTTGACCCGAACACACTTACATACATACATATATTACAAGTTAAATAAAAGCTTGTTATAAAAGGAATACTGACGGAACAAAAAACTATAGCAATTTTCAAACCCATGAGCTGTCTGTATTTTCAAATATAAAAGTGGCCCTTTGGGTTTAAACTTATAATTCCACGAACACACCAATTGTTAACATCACAAGTACAGTACGCGTATTCTAAGAAGCCTTACTTTTCCGTTATAAATTTTGACGATATTCTCAAGAATACGCCGAAGCAAATCTCGCCTTCCAAGTTGCTAGGCAAAATATCAAGTTACAGCGATGTATTTGATTTCATATCTTTAAGATTTTTGCTTATGAAAGTAGAACAACAGAAATAAAATAAAACTCGTATCAGCCTTATATTTTACGTGAATGCAAAAACTGATGATGCCTTAAAAAATACTCAGTAATTGCTATCCAAGGAGCAAAGAAATCTAATCACATCATAGTCGACAGGGAAATATTTTGAGAAGTTTCAAGAGTTCCGCCACTCGAAGTAAATTCAATAGCCGGCTCGTTGAACAAAGTCGTTTAACTAGAAAAACAAACATTACGCTTGACTTAGAAGTTTAAGATTGGCTTTTGGTATGTACGAAAATAAATAAGAAAACAGGAAATTGGTTTTTAAAAATTTTTGGTAATCTGTAAATAATTTTGGGCAGAGAAGTTGAATTTAAAAAGCAATCTATTAGTGGAAATATTTATTTCGTCGAAAAATAAAATTGAAATATGTCGAATAAAAAGTCGTAGCAGTGAGCGCTCGTAGCCACGTAGTAACTCTGGACAGTGATGTAGTACGGTTCAGCGACGCGTAGCACCGACAGCGCTGCGTAGCATTACGCTACGTAGCGCTACGCGGCGTAGCACAGATGTATGTAGGTAACACCTAGCTGTAAATTGTATGGGCTGATAATACAGCCAGACAATCCGTTGTATATCGATTTAAATTAACAGATTGTCAGATCAGATAACGTTGACCAGAAGCTTGAAATATAAAATGTGTCATGTGCATTATAATCTGGGCACATATTGGCTTCATGCTCATTTTTTAAAATTATTTATTAAAAAAATCAGACCTCATAACTGGCCAAGTGCGAGTCGAACTCGCGCACGAATGGTTCCGTACCATTATCGCAAAAAAGACAATAAAATCGGCGTTTGTTGTATAGGAGCCCCACTGAAATAATTATTTTATTCTGTTTTTGGTATTAGTTGTTATAGCGGCAACAGAAATATTATATATATATAAATCTGTGAAAATTTCAACTGCCTAGCTATCACGGTTCATGACATACAGCCTGGTGACAGACGGACAGACAGACAGACAAACGGACCGCGGAGTCTTATTAATAGGGTCCCGTTTTTATTCTAATCCTGTTCTTGTAACATAAAACTCCACAGAATTTCTATTGCGATTACAAATGACATCTACGTCATTGAAACTAAATAGCTTAATTCGCTCATTTTTGCTCGCTCTACGAATTTTCCCTTTACGAGGTAAAGAATTAGAGCCAAAATTTGCTTACTACAATAGCAAGGCTCAGCACAAAGCATACAATAGCGTTACATTATGCATGCCATATAAACTGCCCGTAAATTAAGGAAAAACTAAATTCTTCGAACATATTCTTGTATAGGGGACCCGACCCTCGATGCCCTTCGGGGCTTTATAAATTTTTCAATAATATACCAATTTCAACACAATATCAGGTTGAAGTTGACCTTAAACATGCTGGTTGGTGTAATTTAAAAGGGAAAGCGGATTGCATGAATTTGTATGTATGGTTCTTGTCTTCTAAACAAAACATATCAGTTTTGTATGCGTTGTTTTAGACAAGAAAATACTAAACTTTGATATTAGTATCAAAGTTTTCCAAAAAATAAATTCTAACTAATACACATCATTAACACGTGTAGGTACGTACCTACAATATTTTTATCATATTAACTTTAACTTAACAAAACCATAAAAAGGCGGATACTACATGGAAAATACTGGTATTCAGTTGCATCAGGGAAGCCCCAACGTACTTAGAAAAAGGCTAAGTAGATGACGGTTTAACACAAATAAAAACCATTTTTCCGACTTCACAAAAAATTTGGTAATCAATTCGATACGTATGTATGTAATATTTATGGCATTGCACAATATTAATTATACTCTATATGGGCTTATAAACGTGTGCCAAATTTCATAAGTGTATGTATGTTATATGTATGTATGTTTTTCCACGCATTTCGCCGAAACTACTTATCGGATCGTCATCATTCTTTTTACAGACTTTAAAAAAAAACCGGCCAAGTGCGAGTCGAACTCGCACACGAAGGGTTCCGTACCATTATCGCAAAAAACAGCAAAAAAATCACATTTGTTGTATGGGAGCCCCACTTAAATATTTATTTTATTCTGTTTTTAGTATTTGTTGTTATAGCGGCAACATAAATACATCATGTGTGAAAATTTCAACTGTCTAGCTATCACGGTTCATGAGATACAGCCTGGTGACAGACGGACAGACAGACAGACAGACGGACCGCCGAGTCTTAGTAATAGGTTCCCGTTTTTACCCTTTGGGTATGGAACCCTAAAAATGATAATATTTTATTAAGGCAATAAAAATATATTGCCATAACAAAAAAATTATTTAGGTCACTTCCGAATCGCTTCTACTCTCAACTTGAGGCACACACCAAAAACATATAGGGGGCAGTGACCCCCCGACATATGTGATGGATGATGTGGTACGGAAGGTTCCATGATAGACAGGCAAAATGTTTTTATAGTTACTCGATATCCCGCGACTTTATCACGGGAAGCTTTATGGCACAAATATGTGAATTTATGTTTCTTCAAAACGGTTTATGGTGTGTGCTATCATGACGTACATGGCTTTATAACTTGTAGGGAGAGGGAGTTATAAAGACTGCGTGGGAATCTTTATTTCAACCTTTTTATAAAGAACAGATATACATAACATCAAGCCCGTACTGTGACTGAGCATGAGGCTCGGCAGGAGTGTTTGTGACCGCTAGATTACCGAGGCAGTAAAAAAAACCGGTCAAGTGGGTGTCGGACTTCACACATTTAGAGTTCTGTACCAAACCTGATTTATTAATATATTGGTATTTGTTAGTAAAATATACGTTATATAATAAAATGATCTTTTAGTTTAAACTCATTTACCGTTAAATGCATTTACACATAGTCTTCATACACGTTTTGTGATAAAAGTAAAAAACATTGGGGTTAAAATTAGATTGTTTCTGCCTTACTACCTAAATGTTTTCAAGCAAAACATTTTCAGGGTCTACAAACCGGGAAATGTTTTCTTTTAACTGGCCGTGGCCTTGAGCCTATTCGTAAAACAAAATATTTTTAATCACAAAATGTTAACTTCCAGCTTCTCATTTGCTACGATTTAGATTAACTTTCTCATTAATTTCCTTGTTACTTTATATTGTAGCCATGGACAAATATTGTAACCTAACCCTGAAAAATAATATAATTATAGAAGAACGCAAAGTTGCTGTTTATTTTAAAAGTCGTTTCTTTGAACAGACCTGCGACAGGATAGTCGGTTATGATGCAGTATGAGTTTAAAAAAAAATAAGGAAACATAAAGTGGACTATACTCAGTTAACAAATTCATTAAAAATAATATTAAATCATATATTGCCTGATCCTACTGCAGCTAAGACACATCTGCCTATGTCTATATCACTCACACACAAACATAAATACACTATTAGTTCAACCAGTATACGCACAGAGATGGCCCATATAACTTCATCAAATACCTTGTTGACCATCTAAACCACATGATATACTAACACTATGTCTAATATCCGCAAGAGCTATATATCCATACTATGTACTAATATAAATGATTGTGTAGTAGGCTGTCGGTCTGTACCGCTGTCATGGCTAAAACGTTGATACGATTTTAGCAAAATTGGGTATAATTATAAGATATCATTAGAAAGTAATCCCGTATAGAGGTTAAAGAGGAGAGATAGGTTGTCCTATCGTATTGCCGAAAAAAAAAAACAATATACGAACAGAAAATAGTAAAAAGCCAAAAAATCCGACTGCTTGAAAAGCGAACTAAAAAAAAGACGCAAACAAGGAGAAAATCATGCTATGCTTCATGTAATCATGTTCGCTTTTCAAGCAGTCGGGTTTTTTTGACGTTTTTATAAAAAAAAAATATTAATAACTTTTTTTTTTTTTTTTCTATTATGTACATTCAAACATATAAGTGTGATATATTTTTGAAATCACTTCTTAAAACCCTTTATTTTGATACCCCAAATGATAGGGCTGGAAGAAAAAACAAATACCCCCCCCCCACAATATGGCGCCCAAACTAGCCATTTTCCTATTTTCCAATTTTAATGTAGCCAGTGACAGTCGCAGGGTTAAGACAAATCGATTGACGTAAGAACCATCAAAATCGACCCACGCGTTTGGTCTCTAGAACGCCACATATAAACAAACATACATACATAAACTGATAAACAATTATCTCTAGAGCATACCTATTTAACATCTCTACATATATTATAAGACCAAGTCCCCGGCCATGTCTGTCTGTCTGTCTGTTCACGATGAGCTAAAACTACTGAACGGATTTTCATACGCTTTTCACCAATAGACCGAGTAATTCATGAGGAAGGTTTGGGTTTATAATTTATTAAAGTTTTGTATAAATTGGTTGAAATATGACGATACTTTTTAAACATGTCAGAAAAAGTCAAGCCGCCTTGCAAGGGAGCTTTAATCGAAAACGCTGCCTAATCCCTTTGAGATATAACAAAACAATGTATAGTAGGATATCTTAATATATATAAATCTCGTGTCACAATGTTTGTCCTCAATGGACTCCTAAACCACTTAACCGATTATAATAAAATTCGCACACCATGTGCAGTTCGATCCAACTTGAGAGATAGGGTAGGGTAGGGTAGGGTAGGGTGGGGTAGGGTAGGGTAGGTAGGGTAGGTAGGGTAGGTAGGGTAGGTAGGGTAGGTAGGGTAGGTAGGGTAGGTAGGGTAGGTAGGGTAGGTAGGGAAGGTAGGGTAGGTAGGGTAGGTAGGGTAGGTAGGGTAGGTAGGGTAGGGTAGGGTAGGTAGGGTAGGTAGGGTAGGGTAGGGTAGGGTAGGGTAGGTAGGGTAGGTAGGGTAGGGTAGGTAGGGTAGGGTAGGGTAGGGTAGGGTAGGTAGGGTAGGGTAGGGTAGGTAGGGTAGGTAAGGTAGGTAGGGTAGGGTAGGTAGTTAGGGTAGGGTAGGTAGGGTAGGGTAGGTAGTTAGGGTAGGGTAGGTAGGGTAGGTAGGGTAGGGAAGGTAGGGTAGGGTAGGGTAGGTAGTTAGGGTAGGTTAGGTAGGGTAGATGAATGTTTGGTGTTTTTATGGCAAAACAAAGTTTGCCGGGTCAGCTAGTTCCTCTATATAGGTCTACAGAAAAGTCTGCGATGGCACCCATAATAATTTCAAAACAATAGTTACGTAGAATACGGTAATTGGAAAGCTATATAGACGGATACAGTATATACGTTAGTTACTTTAAGCATTTCATGCACAATACACATAATAATCCTTTACACCATATAATTTAAATGCAAAAAAAATCTAAAGCGCGTGAAAATAAATTCACGCGCGGGTCTCACACCAATGACGAGCATTTTTAAGTTTGCATTTTTGTTTTGTGTATGGTAGATCCGTACTTATTGTAAGAAAAAACATGTAATCGTATTAATATGCTCTACTACCCGTGCGAAGCCGGGGCGGGTCGCTAGTCATAATATAATACCTGCTATAAAGAGGTTAAGTTGTTTAATTATTATTGTAAATGATAAAATCTGGAAGTATCGGTCCAATTGGCGCACTGGGCGCACGGTTGGCGCAGTCGTTGAGCAATTGACTGCTGCACTGCGTGTCGCGGGTTCGATTCCCGCACGGAACAAATATTTATATGACCTACAGGTAGTTGTTCCAGCTCTAAATGTTTGTGTATGTGAGTTTATATGTTTGTAAACGCACCCACGATACAGGAAGAAATTCCTAGTGTGGGGCAAAGTATAAAAAATAAATAAAAAAAAACAATGACAGAAAGTGACACTCGAGCCAAGTGTCAAACGAACGAACTCACGGACAGAAGCCTGTATCCCACACAAGCAATAGAGCTAGCACCTACAGTACCTCCCATATCCAGCTAGCTGAATCAATATTAAGCTCACATGCACTACCAACGTGCTGTTCATAAATAATAAATAATGTTTACTGGCCACTCTAACCTACTTTCTCAGTTTAGTGATCGTAACTCAGATATTATATATTTTATCTTTAGAGTGTGGGTGAGTAATTTTCAGTTGCAGTGGTATATCTGCATTATGTTTCCCTTTGGATATGAGCTAAGTAAGCCTTAGTTATTCAACATTGTGAAATGCTGTTTTTTAAAAAGAAATATAACTTGTTTAAGACAAATTCATTGCTCTCCGTGCCTCCGGCCGTCACTCATAGATCTTTGCCATTTTTCTTTGTTTTTTTTTTATAGGTTTGTTTCCTGGTTAAAAAAGAATTAATTATTTTTTGTCCGTCAGTTACATTATTAAAACATATCGGACATGTATTTTTTCTTTTGCCACGTAAACAAAAAAATACGACGATACAGTGCGTTGCAACATCGCGTGTCGTCACGGTGTCCTACACTTTATACTGACAAAGTAACGTCACAAGCCCCAACTCTTGAACTATGATGCGCTTTATCTTTGTCAATTTGTATTTTATTGGGAAAGCAAAAAATACGTGTGCAATATTATTTGATAATCTCACTAACGGACGCAATATAATTATCATTTTTCTATCCAGGAAACAACCCTATAAAAAAATATTGACAAAGTCAAAGGGCAACGAAGTTTATGAAGCTTGTGACGTCATTTGTGAGTAAAAAGTTAATTAAAATGTGACGTCACGCAAAATTTTAACGCAGTCTGATGATGTCGATGTTCGATATTTTTTATTAATCTACCTGACGAACTAATATTTTTGTCATCTTCACTATTGTTTCGGATAGTCAGACATGCCCGACAGTCTGGCAACTAGTTTTACCAAGACGTAGAGTGTTATTTAAAATACTGATATTCAGTTGCATCCTGGAAGCCCCAACGTACTGAGAAAAAGGCTAGGTAGATGGTGATTTAAGACAAATAAAACGCATATTTTCGACTTCACAAATTTTTGGTAATCAATTCGATACATATGTATGTAATATTGTTGGCATTGCACAATATTAATGTATATCTATATGGGCTTCTAAACGTGTGCCAAATTTCATAAGTGTATATATGTTTGTTTCTATGTTATGTATATGTATGTTTGTCCACGCATTTCGCCGAAACTACTTATCGGATCGTCATCATTCTTTTTACAGACTTCAAAAAAAAGGAGGTTATTAATTCTAAACTATTAGAAGTCGGTTTATTTTTTGTGTTTTTTTAATATTTATGTAGCTGACCGCCCTTATACTAAAGTTTGAGCAACATTAGTTTTCCGGATTTCAGTGATTCCCCATTATTTTAAATAATTGATTGCAGCATGTAAAAAGCCCAATTAAAAGTTACACCTATATAAAAGTTTGCATAAAAATACATATCAGTGAGAGTTCCACCAGAGTGTGAGTATCCACTCGCTTTTGTTCTTTCGTTGTCATTAAACAAAGCCATACTTTATCTAACAGCTGGCTCTAAGAGATTTTCTCTTTCTAAAATAAATAGTTCAAAATATTAACACCAGTTTTCTTTTCAGCACCTCATATACAACAGCGGCCTACGGCAGTCATCAGAATGTTCTTCTAAGGCTCGACACCCTTGGGCGACCTCCAAGTTCTACTGGATCCTATGCCACTATTGCAAGCTTACACAAGTTTCCTTTTGGTAAGTTATAATAGTAAATTCTTTATATACTGATTAACTAAAACTAATCAAAATATAATTTATAAAGTGAACAAAGTCAAAGTCAAATATATTTATTTCAACTAGGCCAATAAGCGGCACTTTTGAACGTCAAACATTATTAAATCTAAATTAAAAATTAACAAGTAATAAAAATTGACTCTACCGTGCATTCGGAAAGTAGCTTGTTATGGAGAAGAACGCACAAGAAACTCCATACTTACTCTTTTTAAAAAAAATAGTTGTTTTACAATGTTTATTCATTATTAAATTCATATATGTGAGGACGATGCACCCAAAAATAGCACTACACGCTATATTACGTACAGGTATAAAGTAATAAAAGCACTAACAGGTAAATTCATTAATTTGATAAATAGGAACATGGTTCTCACATACTTACAAATATAGCAAACATAGGTAAAATACCTAATTCAACAACAACGGAACAGTGTGTGAGTCAAATTCTGGCAAAATATAAAAAATAACATAAGAATACAATAACTATGAATAGGAATATAAATTAGCAAATTTGATTTTGTCCACACCAAAGATTGGCCAACGGAGCGGGGCCAACATGTTGCCAAGCATTCTTATCTTGAATATAATCATATAATTTGTAATATGCTTGTTTACAAAGTGTGCTTTTAACTAAAGATTTAAATTTACTTTCATTTAGTTTTAATATATCACAAGGTATTTTCTTATAGAATTTAACACAGTACCCCATGAAAGATGAGTGTACTTTTGCTAGTCTATAAGATGGTTGATCTAACTTATCTTTATTTCTTGTATTACAATTGTGTCTATCACTGACCTTACTAAAGAGATGTATATTTTTCCTTACAACAACAAACGAACAATACATAACTAATGCACTTTGACGTCTTCGTTCATCAGCGCGTCCCTTAACGTATAGGCCTCCCCTGGCTGCTGCATTTGACTTAGTATGGTGGTTTGGTCTAGCTATATAGTAGTGCTGGGTGCATCGTCCTCCCGTATATGAATTTATGTAAATGTTCTAAAACACTTTTTTAAATAAAACCAGCCAAGTGCGAGTCGGACTCGCGCACGAAGGGTTCCGTACCATTATCGCAAAAAACGGCATTGAAATTAAGTTTGTTGTATGGGAGCCCCACTTGAATATTTTTTTATTCTGTTTTTAGTATTTGTTGTTATAGCGGCAACAGAAATACATCATGTGTGAAAATTTCAACTGTCTAGCTATCACGGTTTAGATATAGCCTGGTGACAGACGGACAGACAGACAGACGGATCACGGAGTCTTAGTAATAGGGTCCCGTTTTTACCCTTTGGGTACGGAACCCTAAAAAGAGTAACTATGGAGTTTCTTGTCCGTTCTTCTCCATAACAAGCTACTTTTCCGAATGGACAGTAGAATCAATTATTATTAACTTAAACTTTCTATTTTTTTTGACGTTCAAAAGTGCCGCTTAATGGCCTAGTTAAAATAAATAAATTTTGTCTTTTTTGTCTTTTGTCTTTAGCCCACAGGACACCAGTGATCTCCAGTATATTATAGCCCCAGCAATGGGTTGACCGGTGCTTCCTCGTGGTCAAACTATTTTGTCAAACTGATTTGACCAAGAGGAAAAAAATTCCCGTTGGTCAAACTTCTAGGATAGATAACTCTTTTTTCATTTGACTTATCTTGTTTTATACAGTGATGATTCTTCTTCTTTTTGATTTTTCTCTGATCTCCGTTATTGAGACCGCGATTTCTCATTATCATTCTTGCATTCATGAGTATACATAAAACATAGTAACAGCTAATAGTAGTTTATGCAATGGTCATATAATAGGGGTTATTAAAACACGAGCGTAGGTTTATCACATGAGACGAAGCCGAATTTGATAATAATATTAAGCGAGTGTTTTAATACCTAATTATATGCTATTGCATACACTACTTTATCTTCACTCATACAGTTGCAATAAAACAAAAGTGGAAACAGAAAAATAATTGGTATGGCGGGCAATTTAGATTCTCATTGCGCAGCGCGCGCCTCCTTAGACAATGACAGTACTTCAATGAGCCCATAAGCGCCAATAAATTAAAAAGTAAAAGTGTGCTATAAAAATTAAAAAGTTATTTTATGATGCAGTTGTTTAAAAATCGAAGGAAAATGTTGCATTGTAATGGTTTTTTTTTTAAATTTTACCTATCTATGAATATAAAGTACGTGTTTATACAATATTTTTTGAATTCATATTTGGAACATTACGTTGTGAGTGTAGATAATAGTAGTTTATGCAATGGCCATATAATAGGGGTTATTAAAACACGAGCGTAGGTTTAAATCAAATGAGGCGAAGCCGAATTTGATAATAATATTACGCGAGTGTTTTAATACCTAATTATATGCCGTTGCATACACTACTTTATCTTCACTCATACAGTTGAAATAAAACAAAAGTGGAAAGGGAAAAATATTTGGTATGGCGGGCAATTTAGATTCTCATTGCGCAGCGCGCGCATCTACAGACAATGAAATTTCTTTGCTACAGCCCATACGCGCCAGAAAATTAAAAAGTAAAAGTGTGCTATAAAAATTAAAAAGTTATTTTATGATGCAGTTGTTTGAAAATCGAAGGAAAATGTTGAACTGTAATGGTTTTTTTTTTTAATTTTACCTATCCACGAATATAAAGTACGTGTTTATACAATATTTTTTGAATTCGTATTTGGAACATTACGTTGTGAGTGTAGATAAATATATTTAAAATTATAAAGTTACCTTGAGTTTTTTATGTAGTCGGAGTCGCGTTGTTTCAAAACACTAATAACCTACTATCTCTGAAAAAGTAATAAAATTTTTAATATCATCACGTAATACACTACAGGACCATTCCCGGTACCAACAAAATATTTCTCAACAAAAAGGAATTTATAGCAAATGAGAAAATGTAACATACGGAATGTCACATAAAATTTCACTTTAGTGTATTTTTATATTATTCGCTCGGAAATTTTCCTGAGAAAAATTCTGGAACAAATATTTCAGTGACATGCGTTCGTAAATGACCTAATTGTATGCATGTTTCCTGTAAAAATAATTAGGGCTACTATGTGTGGCATTTTATTTCAACATGTATATAATTACCCTACCTACAGATAGTTGTTCCGGCTCTGGGTGTTTGTGTATGTGAGTTTATATGTTTGTAAACGCAGCCACTATACAGGTGAAATTGTACTAGTGTGGGGTAAAGTTTTAATAAATAAAAAAGAAAGAAAAGAATTACCATTTTGCTTTAAATTATAAAAATAATTTTAAAACCAGCCTGTATTTGTCCCACTGTAGGGCAAAGCCCTCGTCTCGTTCAGAGAAGGCTGGAGCATTAACCACCACGCCACGCTTGCTTAAGATTACCCTAGTCGATCATTCTTCCATACAAACGTAGTATAGCGATTACTACACTCTTTGACAGTGTACGTCCAAAATAAAAATCTAGTCTTGTATAGAAAAAAAAAAGTATTTTTGATAGTTATGAGAGTCGAAAGTTCCATATTTCAACACTAATTTAACGCATCTTACGGCGGAAATAAATACCAAAAGAAGAAGGAAAATTGCAAAACAGTCACCATACAGGGATAGATTGCTAGTTCAACAATGCAAATAATTTTATTTTGAATATATAAATTTTGTAATGTTTTTCATGATATCCATATTCCGGAAGATCTGTTTATAAAAATTCACGCGATCGTTTTCGTCCTAAATCATCATCCATTTAGCTACAAATTTGAAAAAGTGTGTATTCGTACGTGAACTAGCTTCTTTCTGCTCATCACAGCATCTATCTCTTTCGCACGTGTTGTCGGATGAGATAGCATGCATTTTAACCCCGCCCACAAAATAGTTCGTGCCGTCGACTAGTGCAACCTGAAGACGGGTGGCGATTTCAGACTTGTATTAACTACGAGCTTCTACCAGCGGCTTCGTCCTCATGAAAATTATTCCAAGGGAGAATACTCCCTTATAAATAGTATCATATCCCCTTGTTAGTAGCCCTTCTTCAATCTATACCAAAATTCATGAAAAATTGGTTTAGATGTGATAGCTTTATAAACAGACAGAGTTGTTTTCGCATTTATAATATGTTTCACATCACATCATCAGCCTATTAATGTTCCCACTGCTGGGACACAGGCCCAGCAGTGGGAATAATATTCCACCACGCAGGCCCAGTGCGGGTTGGTGGAAGTCACATATATGTCTTCGAATTTTTGGTTCAAGGACATGCCGGTTTCCTCACGATGCTTTCCTTCACCGTTTTTGAGAGCAGTGCAATATCTGTTTGGATTTGTGAAAATTAAGGACAATCCTGAACTTAGAACTGTACAATAGTAAGTTTAGTCTGTCAGGTGAATAACCGTAAAATTCGCCGAATAACTTTTGTCTCTAGATTTATGGTAAAAGTATTTCGTTCGCGACTGTACACTGATGAATTCCATTTAATTCCAGCTTGATTTATATTTTACATTCACACCGCACATTCTTCGAGATTTACTTTAAAATAAGGAAAACGTTTTCGAAGAAAGAGGTCACATGATATTACTTTGTTATGCTTGATTTAGTTCTAATGAAAATTTTATACTTGAGTGTGGAAACCGGATTTTCTTTTCTCAAATGCTGTGAGAATACTTGGCAAAATCTGTGTATGAGGAAGAAATTGAAAAGTAAATAGGAAATTTAGTTAAATGTGACATTTTTATTTTCGCTTTGTTTTGTATATAAATTATATATATAAATTCAGTAATTGCATACGTACAACTCTACTTCTTTTTATTGAAATTAGAGCGAATTAAAACATTTTTCTTAGTTTATCTTCAAGCTTCAATAACTTGCTGCAACCACCCAATCTCTCCACCTCAACTATTGTGGTTGAGAATTGGTTGAGGCAAAATTCACTTAAAGGTAACCAAGTAAAAACCATCATCTTTTTGTAGGGTTCCGTATCCAAAGGTTAAAAACGGGACTCTAAAACTCCACTGTCCATCTGTCTGTCTCTCACCAGGCCGTATCTCATGAACCGTGATAGCTAGACAGTTGAAATTTTCAGACATGATGTATTTCTGTTTCCGCTATAACAACAAATACTAAAAACAGAAAAAAAAAAATTTTAAGGGGGGCTCCCATACAACAAACATGATATTTTCGCCGTTATTTGCGATAATGGTACGGAACAATTCGTGCGCGAGTCCGACTCGCACTTGGCCGGTTTTTTAAACTAATTATCCCCCACTTTTTCACCTGCCCGACTTTATTATTAACAGACGTTGGTCAGTTTCAATTTTAATAATATGTACATACAAAAATCTAGATTCAATACTTATTTACCTTCGATCACTTTAAAGAACGTACTTACTAAATTAGATTATTTACTTTGAGCTGGCAAAACAAATGAACTTCTTAGATATCAATCGACACCTTTGTCAACAGGCAGTCGTCGGTCGCCCTCTCCGTATGCAACCACGCACATAGGAGAACACGTGTATGCGAAACCGGAGTCAAGAGTCTCGTATTACGCTGCTTCCAATCTCACGCATGTTTCACAGGTAAGTTATTTTTTTTATAAAACCTTGCCCCACACTAGAAATAAGAACATCGTTTGATAAATGACAATGAATGCACACAATTACATACCTACATCTGAAATATACATACCAATAAAAACTAAATCTACGAGTTGGCTTGTAAATTATGCTCATTTATTCTCCGTGTGTAAAATAGCTATACTCTTTTTTTTGTACATCTGCTGATTTTGTACTACTAGGTACCATCTGCTTGCCACCGTAGGCGTGGGCTTGCGGATGGCGAGTAATGGGTAGCTCGTCGTCCGATAAGGACCAGACCCGAGTCGACGGCGCGTAGTGTTCCACGCGCGCCTCAAAGAGTTGTCAGCAAATACTGACGGGGTCCGCTAGGGCCGATGCCTGTTTGGGTCGAGAATAAATTTAAAAAGAGTTACCGCGGCCCTGGCTCAAACAACTGAAGGAACACGGGTGGGTTAAATCAGTAAAAGTCTGACACGCCTTCCCGCTTCACCCAGAGCGGGAAAAGTCATTGGATGATTACCAACCGAAAAAAAAAAATTAACAAGTTGGTAGCATCTGCCCGAAATTAGCATTATAAGTGCTACTACATAGCATATTTATTTAGACTTCATGCACAAAAAAAGGTACAAAGGCGGACCTAATGGCTTAGGCATTCTCTACCAGTCAACCAAGGGTGGTGAAGAGATATCAAGGCAGGTGCATTGTTTAAACAATTTAAAAAGAAAAAAAGTTGTTATTAACATACTAAAATAGGTAAAATACACGTACATATATATTGAAATATAATATATACTTATATAAAGTATATATTTATGAAGTAACATAAAAGAAGAAAGTGAGATGACTCTTCTTAGTTGTACTGAAAATAAATCCGCAATTTCCGCTTTAATGGAAACCGACTAATTTTTGCATATTGTGTCATTCTTCATAATAGGAATCTACCACACATTGGAATGTACCAGTTCCATATTTTTTACTGGCCGAGTGGTTGACAATTCGAAAGTTCCAGATAACGTCTTCATTGTATTAAAATTACTTTATCATGGTTATTAGGCTAATAATTCTCAAAAAGCTAAAGGCGTGTATCAGAGTTGCCACAAATAAGGCAACTAAAGCCTTTCTAGAATAAAGGCGGAGTGGATAACATCGGATAAAAGTGATTCCCACTTTTTAATACGTAAAGGCTGTCTAGATTCTGTGTCAGTCTGGCGCCTGAGATGAGATGCGATCTGCCGGCCATTGCCCTAGACTGGCCTAGATAGTCTACAAATAAAATACTCTATTCCAATAAAAATACCTTGATTTATACTCAATAGCTTCAGTAACCCTTTATTTATATTATATTAGTTACTTTACAAGAAAGATGCTATTTATACGATGGTCTACAAAATTGTGTGTAGTGCTGAAACAGCCCTGTAGGATGAGGTCATCATTCGTCATCATCATTTCAGCCAAAAGACGTCCACTGCTGGACATAAGCCTCCCCCAGGCGTCACCACACTGATCGGTCCCGTGCGTCTCACATCCAGCGCCTTCCCGCAACCTTAACCAGATCATCGGTCCATCTAGTGGGAGGCCTTCCAACATATCGTCTTCCGATTCGCGGTCGCCATTCCAGAACTTTTCGGCCCCATCGGCCATCCGTTCTGCGAGCAATAATGTGCCCTGCCCACTGCCACTTCAGTTAGCCAATTCCTCGGGCTATGTCGGTAGCTTTGGTTCTCCTGTGGACATCATCATTTCTGACGTGATCGTGAGGATTAGGTACTAGGTATTTATTTGCGGTAAATATTCAACCAAAATCATCTGATTTACTATTATGTATTCAAATTGATATTCGAGAGTAAACCCAGTGGATTAACAATTAACTAATTATGTTAGCTTATTAATTAAATTAGTAATTACGCTAATTCACATTTGGCTGTGCAAATAAACTAGACATAGTGGTTAGACAATTAGTGTTGTGTAACTACTGTAATGGCACCATTTTGACGATAATGTGTCCAATTTTGTACCATTGTGGTTACCCGAAATAGCGAACAGCTATTTATTCGAAGATTATTACGTGGTTTTTAGTCATGGTTCATTTAATGGCCTGCGTACAAATACTATAAATTATGTTAGTATGCAACAATGCTTAAATGAATAACACGCCTTGTTCATAAAGGTACCTAAACAGAAGCTCGATGCTTAAGTACTATCGTCCAAATCTATATCTGAAAACCGTAAGAGCTATTCTTGCTTGCAGCGCCACGCCGCTATTGTAGCTCTTAGAGCTGATCCAGATAGGGCGAATTCGCCGCGAAACGTTTCGCGTGAAATCATTCGCGCGTTAGTAGGATACTAGGCACCAATACATCGCGCCCACAAGCATCCCGGGAATTAAAAATACGCGCGAAAATCGCATGCACTACGCCAGACTCTCGACTCGCGCGTGATTCTCGAGTAATGCGCGCGAGTCGAGAAACTAGGGACGCCTTGTTGCGTCCACTTTACGCATGAATTTCAGAGCCAGTTCACAATGGAGCTGCAAAATTTTGTACGGAGTTGCCCTATTGCTCGCACGTTGGTACGCTCCTTCTGGACGCAACATCCGCGCGGATTTCGCGCGAGAGTTTCGCAGTGAGGACCTTAAGTAAACATTACAATATAATTTATTTATATTACTTGAGTATATAATTTAATAATTTCTGCTGCGCTTCGTCTTTGATGCCGTCGTTTCGTACAACTGACGAATTGTCACATCAAAATCTTCATCGGTATTGTGTCTATATTTAATTAAATGTATTGTTTAAATTTTTACAAAGTCAATACAAGAGACGATAGAGGTGACGATGCAGGTGGCCTTAAACCTTACGTACCGCGACGGTCATATTTGCTCTAAAAACGGACCTCAAATGAATGTAATTGGTGACACCTGCAATAGCATCCGGCTTTTCCTGAGCCCCTTGAATTTTAAATTGAAAAAAAAATAGCAATATAAAATTCATTATACAAATAGTTAATACTTCTCCAGCTGAGATGGTGAAGGTACCGTTAACTCTATTTACTACTGGCTACTGCCAGCCATCATCCCAAAGCTGGGTAAAGGCCTTTCAGCTTGTTCGGTCTGGCATCATGGATGTCGTGCATAATCATTTTTAATTTACAAAACTTTATATTTTTTGATGTTGGATATCATCCAATGAATTCCCGAAGCGGGAGGGCGTGCGTGCTTTTACTGTCTCGTCCCGTGTTACTTCAGTTGCTAGACTCACTTCGGTAAATCTCTTCCAAATTTATCCGCGACCCAGACAGGCATCGGCCCTAGCGGATCCGTCAGTTTTTGCTGACATCTTTTTGAGTCACGCGTGGAACAATATCCGCGGTCGACGTCAACGATTGCCTCCTCGAGGACACGGCGGTGCTCTGTCCGAGCGCGACAGACCTCCACCGTATCCTCCACAGTGTCCTCCGGGCGATCCGCACATTGTTGACACCCGGGAGTTTTCGCCCGCTTTAACCTGAACAGGAACCTCCCTAATTCACATATCTACTCTTTCATACAAGAGCTCCGCACTTTTCACGAAAACCAGGCACCTAAAAGTTTTAAAATATTCCAAAACAAAAAATAAAAAAAATATAAAAAAAGGAAATAAATGCAATAAATGTATAATTATAAAAAAAAAAAAAATACTGTATAATATAACGATATAGGTATTATTAAAAACTTGACCTAATAAAGTCATTTGGCACCGTTGGTTAATGTTTCTCTGAAATTCACCGGATAATAAATTAGTTTCGTGTGGAAATAAATTTTAGTTTACTGCCACTGCCGGTCTCAAAGAGGCATCGCGGCTGACTCTGGGGCACAGGCGGTAGCGATTTCGCATGAGAAATAGTTAATCAGAGTGCTATTCTGTAAACAGGTCACGCTTAAATTTTGCTATTAATCTGTAAGTTCAGGTGGAATGACCTACCTATGTTTTCACGGTGATGTTTTAAAACAATAGATGACCAGTAAGACTTCATCTCTTTGTATTAGTACAAAGAGATGAAGCACATTAAGACAAAATTCTTTTAACCTCTGCCTTTTACCGAGATCAAATTTTTTTCAAGCTTTTATTTAACTTACAATGTATGTAGGTATGTATGTTCGAGTCAAATCGTGCAACTGAATTTTAAAGCAGTTTTCCTCAACCGATGAAGATGAAATTTTGCATACACGTTTAGTTTGGATGACAATGCATGGTTAGCTAAGCGACGTTATTCTAAATACAATATGGTGGACGGCCAAAGAAGGTGGATAAGTTATTTTTTTTTGCCCTGCCATGATATGGGTATCAAATGAACGGGTTTGCTGAGAAGAATACGAACGAAGCTTGTTTTAAAAAAGATTTTTCATCGAATATTTTTTATATTTGATTTTCCACATTCATGATACAAGTTTAGTTATACTTTCAGTTCCTAACAAGATCTGTACCATGCACTAGTTCATGCATCTTTATGTGCTTAATACATTTCTTTCTCTCAGAAGAGTCGATTGTTAAAACTGAACAAGCAAATCTAATACTATTGGTCTGTTCCGTTTTATTTCTAAGTATTTGGACGATTTCAGATGAA
Organism: Anorthoa munda; assembly: GCA_945859665.1. Lineage (NCBI taxonomy): Eukaryota > Metazoa > Arthropoda > Insecta > Lepidoptera > Noctuidae > Anorthoa > Anorthoa munda. The sequence goes on along the minus strand of OX243900.1, from coordinate 7,577,762 downwards.
TAGGTACCAGAGTAACTTACTTGTGTCTTTTATACAGGCTCAACACACAATGTAAAAATCGACAAAACAGACAAAACACTGCCATACATTGTTATGTGTTTTGTGTTTTGTCTCCACGTACCACTCCACGACCATAAGTCTCCATATTTAATTCCTTTCCTTAAACTCCGCATCGCTTCCCAGTTCCCCACTAAATTCAGCCACTCTCCCAGATAAATTAACCCACATTACGAGGTTACTCCTGATCTTTGCCCGAACAATCCGCAAACACTTTAATGGCGCCATACGTCGTACGTAGGTAACCGTAGGAATTAATTATGGTGGGACCCTCACGTCTTTTTCTTAAGAGGCAAACGTAGAAGGAATTACATTGCAACCATCTAAATTGTAAAATACATTTGAACTATCAGTTTCTGCGAAAATTAACTCTACAACACACAAAACCAAGTGAACATTCCCTTGCCACTCATATTTTTTAAATATAAAAATGATATAATTCAAAATTCTAGAAAATGTTAATTTTACACACATTCAAGAACAAATCGATGCATATCGCGCCATTTTGTGCTATTTATTTGAACCAAATTTTCTAACTAAGGCAATTGCACGAAAAGCTTAACTCAGAGTTAGTTGCTAACACGAATAATTTTTCATAAAAATTATATGTTCTTGTTTAATCAACTCTCCTAAGCACAAAATTATGGAATCTTTGGCTCTTAATTCATATTTCAAACATTTGTTTGAATGGATCAATTAAAATTAATTCCAATAGATAGCGTTGTTTTAAATTTCTGAGGCATGCAACTTGACTTGCCGATTTTTTAATTTGTATTTTAAAACAATTTGGGTGAATGAAACTGTAAAAACCTGCAAAAAAATAATATAAAATAAATCGTCAATGAATTTAAAGAAAAAAATTGTGAGGAACCGAGTTAACCCTTTTACTTGCGTGTCGCTGCTAACACCATCTATAGCCGTGGAACGGAACCGAACGCGATCGATGTACTATTAGTAAATAGTCCGCATAGTCCGTCGAAAAACGCTAGTTACGTCGGCACGGTTTCTTCGTATGGGATGAGGCATCTGTATGCTAGTATTATATTATCTGTGCCAGGTTCATCAGTACTCTTGATCTTTGCCTGTACAATCCGCAAACACTTTAATTGTTACCGTAGGTATTAATCGCGGCAGAACCTTCACATCTTTTTCACAAGAGGTACACATGTGCGGCATTTAGTCATTTATTTTTGAGGTCAGGAATAGAATTGCTGTTTGTTGGATTTGTGGGAAGTTCTTGAAATTTAATTGACACGTGTTTGCTAAGTGCCTACTTCAAGGGTTTCGTATTTTCCTTGGACAATCTATCAGCGACAACTATAGTCGAAAACCATTTTTTTTTTGGGAAATCCATATGCTGCCGAAACGTCATGTGGTCAATACATTTTGACTTTTCGACTATCGATATCTACGTTAAATTCAACCACACGTCAGTAGTTACACTATGAAGTTACGATAACCGCCTTAATTGCTACAACATAAAATCTACATCATTGTTTAAAGGATTCCGTACCCAAAGGGTAAAAATAAAATAAATATTTAAGTGAAACAAACATACATCAAACGTGATCTTTTTGCCGTTTTTTGCGATAATGGTAACGGAACCATTCGTGCGCGAGTCCGACTCGCACTTGGCCGGTTTTTACACAAACATGCGGTTCACTGTAAATACCTACAGAACGTCAGTTTTAAACAAAACTGGTGCGAATGAAATCAACTGAGTAATATTGGCAATAAAAAATACAAAAATAGATATGAAAAAGCTGATTGCCCCAAATAGAAATTAAATTTAAAAAATAAACCGCCACAATAACCAAAAGAGGGATTCCTCTTCCCCAAAGCATATTCTTCACACCACCTCCTTTAAAAGTCCCCTGCATTACAAGGGTGGAGGAATGGTGCATAAAACGAGCCCTTTACTTCATTAAGAATCCAATTTTAGACGAGTTGCCAGAGTTGCCCTGTCTCCCCTGCAGGTGATACAAACGTAATGCAATTAGCGCTGTTCCTAAGCAAGTGTTGAAAACAGAGTTAGATTATGTCTAGATGTGGCCTTGTTTTCCTTAAAGATGTTAATTTTGTTACACAAAATATAATTATTTATTTCCAACCAACTATATCTTTGTATTGAAATCTCATTAGCAGGGAACAATCACTATTATACCAACCACCATACACCACAACTTCGAAAAATTTAATAACGCAATCAAATGCAATTCGTTTTTTTTTTGCTGACGGTATTAAGTAAATAAAAATGTAGTGGGTGTAAATAATTTATTCGGAAATGCCTAAATATCACTTTTGTTTATTTCATTATTTTCAGCCATGAGCTATCTAATAAAATTTTAATCTACTTTTGTTGCTGACTGTACGTAAAAAATAAACTTTAAACTTGTCGAATTTTCTTAATTTAATACAATAAAACTTCAAAAACTACATCAAAATGTTCAACACGACAGTGTAATCACTACGGTGAGTAGGATTAGAACCTGGGTTACTTTGTTGCTGACTGTACATAAAAATAAAAAATAATTTTAAAATTGCCGAATTTTTCCTAATTAATAACATAAATCGTCGCTTAATATACCAAAATGTTCAAAAAGATTTTCTCCACTGCAACAGTGTAATCACTGCTGTGTCCAAGATTCGCATTTGGGTTACTTTGTTGCTGACCGTACATATAAAAAAAAAACTTTAAACTTTTCGAATTTTCCCTAAATTATTATTTATTTATTTATTATAAACTTTATTGTACACCACAAAATAAAAACATAAAGGACAAACATTTTCAAACAAAGTGTACAATGGGCGGTCTTATCGCACAGGGCAATCTCTTACAGACAACCTTTGGATGGACTGAACGATAGGAGAAGAATTAAGGGCAGTCAGTGTACAATAGATAACAAATAATATAACCTACTTATACATAAAAACATAAAATACATACATACTATACTACATATCTAATATACTAATAAATATTGAATATATGACAGGGAAAGGAAAAGACTAAAAAAATTATAGTGAAAGGTAATGCTCCTTTACCATTTTCTTAAATGTTGGCAGTGTTTGTGCGCGTCTTATTTCTATAGGTAATGCATTCCACAATCGCACTGCTTGAATCGTAAAAGATTTGTCAAAGAAGGAAGTGGAATGCATACGAACAGTCAATTTTAAATTCTCCGATGATCTCAAGGACCTAGAATGGGTGTCACAGAGGAACTGAAAACGTTCTTTAAGATAAAAAGGGGTAAAAGGATTAAAGAGCACATTATAAAGCAAAGAGAGTATGTGGGCATTCCGGCGAAGGCGAATAGGAAGCCATTTGAGCTTAGTACGAAATTCAGAAACGTGATCATATTTGCGCAAGCCAAATATAAATCTAATACAGAGATTTTGAAGTCGCTCAAGCTTATCCAATTGGTCTTGGGTGAGATCAAGATAGCTGGCATCAGCATAGTCCAGGATAGGGAGAAGAAGAGATTGTGCTATCGCAATTTTAGTGGCGATGGGAAGAAAATTTCGAAGACGTCTCAGGGAGCCCGCAGAAGCAAACAGTTTACGACTGACTTCCTGCAGTTGTTTGGTCCAGGCAAGAGTGCTGTCGATGTAAATCCCCAAGTTCTTCACAGTGTTAGCAATAGGAATAATGGTGTTGTTGAAAGAAACCTGGGGAAGCGTCGACCAATCAATCTTAGAAACAGTCCGGGAACTACCAATGACAGTCACCTGAGTCTTCGTTGGATTAATCTTCAGCCCAAACTCAGCACTCCAGTCACCTATTCGAGCCAGATCTATATTAATCGTCTCAATGGCATCAGGTAATTCTCCAAGAGGGGCTTGGGTATAAATTTGGAGATCATCAGCATACAGGTGGTAGAAAGAAGATAGTCGATGAGTGATAGCATTAATAAAGAGTGCGAAGAGAAGAGGAGATAAAACGCCACCCTGCGGCACACCGGCAGAGGTGTGACACCAAGAAGAAAAAGATTCATCAGTGCAAATACGCTGCCGGCGGCCAAACAGGTAACTATGAAACCAGTCAATTACCGGAGGAGATATGTTAAAAGAGCTTAGGACGCCAAGCAAAATGTCGAAGTCAACGGTATTGAAGGCATTGCTAAAATCAAGCAGAGCAAGTACCGTTAACTTTCCCACTTCCATGCCTGACCTGATATCGTCCGTAATGTGTACAAGTGCTGAGGTAGTGCTGTGTCCGCGTCGAAAACCAGATTGGAAAGGATTTAGCAGATTGTGTTTGGTAAGAAACGTGCTGAGTTGATGGTGGACAAGTTTTTCAAGGACTTTAGATAGGAAAGGAAGAATAGAAATGGGACGATAGTCAGAAAAAGATGCAGGATGAGATTTTTTGGGTAAAGGAATAATTTGGGCATCTTTCCAGGATTGTGGGAAGACACCACTGGAAATAGAGAAATTGAGGATATAAAGTATGACAGGGATAATGTTATCAAGGATGGGGATGATCATCTTACGGCTGACACAGTCACTACCAACAGCGTTGGATGTAATCGATAAAATACTGTTTTTAACATCACAGGCAGTTAATTGACTTAAGACAAAAGGAGAATAATCAGGTATCGGAAGATTTGAAAGATAACTAAGCGTAGTAGCTTTAGTGGCCCTATCCAATATGGGCGAAGTAGAAAAATGACTATTAAGTAAGTTGAAGTCCAAGTCTTTAGGAACCGTGTCATGAGACTTTTTTCCGATACCTAATGATTTCAGAAATTTCCAGACCTTGGCTGTATCACCGTTTTGAACAGAATTATGGATATGTTGGCGTTGTGCGTTCCTACACACCTTGCTGCATTGGTTCCTTATAGAGACGTATTTCTCCCTGTTGACGTCGTTGGGCCGAATTTTATACTTAAACTTCGCAGCTGCCTTTTTGCCTAGTAAAACTTTAATTTCATTAGTTAACCATGGCGCTGGAAGATGCTTAACTCGTACAGCTCGAATAGGTGCATGTGTGTCGTAAAGTTGAATGAGGGTAGACGTCAAGATATCAACTTGTTCGTCGACGGACGAGGATGCGACCAGCGGAGTCCAGTCAATGTTACTGGCATCATCTTGCAGACGATCAACGTCCATGCCATCAAAATTGCGAAGCAGAAGAGTTTTGAACTTATGCTTAGGTGGTCGAATTTTATAGGAAGTGTAAATTAGATCATGATAGGAAAATGCGTCGGCAGAACATTGACCATGTTTAGCGACGTGATCGAAAGAAGAAACAATAATAAGATCAAGAAGCGAGGGGACAGAGTTAGGAAAATGGTGAGTGGCACCAAGATCAAGGATACAAAGATTGGTAGATTCAACAATATGGCGAAGAGAAGAAGAGCGGGAATCTTTTTTAAGTAGACATGTATTGAAATCGCCCATTATGATACTGTGACTGTAAGAGGGGATTAAAAGTTCTAAAATACGTTCGAAAGAAGAGAAGAAATTAATCCGAAGAGAAGGACAGTAGTAGACCCCTAGGAGAATCTTAGTATGATGTAATTCAACTTCCAAGAAAAGATGTTCACCAGCGTTCGGTGGGGGTGGCTGTGTGGACATGTTAACAATGGAAAAAGGAATATAATTACGAAGATATATGGCCACCCCACCACCACCACCGACCGCGCGATCATTCCTGATAAGTTGAAATCCCGGTAGGGAGTAGGAGGAAGAGGGAAGACAAGGTTTTAACCATGATTCGGAAATAAGAATCGCATGGATATTCTTACAGTCAAAACTTGCCAGCATATCAGGGAAGTGGGCCGGAATACTCTGGGCATTTATGTGGACTACATTAAAGTTCCTAGAGACATCGGAAAAAAGTGAAACTAGAGTGTCGGCTAAGGAAGGAGCATCACTATCCAAGGAGTGAAACGAATCAGTGTCACTGCTAGGACTGAGCATAAATATAAAATATATAAAATAAATATCTATAACAAAACAATAAAAAACTACGCGGCTAATAAATTTCCGTCCACCTGCCGGTTGTACTTAACCTGAGAGAAAAGCAAAAATAACAAAACACATAATTAAATTCTGTAGTCCAGGCATATAGAATAATATAACAAGTTTAATAACAAAGCAAATTAAAATAAATGAAAATGACCGTGTAACAGGACGATATTAAATTTAATGTATAAGAATGACATTTGTCAATGCAGAGGAATGGAACGCAAACATGAATAGACATTGACAGTTTGAGACATTGACATGACATGACATTGATGTGCTGTGTTGACGAAATGAAATCAAATTTAATTACAAAAACTGTACGGTGTGTGATAGTAACAAAAAAGAAATTAAATAAGAGTAGGTGCGAACTAAAGGAAACATAACAAATCAGTTCCTACGGAAAAACACAACAAATACCTGGACCACCAAGAACAACATCGAAGGACTTTACTTCCTGGCCACAGTGCGCTTGGATTTTGAAGCGGCGACCTTTCCCATTGCGACCGGCTGCGCGACGCCCGGCTCCGGCTGTCCAGAGACCAGCTCCGGCTGGGCGGCCATCAGTTCAGATTGCTGCGCGATCCCATTGAGGTCGGCAGAGGAAGTGACTCTATGCCGAACGCCCTTCGAATCCAGTACCAATACAGTGCCCTCTGACGTCCAGCACTGGGTCACACCAAATCTGTCCCGCGCTGCCATGAAGATGTTGTGTCGGGTCTTCGTGAGGAACTCCGACACCGTGACACCAGACCCTTTCAGCTTAGTTTTGCCGAACCAGATTTTATCCCGCAGTGCCACATCATGCAGTTTGAACAGGATTGGTCGGGGTTTGTGAGATGTACTGCGTCCCATTCTGTGACACCTCTTGATGCCAGAAGTAGTCAAGTCAATATCGAGATGCTGTTTGACAATACGAGCCACCACTTGTGCAGTCACCTCGTCCTGCCCCTCAGACACTCCGTGCAATAGAAGTATTTTTCGCCGCCTACGCATCTCCATGTTATCCAGGTTCTGCCCCAACATGGCAACCTGCTTCTGCAGAGCACCAAGCGCCTGAACAACAAATGTCCGGAAAGAGGCAAACTCCGCTGCCAAAGTTGAGGTGGTGATTGCTGCGGTGGATGGAGTCTTCTGCAATTCCTTCTCAAATGCAGACATTCTCTCACCAAACAGACTGCTCATTTCAGCGATTGTGCGGTTGATTGCTTCCATGATGTTCAAATTTAAATGTATAAATATATAATAATAAATGTTGTGTTTTTGAGCTAATAACACTTCACCGGCAGGTAGAGGCAATTAACTAATAATATGTGTCATTAAATTATAAAATTATTATCTATTTCTATTTTTTAAATAATTTAAAATCAAGAGAAGAAAAATTGTTGTTTCACTTTTGACTACCCACTTTTCAAATTTTTTAAATTAGTACATTAAAACAGTAAAAAAATATATCAAAATGTTCAAAAAGAATTGCACCATCATGATAATGTAAAAATAGTACTTTTGTGACCAGGATTCGAACCTGGGTTATTTGTTTGCTGACTGGACATAAAAAATAAAAAAAATCTTTAGAGATGTCGAATTTGCCCGCATTATGACATAAAAACGCCAATAAATATACTAACATGTACAAAAAGATATGCTGCGCCGCGACAGTGAATCACTGCCGTGACCAGGATTCGAACCTGGGTTACTACGGCCACAACGTAGGGTCCTAACCACTAGACGATCACGGCTATCGGAGCTTGAGAAACAGTCGCGAAATAACGCAGTGCATTCCGAAACTGGAGCACTTTCACTGTTATAATGACACGCTAAGCGCAAGAGAGCAGTAATAAACTCGTTTATGCAATAACGGTATTTACCTAAATAATTAAACGGTTACGTTGTTTGTTTATTTACTAAAATTTTGCATTATCACTGTAAAATTATTATATCTATAAATTATTTTGCAAATGGATTTTGGATGCAATCCACCCATTTCTTGATTAAAATTACGTTGTGGAATTACTTAATTATTATTAAATTATTTATTAAAAAAATAATACTTACCTATGAAAAATTAAATGAGTGCTTCCTGATCGTGAATACTGGTGTTTTAACCGGGATATCCCCACAAAATATTAGGTATAATCGAATAGTCACGAATCGAATAGTGTAGTGTAGTAATCAGATTTTTGTTATCCTATTCAAAATATAAATAATAACACTACATATTTATTTGTAATATTTAACTATTTTTACATTGTTTTTATCATACATACTTCCTCAAAACAACAAAAAAATAACACAGAAAAAAGGCAGTTAGCAACCACGCCCCAACTATCCACAATTCCGCGCTCTTGTCTCTTCCATCAATATTAGTCATTTCATTATTGGTCTTGGCAAGGCACCGAGTTTTTAATTTGGAATCCCCCTTTGTCCGTGAATTTATCGCACCGTTGAAAGTCTTTAGGAGGAAATATGAATTAGTGTCCTCAGTAAGGAGGGATTGCTAATGAACGGAGGTGTAAATAAGAAGTTTCTTATTAAACGAGACGCTTTTGGATACAAAGCCGAGGCAATTTTTTTTCCAAGGATTTTTGAGGCGAATTTTATTTCGTAATTGGGAGGAATGAAAGATGGTTTGTGGCTACAAATAAATTTTTGATGTTTTATTTGAATAGTATAAAAGGTGTGTTCTTTTGTAAATAAGGTGATTGTGAAAATATTTGTTAAAGAATAAAATTATTCCATAATATTATATTTTAACTACACTTATTCAATTCACTGGAAAATCAAAAATCAAAACCAATTTTTTTTTATTTTACATAGGCCTACATGGGCACTTATAAAACGTCGACAGAAGGCGCACGGTTCGGGTTGGTCGTTTCCTATGGAGAAGAACCGGCAAGAAACTCCATGGTTACTCTTTTAAAAATATGGTTTGTTTTTGCAATATTTCCATGTTACAGCATTACTTAAATATGGGAGGACAACGTAGGCCCGACAATAAAACGTTAGAAATTAAAAATAAAAAGTAAAACGAGATATAAAGTTATCAAATGTTATCAAGCATCTAGAAATCTAGAAGGCCTACAATGTTCACACATTCACAAAACAATCGGTAAAAGCATCTATACAAAGGTAAAAAAAAAAAAAATTATAACAAGACTAAATTTAACATGTGGCACAAATGTAGTTATCAGTGAGAAAGATGGCCTTTTATTTTAAACAGTTACAGTTACAGTTTTTATTAAACTTTTTTATTGGGTAATAAATTCTTAAGTAAACTGAAAAGCGAAAAAAGATCTTTTTAACAAAAAATTGAACCGACGAAATGACGAACTTGAAAGCAAAAAATAAAAAAGCTAACATTTTGAGGCGGCGACTCCAAACAAACAATCAACAAAGATCAACCTAGTTATGGATACACCTCGCCCGTCTGCTTTAGATTAAGCTAAGCAACTAGATATCTTTTGCAAGCTCAGCGGTCTATGTCCACCGGATGAGCCATGTACGTATTGTAATCAGAATAAAAGTCGCCTCTAAATCGGCACTACGTCTTTTATTTTCATCCTCAGTCAAAATCCTGAGTAGTTAAGTTTAGTACCTAGTAAAAAGGTTTCTTACGCTCCGAAACCAAAAGTACCTAGTTACAATCATTCTACGCTTTAAATAATTAATTTGCATGTTTTTTAATTGACGCCAATTCAAAATGATAGCTTTTTTGTGCTTTTCAATTCGTTATTTCGTCGGTTATTTTATTTTGTTAAAAAGGGTTTTTATATACGTATGTTATTTTCCTAATATTTTATATCACATTATTTTCATGTACTCAGATAGTTTCGTTTTTATGCCTATTAGTGTACATCATATAGTATATTACAAAGCGCCTCATCATTACCGCGCGATTTTTTCTACCAACTTTATTTTATAAACACCTGTACAATATATTATATAGCCACTCAAACCTTTACCAAAACCGCTTTTAAAACAATGTCACCGCAACCTACCCACGTTAACATAATCTCTTCATTAAAGCTTTATTTAACTACCCTCGCTTCGTCTATCAAAGCACTCTGGCAAAATCGTTTCAGTGCAACACCCAGTGGAAAGCTAGTCTAGCTGCTATCTCGCAAACTAGATTAAGGATATCGCTGGACTCTGTCCGACTCAATGCAATTATGTGTGCGCACCTGTCTTTAACTAAAGACTGGTTCAGTTCAGTGCAGTCTGCACTAAGTGGATATGCAGTTCGGTGGCCATTTTATAGAGTATCGTCGTTACAGACTTGCTGATGGAAAGTTATTCCTGTTTTCCTACTTTTATTTTGTTCAAGAGAGGTTGAGACTAAATAAAGCAATGGTCTAAGTTTTAATAGTCTTCAAAATTGAAGAATTTTGTTATTATGTGGGCAGATTTTCAACTGATTATAGAGAACGTGTCTGGCGGTGTAAACTCTGCCATCTAGTGGTGTAAATTCGAAATTTTTACACTAAAAATATCTTGATCACTTGACATTGATGCTTTTATGCTGCTTCACATGTAAAATAGACAAAATTACTAAATCCTTTTTTACGCTCATTATTTTATTTGTTTAGTTGTTTTATAGGCAGTCGATAAAAAAATAAAGTGCGCACACATCAGTGCAATTATGTGTGCGCACCTGTCTCTAACTTAAGGGTAGTCTAGTTTACTTTGCTATTGGCTCTAAGTGGATATACAGTTCGGTGGCACTTTTTAGAGTACCTACCTAGTTACAGATTTGCTGATGCAGAGACATTTCTTTGCAGTTATATTGTTGAAACTAAATAAAGCATTTTTCCAAGCTATAATAATGAGCATGATGATAGAAATTGACGTAGGATTTTATGTTTAACTATGTGGATTTTCAACTGATTAGGGATCTTGCATGGCGTAGCATATGCCATCTAGTGGTGCAAATTCGAAGCTTTTACGGAGTAAATACTTCTTGACATTGATGCTTCTGTGCTTTCATCTACAGGTTCTCCACCCTTTCTATATACTCGTATGTATAACATGTGAATGGCAAAATGGCTTCATATTCCTTTAAGTGGTCACTAACGATGCGCTCGTATGATACCCCATACATTTCCATAGTGCAAGATATAACCACTCTATCGCCGTCATAGTGTGTCACTACGTTAGTGACGCCGGAGCTGCTTTGCAAGTCTACATTCACGCTCATTATTTTATTAAAACAATTAAAAGTCGAAATAGAAAAAAATAGGGGTCAATGCAATTATGTGTGCGCATCTATCTCCAACTATAGACAAGTCTAGTTCACGTCGGCACTAAGTGGGTATGCAGTTCGGTGGCACTTTTTAGAATAGCCTTGTTACAGACTTGCTAATATAGATGAATTACTATGTTTAAACTAAATAAAGGATTGTTCCAAGCTATAATGAGTATGATGATAGAAATCGACTTAGGATTTTATGTTTAATTAGGAGGTCTTTCAACTAACGTATAACGCATAGTCTACGCCATCTAGTGGCGAAAATTCGAAGCTTTTAGGGAATAAACACTCGACATTGATAGTTCTGTGTTTCCACCGTTCCTGTAAGCTTTCTTTATATGAAAATATAACGTTGATTGTGACTGGCAAAATGGCTACATCCTCCTTTACGCTTATTATTTTAGTAACTTTTACACTAAAAATGTTTGACATTGACGCTTAGTTCCTGCACGCTAACTGTATATGTACGTATAATACTAAATGTTACTGGAAAAATGACTACATCCCTACATTCTCCTTTGTGCTTATAAAACTTACTAAAACAATTGAAGGTCGAAACAGAAGAAAGCATCATTGTCCGATTTCTGAATTGAGTATTCGGGAACGTGTTCAACGTATGGTTGAACACGTTCCGTTGAATGTCAAATTTTGACAGGTTTTCAGGCTTAAGTTGAGATTGACAAATACTCAAATTCAAATACTTAAATCAGACATTGGTGGTAAGAGTTCAATGCAATTAAGTGTGGGCACTTGTTTCTTACTAAACCTAGTCCAGTTCTCGTCGTGCATCGGCACTAAGTAGATAATTATGCAATTCGGTGGCAATTTTTAGAGTAGCTTCGTTACTAAATTGCTGATTCGGGGAAGGTGTGTTTTTTTGAATTTTATGAAAGAGAACAGTAGTTTCGTTGCTAAGGCAGCTGTGACAATTTTTTAAATAAATAATTTAGATGCAAAAAATTGCTGTAAAATGTTCTATTCTAATTTGTATTGGTGTGGAATAAAAGTTGGATATGCCCTCGTCCTACTACTAGATATTTTAAAACAAAATAGTTAAAAAGTCAATATTGTAAATAGCGATAACTCAACGAGCTGTTTGCTGTGGATTATATTTATAAAAAAACTCCCGACATAAAAGCTCTAAAAAATAAAAAAGTAAGCCTCGTACTCGCGTCGGGGAACCACCAACGTTTGCAGTAGTTTATTTTATTTACATAGCGGTTCCCCGACGCGACTACGAGGCTCGTTTTTTTATGTCGGGGTATTTTTTAATTTTACTTTTATCTCATGATTTTTAAACTATATATAATATACCTAGTAGTTCACACGCTTCAACTTCGACAATCAATCGAAGCACGTAATTATGACATGATATCCTGCGAAAAAACCCAGATTCAAAGAGTAAAATGCGAATGACTTCTGAACTGCTGAACCGATTTCAATCAAACATAGCTTAGAATACTCTCGACAAAGTCAACTATAAAAAAAACTAAATCCTAATCGGTACATCCGTTTACGGGCTATGATGCCACAGACAGACACACAGATACACAGACATACTGATACACAGACACACAGATACGCAGATACACAGATACACAGACACACAGATACACAGATACCCCTCTTTTTCCGTCGGGGGTTAAAAAAAAGTAGTTACGTGAGTGGAAACCGTTGCATACCCGTAAAGGTCTAAACTTGTGGAGGGGCCGAGAAATAACTCTGACACTTCGACCCATTGGGATCTATTGCATAGTGCATACCCGTAGATAGTTCAAAAAATTAAAGTTTTTATGTACCTAGTGTGTCTTCTAACTTAGCCCGAAATAATGCAGTCGATGTTGACATATCGTGTTGTACGCAATACAAAACAAGCCCTCTTTATATTGTACTAGCTGTTCCCCGCGGCTTCGCTCCCGTGGGCCACCCCACAGGACCCGTTTTCGGGATTAAAAAATAGCCTATGTTACTCAGGTATAACGTAGCTTTCTATTGGTGAAAGAATTTTTTAAATCGGTCCAGTAGTTTCGGAGCCTATTCGGTACAAACAAACAAACAAACAAACAAAAAAATCTTTCCTCTTTATAATATTAAGTATAGATTAATAGTCACTTTCTTTGCAGCAAACCATAACCAAGGACCGCATTACCGACCCTGCAGAACAGCTCCGTCTGCTGACCACTCCTCGCTCCAACATTCGCTTAGAGATTCTGGTGCATGAAGGTACCTTCGGCAGGGTTTACAAGGGAGTCTTCAAGAAATTGGATACCTATGAAGAGGTCGTTGTGAAGACTGTTACAGGTCAGTTTAACAACAATTATTATAAGACTAGCTGTGCCCACGGCTGCTCTCCCGTCAACTGCCTACCCTACCCTACTTACCTACCCTATCTTCCCTAATAACCTAGACCTACTACCTTGCTACCTACCCTAGCTACCTACCAATTTTTTTTCTAGGTTGATTCTTTAGCGGAGAATATTAACACCGCCATTCAGAAAATGACGTCGTCGACGCCATCTATCGAATATGGAGTTCAACTGTCCGAGTATCTCAATTGCGTGTATTGTGATAATTTTACTTCTTGAACACTTTAAATTCATCTAACTTTTGATAGAGTGAACCGATTCCGATGAAATAAAAACTTAGTAATACTTCAAGTTACGAAAAATTTTAATGTATATATGTTATCTGCATTGGTTTTGTACATTTTGTGTGATGTGTGCACAACTAAACAGACAAACAGACAAAAATGGCTATTGTATTTAGAAATATTTTCGATGTTAGTACAAAAATTGCTTTAAGAAAGAAGCGGTAAGAATAATACTTGCGACCTTCTTGTTTACGCAATTTAAAGAACATATCACGTGTTTATGATTTGTAAGAAGGCCAATAATAGAACGTATAAAACGTTCCAATCACAAACATAAATTTTTAAATAACGCCTTATAATACCCTCCATAAGTCCCTCCATCTGTATAAAACCAAGCTAGCCACTTTTTCACAATCAATAAAAAAAAATAACTTACTAATGAAAGAAAACATTTCTAATGTCTCGTTTTCAGTACATTCTTTATAGCTCAATATGGCATAAAAAGGCATTTTTCTAGATTTCGGTGGCTTTCCGGTGCCGATAACGCTAAATGAAAAGCTCAGATTACGATCATTGATCGTAACTTTACTCCGTTTTTTGGCACGCGAAGTACATACAATCGTGTCATCTAGTTAGATTTATATCTCTGGTTCCAATGCAAGTTGTAATCTCATTTCGGTGACAGTTAATATCATTGTCCAGTGAACATATAGGGAAAGGTGCTTAATAGTGTAGTGTAGGTGTCTAAAACTTTATTTGCGTAAATCATTATATCGGTAATGTTTCATCACTAGAACACCTTCTGTGGAACTTTTATATTAAAAACTAGCTTCTGCCAGCGGCTTCGCCCGCGTGAAAAGTGTTTTATTATCCCAATGGAACATTATACTGCGATAAAAAAACAATGTGCTATTTTAGACTATAAACTATCTCTGTGCAAAATTTCATCCAGATCCGTTCAGCCGTTCTGGCGTGATTGAGTTACAAACATACATCCACACACACATCCATCCACATTTCTAATATCAGTAAGTTATCTTTATTTTTTCTAAACACAAATGGATTTTTAAACACACAGTTACTTCGGTTGGTAGTCCACAAAGGACATACGTACAATATTAAATTTTCCTGAACTCCACAAAGCAAACCAATAGGGTTGACTGTGCTGAATATTGACTATTTGGCTCCGTATTGTGTAGTTCAAAGGGTTTGCTGCGAACTATTTTTGAGACGGAATGGGAGTGTACAATCTCCCTTAACACACATTTTTGTAGCCCCTCTTGTGGTTGGAATCACTCTGATGCTTGAAAGGAACTGGTAGTGGCTGTTGAAATACTATTGGTTTGTTTTTCGCTCTAGCATGGGTTTTGAGTTTTCATGTTCAATTTCAAGCTTAGTGTGAGTTATCATGTTAATCCTATATTTAAATCTGTTAATTTGAATAATGGTCGTTACACAATTTTATAAGCCCTTTCCCATCTCTTTTAAGTTGTCATAAAAGAGAGAAAATTAAGGAAAAAGTTTATATGCGCCAGGCAAGACGCATACCAGAAAAAAACTGGCCAAGTGCGAATCGGACTCGCGCACGAAGGGTTCCGTACCATTATCGCAAAAAAAGGCAATAAAATCACGTTTGTTGCATGGGAGCCCCACTTAAATATTTATTTTATTCCGTTTAGTAGTTGTTATAGCGGCAACAGAAATACATCATATGTGAAAATTTCAACTGTCTAGCTATCACGGTTCATGAGATACAGCCTGGTGACAGACGGACCGACAGACAGACAGATAGACAGACGGATCGCGGAGTCTTAGTAATAGAGTCCCGTTTTTACTCTTTGGGTACGGCACCCTAAAAAACAAAGGATAAACTTAAATACATCATAATACCTCATCGTCTTTATCGTTTGCCCACCTATGGATACTTACGCCCACTTGAACGAAAACCTTAACTTGACTGTGGTTAAATTGACAATGTTTTATGACATATTGTCAATTTAAGCTCGTGTTAGCAGCTTACTCTGAGTTGCAAGTGCAAGTGGGCCTTAAGGTCTTAGCCTACCATTTTCCTGTAACCTAAGTGTTAGCTTTTCTCTGCGGCTTCGCTCCCGTGTATAGACACGGAAACACCACAGGACCTTGAATTTTACGGGACAACAAGGACCTCAAAGGACACTCAAAGTTAGTGAGGCTTTCTATTCTGTAATAGATCAATAGATAGACAACAGAGTTAGTACAAAGCAAGCCTTTGTGTCCAAGGACAGTGGGTAGAAATATACTCGAGAATAAGTAATACTCACATGTAGTTGGTAATTCAGAAATAACACACAGTTTGGACTTGGAACTATTATTTATATTCCAGTTCACAGTAAGATACCATTAACTCAGTACAATATATCCACTTAGGTCAACACCACCATCTTCCAAGCTCGTCCCGACTAGACTGCCGAACTGACTCAACCCGCCTCGCATCCAAACAGTCCAATAATCAACTGTCATTAAATGTGATGTCATTTGACATTCGAATATTTTCTAGGGCAATCAATTTAACAACTTTTAAATAATATTTGATGGTAAAAATCAGTAATTTAATTCTTAATAAATAAAAGATGTATATTTATCTATATGTATGTGTATTTATCAAAGAAAACCTAACAATTCTAACACTGAAATAATTTTTGCAATCGGATTTCATTATTTCTAGAGATTTCTCCGTCCAACAAACAACCAATTTTATCTCTTACTTTTGTTAAAAGCTTATAGGTAATTATATAACAATATGAATAAATGCTTTATTCCAAGAAACAATACTCACAATGTTGATAACAATTTACTTAGTTTTGGAAAACAAAACAAAAACAATAGGTACGAAAAAATAGCTATTATAGACTATAAAATATTTTGCAATAAAAAACATAAGTACCTACTTGATTGCTTTTCGATCAGAACTCACAAGAAACTGAAATCGATACCGGATTCAGCAGACCATAAAAATTGCAACTTATATGGATGCAGGCTTTATAGGAAATTGGCGCTGGTGGCCTGCTACTCGTATATATGAGCATATTTTTATGCTAACAGGATTGCTTTTGATCTCATCTCGGCAGATAAGTAGTGAGATTATTTCAAGCGGGAAAAGTAGATGCATACTTAATGCAATTTTCTAGATATTTTATTGCAGAATTAATCAATTTTAAAGAAAAGAAAGCTTGGTCTTTTATTTTTCAACCGACAATGTTTTAAAAACGTAGAAACAATTCGGACTCAGTCTTTTCTGCTCTTTTTTAGGGTTTCGTAGACTAATGGCCAAAAACGGAACCCTTATGGATTCGTCATGTCTGTCTGTATGTTTGTTCGTCCGTATGTCACAGCCACTTTTATCCAAAACTATAAGAACTATGCTGTTGAAACTTGGTAAGTTGATGTATTATGTGAACCGCATTACGATTTTCACATAAAAATATATATTTTGGGGGTTCCCCATACTTAGAACTGATACTCAATTTTTTTTTTCCTCAAACCCATTTTCTGGAGTATCTATGGATAGGTCTTCAAAAATGATATTGAAGTTTCTAATATCATTTTTTTCTAAACTGAATGGTTTGTGCGAGAGACACTTCCAAAGTGGTAAAATGTGTCCCCCCCTTTAACTTCTAAAATAAGAGAATGATGAAACTAATAAAAATATATGATGTTCATTACCATGTAAACTGCCACCGAAAATTGGTTTGAACGAGATCTAGTAAGTAGTTTTCTTTAATACGTCATAAATCGTAAACCGCAATTTACCAAGTACTCTTAGCCGGTTTTAGTGTCTGTGTTCTGTGTGGCAAAAAATAAATAACACCTCACTTTAGATGCTCTTTATCGAATTAAACGTTTCTAACTAAATACTTTTATCGAAGCGCAAACGTGCGAAAACTTAAATTCATGTTCTTCGTTTGGTACGTACTTTAAAATATTTTTACTTTAATATTTTTGTCCTAGATGCGGCATCAGCAATGCAGGCAGCGTTGCTAGTAGCAGAAGGGTTACGACTCTTTGGCTTAGTTCACACGAATGTGCTCACTCCGATGGCCGCGTGTGCTGAGGAAGCTCGCAAGCCACTTCTAGTTTATTGCTGTCCTTCGCATTCTTCAAATCTTAAGAGGTAAGAGTTTATTGGCATCCATTTTTTTTTACAAGATTAATGCTTGCTTAATTTGGGGTGAATCTATAAACTTTGTAACATTTTCTATGATAGACAAATAAATAAATTATTTAATATAAAATATTTATTTATTTGTTTGTAGTTAGACTTCATTCCGGACACACTTTGCAATTTGATTATACTACTCTCAGATAGAAAAACGAAATCCTTATAGGATCACTTTGTTGTCCGTCTGTCGGTCTGTCTGCCTATCAATACCCTTTATCTCAAGAACGCGTGGAGGTATCAAGTTGAAATTAATATCGTATACTCAAGTTTACAACTCCTTACAGCTGTTAAAAAATCAAACTTTTAGATTAACGCAATCAAGAGATACAACCGTTAATGAAGCATATTTATTCGCAAGGGAATAAAAATCTACAGAGTTCTCGTTGACATAGAACCATGAAATTTGGCAAGATACAATGTCTTTTAGCACAAGTAAAAGAAAAAGCCAAAAACCGTAAATTTGTACCTACATCACAAAAAAATATTATTTATTAACTTTTTTGCCGTTGGTAAACTGACCGCGACTTATGTATGGGGACTAGTTTGCCAACGGCAAAGTTAATTTTGGTCCTCAATTCTGTTTATCTTATCGTTAGAGCAATGTTCAGTGCCCTCAAAGTTTAAGAACTTCAGTAATGTTATTTTGGTGAATGTAGCTGTTTGTACGGAACCCTCAGTACGAGAGTCTGACTCGCACTTGGCCAGTATTTTTAGGGTTCCGTACCCAAAGGGTAAAAACGGGACCCTATTACTGAGACTTCGCTGTCCGTCTGTCTGTCTGTCTGTCTGTCTGTCTGTCACCAGGCTGTATCTCATGAACCGTGATAGTTAGACTGTTGAAATTTTCACAGATGATGTATTCCTGTTGCCGCTATAACAACAAATACTAAAAACAGTATAAAATTAATATTTAAGGGGGGCTCCCATACAACAAACGTGATATTTTTGGCGTTTTTGCTCGATATTAATAACGGCAACAGGTAGACGCTTGAAATATTCACAGAATATTTAGTTGTATATTCTCTTCAAAAATAATTATTATTAAATTAAAATAAAATAAATTAAGGGGGGCTCCCATACAACAAACGTGATTGTTTTTGCAGTGTTTTGCGATAATGGTACGGAACCCTTCGTGTGCGAGTCCGACTCGCACTTGTTTCATCCATTTTTTTTCTAAACATAATCGCGACGCGTTCGTTGATGAAATAATTACTTATCCATAGTGTATATTAAATAAATTCAAATCCCTATACTGTTGTGTCTGGTGTATTATGTTTGGTTAGTAGTTCAACCAATCAGTTAAAGAGAATTTGATGAAGACTTCAAGCCCAGTAGAATTCGACACACAATAAGGCTAAAATCGTAAAGCATGATGTAGTTCTAATTTATTGGTATGTTGTATGTACCAGTTAGGGCAGTGTGAATTCAAATTTGCAACTTCGAAAAACTTGTGCACGCTGCGAAAAACTGCGTTATATTGGGACTTTTTCCACTTTTTACTGTAAAGGTCATTAAATATATGTTTGTCGCCAAACAAGATTGTGTACCTTTTTATTAAAGTTATTTTAGCTTTGTTAAAGTATATCTACTTGTGTGCTTAGTACCAAAGGAAAAGGCACTTGTAAAGCATTTCTCAGGCAATTCCTTCTTACATTGGCAGGCTATGATTTTGAGAAAGTCATAGCATGGTCCCTATAGGGTTTATAGGGTTGCGGTTGAGCTTAAGTTATTGCAAAATTTAATGAACTTTAAAAAAGTGCCGAATTTTATTTGTAGAAAAAACGCATAGTTTACGACTTTTGGAAAAAGTGCAAAATGTCCCAAAATTTCGCAGTTTTTAGAGTGGTGCGCATCAAGCATACCATGAATGCAATAGAAGTTGCAAATTTGGATTTACACTACCCTAACTGGCCCATACAATATACTAAAAATCCAGAACTACATCAAGCTTTTCGATTTTGATTTCTACTTGGCTATCTTTAACCTAGTTATATCTAAAACTTACATGTTTATTTTATATTATAGCTATGCATAATTTGTCTTCGAAACAATTCCAGCTAAACTAGTATTCTCTTCTCTACCAGGTTCCTAACATCTTGCCGGTTGGGCCACCAAGCGGCCCCCGCCACGAGAGATTTAGTGGACTTAGGAGCACAGGTGGCCTGTGGTCTGGCGTACTTGCACGTGCAGAGACTGGTACACGCTGATATCGCCGCCAGAAATTGTGTGTAAGTAGCATATACTCGTAGTTTTCTATACTAATATTATAAAGAGGAAAAATTTGTAGTTTTGTATGTAGCGAATAGACTTAAAAACTACTGGACCGATTTAAAAAATTATTTCACCGTTGCGTTGCTACACTATCCCCGGATGACATAGGCTACATTTTATACCTGTATTCCCACGGGAACAGGCACTACGTTCCCGTGGGGATGTATTTTATAAATGTAACAATAACATTCCGCTATACGTAGTCTCAAAGGACGAATAAAATCCGGATGGCTAACAATCCAAGGAAATGTCGCAGCATTTTCTTTTGCAACATCTATAAAAGGAAATATGATAAATCTACCACCCAATACTAGTAAGAACATGAGTTACTTGTTTGTTGACAAACATGCACTTTTATTTTATCAGTTGCGTTTCGTTGCCAGCGACTTCGCCGTCGTGAGAGTTGGAAATTATCCGAAGGGAGTATATTCCTGGGATGAAAAGTCTCTTATATCTTAATCCAGGACATGCTCTACCAGTGTCCCAAGTTTCATCAAAATCCGTTTAGCTCTTCCGGCGTGAAAGCGTAACAAACAAACAAACTCATATTCACATTTATAATATTAGTTTGTATTTTGACTTATTGAATATATTTTTACTACTGCAAGAATATTTCAGTCACATAAATTATACATTAACCCAACTGCTCAGAAAACTCCGTATCTTCTAAACTCTAATTTTCAAGATACGAAGTTTAACTTGCCAACTCCAGTGGAGTGCCGAATAATTATAATCATGGGGTTCTTTGAAAAAATAAATTATCTCCAACCCAGTTGAAACTGGGTCAAAGAAAATATTATTTAGCGTTGGCAATCATAACAATTTGTGTACTAGGAGCTCGTTGTTTAGAAAGCTAATTGGCAATAAATACCTACTCTTTTGTTGGTTAATTATGAACAATAAATTAATTTTGTGACTTGACTTTAGAACCCAGGAATATGATATTAGAAGATTTTGCATTAAAATTAATAATATAAAGAATAATGTTGTTATAAGCATTCAATTATAATAAAGGATATTGAAAGAAATAAACGCTTTATTATATTTTTTATTTTTGTTTATCTCACTGTTCTTAATTAAAATTTATTGAAAATTATTTTCTACTTTTTAGTTTGGTTTTCTAATAAAGCGAGAAAAAACGTTTTTTCACGTTTTCTTTTTTGTTTTTTTAATATTTTTATTTTTACTTTTTCTTTCAATCACTAATCCTGAAGATCCTGGTAACGATAATGGAACAAACTATTTAAATTATTAAAAACATAGTGCAGTGCTGGGAATGTGAAAGTACCTTCCAGATGGACACTCCCCTGTGGGGTATAAATCAAATGAACACTAAGAAGATTCAGTGCAAAGTATGTATGAAATTCTTTCTCATCAAGGCTGCGCTTAAAGCGGAGCCTAAATATGATAACGGCACACTAAAAATTGAGTCTTCAGTAACAATTTATACGGCAGGACTAGACATCGGTGTGAAAAACATCCGCTCATGTACCAGCTGTAAAATAAAGAAGGAATTGACTACCATACCTATCGAGACCTTCACATCCGAGGAGTGGTTCATATGTAAGTGCGGTAAAAACCAGTGCGCACTCATTGAATTCGTATCACAAAGCGAGCAACTGCCTTTGGCTGCCAGAAGATCAAGAAAAAAGAATAAGCGCGGAAACAAAGTGATTAAAAACATCGAAACCTCTAAAACACTTCTTGCCCCGAGTACCAATGAGAATGTAGGCCAACAACTCCTGCAGGCGCCGCAGCTGGTGCACGGAGTGAGGACGAAAATGAGTGGCGGCGCGCCGTTCCCCACCACCATCCAACGAACTCCGCCTACTCGGGCAGTACGAGTAAAAGACAGCGAGCGCGCAAATGTGCCCGCTACAAACAAGGATGGGGACTACACTCGAGGTCAAACTACTCAAACAAGCTCCCAGGTCGTAGGCAAAGTACAGACTACGCTGGACGCGTGGAAAACTCCACAACCCGTTTTACCACTGCCTATCGTAGATAAGTCTACAGTACAAAAACCAATGAGCGACAACAACCGCACTGCTCATGGTAACCAAGCGACGTATCAACTGGTAACTAGAGGAGCCAAAAGACAGCGTACAGGCGCATCCAATTGTAAGACACCGGCACCGAGAAACACCCATATCCCTAATATAATAATCAGGGATGAAAATGCAATTAAAAATCAAGAAACATTAAAGAAAATCAGGGAATCAGTAGAGAAGAATAGCTCAACGCTCAACGTTATGAGAGGCCAAATAAAAATTAACCCGGATAATGCGACAGCGCGCGTGAACTTACTCACTACGATTGAAGCTTGTGGGATAACCAGAGTGATTGCACCAAAACCGAAGGCTGACAGACAATCAGCGACCAAGATCGTGCTCAAAAATGAGACTTATGGAGAATCCACCGACACCATTGCTAACGAGATAGCAGACTGCATCGGTATTAAACCAACAGCAATCAAGCCACTCGGAGGAGCAGGGAAAATACACCTACTCATTTTTGATGGCAAACACAAATCGAGAGATCTCCTGGAGAACTTCAAAACCTCGGAAAGAAAATTCTTCTGCGCACCCTCCATCAAAGTCGAACCATTTAGAGAAAACCCGAAACATATTATACAATGCAAGAAATGCTATGCATTCGATCACTCAAAACAATCGTGCTACGGCAAACAAGAGGAACCACAAATAGTTATTACCACGCTAGAGGGTACAATGACGAAAGTCTGCAGAAATTGTAGAGGAGAAGACCACGGCGCGAACAACGCCAAATGCCCTGTGTTCAAAAAAGTGATAGCTAGGCAAATGGAACAAGCAGAGGCTAAGAAAACAAAGAGAGAGGAGAGAATTAAACGCTCAGTGGTAAGATTGGGAGTTAAATACGCAGATGTCACAAATACAAGGCAATTTCCAACTCTGCCACAAAAAGAATCACCACAATCACAATCAGAAAAAGTACCACCGACAATAGGCGGTCTCACATTAGAGGGCCTCTTTCAGATGCAGACACAAATGCAACAGACACTGATGATGCTGATGGACACTTTAAATAGGATACACTCGCATCTCAATGGCTAACCACGACAGTAAGAAAATACAGAACCTCAAAATCTTACATCTAAACACCCAAGGAGTGAGAAACAAATTCTTTGAAATAAAAGCACTAGTCGAGAAATATAGACCGGCTATAATTATATTGAACGAGTGCAAGATCGACTTTGAGACACAACAATATAATCTCAAAGGGTACGATAAACTCACCCACACATTGGAAAAACATTTAGCCACTGCCATGTATGTACAGAGGGGACTAAGGTGGGTCGAAACGGAAGTCACTCCAGGCTGGAACGATGAAAACAAGAAGATAGAAGGCGTAGGCATTAAACT
Organism: Anorthoa munda; assembly: GCA_945859665.1. Taxonomy (NCBI): domain Eukaryota; kingdom Metazoa; phylum Arthropoda; class Insecta; order Lepidoptera; family Noctuidae; genus Anorthoa; species Anorthoa munda. The sequence continues at coordinate 7,554,030 of OX243900.1, read as the reverse complement.
TTTCACTAACCACGCAACTGGACAATACATCAAGATCAAAGGAATATATATCCAAATTCCAAACCAGCATCATGCTAGAGAAGAACTGGAAGAGACCCTAGCCGACGAGCCATCCGTCATCATCGGCGATATGAACTTACGCATGCAAACCCTCGGCCACAGCAGGAACTCCGGCCTCGGCAACGTTGTTAGAAAAGCAACAAAAGACGGAATCTGCTCGTTAAAACACGCCAATGCACCATCTAGACCTTTCAGCCAAGGTAACACCATCCTAGACCTGGCTATAATCACACACCAACATCTAGAAACGCAGGCCAAACAGGTAGAGACTGTTGGTTCGGATCATCTCCCTTGGTTGCTAACGGTGAAGATTGAACACAATATAGAGGAAAACCTATCCCGTAACACAAAGAAAATATATGAGGACGAGAAACTGAGAGCTGCATACCAACAGACAATGTGGGAAGGTCTCTGTGACCTTAACATGGAAATCACAACAGAAGCCGATTGCGAGAAGTATGTCGAAACAATGGAAAATGCCATTGTCGCAGCCCTCGACACTCACGCACCCCTGAAAAATTCAACAAGGCAGGAACGACTACCGAAGGAAATAAACGATACGATAGACATTCGAAACCAACTAAAACAAATTGTATGGCAAGCAAGAAACTACAGCCCCGAACTCCAACGCGAAACACGCATTCTTTACAACCACGCTAAGAGAGAAGCTGAAAAGGTCCTGAAAGAATACTCCGAAAAAGGCTGGCTCGACAAACTCCAAGATCCACGGGAAAATAAGTCACAAATGTGGCGCATCCAACGAAACATGAAGAAGCCTATAGTTAAACTTCCAAACATAACGGGATGCAGTGCAGAAATAGAAACGATCGACAAGCTCACCGATACAGCTATAATTAAAGAGGCCAAAATAGCGAAAGACGATGAGGGGACTGAAAAGACGACACCATTCCAACCGCTCGACCCAACGTCAAAAAAAGAAGTACAACTTGCACTGAACAGGTTCAAAAACAAAAAGGCCCCAGGGCCAGATGGAATAAAAGCAGACGCCCTCAAACTTGGGGGAGAAGTCTTCATCGAGGCATTTGTGCCTCTTGCTAACTTTGTATTGTCCACAGGCTACTTCCCTAAGCGATGGAAATCAGGCGTGTGCATATTCCTGCACAAGGCCGGCAAAGATCACCGTCAGGCATCATCGTATCGCCCGATCACACTGCTCAACATCATGGGCAAGCTTTGTGAGCGGCTGATCCTGACAAGACTTACCACTACGGTCAATCGGCTGCAGCCAACTTTCCAACACGGCTTCACGAAGGCAAGAGGCACGGCAACGCAGATTCTACGTACCGGAAAAATAATCACTGATGCTCTAGCCACGGAAGACAGCGTCTCTATGATATCTACGGACCTATCGAAGGCCTTCGATTCAATCAACCACAAGGGACTGATCAAGAAACTTCAGAATCAAGACGTTCCCAACAATATCATTAAGATAATTGAGAACTACCTCGAAGGCAGAAACTTGAGAGGTAGATTCAGAACTACCATAACCAAAGACAAGCCAATACCTCACGGCGTGCCCCAAGGCTCGATCCTGGGACCAATAATCTTCAACTTGTACGTCCATGATATTTGGGATATACAAGACCACATCAGAGGTCTCAAACTTTCACAGTATGCGGATGATCTCTGTATACTCAACAGAGCCACGAACCCAGAACACGCGACTATGCGTGCTGAATGGGCAGCGGAAGCCATCGTTGACTACTATACGAGATGGGGGTTAAAGTGTAACATAGAGAAAACAGAATGCATCATGTTCTCGAAAAAGAAAAAATACCGGCCAACGGTTAAACTAAAACAACAAACGTTGCACTATCAAAAGCAGATCAGATACCTCGGTGTCATCTTCGACAAACACATGAAGATGAACCAGCACACCGAAAAGGTCGTCAAAAAACTGAAACAAGTCAGAGGAGCCCTCGGACCAATAATAGGATACAATGCGAAGACAGAAATAGACACGAAACTGGCCATCATTCAGGCCTGTATATTACCGTTGATGGACTACGGAGTGGTGCAACTACTCTCAAGGTATAGTGCAACGAACCTGAGCAAAATCGAACGCCAATACAGACTGGCACTGAAAAATGCCGCACAATTACCAAGACGAACACCTACAGAAGTGATCTGGGAGATGGCGGACATAGAAGCCTGGCATCTACGCGCCGAGGACCTTAACACCAAAATGTTGCAAAACATTGCAAAATTAGAAATAGAAGATCTAGAATCCCCTGGAGACGCCTACCAAGCGCACGGTGAATTTAACCCCCTCAGGGTTAACCAGAGAATGGGCGATATATTTTATGACCCTTATAAAAAAGGATACAAGCGGTGGCCTACCGACAAAGCGATGACGCCACGTCCCCTTAAAATTAAGTGAAATTAATAATTGTAATAATAATTAAGTAATAATAAGTAAGTAAACAACATAAATAAAACACGTAATCTGTTTGTATAGTCTCACATATTGCGAATAAACAGAACACAGCAAACATAGATCCATTAGGACGTAAGTTAGCTGACTCAACTCTGTACGGCCCACCGGCCACAGAGACATTTTGTAATACACAAAGTAGGCAAATAAATGTTATTCTGATTCTGATTCTGATTCTGATTAAATTATTGCATCGTCATCTGTCCTTGATAAGTGTGCAAAGTTTCAAATTAATCAGACGTTTTGTAGGCGGTGAAAAACACAGATCATAGATCCAAGTTAATAAAAGCGTGTTAAAAACTGAAAGTTATGATTTAAATAATGAAATTTAGTCGGTATTTTAGTTCAGCAGTACAAAAAAAACACAGCAGTTCAATACATGTTGTCGAGTTATGCTAACATAAAATTTATGAGGCAGTTCAGGCAATTTTTTTTTTCGGGCTTTTGTGGCTGGTCCCATAGTAAAAGCTGCTGTTCATAATGATGACTACAATGACTTATTTTCAGGTTTTGCATTATTTCATTTACACTCTGTATACCTATTAGAGCGTACAAGTATTCAACTGTAAATGATTTTGAAAATTATCATTTTCAACATAGGGTGGACGAGAAATTAAGGCTGAAGGTGACAGACAATGGTCTATCAAGGGACCTGTTTCCTGATGACTACCATTGTCTGGGGGACAATGAGAACCGGCCCGTCAAATGGATGGCTCCAGAGACGCTGCTCCAAAATCAGTACACTACAGCATCCGATGTGGTAAGGAAATATTACTTTATATTTCTAAAATAGTTAACGAATAGAATTTAGAAGAATACGATCTAAGGGATGATGATTCTAAACGATGACTTTTATCCATATTTATATTTTATAAATCATATTTTGGATTTATGCCAAGGATTTTTAGAAATAAAATTGTTCGGGATAATCACCGAACAATAATAAACATGTCAGCATAATTGCGACATCGCGCGCTATGCCCTGAATATTTTATGTATTTCCTAAGTAAAATAGTCAGTACGCTTTCGGCCAGCATATCGGGCGCGACTCAACCTCATCTCATTCACCTCATTAGTTTTAATAGTTATCCCAGTTAAGTTACTGAATTATACCTATCTTTATAATCTTTAATCCTAGTTTATATTTATCTCACCCCAACCCCGAACATTGGTCCTTCGAGCCGTCGGAGCGGGATCATTACGCGCGCATCTACTAACTGTGCTGTGTGAGTGTCTCGCTTGGAATTTATTACCAGACCCTGGTAAACAGAACTGATCGGATTTACTTTCCGAAAAGTTCATCATCCTGCTGATCCTGATTGAACCTGGTTTATACGAAAGCATCGCGTCATCTCATTGCGCTGCTACTCCAGGTTTGTTCTTGCAGCCATCGCAAGGACATTTGATCTCCAAAGAAGCCATCAGCACAAGTAAGGTCTCTTTTATATCTTTAAAATGTCGGAAATGGATGACATTTTAGCAACCCAACAACAACTAATCGAAGCCGTAGATAAGCTCTTCACCAATTTCAAGAAGGATGGTGCAGAGCGCAAGACCGCAGAATACTTACGTCGTCGATTAGCTGTATTGGAACAATCCTTTACAGAGTTCCATAATAATCACATGACTTTGATATCTTTTGGTGATCAATCTCATACATATTTCAGTACTGACCAATACGATCAAATGAAGGAGAAATATAACAACATTAAGACTATTATACAAAGCTATAACCCTCTCGCAAACAGACCGCAAACCCCGGAATTGAAACCTCCTTCGTTCCAACCTACTGCGGAATCTCAAACCTCGAACCTCGCATCCCACGCTGCTTCTAAAACCCCTGCTCTTGAAGAGAGTAAAGCTGAAACTCTCTTCAAAAAGCAAGCTACCAATTTTAAGGCTTTCTTGAGAACTTCTTCCAATATCAACCTTGATCTCGTCACGGAAAAATGGGAATTTGAAGATATCCTGAAGACTATACAATCCCGTTGGGCGGCTATTGACTCGCTTCATTGGGAGCTGGACAACGAGTATGGCGGATCAAACCCCAAATACGAAGAGCAATTCACCCATTACGAGGAGTATTATAACAAAATAAAGAAAGACATCAATAAGAAAATGTGGTCCGTTGCGCATATTGAAAAATCTACTCCCAAAATGGAGATAGTCACCTTTGATGGAAACTACAATAAGTGGATTTCGTTCAAAGACCTTTTTACCGAAGCAGTGCACAACAACCCCTCTTTGTCAAATGCACAAAAGATGCAGTTTCTAAAGAGTAAGATCAAAGGTGAGCCCGAAAAATTGATCCAACATCTCCAAATAAGCTCCAACAATTATCCCGTATGCTGGAATATCCTCAATCATCGTTATAATAATAAACGACTGATCTTTACATCTTATCTTAACAATCTCATGAATATCCCCGCAAACCAGCATCAATCATCAAATCATATAAAACGCATTCACGACACTACATATGAGAGCGTGAATGCTATCAGGAATCTGGGAGTCGATGTGTCTTCCTGGGACCCATTCCTGGTATGTTTATTGTCTCAAAAATTGGATGCAGATACATACGAGGATTACCTACAAGCCTTAAAAGCCCCGCGAGAGTTGCCCGTCTTGGAAGATTTCCTTAATTTTTTGGAAACTAAATTTATGATGCTGGAAACTTCACGTAAGAAGATTGAGAATTCCACGCAGAAATCACCCCCATCGCAATCCAACAACAATAATAAACCATCATTTTCAAAGGGGTCCAATTACAAACGAAATTATAATAATCCTATAAAGAATTACTCAACAAACCAAGTTTCGCAATCGTCAAAGTCCAAACGCAAAATTAACTATCGCAAGCAATGCCCTATTTGCGACTCCAATGATCATCGAATTCATGCATGTCTAAAGTTATTGGAATTGCAACCTAATGAACGAAAAAATGCTATTGATAACTTGAAACTTTGCATCAATTGTTTACATTATCACGAAGGCAAAAAATGCCTTTCCGAAATAAGGTGCAAAGAATGCAATAAGGAACACAATACCATTTTGCATGAATCTTTTACGTCACATCGATCAGGGTCAAATGCAGCCACGATTACGAAATCGCCTTCTCAGCAGCAAGAAACTAACACAGTTGCATCGCTTCGTAGAGAACCCTCAGAAATATTGCTTGCCACAGCAATAATTAACGTACAAGCAGTGGACGGATCTTACCATAAAATGAGAGTTCTTTTAGATCAAGGGTCACAGACATCCATTATTAGGGAAAGCGCAGCTCAGTTGTTAAGACTACCGCGACGGAAATGTAACGGCTATATCTCTGGAATAGGCAATAAGGAAAACAACTGCAAGGGCATGATTACCATCAAATGTTCGTCGCTGGTTAGCGATTTCACCTTTGAAACGGACGTTTATATAATGAATAGACTCATAAATAACTTACCCAGCTGTACCTTGCCTAAGCCAGACTGGCCTACTCTGAACCAAATAACTCTTGCAGATCCCGAATTTTACAAAAGTAGGCCTATTGATATCTTATTTGGGGCAGATATCTATTCCACTATCCTTATGGACGGTATCTGTCGATCAGAAGGTGTGTTGCCCATTGCCCAACAAACCCAGTTGGGATGGATCTTAAGCGGCAACTACAAAACGTACCATTGCAATGTGACCCTAAATAATATCGAAGATATGCAGCAATTTTGGGAAGTGGAGGACATACATGAACCTCTAGCAATATCAGAAGAAGATCAAAATTGCATCGAATTCTACCAAACTTCGACCTCCAGACGGGCAGATGGAAGCTACGTCGTTAAAATACCCTTCAAAGAAGATTTTGAGAACAATTTAGGCGAGTCGAAAACAAAATCGATTGCTCAATTTTTCCAAATAGAGCGGAAATTAAGTAAGCAACCAGCTCTGGCATGTGACTATAAAATGTTTATTTCTGAATACTTAGAGCTCGGACATATGACACCCGTTGCGCCACACGTACAGCCGGACTGCTACTTGTCGCACCATTGCGTCCAACGATCTGAGTCATCAACTACCAAATTGCGTGTTGTCTTTAATGCCTCGGCAAAAACCTCGAGCGGATACAGCCTCAATGATCTCATGTGCCGAGGACCCAATTTACAACAAGACCTTCAGAGCCTTATCTTAAAATGGAGACAATTTAGATACGCTTTTACAGCAGATATAGAAAAAATGTTTCGCAAAATCTGGCTACATCCCGATGACCAGAAATATCAGAAAATTATCTGGCGAAACCATCAATCTCAACCTTTAAAAGAATACCAGTTAGCGACAGTTACCTATGGCACTAAAGCCGCACCATTTTTGGCCATGATGACACTGAAGCAACTGGCCATCGATGAAAGGCCAAACTATCCACAAAGTTGCGCTCCTGACATCTTAGAACACTCGTTTTACATGGATGATCTCATGCATGGTGAACACTCAGCGACAGCAGCTAAACAGCTCAAAGCAGAGATGATCAGCCTCCTCAAATCAGGCGGATTTAATCTCAGAAAATGGCGATCAAACTTGCCGGAATTAATAGATAGTTCAGATGCACTTCAAAAGGAAGACTTTGACTTTAAGCAACCGGAATCAACCAAAACATTAGGTCTTCGGTGGGAACCCAAAAATGATCAATTCATTTTTCATCCTATAGAATTTATCTCCAGAAACATCCTTACAAAAAGACAATTCCTATCTCAAATATCTAAAATTTTTGACCCCTTGGGCTGGTTAGTACCAGTCACAATAAAACTTAAGATCTTGTTCCAAGAATTATGGAAATCTGACCTGGGTTGGGACAACCCTGTCCCTCAAGAAATCGCGTCAGAGTGGAATACTATTAAAGCCGATCTATCTCATATATCTCGATTTAAAATACCACGTTGGATTCAAACCCAGGCAAAGGATATCATCGAACTCCATGGCTTTTGCGACGCTAGCACAAAAGCATACGCATGCGTCGTGTATTGCAAAATACAGAGAGAAAATGAAACTCATGTGACCCTTATTGCAGGGAAATCAAAAGTAATACCGCTGAAAAAACCACAATCGATACCGCGTCTGGAACTCAGCGGCGCTCTCTTGTTGTCAAAACTTATGAGAAAAATCATCTCATCCCTATCGAGCTACAAGGTGCATGTTTATGGTTGGATTGATTCAACGGCTGTTCTAGGTTGGTTAAATGGTGAACCGGAGAAATGGAAACCCTTTGTTGCGAATCGAGTGAGGCTAATTACTGAAATAATCCCTAAAGATAACTGGAGTTACGTAAAATCCAAAGAAAACCCCGCAGATTGCGCAAGCCGCGGTTTACCTGCTGCTCAATTAGCCTATTATTCACTGTGGTGGCAAGGGCCCGACTGGTTACCACAATATAAGCCTACAGAATCTCATAATATGCCGATTTATACGAGCATTACAAACGCAGAACTCAGAAAGAAAGAGGCAGTAAATACGGTCATTTTTAACCCCGAAAATTCAATAATCAATCAACTATTACCAAAATATAGCACTTTAAGGAAAGTTACCCGAGTATTAGCTTACATCAACAAGTTCATCGACATTGTTGCTTACAAGAAAAAACGCACAAGTTTTCTTACTCTGCAAAATATAAAGACAGCAAGAGAAATGGTAATTAAGCACGTCCAAAACGAATATTTCTACGAAGAAATATCACGGCTGAAAAGGAATGAACCACTAAATAAGAAAAGCCAGATTCTTAATCTCAATCCCATACTAGACAATAATCAAATGCTCCGTGTCGGTGGCAGACTTAAACATTCGAATCTTGATCCAGAAATGAAGCATCCTATCATAATCCCGAATCAATCGAAACTAGCAGATCTAATCATAGATGAATCCCACGAACTTGTATTTCATGGTGGAGTAAAAATGACTACTGGATTTATAAGACACAAATACTGGATTCTTGGTGGAAATAGAGCCACAAAGAAACGAATAAGAATGTGTGTCAAATGTAAAAGAAACAATCCAATACTACAACATCAAATCATGGGTGACCTACCTCCAGCACGATTGATTCCTAACAGACCTTTTTACCACACAGGAATAGATTACACCGGACACATCCTTATTAAGGCCAACAAAGGCCGTGGCATTAAAACCAGTAAAGGATATGTCGCAGTTTTTGTTTGTATGGTGACCAAAGCCATACATTTAGAAATTGTCTCAGATCTCACAGCGTCAGCATTTATTGCCGCGCTTCGTCGAATGTCGGCTAGAAGGGGAGTTCCAGGGCACATCTATAGTGATCAAGGAACCAACTTCATAGGAGCCAACAAAATTTTAAAACAAGAGCTTGCCGAAATCTCCTATATCTTGTCGGACCAAGAAGTAACCTCGACAATCGCTGAAATGAATATTGAGTGGCACTTTAACGCTCCATCATGGCCATCTGCTGGCGGACTCTGGGAAGCTGCAGTGAAGAGCCTAAAACATCATCTCAAGCGGGTCGTGGGTGAGCAAAAATTAACCTACGAGGAATATATTACCCTACTAACCCAACTCGAGGCTTGTTTGAACTCCAGACCACTGTGCCCTCTGACAGAAGACCCTGAGGATTTGGATTTTTTGACCCCGGCGCACTTCTTAGCAAGTGGCCCCAACTTAACGATTTTCGAAACAGAGCATGACCTCAGAACACGGTGGCACTTGACGCAAAAAATCTATCAAGATATATGGGATAAGTGGAAGACTGACTACCTCTCGCAGCTTTCTACGAGAGTCAAATGGCGACAGCAACAAAGGAATCTCAATCTTAATGACATCGTCATTATAAAGGACGACAACCTTCCACCAGGAAAATGGAGTCTAGGTCGCGTAATAGCGCTGCATCCTGGAAGTGACGGACACATAAGGGTCGTCACACTTAAAACCAAAAATGGGGTCTTAAAACGCCCAGTTGTAAAACTGTCCTTACTGCCAACAAATAAAAATGATCAAGATCCAAATGGCCCAAAGGTTGATAATAAACTGCCAGCGGCGAAGAAAAAACGTCCTATCTCATTTTCAGCAATGGTTTTATCTTTGACATTATTTATGCTGACACTAATAAACACCACTCAAGCATCCTATAACTTCACCCCGCTGACAAACAATAGTGTATACTTTGACAAAGTATCTAATATGCACTTAATTAGAGATGATTGGCATTTAATAGTCTATTATGACACAAATCCATATCAAGAAGGAATGGCGGCACTAACAAAGTATATCAAGTACCTTGAAACCTTATGCTCAACGATTAGAACACAAACACCTTGCGACGGCGTCATGTTACAACTCGAGCACGAGTTCGAAGAAATCAAACATTATGATAATATTGTCATGATAAATGACTCGCTTATGACTAATAAGAAACGTCGGCGACGCGGCTTGCTAGACGGGGTAGGCTACGTTGCAAATAGTTTATTCGGAGTGTTGGACCAACGATTTGCAGAAAAATATGAGAAGGATATTGACCTTTTAAAGCATAATGAAAACCACTTATACAACCTCTGGAAAAACCAAACGTCGGTCGTAGAAGCTGAATTTAATTTAATGAAAAGGATTGAGAATACTATAAACAAACATCACAAAATAATAAATCAAAGGCTTAATTCTCTCCAAGATTCTTATAAAAATCTCGCTCAGCAAGTGCAAAACATAACCATCGTCACTGACTTCATAACCTCGACTTTCACTGCCAACAACTTGTTGTATACCCTTCGACGAATCCAGGACTCAATTTTAGATACAGTAACTGATATTTATAGTGGAAAATTAGATTTTCACTTGATATCGCCGAAACAACTCAGATCTGAGCTAAACATAATATCAGCACAAATATCTGGAGACTTGGTAGTTCCTGTCGACAACTTTAATCTTAAAGATCTGTACAGCTTGCTCAAAGTAAGAGCCAAATACTCTGGCAAATACCTAATAATAGAAATAAAAATACCCCTGATTGAAAGAGATATTTACGAGGTATTTAATCTTATCCCGGTTCCACGCATTGTGAAAGATAACAGGATGATGAAGGTCGAAACTATCTCTGAATTAGCAGCCATCAACATGAGAAAGGATTCTTATTTAACTATCACAGACACGGATCTGCAGTCATGCGTATTACAAAACCCTGTAACTATTCTGTGTCATATCAGAAAGCCTATTCACCACATGAAAGATGATCATAGTCTATGCGAGACGATCCCAGGCACAAGAACTTGTAAAACTAAAACTACCCCGTGCAAGGATGACTGGAGAGAGTTAACATCAGAAAACAAGTATTATTATTTATGCTGCAATGAATGTAACGTCAAACTTCTATGTGAAAATCAAGTTGAGGCAGTTAGGTTATCAGATGCTGGTCTGTTGCGTGTTGGGGAAGGCTGTCTAGTAAAAACAGAAAATTTTATGGTGTACTCAAACAAAAGATTGTCTAGTAAAATTAGTACGACGAGAAATATTATCTCACCTGAAATATCACCAATTAATCACATAATAAATATCACTATGCCAGAAATCTCATATGAGCATAATCCCAATAACTCAGATGACCTCAGGCAATTTGAAGCCATTAAGAGAAGTCTTGAGATCATGAAGCAGAGTGAACCTTTGAGCACTAATATCTCCTACCACGACGTCCACCAGTATACCGCTATATATCTCATCATATTGGGCATCTTGTTATTGGTGGCAGCTTACTGTTTTAAACGTTGGCGTCAAAGGCAACGTAAAGGAAATCGCTCCACTTCTGCAGCAGAGCGGTCTACAGCCCCTGCGGCAACTGCGGTGCCATCTCCACACACCGTTGCTGATAGTGTTGTGATTGAGTGTAGTGAAATTAGGGAAAATGGGCAATCTAGTAGTAAACCAGTGAAAAGTGATCCTAAGCGACTAGCGCTATCTAGTGAGTGCTTACAAAAAAAGGAAGATAGAGGTTCTTCACCGATCTTTCGCGTGTTCTCTCTTCCTGATTTACACTGTAGCGACTCTGTTTAATTTGTAAGGTTACCTTAATCTCACCTACTAACATAACTCACCCTACATAACTATTTTAGTATTAGTTGAACATTGTTTTCACCTTGTTAGTATTAATTTCATTACCCATGTAACTATACCTACCTACTAACCTCATCCTTTTCTCCCTCGGGAGCATGTTCGGGATAATCACCGAACAATAATAAACATGTCAGCATAATTGCGACATCGCGCGCTATGCCCTGAATATTTTATGTATTTCCTAAGTAAAATAGTCAGTACGCTTTCGGCCAGCATATCGGGCGCGACTCAACCTCATCTCATTCACCTCATTAGTTTTAATAGTTATCCCAGTTAAGTTACTGAATTATACCTATCTTTATAATCTTTAATCCTAGTTTATATTTATCTCACCCCAACCCCGAACAAAAATTGTTGATTGAAAGCCTATTGTATCAGGAATCAACTACAATTTGGAATCCATTGAAGATTAATATTAGAATGAGTACAATCCGAAATCAACCTTGTATATTTCTCTTTGCTTAATTATTTTATAACAAAAAAAATATGGTTTTTGTAATATTCTTTTTTTTCCTGTTCAGTGGTCATTAGGAATAACTCTTTGGGAGCTAGCAACTCTTGGAGCGTCGCCATTGGCTGAACTTGATGCTGCTGACGTAGGAGCTTTCTTGAGTGGAGGATACCGACCTTCGCAACCGCACAACTGTCCTGATGAATTGTGAGTTACGTTTCGTAATACTGTATTTATTTTGATGGAGATGCTCATTATGATTTTGATTTCTTTAGAAATATGAATAATTATGGCTTAACAAGTAACTTTGATTGATTTGAATTTCAAAATAAAGAAAGCTAAAGAAAATTGTCATTTAAATATCTGTATACACAGTAATTCCTTAGTTAATTCAAATACTTAAACTGCACTAAGTTTCAGAATTAAACAATCTATAAATAAAAATGATGCTATTTTCAAAGTAGAAATAAATACATTTCTACTTGATGATGCATTTACTGTTCAAATCCAACTTTCAAACAATGCAAAAGAAACTCTCATCAATGTAAATGCTTGCACAGATTTAAAACTCCAATCCGACTTAAAAGCAGCGTTGAAAAGTGTCAACTTCGAAAATCCAGAGGCGAAAATGCAATTTACTAAAAGACTTTTCATTGCCAGAAACTTTTTTGGTATTGATATCGTCTTAGCTTTCCATTTCATTTTCAAAAAGTATTGTAGAATTTTCCTTTAGGTTTTGAGCTTTGCCATAATTTTGTTAATGTACAGTATAATATTTGGCTTTCTTTTCTATTAGTATTTTTTTAATTTGATTAAAAATCTTTTCGGTCTTGAGAACACATTTTCCCGATCAGATTCATCATTTCAATGCTGCCTTTTCTATTTATCAGGTACGGTCTAATGTCATGGTGCTGGACTTTGGCTCCCTTAGCCAGACCAACAGCTCCTCAACTCCTAGCAGCCCTCCATGACTTCAGGCAAGCTCTCAGCACTTACATCTAGACAATTTACCACTACCAAAGTTTCATACTTAAGCTAGTCCTAAACTGTACTTGTCAATTTCTGAAAACTCTTGGCACCATACTTTTCGTTTTCTTCAATACCAAAGTGCCTGCCAAAGTATCAAAATTAGTCGCACTATAATTTTTAAGTGAAAATTGTTGTGTTTTTATTTTTGTCTGTTTAGTATTTTTAATGATGGTTCCACATAATTACATATTTTGCTAGTCAATACAATCACAAGAAATACCCATTGCAGTTATATATGTTTATTTTATGAGAATCAAACTTGAATACAAAATAGGAACTGTACATGCTAACATTAGGAATTGCGGTGAAATGTATATTTTCAAATAAAATAAAAAGGTGATATATTTAGAAATTACTTTGAGACGCTAGGTGAACGTAATATTTAAAGTATTTGAAGCGAATACCAAAGTAAAAGATAAGTAATCGTAAAATAATTTAGCACAAACATAAATATAAAAAAAAATGTACAGATAATCCTGTGTACCAATAGAAATTTACTGACCTAATTTAATATTTATATATTAAAGAATTCTACTCATTTAATGATATATCCTAAGATACTAGTTTATTTGAATTAAATAATAGAACCACATGCGAATATGTCGTCTAATAGACCACTATAAACGTAAATGGAATAGTTAGGAATGTAAATAATTTAGATGCACTTGCAGCATCTTTAGGGTGGGTGTTGATTAATAATATATATATAATACAAAATCTGTGAAACAAAAAAGTTAATCAAATTCTTCTTAGCTTTACATGTAGACCCGAAATTTCTTAACCTATATGTGAAAAAAATGAAAAAACATATTTAAACATGTAGATAGAAAATCCAGAAAAAAATGGCAAGAAACTTTTTGAAAAAGGTGCAAAATAAAATCAGTACCTGCCCTAAAATGAAAAACAATAAGTTACCACTTCTGAAATTGCATAAATTTTAAAGATAGTCGAAAGTAGAACCAAATTAATTTTAAGTCTGTACATACGAAAAACGGATTCGATGCAAAAGGAATTTAATTTTTGATTAGACAAAGCTGACTGCTTTTTTAATGATAACAACTAAAGTTAACTTTTAGAATTATGAATTATTGCTGATTGCACGACTACACTTACGAAATACATTAAATAGCTTTAAACATAACACAGCCTTATTTATAAAATCGTTGGACTGTTAGGCAACGGATTAATAAAATTCTCTATGGAGAATTTGTAATAAGAATCTGCTTAATAGATGCTAAATAGTTCAGACTCTATGAATAGGACTGAAATCAATTACCATTAAGAAGTTATAATTTCAAAGATACCTAATTCTTCATCAAAATGAATAAAGCGTTAGTTGCTAAATATTGGATATTGCTAAGATACAATTTACTTTTATAATATGTTCAGTGCGTTGTCGTGCAATCAGGTCTAAGATAATATTTTAATGTACGTACTTAATAAAAATATATTAATTTTCCAACCAATGTACGCAGATGAGCCAAGTAGAAATACTTTTAGTTTCATTACTCTTTAAATTCAATAAAATTCAGTAAGTTCTTTTAGATTGTACTTTTTCAAATGATACTCTATCAAATTATTATTTCTCGCCAAGTATACGATTTAAGAACTAAACATTTATAAATCATTAAAAATAGTACGGTATAAAAAAGTTCCAACGATTTCATAGTCCCGTATTTTGCTTTAGACAAATTTACCGGAAGACGTTGCGTTGCTAGGCTTCCCACCAGGTGGACCGATTTCCTGGTGAAGGTTGTGGGTTGTGGGGGTTGTAGGTGTTGGATGCGGGACGCACTGGACCGATCAATGTTGGCTTGGGGGAGGCATATGTCCAGCAGTGAACGTCTTTCGGCTGATATGATGATGATGATGACGATATCTGCCAATCTCTAAGGTTGAAAAAGCTCATCTGCATAAACTGTTACTATATTTTGTTCCTTATCCCAAAGTAAATTAAGTCGGTATTTAAGTAAAGAGCCAGAAGGCATAATATACTGATAGGTATTTAGTTATAAAATAAATAAGTTAGTTTTAGAGTTCCTGAGGACTTTCAGTCCGTCCAGGCCAGCAAAAAGGATCAAACACCAAAACAGTAGTTAGTTCATGGCTTTGTTACCGACGAGGCTTCAACGAATTTAAATTTTGTGTCTTTGTGTTAGAATTTAAAATTGATTGATTTATATTTATAGTGTGACCGATTGATTTGGTTCTTGTGTATTGTGTGCAATATATCGATAGGTTTATTAGTAGTTTTAAGTATGTACTGTACAATTTTTTTTTAAATATACGTGTAGTTACCTCATTTGGTATAGTAGATACATATAATATTATTTTCGGTTTGTGTAATTTATACATGGTTTATAAATTCCTTGAAGCCAAAATTCCGTACAAGCATGATAAAGAAATATTCGTCTATTATACCACAATTATAAATAAAAATAAATAGATATTATACTGTATTCAAAATGTATGTTGCAGATAAAACGGAATCTGAGCAATGATAGTGAATTATATTGTAAATATTAGAAGATATTCGGTAATATATAATATTTTTTGTACTAAGAAAAAGTGGAGACTTTTAAGGCAGTAGATGTCGATTTAAAATTCTTAATAAAATAACTATTGGTCATAATAGTTTTATCTGATCTTTGTCAATGTTAAATTAATTATGTCAAATGTTAAAGTTAACATTTGCGGTAAAAATAAATCTTCGATATCAATTCTAGTTATATAACTAACTTAACCTGTTTCAACTAAAGTATCAACTCTATTTTTAAATGTTTTACATTTTGATCTATTTTGTTAAGTTTATGTCTTAATAACATCCCGTTTTAGAGCTGTTTCTTGCTTTTTGTGTTTTTGCATACAAACTTAGTTGTTATTAAATACCTCAGTATACGCTGTTTCTGTTGTAGCATTTTTGCTTTTGTTGAAGCAATTTTTATATTTTAAGCCAAACAGTAAAAATTAACCAAAAACCCTGTACCAATTTTCTTATTATAAGTATGTACATGCTAACTATATTACGTATACTGTATTGAAAACGCGTTATGGATAATACAGGGTGTAAAACTCTTAGGCATTATAATGCATTAGACGTGTTGATTGGAAAACATTGAGTTGCGCTTTCGAATTAGCTAGTAATTTTGACATTTCTGCTATTGTGAAATCGATGTCGTGAAATATAAACGTTGACGTATTTTGTTCAATATTTCTTGTAATTTTATTTAACAATTCAAATTGATGTTCCATGTTGTCTACAGTTTAATAAATTCAATAGAATAATAAAATATTTTTTAGGAACATGCTGTATATGAAAAACTAGAGTAAATAAAACTATGTCATTTAAATCTAATAGATGTCGCTAGATAACTAAATTTGAATATTCAGATAGTAATTAATACATGTCTTATAAACCCCTCCTTAAAAAAATGGGATCTTTTTCTAAAAAATACTCCTCGTCTCTATCCAAATTTTTTTCTCATAAATTCTTCTTAAATTGCTAAAAGAATATTTTTTTAAACATCACCCAAGAATTATATTTAAGTATAAGAAATTATTGTGTGGAGTAATATTGTATGAAAAATGACGTCATAATATATGACTCGAGTGCCAGATGAATGTGATTTTGTATGTAAATGTTAAAATGTGTTTAAATGTTAACAATAAGTGACGTAACTGTTTATTTAGTGTTAAGTGGATGTATGTAATATGTAATCGATATGGCTTCAATGATAATTATGATGAACGAAATAAAAATGTTATTTTATAATATTTACTGTCTTTTATTTGAAATATCCTTGATAATTTCAATAACTATCAATTAAAGCAGTTTTCCTAAATTAAATCTTTTCGTTTTGAAGAGATTGTTATTAAAGAAGAAAACCTGAAATACATGATGAAAATAAATACAAGTTTAACATGAAAATCTACTAACCTTGATCAAGGGCTATAAATTACCAAAGCCAACCGACGCTGCTTAGTATTTATTATCAGATAAACATCACGAACTTCGAAGCCAGCCATCATTTTTTTTTTCTGAAAATGTACAAAAAACATTTATTTATAAAAAATATTCTACCTAAAACAATGGGTTTATCAAAAATTAATTTATTAACATACTAGCTTTTCCGCGCGGCTTCGCTCCCGTGGACCATCCCACAGGACCCGTTTTCGGGATTAAAAAATATCAGCCTATGTCACTCAGGAATAATGTAGCTTTCTATTGGTGAAAGAATTTTTTGAATCGGTCCAGTAGTTTCGGAGCCTATTCGGTACAAACAAACAAACAAACTAAAAAATGTTTTCTCTTTATAATATTATTAGTATATTAGTATAGATATACAATTGAATATTCTAAGAAAAACAAACCTATATACAAATACAAAAGGGAGACGGCAAAAAAGCTCATTGTGCATCAAAAAATTCGTCCACATCGATGTCAATGGGAAACGTGCCCAGAACGCTGGCAGCATTGCCAGGTTGTATGGCAATGCTAATTCTCTGGCCGAAGAAAAGGCCAGCCCTTTGGTCACGTGAAGAGTCGACGAGCTTTGTGCTAATTTCTCGAAAAACTCGATGCTCACTCGTACCTCATGGACCTAATGTTTCAACCCCAAACGGCTCAAACATATAACTTCCAATAAGGTTGTTATATTTGCGCCGTTTGAGGTTTTCTGCACGGGCAGTAGCCGCCCCAGCACAGCCCGCCGTGCTAAGAAGATGAGATGGCGCAAGGGTGTCGACACATGTTGCATCCCACACCGAAGGCCTACCAAACAATGGGTTTATTTCTTCCAGGACTAAAGAAAAAATATCGATACTTAAACAGCTACTACTTTCAGATTCTATTCTATTCTACTTATAATATAGTCAACACAGCCATACCTTGATGAAAGATGAAGTTGAATAAACAAATAAATAGATACTAGATAGATAGGTATTCACTGCTTTCTCACATCTTAACTCCTTTATTAAAGTTTACACAAAATAAGTAACTAAATCAAAATGCCTTAAATTCAAAGCCACCAATGTTCTGGAAGATCCAATAAGTTGCCTATCGTAAGACCAATCCACCAACTCCACCAACCCCAGTTTGTTAAAAACACAATCTATCTACAAAATGGTACCCAATGATCCATTACACGCCTCATTGTTTCAAGATCATATTAACATGAAGCTATGCAAAACAACCAAAAAAGTATTTTCAACGTACTTACTCGTATAAGGTACATCCATTGCTTTAACATTCTAAAGAAACATACATGTATTATATATAGTATATTACCCTTCTTACACGCGTTCATTCGTAGTGGCCTTGAAAATAGCGGAAAAGTACCTCCTCCTGTCATCTCAAGTTTGTATCGTTGGTTACGTTCGTGACTGACAACCGATTTGTCATCCATTTTATCCTTGTCTGTTATTGACAATGTAATGGTATTGGTTCTTCTTAATATACACACAAAGTATCAAACATAACATTAGCAAAATGTATCGTAAATTCGTAACAGAATATTTGGTACTTATCTGTGCAAACTTTGCTCCATAGCAACAAATAGAGAGAGAGATTTATGGTACCGAAGGCCGTGTGTTATGACACAGCTTGGAAGAAGCCTAACTTCAGCAGTGGACTGTATGAAAGGTTGAGTTCATTGATCGAAGTTTTGAGAGTAAAGGAAAAATCACCATGTGGAAACTATAGCCTGAAATTGTTAAGACGTGGTGAGCAATAAATTGCCTGATTTCTTTGTTTGTTGTATATCAAGCTAAAAACATCAAGCATAATAGCAAAAACATCATCCATCCAAATATTATAAATGTTAAAGTAACTTTATCTGTCTGATAACTTTTCATATCTCAACGGCTAAACGAATTTGCAGGCAACACGGCATAAGGATAGACTAGAACATGAATTAGGACAAAGGATACTTTTTATCTTTATATTATGTTCCCTTCGATAATAAAACATATTTTACGCGGGCGACACCACTGGCAGTAGACAGTCACTTATAAGGTAGAACTTTGTAACACCAGTCATGGGAAATGACTGGTGTTACAAATGAGCAGATGAGCAATGAGTTTACGCAAATATTTGTACGGTACGGTACAAATAGGTGTATTACCAAAGTACGTACTTATTTTTTTCTAAAAATTAAAAAGGTTTATTGGTTTGAGACTAAAATCCTACTTTAATTTTTATTTTAAACCAATAAATCTTCTTTGTACTTAGCTCTTCTATTCGATTTTATCACAGATTTCATAATCACCTCGCTGGCAGACTCTAGAGGCAAAGAGTACTAATAAATTAACAGCGCCGAAAATGCGTATAATGTACAATTTCTGTCATCTACAGAAATTCATCAAATCATCAGTCATTGAAAGCCATCAGTTTCTATACATCATTGGTATAAAAACGCGATTAAGTGGAGTGGAATTTCCTGCCGGAGTATTTGTTTCCTGATAGCTACAACTTAGAGGTATTTAAGTCAAGAGTGAATAGGTTACTTCTAGGCAAGCGTGTTTCACCGTCGACCACATCATCGGTGACAGGCAAGGTTTGTAGGGAAAGTGCTGACACTTTAACAGACCCAGCAGCAGTCGCTTCGTGAAGGTATCGGCATTTTCTTCTTGCCGTTACCTTCACGTAGCGGCAGTTCTATAGTTTACTTTTTACATACATCTAATATCAACTTGCCGCGCTTGACTCGGTGGAACGCAGAGCAAAGAGAGTCATTGGCGACGTTAAACTGGTGGATACCAAGATTCACAGCTTGGCTCTTTGGCAACGTTAAACTGGTGGATGCCAAGCTTCACAGCTTGGCTCATCGCCGCGAAGGTTTCCTGCTTGTCGGTCTTCTACAGACTATACTTTGGCGAGTGTGCTCAGGAACTCCACGACCTCATCCCACCGGCCCCTTCTACCATTGGACATCTAAACGCACTGCAAGTTACCTAGTATTTTTTTGTAAAAAAGTTTTTTATTTTTCACTTTTTAGTTGTACCTACCTAATAGGGAAGTAGTTAAGTAAGTACCTATAACGACAGAATAGATTACCCGAATAACATGAAACTTGAATATAACCGGTGAAATGAGAGATCTGCATACCCCTTTCGAGCGTACTGGCGTGATGTTATGTTATGAAATGCTATAAACTATAAACAGACATGCGATTGTAGCAATCCCGAGAGATTTGCCGTTATTTATTGAAGAGTTCTGTTGTATATCGCCGAAGTTCTTCACCAAATGAAAATGGGACCAATTTCGGAATATACCCTTTCAAACAAAAAAATATTTTTTTAAATCGGTCCACAATTGACGGATATATCGGTAAAAAAACATACATAATGTCGAACATAGAACCTCCTCCTTTTTTGGTAAGTCGGTTAAAGAGTGGAACTCACTACCTGCGTTTGTGTTTCTGAACGCTTTCAACCCGAATCCCTTCAATTTACAGTATTCAGGCTTCTTCTGGGTAAGCTCGCTCCATCGTCAACTTTCACCTCTGACCTAGACTAAAAAACCGGCCAAGTGCGAGTCGGACTCGCGCACGAAGGGTTCCGTACCATTAACGCAAAAAAACGGCAAAAAAATCACGTTTGTTGTATGGAAGCCCCACTTAAATACTTATTTTATTCTGTTTTTAGTATTTGTTGTTATAGCGGCAACAGAAATACATCATCTGTGAAAATTTCAACTGTCTAACTATCACGGTTCATGACATTCACGCCTGGTGACAGACAGACAGACAGACAGACGGACGGCGAAGTCTCAGTAATAGAGTCCCGTTTTTACCCTTTGGGTACGGAACCCTAAAAAAGTAGAATAATAAAATAAAATATTTCTTACATTTTGGATATTGGACACAGTGGGTAGACCGCGGTAATTGTAGTGTCAGCGACGTATATTATATCCTCAAAGAGGCTGGTGTATAAGGCTTTTTTTGGCACTCCAGCATGTGAGCCAAATTCTATTTAAGGCCTCTCTATTGGGTGTTAGACTAGTCTATAAAATGATGACAGCATCTCCATCCTCTGTGGATTAATATCAAATACATGAGCAATTTCCGCAAATATATATGTAGAAAAACATGAATAATAAGTATAATTTTAGCAAGAAACGCACGAGACGTGTATGATAACAGCAAGGTACAAATTCTACAATATCATCCGGAGATCTATATTTTATTCTGATTATTTTCACAATTTATTATTCACACAATTTCAAAAGTCAATATCAATTTGTGGAAAATATGTTTTTTTTTTTTTTTTTTTTTTTGGTACAAACCCACCGCACTATTCCCAAACCACAGCAACTCCTGAAAGCCAGAATCAACAGTGGCGACCACCAGAAAAGCGCCGAGGCAATGAAGCTCAACGAAGTCCCGGAGAATGAATTTAACTGTCTTGGATCTCGCAACGAAATTAATCAGAAAAGAATAACGGAGGAGTAGGAAAAAACATAAATATCAAGCAGGAGACAGAACAAACAAGGCCACTAGGCACAAAGGGTCGTTTACAACTGGGATAAGCCCAGTTGCCTAGCACCATGGATAAAAATAAGAATTAATAATTAATGGGTCCTAACATTGTGAGCTGCTATTTGTTTGATTCCAATAAAAGGTATGGCAAAAACGCTTGAACGCACGGAAATTTGTTCTAGTTTCCACAAGGTCCGTATAGTAAACAACTCCTGAGGTAGCCTCTACATTATTCAACATAATATTACGTTCATTCTGCCAAAGAATACACTCCCATAAGATATGATGTGCAGATTGTACATATTCGCAGTCAGATGTAGAACACTGGCATAAAGGCGAGGCAACGAGCTTGAAGGAAAACAATTTACTTTTAAAGTTACCATGCCCTGTGAGAAATTGGCAACACAGTGATCCACCTCCAGCCACGTCCTGGCCAGCCGAACGCGAACGGATGGAAAGAATTGGTGGAGATGTCGGCCCTTGATAGAATTATCCCACCTACATTGCCATTCGGATAAGAGTTCCTGCCAGACGTCAATAGGTGGTTTAAATAATCTAGAGATTTTCTCACGGTCACTCCGCGTTAAAAAGTTCGCGTCCGTGGTCTCTCGTGCGGAATAGTACATTGCAGCACGTCGCTGCACTTCAAGGTCGACCGGAAGTACGCCAGCAAGTACCGGTAAGGCCTCAGTACTAACCGTCCTGTACGCTTTGCATAAGAATATCAAAGCCAAACGCTGACTCTGAAGCAACTTACGTCACACCGCCCCTATGGTGGCCCTATCAGCCCAAACTGGCGCCCCGTAGCAAATACAACCCAAGTAAGTAGCCCCATAAATAGTTTTTAAAGTTAAAAAAGACATACCCCACGTAGATTTAGATATTCTCGTTAAGGCATAGAAATTTTTTTTTGCTTTTTCACCGACTATTTTAATATGATCTATAAATGCAAAATTCGTCTCTAACACGAAACCAAGATAGCACACGGACTGCTTCCTTTTTACGGGAACGTTATTAAATTTAATAGTAGGACACGATTTAAGATTACCCTTCAAAATGAGTTGATAAGTTTTGTGCGGAGCAAAGGTCAGGCGGTTTCGATCGCCCCACTGAGATACCAATCGTAGGCAAGTGTCAGCCAAGTTCTCGAGTCCAGCTTGAGTACTTGATTGAATGAGCAGAAGAGCGTCGTCCGCGTAACCGGTTAATGAACAGCCGCTTGGAAGAGGAATCGCGAGGAAATCATCAAAGCCTAAATTCCATAAAGGCGGACCAATAACCGAACCCTGAGGACATCCCATGGTGAGAGACTTCGACATGGAATGATGGCCGAGTTTGAGCTTCGCGGAACCATTCAAAAAGTAAGAGTAAACTAGATTATATATATTTCTATAGCAACCCCGAATTTTCATTTTAAGTAGTAGCATTGGCCACCATGCGTTATCAAAAGCCCCAGAAATATCTAGAAAAATCCCAATTACGTACTTATGTTCAGATGTATTAACTATTTGCCTAACAGTAAGGGCCGCATCTACGGTAGATTTTCCAGTAGTGAAACCGAATTGATTGTTATGAAATTTTAGATGGAAGTAATGTGTGTAATGTATGTATGTAAAATATGTTTATAATAAGATGGATATAAGGGAAGTTGAATCATCATCTGCCTAGCCTTTTTTCCAATTATTGTTGGGGTCGGCTTCCAGTCTTACCGGATTCAGCTGAGTACCAGTGTTTTACATGGAGCGACTGCCTATCTGACTTCCACAACCCAGTAACTGGGTAACACGATATCCCTTGGCAGGACTGGTAACAGATCTCAGGCTTCTGACTACACGTAACGACTGTCAAAGATCTTCAAATGACAGCCGGGACCACGTGCTTTTTGAGGCACGGAGGAAACTCGGTATGTTGAAATGGTCACCCATCCACGGACCGACCTTGTCAAGCGTTGCTTAACCTTGAAGATCGACCCGTGCGGCTGTTATTATTTAGCCACGAGCTCCTCTATATAAGGGAATATGAATAGAGTAGTTTATTCATAGACACGACTACGTTTTTTTTTTTACTTTTATTGACTAAGATTTTTTTTAAATCAACAATTTGTTGAGTGTATAAATATGCCAACCAATGGTTTCAATCTAACAAATTGTCAAATAATTAACTCCAACTTATTTGACTATTTGTGAGGCCAACAACTGAAAAAAAAAATGGTGTTTTAACGAATTTTGCAACCATTGGTTAGCATATTTAACCATTGGTTAAATTAACTACGGATCAAAATACTGGGCCTAAGACTACATAACAATAATACGTCTTTCAACAAGAAAAATTAAAAAAATCCAAAACCTCCGGCAATAACACTACTATTTTATTTCATACTTTTTAATCAACATAATTTATCTAGTAGTAGACACACTTCGATCAACAATCTATCGAACACGTAATTATGACACGATATCTAGCGAAAATACCCCGTTTCAAACAGAAAACTGCCCATAACTTTTGAACGGCTAAACCGATTTTCACCAAACATAGCTAAAAACACTTTCGACAAAGTCACCTTTCAAACAAAAAAATCTAAATCAAAATCAGTTCATCCGTTTAGGCGCTATGATGCCACAGACAGACACACAGATACACATATACACAGATACACACCAACACACGTCAAACTTACCCCTCTTTTTCCGTCGGGGGTTAAAATTGGGTCGTCTATCTTCTGGGCTGATATAGCCTGTAAACATTCAATGAAAATACCTAATGACCATTTAGTACAAATACGAAAATCTCTAGCTGACAACCCATTTTGAATTTTTTGAGAATAATTTAATACTAGTATTGAACTCAATTCAACACACATACATTGAAAAAAGACCACCCACATATTAATATCAACTGCCTTCATGAACACAGATTCTATACTAATAAAAGCAACAAATCCATCGATTGAGTCATTAAACATTCTCCGTAACTGGACGAAACCTTACAGGCATATATCGCTAGCTACAGCCAACTTTAATTAATATTTCGGCCTCTCAAAGCCAGTTTCTAGCTTTATAAAACTTTAAAATATCCAATGTTTTCCTTCGACGGCGGCGGAAAATATTGCAATTTCTCTTTTGTATATAAACAGCCCGCGGGAGTCGCGACAAAGTGGCAATATACTATCTCGACGGGGCTTCTCAAACAAGGGTAGGAGACAGGGACAGGTATATTTAAAATTTTGTAAGGAAGAAGGGGATAGCCTGAAGTTATTAATTGGAGAGAATTGACGGAAGTGCACCGGAGCGGTGTTTTTGACAAATTCTGCTTTGATTCGGCGATTACTTTCACCTCAACGCTTAGGGGTCGACTCTTAAATGTGACTCGCCTTAGATGGCCTGTTAAAAATGTTAACGTTTATTTTAGGGACGCTTGTATCATATTTTTTGGGGGTATGAAAATAAAGACGTTGTAATTTGTTTTTTTTTTTTCATGCTTGGTTAGGTCTGGTAAAAGGAGCTAAGTGTAAATATTTTTTTCGCTATGCAAATTCGGTTTTTTGATCTTTTCTTAATGAAAATACACCTTGTTCTTCATAGATAAAGTATCTATTTATAATATGGATTTTCTCTTTACTGAGAAACAATACCACCGCTAGGTACTAACTTTTTGGTTAAAAAAGTAATCGTAAGCATAATCAGACTTTTAACGTTCCCACTGCTGGGACACAGGCTTCTTTTCTGTGAGAGGGTAATGAAGTAAAAGTTTGTAAAAAGTAACATCTCGAGATACTGATCCGATTACATTTTTTTTCACTAATTCTAAGCTCGATATCACCGAGTGTCATTAGGCTTCTTTTCGAAATATATCGGAGGGATCGGCCCCAGGAGCAAAGCGGCGGCAAGACCGAGTTTAAAATAAAAAGCTAGTAAATTAAGATTGATTTTTAAAACCAGGAAAATGAAGAACAATTTTCAGAAAGCCATTATAACAATTTGCTGCCTACTGAACCTTGATGTTTCTTGTATTAATCTGAAACTTCCTGCCATGGTATATTCCAGTTAATTACCGTTTGAGCCTTTCAGGTTTCTCGTCAAAGTTATAATAGAGCCTGAAATTAGCGCCATGTTATATAGCGTGTGTTTGACATTTTTCGCTTCGCTTGTCATGTTTCATGCCTGTTGACGCATAATTTTAAATCATTGTAAACTATGATTATGTAAGTAATGGGATATATAATTAGAACCTTTATTGGGTCGATATTGTTTGCAGGTTACAGGTTAGCAAACTGTCGTCTAATTATGATTTAATCTGGTTAATTCACAGCTGTCTATGGCATCATTGACATGTCCTAATGGTTGTCGTTCTCTGTATGATTTACGGTTGAAACTAATAACGTATCTGTCAGAGAGTTGCCTGTATTGCCAACTAGGAAAAGGATTTTGACAGAGGATCTAGACAAGTGAAATTCGATCAACGAAATCGTCGCTATAGCGGTTGGAAATATCAAAAATTTAAGATGATATGATTAGTTTTTGAATTAGATTAGGGAAGAAGGATTTAAAGAGAAATCATCACCACATGGATCGGTCCCATGCGTCTCGCATCCAGCGGATCTCCGCATCCTTCACCAGGGGGGTGACCATGAGCTCTTAGAGCAAGGTTATTGTGAGCATAAGGGACAGATGTATATGACTTGTATACATCTGTACCTTGTTTACAGTCGAACTATGATAGTTTTGACACGTCAGGGTACGGGGGCTGGTCAGAGAGGCAAGACAAATACATGCTTAAAACTGAAAATATGGCCAAGCAGGGTTGAAAGCTTCCATCGACAGTTGCGACGTGAGGATATGACAACAATGCGAAGACCGTTTTCCGAGAAATAATTCTTCGCGTCAAATATCCATAGGTCAGTAATATTTTAATCTGTTACTAATCTTTATTCTAGACCCTAGCCTAAATAATAGGCCTTGATTGCTGTCATTATGAGATCATTGCTAAAACAGATTTTATTACCGAATGCAGGATAATCCATTTGCCATCAGATAACAACTTACACACAATTTCATTTTAATTATGTTTCGACGGAATTATACTACTGATTAATCCAGCAAATGAATGAAGAGCTTGACAAATTAAACAATGCCATCTTTGTTTTATTTTAAAACCCTAAAATCAACAATCATGAACCCGTCACAGCACCTATTCGTCGAATTCCGAATTAAAAACAATCGACCCGTGAATAACGGATTAAAACAAAAAAAAAAGTATGCTGTAAAATTTCTCAACAAAACTAAATAAAATTCATCCGTCACGCTTCCCAATTCAATTAGGTTTAAATTTAATTGATTTACTATAGACAAAGCTATTTTTCAACTGTGACATTTTTCGACGGTTTCATTTAATCAGATTAAGCCAGTATCAGAAAATTGTTTTTTATTAAATTGCAATATATTTTTGAACGTTTTCCCAATTAATTGGCTTTTTGGAATGCAGTTATGATGAACCGATGTGTGAACGTTTTCGGATTATATTACGGATTATATTGCGTTGACATTTTAGAATGATTGTTATGAATTGATTTATTATTTTAATATCTTTTTTTTCTTTTTCTCTGACATTCAAGAAGCATAATTTTAACTTGTATAATTTTATTGACATTTGCACGAAATTTATTGAATTTTTTTATTCTTACTAAATATGACATTCATTTAGAGGAGCTCGTGGCTTAATAATAACAGCCGCACGGGTCGATCTTCAAGGTTAAGCAACGCTTGACGAGGTCGGTCCTTGGATGGGTGACCATTTCAACATACCGAGTTTCCTCCGTGCCTCGGAAAGCACGCTAAGCCGTTGGTCCCGGCTGTCATTTGAAGATCTTTGACAGTCGTTACGGGTAGTCAGAAGCCTGAGATCTGACACCAGTCTTGCCAAAGGGTATCGTGTTACCCAGTTACTGGTTTGTGGAGGTCAGATAGGCAGTCGCTCCATGTAAAACACTGGTACTCAGCTGAATCCGGTAAGACTGGAAGCCGACCCCAATAAAGTTGGGAAAAGGCTAGGCAGATGATGACTAAATATGACATTCTATTAGGTATTTTGATTTCTATTCTTTATTAATATTTGCTTGCCATTTTCCAAGGTAAACTGGACGTCCTATCATTTTGTAACATCTCTTCGCACTGACAATTTGTTATGTATGTATGGTACTCATGTGTAAAAATGATTTGATTTGATTTGCTAGTGATTGCCATGGATCTTTTTGTCTAAAAGTCTGGGTCGCATTAAACAATATCAGCACTCAACAATAAAATAACAAGTACCTCTCAAAGTTAGAAGTGACTTTATACTCATCATTATTTCAGCCGAAATATTTCCACTGCTGAACATAGATCTCCCCCAAGTGTCACCACATTGACCGGTCCCGTGCGTCTCGCATCCAGCGGAGTCCCGCCACCCTCACGTCACCGCGGTCCACCTTGTGGGAGGCCTTCCAACAAAGTGACTTGCTGTCCCGAAAATGGGTTAAAACAAAGTAACGTTTACACAGCAGGAGATGCATTAATGTTTTGGATGACTATGGATGACGAACCATATTTACGAAAAAATATTATGTCTACGGAGAAACTTTAGTTCCTGTCTTACTATATCGTATTACCCAGGAATCGTGGAGGTTAGTTAGGCAGTCGTTCATCTGGTTTGAGTGAAAGATTACATATTTTGAAAAGAGCTGTGAAGATCTTAGTTAGCAGTGAAGAATGACAGACCACGCCTTGGAATGTGCAATTATCTTCATCTTTCGAACTGACCGACTCCTTTACAATTCAAGGGCACCAGTTCAATTAAATACAATGAGTTTGAGTTTATGAATAAATAATATTCGCCTGATCGTGTGGACGCAAGACGCAAGCTAGTAGTCCTCTTTACAAGCACAAAAATAAAATAACAGCCAAGAGGAAACTATGCTCTAGAAGACAATAAGAACAGACCTACAGCAGTTCCTAAACCAATAAGTATTCAGCCTTACATTCTATCGCGAATTTCAGACATCACTCTATCACCAACATAGACTACTGTGTACAACGTAGACCACCCATAAAACCAACACACCACACATACATAGTTGATCGCCGTCCAAGCCTGCACTCCGGAAAGCCACAAAACAATTCCTGAGATCACTAAAGTTGCTATAAAAGTGTACAAAATGAAGTAATTCCACCGGCGACACTGGCGGTGTGTCGTAAAATGGTGTTTATATGAAAACAGTATACCTTTTATAGCATACAGCTATAGAAAATGTATTAGGAAGTGTTGTATTCTTTGGATAGGGGCTTTATTGATTGTTATGGGAGGTTATGAAGGCAATAAACAGGAACTATTTCATATTTTTGTGAGTGGTTTTAGCAAGGAATGTTATGAACCCAAAACTGAAGAATGGGTTTGATTTTATGAGGCTGAGATTTTTCGACACTACAGGTGCACACTCTAATTATGGTTAATTATAGGAAATTTGCCATTAGGTACAACGTAAAGCGATTACCAATATGTCTCAAAATCCCTAAGATTTGTCAATCGTATTACGATCGCTGTAGCGCTAGACACAAGACTTAATCATCGTGATTTAACAAATTATTCCGGGCCAGATGATAATTACATAAATTACTATCCAGGCGACAGTCTTTGGTGACTACCAATTCGCGGCCTTTATTAAGGCGATATATACGCCCCAATGTTAACTCAGTACTGGCCGTGCGCCCGCTCAATGCCAAAATATCAATATTGAACCTCCTTTTGAACAGTTTTTTTTGCAAAATATTATTTGATTTACATATGCTATGTTAGTTATGAAGAAATTCCAGCCATCAATTTTTATATGTAAAAATATTTTTAAACATCCAAGTCGTTTTGGAGGAGTTACCAAAAGTTTCGAAAAAATATCGTGTTGTTAATTATTTTTTTAAATCGTAACTATTAGTTACACGAAAAATCCTTGTGTTCAAAATTATGTACATGAATCAATAATATATATTTATTTTTTCATACCTTTTAACCTAGCCGTTACTAAGGAGTATGCTTTACCAGCAAAGTTACCGTTTTACGGCACTAAAGCGTATGTAGGCCCTTAATTACTGAATCTCTTAGAGTTACTCTTCCTCAATGTTAAATTTTCACCAATGTGCTAAAGAAATCAATGAAGGTCTCGTAACCATTACAAATCAAGACAAACTCACTTGAATGCAACGCCAGCCCCGCGATCATCTGTTACATTATAGACAGATGATTGCAAGCCATACGTCACTTGCAACCGATGTTTCTTCTCGGTAGTGATGCCAGAGGTTCGATTCTATCGATTGATTCGATTTTATATTCTATTTGTTCTGTGATATTTGAGAGCACCTTATGTATACTATTATTAATTTATTTATTTATTAATATTTATTTTTGTTTGTTTGTACTGAATAGGCTCGAAACTACTGGACCGATTTAAAAAAATCTTTCACCAATAGAAAGTTACATTATTCCTGAGTGACATAGGCTATTTTTTAATCCTATCCTGTGGGGTGGTCCACGGGAGCGAAGCCGCGGGGAACAGCTAGTTTTAAATAAAAAAAAGGATTTAGTTCTCGAGTCCCGTGAATAAGAATTTTTTCAGCGGATAATTTCCTTACAAATATCCTTTGACTTCACATTCTTATAAAATGCAATACGAAACAGAATACCTAAGGCACAGCTACTGCAATAATACTGCATATGGTTGAATCACGGATAATAATTATAAAGGCAAGTTGAAGTAAGAAAATGAGAATCATCAAAATTATTCTCGATAAAATCAAAGGACAATGGCAAAAGCCCAGACATTAAAGATTGAGATTAAAATCCTACGACTCTAAATGAAAAAATATCTGGTTTAAGGGTCATGTTCTGAATTAGTTTGTGCAAGATTTTATGTTCAAGAACACCGACAATAATAGATATTCTGTCATAAACTTTTGTAGTTTATGTTTGGGTAACTTTTAATAATATGTTTAATAGGTAACATTATTCAATTTCGTGGAAGTAAAAGGGCAATATGGCATTAGTATTTCCATTTCCCAGTTATTTCAGCATGAAATGTTAAATATGTATACTATTTGGAATGAGAATATTTATTTAAGCAACTTTGACGTACTGTATCAAAAAGTCGTCGTCAAAAACCAAGATATATATTTTTTGTTTGTCTTGGTTACTAGTCTTTTTGCCTATAATTGAAAGTAAGTAATTCATTTATTTCTACTACACTACAGTATTCTTACCTCCCTGCAAGGACACCTACACTTAGACATAAACGCTCTTACAAATAAACGCGGAATAAAGTTATACCAGGTATAACAAAGGAATAACCATACATTTTCATAGGTTTATACTTGGTATAACTTTATGCCGCGTTTATTTGTAAGAGGGAAAGTGTATTGTGAATTCATTTACTCAGTTTTATTACAAAAACAAATACAATAATGATAAACTTAATACAGTCACTACTTGTTACGTGGCAGAATAAGTGTAAAATAGCAACACTCAGCTAATGAGAGTTATCGAAAAAATCAAATAACTTTCATTTAGAAAAGCTTTTGTTTCCGTGGTGAACCAGTTAATGTTATACTTTGAAAAAACGTAGTCAATTAATGGAATTTCTTTCGTACATAACTCATTTTCAGATACTCAAATTTATGTCAGCTAAGATTTCGCCATTGTTTTCTATTAAGAAGTCAAAAGTCAATTACTTAAAGTACACACGTAACAAATGAGTTTATTTCCAGCACCATTACCTGAAAATGAAAAATGACATTTGTGCATTTTAAATTTTCATGCAACACATTTATAAAAATAGACCTACGGAAAGCTTAAAAATTGTTTCGTTGTAAATAATAAAAATGTTCTACATATTGCTTTGAGTATCACTTGTTTCAAAATCCGAATTTTCCATGCAACTCAATATTTCCAACAAAAAATCTTTTAGTAAAATTGTTTTCACGGCAACTGCAAAACGCGCATCGTGCGAAGTGTTTTCTACTTCCATACTTCACACTTCTCTATTTATTTATTCATCTCAGTCGACATTTCCTTTCTGGCATATTTTAAGTAACTTTTAATGCAAGTGGCAGTGGTGTTCTGACAACTTTTCTTGACCGAAAATTAAAACCAGCATTATCTTATACAATATAATCTTTTATTTTAAATTTAGATTGGGTGCAAAAACAGCAACATCACAGACTAATTAAATGCAAACATTATTAACAGTAAAATAACGTCTACTGCCTCTTCAGTAAAACGGGATGCTGCCTTTGCTTG
This sequence comes from Anorthoa munda, assembly GCA_945859665.1. NCBI lineage: Eukaryota > Metazoa > Arthropoda > Insecta > Lepidoptera > Noctuidae > Anorthoa > Anorthoa munda. Next base: position 7,522,154 of record OX243900.1, on the reverse strand, counting down.
TAATGACCTTATCACTCGATTGTCCTTATATCCTTTCGAACCGACACTCGAGTAAAACGAAGTCGCATCACTACTCACGATTTATTGTCCTTCATTACAGTCCAGCAGCCACTTAAGAGCCATACCCAATCTTCGCACTTATCTCCAGAACAATCTTAACATTCTCACCTTTGCAACATGTGTCCTTAATGTTGTCTGTCCATTTTGTTACTGAACAACACAAACACCTCTTCATTCCAAACAATTTTAAACCTTAATCCATTAAATTCAAGGTTCGATTTCCAATTTTCAGGGTTGAAGTTAGGTCAGTTTGGAGAAGGTAAAATTAGTTTTTGTGTTTTAGCCAAGTCATCCATTTTAGGAGAGGGCCGTTGACCAACGGTGACCTACTGTTATCATTACTTTTGTTGGGACAAACTGTAAAACTGTTATGGCACACTTTATCTTCCTTTTTGTTACGGCTCTGAGATTTTCTTTTTGTTACTTATGAAGTTGATGTTTGCGTTAAGTTTGTGGACTGTGAAGATTAGATGTTGTGTGTTTCTTTTTAAGCTCATCTTACTCTTAGGGTATTTTGGACAAAAAATATAAATGCAGTTTATGATAGATGGATATCGTCTGCTCAAATATTTTATTTTTGGTAAAGACATAATCAAACTTTAAAAAGTAGGTATCAATCAATTTGTTATATTATCATTTTACTAATTGCCTATTTCACATGCACAATACCAAAGATTTACGCAATGGATTCCTGAAAACTGCCCCAGAAAGAGCTAGCTTGGATGCTTAGAGACGCCCCATTAGAGATGCTTCAAGAAAACTTGGGAAAAGAGTACCTGGATTGGAACTCTGATTCCCATACATTGATTCGTTTTCTACTAGCGTTATCGATTGTAGATTGTCAACGTGTCTACACCACCTGTACACAACACACACAACACACACAACATACACAACTACAGCACCTGTTACAAAGTAAGCATTCGCTACAGATCCCCCAAATAAGTCGTCACACAATATCAATTGTAACTAAGCTCAACCCCCTTCCGAGTTACAATTAAAACTTCCAAGCTGTTTGTGTACATACTTCTGTTAGTTCTCAACTCGAAACGGACAAAGATATTCGATGGAATTATTGTTTACTTTGTTACTCCGACATTTTTAATTAAGTCTCCAGTAGATAATTTACGCTCTTGTCTAGACTTACTTTGCTTGTTTGAGAGTTATAAAGAGTGGAGTTTTAATATTTAGACCTCTCTTCAGATTAAAACAATTTTTAAAATAGTCTATTCTTTTAGAACTTATCGTAGAAACTTAGGTGGCATGAAGTATCTGAAGGAAGCTAGGGAGTCATTTCAAGTTCATTTTGGCAAAATTTTCACTGTGATATTTTACCGGAACAGGTCTACTGATTGAAAGACTGTATGAGTTTCGTCTAGACGCTCTGGCAATGTGGTGCTGGAGGAAAATGCTTGGAGTGTCCTGGACTAAATTTTGCACCAACGTATTTATTCTCCATGATCTTGGCATCAAGCAGCGTCTATCGGCTATAGTCCAGGCTCGGATTCTTCAGTTCTTTAGTCGCGTGTCCGGACTAGGCAACGACGAGCGGCTTGTGGTCCAGGGGAAAGTGGAAGGAACCAGAGCGTGCGGCAGGTCACCTATGCTATGAACCGACCAGATCAATTCTGCAGTACGTGGTCCACTGCATGAGTGCACACGAGTCACATCCAACAGCGAGGGATGGCATCGCATCGTGAGGAGAATCATGGCGGCACGGTGTCTCACTGCTACATGCTGACCACGACCACTCTGTCAAGAGTGTACCGACGAAGAAGAAGATGAGTTTCGTCGCGCAGAAAGAGCCGAAGCGATTTCATGTTGTTTCCAAGAATTATTTTGCTGAAAAAGCACAAAAATAAAATGCTGGCTGAGTTTTACCATCATTTTATTTTTAAGTTTCATTACAGTTATACAGTTCAAATTACACACAGTATAAGAGGCGCAATTTCTTCTGGCGTCATAGGACGTTTCTACATTTTAGAAAAGTTTCTACCACAATTGTTTCAGAGTGTGACAGTGTTAGTGGCTAGAAAATGTAAGCTCCATAGCAAGAATATGTTTATGCTTGCAATCTACCGTGAGAGAGGCCGCAGGACATTTCTTGTGGAAGTTTAGTAGTAGTTAAGATGCGGTCTTAGGATTTGAAAAATATGAGGTCTTCAAGATTTTACTGTTTCAGTAGTATTGTTCTGGCTGACTACGGCCTGTATCTTTATGAAAATCTTAAATTCACTGTCAGACAACGCACAGCCATAACCTTTATATTTAGGTCCTGAAGCATGCAATTTTGCACAGAGTTTCTTATGTAGCGAAGGTAAACAATAGAAAGGATTTTTTTAAAATCTTCCTAAGAATGAATAGTTAATTTTATTTTATGGGTATTCATCGTTTTTTAACCCACTTCAAAAATGAGGAGGTTCTTATTTCGACTGTATTTTTTATGTGTGTTTGTCAGAACTTTTTACTAGGTAAACTGATTTTGATGATTCCTTTTTTATTTGAAAGCTGTTGCGTCCATTGTGTCCCATTTAAATTTGATCTAGATGTGATGAAGAACTTCGGAGATATAAAACAGAACTCTTTAATAAATTGTACACTTGTCATTGTACGCACAGCTAAGGAGTGGCATTCCCTGCCGGAGTCTTTGTTTCCTGATAGCTACAACCTTAGAGTCTTTAAGTCAAGAGTGAATAGGTTACTTTAAAGCAAGCGTGTTTCACCGTCGAACACATCATCACTTCATCACTTACCATCAGGCGAGATGGTGGTCAAACGCGGGCCTATAGATAAAAAAAAAAATATATATATATATATATAAATGACGGCAAGTCTCTCGGGATTGCTGCAATCGCATATCTGTTTATTGTTTACACCATTTTATAACATACCATCAAGCCGGTACGCTCTAAAGGGATACGCAGACGTGTACAGTTCATGGGGAGTTCATGAGTACACTCTAAAATCACCTGTTGTGTTCCAGTTTCATGTTATTCGGGTAATCTATTCTGGCATAACCGCGGGCATTATAGATATGTAACACAAATAAATAATGAATAAAAAAATATACAACCGACTTCCAATTAAAAACTCTACAAAGTGAAAAATAACTTTAATTTCGGAAGTCGGTGTTAGAAAACGAAGATATAGAATAACAAGAACACCGACTTTTGAAATTGAAGTTATTTTTCACTTTGTAGTGATTTTATTTGTAAGTCGGTTATTGTTTTTGTAAAGAAAGTCGCCGGCTTGTACCGATCTAATACAAAGTCTTTTTTACACTATAATCCAATGTCAATGCAATGAAAATGACGTAATAGCCTAGTGGCTAAAGCTTCGTCCCTCGTGAATTTAAGTCCGAGCAAGTACCAATGAGACTTTCTAAATAAAATTCATATGTACTTTCCAAGTATATTTTGGACATTGCTGACAACGGTGAAGGAAAACATCGTGAGATAACCTGTACTTTATAGTAACTATAAATGCCTGGTTATCTCACTATGTTGTTAATATAAGTCTGAAATCGCCAACCCATCTTGAGCAAGCGCAGTGATCGATGCTCGTGCCTTCTCTTTATGAGAAAATGCCTTAGCCTTGTTGTGGGGTAGTAACATACTGGTATTATTATTATAAGTACCTGGGCGACCGAGCTCTGCTCGGGTGAAACTAGAGAAAACGACATTTTCTAAAAATTTAACCTAGCTAGATCGATTTATCGCCCCCGAAACCCTCTGCATACAAAATTTCATGTAAATCGTTGGAGCCGTTTCCGAGATTCAGATCATACATACATATACAAGAATTGCTCGTTTAAAGGTAAACTGCCGAGCAATGAAAAAGTTCCACCCACAAAATGCCGACAAACACCTTAATTTAATTTTTAAATATATAATTAAAAAAAAAAAAAATGAGCTTTCCCGTTTAGGAGTAATTTGGTGCTATGTCACTGGATCTTTTTCATAGCTCGTTAGTATATTAGATAGATAGATAATCCAATGACATTACAACACCAGTTGCAGAGCAGAGCCATTGAAAAACAGTTCTACTCACTGATTCCACAAGGTATTGTCTGGAATACTGCTACACACATAAATATCCATGTTATGCTTGCATTTAGGTAAACTAAATAGTAAAGTGAAACGCACCCCAGCCACATTTAAACTGCAGGCATAAATCCGGCGACCAAAAAAAAGTTAATTAAAAAAATCAAAATACCCGACTGCTTAAAAAGCGAACTAAAAAGACGTAAACAAGAAGAAAATCATGCTGTGCAGTCGGAGGATACATATTCGCGAGCTGGCTGACCAAAACCAGATGTATCCTCCGACTGCACAGCATGATTTTCTTCTTGTTTACGTCTTTTTTTTAGTTCGCTTTTTAAGCAGTCGGGTATTTTGATTTTTTTAATTAACTTTTTTATTTATAACTTTTTAGTTAACATTTTTTTCGAATTAGGTACATTTAAATATATAAGTGTTATATATTTTTGAAATCGCCTCTAAAAACCCTTTATTTTGATACCCCACACGATGGGTTTGGAAGAAAAAATAAAATTGGCCCCCCACAATATGGCGCCCAAAAGCCGCCATTTTTCTATTTTCCAATTTTAATGTAGCCTATGACACTCGCAAGGTTAAGACGAATCGATTGACGTATGAATTATCAAAATCGGTCAACGCGTTTGGTCTCTGGAACGCCATATAGGAACAAACATACATACATACATACATACATACATACATACATACATACATACATACATACATAGACTGATAAACACATTACCCTCCTTCGGCAGTCGGGTAAAAAGTACTAAACACACGACTGGCGGCCAGTTAAACCAAAAACTGTAGTTCCGAATAACGGACAAACTAATTTAGGGTTGGACTATAAAGCTTTGTAGTAAAAGTCAGAAAAAAGCACGTGCGGTTTCTGTCTAGTTTAATTTAGTGATTTTAAGGGGTTACTGGATGATTCGCACAAATGGAACTCGCACGAAACATCTCACACTCGAGTGTGTGCACAGATAAAATAAGAATCTTTTTTATTGTTAAGAAATTACATTCAAATGCGTTGCTTCCTGGAACTCTCACTAGGATTCCCTGTGTCGTGAGATCCAGGCTCCTTCGTTCCGTTCACATTTATTGTTCTTCATGTAATAGGTAATATAATAAGTTACAGTCTTAGTTTAGTTCTTAATTAAATCTAATCTACTTGTAATTTGCAAGAAAACGTATATAAAATAATAAAAATGTTAATTAAAAAAATCAAAAAACCCGACTGCTTGAAAAGCGAACTAAAAAGTCGTAAACAAGGAGAAAGTCATGCTGTGTTGTCGGAGGATACATCTTCGCGAGCTGGCTGACCAAAACCAGACGTATCCTCCGACTGCACAGCATGATTTTCTCCTTGTTTACGACTTTTTAGTTCGCTTTTCAAGCAGTCGGGTTTTTTGATTTTTTTAATTAACATTTTTTATTTATAACTTTTTAGTTCATTTTTATTCGAATCAGGTACATTTAAACATATAAGTGTTATATATTTTTGAAATCACCTTTTAAAACCCAAAAAAAAAAATTTTGGGCCCCCACAATATGGCGCCCAAAAACCGCTATTTTCCTACTTTCCAATTTTCATGTAGCCAGTGACACTCGCGGGGTTAAGACGAATCGATTGACATAAGAACCATCAAAATCGGCCAACGCGTTTGGTCTCTAGAACGCCACATAGGAACAAACATACATACATACATACATACATACTTACATACATACATACATACATACATAGACTGATAAGCACATTACCCTCCTTCGGCAGTCGGGTAAAAAGCTAATACAAAAAGAAAACAGTATATAACCAAGTATGTATAGTTATGCATGTACCTATATGCTGTTATTTATCCTACAAAAAAAGCTGATACGAATAATTACCAATATTGAACAAACAGATAGCTGCAAGCCTTATTTCCGGAAACACTAAATCCTTACCTTAGTTAATATTTATATTTTAGAGTTATGTAAACTAGTTCGCAAATACCCAGAGTCTTACAACACACGTGATGACATGCAGACAAACTATTCGTTGCGCTTCAAAAACAGACTAGATCTACCCTCCTCCCGCCTTAAATTGCACTCTTCTGGTCCGTATTCTATGTCGATAAAAATATATAACAAATTACCAGAAAACATAAAACAAGTAAATAAAACCAATATATTTATAAATAAATTAAAACAATTCTTAATTAATAAAAGTTATTATACCATTGACGAATATCTGTCGGAGAAATTCAATAAAAGTTAAGACAATTATAGCAAATTGACTCAAAATATAATATAGACAAATTTGAGTATTAATTTTATTAAACATATAGACAACTGTCAACTTGTACAATAAGTAAAATTACATAAATATATTTTTTTCTTTTTTTTGACTCAGAATTATAATATTATATGGACATTTAAATATTAATCTTAGTAAAAATAATGATAACTGTTAACTTGATAAGTAAAATGACTAATAATTAACGCACGCGCATTAATTGACGCACAATATAATATGGACCTTTTACGTATTCATTTTAATAAATATAATCTATGAAAATCATATAAACTAATTGTAATAAATACTAAAATGTAATTGAATAAATAAATAAGTAAGAATAATACATCATTTAACATACACACAGAAAGACACACACATATTAGTACATTTAACCACATAAAATCAGAAAGATGGCAAATAGATAACTTAAATGTTAATTATATAGGAAAATTATTAAGCGTTATTCCTCTCTCCTAGACACTGACTGTATCTAGAATGTTGCTGTGCCCGACAGGGTCCATAATTGTTTCTGTAACTATATTTACCACCTGTATGTACATTATGGCTGCAATAAATTTAATTTGATTTGATTTGATTTATGTTGTGTGTGATTGTGATGGTGTGTATGTATGTGTGATGATGTGTGTGCATGTGTGATAGTGTGTGTTTGTGTGGGTGTATGAAATTAAATAGTGTGTTGGTGTTGAGAGTGTGTCTGATTGTTATACCTGAGAATGTATATTACTATGTGGAAGTTTGTGATATAGAATAATAAATGCACAATTTGTGATCTTAACTTTTTAACCTAATGAATGTATGCGTTTTAGGGCACGACATGTATTTACAGAGCAGGGCAGTAAGCTTTTGATGTGTTCAATTTCAATAATATGTTATGCAATTCAGTTTGCTTAGACCAGTCCTAGCCTTTTCTCAGTCACAACTGTGTGTTTATCTGTGGGTGCAGGTTTAATTGCATAACATATTATATTATCATAAAATAATTGAACAACTTAAAAGTTTACTTTCGAGCTATGTACTTTATATATTTTATCTGTGCACTTACAAATACTTCGTGCGAGTTCAATTCGTGCGAATCATCCAATAACCCATTTTAAGGTTTGATTTCGGTGCAAAAGTGTTTAGTTAACACGGACATAGTTGCGTGAGAGTTGAGTAATAATATAACAAATGTAATTAATACACTAAAATAGAAATTAATAGAGCAAATTAAATATAGCCCAAAGACGATGAAATAGTAGTTGCGTTGTCCAGTTTAGTTGCATTTAATTTAGATTAAAATAATATTAATAATTTTACATTTTCTTATTATTACACTGAAATCAAATTAATTATACCAAAGATGATGAAAAGAGGTCGGCTCTTAAAATAGTTATATTCATAATAAAATAAAGACACTGCAATATACTATTTTGAGTGTCTTTTCTTTTAACACGGCATAATATAATATTAATAGTAATTAATATTATTAAATTGTTATAGAACCGAGAAATGGTGAATTCCATGTAGAAATAAACATTATATTAAAAATATTTTCCTACATTCAATCCCATTTCACAACCGATTAGGCCAAGAGCACTTCCAGCACAAAAAGCGCTTTAATAAAAAATGTGATCAAAATACTAAGCGTATTATTTCGGCGCTGAAAGCCACCGGATATGAGAGAGCACGGCTTTAGAGCTCACAACTTCCGGTCGCCATGCTAGTGCCTTTCTATGGTGCCTCTCAAAAGGCAACACGTGCAGATTCTAGTTTCTTTGTGCCTTTTTTTTAATTTTGAATGGTGGTCTTTTTTTCGCTCCAATTCTCTGTATTGCAGTCTGCCTTAATTTTTTTGTATTGGCCAAAAGGATTTTTATGAAACGCTTTTATGAAAAATGTTTTCGCTTGCAATTTTTTTTTTGTTCATTTATGTCTGGTGGTTCTTTGTTATGGATAGCTGTTGTTGGTCAAAGAGCGCACTGATAGCTAATTCTGTGTATTTTAACCGACTTAAAAAATGTAGGATGATATGTTTGAACGATGTTATCCGTCGAAAAGAAAGAAAGAAAAAAAGATTCTGTGTGTGTGTCTGTTGGAGACTCTTTTTAGGGTTCCGAAGTCAACAAGGAACCCTTATAGTTTCGCTCTGTCCGTCTTTCCGTCCGCAGCTTAGCTCAGAGAATCTAAGTACTGGAAAGCTATTATTTGGCATGTATACACATATTAATAATTCCGACAAAGTGGTAACATAAAATCATGAAAAATATTTTTTTCGGGTACCTCCCACAGACGTAAAGTGGGGATGTATTTTTTTTTCTCATCTATTCCATGGTGTGGGGTATCGTTGGATAGGCCATTCAAAAATATTATGGGTTCGTTGAAACCATTTTTCGATTCAGAGATTCGTTTGCGTAAAATTAAGCTTTAAGTTGCAAATTTATGTTAGAGTCAAGTGTCCCCCCCCCTGCCAGCGAAATGGTTGCTCTTGGCTATGTGAAAAAATTCACGGCAGTAGTAAATATAACGAAATTAAAAGGAAAATTATCACGGATAACAAGGCTTTACAAGTTTAGGAGTAATAGTCGACCAACTTATAAAATGTACTTGGAACAGTAAAAATTTTGTACAAATGTTATTGAAAATTTACTTAAATAAAGTTGATGGCTGTGTAAAACAGAGTAAATATAATGCTTACGAACCATGTAAAAATATACAAAAATGAAATCATACCAGGCTTTACAAGTTTACGAGTAATAGTCGACCAACTTATAAAATGTACTTGGCACAATCAATTTTTTGTACAAATGCCATTGCAAAATTACTTAAATAACGTTGTTAGCTGTGTAAAACAGATAGTAAATTTATGCTTATGAACCATGTAAAAATATACAAAAATAAAATCATAACATCCTTAATAATAATGATTTCCAAACTAATAATGTTTATTGCTCGAATAACGCATTGGAGTGGCCGGAGTCGTTGGCAGTACTAGTCCGTAGTCCATACGGCACATGCGCGCGGTGGAGTCTATTTTGTGCAGAAGTATTTTCGGCGTTTTGTAATTAAAAAGTAAAGTCAAATTAGATTCGATTTCCAAGCAAATTACTCATTTTCTTTTGTCGATATCCTTCTATAAAGTCAATATTCAACCCGACTTCATCACTAATTGAGTAGCGTAAAACTTTGCATAATGAAATGGTGAATACCGCAGATAATAGGATATTAGGAACTTCGGAACCCTATTACTGCGCGTGGCCCGACACGCACTTGGCCGATTTTGTTTAAGGTTCCGTAGTCAACAAGGAACATTATAGTTTCGCCATGTCCGTCTGTCCGGCCGTCCGTCCGTCCGCAGCTTAAGCTAAGCAAATTAGGCATTACAAGTTTACAAGTAATAGTCGACGAACTTAAAGAATGTACTTGGAAAAGACGTCAGTGCCAAGTCAGACTCGCACTTGCCGGTTTTTAGGGTTCCATACCAGAATGGTAAAAAGGAACTATTAAGGTGCGACTCAGTCTGTCCGTCTATCGCAACTGGATATCTCAAGAACTACTACTGCTGTCAACTTAAAATTTGGACTTTATTTTTCAGGCCGCATAGTTTTTGACTTTGGCGAAAAATATAAAAAAATACCGGTCCAGATTTTTCTCTATGCAACCATCGAAGTTATGGGGGTTATCTCCGAAGTTTGCAAAGAGAAAAATCTGGAATTAGTCTATATGATAGAAGTGTATGTAAAGATTACAGGAAAAGTAAAACGATGTCTATAAATAACACACTTTTTCAGGAATCATCAACAAAAATGTTTCCTATTTCAACCAACTTGAAATTGCGGTTTGGTACGGAACCCTAAATGTGCGAAGTCTAACTCGCACTTGGCCGGTTTTTTATCTATTTTGTCTACAATATTGAAAATTAATAAAAACCTAAAAGAGAATAATACAAGAGTTGAAGCTAAATTTAGTCATAAAAATTATTACTTAGATCAAAAGGTGTCTAGACCTAACATTAAAACAAAGATTTTAACAAAATTAATTTTCCTGTCACGATTCAGGCACAGCTCTAATAAATTAACAATGTAATTGTCAACCAGTTTGTACCAATAAAATACTAATTAGCACGGACTGTAATAAAGTTATTTACGCACTAAATTAGAGGGCGGTAAATTCTAGTTTATTTCGACAAGATTTTAATAGATTCTGATCAGGTACCGACAGAACAGGAATAATTGAGTTCATAGGATATTAAAAAAAGTATTAATTCGTTGTCATTTGAAGATATTTTAGTAGTTTTTATGTTTGCAAAGACTTTAGTTTTAACGCTGTTAATTCTTACTTAATATACTATACCAGATTCATAGAAACTCTTTGTTGTTGTTAACTTTTTGTTTTTTGTTGCCTAATTTATTATTGTGTGTGCCTTATAAGAAATTTATTTACATTACCCTTACTTAGTAAGAGTACTAAGTTGTTACACAATACTTCAAATAGGCCAATACTGGAGATAATAACCTTGCTTTTTTAATTTTTTTGCCGTGTTTTGCGATAATGGTACGGAACCCTTCGTGCGCGAGTCCGACTCGCACTTGGCAGGTATTTTTTAACGCAACATATTGGCAACAAAGAAAGCCCAATAGGAATCCATATTTGAATTGGATTGTGATTGTAATTTTAATGTTAATTTTGATAAAGTCGAGACTGATCTTGATTTTAATTTCAACTTTGTGTTTCGTTATAACTTTAATGCTCATAGTGATTATAATTCTGATTGTAATATTTTATTTGATTTTAATTTTCATTTTATTATTGACTGCGATTTTAATTTTATTAATGAGTTTATCTTAATTTTGATTATGATTTTGATTTTAGTCTGGGATTTTTATTAAATAATTATTTGAATTGTGATTTTAATATTAATATTAATTGGATTGGTGTCTGGTTGATTGAATTGTGTAACATAACGGAAAAGGTCACTGGCCCCTGAAACACAGGTGCTGTTACCTAGCTCAGGGGTCAGGGTTTCACTCTTTTTTGTAAAATTTAATGCTAATAAACTATTTATTATTATATTGCACTGGCTATTTGCAATGATCCTGGCTCTTTTTAAACTGCTGATCCGGCTTTGATTTCAAAACTACCACAACATCCGAAACATCGTCCTTTCGTCCATATATCTCAAGGAGTACCTACCTAGACACGTACATCTCCCATAGTAAAATTTATGAGTGGTTCCCTCGGTCAGGGGCTATCAATCCTGGTTAGGAAGTAATAGCGGGCGCATAGGACATTTGTCACAAAGTCACTGTTATTAGCTGGTCTCTGAAGATGAGGGGAGTAGGGGTTTGTCAAGCACACTGAAATTAAAAGAGATAGGAGGATATTCCCTGCAAAGAAAAAAACCGGCCAAGTGCGAGTCGGACCCGCGCACGAAGGGTTCCGTACCACTATCGCAAAAAACGGCAAAAAAATCACGTTTGTTGTATGGGAGCCCCACATAAACATTTATTTTATTCTGTTTTTAGTATGTGTTGTTATAGCGGAAACAGAAATACATCATCTGTGAAAATTTCAACTGTTTAGCTATCACAGTTCATGAGATACAGCCTGGTGACAGAGGGACAGACAGACAGACGGATCGTGGAGTCTTAGTAATAGGGTTCCGTTTTTACACTTTGGGTATGGGACCCTAAAAAGATTCCTTTAAAAATACGTATTACCAGCACCAATTTCATTTTCATACTGGCAATTTTTTCCTATTGATTTTCTATTTTCTTTAAATGCAAACACGGTATTCTGTCATGCCGTTTTATTTACTTATACATGCAGTTTAATATTGACGAATGAATTACCAATATCTTGATGTTAGTTTACAATTCGTCTATCATATGTAATTGACATCATGAACTAAATAGAAATACAACAAAAATGTTAGGGATTACCTATCTGATATCTATTGGTGCCGCTGTTTTAATAATGATACCTCATTTTTCTAAAATCCATCCTGCCGTGTAGGTTATTTATACGTTGTTTCAATGAAATATATAGACATTACATACATTCTCTCGAAAAACACTACCCTCGACTGAGGCAATCGAATAAAGAGTGAACAAGAGCGAAACGTGAAAAATCAAAACTCATGTAACAAAACCGAAACGTATGAAAATGTATACAGCCTGCCGTTTCTCCTCAAATCTCACAACCATAAATCTCTTCTACATACGATAGATACACGTTACCGAAACAGCCATACGGAACCCATCCAGCCGTTCACAGGACCAATAGTCGTTACACCATCAGAAATCTACAGCACTTTTTTTGTCGTGTCCTATACTGTGCCGTCCTATAGTTAAGAGTTCACTATATGGCATTTGGCCGATTTTAAGTTTGTAACACACCCGTAATCAGCAAATAATTCTACATCGATCTCTCTCGAAAATACTGCTTATTTTCTACCATCACCAGATTCCGATTAAAAATAAACCACATTTTTGGTAAGATTAAGTAATTGATCTAACAATGTGCCTATTAACCCTGTAAAGCAAAATAATTATATAAATATTTGTAAAGCTGCATGGTGGAGCGAGTCAGTCATACACACCTTAACGTCCTAACGACGGGGTTCTATAACCGGAACCGTCAGCCGGGACTGGTCTGCTCGCACTGCCATGCATCTTCCCCGAAAGTGTACCAATAGATATAAGAAAACATAATAGTAAATAACATAAGCAGTGTATCAATAGAAATAAGTAACAAAATAGTTAATAACATTAAGATAAGTAGTAAATAGAAACTAAAATTGTAATGCCGGTGTGTGATACATACATATATATAGTATTTAGTGAGGGATGAACTCACGTAGACTTAAGTTAGTTAAGTAAGCCCAAAAATTATGTCTGACGTAGGAGTCAGACAATTGTAACTTTAAAGAAAAAGAAATAAATAACAAACAAACAATAAACACTATAAAAAAGATCGCGGTGTGCTACATGTCCGCGGTAGAATATTGAAATAAAAAAATAAAAATAAACAATGTGCCTATTCAAAAGTGCGCAATCATAGCAATTTTTTCACACCGTATACTCTCGCCTAATTATGATTTATAGTTGATACACACCGATGACATCATAAATACTGCTGGAAAACAATGGATAAAAGATGCTGCCGATAGAGATAAATGGAACAAGCTGGAGGAGGCCTATACCCGAGAAGGGATTCCTATCCCTAATAATTAGATTAGTCATGTAAGAGTTGAGAGCAGTGGTGGCCCAGTGGTATCGGCCGCGACTTACAAGTTGTAGGTCGTGGGTTCGAGCCCAGGCAGGCGCTTTGTGTAAATTATTTCATCACCACTGCTCTCAAAACGGTGAAGGAAAACATCGTGAGGAAACCGGCATGTCCTAGAACCAATAATTCGAAGACATGTGACATCCACCAACCCTCACTGGGCCCGCGTGGTGGATTACGGCCCATTCCCTCTCACAGAGAGGAGGCCTGTGTCCCAGCAGTGGGAACATTAATAGGCTGATGATGTGATGTGTGTAAGAGTTTAGATTAGATAAGTAATAAATAGAAAACAGATAGTAGTAAGTTAGTGTTATATATCTAATAATAAAGTGTAAAGATATAAATGTTTTTTTTTTTTTTGTAACTAAATGAGGATAAGAAATTAAGGGCTATTTTTATTTATTTTAATTTTATTTACGCACCGTTTTTTATTAATTCCTGGTTTTCCGTCTAAGTATAACGAAAAATATGATTTTGTCAGATAGTGATACTTTTACCTAAAAAACGGCAGCACTGGTTTTGTTACCTTCCACTGCGTCCCTGGTATAGTCGCAGTAAATCTAAAAGCTAACAAAACGTGCAATGTGCACTTTACGGCCGGAGTGTTGCCCATAGAGTCGATAGTAAAATTCACGATACGACTCGTGTGTAAACGCAGACTGACTGTTGGTCCGCGGTCGATAAAGTAAATTTGTAAATAGGGGTGGAAATAAAAGCGTAGAAAAATGTTTGGGAAAACACAAATGTAGAAAGAGGTCTCAAGATGTTGATAAGTGTTGATAAATCAATCTACGTATACCAAATGTATTTAATTGCTACAAAATATAAATAATTTATACCACTACTTATAATTTAAGGAGCGTCCTCACTGGGAGCATTCGTTCGTGAGCATTTGTAAACAAGCAATCGTAGGCGACAAATGCTTCCCAGCAAGCCCAGCAATTGCGTTCGAGTAAAACTATGAATGTTCCAGGCGAACATTCCCTTGCGAGCTTGGAGCATTCGAATACGATCTCGTTAAATGTCATTCATTTCAAAATGTCGGATAGAGCGGTTATGGCTGCAGCATTTTTGTTTTTTTTTTATTGGCCTCGAAGGTCACGAACACTTAAAATCAAGAAACTGTTCCTTGCTTTACAAGTGGCCAGTAATATTCCTACATACATACTCATTCATTTCATCATCTGAGTACTCGCTTTCGAGCGTTTTATTTGCGTGAACGTTCGAATGCGAGCCGTTTCTGCGAAAATCGTTGCGACGTCCACACTAGCCGAAATTCGCGCTTGCGTGTACGCTTTGTAACGCTCGGCTCAACGTCCACACCACTCGAATATTCGACGTCGAATGCTCATTACAAGTGAATGCTCTCAGTGAGGACGCTCCTATAAACGAAGCAATGAAACGCCCAGATACAAATCCTTAATTACCATTTGTCGTAAATCGAATCGATAGCGTCCCATCGTATTTAGACATTTTCCCATCTTTATTATTTTGCTATGAAAGGACTTGGTGGAGGTATAGTGCACTTCTAATACGGTATACTACAAAGGATCATGACTGTCACCACCATCTGCATACCTCTTTTTACCCGACTACGGCGAAGCAAAAGGGAGAGTTATGTTTTTGACCGGTATGTGTGTATGTAAGTTCATCTGGTCCCTCCTAACTTCTATACTATTTATCATAATTTGACAAATGAAATGTCGTTTGAAGCGTCTTGTTGGTCCGCTGGCTATGTGACGTTGAATTTGGCGCCTTCACTTCGCACGAAGCGAAAAACAATTTTTTTTTTCGCCTTATCCCATCATGTGTGGTATCATTGAACAGGGATTTTAAAATGAAGGCAGGGTTTGGTACATCATATTTTTGTCAAGCCTACCTTTTGCGAGACATATCCTGTGAAAGTCATGAGTACGATTTTTTTATCCGACTACGGCATTGCAAAGTATTTGTTGATCGATATGTTCATTTGTACCCTCAGACTCTGCAAAAACCCCAAAATACTTTAAATAAAAAATAAGTTCAAAAACTAAAACCCGACTACAAATAAATCACGCTCTAAAAAGTATGAAACAAGAAAATGATCTCGTAAATTTATCGTGCTCGTATGCCAATACGAGCACGATAAATTTACGAAACGACACGACAATTACTACCTACTATATATTTTCATTTATTTTCTATAATTTTTTCCATTCTCAGAGGAGCTCGTGGCTAAATAATAACAGCCGCACTGGTCGATCATCAAGGTTAAGCAACGCTTTACGAGGTCAGTCCGTGGATGGGTGACCATTTCAACATACCGAGTTTTTTCCGTGCCTCGGAAAGCACGTTAAGCCGTTGGTCCCGGCTGTCATTTGAAGATCTTTGACAGTCGTTACGGGTAGTCAGAAGCTTTATATGTGACACCAGTCTTGCTATGGGGTACCGTGTTACCCAGTTACTGGGTTGTGGAGGTCAGATAGGCAGTCGCTCCATTTAAAACACTCGCACTCAGCTGAATCCGGTAAGACTGGAAGCTGACCCCAATATAGTTGGGCAAAGGCTAGGCAGATTGATTTTTTCCATTCTCAGAATACCAATATTAATTGCAATCCAAATAAGAATCCATCAGTATTTTCAAGTTGTTTTGGAAAAACAATCAAACAAAAATGTTTTCAACACTAAATATTACTTTACTTTACGTGCTATGGAAACAGAAGACTTCAAAACAATACCAATCAGCCACGCAGCAAAAGAAGCCACACGCAGCTTAGAAATATGATATTTTGGTTCCAAAGCCCCTGTTATGAAACCTTGTCAGTCCTTTAATAGAATGAGAATATACAAGACCGCCCTTTGTAGTAGAAAAGACTTACGTCTTTAAACCTGGCTGTATGAAACGAAGATCTTAGATTTGTTATCCGGTTTTATAAATAGCAATATTTTATAAGATACCGAAGCTACTCGGATACTGATAACTAATGTTTTGTGATATTATTTTTGACTTGAAATAGGCAGGTCATCGAACATTCATCGAAAAAGATAAATATGGTTTCAAAATTTCTGTAGTATAATAGTAGCTTAACATATTTAATCATAGCATAATGAAAAAACCTTGTGTGCAGAGAGTAATTGCAATAAATAAATAAATAATAATGACATGCAGATTTTTGATAAGTATACAATTCAAGTTATTTTAATTTAAACTGAAGGAATTATTTTAAAGTATAGAAGGAATTCTCTATTAACTGCGAAGTAGTATTAAAGTATTAGTATATTAGTATTCAATCTGCTGTTGGACTAAATCTAACTGAAAATTTGTATTTATTATTTTAGATTTGTGGTTTTATTGACCAGAATTTTACGTGACTGATAATATTTTTCTCTATGTATATCAGTAAAAGGCTGACTTATATCAACATAAGGTGTCGTTGTTAAACTCAGGACGTAGTAAACCACCTAAAAGAACGGTAAACCCTTTACCTACATCTCGTGCAAAAACCCTCTCGACATGAAGATTGAAAATGACACAATTTCATCCAAGACCTACATCAGCAAAAACAAACAGAGTTATGACAGTGCTACGTCAAAATATGGCGACAATTTGTCTCAGGAAAGTTGACGAAACTTGCGTACGACGACGTGATCGATGCGTTACTACGGAGGTGAAACAGGGGGCAGTCATCAGTATTACTTTGGGCCACGGAAAGAGCGATGGATGATTTGACAGAGTACAAAATATAAAGTGCACAAAGATGTCGGATGCGTGTTGAATAATTGTCTTCTGTAGTCTTGTGTTTTTTTCAGCTTTAGTTAAGTTTGGTCTAAATATTGGTTTACCTTTCTCAATCAAGCACATTGACACCACATTTGTAGTGAGTAGAAAACCTGGGCCCGAAAAATTATTTTACGTCATCACCTTCTTTATTATCATTTCATCTGAAACGTCCGTTACTGGATACTGTCCTCTCTCAAAAGTGACCCAACGAACGATCCTCTGCTAGCACCCAGCGGATACCCATTACCTTCACCAGACACTCTCTCTATCCTTATTAGGCTTAAAGGATCACTTTGTTGTCCATCTTTCTGTCAAGACCCTTTATCTCGGGAACGCGTGGAGTTATCGAGTTAAAATTAATATTTTATACTCTTGCAGCTGTAAAAAAAACAACTTCTAGATTAACGCAATAAAGAGATCCAGCCGTTAATGACACATATTTTATACTCGCAAGGTAATCGAAATCTACAGGGTACTTTCCGTTGACCTAGAATCATGCAATTTGGCAAGAAGCAATGTCTTATAGCACAAGTAAAGGGAAAAATCCTGTACCTATTCCAAAAAAAAGGATTATTAACTTATATTGTAAGTTGTTAAACTGACCTCGACTTTTGTCGATGTATAAAGCCAACAGTTTTCCAACGCCAAAGTTAATTTTGTCCCTCAATTCTGTTTATCTTATCGTTAGAGCAATGTTCGGCGCCCTCATAGTTTTGAAACTTTCTTCTTCTTCTTCCTTGCCTCATCCCATTATTTGGGGTCGGCTCTCCTCGTTCTGATGCGCCAGGATGGTCTGTCCTGGGTTGTCTGTCCTGTAAGTTGGTCTCGTTCCAAATCGCGGGTTACTGTAGACCACCATGTGGCTTGAGGTCTTCCTCTTTTCTTTTTTGTATTCGGTAGTGCCAGGGCTTGCCAAACCACGTAGTTTTCGGGACGTCTCATTACGTGGCCATACCAACGAAGCCTACTTTCTGTTAGCTTGTCTGTGATGGCCGCAACTTTGTAACTGCCTCTGATGTGTTCATTTCGCACTTTATCAAGTCTTGTTACGCCCGCTGCCCATCTCAGCATCTTCATCTCAGCCACATGCAGCTTCTATTCATGCACCCTTTTTATGGCCCAGCATTCGGCACCGTACATCATTGCGGGTCTTACAGCTGTTTTGTAAATTTTGCCCTTAGCTTGAATCGGCATTCTTGTGTCGCAGAGGACGCCTGAGAGAGCTCTCCATCTTTGCCAGGCAACGTTGACTCTGTGGGTAACATCGGTTTCAATATTACCATCAGCCGTCAGCATCGCTCCGAGATATTTGAATTGAGATACCTTTGGAAGTGGATCTCCCTCGATATAGATCGTGTTTGTTATGGTAGTATCACCACCAAAGTTGCATTCCAGATGTTCGGTCTTGCTTCTGCTGATACGGAGTCCATTGCTTTCCAGGGCGTGCCTCCATTGCTCGAGAGACATTTGCAGTTGTTGCGCACTTTTGTCAATGAGCACGATGTCATCTGCGTATAACATACACCATGGCAGAGAGGCCTGGATATCTTTGGTGAGATAGTCCATTACCAGATTGAAGAGTAGTGGGCTCAACGCAGAACCTTGATGAACGCCAACTTTAACTTCAAAGGTTTTGCTCATTCCAGCCAAACTTCTCACTTTTGTGCTACTCCTGTGGTACATGTCCTGGACTAGAGCCACGTAATATTCCGGTAGACCCTGCGCTCTCATCGCTTGCCATACCAGGTTTCGTGGCACCCGGTCAAACGCTTTCTCAAGGTCTATGAAAACAAGGTGTAAATTTTCGCTGTTGGCCCTATGCTTTTCCATGATGATTCGGACTGTTTGGATGGCATCGGTTGTGGATTTTGATGGCGTAAAACCGTATTGGTTCTCGGAAATGACAACGTGGTTCAAGAAGCGGTTGTTTAATATTCTTTCCCATATTTTGAGGGTATGAGAAGTGAGTTTTATAGCCCTATAATTCCCGCAGGCGCTGACGTCACCTTTGTTCTTATAAAAGGGCACTATGTAACTTTGACGCCATGATTCTGGGATCATATTTGAGTTGAGGACAGCATTGAAGAGTCCTGTGAGCCACTCTAATCCTACAGGTCCTATCTGTTTCCAGATATCAGAGGGTATTTCGTCGGGACCGACAGCTTTATGGTTTTTCATCGCAGAGACTGCGGTTTTCACCTCTTCAACCTTGACTTCCAGGACTGGGCCAGCAGTAGATTTTATAATAGGTTGTTGCTGGCTTGGGAATTCCTCGTTAAGAAGCTCTGCATAGTATTGGCACCATCTTTGGTTTATGTCTTCATTAGATGTTAGTAGCCGACCATTTTTGTCACGGATGTATTTATTGACTTTAATGTCTAGTGTTGACTTATGTCGCTGCTTAGCGATTTTGAAGATTTCTGTGTCATTCTTTGCATCTTCCAGTCTGCTATAAAAACTTTCTTTAGACTGTGCTCTGCTTTGGGCTACCTCGCGTTTCGCTAGTTGTTTCGCCTTCCCGTATTCAATGCGGTCCTCTTCCAGTTGGGTTTTTTGCCATAATTTAAAAAGATCCCTTTTGGCACCTATAGCTTGTTTAACTCTGTCATTCCACCAACTTGGGTCCTTGTTATTGCTTAGTTTTCCCTTTGAGACTCCTAAGATTTTGGACGATTGGGCTTTACAGGTGTGTGCAAAGTTTGACCACATAATTTCGGCGTTGTTGTTGTATTCGTTGTTCATATCCTGCTCCAAATACTGTTTAAGGGCGACAATCAGCTCTTCACCTTTCGGGCTATAAAGTTGTCCCCATTTGATATTCGGGGTTTTATCTGCAATAGTTTTTATAGGCCTAGGTAGTTTTAGACATGCTACTAAGATCCTATGCTGCGAAGTAAGCGCCTCTCCAGGGATGACCTTACAGTCCTTGAAGTTTCCAACTAGGTTTCTATATGCCAAGATATAATCTATTTGTGTACTGTGTCCTGAACTTTTATAAGTGATCAAGTGTTCCGATTTCTTTTGAAAAAAAGTGTTAATGATGGCAAGGTTATGTCTCATCCGGAAATCCAAAATCTCCTCCCCTTGTTTGTTTTTGGTGCCGTATCCTCGACTTCCATGCACGCCCGGATATAAACTGTTAGATGTTCCTACGTGACCATTTAGGTCTCCACCAATATACTTTGTTTCTGTGGGTGGTATCTCATTTATCAGGTCATCAAAGTCTTCCCAGAATTGGGTTTTTTCTGATTCTGAACAGCCAACTTGGGGAGCATACGCTGAGATTAAAGATTAAGGGAGGATTAAGACATAGATTTAAGGGTGGCTGTTTGTCCATGGCTAATTTTACGGCTATTAGGCGGTCATTCTTCCGGTTAACTTGAATAATCCTTTGCTTCAGATGGGTGTCCAATGCAATGGCTACCCCATTTCGTGTGGTACAAGTGCCATAATATATAAGTTGGTAACCTAGTCCTATATCCCTCGACTTGGAACCCTTCCACTTAGTCTCCTGTATGCAGCAGGCATTTATGTCCCTTCTATCAAGAGTCTTGCTAAGTTCTTGGCTTCTACCATTTAGGGAACCCAAATTCCACGTAGCAAGTCTGATGGTCTGCTGTCTGTTGGTTAGCGAATGCTTATTCTTGTCATTATATTCGTCGCTTTGGGGGCACGCCCTAGCATTATCTTTTCCTTTTTGCGCATTAACGTCGCTTACGGGGTACGCCCTAACATTAGCCTTGTATCTTTTTGTTGTACTTTCCATTTTGAACGAGGAGAAAAGTTTTGGCGATTGGGTTTTACGGCCGGTTGCCACCTGACGCCAAGACTGTCGCCCTCAGGGCGTGAGCGCTGCCGTTGGTCCCAATGGACTCATCCGCCACCATCTCTTCTGAATGCTCCAGCCCAAACATCCAGCACTGATGCCGACCTAGCCTCCGATGATGTCGAAGAAGCCCAGCACAGGGGTTTGTTAACGAAGTATCCATCTCCGGCCTGTTGGTCCGCGGGAGGTATTTTATTTCCCTCCTGCCCTGCATATCTGCCGGGCATTCCCCGATCCGCCACCTGGGGACGCGTTCTCTAGGGGTGAGGCTCCCCCGAGAATCATAGTTTTTAAACTTTAGTAACGTTATTTAATTATTTTGGTGAATGTAGCTGTTTGTACGAAACGTTCAGTGCGTGAGTCCGACTTGAAAAAACGGTGACGGAAAAGTGTAAAAACGGGACCCTATTACTAAGACACCGCGATCCGTCTGTCTGTCCGTCTGTCTGTCCATCTGTCTGTCTGTTTGTCCGTCTGTCACCAGGTTGTATCTCATGGACCGTGATAGCTAGACAGTTGAAATTTTCACAGATGATGTATTTCTGTTGCCGCTATAACAACAAATACTAAAAACAGAATAAAATAAATATTTAAGTGGGGCTCCGATACAACAAACGTGATTTTTTTGCCGTTTTTTGCGATAATGGTACGGAACCCTTCGTGCGCGAGTCCGACTCGCACTTGGCTGGTTTTTTACCTAAATGTAACGAATAACTTCAAGGTAAACAGTGAGCAGTACACAATCTCGCTGACTTCATGGCCCCAGTTACAGGCGTACGTAAGATCAAACGTTGCTATGTCTACAACCGTTTTACAATGGATATTAGATATCCAACATTCTCTTGTTTCGTCAATATTCACCCATTATTGTATTGGTAAATCTCGAGTCTTTGTTCTTGGATTTATTGACACTTTTCAGTGAATATTTTAAACGTCTAGGCAAAGAAACTTCCGGTATATCTCGCCAGTTTTAATCGAAAATTGGTGTAGTTGGCATAAACTTACACATTAAAAAAAATAAGTGTTAGATACAAAAACACTACGGGCGGATTTCTGAATTGAGTATTTGGCGTTAAAAACGTGTTTAACCCTCATTTGTTGCGAAAATTTGGCAGTTTTGAGGCTAAAGTTAAACTAAAAACACAAAACCAAAAACAATAACAAATACACAAGTTCAGATGCCTAATTCAGAAATCGGGGATAAGCCCAATATCTTCTGACTTTTACAAATAATTTGACATGAAAATGGATTACTTCTCGCCTTCTTATAAACTATATTGAACAAAAACGTATTTTAGACGTTCCTGAAACAAGGTTGAAGCGACCTTTTGAAATATCTGTGTGCATTGAGGGTTAGTCACGATAGGCATAAACAACTCCAAAACACATCACACTATATTGTTGTCACTATAATAGTTCCATCATAATAAACTCATTTGAACTTCGGTCCTGATATCAAAACAATAGCATTTTGATAATTGACATTATATCCTCCCACCACTCAACTTTAAACCAAATCACCCTCCAAATAGAGTACAAAATGCATTGGAGAGATATTAATTGTGTTGTTTACTAGAAGTTGGTTAAAGTTTAATTGAATTGAGGGTAGGTCCCCCGTCTCCGTTGATGGCGAATCAACGGTTTTGCTGTAGAGATCACTCTTGTTTACATGTACTCCCCGTTTCATTAAGATTTCTTATTAATTTTTCAATTGCTTCAGTCCCTTTGAACTGGATACGTAATAAAGTGTGCTTGTTATTTTGCAAGTGTGTGTAATATTGGAGTACGAAAGTTTCTCAGAGATTTTTTGAATCTATTTGAATTGAATTTTAATTATATATATTTCATTAAAATTAGCTCAAAAGTTAGTAATACTAACTAACTTTTAGATTTAAAGTATTTCTTCACGTCTGTCTGTCTGTCTGTCTGTCACCAGGCTGTATCTCATGAACCGTGATAGCTACACACTTGAAATTTTCACAGATGATGTATTTCTGTTGCTGCTATAAAAACAAATACTAAAAACAGAATATAATAAATATTTAAGTAGGGCTCCTATACAACAAACGTGATATTTTGCCGTTTTTTGAGATAATGGCCGGTTTTTTAATTTCGTGGACTAAACTGACATTTGGGAGGTTGCCACTTAATCGTTACATAAAAATAGTGTCGTATCCTGAGTGATCGAAAGTTATTCGAAAATCGAAGTAGATCGCAAATGGAACTATTTCACATTTGTCAAGAAACTAGCGGCCATTATTTAATTTCTACTCATTTATGTCTAACTTAATTCTATCGATCGCATTGTTATTTTATTGTTGATATCTTATTACAATAAAAGTTTATTTACTATGTTTATTAATACTGTTATATTTAAATATATTAAGTTTATATTCATACAACATTTATGTACACCAATTAGTAAAATTTAATTGAGGAGCCATGTCACATCTATTCGATGAATCACTTATCATATGATTGAGCCTTACCTACAACACTATGCTCCACGCTTGCAACATTTAAAAAAATAAGGTAATTGGCAGCTGTCAGTTTAGTCTACGAAATTAAAAATCCATCATCAATATCAATCAATACATATAATAAATCTGTAGAAAAGTAATTTTCGTACATCGAAAATATTTCCATTAAAAATTGCCAGGGTGTTACAGGATAACCAACAGAATATTGCCAGCATTTTTGGAATTTTTGTCTGCTTTTCTGTATATTTGTGCACGCATCACGTAAAATGTACAAAACCAATGTAGATAACTTTCATAAATAAAAAATTTGCGTAACTTGAAGTGTTACTTAGTGTTTGTTTTATCGCAATCGGTTCACTCTTTCAAAAGTTAGATGAATTTAAAGTGTTCAAGAAGTAAAATATCACAACACAAGCAATTCAGATACACGGACAGTTTAACTCCATATTCGATAGGTGGCGTTGTGCATATGACGACATTTTTTGAATGGCGGTTTTAAGATTCTCCGCGGAAGATTAACCCTAGAAAAAAATTGGTAGCTAGGTAGGATAGGTAGGCTTTCATGGATAAATCTTTTACAGTCCAGGCTGCTCGTCTGTGGAATGCATGACCTGACCCAATTAAACGTGCTCAGTCGTTGCCTGTGTTTAAAAGACTCGTCAAGGAGCATTACTTGTCGCTGTAATCGTACTCTTAGTATTTAAACAGACTTTGTCTATGATTGTCATACGTCATTTATTTTCACGTCTTATATACTAAATATGTATGTATTTATGTATCTATTATATGGCATATATATATATATCAATTTGTGTTTTTATTAAGTATTATTGTATCATTATATTCATTGTTAGTATTGTTACACCCCTGACAACCCCATGTCATGTCCAGGCAATCACTGTCCATTCCAGGTTGCCTGGAAGAGATCGCGGAATGCGATAAGGCCGCCCGTTGTATATTTTTAGTTTTAAGTTTCTTTTGTTACTGTATTTTCTGGTGTACAATAAAGAATACATAAATAAATAAAGATAGGTAGGTAAGTAGGGTAGGCAGTTAACGGGAGCGAAGCCGCGGGCACAGTTAGTATATCAATAAAAATCACGATGCACGGTATCAATCAATGTGGCACTGGCGACGCCGATGGTAGGTTAGCAGAAAAGCGTGAGGATTGGCAAAAGATAAGCAAGGCAGTATGCACAGTGGGCTGTAAAAATCCGGCCAAGTGCGAGTCGGATTCGTGCACGAATGGTTCGGTACCACTATCGCAAAAAACGGCAAAAAAAATTGTTGTATGGGAGCCCCGCTTAAATATTTATTTTATTCTGATTTTAGTATTTGTTATTATAGCGGCAACAGAAATACACCATCTGTGAAAATTTCAACTGTCTAGCTATCACGGGTCATGAGATACAGCCTGATGACAGACGGACAGATAGACAGACAGACAGACAGACGGATCGCGGCGTCTTAGTAATAGGGTCCCATTTTTACCCTTTGGGTACGGAACCCTAAAAATGTACCGTGGATAATGATAATGAAGAGCAAATTTTCCTTTTTTATTTCTCATTAACTATGTATAAAAGTTAAATAAGATGTTTCATGTGTTGCAAGCCGAAATAAGCCAAGTTTTTTATCTGTTGTTATAACTTTTTTTTCTACATAATTAAAACCTTCTACACAGTATTATTACAACAATAAACTCATCCCAACTTTCACCACGACTATAAAATTCTTCGCAGAAGAAAGCTCGTTGTATAAAGACCTTACTTTTCCTTAGAATTTACACCTAAACTTCATTATACAGTTTTAATCTGCCTTCGTAATAGAGTTTCTCAAAGTTTCATCCTTGCCTCTAAACTGTGGGGCCTTTGTCAAAAGAAATGGAATTTTCTTTTAATATTGCACGTTGTATTTTTAGCTTAGAATATAGAAGTTTGAAGAAGAATAGAAATGTTTTGAACACTTGATTTTATCCTATTCTTCTACGAAATGTTTGATTTGATGTTTTTTACTCATTCATGGAAAATACTGAACGGATTCCGATAAAACTTTACAGTAATATAGCTCCTACATCAAAATAACTGTACGGTCTCATCACCGTAAGTTTTTCTGCATACTTGTAACCTACTTTAGGCCAAGGATGTGCGACATATGTTATAATTTATAAAGATATTGGGAGAAGTAATAATTTCACGCAGGTGGAGACGCGGCGGCAGCTAGTGATCAATGAAACCTAAATAGTATAATAATATGATTTATGATTGATAGGAAAAAAAGTTAAAAAAAAAACATTGTCACCAATAAATCCAAACTGGGACTATAAAATTGTCTTCAAATATTTTAAACCAAGTTAGTTTAAATCCCTTTATGATATTTTAATTTCATCCTCATCAACATCCTTCAAGCGTAACATCCAGATATCCGCCACAGCAAGTTTTTCGTCTGAAAAAATGTGATACTTTTCCGTCCAAAATGTTTTCCGTGACTCTATTGCTTATCAAATCGTGAAACTGTCTTACATTTTCTTCATAAACTAAACCGCAACCAAAATTCAAATCCGTCTCCATCAATCCCTCGTCTCAAAAATTAGTTCCAAAGACATTCTGCTTCATTAAACCCATGTATTCCCCAACGCAACCTCCTCGAGCGACATTATGCAAATGACGTCATTACAAAATTACTTGGCACACCCACTATTAAGGTATTAACACGGAATAACATGCAAATTGTGTCCCGATCGGGAATCAAGTCTCTCAATGATGTATAAAAGCGGTTTAAGCTGGATTAAACCAGATTAAACCGGATTACACCGCTTCGAGGCGGAGGCGTTCATTTATTATGTAAATACGTGACAAATTAAATCCAATGGGAATTTCGTTTGACAAACGGTTGGGCCCGTTGTAATGTATTGCCGTGTTTACTAGTTTCAGGTTTAGTCGAAAAGTTGGATCGGGCTTAGTGGAATTTGGCTGTTGTAGAAACGAAACGTTTAAATTATGTCGGGTGTGAGAGTCACGGTCTGCTCATTCCAAAGGATTCGGGTAAAGTTGTGCCATTGCAAAATGTTGACATACATAGTTTAAAATTTTCATAGGTTCTTGGTAAATATAATATTTATGTATATCTAGGTGATCTGGTTGGTCATGAAGAAACAGAAAAAGTTCTTTTAAAACCAGTCTAAAATTGCCAGAACTGGGGATTAAGGTCCACAGCGTGGGTTCAACGTAATATGCTGCAGAACGAAAATTGCAACACGATCGTCACATTTTGAACATTCTTTTACATTTTTAATTAAATAAATCAGTAAATATCTTCTGCAGTGCAGATTGACCCATTAAATGAATCTTAATTAGATGTTGAGGTAGAAACTTCAATAGCTAGCCACAGATAGCCGAGACTCGGAAAGCCAAAAGATCCCTAAGGAGAGATTCACATCAGAGCTTCAAGTAATACATTCCTCTTTGTAATTTTAAGTGAAATAAACAGGACTTAAGTGGTTCTTGTGTGTTTCAAAATTACTTTGGTGTCTAGGGGTTTTGAATACACTTAAAACGTAAAGAAAGATTGATAAAATAACACTTCTCTTAATACTTATCAAGCTTCTATTCCCCGAAAGGGTAAGGCGTTCGTGGTGACCCAGTGGCTAAGGCCTCGCCTTTTGTGCTTGAGGGTCATGGCTTCAAATCCGGGCAAGTGCCAATGTGACTTTTTCAAATCATATATACTTTCTTAGTTTATCTTGGACATCACAGGCAACGGTGATGGAAAACATTGTGAGAAAATCTGGACTTATATAGTTAATCTTATAGCCAAGAAAGAGGCCTGTGGAGTTCCCAGAGGTGACTTTATTAACTCTGACACCAGAGGTGGCGACATCCTCACAAGAAAAGAAGAAAACCTTAATACTCGTAGATCTAGATTTTGTGAGATGGTCAGTAGTGTAGGTGAATAGGGTACCTAAGTCTCATGTAATCGTTTGCGATCCTTTACCATCACCCAGGAACACATTCAAGCTTTAGGCTTCTTTATAATTTATTCCAGGGGAAAAAAGAATTCTACCTATACAAGTTGGGGCTAGTAAGTTTGTAGTTTCGTGTCTATTACCTCAAGATATCTTCGCCCGACTTGATCGCTTGACGATACAACTCCGCAATTGAATTTGCAAGAGTTGGACTGCAGCTAAACTTGCTTTATTATTTGGGAGCTTTCTCGTCTCAAAGGATTGTTAAAGTAAAATGTCGTATAAATTCCTGTTGTATTTTTATGAAAATAAGGTAAATAATCTAGAAATTATTCGACTGCCTCTATTAAGAGTTTGCGTATGCTTCACCAGGGTTTATAATGGCCAAAAAAGTATGTCTGTCACTACAATAGACCTAAATCAACAGACACAGCATGTGACGTATTTCAAGTAGTCTTAAAATTAAGATAACTTTCATTACCAGCCTTTATTTAACTTGCAATGTATGTGTGTTCGGCTCAAATCTTGCAACTGAATTTTAAAGCAGTTATCCTCCACTGATTAAGATGAAATTTTGCATACACGTTTAGTTTGGATGACAATGCATGGTTAGCTAAGTGACGTCATTCAAAATTCAATATGGCGGACGGCCTAAGATGGCGGAATAGTTATTTTTTGTGCACTGCCATGATATGGGTATCAAAATTTGCTGAGAAGAATACGAAAAAAGCTCGTTTTAAAAAAGATTGATTAATTATATATTTTAATCATTTAATTCATAAGGCTAAATCAGCATCCATTAGATGAGGAGAAAAATACAAAAAAAAATACTGGTCTTGGTACCTACGCTTTTATGCCCAAAGCGAGAACATAAAAATAGGAGATAAATGAAACGTGTCACTGGGTTACCATGATTTCCCAATTGAGTACTAACAAAACTAGAAGTTTACGGATTCTGGACTTAGTTTTACGATTTCTATAGCCGTAAAATTGTTCAACTACAAAATATTGTTTGAGTTAGTTCATTATTTAGTTGTTGTTAAACCAAAAAAAATAACAAAATCAATCATTTTAGGCGGGCCGCATACGTACGTTTTCCGCATTCGATTTCCGAATTCGTTTTCCGTTTTCGGAATTTCAAATGCACCGTACGCTAATAAAATACATTGACTGCCGCACACGTCCGTTTTTTTTTCGAACGGAACACTTTCCGTACGTACGTATCGAATGCCAGCCAAACAAGAAAAAACTAACGTCTGCGCTAGGTTCACGGAATTCCGAATCTGTATTCCGTATTCGGAAATCGAATGCGGAAAACGTACGTATGCGGCCCGCCTTATCTTATCATTTAAATTCAGCAGCGGGAACATTTTATAGGCTGACCATAGTTTACATTGCTATTTGTAACTGATGAAATAGAATAAATCGTCTATCAATTCCAATTAATATATTTTTTAATTTATTGGCTTTCCTGATGAATTTATATTGCTTCGATAGGCGATATCTTTTAAATATCACGTACACTTAATATCTAAGAAAATTTGAAGTGCAAAAAGTTAGAATTGATTGCATTGCGTCCATGTAAACGTACTTGCAAATGAAATCGCGTCGCCAGGTTGCTAAGGATTTTTTTGCCTTTTTTCGGCTTTTTATTTTTACAAGCTTTATATTACCTTTTTGAGGGAGGCCTATGTCCAGCAGTGGACGTCTTTCGGGTGAAATGATGATGATATTACCTTGGTTTCGTATGTGTGTCCGGCAACTAGCAATCCACGTTTCAAGCATTTCCTGGCATCCAATTAAGCTGAAATTAACGTACTTATGTAAATTTGAAAACATTGAAATAATATGGTAGATACTTTGGAGAGATCTCATGATAGGAGCCGGAAGATGGCCAGACAAGACTGCAGACAGCACCATCGTGTTTGGGCTCATTGGATAGATATTGACAAGCGATATTATACTTCGTACTTTTTTGGCAATTAAAAGCTTGTTTTAAAAATATTTTAACTTTTAATTATTGTATATATGATCAATAATATTTATCTTTTTTCTTATTTATTCATATTTATTATACTCTGGGGTGGAGATTTATCTTATAACAAGCGTGTGCTCGACGTGATTGCTCATCGGTAAAAATGACAAACTACCGTACAAACTGTCATCCCTTATTTAGGGGATGAGTTTTGAAAAATCTATTCTTAGTACATTTTGTTGTTTTAGGAACACATATGCGTTTTTATGTAAAGGGTCTTTCAACAAGGACGGGTCGATGTTAAAATTGAATAAAACAAGATGTGTGTGAGATATTAACGAAATTTATGTTTTATTTAAAAGGCCCATTTATGCCAATTATGGATGGCATATGACATCGTTCAAATGTCCGCCGCGGCTTCGTATGGTGGCACGAATCCGAGAGGTCCAATTTTTAATGACTCTGCTGCATAGATCCAGCTGAATCCGAGCGATGGCCTGCGTTATGTTGGCTTTCAGGGCAACGGTCGAATGTGGTTTATTAGCATAGACCTGCGACTTCAGAAAACCTCACAAGAAAATGTCTACCGGAACTCTAACTCTACCCTCAAACCGTTCATGCAGAATGTCGATTGTGTCGTTCGCTGTGTGGCAAGTAGCGCCATCTTGCTGGAACCACATGTCGTTCACGTCCATATTGTTCAATTCAAGCCAAAAGAAATTGTTTATCATTGATCTGTAGCGCTCGCTCGATCTATGCAGCAGAGTCATTAAAAATTGGACCTCTCGGATTTGTGCCACCATACGAAGCCGCGGCGGACATTTGAACGATGTCATATTCCATCCATAATTGGCATAAATGGGCCTTTTAAATAAAAAATAAATTTTGTTAATATCTCACACACATCTTGTTTTATTCAATTTTAACGTCGACCCGTCCTTGTTGAAAGACCCTTTAGTTATCTGTCAGTAAATGAATGTAATGTATATATAACATAACTGGCTGAATATGGATGTACTATAAGGTGCACCTCTGCCTTAGGGCTCGTCCCCATAGCCACGTCACGAAGTCGTAAACGTGGAACGAAGCGTGGTCGCGGCGCGGCACGTTGGCTTGAAGTGCTTATTTTAAAAATACACGTCACGATGCCGCTATGAAACACGTTGTCGTGCCTTGAAATATTCCGGTACATTTATTAGTATTTCTGATAGAACGAAACAACGTTTCGTTTCGTTTCTTGTAGTTTCTGACATCTTGTTAACACAATTAATCGCTAAGACATTTAAACATCAACTGAGCAAGCGCATCGCGACGTACCGCTGAAAATGACGTACGAGGCGTCGTTCCGCGTTGACGAACGTCACGTTAAAACACCGCGCCGCGACTCCGCACCGTTTCACGTTGACGACGACGATAGGGACAAGCCCTTACCCATCTTGGAATACAGACATGATGTTATTTTGTGCTTTGAATTGTTCATCATCAGCTTTTTAGTACATCTCCAAAGTATGCCTCAGCGAAATAGAATCCTCAACAGCAGCGTCCGAGACCGAACTAAGCGCATCTAATCATGTCACCGTCAACAACAAACTTTAAACTTTAGTTTAATGGACTTGCCGCGCGGTGTCACCGGGCGATTAAGCGATGTCCCGCGTTGATGGGTACGGAACAACTGAAACTAAATTAAACGGAACGGTGGAACTGACAGT
The DNA here is from genome assembly GCA_945859665.1 of Anorthoa munda. Classification (NCBI taxonomy): domain Eukaryota; kingdom Metazoa; phylum Arthropoda; class Insecta; order Lepidoptera; family Noctuidae; genus Anorthoa; species Anorthoa munda. Next base: position 7,490,775 of record OX243900.1, on the reverse strand, counting down.
TTTACGGAAGAACCGAAGAATTTGATGTTATTTGTCAATTTGGGCGATCGAGGGGCGTGGTGATACCTTCTCCCTGCTTCAGAGGACGGGGATAATAGTCTATCGAGATCTAAATTTGCAGAAATTTTACACGAGGTGACTGTTAGAAGTCTTAGGTACCATTAAACTAACATTGATAATAAGTATATATTACATTATACATAATTTTTATATTATATTATTAATATTCAAATACTGTTTGTTAAAAAATCACGCCTCAACGGCTTTTGATGAAATTTGGAGTACCTACGGGTACCAAGATTAGGACATTTAAGGTTTTTTTTCCGGTAGCGTTTCCATCTCAATTTTTTTGACTTGAAGTATTGTAAGAGGCGTTTGAAAATACAGAAGAAAATGTTCGCAATAGATAATCCATACTAATATTATAAATGAAAATTAACTCTGTCTGCCTGTTACCTTTTCACGCTTAAACTGCTGAACCGATTTAGATGAAATTTGGTATGGAGGTAGGTTGAGACCCTGAAAAGGACATAGGATAGTTTTTATCCCGGAAATCATCCATTAGGGAATGGACAGGGAGTAGAAGTTTGTATAGTGAACTAATGATTTCTCAAGTAAGGTGGCACACACCTATACTATTATGGCGCGATATAAAAAAATGGCTATTCAAAGTACTAATGCTACGCAGAAGAAGTCAAGGGCAGCTAGCTGCCAAACAGCTAGTTGGAAATAAATGAGTAATCGCATATAGTACAGTACATACGTCTTCGCAACTGTCTTACATTTTTTTGACACGAAGTCGCCAGGCCATTCCCTACCACCACGATACTCCTGAAAGCCAGAATCAACAATGGTGTTCACCAAAAAAAAACCGAGGCAATGCAGCTCGTCGAGTCGCAAAGAAATGATTCAACTGTCTTGGAACCTGTTTAATTTCGATGCACGTCCATCATCGCATAGCGGAGGAGTAAAAGGAAACATAATTTCCACTTCAGCCTTCTTTTTTTAGGATTCCAGACGGAGCCTTATAGCTGTCACTCACGTGTCTGTCTGTCTGTCCATTGTCTGTCACACAGGATTTAAAGCCAAACGGTTGGAGCTACAGTCTTAAAATTTTCACAGTATAAGCATCTTGTTGACACAAAGCCATACAATTTGTCAAAAGATATTTTAAGGGGGCTATAGCTATACAGCAGAAGAAACCGGTTTTTTTTACCTACCCCATTGAGGGGGTATCGTTGTTTAGAGCTCTTGTATAGATAAATACGATTTTTTTTTGTTTTAAAATTTATTGGAAAACAGAGGAATCAAGCCACCAAAGTCAAATTTTTTTGCAAAATATTGTTCCGAAGATTTTTTATAACTTTGCATGACCTACGCACTAGGTGTGACCTACGACCTACTAATGTGTGTGCGATAATGTTTATATTAATAAATCGGATTTTTTCTTTGAAATTCTCTAATTTATTTATTTATTTAACTATTAATGTACACACACATAATAAATAGACAAGAAGAAGGAACAGAAAATAGGTACAAAGGTTCCTATTACTACCAACTTGATTTTGCGGTATTGTACGGAATCCTAAATGTGTGAAGTCCGACACGCACTTGTTCGAAAGAATTTTCGCTCAGTTACAGTTCCAAGTATAACGCTTCTGTAACTGCAACGCAATTCACAATTGAACTTAGAAGCACACCAAAATTCCATCCCAGAATATCAGTCGAACTTATTGTATCAGCTCAATTAGCCATTTCATTAGCAAACTGATCGGCCATTTGCAATATTTGGACAACGCCCTACTCTATCATGTACCAGGGCTACATAGGTACTAGGTGCTTCAATTATACGTGTGTAGACTACTGCGCCTGCCGAGTCCTTCTATCCAATTAGGATTAAAGGTGGGGTGGCAGTTGCAGCGGCAATATGTGCTTATTATTTAGTTTTAATAATTTCCGGAGCTGTGTACCATACGCCAGAAATGACGAACTTCCATAGAATCTTTGATCTCTGTTTTTCCCATTTCAGATGTAATCCGGTAAAAAATAAATATAAACAATTTTTTTTGTAAACGGTATGTGTTACTGTAACAATAGGTCAGACAATAATTGTAGATCATGAATTGTTGTTGTTGTTTTGTTGTAACAAAATCCTTGATGTATTTTTTCTTATATATCACCCTACCTGAGATAAATAGATACTACCCTTTTGCAACATAGAAAAAAAATAGGCACGCATAGGCCATTTCTACCAATTTTCAGTTCTATACAAATTATTGCAAATGTCTCATATGACCGGACTAATGTTGACCGCTGGCAGTCACTTACAATCCAAATAAAAAACAAATGACAGTCGTTTAACTACTATTTTGGTCAACGTTTTCTATGGCTTGAAATTGTAATAAATTAAATATCAAAGCGCGGTGAATGGGCGCATAATATCACAGAAAATAAAATACTTTCTATTAAACGTACATAAATACCAAGAACCACCCACGATATAGATTGAAATATAATGTTCGTAACTTGTACTAATTCCCTAGACATTTCTTTTTGAAGATCTAAATAAAGACCTCAGTTTGAATGTTATAGAGAACTAGTGGAATACTTACATATAACGTTTTGTATGGTACAGTTTCTTGGAAAACCGATTCACTGTACTTTCATTTCATATTCCTATAGGTAATATTCGACTTTGAACACCTACTACGAATGCCCGACGCGTCTTTGAAGCGAAATTCAATATTAAATAATGAGAACATCTTATAATTGTGAAATCACCAAGTTCATGTATTCGCAGAAACTTTATCAGGTTTTAGCAATAAGTAGAGAATAGAATAGATATACAAACGCCACTCCAGACATTTTTGGCACCATCGAACATCCGTTCTGCGAGCAATGTGCCCTGCTCACTGCTATTTAAATTTAGTAATTCTTCTTCATTTTGATAACATTAATCCTCCTGCGGATATATAACTTTATACCTCACTAGCTGTCACACGCGGCTTCGCTCCCGTCAACTGGCTACCTACCTACCCGTCTACCCTACCTCTACCTACCCTACATACATGATTATTGCGTAACTTAAACCGTTTACGCAGCGCACGAAACGGGAGCTCTTAAAAAGGAACATATTTTCCCGTTTTTGCAGCATTTTTCATTTATGCTCCGCTCCTATTGGTCGTAGCGTTAGCCTATAAACATTCCTCGATAAATAGACCAACACAAAAATATTTTTTCAATTCAACCAGTAGTGACTTAGACTTTTTTTTTTTTTTTTATTATACATAGGCTCGCGCATGACCACTATCTCACCTGATGGTAAGCGATGATGTGGTCGACGGTGTAACACGCTTGCCTAGAAGTAACCTATTCACTCTTGACTTAAAGACTCCGAGGTTGTAGCTATCTGGAAAGATTAGCGCGTTCCAACAAACAAACTCTTCAACTTTATAATATTAGATATAGTATAGATTCTCATTTCATAAATCTCACGTATAGCGACAGATAAAAAGGGTCACAACGATCTCAATCCGTCTCGGAAAAAATATGTAGCCGTAAACATGGGTCATCCATCTCACAGCTTAAAAGCCCCTGGACCGAACAAGGGTCAATACACGATTACAAAAGGCTACATTTCTAAGTACAGCTTTCGTTTAAATATCCTTACTAGCTTCTACTTGCGGCTACGCTCAGGTGAAAGTGAGAAATTATCCCAATGGAACTTAGGCACTCCCAGGATACATAACATTAATAAAAAATTAAAAAACCCGACTGCTTAAAAAGCGTTAGCGAACTAAAAAAACGTAAACAAGAAGAAAATCATGCTGTGCAGTCGGAGGATACATAATCGCGAACTGGCTGACCAAAACCAGATGTATCCTCCGACTGCACAGCATGATTTTCTTCTTGTTTACGTTTTTTTAGTTCGCTAACGCTTTTAAAGCAGTCGGGATTTTTCATTTTTTTAATTAACTTTTTTTATTTACAACTTTTAGTTATTTTTTTGGAATTAGGTACATTTAAACATATAAGTGTTATATGTTTTTGAAATCACCTCTTAAAACCCTTTATTTTGATACCACCACGATGGGTCGGGAAGAAAATAAAAAAATTCCCCCACAAAATGGCACCCACAAGCCGCCATTTTTTTCTTTTCCAATTTTAATGTAGCCAGTGACACTCGCAGGGTTAAGACGAAACGATTGACGTAAGAATCATCAAAATCGGCCAACTTGTTTGGTCTCTAGAACGCCACATAGGAACAAACATACATACATACATAGACTGATAAACACATTACCCTCCTTCGGCAGTCGGGTAAAAAGAAACCTTTTTTTTAATGAAGCTTTTTTCGTATTTTTTTCAGCAAACCCATTCATTTGATACTCATATCATGGCAGTGCACACAAAATAACTAGTCCTAAAACGGTGACTAGTTTTGAAAGAAAATATATTATTGATTCATGTACATTATTTGTGACCATGATTTTTTGTTTAACTAATAGATTTGCTTTAATAAAATAATTAATAACACGATATTTTTTCGCAACTTTTGGATACCCGTCCAAAACGACTTTGATGTTTAAAAATATATGTACATCAAAGAATATTTTGCAAATAAAACTGTCCAAAACGAGGTTCAATATTGATATTCTGGCTCCGAGCGGGCTTACGGCCAGTACTGCGTTAACATTGGTGAAAATATACGCCAAGAACGTGCGCCTAGAACAAAAAGTATCCTATGTTCTTATCAATCTATCTATTCCAAAATTCATCAAAACGTACAAACAGACAGAGTTACTTTCGCATTTATACTATCATGAAATGTAAGTACAGATCCGCCTACACTGGGACCGCAACCCTAATGGGTACTGATCACGGGAACATCGTACCGAATTAGTGGCTGGCTTTTTGAAAGGTGTCCGTGATTGCTTTTTAATTATTTATCGGTCCACGTACGTATCGTGTTACAGACGTATTACAGGTTTATAATAATGGGTTTATTTCGAATTTATTATTAAGCTCATAGTGATTTAATGATGGTCGGTTGAGCTATTTGTTGTGGTTAGTTGGTTATTATAAAATTAATTTTAGTATTGGTTATGTTGTTTTTCGTATATGTTGATTTTTAAGGTATTTTGGGAGCAGTAGTGGCCCATTTGTAACGCAGTAGATCCTCGACTTACGTTTCGTAGGTCGTGGGTTCGAACCCAGGCAGGCAACTATTAACTATGTGTAAATTATTTAATCACTGCTCTAAAAACGGTGATAGAAAACATCGTAAGGAAACCTGCTTGTCATACATACATACATAAACTCACGCCTTTTTCTCATGGGGTAGGCAGAAACTACAGAACGCCACCTGCTACGATCCTTACATACAACAACAACATTTACTTACAACCAGCTTGTCCTAGTACCAAAACTTCGAAGACATGTGGTATCCACCAACTCGCACTGAGCTCATATGGTGGATTAAGGCCCTCATCTGCTGGGATTCAGGAGGCCCGTATCCCAGCAGTGGGAACATTAAAAGGCTGATGATGAAGCTATTTTGAATAGGTTGGACTTTGAGACTTAAAAAAAAAGTTAATTAAAAAAATCAAAATACCCGACTGCTTAAAAAGCGAACTAAAAAGACGTAAACAAGAAGAAAATCATGCTGTGCAGTCGGAGGATACATATTCTCGAGCTGGCTGACCAAAACCAGATGTATATATAACTTTTAAGTTAACATTTTTTTCGAGTTAGGTACATTTAAATATATAAGTGTTATATATTTTTGAAATCACCTCTTGAAACCCTTTATTTTGATACCCCACACGATGGGTTTGGAAGAAAAAATAAAATTTCCCCCCCACAATATGGCGCCCAAAAGCCGCCATTTTTCTATTTTCCAATTTTAATGTAGCCTATGACACTCGCAAGGTTAAGACGAATCGATTGACGTATGAATCATCAAAATCGGTCAACGCGTTTGGTCTCTGGAACGCCACATAGGAACAAACATACATACATACATACATACATACATACATACATACATACATACATACATACATACATACATACATACATACATACATAGACTGATAAACACATTACCCTCCTTCGGCAGTCGGGTAAAAATAGTAGTCTGGTCGTCATATTAGCCTAAGCCCCGACTGCAGTAATCTGCAGGTATCAAGATTTTAGATGAAACTTAATTTTCATGAATGAATACTTGATGGTAGAATATATTGTTGCAGGGTTGACTGGAAATATCAAGCCGCAAAGACCTTACATAATTAAATCAATTGAAATTTATATTTGATAATTAACCCTGACCTTACATAATTAAATAGCGGGTCGTTGCGTAACATAGTTCGTTGTATTCCACCAAAATTGCGGTATACTATTTACAACTCCCTAGTAAAGCCGCATCTACTTAATCTGATCGAAGTCTGGGGCAGTGCTGCAAACACAAAACTATCAGAACTCCAAGTTGCCCAAAATAAACTCATAAAAATACTATTCCACTATCCATATCTAACATCAACCCGTAAAATTTATCAAGACACAAAATTAATGAATATAAAGCAACTATATATTTACAACACATGTATTTTCATCAGAAATATTCTCAACAAAAGTGTTCACTCAAACTTAACACTCACCCAATATAAACAAGTTAGTCAACGCAGCACACGGCTAGCAAGCTTGCTAGTTTTACCTAAAATAAGAACCAACTATGGCACAAAAATGCTTACTTTTGAAGGAGCACAATTCTATAATAAGTTACCGTCCTGTATAAAAAATCTGCACTCTTTCAATGTATTCAAGACTCAACTTAGCTAGCACATAATTGCGGACCGATCACTTTTGGAGAAATGAATGCATTGGATGGGTAACTATAAAATTGTAATACTGATGACGAACTTTTTGTTATCAATTGAATGTTTTTTAGTATTGTTCTCAAGAAAGTGACATGTGTCTTTATTGGGAATAAAGTTTCTTTAAACCGAATTTAAAAGTTTTTCAAATGAATCCTCATTTGAAAGAAACTGGTAAAGAAAATAGTTTGTCAAAGTCAAAGTTAAATGTATTTATTTCAACTAGGCCATTATGCGGCACTTTTGAACGTTAAAATTTACATGTAATAAAAAATTGATTCTACCGTGCATTCGGAAAAGTAGGTTGATATGGAGAAGAATGCACAAGAAACTTACACTTTTAAAAAAATAAAGGCTTTTTACAATTTTTACATAAGTAGTATATACATTAATAAATGCTAATACATGAGAACGATGCACCCAGCACTACTATACTAAATATAGGTATAAAGTATTACTTTAGCACTAACAAGTAAATTCCTTCACTTGATAAATAGGGTCAAAATATTTGTGTCATTTCATTCATAATATTTAGCGTGGGAGATTTATTAAAACGGTTACGAGAATAGCTCAAAAGATTCGTGCAAATAAGCTTCCAAAAATAGATTTTACAAAAGGTTAAATCAAACATTCTACATTGAAGATTACTTACGAGTGGGAATAACTAAAGAACACATCGTTTGGGGTAAAGCTCAATATAGAATACAGATTGTTGGTCAATTGCTTTGTGTGGTCTCTAACTATAGGATTTATGTGTTTGTTAAATACTGATTGATGAAAATCTTGGTGGAAAAGATCTAAATACAGAAATATTATAATTTTTTTCTTTGTTTCTTAATTGTTTAGCTTTTTCCCGCGGTTCCGCTCTTGTGATTCCAAAAAAACCGTGTTTTTTGCAGGGTAAAAAGTCTATGACATGTAGCACTATATGGCATTCTTTAAATGGAAGAACTTTCGTAATCGGAAGTAGTTTTAGTGATTACATACAGAAAAATTATATTCTTAATTTAATATTAATAAGTTAAAGTTAAGTAATTAATATTAGTTAGTGTTTTATCATCCCAAGGGATATTATACCGGGATAAAAAGCCTATGTGATTTTTCAGACTATAATCTATATGTGCGCCAAATTTCATCTAAATCCGTTCAGCCGTCCTGGCGTGATTGAGTAACAAACATACATCCATCCATCCAAACTTTCGCTTTTATAATATGTATTAGTAAGAAGTAAGATTTACTTAACACTATCTACTTCTGGCGTGGTATCTTCGCGTCCAATTTACCACAATTTCTCAAGACAAAAGTCTATGACTAGTGTGTGTTGCCAGTGATCACCTATGGGACCGAGACGTGGTCGCTCACAATGGGCCTTATCAGAAAGCTTAAAGTCACCCAAAGGGCAATGGAGAGGGCTATGCTCGGAATTTCCTTGCGTGATCACGTCAGAAATGATGATATCCGCAGGAGAACCAAAGTTACCAACATAGCCCGAAGAATTGCCAAACTTAAGTGGCAGTGGGCAGGGCACATTGCTCGCAGAACGGGGGGGATGGGGCCGAAAAGTTCTGGAATGGCGACCGCGAACCGGAAGACGATATGTCGGAGGCCTCCCACTAGGCGGACCGATGACCTGGTTAAGGTTGCGGGAAGGCGCTGGATGCGAGACGCACGGGATCGGTCAATGTGGCGACGCCTGGGGGAAGAATATGTCCAGCAGTGGACGTCTTTTGGCTGAAATGATGAACTACATCTGAGAAATTTTTGATGGAAAAACCCAATAGCATTTTGCGAAAATCAAACCCAGGATCTTATGTTTAGCGGTAGCGCTTGCGACTACTACGCACCCCACCTATAACATGGGAATAAGGTAGATGACAAAAAAAATCTATTAAGTTCGTCAGTTAGATTACCTAAAAATATTCGACACGTATTTTTATTTTACCACGAAAACAAGAAATTACGACGATACAGTGCATTGAAATATCATGTGACGTCACGGTGTGCTACACTTTATACTTACAAAGTGCGTCCTGAACTTTGATGCGCTTTATCTTTTTAATTTTTTAGGGTTCCGTACCCAAGGTGTAAAAACGGAACACTATTACTAAGACTCTACTGTCCGAATGTCTGTCACTAGGCTCTTTCTCATGAACCGTGATAGCTAGACAGTTGAAATTTTCACAGTGATGATGTATTTCTGTTGCCGTTATAAAAACAGAATATAATAAATATTTAAGTGGGGCTCCCATACAACAAACGTGATTATTTAAATTTATTTACTTTGTTGAAATACTAATCTGTCCCTGTATGGTGGTTGTTTTGAAATTTTCCTTCTTCTTATCCTATTTATTTTCGCCCAAAGATGCGTTAAAATTAGTGTTGAAATATGGATCATTCGACGCTCATAACTTTAAATTATTATTATTATTATTTTTTTACTTTTTTGTTTCCATACAGGGCTAGATAATGATGAGACAAATTGACAGCAGACGTCGTCAAGCAGTGGAGTGATCGCCGGACTACGTTTGTATGGAAGAATGATCGCCGGACTACGTTTGTATGGAAGAATGATCGACTAGTGTAACCTTAAGTCTGCCTTTGTACCTTTTGTGCATGTAGTCTAAATAAATAAATAAATTATTTTGCCGTTTTTTGCTATCATGGTATGAAATCTATTCTGGCATAACTTTGTGCATTATAGTTACTACTTATTCTTTTAAAGAACTTGCTCTATTATACCTAAAATAAAAAGTGAAACATATATAAATTTACAAAAAAATACAACCAACTTCCAAAAAAAAGTACTACAAAGTTAAAAATAACTTTATGTTTGAAAGACGGTGTTCCTGTTTTTGTTTCTTCGTTTTTTGACCATGACAACTGAAATTCGAAAAAAATTATAAAGTGTTTTCATTTATTAGAAAGTATCTAGTGAAAGGATTTTTTTACCAGCTGCTAAAATTTCTCTGGGAGACTACAAAAACTATGAATTTCAAACGTAAAAGTCACTTTTCAAATACAATGCCTTGCAAATCGAATGGGCAAACAAATCGATACCTAGGAATCGAGCTAGTCGAGTGTTCGATTCTCAGATAGTTTTATTCATTTCAGTAGATTTCACGGGCGAAAGGATCGCAAATTGCGCCGCTCGCTCCCGTCGCGGCCCGTAATCGATTGTGCTGCCATCTGTTGGCAAAATAATGACTCCGTCTGGTATGCTCCTCCTTTATTTAGATGTGGTATATGGTGGGTGTTGACATGCTTCCAAATATAAAATGTAAAGATCAGAGATTTAAAAATAATACAAAACTGTTTTTTTTTTTATTTATTTTAATATTCTACCGCGGACATGTGGCACTCCGCGATCTTTTTTATAGTGGTTTTATTTTGTTTGTTTCTTATTTTTTCATAAACGTTACAATTGTCTGACTCCTACGTCGGACATTATTTTTAGGCTTACTTAACTAACTTAAGTCTACGTGAGTTCATCCCTCACTAAATACTATATATATATATATATATATATATATATATCACACACCGGCGTTACAATTTAAGTTTCTATTTGCTACTTATATTAATGTTATTTCTATTTTGTTGCTTATTTCTATTGATACACTGCTTATGTTATTTTGTTTTCTAATATCTATTGGTACATTTTCGGGGAAGATGCATGGCAGTGCGAGCAGACCAGTCCCGGCCGACGGTTCCGGCTATAGAACCCCGTCGTTAGGACGTTAAGGTGTGTATGACTGACTCGCTCCACCATGCAGCTTTACAAATATATATATAATTTTTTTTTTTGCGTTTCAGGGTTTAGACAGGGTGATGGTTTGGGTATGTGTTTGGGTTGGAGTTTTTGGATGGGACTTGTTAGGTGGTGTTTTGGTGATGTCTGCTGACCAGGGACTTCACCAGCGTGAGCAAGGCCTCTATGACGACTACGTCTCGATGCTGCATGGCCGTCTTAAGATTGTAGTTGACGACCGTTTTAGTCGGCGCATCCATCGCCCTCTTAGCAAGGCGGCCTGCGGCGTCATCGGCGTCGTCGGTGTAATAGACGCAACTGACTGTATGTCTGGACACCGCCACTACCGCGTGGGAGATGCTGTCGTGGACCTGAAGCCTCCTGGACTTGGTGTTGATGATGATGACGCTGTCGTAGGTCAACCCCTGAGCCTCGTGTATGGTTAGCAGGCGCGACCCTTCACCGGACCCAAATCCCTGGCTCGCAAGAGAGGCTTTCTCCTCCTGCGTATGAACCAGGAACAGGGTGTTTTGGGCAGTGCTCGGTATTTGCGCCCCTGTGTAACCTTTCACCTTCAGGGAGTGGACCCGCGACAGCGACGACTTGGAGGAGTATATACCGGGGTATATCTCACTCAGTGCAAACGCCACGTCCATTGGATTGCGGTGTGTGCAGAGAAACTCCTGGGTGATGCCAGCCACCAAGTCTGGACGGGTGTACCTAAGCTCGAAAAGGTTCTCTCTGTCCAAAAATGGGAGCTGGTTAACGTCTCCGACGAGGACAAGCTCGCTAGCTCCAGACAACTTTACTGCCATGACTACTGCCCCAAAGTGGTTCATAAGAGCCTCGTCTACCGTAAGACGGTAGCATTTGTCTTGGCCCTTGAAACCGTTTGCTAGGATTGAGGCCATAGTGCGCACCTTGGTCTTTGCTCGGTCTCCTAAGCGGCGCGCAAGCTTTTCCCTAAGGTCTTTGGCAGCTTCTGTTGTCGTGGTGGCTATCACGTCCCTGTCCTCGTCGAAGTGCTTTACCAGCCAGGTTGTCTTACCGCAACCCGGAACTCCGTTAATCCACCTGATATTGGATACCGCCCAACTTTCCTGCGATGCCGGGATACCTGGGGTCCCCGAAATGGACTGTGCCATTTCCAGGATCTTATCATCCGTCATGATCTTAGTACATTTGGCGGTAACCACTATCGGGTCGTCATTTGGCACACTGAACTTGAGTTTGCCTGAGCGCTCCGTCTCCTCCTTGTCCAGGGCCACAAAACCACTCCTCGCGCTGTAGGCTGCCATATACGACCCCGTCATTTCCCCTTTGATGACTTGGGATGTGACGTTGTCGTAAACCGCTGCCCCTGCTTCCTCGAGCAGTATCCTTAACAGACCCTCTGTGTCTCTTTGGAAGGTCTGCAGGATCTTCCTGCATGTCGTAAGATTGACATCTCTGGTCGCTCTTACGATTGCTACGTACTCGAGGAACGCGCTTTTTACGTGGTCCGTGGTACCCGACTTTACTGCGAGGGTCGGCGGGCTGACTTGCCCTTTGTCGGCTCGTGTTGGCTTAGGCTTTTGCTGGGTTGGTTCCTTTGGTGTTTTTCTGAGGAACCTCTCCAGTGCTGTTTCCTGCTTGTGAGATGGTGTTGCATGGCTGGTGCTTGGGAGCAGTGCACTGAGGAAAGTGCCAAACGCTTTCAGGCGACTCCTCGACCGGGCCCGGTCCTCCGGGTTTATGGTGTTGCACTGCTTCTTAGCGGCTTTTTCGGCTGCTGCCTTCTGCTGGGCCCTTTCCGATCCGCTTTGTGTGGTGGGGCTTTTTGTGGAGCTCGTCGCGCTGGCTGTTGGTTGTCTGGGGGCTTTGAGGAAACTTAGGGTTTCCCCTCTATCCTCGTAGACAACGACCTCATGATGTTCTGAGGCCTTTAGACAGCCAAAGCGGTCTGCGACGTCTCCTCTTTCTCCTCCCACCACCATTGCGTCCACACTTATGGTTCGGGCCGCGGCTGATGTGTAGTATCCTGCCTCCCCGATCTTCTGAAGCAATGAGCTTGCCTGAGCAAATGGAGTAGCCTCTCCCCACTCGAGTAATGCGATTGTTTTCCCTTTAAATCGCATTAGACGGCATCGGTGAGTGGCCACTTCCACTTGAGGTAGTGCAGCATACTTGCTGCCTTTTATGCTCGTTTTGGTGGTGCTTCCGTTAATCAAGGCGGCAAGGCCCGGTGAAAGGTGTATTCGGGCCGTAGCTCGACTTGAGCCTATGCAGAAGCCTATGCCTAACTTCTCCTGTTCCCTATTCATGAACAGAGCGACGCCTCGCAGTCTGATGCCAGGGACTCCGTCTTCTCCGCATGCCAGGAATTGTGTGGTAGTCATGCTAGAGGCTGGTTGTAGGCTGGCTGTTGCTGCTACCGCTGCTGCTACCGTTGATAATGGCCGTTGGTTAGAATGTGTGTGTGTAATTTGTGTATCAGTCAATTGTGTGCTTGTTGTTGCTTGTGTAGTTGTGGTTGTTGTTTGTGTGTTTGTGGTTGTGGTTGTTGTTGTGGTTGTGTGTGTTCGAATGTGTGGTCGACTTCGCAAGGTTACGTCCGTTTTGTTAGCCCTTGCTGCGATTGTGGCGACTTTGCTCGCGAATGCCAAGAATGGAATCCTAGTAGCCAGTCTCCCCATGATGGTGTGGAGTGTGGACTGGCTAAGCTGGGTTTCGAATTTTATTTCGAGCTCCATTCTGTCTTGGCTGAACCTTGGGCATTCGAAGAGCAAGTGCCAGACTGTCTCTTCGCAACTCGGGTCACAGACGCACGAGGGACTATCTTTGAGATGGAAACGGTGGAGATATGCTGAAAATCCGCCGTGTCCTGTAAGGACTTGTACGTGGACCGGTGTGAGCACTGCGTCTCTGAGTGTCCTTTTCGCCGCTAGGACGTCTGGAAAGAACACTTTCGTGACCGATCCTGTACTCGAGGAGTCGTACCGGGCTTGCCACTTCCTTATAGTCCCCTCCCGTATCTTCCTCCTCACGAATGAAACGGGGACCTTGCTGTAGTCTGATGTGAGTTTTGTTAGGGCTGCCTCCTTGGCCAGCTCATCCGCTCTCTCATTCCCGGCAGTTCCCACATGGGCCTTGAGCCAAAAGAGCCTCACTTCTCTGCCCTCCTCTCTGATTTCACGGACGCTTCTCTTGATTTGGAGTGCCAGGTGGTGCGTGACAGACGGTCTCCTCAGCAGATCAAGTGACGATCTTGAGTCACTTAAGATGCTTACGGAGGCCGCCTTGGATTCTCTTGCCATCCTGACAGCTCTGAAGAGAGCGTACATTTCCGATTGGAAGACTGTGTTGTGAGGCTCCAAGCCGAAGGTGCTGAACCTTGACTCCGTCCCGTTTTCCCACCAAGTTAGGGCAGCTCCGACTTTCCCCTCTATCTTACTGCCATCGGTGTATATTTGGGGGCCGATTACTTGGTGGGTTGCCTGGGTTTCGGGAGTCAAATTCTCTAGGCATTCATACTCGGTTGTTGTGAGTTGCGTTGGGTGGGGATTTTTGGAGTGGTGCACGTTGCACTCCAGCACGCGGCCCAGCGGTATGAACTCTTGGGAATGTCCCTTTTTGATCTTGAATAGGGTTGCCGCTTCGAGTACCCGGAGGTCTAGGGGGAGTTGTCCTGACAGGATAAGTGCCGATGTCAGAGACACCGTGCGGTATGCTTTGCAGATCTTCTGCGCGAAGCCCCTCTGCAGTGAGTCAAACTTTTTCCTTGTCATCAGTTTCTCAGCTGCGGGGGCCCACGCACTCGCTGCATACATCACGATGGGCTCTATCACCGACACGTATATCGTCCTGATTATCTCTCCGTTCAGACCCCAAGTCACCCTCGCCGCACATGCCAACTGCTTGTAGATGTCTGCGGCCTTTCTACAGGTCGCAGACACGTGCGCATTGAAGGTGAGCTTGGAGTCTATCGTGAGACCTAACAGCTTCACTTCCTCAACCAGGTTTAGCTGCGTGCCCGACATATGAAGTACCGGAGCGTCGTACTTTCGCTTCCTCGTTAACACCATCGCATTGGTCTTGTGCGCGGCGAAACGTAGCTTATTTTGGACGCCCCATTCCGATACTTTGGCTAGCGTGCTGTTGGCTGATTGCTGCAGGGGACCGGCTGTGAAGTCAGAGAAAACCAGGACAACGTCGTCCGCGAAGGCTTGACAGTATACCCCCATACTAGCCATTTTTTGTAGGAGTGAATCTAGGATAAGGTTCCAAAACGTCGGTCCGGCTATTGAGCCCTGGACGCATCCTTTCGTGGTTCCCTTCTCGCTAGTCGCTCTGGCGTAGATACAAAACTGTTTGCAAAAGTTTTCTTTTCAACCGTTTTATTTCATGAACAATATTTTTATGAACAGATCATCATAACTCAAGTTTATGACGAACCTATAATCGTGACAATTTAAGAAGTCCGATGACGTTTCTCAGTTTACTTGCCGCGATAGCTTTGCACGTAAGAAATTCAAACTGCCTAGCCTTTTTCCAACTATATTGGGGTCGGCTTCCAGTCTAACCGGATTCAGCTAAGTACCAGTGTTTTACATGGAGCGACTGCCTATCTGACCTCCACAACCCAGTAACTGGGTAACACGGTACCCCTCGGCTAGACTGGTGTCAGATCTCAAGCTTCTGACTACTCGTAACGACTGTCCCCCTTC
Source organism: Anorthoa munda (assembly GCA_945859665.1). Classification (NCBI taxonomy): domain Eukaryota; kingdom Metazoa; phylum Arthropoda; class Insecta; order Lepidoptera; family Noctuidae; genus Anorthoa; species Anorthoa munda. The sequence continues at coordinate 7,475,446 of OX243900.1, read as the reverse complement.
CTCCCGGACCTCTGAGGCGTTCAGACGTGTTTTGAGTTGACCCTATTTATAACATTTTTTCAACAATTAAATCTAATTTTCGTAAAATAAATAGTGACTCGAAAAATAGGAGCGCAGAAATACCAAGGATCTTCGCGAGCGCAATCGCAGCTGACTTCCACAGCCACAACACATCAGTGAGTGTTTCATATAACTATATCACTGTGTGATAAAGCGCTGCGAGTGCACACGCAGTCTCAAGCCGCCACACATAGATAAATCAACTCGACTACCCAAACACCACACTATAATCTCTTGCATGTATTCCTGGAGGTCAAGTTTGAGTGGCCGCCAATAAAATTGTACCAATTCCTCGATACGTGACCAGTTTGCTGACCCCTAACGCAGTCACCGTAGCAAAGCTCCTACAAACTTCGTGCACCCTGGTACCTGAGCCTGCTTGAGAAACATGCCGACTAACCGATCACCGCCACCAATGACGTCACACGCTGCGTCATCCACGCCGCTCTTCATGAGTCCGCTGCATCTTAGTTCGTCTGAGCCGAACATAAGGGAACCTGAAGCGTCGAATGTTGACTGTATTTTTTCTGGTATTACACAACGTACTAAGCGCAGATGTGTTGAGGCAATTTCTGAAGATGAGAACAAACTCTCTAATTTTATGGCTGAAATGAGATCAATGTTCAGCGAGTTGAAGGAGGAGCAAAACAGCAAAATTGAGAAAATATATGATGCAATGCAGGAAATAAAATTACAAAACGCCAAAATACAGGAAACGGTTTATTCTTTGTCAGACTATTACGATAATTTAAAGTCTAAGATTGATGATCTAGAAATTAAGCTCGACACCGAACGCAAAAACAATGTAGCATTTACAAGTTCCTTGGAGGAGAAACTTGAGAAAATGGAGAAAAGTGCAAGATCGAACTGTGTGGAAATTCGAAACATCCCCATTGTTAAAACTGAGACCAAAGAATGCCTAATAAACAATGTTGTTAAAGTGGCTGCTATTTTAAATGCCCCAATAGAAACTCACGAAATAAACGACATATACCGAGTAGGACCGACTGATTCTAATAATAGAACGATTATTGTTAATTTTACCACCAATCTAAAAAAAGAAACTTTTCTACGAAAATATAAGATCTACAATAAAGGGAAGGAAAACAATAAAAAACTATCTACTGAGCACCTGAAAATCAATGGAACACCAAAACCAGTCTTTGTCTCAGAAAACCTCACGGCGAAGTTGAAAAGACTCTTGTTTCTTGCTAAGGATTTTGCCAGTAGCAATAATTATCGCTTCTGCTGGGCTACTAATGGCAGGATTTTCCTGCGTGAAAGGGAGGGGGCCCCCCATATCTTGATTAAAACGGAATCCGACATACCTAAAGCGAACAACACGAAGTGACTATCTAACTACGCAATTTCTTGTCCTTATTTCTGCAATTTTTGCTTAGATTTGAATTATATTAACTTCTTGCTACCTCTCAGAAATTTAAACTTAACTACTGTAAATTTTACATTGCATCACACACACACAGAGACACTCACACAAATAAATACACAAAAATACCCTAATGGAAGGAATAACAAAACCACAATAAATTTACGAGCCCTACCGTTATGTATTGATAGCCAACTAATTGTCATTTTTCATTTTCAATGTCACTTAAAGAAGAACATCCTGGTAACTCTTTTTAACCATGGATAGTGAACAATTTTATATTACAGAAGATATCGACCGCTTATCAGTTTCACAATCATATTTTTGCTCCCCCGAAGAATGTAGCGGTTACATTAATGATGCCTCTAGTGGTCTAAAAATCTTTCATCTTAATATAAGAAGTTTAGGCAATTCGGTTAATTTTAATAATTTGCTTATACTGTTGCACAGAACCAAACTGCAGTACGACATTATTGTATTGTCAGAGTGTTGGTTAAGTAAATGTCCATTACTTCCTGTTATAGCTGGCTTTGAATCCTTCAAGTCTGAATATACCAATCAAAATGACGGCATAGTAGTATATGTTAAGCAAAACATGCAGTTTACTGTTGAAACACAAGTCCTTGTGGATGCTAATTCTTTGATTATAAAATTTCAACAAGATGTTGCACTAATGGCCATCTACCGCTCTCCCTCACACCGTAATACCCAAAACTTTCTAAACAGTTTAGACAACTGCCTAGGTGCACTCAACACTTTTAAAACAATAATTATTCTTGGAGATATAAATATAAATATATTGCCAAATAATACTGACACAATTTCGGATACATATTTGAATACTGTTGCATCGCACGGAATGCTGCCCGGGCATCTTTTTCCCACCCGTGGTAACAGCTGCATAGATCACGCGATCATTAAGTCGGACAAACCTGCTATCACTCTGGTTATTGACTCCTTTATAACTGACCACGCTCCCGTTGTAATGTTTTGCAGACTCCAAAATCGTATTCCTAAACCACATGTAACATCTCGCCGTGTTGATATCGTTGCCTGTGTAGCCGAACTCCAAGTGACTGATTTCACATCAATAACTACTTGTTACGATGCAAATGATGCAGCCACTGAACTGGTTAACAAGATCTCCATTGTGGTTAACAACAACACTTCCACAACTGTGATACCTAGCAGGAAACGAATAATAAAGCCCTGGATAACCCCTGGTCTTCTGAGATGCATTCGTAACCGCGACAAAATGTTTTGTAAAACTAAGAAAGATCCGGATAATAATATCCTAAAAGTGTCTTACATGCGTTATAAAATTTTTTGTAATAATTTACTAAAAAAACTGAAAAGACTATACGAACGTGAAGAATTTCAAAAAAATCGTAATAATCCTAAGGCTACATGGAACCTTATCAAAAAAATGTCTAACCTTCAGACAAGCAAATCGTGTGCTAGTGAGCTGCTGACGATTGCTTCTGATCCACACGCCTCGCTTAATACTGTTAACGATCACTTTGCTAGCATAGGAAAAACTCTCGCATCCAAATTTACACCACGAACCGATCAGGCTTGCAATTCTGATGACCCCGATGTAACTAGTTCTGACCCCAGTTCAATGGCCATCTTTAGCACGGACATTGCCGAAATAGAGAGAATAATACTCGGTCTTAAACTAAATAGTGCTGTGGGCTGGGACGGCATTTCTGCCACCCTGATTAAGGCTGCCAGGCACGTCCTTGTTCCAATTATCTGCCATGTATTTAATCTCTCTTTGTTGACAGGAGTGTTCCCCACGGTCTTTAAGAGAGCTGTTGTGCACCCAATACACAAGAGTGGGGACAGAAGCAGTGTCAACAATTATAGACCAATCTCTGTGTTGACAACCTTATCTAAAATCTTGGAAAAAATCATTAATATTAGGCTCCTTAACTATCTTAACTCAAAAAATATTCTGGCGGACAATCAATTTGGATTTCGATCGGGAAGAAACACAGAAGATGCTGTTCTCAAATTGACTGGTACTGTGGCTAAAAACTTAAACAATAAATACAAAACAATTGCTGTCTTCCTAGACCTTTCAAAAGCATTTGACACTGTTTCTGTCCCTCTCTTGCTGAATAAACTCCAAAAAATCGGCGTTAGAGGATTGTCACAGGATATCCTTAAAAGTTACCTAAGTGATCGTTCTCAGATTGTTAAAATAGGAAACTATACGAGCAACGAAGAAAGCATCAGCTATGGCGTCCCGCAGGGTAGTGTTCTTGGACCCACCCTATTTTTAATTTACATCGACGAGCTCTGCAGACTCACTATACCAAATTCGAGTCTTATGGTCTATGCAGACGATACGGCAATAATTGTTCAAGGAAGAGACTGGCTTGAAACCCGCTCCCATGCAGAATCCGCGTTGCGAATGGTTTCTGACTGGCTATCAAACAATTTGCTTACCCTGAACATGGAAAAAACTAAGTTTATCACATTTGCTCCACGTATAGCGTCTCAACCGGCTTCACCCTTCACTATGACCATCCACTTTTGCCTACCCTCTATGAATATTAACTGCTGTTGCAAATCTATCTCGCGAACAAATAGTATAAAATACTTAGGCGTAACAATTGATAGTACCATGTCTTGGAACGATCACATTGTGTCATTGGTTGCACGAGTTAGAAAATTAATATTTGTTTTTAAAAAACTAAGATCATCAGCGGACCTTCCTACGCTTAAAACAGTCTACTATGCTCTAGCGAACTCCATCCTAAACTATTGTATAACCGTATGGGGTAGTTCTGGTAAGTGCTTAATGCTTCGTTTAGAAAGAGTGCAGCGTGCGGTCTTAAAGGTCATGTCACACAAACCGGTCCGTTTTCCAACCGATGAGCTGTATGCTCTGTTGCAAATACCTAGGGTAAGACACAGTTTTCTTCTGAACTCGATCTTACGAAAACATACAGAGCTTAGTTTCGACCAGTCTCTCAGCAGCCAGAGTAGGCAGAGACGTAGACCTGCTACAGTCTGCCCTGTAGCACCAGCTAGTATTGTAATTGTTAGACGACAATACTACTTTATAAGCCCAATTTTATATAATAAAATAAATGGGATTTTGAACATTTACCCACTTACTTCACGTGAGTGTAAATCAATTACACATAAATGGCTCAGTTCCCTGACTTATGAAGAGCTTGAACATCTTGTAAAAATCTAAAAAAGAAATACAAAAACCTTTCATTCCCACTGCCTTCCAAATCACATAATCAGACAAACATACGTATACATACTCACACATTCACTCACGCTCATACACATACACACTACACTTACACTCACGCTCATATACACACACTCACATGCAAAAGTAATATAAATAGTGCTTAAAATTATTTTATTTTAATTGTTTGTATATTTTGTTGGTATGTCCTACGTAGTCTGCATATTTCTTGTTGTTTTTTTTAATATTGTTATTCCACAAAATCTTACATACATATATATTTTGTTGTTATTTTTATTTTATATTTTTGTTATAATGTATACCTGGAACGCTGTCGTCTCCCTACTTGGAGGTGGGCGCTAATGGCCGCGACACAGTATTCCATACTAATGCGGCTGTTAACGAACTCAAACTCATGTAAACTGTTTTCTTGTTCCAATAAATATATTTGATTTGATTTGATATTTGACTGTCAAAGATCGTCAAATGACAGCCGGGACCAACGGCTTAACGTGCTTTCCGAGGCACGGAGGCAACTCGGTATGTTGAAATGGTCACCCATCCACGGACCGACCTCGTCAAGCGTTTCCAAGTTAATAGCATCAGTAGTTACATAAATTTGCAGCTGTGTGAGACAGTGGTATGTAGTAGTACCATAACTGTATTCTTTTTTTACTATTATGCTACGGAAACCTAATTACATTTCATGGTTAAAATCTCTTCTTACGTGACAATATAATTATATACAGTATTAAAATGTAAATTATAAATTTCACCTAATAATCCCCAAATAATAAAATTTAAACGTTGATCAACTTATGTATTTCTATTTTATGATTATAATCCATTTTACAACTGAAAACAAATTACCTAAGGTGTCTGAAAACTTTACATATACTACACAAACGTCGTGGAAGACCAAAAGCCGGTCATAATGAAACTATTTATCTCTCGAACGCACTGATCGGCGCATTCTCGGCAGCCGCGATACAATGTGGAGTAACTGCCGTTTATGCCGACACCTCCCATACAACCCTTTTGTGTAGATAGAGGGTTGAAAGAAGACGTTTAAAATTCTAAAGGTTAGGGTTGCATGTCAAAGATTTGATTTTAAACCCGATGCTTTTTTAGAAAACGTCGGTGGAGAGCAGTGGTGACGCAGTGGTTGCGGCACCGACTTACGAGTTGTAGGTCGTGGGTTCGAACCCGAGCAGGCGAATTACCGTGTGTAACTTATTTCATCACCACTGCTCTCAAAACGGTGAAGGAAAACATGTGGATGACAGACACGGTGAAAATTCTGCAGGTTAGGTGAGTGTTAAAGATTTGATTGTAAATTCTGTTACGTTACGTATAGCTCAGATGAGCTATAGGTACTTTTACTTTTATTAACGTAAGCCACGTTAATAAAAGTAAAAGTAATTATAAATAAAACTAAGAAAAAGGATATATATAACAAAATTAAGGTCCGGCTTCGCACGACGTGGGCAGCTAACCAGGCAGTAGGTCGGGCAGGAAGACGTGGTGTGCCCTAGGTAGGCAGATGAGCAGGCAATCGGTTAGGTAGGCTGTAGAGTAGGCAGCAGGATGGATAGGCAGGCACACAGATAGATAGTCAAGGCAGCTGAACTAATAGTCAGGCTAACGGGCAGGTAGGCAGTAGCACAGGTGCAGGCACAGGCAGCAAGGGGTGTGGAGGCCGGGCTGTGGCTTCATACGCCGATCAAACGAGCCCTCTAATATGAAGCGGATACCGACAAGGTTAATGAACCAGTATAAACGCTCACATTTAAGTTCCACACTCAATAAATTATATTTATTGCACTTCAAAGATTTGATAGATTCACAGGCCGTATATATAATAGTTAAAAGAGATTTTCAGATACAATAGTACACTTGGTAGTATTAGTAGAAAAACCGACTTTCACGGTTCAGTCCAGATTCCAAACTAAAAAAGTAACTCCCGTTTTTCTTAGTTCTCTGTCACGTCTTATGGAATTCAAATTCAAAATCTCAATTAAGAAATCATGACAAACATGAAAAATGGTTTACAGAGGGAGCAGTCAGCCGCTGCCCTTATTATGAAAATTATAATGTATAACGAGCATAAAGAAGGTATAGTTCATGGTATGATATGTCTATGGCTTAAGAAAATAAAATAGACATATGTCATATCAGATAAAAATGTCAAGAGTTGAAAATATTCTATGATTTTTACAAATTAGCAGTAAAAATAAGTTTATGATGTTAAAACAAAAAGTTTGCTTTTCAGGTGTTTACAATATCAAAGAATACATAAAAATGAGTAACATGAATTGATACAATTTCAAAAGTTATGAAGATGAGATTTGTAAAGTGTGTTATAAAACGTAAGTAGACTAAGAGATGTGTAATGAATACCACATTTCCCCGATGGTCGTGAAACTATACCGAGTGGTTCAGTTTACACCGATTGCACTAATTTTGACAACGTAATTTTTCTTCCTCGCGATATCTATGCCACTAATTTAGGATTATTATCTGCTATCTTCGATAAAGTACAGATTGCATTACACACTGCTCATATTAATAACGCTGTTCATTATAATGAATACCACAATTCTGAGATTTACGTAAAATTAGTGAATAGCTAAGTATAATGTTTCTAGGCGAAAATATTTTTCCTGAATTGGTATATTTTAATTACAGCAATCATAGCTACGGATGGGACCGGTCAATGTGGCGACGCTTGGGGGAGGCCTATGTCCAGCAGTGGACGTCTTTCGGCTGATATGATGATGATGATATATTTATATATATTTTTATTTATTTTTTCCTTTGTATAGATTCTTTTACTGATTGTTTTGTGAATGTGTGAACATTGTAGGCCTTCTAGATTTCTAGACGCTTGTTAACATTTGTTAACTCTCTCGTTTATACAATTTTTTTTAGTTTCTTACGACTTATTGTCGGGCCTACGTTGTCCCCCCATATCTAAGCACTAATACTGTAACGTGGAAATATTGTAAAAACAAACCAATTTTTTTAAAAGAGTAACCGTGGAGTTTCTTGCCGTTTCTTCTCCACAGGAAACGACTAACCCGAACCGTGCACCTTTTGTCGACGTTTTATAAGTGCCCATGTAGGCCTATGTGAAATAAAAAACATTTGATTTTGATTTTTTGATTTTGATTTTGATGAATCATAGCTAAGATATAAAGTAATTTATTTAAAAAGGAATTTATAAAGGAATTAATTTGTTTTAACTGTAATCTCTAAGACCCTGATACAATGTGGAATAACTGTCGACAAAACCGATATCTCTAATACAACCTTTTTGTATACGGGGTTGTAAGAAGACAGTCATAATATCAATTTGAATTTCTCAGTTTTGTTGAGGATGGAATAGGAGTCAAAGATTTCACTCTGAACTCCAAACATTTTTGTAAACCTACGGTGATATTTTATGTGCTTTTTATGTTTACGAACGTTATATAAATGATACATAACTTGTGTTTCCAAAAACATTTTATTCAATAATTTCAGCAACATAGAATTAAAGCTTCTTTCACTTTTACTGTCAATGTTTAAAAATTACAATGAAAAAGGAGACTTTAAAGAAGAGTCTAATAAAATTGGTTTATTTAGTTTTAGTATTTTAGAAAAATAACACTTAACACAAAATAATAAGTTATATTGAACGTTATTTTTCCAACGTATTACGAATTTTTTTTAGTTTACTTGTTTATTATTTCAATAACAGTACAAAGCTTCTGTAGCTACCCGTACAAAAGCTTTCATGATAAATAGATAACCCTTATCCCGTTGCAGAGAATTCAGAACCAGACTGAGTGGTGCTATAAAAGCCAGGATTTCAAATATCAACAAATAAATTGAGGGTCTATCAGAAATAATATTTGTATTGCAAGACGAATGCTAACTGAATATGATACAATGCTTTGAAAGATGAATTGTTTGGATTGAAAAGTAAACATATTATTTTAGCTTGAAAGCTATCACTGCGGTCACTGGTCAGCCCTGCCACAACGGGGCCCATTGCTAAACTGCAGGTGCTAAACTGCAGCCTCTGTACAGCAGCACAGAGCGGGTAGAAAGGCCTGTGGCGCACCCGCGCAGCAGAAGAAGAGAAGGAGGGCCATGGTTGCCGGGGGCTCTTTACCACCCCCCTCAGCCTGTCTGCCCTTCGGCCAACTCCTGGCCTTGGAATGGCGCGGAAGGAATGGATTGCGTGTAATGGCACTCAACCATTTCCTTCAGGTCAATATGAACTGCTCTGCCAGGACCTATGTACCCATTATATTTATCCGATTTTCAATCCATCTGGATTGAAATGCCCAGCCATTGCCCAGGGTTGGCTGCCAGCCTAACTTGATGCTGCTAACCTAACTAAGGGGGTAACTAATACCCTTGGTTAGTGTTGTTTTTCGATTTTCAGTACTACTACTGTCTACTTAGATAGTCGTTACGGATCTTCTAAAAAATACTTCCAGACCAATAGTTTACCGTGCTTTCCGGGGCAAGGAAGTCGCGGAGGTCCCGGTATATGACTGCTGGTAGATATGTGTAGGTATATATTTTTTGTACAAAATTCACAAAACCACTGTTAAAACCCAAAGGTGTGCTCAAAGTAACATTTAACAACTCTTTGCCATAACCATAAAGCTCAACAAATATAATAAAGCTAGTTTAAATGAGTACACCTGTACTCATACACTACGAGCAAAATTAGCCACCCACGCTAGACTACTCACAGTGACATCAGATAAAGGCCGTGTTTGTGGCACGACTTATACGCAGAGATATGTTAATTTGCACCCCAGTGTAGCCCGGCTCCGTATAACGTGGACACGGCCTAAACTAGCTTGCAGCTGTATAGCTGTATATTAGAAAGTGTATTGCGCTAGCGTACCGTGACTTGGAGTAGGGGTGAGTTCGGATTTGCAGACTAATATGTTTCGTTTTAGCAATGCAATGCCAATGAGGCAAATGCAAATGTCATTGAGGCAATTGACATTCTTTAAAACTGTCTTGAAGAAACCATTTATCATCATACTTAACTTTTTAACAAACGAAAACAGGATACATATATTATAGTTCCAAGAAAGAGATATTAGGAAAAGCTAAAACAAAACATCTATAGTCGTATCATTCATTGTAATAAACAGTAATAACTTTGAATCTTTCTGTGTTGTGGAAAAGTAGACGAGATTAATCTTATTTATTAAATTCTGCACTGGTATTTATTTCATCAATCAATCAATCACAAATCATCATTATAATTATTTATCTAATACATTTAACGCTAGAAAACTGGCCAGACATGAAATAATACAAATTATTCCTGCATTTTTCCTTGGAATACAGTGCCAGTCACTCGAAAAATAGTAAATATAACTCTGGTTTTAGACAAAATGGGTAAAACACACTACAGTATATTTTACGAGTTTTGTCATATCTAGACCAGCACGAACATGTTACATGTTTCTAGTAAATAAAACATAACGGAATTGGATAGTTGAAATGAAAATTAACGTTATAAAATATCAGTGCGTGTTACTGAAATTAAATACGATTGGAATATAATTGTGGCCAGCTATTATTAATAATGAAACTTATTTAACAGAATTTAATTTGAATAGCAGACCAGGCTGATAAATGAAACTTCATGAAGTGATTTTCTATCAGCAATAAAAGCTTTTAAATAACGACACTCAGCAGATACCCTAGAGTCCAGGAAATAAAAATGCTAGCTTAGTAATTTTACCGGAGTTATATTCGTAGTAATGTTGCCTGAAAAGTCCATAAAAACTCTATCACAACAAAAAATAATGCGCTGTGAAAGGGCCAAAAAAAACAGTTTATTGCTTAATTCTCTTTATTTTACTGCAATTTATGTTATGGCAAGTGTATTTCTTGTTTAATTTGGCACAAAAAGTGCCACTTAATATTCATTAGTTTTCGAGGTATGAGCAAATTTTTCTTTTGTTTTTATTTTTAGTACTAAATCTGTGCGTATGGTAATATAGGCTGGTAAATTATGTTTTTATGCTCAAGAGAGTCGTTTAACAATCAAATTGTCGATTTCTAGTATGTTCATGTTTTGACAAAGACTGCTATGCTCTGTATATTTCAGTAGCACTCCTTATTTTAAGTACCCAAAATAGATAATATTGCTGCCAAACGTTGTTAGATTTTTTTTATACTTTGTTCAAAACATGTCCTTGTCTTTAGCAAATGTAATTTATCTTTGGTCGTGTTATGTTAAAATAAAACAAATAATTATGCGATTGACCACGTATTTCGCTAATGGTTGTTAATACATTTCGAAATTTTTGACAATCGTGATCGCTGTTCACTTTGTCTTTAGCCATCCGCTAGTTTAAGGGTACACTAGTCAAAAATTCTTCCATACAAACGTAGTCTTTTACTCCGCTGTTTGGCGATGTACGTTCAAAATAAAAAATGATATCAATTTGTCTTATCATTATCTAGCCCTGTATGGAAGCAAAAAAGTAAAAATAAAATTTACTTGTACTTTATGAGCTTCGAAACTTCTATATTTCAACACTAATTATGACGCATCTTTGGGTGCAAATAAGTACCATAAAAAGAAGGAAAATTGAAAAACGGCCTCCATACAGGGATAGATTAGTAGTTCAATAATAAAAAAAAATTTATTTTGAACAGTCGTTTTTTCATGATATCCAGACTCCCAAAGGTCTGTTTATAAAATTTCGCGCGCTCGTTTTCGTGCTAAATCATCATCCATTTCGCTATAAATTTGCAAATGTGTGTACTCGTACGTGAACTAGCTTCTTACTGCTCATAACAGCATCTATCTGTTCCGCACGTGTTGTCGGTTGATATAGCATGCATTTTAACCCCGCGCACAAAATAGTTCGTGCCGTCGACTAGTGTACCCTTAATTTTTACTTCTGGCTCTAAAAAAAATTAGAACTCACATGCATCATTGATGGTAAAAAGAAATAAGAATGAAACACATAAAAATATTTTTTAACTCTACGTAAGCCCAAAGTGTCATAAAATTTATAACTGTCCCAAATCAAATTTAATATAAACAAAACATTTCTCTGATTAGCAAGAGGTCCCCATGTACAACTGGCACGAAACTCTAAAAGGGGAGAATGTCAAATTGATGTTTAATTAACTCATTGCCCGATTTGCCGGCAGATCAAAGCCGTTTGATGTACGGGTCATAGCTTCTCGCGGCTCGGGGGAGGCGGAGGAAACTGACTTAGATTGAGAAGATGAAGAATTTGGAGAAACGATTTTGTTAAGTGTGAGTAATTGTGTTTTTTGTAACACGTTGAGAAGAAAAAGGAGATTTACTTGAATTCTTAATACTAGACATCGCCAAAAGCAACAACTCAATTATCGATTTCAAAGTTAAGTATTTCAAGTTGATTTTGAAGGTCCTAAGAAAATTATCGGTTGTAATGGAGTTTAAACTTTGTGATGAAAATTTAATAATTATCTCGAATTCTGGATTCAAATATTACATAGTTTATTTAATATCAACCATGAATGACTTGATTTTATGTTTGTTTTAGTATTTATAAGCCATCTAATTTTTTTATGAATGTTTGCAATAAATTGTGGCAGTTTATTTATTTATTTATTTATTTATTTATTTATTCAGGACCTCCAACGAAAGATGTACACAAAAAAACACAATGTATCATTAATATTAAGTAATGACAAGTGCACTCCCTCAATTATAGGAGGCCACAGCATGCGTAATTAAATTAAAATATAAATTATTTTCTAATTCTAGAACTAATTAGAAGCTAAAATATAAATTCTTATTAAAACATATAAAAGAAAAACAAAAGAAAACAGTTCAATGACATAAAAAAAAATTGTTCAATCTAAATGCATATTGATATCGCCCGCGATATGAGTCAATTTTCATGAAGATATACGAAATTAAGTTTATGTTTAAATTTTGATAGCTCTAATACACAGTCCTCAGGCGGTGTGATAATATTAAGCCAGTAGGTTATACAATTATATAAACATAAACATAGAGAAGCTGTATTTATCTAATGACATGTTATGTTCTATTCTTCATATTCATTATTGTACACAAAACAAACATATACAACTACAGTAGGACAGCTTATGTACAAAGGCGTTCTGCGTTTGTGATACAAAAGCTGTTAAAGTTACTCGATACTGTTTCTAGGAAACCCTTTGCATTTGCTTCAAAATAAGGTAAAATGAAACATGAATGAATGAAGGGAATTCACCATAAATTTATTCTTGTGATGAATATTATTATTACTCAAACTTTGAGTCTGAACAGTCAATACTGAAAATCATTATTTTTTTTTTATTTGTTTTGCATTTTACTAGGATTTCTTCCTATTTCTTGAGTACAAATCTTACACATGCATCTTATCTTCTGTATGTAGAAACATAAAGTGCAAGTTCTTTTGTATTTTTTTATTAAAACTTCATGTAACGTACAGTGACATAGGTGGATTTCTCTACCAGTCAACAAAGGATGGATGAGTTCTAATAAAATTAAATTTGAGCAGTATGTGGGTACATAATGAAGTAAATCATACAATCATGGTCGCATGCTCCAAAGGTGTAGGCATAGTTATATAAATTAGACTGTAAGCCTTCCTAAAATAATAAAATAAAATAATATAATAATCCTCATTTTGGCAATCCTGAAGCATTTTGTTCGTCACTGAGGCAGACCTAAAAACGCTAGAGCGTGACGATTTGAACTATTGACTGGACACGGAAACAAAAAAGGGATGGGGATGGTGAAAAAATTTTGCCCAACTTTTGGACAACATAGGTTAAGCAAAACAAATAATGATGAAGTCCCATGTACTAGGGGCAAGACTCAACTGTACCCATCCAGGCTCTTAAAACAATCCCTCATAATCGGTCTTTTAACGTTCCCACTGCTGGGACCCAGGCCTTCTCTCTACGAGAGTGAATGGGCCTTAATTGTCACATATGTCTTCTAATTTTGGTTTTAGATCATACCGGTTTCCTCACGATTTACCTTTAAAAAATAATGTGGCTGCCTGGGTTCGAACCCACGACCTGCAACACGTAAAGTGGGCAAACCACCACTGCTCTCTCATCCATAATCCCTCATTACCCAAAAAACCTTAAAACCAAACCAATATTCTCCATTTAATTCTCCCAGGTTTAAAGGAAACTCTGCAGCAAACACGATACATCTCAATTTCAGAGAACCAGGTCGCCGGTACCTAATTAAGTAAGTCCTTCGGTTCGGCCAGCCAAGCTTTTACTTAATGACAATTTAATGCGGAAGCAGCCTTAAAGTGTTTATTTTACTGTTTATTTTGTACTGTGGCTTACGATTGGTGCTTTTTTTTCGTTTAGGGGGTTATTTGGTTTTAAATGGAAAAGTTCTTGGGTGTGGTGACCTAATTAGAATAGTGTGATAGAATTGGTATTACCCAATCAGCTTCAATGCAACGCTTAAATACTTAATTCATTGTTTGTTTTTCATTTCACGATAAGGTGAGTTTTCTCCTCAAAAGTCCCTGAGTCCCGTTGCCAGCCTAGGAAGAGGTGGTGAGACAACTAAGACGCCTACCTAAAGGGCTGATTCGAAGTAGCTTAGAAAAAGTAAGCCTGGAAGGATTTGGAAGAGGAGGTTTTCCTCAATTGCTCCTAATGGAATGCAATTGATGAGGTCAGTGATGGACCGAGCGTGCCTAGAAGATGCCTGTTCGCTCTTGCTTTAAAGGCTGAAAGGTTATTATAGGTGGTAGAGAACACAGACGCTCCCCGTCTGCATCATAGGTAGGTGAAACTCCGGAGTCGCGGGCGTTCGGACCGGGGACTCTATTCGCCTACCAAGTGACTGCAGGAAACACGGTGGCGCGGTGATCACGTGCCGCCATGTACAGCGAGGTTCAGGGGAGCCGCTCTTTCAGTCTCACCAGGGATGTGCCGTAACAGGCGTTGTATAGACGGGGTTCCGGGGTGGTCTTTTGAGTGGTCACGGAGTATTCTACGTGCTGATGGATCACCGGGATGGTTTTATTGATGTAATAATCCCACACTTCCAGGTCTTTTCCCCAAAAATCCAAGCGTCTTTTGAGGGTGTCCCACCGAGTATAAAAAAGAAAACACAGATGCTGGCCGAGAGTTCCACATAGAGCTGTATAGTTTTAAAAATTCATAAAATATTAAATCAACAACATTTTCTCTTAATTTTTCTAATTACAATTATTTCAGCATCAATTCATGTCGACTTCAAAAACCTGTTTTAATACCGAGTAAAATAAGTACACAGAGTATCCAAAAGTTCGGCTCGTTAAAATTACGAGAAAAAAAAGGGATTGTAAATTTTTTCTTCTGATTATCACTAATTACTATGGGGTGTCGGCCGTTTGCAAATTTTGGGGAGGGGGCGTTACGGTTCAATGACCTGCAATAGATCGACGTGACGATGATATTTTTTTTAACAATGAAATTACGAGAAATTGTTTTTTTATAGACCTTTTTTCATATTCTTTGCTCCCTGGAGGATTTGATGTTGCATTATGTAATTTTTTGTTGTTAAAAAAGTATCTGAAAGTTATAAAAGTTGATATAAAAAATCACGAACAAAATATTTCAGCTTTTATGAATGATAACGATGCTGATTTTTTTGATGCGCTATGAGCCCTTTTCCCTCTCCCGTATGTAAGTTTGTTTTGTTATTAGTCATAAGATTAGGAATAGTCAGTTGTACATATTATTTAAATTATAAATAAATTATTTCATTGAATGATAATGATTGAGTTTGATACATAGCTTTGGATTTTCATATTCAGACTGAAAATTTTCTACAGATAGTTGTTCTAAGAATCGGTATTAATATAGGGTACAACTTAAATGCTCACCTAAATAATTTTTAGACCTTAAGACTAAGTACCTTGTAAAATATATTAACTTCATATTAAAAGACGCACGTACAAAAGCTGCACACTGCCGAGATGAAGATGCTCAGGTGGTCTGGGGGTGTGACGAGACTGGATAAAGTAAGAAACGAGCATATCCGCGGTAGTTTTAAAGTCGCTCCTATATCGGAGAAACTAACCGAGAGCCGTCTCAGATGGTATGGTCACGTGATGCGAAGAGACGAGGAACACGTAGTGAAGAAAGCTTTGCAACTATCTGAACACAAGAGAGGTAGAGGACGACCTCCGGCTACGTGGTGGACTAGCATGACGAAACTCCTATTGGAGGAAAAATTGCCCGACCCGACAACCCAGGACAGATTATCCTGGCGCCAGAAAATTAGGAGAGCCGACCCCACCTAAAGTGGGATAGTGCTAAGAAGAAGAAGAAGATTAATTAAACATATACCGAGGTGCCTAAAGTACAACGTTTTAAGTCCAAAATAAATATACACTCATCAGTATAATTGTACGTTATGTATTTATATTCCTTTTGCTTACAAAAATGAATAAATGCTCACCAAATATTGTTATACTGAAACAGTAACATTAATACCGAAAATTACAGTTCCAAATAACTTTAGTCTAATGAAATCAAAATATATAGTATGCGTAGGTACATGCTACGTTATAAAATAAGAATACAGTTTGCGATAATGATTTATCAGTAAGTATTGCAGGAAGCTCTTCAATGAAACTTTGTTTTGTAACCTCACAAAGATTTGAATTACTCTCAGAAATACTCGAAGAAAACTCCACAAATAATTATACAAAAGAAACTACAGCATTGAAAAGAAAAACAAGCTTAAACTGTAACCGAACAATGATTGGCACAAAGCGCTCACAATTCAAACTGAATGTAAAATGTTTATTCACTTTCCTTTCATCAACAACCTCGCGATTCCGTATAAAAACGTTTTAAAATGCAAAGCCATCGTGAAATGCTTTTACGCAACATTTTGAAAGAAAACTCTATTGAAAGCGCTCACTTCAAACGTTTAGTGGAAACGCTTCGATAGGTATTCATACGGTAAAATATCGGAGTATGGAATCGTAAAATTGTGGCAGAATTTTTTCCATAAACCGTATTTATTATTATTGATGCTTGAATTTTTAAAAAAGGAACTCGTAAATTCTAAAACAATATACCTTGTGATATATTACAACCAAATGAAAGCAAATTTAAACTTTTGTGAACAAGCATATTACAAATTAGATGATTATATTGTTCTTCAAGATAATAATGCTTTGAAACATGCTGGTCCTGCTCCATTGGACAATCTTTAGTGTAGACAAATGGTTGATTTTCAAATTCAAATTTATTACATAACAATTTTTTGTTTAAGAAATTGATTCACAAACTGTTCCATTGTTGTTGAATTAAGTAATTTACCTATGTTTGAAATATTTGTAAGTGTGAGTACCATGGTCCTATTGATTAAATGAATTAATTTACCTGTTAGTGCTTATAAAATTTCATACTGTACTATACTGCGTATATAAACTGCGTATAGTACTGTTATACTAGGTGCATCGACCTCACGTACCTATATGAATTAATATGTATGTAAATATAGTAAAACACTTTTTTTTTTAAACACATACCTACTGTGTGGAGTTTCTTGTCCGTTCTTCTCCATAACAATCTACCTTTGCGAATGGACAGTAGAATCAATTATTATTTTTTAAATTTTCGACGTTCAAAAGTGCCACTTACTGGCCAAAAAAAATACTTTGATAAGTAAAACAGCCTCTACAGATCGATCTTCAAAGCTAAGCAACTCTTGCCGAGGCCGGTCGATGGATGGGTGACTATCCATTTAATACAGAGATTCCACAGCACCTTTCCAAGCACGGTAAGCCGTTGGTCCCGGCTTTCATTAGATCTTGAACAGCCGTTACAGGTATTCGGAACCCAAAAAACTGGCATCAGTCTTGCGAAGAGGTATCGTGGTAACCAGTTACTGAGTTGTAAAAGTAAAAGGATAAATTTAGGCAGTCGCTCCATGTACTTTTAGGGACACAGGCGGAAAATATTCGCCGATCCTTTTTTTTACCTGACTGTCGTAGGAGGGTAATGTGTTTATCAGTCTATGTATGTTTGTTCCTATGTGGCGTTCTAGAGACCAAATGCGTTGGCCGATTTTAATTATTCTTACGTCAATCGATTTGTCTTAACCTTGCGAGTGTTCCTGGCTACATTAAAATTGGAAAATAGAAAAATGGTGGATTTTGATCGCTATATTGTAGGGGCCCAATTTTTTTCTTCCAATGCCATCGTGGGGGGTATCAAAATAAAGAGGGGTATTAAAAAATTTAATAAAAAATATAACATTTATATGTTTAAATGTACGTGATACGCAAAAAAATGTTAACTAAAAAGTTATAAATAAAAAAAGTAAATTAAAAAAATCTAAAAACCCGACTGCATAAAAACACGAATATGTATACTCTGACAGTTTCTTGTTTACATCTTCTTAGTTCGCTTTTTATGCAGTCGGGTTTTTTTGATATTTTGCGTCTCTTAGAAGTGAGGTTGAATGAAGTGAAAATCCAACTGTAGTTTGATGGTATATTAATTTGTTGCCATCACAGAATACAGGTTATACATTTATTCCACAATCTTATTATAACACTAGTAGCAGAGTTTAGTGACAGTAATTAAGTCCGTGACTCGTGTTTGGCAGACCAGAGCAGGATATGTCACAATGCACAATGTTCTACATCTGATTGCAAATATGTTCAATCTGCACATCATATCTTATGGGAGTGTATTCTGTGGCAGAATGAACGCAATTTTATGTTGGATAATGTACAGGCTGCATCTAGAGTTGTTTACTATACGGACCTTGTAGAAACTAGAACAAATTGTTGGAATAAAATATAACAGGTTACAATGTTAGGACTCATTAATATTATTGTAAATTTTTATCCGTGGTGCTAGGCAACTGGGCTTATTCTAGTTGTAAAACCCTTTTTGCCTAATGGCCTTGTTTGTTCTGTCTTTTGCTTGATTATGGAGGGAAGTAAAAATTAGTATTTTTTCTACTCCTCCGTTATTCTTTTCTGTTTAATTTCGTTGCGGGATCCAAGACAGTTAGGTAAATTCATTCTCCGGTACTTCGTCGGCACTTTTCTGGTGTTTGCCACTGTTGATTCTGGGTTTCAGGAGTTGCAGTGGTTTGAGAATTGTGTGGCGGGTTTATCCCAAAAAAAAAAGACCAGAGCTATGAGTAGCGCCCCGGATTGGTGCTTAGTGTCGCCACTTGAGAAACATACGTTCTCAACTTAAATATTAGGGCATGCAACACTATTCTAAGGTACGTTCACATATGCGCGAAGAACATAAATAAACCAGACATATGAGCAATTGCACAATACGTGACGCCGCATAGTATTCAGCGGTGAGACGGAAGCCAACCCAAAGCAAGTTAAGGAAACGCGGTACATTGATTTTATTGCTCTGACTTTTCAAACTATTTATGCTACAAGTCAGGACGGTGTGTTTAACATGTTTGGCTTCAACTGTTGAATACACGTGCAGAACTATCGTAAAGAATACTGCTGAATGCAAGTACAGAACTATAGATCGTAAACAACCAAGTTTATTTGAACTAGCTACTTCTTTCTTTTGTTTTGTTCAGACCCATTTATTGTTGGAACGTGTGGTTGTTATTACAATGAATATAGCTGTGTCTGAAAATTGTACTAGGTGCAATTGAAATAAGTAACTGAAAACCTTCGTTCTCTTTGTATCCCAACGTTTCGTCTTCTAGTTGGTATCGTATGCTTCTTTCTACATGAAAAAGTAGGTAATATATGAGAAAAAATTATGCCTTTTTAGGGTTCCGTACCCAAAGGGCAAAAACGGGATCCTATTACTGAGACTTCGCGGTCCGTCTGTCTGTCTGTCTGGCTGTCTGTCACCAGGCTGTATCTCATGAACCGTGATAGCTACACAGTTGAAATTTTCACAGATGATGTATTTCTGTTGCCGCTATAACAAAAAATACTAAAAACAGAATAAAATAAATATTTAAGTAGGGCTCCCATACAACAAACATGATATTTTTGCAGTTTTTTGCGATAATGGCACGGAATCCATCGTGCGCGAGTCCGACTCGCACTTGGCCGGTTTTTCTGATTTATTTCCACACTAAAAGTTTTTCATGACGATGAGTTTAATGACACTCTTAAGAGGTTTTTAACTTAGAAAGGGGGTTGGGATATACTGGATGCGGGAGCCGAAAGACTGGGTGTTATGTGAGCTTTATTCTTATTTTATCTACACCTTGTATTAGAAATATTTTTTCTTTGATATTTTTACTCCGTTTAGCATAATTAAAGCCCTCGTTAAGTACCTAAGATATCGATCTTCACTCTCAAGCATCTGATGTTAAGGGGCAACCTTCGCCTGTTACTTCAATGCCCAGTAGGTCACGTTCGACAAAAACGATCCTACGTGCTATTAATCCGAGCCTTTAATTTTATCGACAGTTGCAGTTCATGGGGGTGGGAATAAGTACTTAAAAGTGAAAAAGTGTTCGTATACCTTAAGCAGTGTTACACAAGAAGCTCAGTGTAATATAGTTTTATTTTCTATTAGTGGAAATCAAGAAAAGGGTCAACCAAATTTGAAGAACTGTCGTGCCAATGACATGCAGAAAAAGAAGAAAGAACGGAGCACACATCCTCACATGATGGTAACTGAAAAACGCTTCCTATAAATATCAGCAGTAACAGAGGAAGCCCAGATTCAATGCGATTCCTCTGTAAAAAGTGAAATATATCATGTGCTTGTAAAATTCCAGCCAGCCACACGGGTAGTATCTCTAGACTAGTTCCTAGTCAAAAATCTCTACAGCAGTCTGAACACAGTTATTTTTGCGCGACGCAAAAGTGGGTAATGTGTTTAACAGTCTATGTATTTATTTAAATTTGTTCCTATGTGGCATTCTAGAGACCAAACGCGTAAGCCGATATTGATGATACTTACGTCAATCGATTCGTCTTAACTTTGCGAGTGTCACTGGCTATAATAAAATTTCAAAAAAGAAAAATGGCGGGTATCAGGCGCCAAAAAAAATTAATAATACTTATAATGTTTAAAAGTAATCCAAAAAAAATTAAAACTAAAAAGATAAAATAAAAATGTTAATTCAAATAATCAAAATACCCACATACTGCTTCGGTGGTGTGGAAGCCCCACTTAAATATTTATTTTATTCTGTTTATAGTATTTGTTGTTATAGCGGCAAGAGAAATACATCATCTGTGAAAATTTTAATTGGCTGGCTATCACGGTTCATGAGATACAGCCTGGTGACAGACAGACAGTCCCGTTTTTACCCTTTGGGTACGGAACCCTAAAAAAGACGTAAACAAGAAGAAAATCATGTTGTGCAGGATACATCTGGTTTGGTGATTTTATAAATTAATTTACTACTGATTTTGTATCACTGTCGAAATCACAATTATCTTTAGTAACGTTGCAATAAGGGTGCTAGTGGATAGAGCTTTCAAAAAAACAATACTTGTAAATGGGCCATACTTATTACCAAATTGTATACCATGTATCAGACATTAGGGATTTTCGCCAATAACTACAGCTACTCAATACCCCCACCTGCCTAATATATTATTCTCTTGTCTTAGACCCTCAAGTCTCCCATCAAACAGGGGCTGTTCAATTGATGAATCACTGGCAGTCCCCCCTTAATATGCTACACTTAGAGTTCGCGATATTGTGTTTGTATTGTCATTTGATACACAGACAACTTAATGCAGTTGCTATGACGAATATTTGCGATTGACACCCTTGAGTGGGGTGTTAAATGTGGAGACAGTGTTTATGTTTGTGCAGTTTAAAGTTATTTATATGGAGATATTGTATGTCATTCTTAGGTAGTGGAAAATGGCAGATACGTTATTCGAAAATAAAAAGTCGTACCTAATTATTGCAAGTATGGTTCAAATTTTGATTATAATATTGAGATCTAAGACTAGTCTATGCATTACTAGTAATAGAACGAACAGAACCGACCTTTCTATTTTCCTGTTGAGTCACAACATGATTAAATTTTGTATCACACTGATGAGTGTTAATACTAAGCGAAATTGCGAGTCAGTTCACATGGACACAAACTAAACTTTTTATTTCCAGATTTCATAAACATTTGACGGAAAATATAACGGCATCATGATAGTGTCAACTACTTTAGAATATATATATATATATGTTAGTTACCTATGGAATCTTAAACTACCAATCCCTTTAATTACCGTTCTATTATACTATTACTAATCCAACAGAGAAATCACGCCTCAAACCTATTAACACGCTTTAACCCACTTCATAGCTATATCCCATGAAAACTGCTCGTTCATAAGCTGGTGTTAGTATTTAATTCACTTAGCCAGTTCGCCCCGGGCGGACGGAGTGCAATAAAATTGCGCCAGGGATTATCTCGCAAAATGATGAATGAAAATGATATTGAGCCCGGCCTGAATATATGAGGCGGTTAAGGTTTGGTTAGCTTAAAATTGGGGAATATTGATTGGTGATTGATTAGGTAATAGGTTGGAATTTAGGGAAGAGGCGCCTGTGACAGATAAGTTGAAAGGAAACCGTTTGCCCTGGTATGGTCATGCGATGAGGCGGGATGAAACTCATGTTCCTAAAAGAGTTATAAGTATAAATGTGGATGGATGGAGAGGAAGAGGAAGGCCAAAGAAAAGATGGAGTGATTGTGTGAGGAGTGATATGAAAGAAAAGGGAGTCAGTGATAGCGTGACGGGGGACAGGACGGTATGGAAGACGAAAACGTGTTGCGCCGAACCCATGGGATAAGGGCAGGAAGATGATGATGATGAGAGGTGGAGGTAGATTGATTTTTTTAGTGCAGAAAGTCTTGTTGATATTTTTGTTGAAAATAACTAGAACTAACTAACTAGAATGTTGCTGTGCCCAACAGGGTCCATAATTGTTTCTGTAACTATATTTACCACCTGTATGTACATTATGGATGCAATAAATTTAATTTGAATTTGAGAATTGCTTAGCTACTGCCTACTATATTATTATAAATGTAAAAGTTTGTGAGTATGGATTTTTGTTACTCTTTCACGCAAACGAATTTTAATGAAACTTAAAGCTTATAGAATAACACTTAGGCTAAAATTTATACAGATATTAAAAACAAATACTAGGCGGGTGGGGCCAAAGGTGGCAGGTAATCCAAAAGAATTCTCAACATTCTAGACTAACGATTGAAAAATCACATTTACATTTCTTACTTTACGTATTAAAATTCATGATTATCTTAACCACAATATATGTGACCCTGAATTCTCGTGAAATAAACGTAGATTGCTTTCTTAGGCTATATTTACATTGCCGCGGTACGGAATGGAACCGAATTTTTGCAACGAAATTGTCAATTATATAACGTACAAACTAAATACGAGCGAAAAAAGAGGTTACGCGTCTTCCGGGGAATCCTCGCGCATTCTCGAGTATTTCCAATCGCGCAATGTAAATTGAGCCTTATACCTATCTGGCTGAAGTTTACACTGGTGTGGAGCTATATAAAAAACTGAAGACTCTGTAACAAGGGAACCATTTAACACCATAGAAACTCTCATAACCATTAATAAAAATCAAGATAACTGAGAAACAAAAGGCAACAATACCTGTACTTATATTATTAAGTGCACTCCCAAGTACATATCCTGTTCAAAGTATATGGCAAAGTGGCTATCTACGACCGCAGAGGGGGGAAGCTGTTGTGGACCGACGATAATGATATTTACTCAGACTATATGCCTTTATTACGAAATAGGATATATCGATCAAAACCTACAAAAGAAATAAAACTCTAAGATGGAAGCAGGAAAGTTGAAGATGGAAGGAACCAGGATAAGGATAGTCTAGGTCATTCTTGCACCA
This sequence comes from Anorthoa munda, assembly GCA_945859665.1. Taxonomy (NCBI): domain Eukaryota; kingdom Metazoa; phylum Arthropoda; class Insecta; order Lepidoptera; family Noctuidae; genus Anorthoa; species Anorthoa munda. The sequence continues at coordinate 7,451,873 of OX243900.1, read as the reverse complement.
CTTGGCACTCTAAAGATTTCTTGAAGAAGGAACTCAACATTTTACTTGTTTGAAATTCATTCTGACGACTGAAGTTTGTTTAGATGAGTAAATAAAAGTTTAATACTTTGGATTGGCGTTGAAATGTAAGATTCGCTTCAGCTTTTAGCACGAAATTGTCATCTTAATAGAACGTCTGTGTGGACTTTGTTTCGCTTTTAATTTTGTGGAAGTTTTGATTATGAATATTGTATTGTTTGGACAAGTGAAGTCCATTTCGTTAAAATATTGCGACTTTAACTTTTCTGACTGCTGTGCCTAAATAAGCTACTAGTACATACCATTTGTTGTCTCATTAACGGCAGAAAACAGTAGGTACCTGCCCCCGTACCAATGACGTGTCAAAACTGCAATGGTGCGACTGGGAATTAGGGACAGATGTATACAAGTCACATCTGTCCCTTACACACACTCGAAATGACCTTGCTCTAAAAGCTAATGTTTACCCCTGCACACGTCTGCCAATCACGTGGTGTTCTTGACTACCCACAATATATGTGCATGATAATATATTATTGTAGTTATACATCATACATAAGCACATCACACATCATCAGCCTATTAATGTTCCCACTGCTAGAACACAGGCGTCCTCTCTGTGAGAGGGAATGGGCCGTAATCCACCACGCGGGCCCAGTGCGGGTTGGTGGATGTCACATGTCTTTGAATTTTTGGTTCTAGGACATGCCGGGTTCCTCACGATGTTTTCCTTTACCGTTTTGAGAGCAGTGGTGATGAAATAATTTACACAAAGTAAAGCACCTGCCTGGGCTCGAACCCACGACCTACAACTTGTAAGTCGCGGCCGATACCACTGGGCCATCACTGCTCTAAGCTACTACATAAGCAAAATTTGAAATTAGACTAAAAAGATGCACAATTTTGAAAGCCCTCCATTTTTTACCCGACTGCCGAAGGAGGGTAATGTGTTTATCAGTCTATATATGTATGTATGTATGTAAGTATGTATGTATGTATGTATGTATGTATGTATGTATGTATGTATGTTTGTTCCTATGTGGCGTTCCAGAGACCTAACGCGTTGGCCGATTTTGATGATTCATACGTCAATCGATTCGTCTTAACCTTGCGAGTGTCATAGGCTACATTAAAATTGGAAAATAGGAAAATGGCGGCTTTTGGGCGCCATATTGTGGGGGGGCAATTTTATTTTTTCTTCCAAACCCATCGTGTGGGGTATCAAAATAAAGGGTTTCAAGAGGTGATTTCAAAAATATATATCACTTATATATTTAAATGTACCTAATTCGAAAAAAATGTTAACTAAAAAGTTATAAATAAAAAAAATTATTAAAAAAATCAAAATACCCGACTGCTTAAAAAGCGAACTAAAAAGACGTAAACAAGAAGAAAATCATGCTGTGCAGTCGGAGGATACATCTGGTTTTGGTCAGACAGCTCGGGAATATGTATTGAAATCACCTCTTGAAACCCTTTATTTTGATACCCCACACGATGGGTTTGGAAGAAAAAATAAAATTGCCCCCCCACAATATGGCGCCCAAAAGCCGCCATTTTCCTATTTTCCAATTTTAATGTAGCCTATGACACTCGCAAGGTTAAGACGAATCGATTGACGTATGAATCATCAAAATCGGCCAACGCGTTAGGTCTCTGGAACGCCACATAGGAACAAACATACATACATACATACATACATACATACATACATACATACATACATACATACATACATACATACATACTTACATACATACATACATATATAGACTGATAAACACATTACCCTCCTTCGGCAGTCGGGTAAAAAATGGAGGGCTTTCAAAATTGTGCATCTTTTTAGTCTAATTTCAAATTTTGCTTATGTAGTAGCTTAGAGCAGTGATGGCCCAGTGGTATCGGCCGCGACTTACAAGTTGTAGGTCGTGGGTTCGAGCCCAGGCAGGTGCTTTACTTTGTGTAAATTATTTCATCACCACTGCTCTCAAAACGGTAAAGGAAAACATCGTGAGGAACCCGGCATGTCCTAGAACCAAAAATTCAAAGACATGTGACATCCACCAACCCGCACTGGGCCCGCGTGGTGGATTACGGCCCATTCCCTCTCACAGAGAGGACGCCTGTGTTCTAGCAGTGGGAACATTAATAGGCTGATGATGTGTGATGTGCTTATGTATGATGTATAACTACAATAATATATTATCATGCACATATATTGTGGGTAGTCAAGAACACCACGTGATTGGCAGACGTGTGCAGGGGTAACCATTAGCTTTTAGAGCAAGGTCATTTCGAGTGTGTGTAAGGGACAGATGTGACTTGTATACATCTGTCCCTAATTCCCAGTCGCACCATTGCAGTTTTGACACGTCATTGGTACGGGGGCAGGTACCTACTGTTTTCTGCCGTTAATGAGACAACAAATGGTATGTACTAGTAGCTTATTTAGGCACAGCAGTCAGAAAAGTTAAAGTCGCAATATTTTAACGAAATGGACTTCACTTGTCCAAACAATACAATATTCATAATCAAAACTTCCACAAAATTAAAAGCGAAACAAAGTCCACACAGACGTTCTATTAAGATGACAATTTCGTGCTAAAAGCTGAAGCGAATCTTACATTTCAACGCCAATCCAAAGTATTAAACTTTTATTTACTCATCTAAACAAACTTCAGTCGTCAGAATGAATTTCAAACAAGTAAAATGTTGAGTTCCTTCTTCAAGAAATCTTTAGAGTGCCAAGTGGTGCAAGAATGACCTAGACTATCCTTATCCTGGTCAGTCTTATCCTTGGCTGTCGGAGGATACATCTGGTTTTGGTCAGACAGCTCGGGAATATGTATCCTCCGACTGCACAGCATGATTTTCTTCTTGTTTACGTCTTTTTAGTTCGCTTTTTAAGCAGTCGGGTATTTTGATTTTTTTAATAATTTTTTTGTTTCTAACATTATAACCCACACGCACACCACTGATACACACAAGGTTGGGCAGTATTTGGATTATTTGTAATTTGGAATATTTTGTAGTAAGTATTAGTTAGTATTTTGTGTTTAGTTTTATGCCTTCAAAATACATTTGAACTTAATTACATTTAGCGATCTTATTAATGGGTGCGTTCTGCAGAAAATATAATAGCTCTCGATGGCTCTCGTAATCAAAATTCATAAGTACTTTCTAAGTTTATCTTGGACATCGCTGTCAACGGTGAAGGAAAACATTGTGAGGAAACCTGGACTTATAGTGAGTCTATTATAAAATTGTGCTCCATTGGTGTAATTGCTGCAAAGGCATTCCAGTGCGAGAATAAACTAATAAATAAATAAATGACGACCACTAAATATCTCAATCTAAGTTGGCAATACTGCCTGTACAATATGTCAACATTACCTGTACAGTATGTCAACCTAACATCTTATTGTATTTTGTTATTAGTATTTTGTATTTTAAATAAAAATAAAATACTGTATTTAGAATTTTATATTTCAAATACACGACTAAAAATATATTTTATTTGGTATTTTAAATACATGCGAGATAGTATTTTATAATTTATACATGACATGGCATTCTGTCACTGATAGCAAAAGCACGCAAAATTGTCGAAAATGCCGAAATGTATAGGGTTATAGGACCGCGTACCGGAAGACGCAGCGTTGGTAAGCCCTCTAGGTAGGTCGACGACCTGATCAAGGCTGAGGGAGCTTGGGGGAGGCCTATGTCCAGCAGTGGACGTCTTTTAGCTGAAATGATTATGATAGGATTGATTTGCGCTACAGAAAAGTAACGTGGTCAATCCATATCATTTTGGTATAAGCCCACCGCACTATTCCCAAACCACTGCAACTCCTGAAAGCCAGAATCAACAGTGGCGACCACCAGAAAAGCGCCGAGGCAATGAAGCTCGACGATGTCCCGGAGAATGAATTTAACTGTGTGTGTTTTGTCTGTCTGTCTGTCTCCTCCGTTAATCTTTTCTGATTAATTTGGTTGCGGGATCCAAGACAGTTAAATTATTTTGGTATGCTGAAAATCGATATAGCTGGTAGGAAGTCTTCTTTTCAAGAGCCCTAAAGACAAGTGATAAGTGAGAAAGCGTCGTGAAGATAATAGCGATAAAAAAAAGGTGTGTTAAAAATTACAGATTATAAATTGTATGTTCTTTTGGTAATAATAATAATTAGAATTTCAATAACTTCGAAGAAAATAATTACAACTGGTTGATAGAAGAGACTAGACAGGCGTTCGATGAACAAGATCTGTACGCAATTAGATAATGGGTTACCTGTATCTTAAATGAGTCAGTGGTCTGATATTCAATTTCTATAAATGTAAACAAAACTTGTGAAGTGTGTTGGTCTACCATGGATTTGGGAATTTATTTTTATGTTTAACAGTTATCTACATTGGTTTCGTACATTTTACGTGACGCGTGCACAACTAAACAGACAAACAGATAAAAATGCTGTAAATGGGTTCTGCTGGTTATCTTATACCACTTTGGGTTTTTTTTTACATTTTCTGTGTATAAAACTGGCCAAGTGCGAGTCGGACTCGTGCACGAAGGGTTCCGTACCATTATCGCAAAAAACTGCAAAAAAAAAACACTTTTGTTGTATGGGAGCCCCACTTAAATATTTCTATTATTCTGTTTTTAGGGTTCCGTACCCAAAGGGTAAAAACGGGACCCTATTACTGAGACTCCGCGGTCCATCTGTCTGTCTGTCACCAGGCTGTATCTCATAAGCCGTGATAGTTAGACAGTTGAAATTTTCACAGATGATGTATTTCTGTTGCCGCTATAACAACAAATACTAAAAACAGAATAAAATAAATATTTAAGTGGGGCTCCCATACAACAAACGTGATTTTTATGCCGTTTTTTGCGATAATGGTACGGAACCCTTCGTGCGCGAGTCCGACTCGCACTTGGCCGGTTTTTAGTATTTGTTGTTATAGCGGCAACAGAAATATATCAGCCTGGTGACAGACGGGCGGACAGTCAGACGGACCGCGGAGTCTTAGTAATAGGGTCATAAAGTTTTAGCTTTTCGACAATCACTGTCACTGATAAAGTTTCAATTTATCTAGAGCCTAATATTTTGATCAGACTCAAAAACAAATCAACGACACAAAATCCTTCTAACATACCTCCATCAAAAATTACACAATTCCTTACCCACGAATACCTTTCCCTATTTCTATTCTCCCACCTTTCCGATTATTTATTTAAAAAGCTAACAGTGGCCGGTACGGCACATCAACCGGCTATTATCCCGTCACGAACCGGAACCGACGTTTGTGACGACGGCTAACGACTTCCGGCCGACACAAATGACGCTTACAACTGCTAGTTTCAGGCCCTATTCAAATTGTATGTAAGAATTACGGTTTTAACGATGTTTTTTCTTTGGTGTTTGATGTGCAATTTTAGTGTCAATTATCTTCCTAGACACAGGGACATTCATCAGCGATAGTGAATTACAAAGTGTGGGATTGTCGAGCTCTTCCGAAATGTCATGACTGTGTTCAATCTCAATCATTTTTAAACCCCGACGGAAAAAAAGGGGTGTTATAAGTTTGATGTGTGTTGCTGTGTATCTGTGTGTTTGTCTGTGGCATCATAGCGCCTAAATGGATGAACCGATTTTGATTTAGTTTTTTTTTATTTGAAAGGTGACTTTATCGAGAGTGTGCTAGATGTTTAAATAAAATCGGTTTAGCCGTTCAAACGTTATTCGCATTTTACTCTTTGAATGTGGATTTTTTCGCAAGATATCGTGTCTTTATTACGTGTTTCGATAGATTGTCGATTGAAGCGTGTTGGTTTTTTAAATTTGTAATTTTATCTTGTTGACTTATCGTTACTGATGTTGTCTAGAATCCGAGATTCAAGTAAGATGATGAAAGGGTCTAACAAAATGTAGTACCTATAGATTGGAACATTATCTTGATAGATATCTGAGTGAAGGAAATCTTTTTGTTAGAAAAAATCTCCGTTAACTTTTCCAACCATTTTAATTTTACCTTTACAAATAAATAATTAAAGCATTAAGTCCGCCTTTGTACTTCACATCACATCAGCCTATTAATGTTCCCACTGCTGGGACACAGGCCTCCTCTCCGTGAGAGGGAATGGGCCGCAATCCACCAAGCGGGCCCAGTGCGGGTTGGTGGATGTCACATGCCTTCGAATTTTTGGTTCTAGGACATGCCGGTTTCCTCACGATGTTTTCCTTCACCGTTTTGAGAGCAGTGGTGATGAATTAATTTACACAAAGTAAAGCGCCTGCCTGGGCTCGAACCCACGACCTACAACCTGTAAGTCGCGGCCGATACCACTGGGCCACCACTGCTCTACTCCTTTGCACTTATGCATAAAGTTTTAATAAATAAATAATTTCTGAAAAGTTTGTACTTTCTTCCTAGAATAATAATTCTATCTCTTCTCTATCTTTCTAAGAATCTTCATCCAAAAATAAATCTATTTACCTCTTCTTACAATTCCCTCGTTTAGTTATTTTAAACCCACAAAGCGTTATATTTATTCATTTTCCTATTAAACGGTGAGGAGTGAGAAGGTGAACCTTCAAATCTCAATTATTCATTTCCACCATCTTGTAACAACGATTTCGAGGCGTTAATTATGATTTATCACTAATTAATACACACCGTGTTTGGGCGTTACATAGTGATGGTAAATTAAATTTTATAGAGGCAGTAAATTTGGTTCATGTGTTTGTGTATCACTCCATAATATCTTTAATTATTGTTTCTCCAGTACCTTGCTTTAGCGCATTAGGCTACCTGTCCAAGTGTCCACATGGCGCGAGCGGAGTTTTTATGCAATTCAATTGGTTGGTTCTGCTCTTCTTTTCTCCTCTCTACGCCAAGTGGTCACGCAGCCGTAGATTTTATTTTTAACTGGCAAGAAATGAGAATACAGGCTTTTCAGGATAAATACTTTCATTCACTTGAATCTTCTCTCACTTGAATCTCTATCACAAAAAATAATCCCTCTTGGTGCATTGACTGTTAAGTTCATGCGCCATCTTTCCCGTTATTATTCAATACCCCATATTAAATTACCCGAGCCTGCGCTCGCACATGTCAAATGTCTGCACATTTGGTGGTATATTTACCACAAAATCTAAAATTACATGAAACTCAATCTATATATATTAGTCTATGATGAACACGGACATTCGTTAGTGTATTGACCGTTGAGTCAATACACCATTTTTTTATAAAAAGTAGTATTTAATTACACTAAAATGCTAACACTATATAGAAAAAGATTTACCAAACTTTTACTGAAAAGATTAGCCTGAATATATATCTTATTGAAATCACACAATAATGCCCCAAACCTAAAGTAACTCATGTTTCGAAAAGTTTCAGGCACTTAGAATGACGCTACGATTTGCTAAAGTAAATGATTACTCTAAAAAATCCCTTAAAATCAAAAGAAAATACCAACTTAAATCTTTAAAAAAGTAGCACACAAAACTTATAACAAATCACTGTTTCATAGCTTTCCAACTCCTTTATCATAAGGGCTGGAACACATGACGCAGTTTCTTAAACATTTTTCTTTTACCGTATGCTAATGTTGGGATAAGCGGCAGTGGCTTGCAACTTTGTTGTTATCAAACTATCTTGTGTGTTACATCCCTAAGGATTTGTTTTGGTAATACGGAAAATATTGGAAGGCTTAAGATGATGTATTTGAGTGGCGATTGATTTTTTGTTAGGTATTGTTTACTTTTCGTTGTTAGGTAGCTGTATTTTTTATGCTCAGGTATGACGCACTCTTCACTATTCTTTTCGTGTTAGCATTTGTAGTCCCACAGGAAAAATAAAGATCAAAGCGATTGGGTCTTTTTGCCCGTAAAAGCAGTTTGAATATATTTTCCAAAAACCGGCTAAGTGCGAGTCGTACTCGCGCACGAAGGGTTCCGTACTTGGTAATTTGCTGTTTACGATTTATGTCGTATTAAAAAAAAAACTACTTACTATATCTCGTTCAAACCAATTTTCGGTGGAGTTTACATGGTAATGTACATCATATTTGTCAATGATGTGCATGCCTGTAAGTGACTTGCTTACACAGGTAAATGAGTCGTTGGAGTGCCTTGATAAATAAATAAAATCATATATTTTTTTTAGTTTTATCATTCTCTCATTTTAGAAGTTACAGGGGGGGGACACATTTTACCACTTTGGAAGTGTATTTCGCGCAAACTCTTCAGTTTAGAAAAAAAATATATTAAAAACCTCAATATCATTTTTGAAGACCTATCCATTAATAATCCACACGTATAGGTCCGTTGAAAAAATAATTTGAGTTTCAGTTCTAAGTATGGGGAACCCCAAAATTTATTGTTTTTTTTTCTATATTTCTGTGAAAATCTTAATGCGGTTCACAGAATACATCTACTTACCAAGTTTCAACAGCATAGTTCTTATAGTTTTGAATAAAAAAAGCTGTGACATACGGACGGACAGACAGACAGACAGACATGACGAATTCATAAGGGTTCCGTTTTTGCCATTTGGCTACGGAACCCTAAAAATCGAGACTTAACCTACTAAACTGAACCTAACTGATGCCTTCAAGCCTGTATTATTTTTTGAGAACTCGATATCTGCAAGATCTATTCGTATTACTTTCGAATCAAGAACACAGTGTTGGATGCTCTGTCACATTTAAACCCAGCAACTCACCGAAAATATTAATTTTCTACAACAGTACAATATGTCTAAAAATAATTTATCTCCAACATTTTCCCCACAAAATTACCTGTACCTCAACAAATGCCAGGTGTTTATCATTAAAATATTTCAGTTGCAACGCTCAAACGACTCCAGTGCGCATGAACGGGTCCCGAACGACGCGCGACGCGCTGAAGATTTTATACCGACGAGTATTTTCTATGTTATAAAAGTGATAGCGGATAGTGTGAACTTGGGTCAAAAAATGTAAAAATTATTGCTTGGAATGTAAGCCCAAGTACGCATGTGAATGCAAAATTATATATTTCTTAGACAACTGACTGTTCCTGGTTTGAATATAACTTCGTAGCAGAAATTGGTTGATATGGTTGGAAAATGTAGGAATTTATGATCAACGATGATGCTTGATGAGTGTACTAGTTTTATGTAAAAGGATAAACAGTTCAAATGTTAACCCGATCTAAATACATGCACTATACACCACCACGACCATGAAAACCAATCTGACAATTCGTACTTATCCTTCGGTGTCCGAATAAAGAATTTGAAGTTGAGCATTGGTCAAACCTTACATATAACTAACCAGTCAAACTATGGCTTTCAAGTAGTGTTTCAATTCAAAAACTTTAACTGTATTGACGGAAAATATTAATCTATCTACAAGTATCTAAGGATCGTAGCAATAATCTTGAGAGTATGTATTTATCTATCTAATTATTGAAATAAAGTAACAGGTTCAGAGTCATCGCGATGTCTGCGTCCCAACAAACACAATTTTATTATGCGGTCTCTCTTTTTAACGCAATATCGAGTATTTCAAGTTGGTTCCTTTTGAAATTTTTTCAAGTGTGAAATTCGCTTTCATCCCATTTACTTTCGACTTAATGAAATTTTCGATACTGATCGTTCGAGGGATCTGATACAACGACTTTTATTAAAAAAGTATTAATCATGTTAATTTATGCAATTATTTTTTAAGTTTTATGCCGATTGGATTTTAAAAAAAGCTTATTGAGTTGGAAAAATTTTGAATTAATTTAATGAAAATTCGTTATTTTTTAATTTTTCTAACTTAAGATTTTATAAACCCAACCGCGTGAATAATAATTAAGAATTTAAACTGTGTTTTTTAACACTTTTTGAATTGAGTTAAATACTGCTTTACTCTCTGTCTGAATTATATACCTTACCTAAATTATTATTTCCGTTAAATGCTACGAAGAAACTTTGACACTTTTTGAATAAATATGACTACCAGAAAAATTTAAAATCTAGGTCTGGTATAATGGATTTGGTTGGTTGGAGAGCAAAGTACTCGGCTTCAAATTGAAAATCTCACAAATATCTTTTATTATTTTTCTGTAGGTACCTATCGAGTATCAAACCGCCTACAGCTAGATCATTTATTAAAAGCAGGGGTGACCAACGTTTCTAGCACCCCTGCCAGTAATCTTACAATGTCCCGGGGCAATCGATTTCCTTTGTAGATTGAAATGGTAAACAAAGATATTGGCAATTTTTGTCAGTTCCTCTATTATGAGAACTTCCTTTACTTTTATGTTGCGGATATTAACAAACTCCTTGAAGTTCAATATATTCTGTTTTAGAATGTTAGAAATATAAATATGATTACTGTAAATACAAATACACACGATAAACGTAACCCATTGAATGGTTGAAAGCTTTATAAAACTTTGCATAGCTATTTTGTGGTCTTGATTAATTGAATTTTAACGTAAAATAGGTGTGGCTAAACGATTTGACCCAAAGCAATGCCACAAAGGCCTTATAGAGAGAAAAAACGAATTGATTAAATTTAAACTTGCAAATAATCCAGATCCGTTCAACCATAGTAAATCAACCAAGTACATAAAATTAAAAACCCTTTAAAAGATGTCAGCCCTTATAATAGGCTCGTAAGGCCCAACCTAAATTTAGGTCGATATAAATTATGGCCCAATGTACTAAAAATAGGTGCAAGTAGTTGCAGCCCAGAACTTTTATTTAATAAAAAATCGTTTAAATGAAATGCTTTTGACTTAATTCTTTTAAGGGGTATTTGCTATACCTAAAGTTAACTATTTACAGCAAAAATTATGTTGAAATAATTTGTACTTTTTTTAGGTCACTGGGCCATAGTTATGGGTATAATATTACTTTGAATAAATTAAATCTATTAAATTATTTATCATGGAACTAAAAATTATACCAGAAATAAAAAAAAACATCATTAAAATACATTTTTATTAGTTCTAATCCTTATTTCTTTATAATTTTACATTACAAATTCTATATAAAGGTCTCATTTTTATGAAACAATGTATCATTAGACTTATTATTTATTAATCATTATAACAACATAATGTACTACTGATAAACTGGTCTAAAATCTTTAGGTGCATCAATCACAAATTAATTAAATTAAATTAAAAGCTCCTCCCTCGCGTAACAGAAGAATAAGAAAATGCAGGACTTGAAACTGCAAACTATCCTTCAGAATCAGAAGACGATTCTGCCGTGTTATCCGACTAATGATTTCGGACCTAGGTCGATAATCCACATCATCGTTATCTTCACCATCTTCAAACTCGGATATGTCCAGATCAAGCAGATTTTCTATAGCTTCGTCGTTCATGGCATAAACAAGGAAAATTCAAGTAAACGTCCAATGTCCTAAAATTATGACACAAAAGTTTACAACAAAAACCCACCGACCTTATTTAGGGACATAATTTTTATCGTTCATATATGACTGCATTAAAATGACTATACAATAAAAAAATGACGCGGGTACAAAATAAAACATATCCACAACTATTGGCAATATAATTCGGACAATATCATACAATGATTATAAAGATATGAAAAGATTTACTTACCTATCTCCACGAGGCTAAAATTCAAACGAGATGAAATGTCAAAAAAACAGATTCTAGGTTCTAAAATGTCAAGTTGGCACTGTCAAAATTAGAGATGCGTTTAAGAATAATAATTCTTTGATGACAAATTTAAATTGGCGGGTTTATTTAAACCAATAAAATGGTTTAAATATCATGTCATAATTTTAGGTCGCTGGGCCCTAAATTCGAGGATAGAAAAAGAATATCTTTCAAATATAAACAACTGGCAAACTGAATGTGTATTATGGTCGATGATCAGGAAATGTGGCGTAACTTGAAAAAACCGGCCAAGTGCGAGTCGTACTCGCACACGAAGGGTTCCGTACCATTATCGCAAAACACTGCAAAAAATCACGTTTGTTGTATGGGAGCCCCCCTTAATTTATTTTATTTTTATTTAATAATTATTATTTTTGAAGAGAATATACAACTAAACATTCTGTGAATATTTCAAGCGTCTACCTGTTGCCGTTATTAATATCGAGCAAAAAACGGCAAAAATATCACGTTTGTTGTATGGGAGCCCCCCTTAATTATTTATTTTATATTGGTTTTAGTATTTGTTGTTATAGCGGCAACAAAAATAAATCATCTGTGAAAATTTCAACTGTCTAGCTATCACGGTTCATGAGATACAGCCTGGTGACAGACGGACAGACAGGCAGACAGACAGACAGTCAGACAGACAGACAGACAGACGGATCGCGAAGTCTTAGTAATAGGGTCCCGTTTTTACCCTTTGGGTACGGAACCCTAAAAAAGGTATTCTAGCAGTGGATTGGAAAAGACTAAGTTTTTTAATGAACTGTGTATGCAAGCGAACCAAAATCGCTCAAAATGCTTAATTGAATAATGCAAGCGCACCGAATCGCTCAACCGAAAAATCAAGCCAAACAATTAAAAAGTCAACCTAAATCCCAAATAAGGAAAACAATATGTTTCAAATTAGAATGTACTACATCCAATTATGGTGGCAACAAATAAGGAGGTGGAATGAGAAGCAAGCCCCGGACTAAACAGCGGAACCAATTCCAAGCTCATCCGTGTTTGTCAAAGTGCTTCCTTCGCGGCTACCAAGGATTTACGATGGAAATAAGTTTTTGTTAAGCAGATTTAGTTAATGTTTTTGGTTGAGATTGTATAGTGTGAGCTGGCGGTGAAGGATTTGAAAAGAAAGATGAGGTTGAAAAAGAAGAGAGTTTAGTATAACATGCTCTGAATTAGGATAAGATTACAGTGAAAGTTGATAAAGTTGAAGAGAAATTTGCTATAAGAATCAATTCATTATTGATTGGTACGGCATATGTTCCCCTTGCTTCTAGATCACTTTTTGTATTTTAGTTGACGTGTTTGACATGGGTGTCCTGTTCTTTACACTACTTATAATCAAGTTCACTTTTTGGCAATACAAAATAAAACAATGTTCAGCATCCATTAAAAATAAATGATGATATTTACCGACGTACCTAAATATCTTATTCACACGTAAATATACTTCGATGTTCGTTTCAGTATTCTTATTCAAAGGCAAGAGGAATCGATTGACACTAAAACGATTAGAACTTCAATCGAGAACGCTGAGTACTCGCTTACAACTAAGGTACGGGAAGCCGGCACCCAACGCAAGGCTCTTTGAAACTAAAAACCGGAAATTGCGTCGCCTCGCGTTGTCTTCCCTCAATGCCTAGACGCTGAGCGTCTTCATTAGCGGCATAAATTAAAATGCTTTGCGGAGTTAAGGGACGAGAATATTTCGTATAGGGTTATTGCCTTGGAAATTTCATTGTGGTTGAGGCTAGTCTGTTGTGTGCTCTAGTATCTCTTTTCTTTTTTGCTTTAAGGTATATTGTTTCGTTATAGTTTTTTTTTTTTTTTTGCCATTTCTATTAGCTGCAGAAAAAATATACGTTAATCTTGATTACGGAACAACGTAGTTTCTGATAAGATCAATAAGATCCATGATTTTTATCATGTGGCTAACCGCGAAAAAACTTTTAAGTTCTTTATTTCTTTTCCCTTTAGAAATCATACTGCTTTATGCTATCATCAAATCTTAGTATACATAGACGATGAGCGTCTTCGTTAACGGCATAAATTAAAATGCTTTAAGGAGAGACAGGCAGATTTTGTATGGTTATTGCTTTGGCATACTTTAATTGTTGTTGAGGCAAGTATGTTGAGTACTTCGGTCTGTAGTTCGGTCCCGTTTCTTTTTTGCTTTCAGCGAATATCAGTTCGTAAGTTCCATCAAAGTAAAGTTTTGTCTTCGTTTTCAAGTGGATCTAATCGACTGCTTTATTTATGGAATAAATTTTGATCATTCAAAAGTCCGAGACGTACAGGGTCAATACAATACATACAGGAGACATATGTCCAATAGTGGACGTCTTTCGGCTGATATGATGATGATAATGATTTAAGTGTTTGTAAATAGTTTATTTGAAATATATGCTTTGTACTTGAAAAGTCATCTGAAAACACTATTTTGCAATCCCTATTGCTTGCATTGAGTCGTCGAGATATTGTTCTGCTTGCTTTTTCTATGCTCCAATCCAATGTTTATCGTTATTTTTCATTTCTTCTCTTTTCAGAAACCCTACTTTATTTACTTATGTATTTATTAAAACTTCATTCAACATAAAAGTACATAGGTTGACTTAATGCCTGAGGCATTCTCTACCAGTCAACAAAGGCCGGTGGAGAGATAGCATGTACTTTAGAAGTGCTTCTTAAATCAATACTCTATATTTGCTCTCATAAATCAAAATCACTGCTTCTTTTAACATCAATATACCCTAGCACAACATAAATTCTAGAAAAATACCACTTTAAAATAAAAACAAGAAGAAAAACTAACTAAACCTCCCTAACACTTCCACTTACACCAATTAACATACGCCGAGGAACAAAATGAATGAAAAATGGAAGAAAAGAAATTGTTGGAACACAGCGGTTCCAGCATATTTTTCAAGCAAAGTGCAATATTCCGTCTATTCTTAAAACAAACAGCGAACGCGAAATGGAATTAAAATTTCCATCAGAATTGTTTGTGTAGGCTAGAGAGGAGACGGCGAGGGAAATATGACGTCACAACGAGGTAGTACATCAATGTCAGTAGTGGTATAAGTTGGGAGGATGTGGCTAAGGAAACTTCGAAGTGTCTATTGCTGTTGAATGTTATTAAGGTAACTTTGCAGAACACTTGATAATACGATAGAAGTTTTTATATCTATCACGGCATATTTATATTTACGGTGGTTAGCTTGACGACTTTGTATCAGAAAATAAAGAGCTTGAATGTGAAGCCACTTCTACAACAAAGGTTGTAAAAATAATTAGAAGTTTTCCTAGGAAAATATCTAGTTACTTATGCCGAAATCACATGGCAAACTTTTAAAACAAGGAACCCTAGCCTAAGTTACAAACTTTAAAGTTGAACCTCACGTCTAGCAAATACAGTAACACGTACTAGGCCAATCAGGAGACTACGATCTAAAGTAGAAAAGTCTCTCTACTATCATATCCTATTTCTGTAGCAAAATCATATCAGTTCTGTATCATTCCGAGGAAAACCGTTTTATCAATCGAGGGTAATTGACTGATTTATCGAAAGGTTAGGCCCAACCCACTTCTTGACACGCTATATTGGCCCAATAGATTGGCCACCAATATTCGTCACGCAACAAATGTCAGGTTTCTCTAAGAAAAAAACAAATAATCCAAGACTTGTCAAAGTTTTAATGAAATTAGTTCTCAAGTTAGAAAATAGCACAGTTTTATAACTTGCAATGAGAACACCCTTTAAGTTTGCGACGCCAGCAAACTACTGTTCATAAGGTTGAATTTTGCATTTTCTAGTCTTCGTTTTCTCTTCTGCTAAGTTTTCTGGGAGAAAGAATGTGTTGAACAATTCGGAGCATAGCGTTAGGTTGTCTGACAAATGTTTACGTGGAGCGGTGAAACTCTAGCGTTTTTAATTCTCATAAGATGTCTGAGTAAAGTCGTTTGGTGCTCATGCACATATGACAATTAAGAATATGGCAATTGAAGCGCCATTCATTCTTAACGAATAGTATTTTCTGCACCATTAATATGAAAAATTGATTGCATTTGAGAATATTTTCTTTCGCATTCAGATGTTTTACTTTAATCACATAGAAGATTTACCAGACTCTCAATCCTACTACTATCAAAATGCGAAAGTTTGCGAGGATCGATGGATGTTTGTTATTCTTTCACGCGAAAACTACTGAACGGGTCTTAATGAAACTTTACAGTAATATAGCTTATACATCAGTTTATCATATAGAGCATATGTCATAGGCTATAATAAAAAAAGGGGCTGGTCTGCATTTGTGCTTTAACCACTCTGCTCGACAAGATTTTGACACAAGACACACCAGCTGAGTCGACAGGTTGTTGCAACTTACGTCATGAAATTCAGGAATTTACTTGATCTTTCAACATTCGAATTTATTCAGAAAAATAAGTTTACGCAGCTATTTTACACAGTAAATTTGTAAAAAATATCTTTATTTACATGTTGCGGTCGGTTAAACCGCGTCAGTCTACTGCAAAATGTGTACAAAATACGAATTACTACACCTTTCCAAATGGTAGACAATTTAGATTTGCTCAAAATATGTACATAAACAACCTTTTGCTGAAAAGATGCAAAAGGACAACACAAAGATATACTTATTTTATTTGCGTCCTTATGTTCCTAATTTGTCATACAAAAATTCATAAAAAAACAAGCCAAAATCTGGAAAAAAAATTTGATGCAACCTTGCAACATGACATTTCTTTGGTGTTATTTTTTTTTTTGCTGTCCATTCACGCGTCTCATAATCGATTAAAACTGCATTCAGCCTAATCGATTAAGTGTATTTCGATTATTTAAAATTATTCATTTAAATAAAAAAGTGATTTTCAAAAATGTATTGTTTTAAAATTAAAATTAGTTTATAGGCACAAAATAAAATAACAACTTATAGTAATAAAATATAGTAATAACTATACATAAATGCTTTCATAATGTTATCAGAAGAGTAAATTGAAAAAAAAATAGGATTCGTGGCTAAATTCGCGCCGAATTCGCCGAACGTAAAAGAATTCAAAATTCAAATTTGGAATGCAGTCGGTATTCAAAATATTTTATCGGGCACATTTTAATATAAAAGAGAGTTTTACATTGATCATAACACAACACTGTTTCACTGTTTTCATTTGAAACTGGGTATCGTGGATTTGGTTTTGGGGTTGGTGGGTTTATTGGATTGGGACGATTCGTTATTTGACTTAAACAATAATACATTTTAGGTTATCGCCACAAAGTAAAATCCTCCCCTAAAAACTTATCAACCCTTTTTGCGCCGTTGAGGGTCTAGTTTTGAACAACCTAAATATGCTATTCACTCCTTTCTTCTCTTTTTACCCGACTGCCGAAGAAGGGTAATGTGTTTATCAGTCTATGTATGTATGTATGTATGTAAGTATGTATGTATGTATGTATGTTTGTTCCTATGTGGCGTTCTAGAGACCAAACGTGTTGGCCGATTTTGATGATTCATACGTCAATCGAATCGTCTTAACCCCGCGAGTCTCACTGGCTACATTAAAATTGGAAAATAGAAAAATGGCAAATTTTGGGCGCCATATTGCGGAGGATAATTTTTTTTTCTTCCAAACCCATCGTGTGGGGTATCAAAATAAAGGGCTTTAAGAGGTGATTTCGAAAATATAAAACACATATGTTTAAATGTACCTAAATCTTAAAAACAGATAACTAAAAAGTTATAAATAAAAAAAGTTAATTCAAAAAATCTAAAAACCCGACAGCTTTAAAAGCGAAATAAAAAGACTTAAACAAGGAGAAAATCTTGCTGTGCAGTCGGAGGATACATATTCGCGGGCTAGCTGATGAAAACCAGATGTATGCTCCGACTGCAAAGCAGTCGGGTTTTTAGATATTTTGAATTAAATTTTTTTATTTATCATTTTATGTTAGTCAGATTGCGCAGTGAGTTGCCTCAAAAAAAACTTTAACACCCCTAAACCCAATCTGGGAGGGAGTTTTCAAAATGTTTTATGTAAATTTTGATCATCAACTTTATCCCCAAAGAATTTGATTTTACATACAAACTAATTTTTACCCTTTTCACTTCCTTAAAGGTTGAATTGCCGCAAAATCGTGCCTTAGTGCTTCCCTAGAAAACCACGTCAAAAACGAAACCCTGTCCAGTAAGATTCTTAGCTTGAGTTAGTTTCTAAGAATGTATAATGACCACCTTTATTGTTTCCTTAGGTTGGTATTTGTGCCAAATTTCAAATTTATTAACCCGGGAAATAAAATTCTTCAAAGCACTTTAACTCCCCAAAAATCGTATTTTGGGACTAGATAAGTAAAACTAATAATGAAAACCTTTATGGTTCACTTAGGATGGGTATTTATGTAAATTTTCAAATTTATTAACCAAAGAAATATTTAATATGTGATTTATGGGGTGTTAAATTATTTTTTAAATATACGATATTTCAAAAATAATTTAACACCCCCTAAATCATCTTTTGGGGGTAGTTTCGAAAAACTAATAATGAAATCCTTTATTGTTTATTTAGGTTGGTATTTGTGCCAAGTTTCATGTTGATTGACCCAAGAAATCAGATTCTTCCATACAAACTTCAACATCCCCTAAATCGTCATTTGGGAGTTTCGAAAAACTAATAATGGCAACCTATATTGTTTACTTAGAATAAGAATTATGGCCGAAGGAATTAGATTTTTCATACAAACTTTCAAACCCCTTTTTACCCCCTTAGGGATGCAATTTCCAAAAATCCTTTCTTACTGCACAATTACGTCACTTGAGGAACCTTTCTGCCAAATTTCATGCTTCTAGATGATTTTCAGCTTAGTTGGTTGACAACCATGCCATAACTCGCTTGGAAAGGAACCGCGCAAGAAGATACGCACAAGGTTATTGATATTAATAGTTTTCGGGGAATGCAGATGTAAATACAAACCAAACTTATGTTCTTAAAATGAATAAAAATAAAATTTTAAAAGTATGTATAGAATAACCAATTTTCATAACATTACAACAAACTCGACCGAATTCAAAACCTAACCATACCATACTCTCAACTCATTATTCAATATATAATTATAATAATAATACCAGCCTATAATTGTCCCACTGCAAGGCAAAGGCCTCTTCTCATACAGAGAAGGCACGAACATTGATCACTACGCTTGCTCAATGCGGGTTGGCGATTTGAGACTATAAGACCAGGTTTCTTCATGATGTTTTCATTCACCGTTGTCAACGATTTCTAAAATATACTTAGAAAGTACATTAATGAATTTGAAAATGGAAATCATTGGTATTTGTCCAGATTTGAACCCATGACCTCAGGCAAGGCGAGGCCTTTAGCCACTGGGCCAGTACGACACTCATTGCAATATAACGAATAATCACAAAATCGTTGGTTCCCCGAAACTAAATTTATCTACACTTGCGTTACAAACTTACATAAAAATATACTAGGCACTCTGTATACTTCTGAGACTATCAAACATAAAGACTCAATCATTATTATTTTTATACAAAATAGTTTTGAATAGCGAACGCATTCCGAATTTGAATTTTGAATCGGATAGATAATTCGGCGCGAAATTATCCACGGTTCGATGAAATTGTTTAGTTGGTTGTAGTCAAATAATGTCCAAAAATCTATTAAGATTACTTTAAGAAATAATTAATAGTAATAATTTATGTACTAATTGTATTTTATGCCTAAAACAGGATTTTTCTATTTTTAAGAATCGATTTGGGATAATCGCTAATTAATAGAGTGGATAGCATAAATAAAATCGATTGCTAAAATCGTTTTGCCACACAACTATTACATTAAAAAAAAACAATCTACTTGACGAATTGGAAATTTAACAAAAATAAAGTAGTGGTAATGAATTTTACGTATTATTGGACTGGTGTTTGTTAATTACGTTAAAATCAGGGCTTCTTCTTGTTGTTTATTATATTTAGAGACATAATTGTCATATTTGTAATCAATTTTACATGTGGAAGGGTGATATTTGTGTAAAATAAAAATGTAAACAAACACGATTAGCGCCTAACTTCGACTTTGAATAACAAATAACTTCATTACCACTAATTATTTATTTTGAAATATGGATGAATTCGACCAATAATTAAACAATTAGCAAACCACTACCCCTGTCGTGGAGTTTGGGTGTCCAAAACCTGCATTTTTATGTTTTTTAGCTTCGACCACCACTGTCATCAAAATGGCGATTATCGTATTATTACACTTGTTTTTAACAAATGTAAATTAATAAACTTGCGCACTTAATCTAAAAAAAATATTTGCGCTAACATGTAAGCTTTTTATCCAACTATTTTAATTAAAGCCCCCACATAAGATTCGTTAGGTATCTTAATCAATAATTAAGTTATTAATTAGGATGTCGTATGACGTAAATCTGGGGTCCAAAATGAGCCGCGGCTGAGCCAGCGGAGGTATGCTTGTCAAGCCCCAAAATGTACCCCGTCCGAACTATACGGTTAATGGCAGCAAAACAACACGCTTAGCTATGCTTTGCTTGGTAGTATAGTTGCAGGCCTACCTTGCTTCCTCCCTCAGAGGCGACAAGGTGGCGTGGTCTTGAGGGAGAGTGCTACGGTCGTGTAGATCCTCAAGGCGAGCCTGGTGATTCAGTGGAGCAGGTCTGCACACAACACATCACTTTGGTCTGGCTTTCTTCTTTCAAGGGAGGTCGTGGGGTAGCTACCCACGATCAATCGGCTGAGGCATCCCATTAGCGGGCTGTCATGCGAGGATCGGTTTAGTGGCCCTCCGCTGCGTGCGGGCTCGTCATACTTTCACTAAACTGGTCCTATACCGAAGGAGTAGCTCTGTCGTCATTCGTTGAGTGAGTGACGAGTCCGACTTGAGGGTTCCGTGGCGGGTGTAGAGCTCCAACGGCGAAGCATAAAAATCTCAACAAATGGATAATGAGACCAAAAATATTAAAACCTACAATAACTTAATAGGCTTGTAAAATGGGACTTAATTTATGGGACATTACTGTCGACAATGACAGTGTACTAGGCAGAAGTTTACCTAGTACACACGCACTTCGTTTAAGTCCCTATCCTAACATTTCGTGGAAAACAAGCATGAAGTTTTGTTAATTCAACTAACTTTTGTAATAAAATCCAAAAATAGAGTTTACGCCTTATTGTCAATTATTATGTACAAGATTTTCCGACCGAATCCGCAACACAATTAAAGGGTCTTTCAACAAGGACTGGTCGATGTAAAAATTGAATAAAACAAGATGTGTGTGAGATATTAACGAAATTTATTTTTTATTTAAAAGGCCCATTTATGCCAATTATGGATGGAATATGACATCGTTCAAATGTCCGCCGTGGCTTCGTATGGTGGCACGAATCCGAGAGGTCCAATTTTTAATGACTGCATTCTGAGCAACAGCATTCTGAGGGTGTTTGCAGAGAGGCTAGATGGGCCTACGATGGGGAGGTTTATCAGGCTACATGTTGGCAACAAAGCCTGTTAAACCTTCCCGTCATTGTGGTTTTCGTTTCATTATTATTTTTGAGTGTTCCTGCATGTTACTAATATAGTTTTTTAAGTAAGATGTAATACTAATACCCTATGGGCCTTGATGCCTGACAATATATTTTTTATTATTTTTTTATTTAATAACAATTCATCATTTATAGATATTGAATAATATTCAATTTCTATGGACATTTCAATACACATCGATAAAAACAGATCACTAAGTGAAAAATCACTCAAAACTAACTCATGCACTTGTGATACTGATATGTTGCTTGCAATGCATAACAAAATATACGCTGCTTTGAACAAGGTGAAGAAGTTTTGGCTCCTGGCTGATGGCACACTAGTTAGGAATGGGTCAATACTTACACAACTAATTAAAGTTAATGCTTGAGGAGGCTTATGGCATCAGCAAAGGTGAATTAAACCTTTTTGACTTCCATGGGGTATTTAAATTAAATTTGCACAAAATATTGGAGCAGAACAATAGTGTATACTATTGTTGTAGATTTTCAACAGACAAACGTAGTCAGATATCTCACAATGAATGACTAGAGGCATTATATGATATTTTTTACAGAGGTTATGGTAGTTTAAAGACTGACATGGTAGTTTTTGGTGATAGCATAAATATTTTATGAATCGACGTTGGTGCTCTATACTTATAGTAACATGTATCCTATATTTCAGTCGCGTATTCCAAGTCGCTTTTAACAATAATATAATATATTATTATTTAAGTTTTAGCTTTAGTGAAGCACTTGGATAACCGCATTATGAAAATTCAGTAATTTTGATGCCTTAGCGACTATTGCATCAACATGTACTTCAAAACTGAGCTTGAAATCGTGGTGGATACCCAGATCACGGATGGAATTTAATCTAAGTAAAATTTGCTTATCTATGGTATACGATGTGGCAATGTTTGAGCGCTTCCAAATACGTAATAACCGAACATATGGTGGTATTGACATCAAATTTATTACTATGACAGTAATCCTCTACACGGTGCAGATCATTCTGGATTGCAATTGCGTCCCTTTGAGACGATGTCGAGGCATACATTTTCATATCATCGGCAAAGCACAGTAATTTGGATGAGGTCAAGCAAGATTCGATGTCGTTAACATACATAGATTACAAATAACAAAGAACCAAGCAATGAATCCTGCGGGCCTCAACTAGGGACAGACATAATATATCTAGCTGGGTCCAAGCAGTAGTACTAAATAATTATATATATCTATACTAATATTATAAAGAGGAAAGATTTTTGAAGTGAAACTTCTTTATCGACGTATGGGAGAAATTTTGTAACGTATCGTCACGTTTTTCGGTTACGCGCCATGTTGCTTTTTTTATCAAAGTTTAGTAAAAAGACTTATTCAAATTTAAGTGAATTTACAAGAAAAGTGAGAGTGATTTGTGTTTTGTGTGTGTTTGTGTGTTTTTGTGTTTTGTGATTTGTGTGTGAGTGATTTTTTCGTTTTATAAATTCAACACGTATGAGCATGATTTTAATATTTATTTATTTATATTTTTTTTTTATATATTTATATACATATATATATATATTTTTTTATTTATATGTTTTTTTTTATATATATTTTTTTTTTTTACAACTATAGTAATGATATTATAATAAGAACAATGATAAAATAAATTACTCATTAATTGTATGCATGTCTATAATAATAAAATAGCTTTAATTTAATACGGAAAAATTGTTTTTCTTAAGGCTTAAGCCTTATCTACCGCATTTTCGTGAAGTTGCAAATAGTAGAAAAATTATATGTCGTAAAGAAGTTTCACTTCTTACCTGTGTACTCTGGTACACACACACATTTTTTTTGTTTGTTTGTTTGATTGTACCGAATAGGCTCCGAAACTACTGGAACGATTAAAAAAAATCATTCACCAATAGAAAGCTACATTATTCCTGAGTGACAAAGGATTTTTTTTTATTATATAATTATTTAGAACTACTGCTTGGGATCTGTTTTTCTGGGTAAGAGAAAAACCATCTGAGTAGATCACCGCCTATTCCCATTCCATTTAACTTTGTTATGAAGATGTTATGGTCAATGCGGTCAAAAGCCTTGCTATAATCTGTATAAACGACATCGACCTGTCCACCTTTGTCCATGGCTTCAGTAATAAATTCATTTAGAAGAATCAGGTTCCTTTCCAAGACAGTAGTTTTCAGAAAACCGTGTTAGAACGAGCTGAATGAATTTTTAAGTGCAGAGTAAACCTGATTATATATGACTCTTTCGAAGACCTTTGCTACAGTACACTGTTTGGATAACGAACTGTCTTTATGTCAGTTTGTACGCCTTTTATAAATACAGGCGATAAAAACATTGATTGCCAAATTTGCGGGACAACACAAGTAGTTAGGAATTTTCTGAATAAAGTCGAGATAGGTTGCTATTGCAGGTGCACACTTAACAAGAAGTTTGATGGAATTTTATCTGGACCTGCCGCTTAAGTGGCAATAGACAGGGCCCATAACTTGTTGAACGGATGGTCGATGGTTAGGAACCGAAGAGTTCTGGAGTGGCCACCAGGCCACGAGGCCACCAGGTGGACAAATGACATGGTGAGGGTGGCAGGAGTCCGCTGGAAGCGAGGCGCACGAGACCGGTCAATGTGGCGACGTTTGGGGGAGACCTGTGTCCAGAAGTGGACGTCTTTCGGCTGATATTATGATGATGATGCACAATTAATTAAAAACTTGTTTGAAACAGTTTTAGACAATCTTATTTTTCTTAAACGATTATAGCCATGTAGCTTATAAACCAGAAAAAAACGCTGCATAAATAATAGCATGTAAAAGCGTGCCAAATTAACAGAATCACAGGAGGAAAGTGCTGCAAAGAGATAATCGCGCAGTTACCCCGCTATACGCTATCAGCAACATCGCAATTTGCGTAAACAGTTCTCTTGCGTTGCGCCCAAAGTTTTGCCAATTACATCCTACGTTTGGAACGGAATTATTTGTATTAAATTGTTGTAAAGTCTTATCTGTGGTGAAATAATGATGGGATTTAAGTTTACACACACCACTACCACATACATTACACACCAACCAATACTGTGCAATATTGTTTAATAAAGATTGCATGTATTATTATATTGTAGTAATATAATAACATTATGTGCAGTAATATTATTAAATTATATAATATTACTAATCACACTATAATATTATAAAGGCGATAGTTTGTGAGTGTGTGTGTGTGTGTTTATTACTTCTTCGCCATCGAACGGCTGGAGGGATCTGGGTGAATTTTAAAGAGATAGGTTAGTAAGAAGAAACTCTGGTTTTTACAGAGAAAAAATAATGTGGCTACATTATTATGCACATACTTCGTTGCTAACAAAAAATAAACCTGAAACTAGAGCAATTACAAAATTAATTTAAAAACTAAGTAACATTTCTATAAAGTAGTTCCTAGCTGTTTTCCCGAGTAATGTTACTTTTAATACATTTAAAACGCAGTTTTAAAAGAAAAGAAAATTACTTCGGAGACTCCATTGTTCTTGAAAACTCTGCATTCTCAATGTAATATATGCTAATGTAGTTTTTGTTCTGTTGATTTAAGGTTTTTATGAACGGAATCTTTTTTATTATTTCACGGTATTCTGAACTAATGAGATTCTTGAACGATAAGAATTAGTTTACAGGAAAATGTGGAGTTTATTTAGCGTATGTTTTATTTTTTCATGCAAATGTTTTCGTTCTGGTGTTTGTGAGTTCCGGTGAAAAATACATTTATTAGTTGTTTAACTTCGCTTGACATATAAGCAACTAATTTAATAGCAACGAACGGTCTTATTTTTTTTTAATAAAGTACTAATTTGTGTCATCGGCTGTTCTCTAATTTTGTCCTCAATATACTGTATTGCTTAAGTGACCAAAAAACGCTAATTAATTAGGAAAGTAGTTAGGCTTAGTATAAGTTTGCATAGTTTAGTTTTGTTTAGTATTTAAGTATGTACATATTTTGTCAATTGGAAATAAATAATTAGGAAAAAAACACTTCTTCTTCTTCTTGGTAAAATATTCTAATCATCTCTTTACGCTAAATTAGGACGTTATTATGCCAATACTAGCCGGGTGATGTCAAATATTATCCCGAGGGAATATATTTCCGGGAAATAGTCTATCTCTGTGCCCAAATTTCATCTAGATCCATTCAGCCGTTATTACGTGATTGAGTAACAAACATACATCCCTCCAAACTTTCGCATTTATAATATTAGTAAGAAGTAAGACTAGCTTCTGTTCAGCCGTTCTGGCGTGATTAAGTGGGTTAGTGGACGACTCGCCCGAATTTAACTCGCCCGAATCGGGCGAATTGTCCACTATTAAAAATATTCATTTTTCTGTGTCGATTCGCCCGAAGTTTATTTATCGACGGGCGAATTGACCACTCCAAAATTATTTAGTGGACAATTCGCCCGAATTTTATTTTAGAGAACAAACATTATAAAAGTACAGTCGTGCTCACCCATCTCGGTAATAATATGCAGAATTTATTGAAGTCAATAGATATTGTACTAGAAACTAGGAAACCAATTCAAACTACCAGGAGGCCAGAATCATGAAGAAGTATTTGCAGAGCTAGAATCATTAGCAGTAGAGACTAACGGAGTAATAGGGCTTCAGAATCGAAAGTCACCCGGTACACTTTTTACCGTTCATGATTCCAGCGTAGCTTCCTCATGATTATAATCTCCTGGTACTTAAGTTAGTCTTTACCGGTACCGAAATGACCTGATAGCGTATAGAGCTGTCTGATTCATTTTTTTTGTAGTGAATTTTGCTGTCTCCCTCTTATTGTTTTTTCGCCTGTTTATCATATCTAACGTTCAAATCTCAACGTAATCTCGTACTCTTTTTACCGCTCATGATTCTTTTGATTCATTTGCGACAAAACACTAAGAGGGAGACAGCAATATTCGCTACAAAAAAAAAGTTTCTAGTACAATATCTATTGAATTCGATTAATTCTGCATATTATTACCGAGACGGGTGAGCACTACTGTACTTTTATAATGTTTGTTCTCTAAAATAAAATTCGGGCGAATTGTCCACTAAATAATTTTGGAGTGGTCAATTCGCCCGTCGATAAATAAACTTCGGGCGAATCGACACAGAAAAATGAATATTTTTAATAGTGGACAATTCGCCCGATTTGGGCGAGTTAAATTCGGGCGAGTCGTCCACTAACCCGATTAAGTAACAAATATTCATGCTTTATATTACTAGCTTCTGCCAGCGGCTTCGCTCGCTTTTATGTCAAAAATTGTCCCAAGGGTACATATTGCCGGGATAAAAAGTATCCTATGTGCTATTCCAGACTATAATCTATCTCTTTAAAATTCACCCAGATCCCTCCAGCCGTTCGATGGCGAAGAAGTAATAAACACATACACACACACACTCACAAACTATCGCCTTTATAATATTATAGTGTGATTAGTAATATTATATCATTTAATAATATTACTGCACATAATATTATTATATTACTACAATATAATAATACGTGCAATCTTTATTAAACAATATTGCACAGTATTGGTTGGTGTGTAATGTGTGTGGTAGTGGTGTGTGTAAACTTAAATCCCATCATTATTTCACCACAGATAAGACTTTACAACAATTTAATACAAATAATTCCGTTCCAAACGGAGGAAGTAATTGGCAAAACGTTGGGCGCAACGCAAGAGAACTGTTTACGCAAATTGCGATGTTGCTGATAGCGTATAGCGGGGTAACTGCGCGATTATCTCTTTACAGCACTTTCCTCCTGCGATTCTGTTAATTTGGCACGCTTTTACATGCTATTATTTATGCGGCGTTTTTTTCTAGTTTATAAGCTAGATGGCTATAATCGTTTAAAAAAAATAAGATTGTCTAAAACTGTTTCAAACAAGTTTTTAGTTAATTGTGCATCATCATCATAATATCAGCCGAAAGACGTCCACTTCACGCCTACGTAAGTGTCGTATCATCGATCGGCCCAGTATTTCTAGCTAAAGTATGGTAAATTGATGTTGACGTGTTCATCTGACCTTACAAGCCATCTGAGTTTACCATACTGGAAGTTGAGCCCGATATAATTAGGAAAATGTAGAATTAAGAGAATTTTCAACCATAGTTAACGATTAAATTATTTGAAACATAATATATGATGCTATTGTAGGGTGTTAAAACTTTGATATTGGATACATATATTAGCTTTGTTATGTTGCTAGCGTGATTGAAATTCCAATAACCGATGTATGTATTGGAATTCTACGAACATGATTATTATGTTTACACGGTCCTAATATAGTTAGTAATCAATATTATGTATCTACTTTGAATAGGGATATGACCAAATATCGATAAAGCTTCGTTATGTGAATTACACCAATGGTGCAACTTTAGAAGGAAAATTTAGAAGGTTTATTTTTGTATCAAAAACCGACTACTTCAAACAATGATTAAATGCCGGCCATTATTTAGTATTCTCAAATCTTCAGAAAAAAAAAATTACAAAAAAATGTTATTTTCCCTTTTTATTTGTACCTAATAGGCCTGTTCTTTAGTAAGGAACCTATAACGCCAGAATAGATTACCCGAAGATCATGAAACTTGAACATAACCATTAAAAAGAGGGGGTACCAAGGTGTAAAATGGTATAAACAATAAACAGTAATGTTTCCGTTTCCGTAAATTTGTCCGTGGCATCAACAGTGGGCCCTATCAGAATATCAGCGCAGCGTTATTTTCTTTTTAATATCGTTGCACATGCTGAGATAGGAGCCTTTTTGGTCTCGCACGGGTTTATATTTTTTTATTTTTTTTATTATTCTTTGTGTTTTTCTTATCTCGTGTCTCCTGTGCGGGTCACAAATAAAAATGTTTTCTTTCTTTCTTTCTTTCTTTCTTAATGCATGCATGCAACAGTAATCTCGATCTCACAAATTATTCATCAGATCTTCACCAAATTAAAATGGGACCAATTTGGGAACATACTATTTCAAACAAAGACATAATTTATAAAATCGGTCCACAATTGACGGAGATATCGGTGACATACACAAAAAGAAACAAACAAATTCGAACACAGAAACTACTCCTTTTTGAAAATTCGGTTAAAAATATTGCTCAACTTTTATTCGATAGCAGGTGTAGTTGCAATTAATATCTCTCGGTACTATAGGAACCTGGCATTCCTAGGGTACTAGGTTTTTAATGAAAGTAGTTTGATTGGTTAACAAGCCAACACTGGTAAAATCCTTTCAGAGTACAATACCTACCTAGACAATCGTTCCGAGTTTCGTTGTTATGTGGGGCAATCAAACGGTACATAGTATTGGGTAGCAGTTTTTAAAAAGCGCTGACAACATCATTGCCTACCATGATCTTTTTCCCCTGCCAGCTAAATGGTTGATTTTGGATATCTGAAAAAAATCACGGCAGTAATATATATAACGAAATTAAAAGGAAAGCTATCACAGCTGGTAGGTTTTACAAGTTTACGAGTAATAGTCGACCAACTTATAAAATGTACTTGGCAAAGTAAAAATAGTGTATGGGGACAACAGTTCGAACGGCAAAGTTAATTTTGTCCCTTCGTTAGAGCAATGTTCGGTGCTTTCGTTGTTTATGAATGTTATTCATCTTAACTAACTAAACTGCCGAGCAATGAAAAAGTTCCATCCACAAAATGCCGACAAATTATTATTTCCGACAATTACACCTTAATTTAATTATTTCACATTTAATTTAAAATTTGAACACATATTTACGTTTTTAGTTGGTAATATTCTGATGCGCTTCACTGCTATACTTCAATATTGCAGACGGCGTCATAAAGATAGCCTTTCCCGTTTAGGAGTAATTTGGTGCTATGTCACTGGAACTTTTTCATTGCTCGCGAGTATATTTTGGTGAATGTAGTTGTTTATATGGAAGCCTCTGTGCGCGAGTCAGACTAGCAATTGGCTGGTTTTTCCGTGTTTGTCAAGTACATACGAAACTTCAAAATCAAATAAGAACACATCAACAAAACTGAAGAAGCAATATACAGCCATACTGCAAGATTACATAAACGATCATCATATTCCTCCATTATCATAAATGAAAGAACCAGCGAATAATAAAATTACTTTTGTTTTCTTAATGTTGGCAAACTTTCTGCTGGATTTGTTTGAGCGGAGTCCGTGAATTGTTATTAAAATTCGTACCAGCGCTGCTGAAGTTTTTACGTTAAAAGGATTGGCTGTAAAAAGGTTAGAATAGTGCTCGTTTTGTGGAGAGTACTGTTATGAGAGCATATTCATAAGGAAATGGAAGCTATGTAGATAGTTTAACTGGTTCGCGCATGTGAAATTTTTGTGCAAACGTTGGCATGATGTGAAAGTATTCAGAGTGAGAGCATGAACTTAATTGAATCTAGAATGATATTGTTGGTTGGCAATTCAGGCACTCACTGTAGGTAAAAGGTGTAGTTTGAGAGGTTAAAGATTCTTCCTTATCACCAGCTGCTTAATGAATGGTGCCTACACCATTACATTATTACCTCAATGGCATACACTGGAAACAAAATATATGTTTCTACATCTTCTTTTATAATTTTTAGTCACAAGATCATACCGATCATATCGGCCTCATCATAACCTGCACATATTTTCATATGAGCAGTGGTGGCCCAGGGGTAACGGCCCCGACTTTGGTGTCGTAGGTCGTGGGTTCGAACCCAAGAAGGCGCTATACTGTGTGTAAATTATTTCATCACCACTGCTTTAAAAACGGTGAAGGAAAACATCGTGAGCAACCAAAAAATGGAAGACATGTGACATCCACCAACCCGCACTGGCGAGGTGGATTAAGGCCTATCCCCTTTCTCACAGAGAGGAGGCCTGTATCCCAGCAGTGAAAACATTAAAAGACTGATGATGACAATAATTCACATACATATACATATTCTAACTTATCTATTATTTTATACCGGAACAGTGTGTGCTGTCAGTGATCTCCTATGGGATCCTGACGTGGTCGCTTACAATGGGCCTTATTAGAAAGCTTTAAGTGGCCCAAAGGGCAATGGAGAGGGCTATGCTCGGCGTTTCCTTATGTGATCGCATCAGAAATGAGGACATCCGCAGGAGAACCAAAGTTACCGACATAGCCCGAAGAATTGCGAAACTTAAGTGGCAGTGGGCAGGGCACATTGCTCGCAGAACGGATGACCGATGGGAGCGTAAAGTTATGGAATGGTGACCGCGAACCGGAAGACTAGTCAATGTGGCGACGCATGGGGGAGGCCTATGGCCAGCAGTGAATGTCTTTAGGCTGAAATGATAATGATGATGATAATTATTTTATAAAATAAACTGGCTGCTTCAGAGAGAGGCGTTGTCAGGATACTTTGATAGATTCCTACATCTATTAATTTTATATTTAATCTATTCATCAGAGCCCACCTCCCAGCTCTGGTCCTGACACATTATACCAATAAGTAGTATAAGTCCTCCACAACACCATTCCTACCAGCCGTGTGTATCCTGATTAGCACCACACGGGAACCACGTGTACGGATTCAAAACATGTATTTTCAGCCCCCACAAATTAGTTTCAGAGATTAAAGATTCTTTAAAGAGTTGCTTATCACAAGCTTCTTAATAAATGGTGCCTACACTAGAAATATAACAGGTAAAATAAAGAGTAAACGGGTGGCTTGTAGCCACTGGATTAGACTTTTTTTGGGACAATCCCACCGCACTATTACTACTCCTCAAAGCCAGAATCAACAGTGGTGACCACCAGAAAAGCGCCGTGGATTAGACAGACTAGAACCAGATTGGTTTAAACATGCCAAAAATCGAAATAAATGGTGTGCGATTTGAGAGGCCGATGTCCAGAAGTGGTCTGCTGTAGGCTGATGATGATGACGACCTACCGAAACCAAATTTTCATTCTCAAAATGGTGAAGCTGCTATGCCCAAAAACTAACAAGTAACCCTAGAAAATGCCACAAAATCTTGTACTTTCTTACTAATATTATTATCGCGAAAATTTGGATGGATGTGTGTATATTTGTTACTCAATCACGCTAAAACGGCTGAACGGATCTGGATGAAATTTGGCACAGAGATAGATTATAGTCTGGAATATCAACTACGCTTCTGTTCATCCCAGTATAATATTCCATTGGGATAAAAAAAACACTTCTCCCGAAGCCCGTGGCAGAAGTAAGTATTTTATATAACAAACATATTACTGCTTGACAACAGTATACATAATGGTCCAATTGAAATAAATTGTTTGAGTTTGAAAGTAAATTTCGGTCTCAAACTGACAAATAATATCCCCATGTCAAACAAAACAGTTTATTATCCCGAAAACATTCACATTTTACCTAAAACTTTCGCTATAACATGCCAACGGAATAAGACGTGTATGTCTCAGCGTAAAATAAAAGTGGCCTTCCTTTGACATGTCCAAGAAAAGGTCCAGAGAAAATAATATTTCCAGGAATGCAGATTATGTGAAGGAAGCCCAAAGTGGGTCACGTTCTAGTTTTATTAGTTCCTCACCCTGAGATGTTAAAAGTTCCTCGTATTTTAATGTAGGTCTTGATAATTAGTTGGAAGGATGTCAAAGTTTGAAGTGTTTGAGTGGGTGAGATGTGAGTGAGAATTATTATATTTCAGGTTTTTTAAGTGAAAACTTCTTTAGCTGCGTTAAGTGATTTTTTGTCTGCCGGAATTCCGGTCCAGGCCACATCGCTTGTCCCTAATTATTATATATATTTGCCCGCTATAACCACCGACCGGACACGGGATTGAACGAGATCAGGAGACCACTACGGGGACAAATGTGAGTTGTAGATGTAAATTGTGTATGCTTGTAGAATTGTAGGGCTATCACTTGCCAGCTATACGGGAATCGGTATCCCAAAAAACAAATCCCTAGTTACCGCTGCCGCGTATCGCGGTTTTGCTGATATAGACCTTGTAGGATCTAAGATTCGCAGCTTTGCTCATGGGCCCCAGTGTTGCCAGTGTTGTGAACTTATGGGTTTGGGTCAGTGACATGCTAATGTGTCCGCGTCATCGACATCTTAATGTGACGTGCGACGAAAACGTTCTGTCACACAAAAACACAGTTATCCCAACGGCTATCGCTAGCAACTTATAGCATAATACAGGGACATTGGCACATATCCAGACTCAACATTAGGCTTACACCAAACATTGACCCTAATCACATATATATTTAACCCTCACAAAACATATTCCTTATCTGCCTTACCAAATTCATAATTACTTCCAGCTTTCACCATCTGACCGTCAAGACAAAACTTGGCAGCTTAAGCCCAAATCTTGGCACGTTGACAAGGTCTAACGTACCTAGTAATTTTAGAACGAGACCCCACCGCAAAAAATCTGCAGTCACTGTTTTTAATTAAACTTAATTGTTATGAAAGATACTTGATAGAAGAACAGATTTCAGCAGCGTTGCGTAGCAATATTTAGCAGCAGTTAGATTTACTTTTTAAC
This sequence comes from Anorthoa munda, assembly GCA_945859665.1. NCBI lineage: Eukaryota > Metazoa > Arthropoda > Insecta > Lepidoptera > Noctuidae > Anorthoa > Anorthoa munda. The sequence goes on along the minus strand of OX243900.1, from coordinate 7,419,030 downwards.
CGACTTCCCAAAACAGAGGAGGTTATCAATTCGACAGTATTTTTTTTTTGTGTTACTTCAGATTTTTTTTCTAGGTGAATCGATTTTGCTGATTCTTATTTTTTTAAAGCTGGTTTTGATCAAGATCTGATGAAAATATACATCATCTTTGGAGATTTACATCAGAACTCTTCAATAAATGACGGCAACTCGGATACACATACATATCTCGGTTCACTCGGGATAGCTGCAATCGCATGTCTGTTTATTGTTTACTCCATTTCATAACATAACATCACATTGGTACGCTCTAAAGGGGTACGCAGGTGTGAACAGTTTACCCTGGTATACTCTCATTCCACCGGTTTTGTTTATGTTTCATGTTATTGGGTTAATCTATTCTGGCATCACTTAGAGCATTATAGGTACCTAGCCTTCAGAACTGGTCCATTATGTACCACAGCTAAAAAGTGAAAAAAAAACTTATTTACAAAAAAATACTACCGACTTCCAAATAAAAACACTACAAAGTGAAAAATAACTTTAATTTCGGAAGTCGTTATCAAAAACGAAGCAAAAAAAAACAGGAACACCGCTTCCGAAATAAAAGTTATTTTTCACTTTGTAGTGCTTTTATTTGGAAGTCGTTGTTATTTTTTGTAAAAAAGTTTTTTTTTCAAACTTTCCCCTTCACTAGGAATTTCTCCTGTATCGCAGCTCGCAGGTATGTATGCAACATCAGCCAGCTCTCAGTTAACCGCAATTTCTAGGTAAACAGCGATCTGGCAATAAATAGATTGGCTTGGTGAACCATAGATTGGCGGCTAACCGGAAAGCTAGTAACCTTGTTTTTACGTATTTTCTACAACACTTTTTTTCAAATGACGTTGGATTCACTAGAAAAACTTTTATAACCGAAGTAAATTATCTATCAAACATAAATTATAATTTATTGATTAAGGTAATTGCGGCTAGATAAATCCAGGCAACCCTATAGCAATCTATTCTACTATCATTCATGAAAATTAAGTTTTATCTAAAACAATATACATGCAGGTTTAAGCAGTGGGATCTTAGGCTATTTAAACTGGATTGAAATGTAAATGTAATGAAATGCAAATGTATTCAATTAATTGGGTGTTATAGGGAACCATTGAGGGGTTCGACTTCCATTAATTAATTGCTGTGTTGTTCTAGACTTGATACGGACCTAGTTCTTGGCTGCTGGAACGTAAATTTCGAGATTGTAGAAAATATAACGTACGCTATGCTTTTGTTTTAGAACGAAATGGTGTTATATTAAGAATTCAAAGATTCTATTTTATAGCTCGAGACATAAATTCAAAAATAGAATGATAAAATCATGCTGTAAATTGAATGCAGTTGTGTTAGTTTTCTAAAACTGCTGCCGTGACGTCTGTGACGAATTTTATATAATTTACTTTAAGCCTTGTTCTCATGTAAATGACTTTGTGTATTTTTTGAGAATAAATATCTTTAAACCTAAAACAAAGTGGCGCACGGTTGGCGCAGTGGTTGAGCAATTGACTGCTGCGCTGCGTGTCGCGGGTTCGATTCCCGCATGGAACAAAAATTTGTATGACCTACAGATAATTGTTCCGGCTCTGGGTGTTTGTGTATGTGAGTTTATATGTTTGTAAACGCACCCACGATACAGGAAGAAATTCCTAGTGTGGGGCAATGTTTTTTAAAGAAAAAAAAAAAAAAGTTCCGATATCACATCAAAGTTTATTCAAAAATTGTCACAATTTAATGAAAGTAAGGAAAAAAGTAAATCTGTGGCTCTTGACATTCTAACAGCGATAGCATGATGAAATTTTAATATATTTGGGTTCTCGTGAGATTTCAGTAGTGCATGTCAATGTGAGATTGCATGTTGATGAGAGCCTTATGGCTGATAAATTGTTTCAATAGTATTTTTTTTTTAAACTTCTAAAACAATCACAAACGTTGATAAAGCTTAAAAATACACTTAATTCATCCTACTCATTTATGCAGCAACATTATTTTCATGTAGACTTAATTTGCTGACGCGGAAAGAGCTGGTGTATGCTGTATCAGCACTTTTCATGCAAATTTCAAGAGTCAACAGGGGGAAATTGATTGATGTCGCAAACAAACACTGCTACTGTATAACAATAGAGAATGCCGTGTTGTTGAGTCAGCGATTGAGTAGTTAAGCACTAAAACTGCTGGTCTTTTTCGTCGATAAAAATTGATTTTATATTTTTTTTGCGAAAATGCTTGACGGCAGGCATCGAAGCCATAATCTGGTTTTGAGCAGAATTTAAAATGAATATCTATTCAAAAAATTAACAAACAAACAAATATGTTATTGACACGCTAAGAAGAATCTTAGCATGTCAATGACATATTTGTCAGTTTTTAGGGTTCCATACCCAAAGGGACTAAGACTCCACTGTCCATCAGTATGTCACCGGGCTGTATCTCATGAACCGTGGTAGCTAGACAGTTGAAAGTTCCACAGATGATGTATTTCTGTTGCCGCTATAACAAACGTGATTTTTTTCTGTTTCTTGCGATAATGGTACGAAACTATTCGTGCGCGAGTCCGACTCACACTTGGCCGGGTTTTCTTAAATATCTACTAATTTATTTAATGTTATGTTTGACTTAGAATTCAGCTACGGTAACACTATTCAACGTCCTCAAATGTACATAATGTGGAGCAAGACGAAAAACGATCCCTGGCCTGAAGAGAGACGCTGCATAAATACTGAAGATCGGAACAACCCTAGGATCCCCACCTGACGAGATTGTTTTATTACCATGTCACATTAAAATGGACAATTCGTTAGCTTTTAAAGGACCCCTTGTACAGATATTTCCTTCCATTACAAAAGTGTTGCTCTAAAATCCAATTTCATACAAATAAATGAGTTTTCTAGTTTCCTCATACTCGTTAGTTACTGAAATCCACAATTAAATTAAACTTTAAACGATCACAACAGAACACCTTAACTGATAGTTGCGTCAAAGACAAAGTCTTTACTGAATTTCCAACCTTACTTATCAGGTGTTAAGGTTTATAATTATTTGTTTTTCAGGTCAAATTGTAGTTTGAGATTATTTTTATTCGCACTGGCAATAAAAGTAAAGAGCTTAACGACAAACTTCGACTCTTCGGATCGGGGATTTCAAATCTTAATACGGTTGAATTAAATTCCAACATTTAGCTTAGTTTACCTGAGTTTTTTGCTGAGTCGTTGAGCATAGAATCTATGGGACGTGAGAAAAACTGTTATTGCTAGTTGGAGAAAGCGAGCACTGATAAGAATATTGCGTTAGTTTATTTTTTCTGTTTCTAGCATAGTGAATATTCCCCGCCAGATTTTCGTTGCGTAGAGGGTTGACTAAGAATACTAGGTCATTATTATCAACATTTCAGCTGATAGACGTCCGTTGCTGGATATTGGGCATCCCGTAGAAGCACCACATCGACAAATCCTGTGGTTTTCGCGGATTCTCTTGGTCCAACTTGTGGGATGCCTTCCAAAGTTGTGTCTTCGTGTTCCGTTTCGTCATCAATATTGATTTAGTTGTTTTAATTTTGAATGTTTATCAGGTTCTTGTTTGATTACATAGTATTTTATGTTATGTAATAGGTACAACTACCTCATTACAATATATTAATATAGTTTTTAAACGACTTTCCAACAAGTAGGAGGTTCTGTTCGAATTCGTTTTTTATAAATTCACCGATTTACATTTACCATAGAATACAACCGTTTTCCAAATAAAGTAAGTTTTGTAAAAATTTACCGCTAAAAGGAGTCGTTTCGATCAAACCTGTAACTGGCCGGCTCGTGCTCCTAGGCATGGAGTTGACATCCAGTCCCAACTTCGGCGCCTCCATTGAGTACAAAGCACAAATTGCGGCCAAAAAATTGTACATCCTAAATAGAGTGAAGCGATAATATACGCCTGGGCAGCTTTTAATTCTAAACAAAGCACAAGTCCGATCCTGCATGGAACATTGCAGCCATCTTTGGGATGGCTTAGCTAAATATCAACTTGCCGCGCTCGACTCGGTGGAACGCAGAGCTAAGAGGCTCATTGACTACGTTGAACTGGTGGATGCCAATCTTCACAGCTTGGCTCATCTCTTCTCAAGGTTGCCTGCTTGTCAATTTTCTACAGACTGTACTTCGGTGAGTGTGCTTAAAATCTCCACGATCTTAACCCACCGGCCCCTTCTACCATCAGACATCTAGACACACTGCAAGTTACCATCCTTACCTGGTTGCTATTCCACCAACTCGCATCAAGCGCTTCCAAACATCCTACATAATGCGCACAGCGAATGAGTGGAACTCACTACCTGCGTCTTTGGTTCCGAACGCATTCAACCCGAATCTCTTCAAAGTTAGAGTGAACAGGCTTCTTCTAGGTAAGCTCACTCCACCTCGACTCTGTCTCTGTCACTTGTGACCAAGACTTGAGCCAAGAGGGTACCTCATTATATTAAGTACTTTCGTTTTACCACAAACATTTTGATATTCACCTATTTACATTACAAACACACTATACGCACTACAGGTACACTTCTGTTCAACCCTTCGGCATATATTATAAATGTCAGAGTAACTAGATGTAACAGTCATTACGTCGTCAAAGCTCGCAAAATATCGGCATACTTCAGATGTAATTAAATAACCTACCTATAAGCTGTTACCAAGGCAATGGAACTGTTCTTTTAAATAAAGCTGAGGTGCCAGTAGCAGCGGGTAAATGTGGTCACTATACGGTTGATATAACCCTTCGCTCCGTCATAGTTTAGTTCTAGGAACAGCTTTCTCTGCTCGATTACAGCTACAACCTACTGTAATCCTGAGTCTGATTTTTTAATTAAAATATTTGTGTCATATCTGTGTACCAACCCCCTATAATTATGAGTTGTAGATCTATCGTATGTTCAATTCCAGGCAAGCGCTTTCTTAGCTTCTAACGGTGGCTTCACCCGCGTGAAAGTCGAGAATTATCCCAGGAGAACATATTCCGGGATAAAATAGTTATCATATGTGCTATTCCTGACCATAATCTATCTCTGTGCCAAATTTCATCCAGATCCTTTCAGCCGTTCTGGCTTCCTTGAGTACCTAACAAATATACTCATATTGTTTTTGTGTCGGGTGTTTTCATTTTTTCAAGTCATAGAACAATAAGGAAAGTAATAAAAACATGCGTTATCTATCTAGATTTATGTCTGAGGGAAACACAGACTGCGGTATACCATTACTTAGTTTTGTACTTCATTATAGGTTAATTATGCTTCGAAATCAGCATTTAGAAGATTTTTTTCCATACATAAAACATACATAGTTGATATTTAAAAAGTTCCCTCAAACGTATTTATTTTCAAGTAGAAACAAAGGGTTCAGGATTGTGTAATCTAAAATACCTAAAGATCACATAAGCCTGAATTTAGGTACATTGATACTACTTACGATTCCGTTCAACCAGTAGGGGAAGACAAGCGTAATAGATAAGATTTATTGTCTATACGCACGAAAAGTAAAAGTAAATACGCTTCATGGATACTAGGGCCAATAAATATAAAAGAAAACGAAATTCTTTCTACGTTTTATTTCTAATACTTTCCATGAATCTAAACGTGCCCTAAGTATGAGAATCTAAATATACTTCGTCAGTATCTTTTCCAAACTGATTCCTATTGAGGTTCATAATGCTTCTTCTTGTGAAAACTGTTTACTTGAGGGGGTTTTACACTATCATATATCTAGGATTATAAGGGATTATACATAGGACCTGTTTACGCCTGTTTTTAATATAAAGACTTTCAGTGTGTGTCGTGATTGCCAATTTAAACGGCCAGGCGTCGAAAATTTTTTTTTTTCTTTTTTGTGGATGCAAAAACTATCACCAGAATTTTGTACGCTCCGCATTATAATACTATAAAAATATAGTTTAAACGAATTAAACAACCACTACCTGGATACGGGAGTTTCATTCAATTTCATTGAAGCCCCAACAGGACCCTATATAAATGAGCCAAAATGATCATTGGCGATATCTTTCATAAATGTTTGTATAACACTATCATATAAATATGACTCACAGATCCATAATCCTAGATATATATGACAGTGTAATACCCCCCTTAGGGTCGATTATGATTTCCAAAGTATACAAAATGTATAAGGATTCACATGAGCTATCAAAATGTCACTATAGACTCGAGCGATGGCGATGATCGTAATGCCAAAATGTAAGGGATTGCCAATGTGACATTTCGATAGCGGTTTGCATTCCGGTATATTACTCGAAACGCACCATTCAGGTGCGCTTAGGATATCAATTAAATTTTTTATAATAAATTAAAAACCTGGAAACGTACCAACAATGAAACATAGGAAAGAGCAACAAGGATTCGTAATAAATGACATCGATAGAGGTTTTAAAATTCAACTGTCCGCTTTAATAAAAATCATAGTTGCTGATAGAATACTCCTTTGTTTTGAGGCGAAGGCAACCTTTTATAAAAAAATTGTTTTCTTTTCACAAAAGTGAAGTAATTATAGTTGTTACAACCACCCTCTAAAACTCACACCCCATCTCAACATCGTCAAATCCATTTCTACCAATTCATGTAATTTGTCATTAATTTGCGCCGAATTTAATTATTATGTATTACAGTGAGCACGAAATAGTTGTTTGCGTAAATTATTCACATTTCTCATTAATAATTACGTTATGGGGGTAAAATCAAAAGCGCCATCTTGTTTACGCGACGTTCCAGTTTAGCGTGTAATTGTAGGTAATTAATAATAGCCTAAGATCCCACTGCTAAAATCTGTGAAATAATACTTGGTAGAATACACTGCTGCAGGGTTGCCTGGCAATATCTGGTAGTAATTAGTATTTTTTTTTAACTTTACTCTGGTAATTCCTCCTGTATCGTGGGTGCGTTTGCTACATCAGCCAGCTCTCAATTAGAGGTAATTTATGGGTTGGCAGTTGTAAACTGAGTGATCTCGTATTTAAATGATATTTTAGCTAATTTCCGATATACCAAATATGTGACGCCTGAAGGCAATTAATACAGGCGCCAATTATTTTGGTAAACTAGGTTACGAACATCGGTACAACACGGTTTTTAGTATGTTAGCAAATTTTGTTGTTGGATGCGGAGGGTAGGGAGAAGTTTTAATCAACCCTTTTGTTCATTAGTTGAATATCTTTATTATATGATTTGTTATTAAAGATATTAATTAGTAAATTAATAAATTTAATAGAAAAAAAACGAATTTTTTTTTTTTTGTTTTTTAGTCTCTTTTCCGTGTATCGAAGTTAGTATTATATAATCAAAGTTTTGTATTTCTTTGTTTATTGTAAATCATCATCATCGTTTCGGTCAAAAGAGGTCCACTGCAGAACATAGGACAACCTCCAAGCCTCACCACAAAGACCAGACCTGTGCTTCTCGTATCTAGCGTTTTTCACAGTTTATCGTATAAAAAGTTAAGCTCGTTCTTTAATCAAAAGGGAAGAGGTTCTCAATTCGACTGTATGCTTTTGTATGTTTTTTACGCGAATACACCGCAAATTATGAACCGTTTTTGATGATTCTGTTTTATTAGAAAGCTAGTGCTTTTCATGTGATCCCATTTAAATTTCGTCAAGATTTGACGAGTAGTTTTTATGTTATCATAATTCGCATTTTCTTGGTAATATAGGTAAGGTACCAAAACTACTTACTTACACACTTAAACAAATAACTTTCTTATGGTAGTCCTATATACCTATTTATTTTCGTTTTTGACACCAACTTCCGAAAAGAAAGTTATTTTCACTTTGTAGTGTTTTGTTTTGGAAGTCGGTTTAATTTTTTTGATAAATAATTTTTATTTTTCTCATTTTATTTTTGTTTCGGAAGTCAATTTAATTTATTTGTCAAAAAGTTTTTTTAATTGTACAAGTTGGTGAATAAGACAAAACTATGAAGCTATTCCCAAGACATCAATTTCCATAACACATAACATACATACAGACCTGTTGAACAAACCCAAAACTATAATATCATATTAAATCACAAGTTATCCCCTTACTAAAGATCCCATACTCATTGTTAACAACAACATAATCACATGGGGATTCATTTGCTTCAGTTTCAGGGCCTATAAATAATAACACCCTTGTCAAGAGGCTTATGCCGCTTATGATGGTTTAATACAACATGTAGTGTTACACTATATAATGTTTAACAATGGTTCGATGATTTAATCGGGATGTTTGGTAATTATGTTTTAGGTAAACCCTGTCGCACTTCCACTTCTCTGCTCCTTCGTACCCCACGTCAAACTTCCAGCCGCTATGATGGCTCCTTCTCTGTTCCTGCAGTGCGACTCTGGGATTGTCTACCACATTCCCTACGCGACAGCCGTTCTCTGAATGTCTTCAAGAGGATAATCAAGGATCATTTTCTTTCGGAATGACATAATATTAGTATATGTATATAAGTATTTATATATATACCTAGTCTGTACTTATGTATCTATGTATATTTATTTTATATTATTCTAAAATTGTACACTGGACTACTTTTTCCTTTTGTAAATTCTCCCTATCACTCTAAGGTTTGCTGGTAGAAAACTTTTGTTTGAGTTAAGGTCTATCCACACATATCAGGGCCGTGCCCGGAACGTGCACGGGACGTGTACAGACCGTGCCCCGTCAGGGGCTCAAAAAAATATCGGTGGAACGATGTGAACGATGTCATATAAAATGTTCCCACCGTTATTTTTTTGAGCCCCTGACGGGACCCGGCCCTGTCACGTCCCGGGCACGCCCCTGATATGTGTGGATAGACCTTTAAGCTCGCCTTTGTACATCAACTTTATAATCACTCATGTTGTATGTGTATTTTTTTGTGTACAATATAGAATTAAGAAGGAAAGCTTGGGCAGGGCCTGTTTATTATTATTGCTCAGAATTTGACCGCAAAAAAATAATTAAATCAAAAATATTTTTTAATTTAACTAAACCATACATAGGTACTAACATTAGAAACGGGATATTTACCATGTTTACTGTTTTTTGTCAGTTCCAGATATTTCGGTGCTGTTGCAAGCACCATGATCACGGATAAACTGAAAAGTCATTGCGGGTGGGTGTTTATGAGGAGACATATCGGTCTACCCTCTTTCTTGTTCGTTTTTTGCACTCGGTACCGCTACCACTGTCACTCACAACTCGATTCTGCTCCCGACACACGAAACTCACTGTGTCCGCTCGCGAACTTTTTTCTGCACTTTTTCGGGTTTTACACAGCTGAACCACTGGATTCCAAGCTCTCGACAGTTGAAACCCATCCTCCCGGTTGAAATCACAAAAAACAGTAAACATGGTAAATATCCCGTTTCTAATGTTAGTGTTAGTGACCATGACAGTTTAAAAACTTACATACATAGGTACTTTTGAATTGTCAAACAAAATATGAATCTGCATAGTTGCACGTTCACATGCGTCAGTAGGTCTCTGTGGAGAAGAACGTTATTAGCGACACTAGTGAATAGTATAATAATACAGCATGTATCTTTTTTCAAATTCAGCGCAATCGATTCCTGGTAGGGAATGTTGTTTTTTTTTTTATCCAATGACGCAGCATCCTTTTTTTTCAAAATCGTTTCCAAGACTCTTTTGAGGACTGCTAATTCACACAGTTTCGGATTTAGCCATCCACGGTAACTTAAAAGACTCAACCTGTATATCTTGAAAATCAATCGTATGTATAAAGGAAACATCATAATCAGCCTTTTTTAATGTTCCCAGCAGTGGGGAAACAGACCACCTCTCTGTGAGAGAGGGAATGGGCCGTAATCCACAACGCGGGCCCATTGCGGGTTGTGGATTACACATGTCCTCGAATTTTTGATTCTAAGACATGCCGGTTTCCTCACGATGTTTTCCTTCACCGTTTTGAGAGCAGTGGTGACGAAATAATTTACACATAGTAAATTGCCTGCCTGGGTTCGAACCCACGACCGAAAACTTGTAAGTCGCGGCCGATACCACTGGGCCACCATTGCTCATGAAGGAAACATCAATTACCTATTAAATCGGTTTCATTTTAATGACCATTTTTTCATAGTTGTGTATCATTATGAACCTCCTACGGATTGTCAAAACACTATACAAATACTACATTCAAGACTCATCGTCATAGATCTCTGTCAGCAACCATATGAATAATGATAGATGATGAATAATTACAGTCAAGTTGATGCTAATTATTCTATAGAAACTATACGTATACGTACTATAGTATAAATGTTTGTAAACGCAACCACAATACAGGAGAAATGACGGCTATCGCGTTTGAATTTTGCCGCTAGGGGCGCTAGCGTAGAGTGAGGTCTTTGAAATGTCAAATGTAATAGATTTTTGGCTTTTAGCGCGAGTTTATTTAGTATTTGTTTTAATGTTGTGAATATTTTTCAAATATTGCAGATTAAGATAGGTACGGGTTTTAACAACTACTGCTTTAATTATGTTTCGGAAAATATTACATTAGATTTTTTTTAAAAGGGCTGTGCAAACCTGCGGCATACTCGTTGTTATATTTAAGCGCACTTATACGGCATTAGTATTGATTTAAATTACGCATCGCGTAGTAAAAACATTTAACAGCTATATTTAAGGACCGTACTCACCGCTCAGTGGCGCCGACTGGTGGGCACAAAAACGGTAGCGTAGCCCTCGTTCCTGTAGGGGCAACGTTTAAAAAAAACAACCTGTCTTCAAGTCTGACCGGGTGCAACTAAATACCAGTATTTTACATGAAACGACTGCCTATCTGAACTCCAAACCCCAGTAACTGAGTTACATGATACTCCCTTGATAAGACTGGTGTCAGATTATCTGGTTCCTGGACTACCCGTAACGACTCTCAAAGATCTACAAATAATTGCTGGGACCAACGGCTTTCAGATATATGGAGAAGTCACGGTATGTATGCATGGTCACCCACCCGTAGACCGAACTCACTAAGCGTTGCTTAACCTTGAAGATCGACACGTGTGACTGTTATTAGCTATGAGCTCCTCGAGAAACTTTATAAACTGTATGGGGGAGTAAAATAATAGCTTAAGGCGTATATATTCCCTAACCGTGCGCCCGCTCGGTGCCCGAATATTAATATTGGACCTCCTTTTGGACAGTTTTGTTTGCAATCTTTTTTTGATGTACATATTATTATCTATACTAATAACTAATATAATATAATATACTAATATTATAAAGAGGAAAGATTTTTTTGTTTGTTTGTTTGTACAAAATAGGCTCCGAAACTACTGGACCGATTTGAAAAATTCTTTCACCAATAGAAAGCTACATTATTTCTGAGTGACATAAGCTATTTTTTATCCCGAAAACGGGTCCTGTGGGCTGGTCCAAGGGAGCGAAGCCGCGGGCAACAGCTAGTCCTATATAAGATTCTAACCATATTTTTTTCTTTGTAAAAATATTTTGAACAACCAATTCGTTTTGGAGGAGTATGCAAAAGAAGCGAAAAATATCGTGTTGTAAATTATTTTTTAAAGCAGTCATACGAAAAAATCATGTTTCACAAATAATGTACACGAATATATATATTTTTTTCAAACCTTTTAACTTAGCCGTTAGTAGGGAGTATGCTTTAGAAAGTAACCGTTTTACGGCACAAAAGCGCAGTAAGGGCCTTAAGTGCTTAGATACATAAGTTAAGAACACTAAAGACCTAATTGCTTGCTACAGTCAAGTCTTTGAACAATTAATCTAGATAAAGCTATGGAATCGTCTGAAAATTGGAGAAATTTACTTGAAACAAGAACCTCAGTATTACCGCAAAGATGGGGGATTATTATGGCAACAGCCAACATTGTTACAACTGTGTAGCTATAATAGTTATAATAGCAGACTATAATTGTACCCTAGGAGAGTATAGAACTACCCTAATAATAATATAGAGACGGAATAAGTATTTAAAATGTTATAAGCTTGAGCATTCTGTCTCTGTATTTTGCCGCGATATTTTACTTTAACAAAAGTCAGTGTAAGGATCGTAGCAGGTGGCGTGCTGTAGTTTCTGCCTACCCCCATGGGAAAAAGGCGTGAGTTTATGTATGTATGTATGTAAAAGTCAGGGTTTCTAATTGAAATACATACCTACGAGTGAAATGCATAGCTTTTCAACCGACTTCAAAAATGAGCAGGTTATATGACTGTATGTTTTTGTATGTTTGTTACGCGATTACTGCGCCAATTACAAACCGATTTTGTTGATTCTATTTTTATAAAGCTTGTGCTTTTTCTCATTTACATTTAATAAAGATCTGACGAGTAGTTTTTAAGTTATAATAATGCGTTCACCTTATTGAACGCATTATTATAACTTAAAAACCAAAACTAAAAACAAAATAATACAAAACGTTTAACAAAAAAAATTAACCGTACAGAATGAAAATTAAGTTTATTTTCGGAAGTCGGTGTCAAAAAAGAAAAAAATAGGTACTATTTCCGAAAAGAAAGTTATTATTCGCTTTGTAGTGTTTTGTTTAGGAAGTCGGAATTATTTTTTTGTAATAAAGTGTTTTGGAAATCCATCCTTCATAGTATGTATAATTTAGCTTTTATACTTTTAGTTAATAAGTTATGTGCTGCCATTGTATGGTGTAGGTATGTCTTAGACTTCCGAATGATGACTACCAACTTACCATTAACGCTGAGCTTAGCAATCTGATTGATCCTTCTAGACATCGACAGATAAAAAGATTTTGTACTCTTTACGTAATAATAAGCGTAGGTTTTAGCGCTAGAATAGGAATGTATTGCTATAAAAAAATTATAATATTCTAAAACCGCTAACCAGAAATAATGAAGCTATTTTCTAAAAAAGTTAATTAAAAAAATCAAAAAACCCGACTGCTTAAAAAGCAAACTAAAAAGACGTAAACAAGAAGAAAATCATGCTGTGCAGTCGGAGGATACTTATTCGCGAGCTGGCGGACCAAAACCAGATGTATGCTCCGACTGTACAGCATGATTTTCTTCTTGTTTACGTCTTTTTAGTTTGCTTTTTAAGCAGTCGGGTTTTTTGTTTTTTTTTAATTAACTTTTTTTATTTACAACTTTTTAGTTATTTTTTTTTAGAATTAGGTACATTTAAACATATAAGTGTTATATATTTTTGAAATGGCCTTTTAAAACCCTTTATTTTGATACCCCACACGATGGGTTTGGAAGAAAAAAATTTTTTTTTCCCACAAAATGGCGCCCAAAAGCCGCCATTTTTGTTTTTTTCCAATTTTAATGTAGCCAGTGACACTCGCAGGATTAAGACGAATCGATTGACGTAAGAATCATCAAAATCGGCCAACGCGTTTGGTTTCTGGAACGCCACATAGGAACAAACATACATACATACATACATACATAGACTTATAAACACATTACCCTCCTTCGGCAGTCGGGTAAAAACAGAGACCATAACAGAACCGCAAAGATGATTATTATTACCCGTATAATGTTCACGATAACTGCTTAACAGTTATGTTAATAAGCTTTAAGTTCACATTAGTCGGACATAACACTGAAACTCGTTAGCGTTCAAGCACCAGAGAATAAAATATAGAATCACAAATCTACCCATTCTACACAATAAAACCGTTTCGGGAATGAGAGGTCTATTCCCAAAACCACTCGACATTAGAAGTACTCATAAACCTTATAAAAATTGATGTCATGATTAGTCGTCCCGTTGTGTGGCTCGTAGCTTAGGATGATCGATAAGCGCATACCTTCTTATCCGTCTGAACCGAACGTACCTGGAAACCAGATGACAGATTATCTAATCCACAACTTGACATAAGGATTCAATAGGGATGTTTCCTGGGTAGAAAAATAATGATTCTATTTAGTCCGTCAGTGAGATTATCAAATAATATTGGCCACGAATTTCTTGCTTTACCAAAACAATACAAATTGACAAAGATAAAGCGCATCAAAATTCAGGAGTGGGGGTTTGTGACGTCACTATGTCAGTATAAAGTGTACTAACGGCGTGACGTCACACGATATTTCAACGCATTATATTATCGTCACTTTATGTTTACGTGTCAAAAGAAAAAATACGTGTCCAATATTTTTTATGAATCTATCTGACGGACAAAACACAAAAAAACAGACAAAACAGCTCCCGGTACGATACACTTATATACATACCAAATTATTCGGGTAACAAATATTACTAGCTTGCATAGTTGTGCTATCGTTACCTAAATTTGATACGCGCAGTTTATTTATTTTAGGTGAAAATTTTACTATGGTAAAAAAATATCAACAATTAAGACCAGCGTGAATTTTATCGCAGTTTTAATTTACTGCTATTTAATATGCCTCCACTCTAGCGTGTCAGTATATTTCAATATGGCGCATTTTTTTATAAATCTGCTGTAAAATTGTAATTTTAGAGGTGTAAATTTTTTGCAGAGCGCTCATGGTATTTATTTAAGTGATTGCATATCAAATGGATTTTATTTTCCGTTTTAAATTGATATCATGAAACTCTGATCTATATCCATACTATAGGAGAATAGTAATATTTGTTATCGTTAGTAATAGGGTATGGCAATTCAAATTAAAAATTCAGAACATAATTCCCCTAAACTTTTAAGTCTATAAGTTTTAGATAGTTAATAATTTATTCAGACAGAACAGTCAGGCTCCAAACAATGCCATCCTTTTATTTACCTTTTTTACCTTTTCTCACAAAAGTTCAAAGTAGACGGGCCTTCTTTATAAAAAACCTTCCGGTTTCATCATCAGATCAGTTCGATGGTACCATTTTCATCAGTACCATTTATTTTAAGTATTTGCTTCATCATAGTCGGTTAACTATTTGAGATATCATACCATACTTAGCATTAAGGAGTTCCGGTAGCCATCTGTGGTCTTCTTCATCAGTGTCAATTCACCAAATGATACTTTCTGATTGCAAATGTTTGCATTGTCCCCTCGATTTCTCCAGGATCCTATAATTAGATCCTAACCTGGCGACCATGGGACATATCTGGAAAGTATACCCTTTCAAGCAAAAGAGGAATTTTCTAAATCGGTCCAGGCGTGTTTGAGTAATCGGTTAACATAAATAAAAAAAAGATAAAGACGAATTGAGAACCTACTCCTTTTTTTGAAGTTTTTTAAAAATCTTGGCGGTGTTAGGAACTGCAAAAAAACATTCTAAATTCAAGTTCTGTATAGAAAATTTGAATTAAACATCTGCTAAGCAATTGCTAAACATCATCTTTAAAGTAAAATTTTCGTCTCAATATCGAGTGCTACAGTAATATACCCACTACCGCAATCTCTGAGTGTATTTCCACTTTTATTTGAGGATAAAAGCAAAATTTGGACAGACTCCAAATTAACTCTTAAGCCAACGATGCTATTATATGCATCAAAACTAATACCCACTGCATTCAGAGATAACTGAATTTCATGTTTAGTTTTAGTAGTAAAATTCCGCTTGAAAAAATCTGGTGTCATTATTTTAATTGGGTAGTGATGGAAGGATAATTCCATTACTACCCAATTACAAAAAAAAAAAGATGTGAGTATAAACTATGTATTTCCTATAACCTATGATGTTTTTGCAACAAGCTATATAAAAATGTTCAGAATTCAGAACATAATTCCCCTAAACTTTTAAGTCTATAAGTTTTAGATAGTTAATAATTTATTCAGACAGAACAGTCAGGCTCCAAACAATGCCATCCTTTTATTTACCTTTTTTACCTTTTCTCACAAAAGTTCAAAGTAGACGGGCCTTCTTTATAAAAAACCTTCCGGTTTCATCATCAGATCAGTTCGATGGTACCATTTTCATCAGTACCATTTATTTTAAGTATTTGCTTCATCATAGTCGGTTAACTATTTGAGATATCATACCATACTTAGCATTAAGGAGTTCCGGTAGCCATCTGTGGTCTTCTTCATCAGTGTCAATTCACCAAATGATACTTTCTGATTGCAAATGTTTGCATTGTCCCCTCGATTTCTCCAGGATCCTATAATTAGATCCTAACCTGGCGACCATGGGACATATCTGGAAAGTATACCCTTTCAAGCAAAAGAGGAATTTTCTAAATCGGTCCAGGCGTGTTTGAGTAATCGGTTAACATAAATAAAAAAAAGATAAAGACGAATTGAGAACCTACTCCTTTTTTTGAAGTTTTTTAAAAATCTTGGCGGTGTTAGGAACTGCAAAAAAACATTCTAAATTCAAGTTCTGTATAGAAAATTTGAATTAAACATCTGCTAAGCAATTGCTAAACATCATCTTTAAAGTAAAATTTTCGTCTCAATATCGAGTGCTACAGTAATATGCCCACTACCGCAATCTCTGAGTGTATTTCCACTTTTATTTGAGGATAAAAGCAAAATTTGGACAGACTCCAAATTAACTCTTAAGCCAACGATGCTATTATATGCATCAAAACTAATACCCACTGCATTCAGAGATAACTGAATTTCATGTTTAGTTTTAGTAGTAAAATTCCGCTTGAAAAAATCTGGTGTCATTATTTTAATTGGGTAGTGATGGAAGGATAATTCCATTACTACCCAATTACAAAAAAAAAAAGATGTGAGTATAAACTATGTATTTCCTATAACCTATGATGTTTTTGCAACAAGCTATATAAAAATGTTCATTTCGTGAGGAGTGTGCAATCTACTATTTTTCTTGGTTTTAATTTTCTAGTGGTTGCAAGCGCTGAGGAAGGGGAATCCGATTTTCGGGTCAATTAAAGTGTTATCTTAAATTTTTGGGTTGCAGCCCAAAATCTGGATTTGTTGCCGTTTAGTGGCAATAAGCTCAGTCTGTCCATACTAATATATTATACATATATATATACAAAGCTGAAGAGTTTGTTTGTTTGAACGCGGTAATCTCAGGAACTACTGGTTGGAATTTAAAAAATCTTTTTGTGTTGCATAGCCTATTTATAGAGGCAAGTCATAGGCATATATAACATCACGCTACGACCAATGGGAGCGGAGCATAAATGAAAAATGTAGCGAACACGGGCAAAATTATTCCTTTTTGAGAGCTTCCGTTGCGTGCGCGGCGTAAGGTAGGGTAGATGGGTAGGTAGGTAACCAGTTGACGGGAGCAAAGCCGCGTGGGACAGCTAGTCAGACAATAAAAGGCAAGATTATTACACTGGTACAAAGGATTTATAACCATATTCTTCTTATTCGTTGTCTTCATTGCTGAAGGTCTCACTCGTCTTGGAAAGATTTAACTGAGTTACTGACGAGCTGCTTCCAGGACACTCTGTCTTCGGCTTTTTTCAGGGCAGTTGTCACAGCGAGACCAGCGAATGGGTGAATGCTTAGAACCACAACTAACTGGAAGAAATTAGATGTATGATTATAGGTAATACACCTGAGAATAATCCTTCTGGATACAGGGGTAATGTTATAATTCTGAAATACAACGTTATAATTTTCCTATAAAGCGGTTTTCCCGACTGTATGCCCGCTTGATCATAAGCTCGCACGCCACACGCCCTAATGAAGCGGTCACATAGACTAGCCGTTAACCCCGATACTACCAATTTACGGCCTGTAATTATCTAATGCAGTGGTTGTCAACCTTTGAACTGCATAATTTTAACCCCCGACGGAAAAAGAAAGGTGTTATAAGTTTGACGTGTATTTGTGTATCTGTCTGTGGTATCATAGCTCCTAAACGGATGAACCGATTATGATTCCGTTTTTTTTTTGTTTGAAACGTGACTTTATTGAAACTGTCCATAGCTGGCAAAATGATAATGTTTGATGAAAATCTGTTTAGTCGTTCTAAAGTTATAGGCGTTTTACGTTTGAATCGGGGTGTTTTCGCAAGATATTGTGTTAAAATGACGTGTTCAATAGATTGCCGATCAAGCGTGTCTACTACTAGGTAAATTATGTAGCATGAAATAAAATTGTGCCAGTTTTTAAATTGTTTTAAATTTTCCTTTTTTTCATATATAGAAATAGTAAACTATAATGGTAAACTATAGTTGAGAGGGTTGGATAAATATCTTTCGAGATTTCATCCGCTCACCCGATCCGCAGCAGACGCCCCGGGCGTCGTCGGAGGGCGGACAACGCCCTCTTCCAGCTCCCCTAAATGGGTCCATAGGCGACGGACTCGGGGACGTCCGTCGCCCCCACACACATCAGGACCCGAGGTGGCGGAGCGTAGTGTTCCATGCGCGCCCCTCTCAGACGTTGCGGGGGGAGACTAACACCTCACTCCCCCCCCAACCCGAGATCGAGGCCCACAGAGGTGGGCCAGCACTAGCCGGGGGTTGCGGAAGTATCGTTGTTCCCGCGATCCCCAGCGTAGGTGTGAGAAGGGTCACGGGGTGGTTTTAGTCAGTACGAGTCTGACAGCCCCTCCGCCCTCCCCAGGGCGGAGGACATCCAATGAGGATTTTCCAAGACGGAAAAAAAAATAATAATAATGTGCCGGTCGTAAAAAAGCGAAGGAGTTGATAAAGTACGTAAATAGTAGGATAGGTGGACCCCTTTTCCGTACTTAGACTCCCATTTGGTCCGTTGTGCGAGCAGACCTCCTCTCTGTGAGGGAGTATGGGCCGTAATCACCCACGTGGGTCCGGTGCGGGTTGGTGGATGACACATGTCTTTGATTTTTTGGTCTAAGACATGCTGGTCTCCTCACGATATTTTCCTTCACCGTTTTGAGAGCAGTGGTCATAAAATAATTTACCCAAAGTAAAGCGCCTGCTTGGGTTCGAACCCACGTCCACGGCAATCACTGCCCCTGATAAAGTACAAAACCTAGGTAAACTTTCGTCTACAATTCACAGAAAGTATGTGTTTAGTCTACTATAGGTACCTACTATAATATTATAAAATTATAGTAGGGACTACTGTCAGTGTCACAACACAACAAAAATCGGCTCCGTAATATTTTGTTTAAAAAAAATTATTCTTTCATAATTTTGAGTTCGTATATGGTAAATTGGTGAAAGTGACACACAATACGTAAGCGAAATTGTTATTCAGTGATTATTTCCACAAACTAAAAAGTTATAAACATCTAAAAATACAAGTGAGCATTTAAAAATACAAAAATACAAGTAAACATTTAAAAATAACATTATCGTACCACTAAATAACTTTAACCAAGTGCAACCAACAAGTTGTTATGTTTTCGTCACAAAATTACAAAAACACAATTACGGTGCAAATTTTTGAAAACAAGAAAATTAACTGTCTTTTAAAACTTGTGTAGGTAATTTATTAGAACATACTTATTTCAACACATAATCCGTGAAAGTTTGACGCAGCGGATAAGAAGGCTGGTTTTTAAAGTATCATTATACACTTCGTGAACGTGGGTTCAAACCCAAGTTCTACGATATTCTTTTTCTGAATGTTTTCTATAAAATAATGATAGATTTCTTAGAGAATATCACATTTAGAAATCGGAAGACAAAATCTCAAAACATGACTCGTATTCGATCATTATATTGGGTGAAGTATAAAAGCCACGCGGGTAGAGTCGTGGGCGGTAACTATAGAACGGTATAAAAACGTGTATGACTATTTACAGACTAAATTTCAAACCAGGAAAAACAATATGTTTCTGTAAAACCTGTAACGATAACAATCTTTAAGTAAAGCATTTAAAAGGTGGTAGTGAGTCCGTGAGGCAACACGCCCCCTTTGGTCTGGATTTCAGGCGAAACGGTAGCCCTACTCTCTAGCCAAGGGTAGGGAAATGGTCATGGTGTCCCGTCAGAGGGCCACAGGCGAGGTACGTGGGGTCCGC
This sequence comes from Anorthoa munda, assembly GCA_945859665.1. Classification (NCBI taxonomy): domain Eukaryota; kingdom Metazoa; phylum Arthropoda; class Insecta; order Lepidoptera; family Noctuidae; genus Anorthoa; species Anorthoa munda. Next base: position 7,399,160 of record OX243900.1, on the reverse strand, counting down.
TGAGGTCGTCCTTGGATGGCCGAAGCGGTGGTGAAGGTCACGCTGACGGTGTAAGGGAGGGCTGCTCTTTCAAGCCAGCCCAAACGAGCACCCGATGTCGCACTGTAAGCCAGCCCTGCGTACCTATATCTCAAAGGTAGTCCTAACGTCCCACTTTAAGTAGTGGTGACGTTCCCAGATGCGGGCTCGATGGAGGGTGGGAGCCAGAGAGATGAAATTTTTTGCATTTATTCATGGATTTTGTAGTAGACTTGAATACCTTAAGGGTGGAGTCGGCGAAAGCTGACAAAACTCTTGCCCCGGGACCGGCGGTTAACTCCGCTGACTCCTGCGCGGGCGCCCCCCAGGCTGCGGTGAAAACCGCAGCCGCCCCTCCGGCCGCGGTGAAAACCGTAGCCAGGAAAAAAGCACAGTCCCTTGGGAAAACTGTGGCGAAAGCTGCAGGACCCAGAACGGGTATCGTCACCAAGCGGGGTGTACCTAACACCCCGCATGTCCCTGGACCTGCGGTTAACTCTGCTAAGTCCAGTGTATTGTCCCAACCTGAAGTTCATAAGGGTTCAAGGCTGCATGGGACCAGCACTGACCCTTCCCTTCCCACAGCAAGGGCAGGTGAGCTGGGGTTGAAAAACCCCACCACACGCCCAAGCCCTCCTAGGCATCCTTCTCCCAATCCTCCCCCAACTGTGGTCTCACAGGCCACATCCTCCGAGGTCGCTGTCTCCTGCCAGATGGGAGCAGAGTCTGCGCCAACCTGGCTTGTTCAAACTCGTAAAGGTAAGGGCAAGGGTAAAAATAGAAACAAACAAGCCCTTGCCCCCCCGCAGTTCCCGCGGGTCCATCTATCCCTGCCTCCCAGGGTAAGAGGCTGAACAGGAAGGAAAGAAGGCAGGAACAGAGGCGAGGCAAGGCTAAAGCCCCTCTTAGCTTCTCAAATGGGAAACAAGCGCAACCCACATCCGACACAAGCCGACCGGTGGCGGGCAGCCCAGCAGAGACGGCAACCTCGTCGCGGCAGGCCGCCCGGGGGGGTCAGGCCGGGGCCAAGCGGGCTCTTAACGAGACCTTATCGCCTCGTGGGGGGCACAAGCGGCAGCGGCTTGACCGGTCCGGGCGGGTTGAATCGATGAGCTACGCCCGAGCTGCCAGTACTCATCTGTGCGTCGCGGTAACCTGCGAGCGCACGGGCGCCATAGCAAAAGAAGTGTCGGATGTGGTCATCAAGGCGATCCAAAAAAGGATAATTGACGAGGCCTTATCCCCCACTATGGAGACACCCGAGTGCCAAACGCCGTCCTTCACCGCCAAGCCGCAATACGGCAGTGGGGCGCTCAAGCTATGGTGTAGTGATGACTATACCCTAGCGTGGCTGAAGAGGACGGTGCCTGACTTGGACATCCCGGCTGGCACCACGCTAGCTGTCAAGGGCCAATCGGAGCTGCAGAAGCAAGTTCGTTGCGGGATAGTCATACCGGATGACAGTGGGGTATATGAGGACCTCAACATAGCAGCGAGGACACTTTGGTATCAAAACCCATGGATTGATATCAAGAAATGGGTCGTTATTCGCTCAGAAAGGCAAAAGGCGTGCTGGTTTGTGGTCTTAGGCGTTCCTGAGGACCAGATCCCGACCTTGATGGGCGCCGAGCGCAGGCTGTCGTTTGGCCTGGGTTCGGTGTACATCAAGTTCCAAGGGGCCAACGGCAGATTCATGTGTGTCCCTCGGGGATGGGACCCGGCCACTAAACAGCTCGTTAATGCAGGGGTGAGCAACCCCCCGCCAATCAACCCGGAAGTATCCGCGGCCGACCCTGCTGCAGCTGCAGTGCTGGCCACCCCGATTAATTCCACGATCACCGCTCCTCTGTCGGGCGGGGAGCCGGACGACATCATGCTGTCGCCGGCTTCCGGCCCGGCGGAGGATGACTTCATCGAGGGGGACGCTTTCGCCGGTCTGCAGCTAGAGGAAGACGAGGAGGGCCCCACCCAAGATGGAGACCCCTTCGTCAACCTGTAAAATAGTGCAGGCAAACCTCCACCACAGCCAGACAGCGACGGCCCAATTGCGCAAGTGGTTGGAGGTTCAAAACTCGGCCATTGCCCTGATTCAGGAGCCGTGGATTAGGGGCGGCCAAATCAAAGGACTTTCAAACCTAGGTGGTAAGCTCCTTGTTACCTCTAACCATGATCACCCGAGAGCGTGTATTTTTGTTACAGGTAACCTCAAAGCACAGCTTCTAAATGATTTCTGTTGCAGAGATATCTCTGCTGCTAGGCTGACAATGCAGCGTGGTGACGCTATGGTGTCGATCGTCTTCGCCTCGGCCTATATGCCTGAGGCGGAGACCCCACCTCCGCACGATCTTGTCCGCCTCGTAACCCAATGCGAGACCAGCGGAGAAGAGATCGTTATTGGGACTGACGCAAACGCACATCACCCTCTGTGGGGAATGGATACGCAAAATGAAAGGGATAAGGCATTAGTGGACTATTTGTTTACAACTAACCTATCCCTACTAAACACAGGCGCGGAACCGACGTTTGTCACTAGACGCAGTCGCACAATTATCGACCTAACTCTGGCAACAGAAGGTGCAGCGGAAATCATCACTGGGTGGCAAGTCTCCAACGAGGCCTCCTGCTCGGATCACAGATGGATCCGCTTTGACATGCAGGCCTGTGTAGCACCTGTACCGCCTCGGCGCAATCCGCGCAACACGGATAAAGCCGTCTACACTCGCACCCTTGACTCAAAGCTAGCGCCCGTATACGAGGCACTGACTACTACGAGCACTTCGCAGATAGACCTGCAGGTAAGCGTACTTACCGAGACGATGATAAGCAGCTACCATGCCGCCTGCCCGGTAACAGCTCCACGGAAAACACCGGGCAAACAACCCTGGTGGGGCGCGGAGTTGGAACGCAAACGCGGTAAGGTAAGAAAGGCCCTTAATAGAGCCATGAACACATGCGCGGATGAGGACTGGGACGCCTATTACGAGGCCAAATCCAGCTATAAGAAATGCATCAGATTCAGACGTACCGCAGGATGGCGCAAATACTGCGGTAGCATTGAATCTTGCCAACAAGCAAACAGGGTAAGGAAAGTACTGGCACAACAGAACACACCCGAGCTCGCCACACTCCGCAAACCCGACAACACGCTCACCACGTCACCTGAAGAAGCTAGACGCGTCCTAGTAGAAACACACTTCCCAGGAAGCGTCTTCGTCCAGGTAACTAACTGGCAAGATACTACTCAGATACCAACTAACGATGATTGGCTCTACGCACACAGGGTGATCACGCTGGAAAAACTCCAGTGGGCCATCAAAAGCTTCCATCCTTTCAAGTCGCCAGGTCCAGATGGAGTGTTCCCTGCGCTATTGCAGTGGGGAGGTAAGTCTGTGGCAGAAAGACTTGTGCCACTAATGAGGGCATGCCTGGCCTTTAGACACGTCCCAAAAGGATGGAGGGAAGTGAAAGCAATATTCATCCCAAAGCCAGGCAAGGGAGACTATACAAACGCCAAATCCTATAGACCAATCAGCCTGACCTCGTTTCTACTAAAGACCATGGAAAGGCTGTGCGAGAGGGAACTACGAGATGGCGCCTTGATGTCATTACCTCTACACGGTAACCAACACGCGTACAGCTCGGGTAAGTCTACTGAATCCGCTCTTCACTTGGTGGTAAGACAAATAGAGGAAGCGATTCATCAGAAAGGTACCTGCCTGGGCACTTTCATAGACATCGAAGGGGCCTTCGATAAGACAAACTTCTCCAGCATCGGTGCTGCACTCTCCAAGCACGGAGTAAATCAGGTACTTATTGACTGGATAACCAATATGCTAAGCAAACGAGCAGTTCGTCTGGAGGGTGAACAGCAGCTGGCTTTAATAGCCAGAGGCTGCCCGCAGGGAGGGGTGCTTTCCCCCTGCTATGGAATCTGGTAATCAACGATCTCATCACCAGACTCAACGAGCATCGTTACTACACAATAGGATATGCAGACGATCTGGCAATCCTTGTACCTGGGAAGGTGACTGGAACCATCTGCAATCTTACTCAGCAAGCTCTGCGCATAGTGGAGCGTTGGTGCAGGGAGTATGACCTATCAGTAAACCCCACTAAGACTGAGCTAGTCATGTTTACTCAAAAAAGAGCTCTAGGGCCTTTCCGCTAACGCGAACTACAGTTGTCCGACGAGGTCAAGTATTTGGGAGTCATACTTGACAGTAAGTTAAACTGGAGCAGTCATTTGGACAGCAAACTGGGCAAGGCATGTATCACCTTTTGGCAATGCAAGAAAATGATAGGCAAAAAGTGGGGCCTCTCCCCCAAAATCATACTCTGGTTGTACAGCGCGGTGATTCGGCCCTTGATTACCTATGGGGCCGTGGTGTGGTGGCCACGTACCAAGCTAATTACAGCCGTGAGTAGATTACAACGAATGCAAAGGCTAGCCTGCATGGCAATAACGGGCTGCATGAGGACTACACCGACTGCCGCGCTCGAGGCCATGCTTGGACTCCCCCCTCTGCACCTGTTTATACAGCAAGAGGCAACGATGGCGGCAGTACGTCTCAAGGCACTGGATCTATGGGGTAAGAGAGTGACACAACACACCGCTCTGATTGAGGAACTCAACACCGAACTCCCTCTAACAAAGGCAATCAACGACCGGATACCTAAGCAATTCATCTTTGACAAGAAATACAGGATCCAACTACACGAGGACCACCGCTGCGAAGGGCTACGCCCTGACGAGCTTAGGATCTTCACAGACGGATCCAAAACAGGCACTGGCACAGGTACGGGAGTGTTCTCGGAGGACCTCAACATCCACCTAGCCTCGCCACTTGGGGCTCACAACACGGTGTTTCAAGCCGAGTGCTTGGGCATCACCCTGGCAGCCACAGCCATCCTAGCCAGGAAAGTTAAGGGTTTCCCCATACGCATTCTCTCTGACAGCATGGCCGTCCTGTAGGCACTGAGCAGCCACACGGTCAGCTCTGGGTTGATATACGAATGTCACCAACGCCTAAACCAGGTCGGTACACATAACAAAGTAACCATTCAATGGATCAAGGGGCACAGCGATTCTCGAGGTAATGATGCAGCGGACGAGCTGGCCCGTAGGGGCTCCAGTATGGCGGCGGTGGGACCAGAACCCATTGTACCTCTACCCTTCGGTTACCTCCGTAATCTGGTAAGGAAGCGCACCAGAGAACAGCACCACAAATTGTGGAATGACCTCAGCGAGTGCAGGCAGGCCAAGGAGGCGCTTCCCTCTTTAGATGGCCGGTTCACGCAGAAAGTCCTGAGACTAACTAAACCACAGCTACGTGCAGTCACAGCCGTAACAACTGGCCATGGGACTTTTAACAAGCATCTTTTTGTCTTAGGGATCACGGACAGTCCACTGTGCAGAGCGTGCATGGTGGAGGACGAGACAGCAGCACACCTGCTCCTAGGCTGCCCAGTAATCGCTGGTTACAGGGCCAGATTCCTCGGCGACCCAGGTACCGTACAGGGGATAGTTGGCAACACCAAGGCGCTGCTGGCTTTCCTCGAGGAGATGGGGTGGATCGAGTGAGGAAGACGAATCCCACCCGTACGCAAAATACGCGCTTAGACGTGGAGTTGCGGACACCAGCCCGTCTTAACTTAACTTAACTTAAGCATTTAAAACATCTTTCTTTGTTATCAAAGCTTCTAATTGTTCCAACCAGCGAGGAGAGTAAGACATTATCGACAAAACCGCATAGGTTTTTAGGACTAGCAGAGCAGCTAATGTTTGTAAAAGTCTAAGTCTAGCTCACTACATCGTCGACTTTGCCTCTGTCGCCTCTGACCTAGACTAGAGTCTAGAGCAAACCCATCTCAAATAAAAAAATAAATAAAAGTTAATTCAAAAATCAAAAAACCCGACTGCTTAAAAAGCGAACTAAAAAGCCTTAAACAAGTAGAAAATCATGCTGTGCAGTCGGAGGATACGTATTGTCGAGCTGGCTGACCAAAACCAGAAGTATCCTCCGACGGCACAGCATGATTTTCTACTTGTTTAAGGCTTTTTAGTTCGCTTATTAAGCAGTCGGGATTTTTGATTTTTGAATTAACTTTTTTTATTTATTACTTTTTAGTTATTTTTTTTTAAGATTTCTGTACATTTAAACATATAAGTGTTATATATTATTGAAATCACCTCTTAAAATCCTTTATTTTGATACCCCACACGATGGGTTTGGAAGTAAAAAAAAAATTTGTGCCCCACAATATGGCGCCCAAAATCCGCCATTTTTCTATTTTCCAATTTTAATGTAGCCAGTGACACTCGCAGGGTTAAGAAGAATCGATTGACGTATGAATCATCAAAATCGGCACATACATAGAACATACATAAATACATATGTATGTATGATACATACATACATAGACTGATAAACACATTACCCTCCTTCGGCAGTCGGGTAAAAAGGTCTTATACACCAGCGGTAGCACAACATCAATGAAAGTTGAACACTTCAACCTCGATGAGTGGTAACTCGCTAATACCCCTAAAATCCACTCACAAAACTTTGAGTATCTAATCTAATCGATACGATGTTCCTAATATGATTGATTCGGCGATCGCGTGCGTCGATGATTGGGCGGACCGATTGATGAAACAATGTCCATTGTCCATTGCTTGCATTGTTGGACAAACACAGTCATAAATCAATCAAACTCGCGTTGGACGGAGTAATTGCGGTCTAAGTTATGAACTTTTATAAATGAACTAAGATCTTACGGTGGTTAGGGCTTCCAGTAAGGGCCAGCTTAAAAAGAAAAAATCAGTGAACTGGTATTTGGGTGTTTAAGCATTTTTGGAGTTATGCGTCCTCATGTCTGAGTACGCCGCTAAACCGCCGCAAACAACAGTTTCTAGTACAAGCTCTAGTAACCTGTTCCTGGGATAAAATTGTTAGCGTTTCACAAATTAAACGCAACTCAAATTGGTCATTGGTTGTTTATTTATTTATTCGAAATTATGTAAATAACACCTTAACAGCTATAACGCCAATGCAATGTTACTACAAAGATATTAGGACTAACAGAATACAATTTTAAAATGCAATTAATAAATCAATTAAAATACAGTAAAATACAATTAAAAGCCAATTAACATACAATTAAACAAAAGTTAAAATACAATTCAATTCATATACAATTCAAACACAATTAAAATACAATTCATGTCAAATACTATTCAAATACCATTCAAATACAATTCAGATACCATTCAAATCCCATTAATGTACAACTAAAAACCAATTTATAAATCCAATTGTAATTGGTCGTTTTTTGTTGCGTTGGTTGTTGTTCTTTTTTTGTTTGTTGATATTGTTGTTGTTGTAGTATTCAGTACCTCAAAAGGAAAAAACGGAACCGTTTGTCCGTCTGTCCGTCAAGAATCTATATCTTGGGAACGCGTGGAAGTATTGAGTTGTAATTAATACAAATATTATACTCAAGTTTGCAATCCCTTGCAGTACGTAAAATAATCAAGAGATACAGCCGTGAATGGCACATATTTCACACTCGCAAGGGAATCAAAATCTACAGGTAACTTCCCATTGACCTAGAATCATTAAATTTGGCAAGAAGCAATGTCTTGTAGCACAAGTAAAGGCAAATCTCCGAAAACCGTTAATTGATACGTACATAAAAAAAAGATTATTAATTTATTTGCAGTTGGTAAACTGACCACGACTTACGTCGATTTATGGGCACTACAGCTTTCTGACGGCAAAGTTTATTTTGTCCCTCAATTCTATTTATCTTATCGTTAGAGCAAATTTCATGGTTTATGAACTTCAGTAATATTATTTAATTATTTAGGTGAATGTAGCTTTTGTACGGAACTCTCAGTGCCGTTTTTTAAGTTAGTTTTTTTTTTGCCGTAATTTGGCCGGTTTTTTTTAGTAACAAGATACCTAGATTGACGACAGTACTATAAAATTATTTGCAAATCTATATATATAAAATAAAGTGGTGTTAGTTACACTATTTATAACTCAAGAACAGCTGAACCGATTTCGCTGAAAATTGGTAGGGAGGTAGCTAAGAACCAGGAGAAGGACATTCATTTAAATACACAAATTTTATTAAACATTTACCCCGATTAGGGTAGGGTAGGGTAAGTAGGGTAGGGTAGGTAGGGTAGGATAGGTATGTAGTTAGGGTAGGATAGGGTAGGTAGGGTAGGGTAGGTGGGGTAGAGTAGGTAGGGCTACCCTACCTACCCTGGTAGGGTAGGGTAGGTAGTGTAGGGTAGTTAGGGTAGGGTAGGTAGGGTAGGGTAGATAGTGTAGGGTTGTTAGGTTAGGGTAGGTAGGGTAGATGAATGTTTGGTGTTTTTATGGCAAAACAAAGTTTGCCGGGTCAGCTAGTATTCCCTATAACTGACTAATAACCACTTCCTACTTTTTGATAGTTAAAGAGAAAAGTTTATATTAATTAATTTTAAAACCACGTCATTTTTTCCACATAATTATCACAAGGCTTAAACCAAATCGCTTGCTCTGATAACTTGCCCCACAATGTAACATCGCGCGTCCAGTAATCCTGGCGTGGTGCGACAACCATTGACAGGATTACGTGCAGCGGAGCGTACTACAGTGGTATTAGGAGACAAATAAGTATTAGCCTAGTCTAGCCCGGCGCAGGGTAATTATACTAAGGGATTAAGCTGTATATCAATCAAGGAGAGGGTGTGTAGGAATTTGGATGGTAACTAATAAATCTTGTTCTTTGGTTCTCTACCTCTTGGCCCATTATGAACATACTGATATGACTTTTAAATCGTTGTCTTTTTTTTTCTCACCTGATGGTAAGCGATGATGAGGTCGACAATGAAGCACGCTTGCCTAGAAAAATCCCATTCACTCTTGACTTAAAGACCCCTAGATTGTAGCTATCGGGAAACACAGACTCCGGCAGGGAATTACACTCCTTAGCTGTACGCATAATAAGTGTCCACAAAATGTTTTGTGCGTATGGGTGGGATGTCTTTCAGCCTCCTGAAAGTAATAAAGTATAATGAAGGTATGAATATGAACAATTTTTATCATAATTATTTAAGAAATGATTGGTGCTTGGACGGTAACGCTTTTTAATCTTATTTTTGGGTTCTGCCCGTCCGGGACTTAAGACAAAGTAATAATCAGAGATTACGATTATCAAAACTTCAAAATTATATTGGCTCGTGACATTTCGGTAGTGCATTTTGGACATTTTACCCGACTGTGCGACGCAAAGGGCTGTAAGTGTTCATCAGTCTATGTATGTATGTTAGTTCACTATGTGGCGTTCTAGAGACCAAACGCGTGGGCCGATTTTGATGATTGTAAGAATCAATTGATTACTCTTAACCTTGCGAGTGTCACTAAAGTCATGACAGTAATTAAAATTCACCACAGCGACCACCGAATGTCATATGGTCAAAATAAAAAAAAAAAGATGTAAAAAAGAAGAAAATCACGATATGCAATCATATACAATATGGTTTTGGTCATCAAGGTCGCGGATATGTATTCTCCGACTGCATATCGTGATTTATCGACTTCAGTCGGGTTTTCCATGTTTTAAATTTAGTTTTTTTACTCTTTCTTATTTGTGTGAGGATGTGGCCACCTCTGGTGTCAGAGTTAATTAAACCACCTCTGGGAACCCCACAGGCTTCTGACTTGGCTATTTCAGACTTACATTAACTATATATAAAATGTCGTGGTGGCCCAGTGGCTAAGACCTCGCCTGTCGTGCTTTAGGTCGTGGGTTCAAATCCGGGCAAGTACCAATGTGAGTTTTTCAAATTCATACATCACAGGCAACAGTGAAGGAAAACATCGTGAGGAAACCTGGACTTATATAGTTAATGTAAGTCTGAAATAGCCAAGTCAGAGGCCTGCGGGGTTTCCCAGAGGCGGCTTAATTAACTCTGACACCAGAGGTGGCCACACCTCACACGAAAAGAAGAAGAAGAATAACTATATAAGTCCAGGTACCCTCACGATGTTTTCTTTCACTGTTGCCTGTGATGTCCAAGATAAACATAGAAAGTACATATAAATTTGAAAAGTCACTTTGGTACTTGCTCGGATTTGAACCCACGATCTCAAGCACGAGAGGCGAGGTCTTAGCTACTAGGACATTACCTATATATTAACAATCGTAGAATGTCATTTCATACAGGCTCTCTTGTTTTATGTCGATAATGCTATAGATTATGTGCATTTAGCAATAATAGATATAATTAATATAAATACGAAATAACACAAAATATTTAATTTCAAGGTCCCACCGAGATTTGAACTCGGATCGCTGGATTCAAAGTCCAGAGTGCTAACCATTACACCATGGGGCCTATATGTACAGTCAACAAAATAAGTGTGCTGTATTTTTGACTCGAGTTCGGCAACGATTAGTAAGGGTAGTGGTTTCATGAAAGATATTATATGTATAGACTTTTCTTTTTTATTTTTTTTTGGCTCTCGAACGGGTTGTTCACAGAAACAATGACAAAAATAATAATCTCAATATTAGTAACTACAGCGAACTTTCCATTTAAAGGTGCACACCTTTAAGTGCAAAGTTTACAGCACTTACATCAATCAGAAAAAAATTAAACAAATAAAAGATACAAAATATCTTTATTTTGTATCTTTTATTTGTTTTTATTAGTCAATAATCAATTAATCATTAACAAGTTATTAGTTATAGTACATAGTTAAAAACTCATAGTAAAATAAATCAATAATAATTAGTAATCAAATTAAATAAATTAATATGATAAATAAATATGGGGTGACGTATTCATAATTTATTGATGAGATACACGGGGCACACAACCTGGTTGTTTGCTCCGTGATGAGATACGATTAAGAGCCGAAATTGTTTAGAGTACTGGGGGGTGACCATAAGCTCTTAGAGCAAGGTTATTTTGAGTGTGTGTAAGTGACAGATGTATACAAGTCATATACATCTGTCCCTTACACACACTCAAAATAACCTTACTCTAAGAGTTTATGGTCACCCCCTGTTATCTTTTCTCATCATAATATTTTCATACTAAATTTTGGCGATAGACTTTAAAACGTTAAGGGGCTTTCTCATTGGGGGATAACGTTTTATTGCTCATCAGCTGGCGCCACTGTTGATTAAGGTCCCTAAATATAGCTGTTAAACGTTGTTATAATGCGCACGAAAGCAATAGCATGAATTAATATTCATTTCTAATGCCGTAAGAGTGCTATTAAACACAAAATCGAGTACGCCGCAGTTTTGCACAGCTCCTAAATTTCGAAAAAAAGGAGTATAACATTTTCCGAAACATAAAACTTTATTATAGCATTGGTTGGTAATGCTTGTACCTATCTTTATCTGCCATATTTGGAAAATATTCACAACAATAAAAAAAAATTGAAAAACTGCCGCTGAAAGCCAAAATCTATGAAATTTGACATTTTGAAGACCTCTGTCTGTACTAGCGCCCCTAGCGGAAAATTCAAATGCAGTAGCCACCATAGACTGTGATCATGAGCCCTCGTGACTTTTCGGTAGCGCAAATCATGGATTGATTTCATTGTCATTTTGGAGACAAACATCATCATCATCATATTAGCCGAAAGTCGTCCACTGCTGGACAAACGCCTCCCCCAAACGTCGCCACATTGACCGGTGCCGTGCGACTCGCAACCATTGGATCCCCGCAACCTTCACCAGGTCATTGATCCACCTGGTGGGAGGCCTTCCAACGCAACGTCTTCCGGTTCGCAAACAATGCATGCGGTTTGGCCACAATGCATGGATGGAAAAAAAAAGGGTGATTTTCGAGACAATTCGTCTTTATATTGTGCCGCTAAATTAAAATGTATGAATGTGTGTAATGTATGTTTGTGTGTGATGAATGTATGTATGTTATGATGAGGAACGTCGCCAATGAGGTTAGTTCAGATATGTAGAAGACTTACGAAGAGAAAAAATGTAATTTAAAAAATAAGCAATAGGTAACATATTAATAATGTTGGAGAATATTAAACAAAGAAACCGAACAAGAATGTAAATAAAAACTATAATGCAAGCTATTAATCAGACATTTAATTATTCATCTAAAGTTGCACTTAACGCGAATGCGAATGTGATTACCAACACAAACCCATCCAGGTTTAATGGGTCAATACATAATATAAAGAAACAATACAGCCTTGAGTACAGTTTTACTTCTATATTATAGAAGTGAAACTATACTCAAGGTTGTATTTGTAATAATAAAAACAACAATAATTGAATGCAGAAACAAGCTAATTAATTATGCTGGAATAATAAAAAATAAAGCCGAGTTTTATTCTTTCTAACTTTCAAATACTACTAATGGCAATTCAGGAAAATCCCAGATTTTTATGCTTTAGCCTTTTTTGCGTTCCGTACCAGAAGGTAAAAACGGAGCTTTATTGTTTTCACTCACGTGTCCGTCTGTCTCTCTGTCCGTTGCCTGTCACACAGGTTTCCAGCCAATTAGTTGGAGCTACAGTCTTAAAATTTTCACAGTATAAGCATCTTGTTGACCAAAGACATACAAATTGTCTTAAAATATTTTTAAATGTTTTTCTTTTTTCAAGCTTGTACTCCTTACATACTAGCTTAAAAACCTACTATGTTGCTGTAATTAAATTTTCATTGTATATTATGTTTTAGTCTAGAAAACAAACTGTTTTTCAAATGACTAGTACGGTGTACCAAAGGTTCGTCTAGGTAGCTACTTAAATATTTGGATACAAATAGGAACACAGTAATTACTAAGACGTCTTAAAACCTCGTCATGATTCAGATATGAGAGAGAGACGGAGCCATACATGGTATAGCAATATCTCTTTTCTAAAACGGAATCTGACGGTATTTGTATTTGGTAGTATAACCCCAGGGAGGCTAAAATAAAACAGTCGCAAAAACCCAGTTTTGAGATGGAAAACTCAATACAAACCGTTTGCAGTCCCCTATAAAAGAAAAATAACTATTTGTCTACAAGTGCCTGAAGGCCTTAATATAATACCGCGACACCAATAAACAAGTGCGAGTCGGACTCGCACAGGAAGGGTTCCGTACCATTATCGCAAAACCCTGCAAAAAAAATCACGTTTGTTGTATGGAAGCCCCCCTTAATTTATTTTATTTTAATTTAATAATTATTATTTTTTGAAGAGAATATACAACTAAATATTCTGTGAATATTTCAAGCGTCTACCTGTTGCCGTTATTAATATCGAGCAAAAAACGGCAAAAATATCACGTTTGTTGTATGTGAGCCCCCCTTAAATATTAATTTTATACTGTTTTTAGTATTTGTTGTTATAGCGGCAACAGGAATACATCATCTGTGAAAATTTCAACTGTCTAACTATCACGGTTCATGAGATACAGCCTGGTGACAGACAGACAGACAGACAGACAGACAGACAGACAGACAGACGGACAGCGAAGTCTCAGTAATAGGGTCCCGTTTTTACCCTTTGGGTACGGAACCCTAAAAATGAGCGACAAATCGCAAATCCGAACGACGATCAACTAGGCACGCCTTCAAATTAAGCCTTTTTAATATTATTACCAAGGAAAACTCAACCATAACAAAAGCAACGTAAAGTTTAAATTACTTTTCGATGATAATTGCAACTTACATCATACTTTCTCTAAAGAAGTGTTTACGGTGTCGTGAAATTTTACGCTGCAGGGCTTAATAGCCGACGTATGCTCTATCCCTTTCATGTAGCTATGTCTGTCCCTGTCTGCGGTCATCACATTCAATCAGACTTTCTCATAATCCAATACAGGACTGGACAGACGGGATTTGTTGGGTCTTGTTCTCTTTTTGAAATATTTCAGGAAATATCATACGTTCTTAGGATTATGGGAAATTGGCGAAGTGGCTTGAGAATTGAGTTGTGTGGTTTGTTTCTTGGTTTTATAAAAGAGGTTATTTATTTGTTTTCGAGCATTGCTGATGAAGGGTATAGTTTTATTTGAGTCTTCATGGATTTTACAGGTATTTATCATGATTAAAAAAATCGGACCACGTGTCTGCTTGAAACGTGTAGACCCCGAAACTAAACCAAAAAGGTACATTGTTCTTAATATGTTAAACAAAATATTTGACCAATTTTTGATCTGAAACTTATTATAATTTTCCACGTTATCATGAATAATTTAAAACAATAACAAACGAGTTAGAGCACACCTTATATCAGATAACTGAGCTTACCTTAGCCCTTTGCGTAAAGGTAGAAACCTTAAAGGATACGTATCGGGTATCGGGATGATATTTCATATTTATGGTGCTACGAACCATTCGTAGCGTTCCAAGTGCTACGGACATCTTGCTACGCAACTTGCTACGACGACGTAGTTGGCTACGACGATATAGCTCGCTACGACATCCTAGCAAAAATTTGTTGTCCGAATATTATTTTGAATAGTCGTCTTATTATTCTTTTTGCTTTTGGTAAAGTTAATGTAAATAGCCAATAGTAATTCATATTATTCTACTAATTATAATTGTTAAAGTTTGGTTGTTTGTTAATCAATAACGGCTTAGCGACTAAAATAATTTGAATGATATTGAGCACATGTCGGACAGGTCAGACCTGAAAGCCCATTTGCACTCTCATCGCAGTTACGATCTGTCAAAATGTTAAGAAATTAGAGGTGTTTCTTCTTTCTGTAATTTAATCATTACTAGCTTCTGTCGGCGGCTTCACCCGTGTGACTTTTCACATGTTTTATTATATCCGATGGAATATAATAGGTACCGGAATAAAAAGTATCGATGATATAGAAAGAAATAAAGAAAAATATTGATTTGTGACCCGCACAGTATCAATGTTTAACAATGCGTTCAGGATGTTGTTGGGTCTCCCCCGTTACTGCAGCGCATCGACAATGTTTGCGGAGGCTCGCGTAGATTGTTTTTATACAACAATGCGCAAGAGAGGCACCTCGCTGGTGCGGCGAGTGCGGGGCAGCTCCAACAGCATGTTGGCCGCGCTTGCGGAAAGGGTCGATTGTGCCTATATTAATCACTGCTGTAGGCTACACATTGGGCGCAGGTAATTGGTCAATACTAATACTATGACATTACTTCTATTACGTTATTTAAATAAACGCTTTATATAAATAATTTGTTATTTTAATTATTTCTTAATTTATATTATGATGAAATTTGAATTTGATTATTTAATGTGACTATCTGTGTATGAATGTAATTTAATGAGTCCTTGTAACTTGAAATAAATGATTATTATTCTACTGTGCGGGTCACAAATAAATATTTTTCTTTATTTCTTTCCTATTTCCCTTGGTAACGGCATCACGCGTGAAGGCTGGACCGATTTCGCTAATTCTTTTTTTGTTGTATTTGTTATTGTTAGGAGAAGGTTCTTATGAAAAAAAAATAGAAAAAAAAATTGGTACCTTATTTACATAGGTAGGGTAGGTATGTAAGTAGGGTAGGTAAGGTAGGGTAGGGTTGGTAGGGTAGGGTGGGTAGGGTAGGTAGGATAGGGTAGGTAGGGTAGGGTAGGTAGGGCAGGGTAGGTAGGGCAGGGTAGGTAGGGCAGGGTAGGTAGGGTAGGGTAGGGTAGGGTAGATTAATGTTTGGTGTTTTTATGGCAAAACAAAGTTTGCCAGCTAGTCTTAAATAAAATAACGCTGCGCTGGTATTCTGATAAGGCCCACTGTTAATACCACGGACACATTCAGGGAAACGGAACATACAATATCTAATAAATAATAACAAAATAGTATAAACATAGAAAGACTGCAGGTGTGTAAGTATAAAACAAATATTTTTATAAAACACATTAAATATACCACTGACATTCCGACGGCTCAGTGATCATTTGTCGAACCATAGACAAACGACGAGACGTGAATTATCCTTGGTATGTTAGTGATGCGCATTTTGTCCAAAGATGAGCAAATATGGCCCAAAATATTAGTGGACTGGGACTTTTGGCAGTACCTAACCATTTTAAGAAGAAAACTAAAGCTATATGCCCTAAGTTTTTATTCAGTGACTGGGCGACTTAAGGACTCATGAAAAGTAGGGAAATACTTTACGTGCTGTATGGCCTGAAGCCTTATATTAACACTGAAACTTTTATCAAGAATAAAACCTGCTAATTATTTTTTTTTTTTAAATACGTGTAAAGGTGCATAATACGTGCATAATCATAACAGCAATAAAAAAAAAATCAAACAATAATACAATTCATTAAACATGTTTAATGAATTGAATATATGGAATGTAAAGCTATATAATAATTATTAATTATACGTATAACACTAACATAAATTTAAGCATACTACTAACAACATTTAAAATGTAACTATGAAATATGGAATAAATGGCTTATTATTATTATAAAGGAGCTAAGGCTTTATACATTAGCAATACGTTTAAAACAGCAGAAAATAAAATCAAGACAGTTCGGAAAATTATAAACAACTAGCTGTTCCCCGCGGCTTCGCTCCCGTGGGCCACCCCACAGGAACCGTTTTCGGGATTAAAAAATAGCCTATGTTACTCAGGAATAACGTAGCTTTCTATTGGTGAAAGAATTTTTTAAATCGGTTCAGTAGTTTCGGAGCCTATTCGGTACAAACAAACAAAAAAATCTTTCCTCTTTATAATATTAGTATAGTTGAAACGAACAGGAACAAAAGTTGCTAAAGAATTTGTAAATTTCTTTACAAACAACAATACTGAAAAAATTTAAAAACTTACAGTCTTTATATCCCAATTAAAACTACTGAAACCTTAAATTCTTCGCCCTCGCTAGCTTCTGGTTTATTAAACGCTAACGTTTTAGCCTGCCCGACTGAATTTAACTTTTCACATAGAATCCCAATAACAGTAATAAAAGCTTTTAAGAAAATCAAGATCAAACTGACCGAAGATTTATGGATGAAGGAGTCTTGCCAGATCAAATGAAACATAGTAAGATTATATCACTTTTCTGATTAGATTATATCAACCCAGAGCTAGGCTCCTTACAGAAATGTGATCAGGGAGGTAAAGAAATACAAAACCTTACCACAAACCCTTCTTGGTGGTTTGGGTGCCGGGAAGCGGCCGAAAAGGTAAATAAATGCCAGGCCTAGAAAAACCCACAGATTTTATGATCCGCCTGACGGTCAGAGGACCTGGGACCAATGAAGGAATCCGGGCGCCTGCCTGCCAGATCCCGAAGGTATTGCTCCAGAAAGCAAATCTATAACCCTTCAGGTTCAGAAGGTACCTGAAGGCGGGCGGGCCCGCCGACAAGCGCTCGAAACCCTTATGTTTTGTGTATACAAACACTTTATCCCAAGCAAGTGGCCTTTATGTACTAGAACTATGTGAGTACTATCTATTTACATGTCCTAGGCAGATATCTAGGTTACTTAGAAGCGCTGAATCGCTTATAACGAGTTTATCTTACCACTTACTTCAGAGAAATGTGTGTGTATCTAGTGTTTCAGGGTGAAAACTCTATAATCCCTGGCTATGTACTGTTTTTATGTATTGTTTTTCAGTCATAGCCTTAGGGTATCTAAGTTAGAACACCTAGATTGTGTTTCCTAACAGTTTAGTGTGTATAAGGTAAATAATACGAATTAAAATAAAGAGCACAAATAATTACTTACACTAGTTTGTAAGCTGGTAAATGTATAAACAAATATGTAATCGTAAGATGAATCTGAAATAAATCATTATTTATCACACTTAATATTATAAAGGCGAAAGTCTGTGAGTGTGTTTTAATGTTTGTTACTTCTTCACGCACAAACGGCTGGACGTATCTAGATGAAATTTGGCACAGAGATAGATTAAAGTCTATATAGTACATAGAATACTTTTTATCTCAGGAATATGTTCCCTTGCGATAATTTTTGACATTCACGCGTGCGAAGCCGCTGGCAGAAGCTAGTAATTTAATAATTTCGGTCACTCCCTTCACAGAACAAAACCTGACAATACCTACATAACTAAGCGGCATCCTACCCACAGCTGATTACGAAACACCGCAAAATGGTCACGATTTACATTAATAAACATGGACCTGCTTCTGAAATTATAATCAAGCAACTTTGATTCATAATTCTCGAATTGTTACAAGTTATGGCTCATTTACATTAGGTCGGTTTGAAGTCGGTCACCGAAGGCGGCGGCCGCATTCGGTTTAACTGAAACGCTCACCTAAATTGAGTTGTTTACATTGGTCGGTTAACCGAATTCGGCGACTTGATTGATGCGGCGATTGTATATTCATTGCTTGCACATTCACAGTCAGGTTGCAAGCATCGTCATGAACAGTCTTGTGTTAGAAGGATTTTTAACTGTGTGCGATGTAATACAAGAAGTTTTGAGGAAAAAATTGAAAAATAGGAGTACAAAGAGAAAGAGAGTGTGGATAACACCTCTATTAAGTCAACGGTCTTTGTTAGGAGCTTCAGTGTTGTTGTGTAATGAATTCAAAACTGACGATGATTTTTTATTATTTTTTAGAATAGATAGAAACCAATTCGAATGGTTACTGAATGAAATATCTCCGATTATAGAAAAACAAGACAGTGCATTTAGAAAGTGTTTAAACCCTAGAATAAAACTACAAATAACTTTACGTTTTTTAGCAACAGGCGATTCTTACAAAAGTCTTGAGTTCTTTTTTAGAGTTTCTGACAGTGCTATAAGTTTATTTATTCCAGAAGTATGCGATGCCATTTCTGAGACGTTAAAGTCATTTATCGAGGTAAGTGGTTTATGTAGTAATTAGTTTAATGTAGTTAATGTAAGTAAAACAACATTTTTTTTTACAATCAATATAATTTCAAAATTACGAAACGTGATCTTAAAGCTAATTGATCATGCATTTTGAGAATCTTCTAGGTTCGAAAGAACACCAATCACATTTGAGATAGAATCGTTGCTTGTATTTAGCTCTATGTTTTCAACTGCTATGTTACTTGGGCTACTAGTACTCATAGTAGTACTCGTAGTATAATTGGGTGTGAAATATTCATGTACTGGATAATTACTTGTAGTATGTGCTGTTGTACATTCCTCAGATAAAATCCTCAACTCAAATTCTGTAATAGTTTGTTGGATTACTGATTTTGCTGAAATAAAGTGTTTTTTCGGCATTTGTCGCAACGAAGACGCAATGTATTTGCCAAATATATCATATTCATCATCCTTCATAGTTCCAACTTCTTTTTTTAAGTTGTCCAATTTCTCCAATGCCACAGCAATCACGTCTTCAGAGTTCTCGTTACCTTTATTTGCCACCACATGGTTTCTTTTGCGTTTAGGTTTTTGAGGTAAGTTTCGAGAATCATCAGAAAAATCAGTTGTATGTTGCGATGTACTTAAAAAGGTATCATCCGTTAATGTGGGAGTTTGCGTGACATCACTGCCTGTATCGCTGATTGTTGAAGCACAATCAATATTTTCATCCTGAAATATAAAACATTTAAATTAGGTACTGGATCATCAGGGTTGTAAAATAGGTAAGTCAAAATAAGTAATTTTTATTTTTTTCATTTCAGATCCCGAAAACAGAAGAAGATTGGCTTAAAATCGCTAAAGGTTTCGAATTGAAATGGAATTTCCCAATTTGTATTGGAGCACTTGATGGTAAACATATTGTGATTAAGGCGCCACCAAACACTGGGTCAGATTTCTTCAATTATAAAAAAAATTACAGTTTAATATTATTAGCTTGTGTAGATCACGATTATTGTTTTACGTATATTGACATTGGTGCAAAAGGCAGAGATTCAGACGGCGGTGTTTTTGATCATTCTCCCTTGAAAACGGCAATTGATAACAATGCTCTCAATATTCCTGAAAGATACGTGTTCGTAGCTGATGCTGCATTCCCACTCAAAAAATACTTAATGAAACCTTACCCGGGTCATAATCTTACTGTTGCTGAAAAAATATACAACTATCGACTATCGAGGGCTCGGAGGATTGTCGAAAACGCCTTTGGCATATTGGCTTCGCGATTTCAAATATTTGGAAAACATATCAATTTAAATATTAAAAATACGGAGAAAGTCGTGAAAACATGCTGTTGTCTTCATAATTGGCTGCGTAAAACATCCCCTGCACATGCACACTTTGAATATTCAAATACCTGGAGATCTAATTTTCTATCATTTGTTGAAGAAAACAATATGGACTGTAGTGAAGCAAGACAAAAACGAAATGCTTTACGTGATTATTTTAACAGTGATACTGGCGCTGTTTCTTGGCAAACAAATTGTCTTCAATAAATAAATAAATAATATGTAATTACTGTGTTAATTTAAGTTAATAAACTTGCTTACCATATTTGTATTTGTATGTCTTTTACTTGTATATGTCCTCAAAAATCCATCAGCTATTTCAAACCACGGCATCTTTGGTTTATAAACAGATTGTGTACTGGCACCGGATCGGAAGCTAGCGTCAATTTTTTTTCTTTCTTTTATGTAGGTAGACCGTAAATTTTTTATTTTCTTGCTTATGTCTTGCAATGAAAGTGATGGCGTAATATTCAACGAGTCTCTGATTCTTTCATAGGCGTTATCTCTAGCGTCTCGATTTCTGTACGACTTATCTGTAACATTCCATAGAACTTCGTTTTCCCGATACAGTTCTACCAAGTGCGTCATTTCCGAGTCACTTAATTTTCGAGAGGCCATTTTATGCACAATCGTGCGCGTGCGGCGGACTGGCTCGTGCTCTTCGAACTGAGCTGCGGGCTGCGGGCGGCGGGCGACGGGCGGGGCACGGCGCACTCGACACCGACAACGGGCTCGACCGAATACGGCCAAACCGAATACGGCCAAACGAATACCTGTTTATATTAGTCGGTGACCGAATACGGCCTGCAGCCGAATACGGTCTAACCGACTTAATGTAAATGCGCCATTATAAAACAAAATGGAAGTTTGAATAAATCATACGTTTATTTTGACATAGCTTTCGGCAGCGGATTCGCCTGTATGAATACTTTTCAGAAATTATCTTATGGAATCGTACCTCAGAGGCAAAATGTATCTTTAGTCTTAATCTAGGTCTACCCCTGGCGCAAATTTCATTATAATACGTTTAACCTTCTACAACATCCTAACATACAACATTTATATAATACTAGCTGTTCTACGCAGCTTCGCTCCCGTCAACTGGCTACCTACCTACCCTGCATACGTACGTTGCGTAATTTTAACCGCTTACGCAGCGCACGCAATGGAAGCTGTCAAAAAGGAATTATTTATCCCGTTTTTGCAAAATTTTTCATTTATGCTCGGCTCGTATTGGCCGTAGCGTTAGCCTATGACCTTTCTCGATAAGTGGATTATCCAACACAAAAATAATTTTTCAATTCCAATCAGTAGTTCCTGAGATTAGCTCGTTCTAAAAAATAAACAAACATACTCTTCAGCTTTATAATATTAAGTATAGATTTGCAATAATAGGTAATTTGAAGAGAATGTTGGCTTGCTAGAAATAGAACCAGACAAAGTGTAATTCCAAAAGCGATGGCTATGGTTGAAATGCCAAAATGTATCAGGACAGCGTTTGACAAACCGACAAAAACGTAAGGGACGTTTTTGACATTTTTCTGATCGTTTGCGTGACGTGTTGATAGAATGTCATTTGTTTCTAGCAGTTTCGCCTACATGTTAAGACTTAAGAGTTTTATTATTCCAAGGATTCTCACTATCCAAGTATTATTTATTTATTTCAACCTTTTCACATTTACCTAACAAGAAAAAAGTTAATTAATAAAGTTAAAAAAACCCGACTGCTTAAAAAGCGAACTAAAAAGACGTAAACAAGAAGAAAATCATGCTGTGCAGTCGGAGGATACATCTGGTTTTGGTCAGCCAGCTCGCGAACATGTATCCTGCGACTGCACAGCATGAATTATTATTTGTAAATTTTTAGTTATTTTTTTTAGAACTAGGTAAATTTAAACATAATAAGTGTTATATATTTTTGAAATCAGCTTTTAAAACTCTTTATTTTGATACCCTACATGATGGGTCTGGAAGAACAAAAAATTGGTGCACCACAATATGGCGCCCAAAATCCGCCATTTTTTTATTTTCGAATTTAAATACAGCCAGTGACACTCTGCGAGTGTTACGACGAATCGATTGATGTAAGAATCATCAAAATCTGCCAACGCGTTTGGTCTTTAGAACGCCACATAGGAACATACATACATACATACATAGACTGATAAACACATTACCCTCTTTCGGCAGTCAGGTAAAAATAAAGGTACCTGTGATCTAATCCAGCAGCCTAATTATATAAGCACAGATAATATTATAATACTAGCATACAGATACCTCATCTCATACAAAGAAACTGTGCCGATGTGACTAGCGTTTTTCGTCTCATTAAGATGATTATTTTTATAAGAACTTCGATCACATTAGGTTTGGAGGGTTTTCTCGGTTCGTGACAATTTTTCTCTTTAAATACAGTGACGATTTGTTTTATAGCAAGTTTATACAGTTTCATTGAACCAAAAGGTGTTAAAAAAAAAAAATCGGGTGGCATGCCTAAGAAACTTAAAAACGCGCCATCTATTGGAATCAATTTTAAATGATCCTTTCAAATAACCTTTTAAATGTGAATTAAGAACACAATATTCCAATAAGTTTGTGCTTAGGAGTGTTGATTAAAAAATAACATAACATTTTTGTAATCAATTCTAGAAAATGTTAATTTTACACACAATTCAATAACGAATCGATGCATATCGCGCCATCTAGTGAGACCATCTATTTGAACCAAATTTTCTTTGTTAACGCTGGGACCCAGTGGCGTAAGTGAATTCGGCAGGACGAAGGGTATGACTTCATGAAAGAATCTGAAAAAATCTGTTTAAATAAGAGAAAGCCATTTCCATTCCCTTTAAATAAGCACACAAAGGGTATTGCCAAACATTATTGAACGTTTTCATTGCTGAAGATACTCTTTTCGATAGAGTCCAATCATTTTTAGCAGTACCAAATATTTAAAGGGAATTTATCATACTCTTTCATGGAGTTATACTTTTTGGCCTGCCGAATTCGCTTACGCAATTAGGCTGCAGGTATTGTCTACACTTGTGGCAAATTACATCCAATTCCGTTTATCAGTTAAAACATTCTTGATTTACAAAAAAACAAACAGACATCCACATTTAAAGTATAAGTATCTACGAGCAGAATGCTTGTTAGCTTGTTACAAATGGCGAAGTTTCTTGCTTTGTTTCATGTATAATTGAAATATCCGCGCCACCTTTAATGAAGTCGTGAGGTAAGGAAATGTTTGCCGAAGTTCGTGAATGCTATTGTTGTTTAGTCGTGTCGTTCAGATAATGTGCTGTCTGTTGCTGAAAGATGAGAGGTGACTTGAATGGAAGAATGGAAATAAATTTATCAATAAAGTTGGCGTGTATATATATATTATTGTTTTTCAGAATTGATGTTGCTGTCTGGAGGATATTATTTTTAGGCTCGTATTTATTTTTGTATTTGCTTATTATAAAACATGACTGTTAAGTTCGATCATTCATATTCATCCTTTTAATGTTCCCACTGCTGGGATACAGGCTTCTTCTCTGTGACAGGGAATGGGCCGCTAACCACCACGCGGGCCCAGTGCGAGTTGGTGGACGTTACAATGTGTCTTCGAAGTTTTGGTTCTAGGACATGCTGGTTTCCTCACGATGTTTTTTTTCACCGTTTTGAGAGAAATGGTGATGAAATAATATACACAAAGTAGTAAGCTACTGTAAGTCGCGGCCGGTTCTTAATTATAGTGCTATGGGTCCATAAACCTATGAACAAACGCCAAATTATCTGAACTAATCTAAAAAGTATATTAAGCCAGAGTTCTTTTTAGTGTCGCTTCCTTCAAAAAGTCAGTTGAACAAGCTATATGTAACATTGAAACCTGCACAGCGAGTCGAACTCACAAAAGCTTACGTAGTTGTCACCCGATTTCTGAATTACAAATTGAAGCTGAGTATTCGTCAAAATCTACTTAAGCCTGGAACCCTGTCATATTTTGGTGTAATAGTAGGATTTGACATAATATATCAAGTTAAGAACGTCCTTAGCGCGCCAAAAACGCTATTCAAAAACCGGTCCTATTATTGTGTAATGTCATTCAAAACAGTACTTTTATGCAAAAAAATATATGACCCAAAAAATAGAATTACCCCAAAATTATAAGCCTTTAAAAACCAGACATCCATCACTTCGTCTCCCATAGAATTGCATCCTTTTCACGACAGGTACCAGCGTTTTTCAATAGCACCCCATGTCACTGGGGACCGCGGGTTCGAACCCGGCCGGTTATTAGCACCAATTCAGGAGGGTGCATAATGTGAACTTAATTTGGTTTCAGTATGTTGATGATATGTGCATATTTTATGTGTAATATATGTACATGTGTCGTTAAAGGTTTCTAATGCATGGTGGGTCTTAAAGGCTGTGGTGGTGGTGGTATTTAAAGCTGTTTTAGGGTACACGACAGAGAGGATTGCATAGTTATTTACTACAACTATTGACATACATTCTAAGGATAGACATGAACATTCATGAAAACCATTTGTTCAAATGCTGGTGAGTTAAAACTCAAGTTCGCTGCAGCGCTAAACATTATTTATGTTGTCTAATCAACCTATTAAAATATACAGCGCTAGATCGCTTATAGAATTTAGTTTACTCGCGATCAAAACGTCTTAAACGCAATGAAATTCATAGCGCTTATGCGTTTCGTTCAACATAGTTTAACCACTCTGCTCGACAAGATTTTGACACATGACACACCAGCTGAGTCGACAGGTTGTTGCAAATTACGTCATGAAATTCAGGAATTTACTTGAACTTTCAACATTCAAATTTATTCAGAAAAATAAGTTTACGCAGCTATCTTACACAGTAAATTTGAAAAAAATATCTTTATTTACATGTTGCGCTCGGTTACACCGCGTCAGTCTACTGCAAAATGTGTACAAAATACGAATTACTACACCTTTCCAAATGGTAGACAATTTAGATTTGCTCAAAATATGTACATAAACAACCTTTTCCCTTGCTGAAAAGATGCAAAAGGACAACACAAAGATATACTTATTTTATTTGCGTCCTTATGTTCCTAATTTGTCATACAAAAATTCATAAAAAAACAAGCCAAAATCTGGAAAAAAATTGCTTAAAATTTTGATGCAACCTTGCAACATGACATTTCTTTGGTGTTGTTTTTTTTTTTGCTGTCCATTCACGCGTCTCATAATCGATTAAAACTGCATTCAGCCTAATCGATTAAGTGTATTTCGATTATTTAAAATTATTCATTTAAATAAAAAAGTGATTTTCAAAAATGTATTGTTTTAAAATTAAAATTAGTTTATAGGCACAAAATAAAATAACAACTTATAGTAATAATATATAGTAATAACTATACATAAATGCTTTCTTAATGTTATCAGAAGAGTAAATTGAAAAAAAAATAGGATTCGTGGCTAAATTCGCGCCGAATTCGCCGAACGTAAAAGAATTCAAAATTCAAATTTGGAATGCAGTCGGTATTCAAAATATTTTATCGGGCACATTTTAATATAAAAGAGAGTTTTACATTGATCATTTCAGACGGTTTTATACAGAATGACCAGTATAAATATGAGTATGTTTATGTATGACTAGCACTCCGCCCGCGACTATGTTCGCGTGATTTCGTTTATCCTATAAATGATTTTCTTATATGCAGTTAGTAAAGGCAACCAAAAATAAGATATTATTAAAACTATTAAAAACTGGGTATCGTGGATTTGGGTTTGGGGTTGGTGGGTTTATTGGATTGGGACGATTCGTTATTTGACTTAAACAATAATACATTTTAGGTTATCGCCACAAAGTAAAATCCTCCCCTAAAAACTTATCAACCCTTTTTGCGCCGTTGAGGGTCTAGCTTTGAACAACCTAAATATGCTATTCACTCCTTTCTTCTCTTTTTACTCGACTGCCGAAGGAGGGTAATGTGTTTATCAGTCTATGTATGTATGTATGTATGTATGTAAGTATGTATGTATGTATGTATGTATGTATGTATGTATGTATGTTTGTTCCTATGTGGCGTTCTAGAGACCAAACGTGTTGGCCGATTTTGATGATTCATACGTCAATCGATTCGTCTTAACCCCGCGAGTGTCACTGGCTACATTAAAATTGAAAAATAGAAAAATGGCAGATTTTGGGCGCCATATTGCGGAGGATAATTTTTTTTTCTTCCAAACCCATCGTGTGGGGTATCAAAATAAAGGGCTTTAAGAGGTGATTTCGAAAATATAAAACATATATGTTTAAATGTACCTAAATCTTAAAAACAGATAACTAAAAAGTTATAAATAAAAAAAGTTAATTCAAAAAATCTAAAAACCCGACTGCTTTAAAAGCGAAATAAAAAGACTTAAACAAGGAGAAAATCTTGCTGTGCAGTCGGAGGATACATATTCGCGGGCTAGCTGACGAAAACCAGATGTATGCTCCGACTGCGAAGCAGTCGGGTTTTTAGATTTTTTGAATTAATTTTTTTTATTTATCATTTTATGTTAGTCAGATTGCGCAGTGAGTTGCCTCAAAAAAAACTTTAACACCCCTAAACCCAATCTGGGAGGGAGTTTTCAAAATGTTTTATGTAAATTTTGATCATCAACTTTATCCCCAAAGAATTTGATTTTACATACAAACTAATTTTTACCCTTTTCACTTCCTTAAAGGTTGAATTGCCGCAAAATCGTGCCTTAGTACTTCCCTAGAAAACCACGTCAAAAACGAAACCCAGTCCAGTAAGATTCTTAGCTTGAGTTAGTTTCGAAAAATGTATAATGACCACCTTTATTGTTTCCTTAGGTTGGTATTTGTGCCAAATTTCAAATTTATTAACCCGGGAAATAAAATTCTTCAAAGCACTTTAACTTCCCAAGAATCGTATTTTGGGACTAGATAGTAAAACTAATAATGAAAACCTTTATGGTTCACTTAGGATGGGTATTTATGTAAATTTTCAAATTTATTAACCAAAGAAATATTTAATATGTGATTTATGGGGTGTTAAATTATTTTTTAAATTAACGATATTTCAAAAATAATTTAACACCCCCTAAATCATCTTTTGGGGGTAGTTTCGAAAAACTAATAATGAAATCCTTTATTGTTTATTTAGGTTGGTATTTGTGCCAAGTTTCATGTTGATTGACCCAAGAAATCAGATTCTTCCATACAAACTTCAACATCCCCTAAATCGTCATTTGGGAGTTTCGAAAAACTAATAATGGCAACCTATATTGTTTACATAGAATAATAATATCGGCCATAATTCTTGAAACTTAGCAAAAGCTAAGTTTCAAGAATTATGGCCGAAGGAATTAGATTTTTCATACAAACTTTCAAACCCCTTTTTACTCCCTTAGGGATGCAATTTCCAAAAATCCTTTCTTACTGCACAATTACGTCACTTGAGGAACCTTTCTGCCAAATTTCATGCTTGTAGATGATTTTCAGCTTAGTTGGTTGACAACCATGCCATAACTCGCTTGGAAAGGAACCGCGCAAGAAGATACGCACAAGGTTATTGATATTAATAGTTTTCGGGGAATGCAGATGTAAATACATACCAAACTTATGTTCTTAAAATGAATAAAAATAAAATTTTAAAAGTATGTATAGAATAACCAATTTTCATAACATTACAACAAACTCGACCGAATTCAAAACCTAACCATACCATACTCTCAACTCATTATTCAATATATAATTATAATACCAGCCTATAATTGTCCCACTGCAAGGCAAAGGCCTCTTCTCATACAGAGAAGGCACGAACATTCATCACTACGCTTGCTCAATGCGGGTTGGCGATTTGAGACTATAAGACCAGGTTTCTTCATGATGTTTTCATTCACCGTTGTCAACGATTTCTAAAATATACTTAGAAAGTACATTAATGAATTTGAAAATGGAAATCATTGGTATTTGTCCAGATTTGAACCCATGACCTCAGGCAAGGCGAGGCCTTTAGCCACTGGGCCAGTACGACACTCATTGCAATATAACGAATAATCACAAAATCGTTGGTTCCCCGAAACTAAATTTATCTACACTTGCGTTACAAACTTACATAAAAATATACTAGGCACTCTGTATACTTCTGAGACTATCAAACATAAAGACTCAATCATTATTATTTTTATACAAAATAGTTTTGAATAGCGAACGCATTCCGAATTTGAATTTTGAATCGGATAGATAATTCGGCGCGAAATTATCCACGGTTCGATGAAATTGTTTAGTTGGTTGTAGTCAAATAATGTCCAAAAATCTATTAAGATTACTTTAAGAAATAATTAATAGTAATAATTTAAGTACTAATTGTATTTTATGCCTAAAACAGGATTTTTCTATTTTTAAGAATCGATTTGGGATAATCGCTCATTAATCGAGTGGATAGCATAAATAAAATCGATTGCTAAAATCGTTTTGCCACACAACTATTACATTAAAAAAAAACAATCTACTTGACGAATTGGAAATTTAACAAAAATAAAGTAGTGGTAATGAATTTTACGTATTATTGGACTGGTGTTTGTTAATTACGTTAAAATCAGGGCTTCTTCTTGTTGTTTATTATACTTAGAGACATAATTGTCATATTTGTAATCAATTTTGACATGTGGAAGGGTGACATTTGTGTAAAATAAAAATGTAAACAAACACGATTGGCGCCTAACTTCGACTTTGAATAACAAATAACTTCATTACCACTAATTATTTATTTTGAAATATGGATGAATTCGACCAATAATTAAACAATTAGCAAACCTTTACCCCTGTCGTGGAGTTAAGGTGTCCAAAATCTGCATTTT
The DNA here is from genome assembly GCA_945859665.1 of Anorthoa munda. Classification (NCBI taxonomy): domain Eukaryota; kingdom Metazoa; phylum Arthropoda; class Insecta; order Lepidoptera; family Noctuidae; genus Anorthoa; species Anorthoa munda. Next base: position 7,370,163 of record OX243900.1, on the reverse strand, counting down.
TATGTTTTTTAGCTTCGACCACCACTGTCATCAAAATGGCGATTATCGTATTATTACACTTGTTTTTAACAAATGTAAATTAATAAACTTGCGCACTTAATCTAAAAAAAATATTTGCGCTATCATGTAAGCTTTTTATCCAACTATTTTAATTAAAGCCCCCACATAAGATTCGTTAGGTATCTTAATCAATAATTAAGTTATTAATTAGGATGTCGTATGACGTAAATCTGGGGTCCAAAATGAACCGCGGCTGAGCCAGCGGAGGTATGCTTGTCAAGCCCCAAAATGTACCCCGTCCGAACTATACGGTTAAGGTACGGTGTACAGATTGCAGTACAGTTCAGTCGAACAGAGTGAGTGTTCGGATCGCCAAATCTAGTGCATAATACATATATATCAAGGACTACAATACTTTTACTTACAGAGGCACTTCCTAAAGTTACACGCGTTCGCTCCGTCTATCAACCTACTCGTCGTTCTAATATGGTGTCAAGTCTTCCTCTCTTTTCAGTGATATGAAAATAAAAGGCACAGATAGAAGACTTGTAAATACATTCATAATGAGAATAGTTTCTTTCGAAAAATTTTAAGCTTTTTGTGATATTAACTTTATTTATTTATTTAATACTTCATGCACACAATCGTACAGAGGCGGACTTAATGCCTTAGGCATTTTCTACCAGTCAACCTTTGGGTGATGCAGAGACAAATAGAGGTAGGTGCAATATTGTAAGCAAATCACGACAAGGTGGGTTTAATCAAATACAAAGATATACATACATACTATAAAATACGTAAAATATATATAAAAAAATATATATATATACTAAATACACGAATATACTTAAACAGTTAGTAGTAGCAGATAATTGGAAAACATTATCGCTGTGACGATACTACTGCCAACTTCTTACGAACGTGCTCGCGAGCCTTCACTTTGAATGCCAATCGGTTGGTTGCCATCCTGATTTCTTGGGGGCGCGCATTCCACAAAGAGATAGACTGAACGAAGAAAGAACAGTGAATGAAGTCAGTGCGATGAGTGGGACATTGAAGAAGACGGTTATGTGAAGAGCGAAGATTTTTGTTGTGGTTGGCGCAAGTATATTGAAAGTGAGGGGCTAGATAACTAGGGGTATTGGAAGAGGTAAGAAATGAAAACAAGGTAGTAAGTGCCCTTAACTCTCTGCGTTGACGTATGGGCAACCACTTTAGAAGTGACCGATGCGCAGAGACATGATCATATTTACGCAGATTGAAAACGAATCGAATGCAGTAATTTAGAAGACGGTCAAGTTTGTTGAGGAGATCTGCATTCAGGTCATAATAGCACACGTCACCATAATCGATGATAGGAAAAATTAGGGCCTGCACAAGCATTATCTTCGTGTTCGAAGGCAAAAAATTTTTTAAACGATACAGAGCCCGCAGAGTTCCAGTGACCTTCTGACTGACACTGGCAACTTGAGTACGCCAGTTAAGGGTACTATCGATGCGCAAGCCTAGGTCCTTCACGTCAGTGCTAAATGGAACAATCGTACCGTTGAACAGAACAGGTGGCAAAGTTGCACCATCTACCTTAGCGATGCTGCGAGGACTCCCAATGATGCCGAACTTTATAATTAATATTGATGATGAACTTTATAATTTAGCCAATAGTTTTTATTTAAAATCTTGAGGTATCCTTTTTCCGCGGCAAAGCTTAAGTGCTTCTTCTTCTTTTGTGTGAGGTATGGCCACCTCTGGTGTCGAGAGTTAATTAAGCCGCCTCTGGGAACCCCATAGGCGCCTGACTTGGCTATTTCAGATTTACATTAACTATTTAAGTCCATGTTTCCTCACGATGTTTTCCTTTGCCGTTGCCTGTGATTTGCAATATAAACTTAAGCGCTGCGCGGTGCGTTTGTGTGATTGCAGTGCTGATTCTGAAAGATACTGAATGGTTATAGTAAAGTGACATATAAAAGCGTAATGTGAGTGTAAATTGGAGAATAAATTGCAGAAGTAATATTGACAGACAGGGCGGAGTTGCCCTTGATAGATAGCTGGTAGACCGCCTTACAGATAGCATAGAATATAGTACTATCTGTTTGTGGTAGTGGTGTACTATAAAGTTTATAGTGCAACAAAATAGTTACACACTTCTACAAAAATCAGTCATTCTAGGTCAACGGGAAGTACCCTGTAGATTTAGATTCCCATGCGAATGTAAAATATTCATCATTAACGGATGTATCTCTTAATTGCATTGATCTAGAAGTTAGATTTTATCGTAGCTGCAAGAGGTTGCAAACTGGAGTATACAATATTAATTTCAACTTGATATCTTTACGGGCTCCCGAGATAAAAGATATTGACAGATAGACGGACAACAAAGTGATTGTGTAAGGGTTCCTTTTTTTCCTTTTGGGGTATGGGACCCTAAAAAAAGAAGATATTATGTTAGGTACTCTAATTAAACTAAGAAGGTTCGACATTAGCTTTAGTTATTACTGCACAGAAACACAAAGTCCAGTCAGTGGTGTGTCATCCCATACAAAGAAACCGTGCCAACGTTCTATACTGATTAATCTGATTATTTTTTGTACATCGATCGCGTTCGGTTCCATTCCGTCCCGTTCCACTGATACAGATGGTGATATATCTATCGCCGTGGAACGGAACCGAAGCCGATCGATTCACAAAAAATAATCAGTATAATCAGATGAAAAACGCTAGTTACGTCGGCACGGTGTCTTTGTATGGGATGAGGCATCTGTATGCTAGTATTATTATCTGTGGTCCAGTTATATCAATAAAGACTACCCACAAATTCGCCCCAGCAGTACCAGTAAGGCAAACTATAACGTCAATTCATATCTGATAGTTTTAGTGCTGAAACACATGAATATTTGGCACGTTCGTTGGCATAGTAACCAGTTGAGTTGGCACTTAACACTGGAGTCATTGCCGATTTGGCAGTCTTCGTTCGATGGCTGTTACGAGAATGCTGATGCAAAACGGACAAACAGAGATGGTAGTACATTTGAATGGGTATTAGGGGTCACAGCTGTTGAGTAAGTGTTATTTTATTAGGTTATATGTTTGTAGTGTTATTTTATGGGGAAGCGATTTGTGTAATATTTTTGGGAGTAAAATATTTATTTGATAAAGAGATTTGCTGTAGATCGTTAAAGTAGTGAAAGTTATCGTTAAAAGCTGTATTGAGTTTATTGATAAGCGTGGGTAACAATTACTGCATTAACTCAAAAGAAATTATTAATTTGGATTGAATGCAGTGCTGAATATTGCTGTTTCGAAAATTTTAAGCAAATGAAAAACTTTTGTTTAAGTGATTTTCTATTTAAAAATACGTATATATCTTGTTAAATCTATAAAAGTCCTATCAATAGTTGGTAAAACCTGTAATAAACATTCTACAGTAATTATAAAATCTGTGTTTATTAACATACTTACCGTAACATAACCTAAAGATAAGACATGCGTAAAATATTAAAGGTAAGGTAAAGTAAAGGAAAGATTAATGTAACGACGATTATCCTTTGAACTTCTGAATTACGAAGAGTAATGTCATTAAGTGAACTCACGTACCTAATTTAACGTGTGCCTTAACCCACAGAAGTAATATGTATGAAATTAAGTACAGTATTTTTTTTTGTATCTACTAGAAACAGTATGTACAAAAAACCGGCCAAGTGCGAGTTGGACTCGCGCACGAAGGGTTCCGTACCATAATCGCAAAAAACGGCAAAAAAATCACGTTTGTTGTATGGGAGCCCCACCTAAATATTTATTTTTAGTTAGTAGTAGTTTTTAGTAGTAGTTAGTAGTTTATTCTGTTTTTAGTATTTGTTGTTATAGCGGCCACAGAAATACATCATCTGTGAAAATTTCAACAATCTAGATATCACGGTTCATGAGATACAGCCTGGTGACAGGGTGACAGACAGACAGACAGACGGACCGCGGAGTCTCAGTAATAGGGTCCCGTTTTTACCCTTTGGGTACGGAACCCTAAAAAGTATTGAAAATATTGAGCGCCCTAAGGTTGATTTTTACTTACACTTGCTCTCAAATTTTGCCTTGGATAAAATCAAAAATGCATGGGGTTGACTAGCGCTACCAAAATGTCTCGTGGTCATTTTGAACTTGAACATTCAATTAGTTCATTCGCAAGCTTTCTAATTTGTCGCGACCCGATTGGTCGAGAGGCCGGCTGATAACGATGAGTTAGTATTTTAATAACGCTAGTGAACTATAATACTCGTACCACTTTGTCTAAAGCAGTGATGGGCAAAGTACGGCCCGCGGGCCAGCTCCGGCCCGCGAACGCATTTAATCCGGCCCGCCGACGGTCGTACTTGAATATTATATGGCCCGCGATAATTACATTTTGAAGGTACAGAAGTATAAAGTAGATTCTACTTAGTAGAATAATAGACGCATAGGTAAAGGTAGCGCAGAATACAACGGTAAGCCAGTATGTCTTATATGTAATGAAGAAGCAGTGGCGGTATTTAAAGGTTTTAACCCCGCTCACTATTTTAACACCAAGCATGCTAAAACCAAATATACTTTGATGAATGACGCAGAAAAATGGTGGTCAAAGAAATATGTTTAAAAAGCAAATTCTGGCCCTCCTCTGAAATTTCTTAATCTTTCTGGCCCCCCATTAAGAAAGTTTGCCCACCACTGGTCTAAAGCATTTTACCATTTATCCAACTATGTATTGAGAATTTTTTTAATCAGAATGGCAATTAGTAAAGGTGACAATATGCTGCATATTTACGGTTCATTGTCGAACGGCATCAATAAATGATAAATACGTGTCCTCATTAATTAATCATAATAATGTATTTTATCATTCCATACCTAAACCTACTATGAAATCACTACCCTTTTCTAAGCGTTTCCGCAGTCGAATAAAAATACAGCACACTTATTTTGTCGACAGTACTCACAGGTCCCATGGTGTAATGGTTAGCACTCTGGACTTTGAATCCAGCGATCCGAGTTCAAATCTCGGTGGGACCTTGAAAATTAATATTTTGTGATAATACGTGTTTGTTATCAATGACGCATTTTGTTAAAGATAACGACAGAAGTGTTAGTATTGATAACATTTAGACATTGATAATATTGAAGAATCACTTTATAATCCCGAAGTCTTTATAGTATCATGTAATTGAGATAGATGGCGCTGCCATTTTCCAATCTTTGTAATTACTGTGTCTGTTAGACTTTATATTTCCATGGACTTGAATTTAATCTTTAATATCATATTTAATTGTGCGTTATCTTCCTTGTTTATTGCTTGCATCTCTACAAGTAGAAGTTCATATTAAAATTCCTATAATATATAAATTCGTATAAGGGTCGGCAATTTTGCCGATACATCTCAAATTGTCGCCATGGCGACGTCTGCGTCATCTCTTGTTGGTTCATTAACTTTTTGTTTTTTACAACTGTTTCAAGTTATAAGCATTGAGCGAATGATACTCGTAATTATATAAATCAAGACCATTTTAAATAAAACTTGTAATCCTAGGAAAGAAATCATAATATGTATAGGGAAGTATTTAAACGAGTGACTGTAAATTAAAGTTTTAAGTGACATTAATAATTAATTTACGTTATAGTATTACTAAGTAAGCGAGTGACGAAAAATCAATAGAACGGTAACTTACAAACATTAATTTGAGTTACTTACTGCCACACTCAGAGACGTTAACCATTACTTAAAGCTCTCCTTAGTAAAGATTTTTAGTACAAAATCTATACTAAGGAGCGCCTTAAGTAACCGTTAAATGTCTCTGAGTACGGCAGTTATAATATACAAAATGAGAAGCTTCATAATATTTGACATGAAAATAAAAGTTTGTCGACGGAGCTCCTTTTTCTGACTGCAGGGTCATGATAGAAGCACACAGTACAGCTGTCAGTATCAATACAGTAACAATAGCGCTTGTCAGGCTAACAATAACGTAATAATAACATATACACCAGTTTGACATATGTCGCAGAGATCAAGCTATCTTTTATGAACTATAGGCTCCTTTTAAAATACTGATATTACTCAGCTATGTCTGGTTAGACAAGGAAGAAAAACTAAAATGAATTGTTGTGTTGTCTTTTACTTAAAAGACTAAAACCTTGTGTGGATATTTCAGCGGGGATGGCGAAGTAAATAAAAATGCTTAAAAGGGTTTATTCACCCAGGTGTATTCTCATATCAAATACACAGTTACACAAAACACAGTTTATAGAATAGAGATTATAGAGCAGCACTTATCCTTCTAGTTATATATCACGCCTCGATTAAAGATGGACTGACTTTGATGGCATGAGCCATACTATTTATAACCTTGGAATGGGCGGGAAACAAAAAGTGCAAACGTATCGTTTACCAACCTGACAAGTTAATTTTTGTTGCAAGCGTAAAAATATCAAATTAATTATTTCCAACACAGAATAATCACTTGGTGTGCTAAATTAAAATGTAAAGACCGCTAACAATTGTGAATTTGGAAAACACATGGATTTGAGATTGATTGATTCGAACTTAGTTTTGTTAAGACTGCTAAAAACTTTTCACTTGTACTCATCACACACGTAAAAGTGAGTAAAAAATCTCGTCAGTAAATCTTTATTGCCGTGTTGTTTGTCCTGTTATTTGTGCCGACGAGCAATATTTCGTTTTCTTTGACGACATCATTTGCCGTTGCCTGGAGTAATTGCTCGAATGCTCGTGTGTGACTCTTTTAGTAATAAAACATGTTTTACGCTACATTTTTTCGTATGTAGCAATAAAAAGAAAGGTAATGAAAATTGACAGGGCATGTTGAAAAGTGCTTGCCGAGTGAGGTATGTTATTGTGTTGCTTTTGTTTTGAAATGTGTGTAATCATGAATGTAATAAATGCGTATTGGTATGTGCCATAAGTGGGTATGTTATTATTATTCCATTTTATTTACATTCTTTTACATTTTTTAATATTATCATATAAAAAATAAAATAAAACATTTAAAATACAAAAATAGTAGCCCCTCGGTTTCGGGAACAGGGTTCAAGCTACCGGTGGTCAGGGCTCCTGAGAGAGGAACCTCCTGACTATACGCGCCGGGACCAGGAGTACCGCTTTCTGGATGAAGCCCTTGATCCAGCTGCCCATCGAGAGCTTCCGCAGATATGCGTCGAGGCTCTTGGCTTGGCGACTATCGGCACAGTGACTGCTGTATTCACATCCCACATGTCGACAACCTCGCTAGCCAGATCAAGATACTTGCTTTTCTTATCTCTCTCAGCCTTCACGAGGTTCTCGTCATGAGGGACCGCTATATCAACAATCATTGCGCGACGCTCTAGTCGGTCTATCACCACTATTATTATTTATTTTTTTATTGATGATAGCCTTGCGCTTGACCACTATCTCACCTGATGGTAAGCGATGATGTAGTCGACGATGAAGCACGCTTGCCTAGAAGAAACCTATTCACTCTTGACTTAAAGTCTCACAGGTTGTAGCTATCAGGAAATACAGACTCCGGCAGGGAATTCCACTCCTTTGGTGTACGCGTAATAAAAGTATTCCCAAAACGTTTGGTGCGTATGGGTGGGATGTCCATTATGTACCGATATCACATCGCCGTACGTCTTGTTAAATTGCTATTTACTCTAGTATCTGTTTGAATTATATGAAAATGCCTAAACATATCAGCTAGTCAGCTTTCGTCACCCAGAAGACGGGCAGACCGACCGATAATACGCTGAATCTATGTTGAATAAAATCTATGGCTACTTTGATTGCAAATTTGTTCCTTGCTAAGGAGTTTGAATTCCCTGCCAGATTCCGTGGTTCCCAATAGCTATAGCCTGGGGTCAAGATTGAATAAATTTATTTATTTATTTATTAACACTACATTTATTTTTACAGGTAAGACCCAAGCTAACAAATGTAGTCATATATTGCCAGTTGGCCAGTCCCAGAAACGGGTCTAGATAGAGGTACAAGTTATACAGTGGACATCACACTAAGTGTCACCCTCTGGAATTCCGCCAAAGAGCAAGAAAATATGTCCAAACGCAAAGAGACGCTATTCAGTATCCTAACTGCTCGAGTCACTGGTGCAAACTCTAACACGTTAGTGTGGGATGACGGGACTTTAAACAGCCCCTCCCTCGGTCCTAACCGTAGCCTCCTGTTTGGAACGAGTAATCCCAACGATTCTAATATTTGTGGATTATTTAGCATACCACAAAAAACCAAGAAAACATATTTTACAAGGGCGAGGTTGCGCCTGACTTCCAACCTATAGTACCCAACCATCCCTATAACAAAGAGGGTTGGATACATAAGCGGGTAGAAAGGGTAAATACCAAATTGCCTCATGTATAGGTACCGGGTAAAGGACCATGGGCACTTTTGTATGAACACTGGGCCCACTTTTCAAAATTGTGTAACAGTGATGAAACCTATGACATATGACGTTCCCGCGATCCCCGGTGTAGGTATGAGATGGAATCGCCCCCCAGGGCGGAGGACATTCAATGAAGATTATCGCAGGCAGGGTAGTTACGGTAGGTAGGGCAGCCAGGCACGGTAGGTTAGATAGGGTTGGTAGGGTAGGCAGGGTAGGTAGAGTAGGTAGAGATGGAAGGTAGGTAGGGTTGACGGGAGTGAAGCTGTATGCACAAAAATTGTAAATGACATGGCGCTCCCGTCAACCCTACCTATCTACATAGGGTAGATACCCTACCTACCATAACTTTCCTACCTTCCTTACCTACCCGACCTACCCCACTACCTACCTACCAACATACCTACCTACTCTACCAGGGCCTTCTAAACCAATTATTTTGATCTTTTTATTGTATTTTTAATCAAATAAGAGCTATTCATAATCCGAGCTACTGACTGACGGCTAATTATAATGTAATATCAAAACAAAACAGATTTTCTAAAACGCACCAAAACACCATTTTCGCGCTGGATATGAACTTAGCTGCCATATAATAAAATAAAGTGCAGTTCAAGAGCTTTCATATGACATACATTTCATCACTGTTGAGCAATGTTGAAAAGTGGGCCCAAAATGACGCATGGTCCTTTGTTTTGCATTTTCTCCACCATCGTAGAATACTTCGTTTCATAAGGATTCCAAATGATAGCACTAGTTTCCAAGTTGCTTCGTACTAACGCATTATATAGCGATTTCACTGCTGCCATGTTGGTGAAGTCACGGGTTTCACGCATGACAAACCCAAGATTTTTGAAGGCTTTTCTACACACCTGCACCACATGAGTACGAAACGACAGATCCTCGGAAAAGGTAACACCGAGATCTCGCACTAACCCCACCCGCGGTATGACGTGACCGCCCATGCAATAATCGTGACGTCGGGGTACCACGGCCCGCGTGAAGGACATTACGTTACACTTCGTCACATTGAAGATTAATTTGTTCTCTTCACTCCATGCTACCACCCGATCGATGTCTCGCTGGAGCATGCCACAGTGTGACTCGTCTGTGATCCGCATGAATAACTTGAGATCGTCAGCAAATAACAAACAACCAGCGTCTTTAATGACTTCTGGAAGATCGTTAATCATTAAAATAAATTCAGCACGAGCACGTTTTGCTCCGTAGTTTCCGGCTTAAAAGACCAAGCCTGCAAATATTTTAGCTTTTCTACGGTTTTGAGCTCGTCATCCTCTTGTCCGCTGCCAGTAATCACTCGCCGTTTAGAATTCCGCGCTTTGCGCGCCGGTTGCCACCCTTCATCCGTGGTAACGTTTTCGTGGCGATCATGTCTTGTTTCGTCCGTGCGCGTTTCCGCTAATTTCGTGGCCCGACACTCCAACGATGATAAGTTTGTTTTTGTGGGTAGATTTGGATTTGTACTCTTAACACTCACCGTGGGTGTCTTCGGCAAGTTATTTTTCTCACCTACGTCACCATCGGTCCCTGGTTTTGCAGCGGCTGGCTTTTTTGCAGCGGCTGCATATCCACTTTTGCCTTTAGCGCTAGAATTAACTCTCGCTTGACGGATGGGTCGCTGCATAGTCGCAGAATTCGCTGGCTGCTCTTGATCGCCGTCAGCGTCCAATAGTTTCGAAGGGACTAATTTCGTTGTACCCTCAACAGCTAATGTTAACAAGCTCAACGATTGCGCTTGCTTAACAATTATAGCTGTTCACTCCGGCTGGCGGGTTCGAATCGCAACCGGAATGTTGAGGAAATTGAATGTGAACATCGGTGGCAAATGAAAAACCTTGTTGATTTCACTTGATCCTTTGATTTATTGTACTCACATACACAATTGACCGTAAAATAGGTTTGAACAATGAACTGATGAGATAATCCGTATTTTACTTGAATTTGAATAATTGAAATCAAGAGATTAAACGTTCTGCCGACATGAATCTCCATTGACTCTGTGTTGCAAGCAACAAAATTAAAGTTTCTATACAAGAATACAGATAATATATGATTAGTTTATAAAATTCAGAACTTACATCAAATAATTAATAAAATATAGAAAACATGTTAATTTGCGTTAACATTCTTGGGCCCCCTCGGGAGAAAAGGATCAATGTTACTAATGTAAACATTGATAACATTATCATAATAATAACCAAAGAAACATTGACATAAATACTATGACTATGAATTTACTTATTCTAAACCTTAACTAGTATTACAATCTATTGGCAATTTACATAATTTCACTACTGGTCTTATAAATTCACCGTACTGAGTCTTAACCTTGACTGATCTTATAATTGAATCTCTACCTTTATACAATTCAATGACTCTACCTCTTTTCCATTGAAGTGGTGGTGAGTTTTCATCTATAATTAAAACTAAGTCATCAATTTTTAAACTTTCTGATTGATTATACCATTTATTACGAGCCTGTAATGTGCTTAAATACTCTAAGTGCCAGCGAGTCCATATGTTTTGATACATTTTTTGAATAATCTGAAACCGTGATAAGCGTGACATATTAGTCTCTTTCCAATGTACCTCTGGTAATGCTACAAGTGGTTGACCTATTAAGAAATGACCTGGAGTTAATACTTCATAATCACAAGGATCATCTGACATTGGCACAAGTGGGCGTGAATTTAGAATAGCCTCTACCTTGGATAATATTGTAGTGAGTTCCTCAAAAGTTAAAATGGTATCTCTGACCTCCCTTTTCAATAGATTTTTCGCACTTTTGACAGCAGCTTCAAATAATCCACCCATATGAGGTGAAGCTGGTGGGTTGAATTCCCATTTGATGTTCTGGTTCCTTAACTCCTCCTGAAGTAATAATTCATGATCAATTAAAAACTGAGTTACCTCCTTGAGATAATTATTAGCTCCGATATAGTTGGTACCTCTATCTGACCGAATGAGTGAAGGTAGCCCCCTGCGGCTAACGAATCTGGTGAATGCTGCGATGAAAGCTTCTACTGATAATGATGAAACAACCTCTAGATGAACAGCCTTTGTTGCTAAGCACACAAAGACACATAGATAAGCCTTAACTGACTTTGCATTCCTGAGTAGACTGCTTTTAACCAAAAAGGGTCCAGCAAAATCTGTTGCAACCCCTGAGAATGGATGCGCTGCTGTGACTCTATCAGCAGGTAAATCTGCCATGAATGGTGGCTGAATTGACGGATTGAACCTGAAACATACTAAACATTTTCTTATGACCTTAGAAACCTGACGCTTGACTGATGTGATCCAATATTCTCTTCTAAGAATAGCGATTAATGCATTTGTTGCTGCATGACAATATGACCGATGATAATATTCTATTAAAAGCTGACCAAATCTGTGATCCTTAGGTAGTAGGTAGGGATGACGAGCCCCATATGGCAATTCAGATCTTCTTAATCGTCCACCTACTCTGATTAATCCATCTTGATCCGTGAATATACTTAATTTCTGCAATGACTTGCATACTGGTTTCCCTTTCTTCAGTAATGCAATTTCTTCACTGAATGACTGTGACTGTATTTCCTTAATCCAATATTTCCTGGCTTCTCTTACCTCTTCAATAGATAATATCTTCCTTAAATTTCTCTGTGACTTAGGTAACCTGAGATTTCTGATAAACCTGAGTACAAATGCTGTGACATTAATAAGTTTACTGAATTTACTAACTCTTGATAATAATGCTTGATCCCATGACTCTGTAGATGTTGTGAAACGAATGAGTTTCTTAAATCCTGGTAAATTATCTGGCATGATGATGGCTGACTTTGGCCAGTCCTTTTCTTGTTGAAGAAGCCACTTGGGTGACCACCAATTATCGTAATGCAATAATTCCTGAGCTGACATACCTCGGGATGCACAATCCGCTGGGTTGAATTCAGATTTTATATGCCTCCACACCATATTCCTTTGAGAACCTTGAATTTCCTGGACTCTATTGCATTCAAATGTCTGGAGCATATGAGGTTTCGTATTGAGCCATGCTAATACGATTGAACTGTCTGACCATGCATTGATGCTTTCAATATGAATGGCATTTTCGTATGCCTCAGCTACATGATTTAATAGCTTGAAAACTAAATGAGCTGCACTTAATTCAAGTTTGGGTATAGTTTGCATAGTTTTCTTAGGTGCAACCCTTGATTTAGCCATGACTAGTTGCACCATAACCCTTCCTGATGAATCCAAACTTCGAAGATATACACACGCGGCATATCCTTGCTCAGAAGCGTCTCCAAATCCATGAAGTGAGTATGACACCGCTTCTGGCAATGAAACACATCTTGGTAATTGTAAATATGAAAGATATTGAAGATCAGTGATAAGATTGTTCCAATATTCAAGAATTGAATCACTGATTGGTTCATCCCAGTTAAGTCCATCTGTGAATAATGACTGTAGAAGTAACTTAAATCTCAATATGATGGGCGTACAGTATCCACATGGATCATATAACCTAGCTATGGTACTGAGTATACCTCGTTTAGTGGTAGCTTCTCCAGTAGGTATATTAATCTGATAAGAAAATGAATCTGAAACCGGATCCCACTCGATTCCTAATACCTTGATAAAGCTTCTATCCTGAGAATCAAATTGACGTGGTTGTTCACAATGATCGTCTGGTAAATCCTCCAATACCTTGTCATTGTTTGATGACCATTTTCGAAGCTCATAGCCTGCACTCTTCATCAATTGCTTGAGTTCTTCCTTCAATTTATTGGCCTCCGCTACGGTATCGGCTCCAGTTAAAATATCATCGACAAAGATCTGATTTCTGATAGTCTCTGCTGCATGAGAATTTGGATGATCTGATTCCCAATCATCCGCCAATTTCAATAGTGTTCTAATTGAAATGTATGTAAGTATTAGTATTTAATTCGTATACCTTAATTGGTTCTGAAGGAGTTCTTCTCCACAATATGAGTTGATATTTCCTGTCCTCAGGATGAATCCATGTCATTCTAAACATCATCTTAATGTCAGTAGTAAAGACGACCTGATGTCTTCTGAAATTCAACAATATTTTTGTAATGTCATTTTGAAGTGGCTCACCGCTATGAAGGCATTGATTTAATGAGGTTCCTGTGGAAGTCTTCCCACTCCCATCAAATACAACTCTTAACTTGTCCGTACCCTTCTTGAAGATCCCATGATGTGGTATAATGAAATGCTCTGAATCAAATTGAAACCTTGATAGAGACATATGACCTAGTCTTTCATATTCTTCCATGAATTCTCTATATTTAGTAGCAAATACAGGATTCTTATCCATTTTCCTTTCTAATGACTTGAGCCTTTGCATAGCTAATGCTTTTGATTCACCTAATACAGGTCTCTCAGATAACAATGGCAATCTAACCATGTATTTACCATCAGGCATTCGACTGACAGATGAATTATACAACCTTTCACATTCTATGTGATCTGGATGAACAGCTGGCCGAGATGGTGGCTCCTCCACCTTCCAGAACCTCTCGAGAACTTCCTCAAGCCTGGACGCCATGACTCCATAATCATTAACTGATGTACATCCTCTTGGTGAACTATCACTCATTGACTCGAGTAGTGATCCCATGATTACATGACCAAAGCAGGTTTTATATGCATAAAGATCTGGAATATTTAATGAAATCTTAGAACCTTCATATACATAATTTAGAACATCCGTACCAAGGATTAGATCCAATTCCTGGGGTGTGTCAAAGTTCTGATCTGATAATTTGATACCTTTATCCATGATTAAATGCCTACAGTTGACAGGAAATGACGGAATTTCTCCAGAAATATAATACATGACAATAGCTATTGTACTGATAATAGGCACGGGTTTACCTATTGGTTTTATTACTAATTTTGCTAAAGTACCAGGTAAATCAACTCTGTTATTACCTACTCCATATATCTTTGTACTATTAGACTGTTGGTGCAATTTCAATTTATTTACCAATGATTGTGAGATTACTGAGACACTTGCCCCTGTGTCTAATAAAGCTCTAGCCTTATAATAGTGTCCGTCACTCCCCCTTATACCTACAACTGCTGTTGGACAGATGGTTATGGGCAACGGACTCTTGTTGTCACCAACAATCGACTCATCTCATTCAAATTGATCAGGACTGCGCCTGCATCCGAAACGTAACTCTTGAAACTTAAGCTGAGCTCGAGCTGCACGCTCTCCTGCCCTAGATTCCTTATTAATGTGATATGGTTTCTCTTGAACCTGATTAATTGGTGATTGTTGTCTAACCTGGTGATTCCTTGGCTGAGCCTGAGATGCAACTCCAGACTCACTGCGATTATCAACTGATGATGTTGGCTGAACTGGTGATTGTGTACTGGTCTCTTGAGACCCAGTATTTGATGAGGACTGCCGCTCATTAATGCATAAGAGTGAATTATGATCTTTAGATCCACAATGCTTGCACCAATTCCTATGAGTGCATTCGCTTGCATAGTGCTTCCTCAAGCACTTAAAACAATGACCGGATTTAAAGACCCATGATTTTCTAGCCTTAGGATGAAGTGCATTGAACTTTCTACACACATATAAACTATGAAATGAACTATTACAATAAATACATTCAGTTGATTTAGAAGTCACCTGATGTGAATGTCTCTGAGATGTGGGTCCCGGAGCGGCATCAGACCGCTGATGAGGTACTCTCCTTCTCGCCGGTAGTGATCTGCTTTCAGTCTCGGTGATTGTCAAATGAAGTCTGCATTGCTCATCCAGGAGTTCCATGAGTTGATCCAGGGTTGGCAGTTTCGCCTGATCCTTGCCATATCGTTCCTCAAACAGGGATCTGATCCTGACCGGTAACTTCTGTAGGATAATGAAAAGTATGAGATATGACCACTCCTTGACAGGCATGGTTAACTTGTCGAGCGCTTGAATGGACTCTCGAAGTGGATCATATAGATTGTTCCTAAGATTTGATGACTGAGGCTGAATTATAGGCAATTTGAGAATCCTATCAATATATGTATCCAACAATAACCGCGTATTATGATATCTACCCTTGAGTAAACTAAGCGCCACCTCATAATTGGCATCATCCATTGGTAGCTGTCTGACTAATGACAGTGCCTCTCCTACTAGTGATGCACGAAGATAATAATGTTTTTCAGCATCTGATAAATTGTGACGTTCATGAACCAACGATTGAAATAAATCAAAGAATGGAATCCAATCCATAATACCACCTGAAAACTTGGGTAGCTCAATGAATGGTAGCTTAGCATGTAAATCTGAATGGTTACCTTTAATTTTTGGTGCCTGATTACCTTCTGATTGGGCCTGCTCCACCCTTAGCAGATACTCATTGATTTGGGAGAAATCCGCCTGAAGCTTGTCAGATTCCTCGTCCTGAACCTCTTCCATTTGGAGTAGTTTCTCATAAGCTGAAATGAACTCACCATAATATTTATCGAACTGGCGTTTAGCTACATTGGCCGAGATCGATGACCTATTTTGATCGATAGTATTATAGAAATCTGTTAACATTCGATGTTTTGATATGAACTGCGCTTTGCACTTATTATATTCAGATGAAGGCATGGTTATGATTAATTTAAACTACTTATAACACTAAAACAAACATTAAAACATAGAAAAACACTTAAATTACTAAGTTTTAACAACCGGGTTGTAAGTCTAGTTTGTTGACACTGACACTTTGACACTTGACGTTTGAAGTTTGACGTTGACGTTCGCGCCAAACTACCTCCGACGATGGCTCGTGCCGGTATGATAATAATAATAATTATCACCGATGATGACCTCCGATGAATAGTAGAACTTGATGAACTGTAGTGATGTCCGATGAACCGATGACTGACGAAGTTAATGAATTGAATAGGTACTTTTTACAGGCCACACGACAATGGCGTACCTCGATGCGACGTGTTGAGACTTGAAACCCGTTGACTTAATTGATGATGACTATCGCGCAGACTAGGCGATTACGTTCTTGATGCGTTTTGAACCGATGATTTCTTGCTGATTCCCCTCATGGGCCACCAAATAATGTTCACTCCGGCTGGCGGGTTCGAATCGCAACCGGAATGTTGAGGAAATTGAATGTGAACATCGGTGGCAAATGAAAAACCTTGTTGATTTCACTTGATCCTTTGATTTATTGTACTCACATACACAATTGACCGTAAAATAGGTTTGAACAATGAACTGATGAGATAATCCGTATTTTACTTGAATTTGAATAATTGAAATCAAGAGCTGATATTAAACGTTCTGCCGACATGAATCTCCATTGACTCTGTGTTGCAAGCAACAAAATTAAAGTTTCTATACAAGAATACAGATAATATATGATTAGTTTATAAAATTCAGAACTTACATCAAATAATTAATAAAATATAGAAAACATGTTAATTTGCGTTAACAATAGCAATTTGCTCATCTATTTTTCCCTCGAGAGCACTGACTTTTGTCGCAAGATCAGTCACTACTTTATGTAGCTCGCGCACTACACCTTCAAGGGCCTTTTGGGCCATTATTATATTTTTAAATTGCTTCTAGATGCGCGTGTTTCACCGTCGACCACATTAACGTGTACCATCAAGTGTGACAGTGGTCAAACGTGAGCCTGTAAAATATTAAATAATTACTCATGTAATGTTTCATACATACCATGTACCCAGAAATTTGTATCCAAACAAAACATACAAATTATAATCACGCCTCGGTAATGAAAGGCGCGCAAAGCAAGTGACACGGTCGTAATTAGAAAAGTTGAATCCGCTCGGTGTTTGTAAAAATGTCATCTCCCAGCAAGGGCCGATAGGAAAAATTTTAATTGGATACACAATACTGTGGCAAGTTGGTCTCGTGTTGTGCCGAGAGTGTGGTGTGTTCCTTTTTTTTGCAACGAAGTGTAAAAATGAGGCAGTGGCTGACGAATTGATTGAGTTGGTACTTTAAGGCTGGTTTCGTTGTTTTTTGATATCAGGGACTAGTAAGACCTGTAGGTTCTGTTAAAAATTTTCACTTATAGAAACGGAATACTTTTTAAATTTTTACATTAAATAAAATCCATCTGGCCATCTGGGAAGTACTTTCAAACAAAAGAATATTCCAAATCGGTCCAGGCGTCTTTGAGTAATCGGGGAATATACATAAAAAAAAGATTTCGACAAATTGAGAACCTCCTCTTTTTTTGAAGTCGGTTAAATATGGTCCTATAGTTGCTTCCGACAAGACAGGATGTTGAGCTTAACATTTATAAGTAGTTCCGTAAAGACAACGCAGGTAATGACGATTCCGTAAATAATATTTCAGTTAGCGTTATTAAAAAAATAAGCGGACTTAGTTGACGGTGAAACCGAAGCCCATAATTCTTCATGTAAAGAGTGAACTGTTGGCTTAATGCTATAAACGCCGGAAGGGGAAATTCAAGATCAGCTGGTACTTAGTTATATTAAGATATAAAATTAACAATCCTGAAATTTAAGAATGGTTAAAATACACGATTGTAATCCTTATTTTTAGCCTCAAATTCCGTAACATTTTTGCCGACGTGTCAAAATTGAATACCAATATCAAAAACTCCACCAATTAATTTGGGACTACAAATCGAACTCGCAAAGAAATTTCATATAAATCGTTCTCGTTCTTCCCGTAAGTAACAGTCCAAAATCTGTTCAAATTGGATAGGTAACAAGTTGGATGTGCCCGTGTAATGAACGGGATTCCGTACATACCAGAATGCGAAGACATTGCAGGTAGGAGTCGCCTTTTATTGGATTTCTCCACTTCAACTGCGAAAGCTTTTGAAGAACGCTATATTGAGTTTTTCGGAGTCACGGTGCGAATAGTTTTAGAAAGGCACGGTTTTTGCCATTTTTTTTTCGGATTCTGGTTCGCTGATTTTTAGAGGTGGGATTGCTGTTACCGATACTAGGTAACGCTATTGCGTACATCGTTTTGGTATCTTTTGCCCTTTTTGTGGGATGTCGATTCCATCCCGCGGATTTTTGTACGTTCGAATTTCTGTGTAGAATTCTAGGCCGGCTTGTCGGTTCTAGCTGACTATGCCTTTCAATGGATTGTATTGAATACGAAATGAACACTTTTGCCTATTGTTTTTTGAGTAAATCCATTTCTGTTCTGCATTAACAATAAACCTTTCAACATATTAAAAAGTTTTTGTTTTTATTTTAAACAGTGACCACCAAATTTCTCAAAACTCCAACAAAAATAGACCGTCGACGAACCGAATTAACCTCAAATCGAACCTATTCTCAAGGCACTCGTTACTTCGATAACGGAAAGTGGATAAAGATGGGCCATCGTCGCCATGGATGGCCGTCTGGAGACGAAAGTGTAATTGTACCACTATCAGCCAGTATTTTTGTGAAGACCGCTTAATTTGCGTCAGCTAAAACGCTTTTTGATGAGATTAGGTGGAAAAGGAGGTAAAACGATTTTTGATGACGTGATTCGATAGGTACCTATCAGTAATAGGACCTTGTTCGAATTTATTGCGAAGTTTGCGATATCTTGGTTTAAGCTTCGGACTTTGGAGACCGATAAATATTTGTGATGTCCTTGCAGTTTTTACTGTTGATCTGATGTTAGAAAGTTGTGAAATAAATTCAGAGAGTTTGGTCTAAGCAAATTGATTGTTGTTTTCTAGTTAGTTTTGTAAAATATTCAAAGGAAATCGAAAACTTGTAAAAAACCTGATTAATTTATTTGCAAGATTATATTTTTACTGAAAAAGATGAAAATCTAAGATGGGATGAAGATATTTTTGAATGTCAGTCTTACTTATATCTCGATCAAATCAAATCAAACAAATTTTCTTAAAAAATATTCTAAATTTTAAGTAGTTTCCAACGTGCTCATTTTGAAATATTCAACACAAGACTGCAGCTTAGCTACCAAACTACATGTGACTTTCTAAATTTAGCCTGTAAAAGCCAATGTTTGTTCCTAAATGTAATAAAGTTGGTTACAAAACTAACTTGCAAAATGTTTTATGTCGGAGCTAAATCCCGCGTCATGTGCTTACACACGTATAGGTGTAAAAAACAAAGTTGCAGGAGATAAGTTAGAATGTTACTGTGCTTTAGTTTGTTGAAAGTATGTAGGTACTTAGTTATATATAGGTAGGTAGAGTTGATTTATAAGACAACAGGTGCAATCTTAGTGAAACTTTAGTAATAGAAATAAGAAGAGGTAGAATAGGATAGATGGACCCCCTTTGCTGCACTTAGACTCTATTTGGTCCATTGTGCGTGCAGGCCTACTTTCTATGAGAGGGAAAAGGGTCGTAATCCACGCGGGCCTAGTGCGGATTGGTGGATTTCACATGTCTTCAAGTTTTTGGTTCTACGACATGCCGGTTCCCTCATAATATTTTCCTTCACCGATTTGTGTGATGAAGTGGTGATGAAGTAATTTATACAAAGTAAAGCGCCTGTCTGGGTTCGAACACACAACCTACAACTTGTATCGCGGCCGTTACCACAGGGCCACCACTGCTCTAAATAGAACTCAATGAAGAACTGAAACAATATTTACAATGCATGTCCTCGAAAACAGCGTTTTCCAAGCAGCCAAACTGTGCGGAAAGTGTCACTTTTTTTCACTAGTGCTTTTTACTTTTCTGTACTTTTTTTAATTTTTAACGCCAACGGCACACCGACGCGTAGAGCTTTTATTATTTGAGAAAAATTTACAAATTAGTTAAGTACAGATTATCATTCATATAAAAGGTAAAATAAAACTAATACTTGATTAAAGACGTTTTTAATTAATATAGATTTAGATATTGATCAATAAATTATTAATTTTAAATATTCATTAAATATGTTTGGCAGAACGTATATTTTACTCGTGCCTTTTTGCGTTACGACGTGACAGCTATTTGCACATGCGCAGTAGATATGCCCGAGGAACTTTTAGTTAATCTGTGGTTATGCTAAGCGCGCTTGAATAAGCCCGCTATTTTATTAATTTTTGCTTGGTTCAGATGTATTTTTTTATTTCCTCGCACAATGCATAGTAAAATGTTGTATGATACACGTACGTAAGATAATTTCCGACTCGTGTCGATTTAACCACTCACTCGCTTCGCTCACTCGTGAATAAAAATACACATCGGAAATCACCTACCTTCCGCACTTAACGTCCAAATATTATTATTAACGTCCAAATTCTGCCCAGTTTTTTCTAAACTATTCAGGACAGTTGGCTTCCAGGTTAACCAGAGCGTCTATTTACGTCCCTACCCTTTGACAAAACTGATTGTCAGACTATCCTATTACCCATAACCACTGTCAAAAATCTTTAAATCTCAGTGGGAACCAACTGATTACCGTGTTTTCTGAGACCCATAACCCGCATAGTCTTTTTGTGTTCTTTTTTACCCGACTACGGCGAAGCCAAAAGGAAGGGTTATATAAGTTTTTAAACTGTCATGGTCACTAACACTAACATTAACATTAGAAACGGGATATTTACCATGTTTACTGTTGGATATGTCTCCTCATAAACACCCACCCGCAATGACTTTTCAGTTTATCCGTGATCATGGTGCTTGCAACAGCACCGAAATATCGGGAACTCACAACAAACAGTAAACATGGTAAATATCCCGTTTCTAATGTTAATGTTAGGAAGGGTTATGATTTTAGCAATATATGTATGTATGTTTGTATGAATGTATGTTCCTCGGTAACGTCTAAACTATTTATCCGATTTTGATGAATAAGGTGTCAATCGATTCGTTATTATGGCGCGGTAACATAGGCTAAAACAAACCGACTTCAAAAGCAAAACACTAAAAAGTGTAAAATAACTTTCGTTTCGGAAGTCTGTGTCTTTGGCGCCTCTTGATTTTTCATTATTCTACACCAACTTCCGAAACGAAAATTATTTTGCACTTTTTAGTGTTTTGCTTTTGAACTCGGTTTATTTTTTGTGAAAAAGTTTTTACATCTCTCTTTTTAGTTTTAGTGCACCTTCACCAAAAATGAGCAATTTCTATAGTACGATACCTAAAGCACTGAAAAAAAAACCCACTATAACTCAATTTACACATTCGTGCTGTTAGTCACTAAGGAGATCGGTATGAGCCATATCTTGAAAACTGCAGGACAGATTTTAATTAAACTTGCACTATTCCCTAAGTTAAGAGATACTCAATCCAACACAAAAAGAATGTTCACGATTCGATAAGTAGTTTCGGAGAAATGCGTGGACAAACATACATACAAACATAAACTTATAAAATTTGGCACACGTGTTTAGAAGCCTACATAGAATAAACTATATGAATATTGTGCAGTTCCAACATTATTTTTGATGTCGGTAAAAATAAAAAAAATCCGTAGCCGGGTTACAGCGTATTATTTAAATTTTTGCTTGTTTATTATTATTATTGATAGGGTTGCGCTTGACCACTCTTTCACCTGATGGTAAGCGATGATGTGGTCGATGGTGAAGCATGCTTGCCTAGTAGAAACCTATTCACTCTTGGCTAAAAGACTCCCAGGTTGTATCTATCAGGAATTATAGACACCGGCAGGGAGATCCACTCTTGGTGTCAAAACGTGTGGTGCGTATGGGTGGGATGTCCACCATGTACCGATGACGCATTGCCGTACGTGTTGTACTCTGAAGGAATCAGTTCAAGCAATTCCATCGCACTCTCCCCGAAATGTAACCGATACAATAAATATTAAAAAATTAAAAAGCCTCCGACAATTTTTTATTTCATACTATTTAATTTATCTAGAAGTGAACACGCTTCGATCGACAGTCTATTGAACACGTCATTATTTATGACATGGTATCTTGCGAAAACCGCCCGATTCGAACAGTAAAACGCCCCTAAATTTTGAACGGTTAAACCGATTCAAATCAAACATAGCTAGGAACACTCGATTACAGTCATATTCAAACAAAAAAATGAAATCATTTTGTCTGTGGCATCATAGCTCCTAATCGGTTCATCCGTTTGGGAGCTACGATGCCACAGACAAATACACATATTCACAAATAAAAAAGCACACAGATACACTCGTCAAACTTATAAACCCCCCTCTTCTACCGTCGGGGGTTAAAAATACCGACAGACTGGGCAATCGGCGCCAAAGTTCAAGGCTCTGGACTCCAGTCCTAGACTCGACCAGTATCTCATTGTCGATGAGCCTCTTGACTCGTTGTTCGATGGATTCTATAAGCTATCAATCATCCATCTAAGGAACGCCGATATATAAACTGACTATACAGTGGTTCCGTTAGTGCAAAATCACAGATACAAACCTACCTTACCTACACTATTAATTCTCTGCCCGGCTACTGGTTTTTCAAACGATAAACAGTTAAAAAACAAAATCAACAAAACACCCGAGTGTTTGTGACGCAACACCTGCAAGTAACGAGTTAAGGTCCGGTCACACTCTATCAATAGAAGTTCAGTCAATATGTATTTAAGACTGCATTCCATTAAAATTACGATAAATATTTTGAATTATTAATGTTCAAAAATATCTAGAGCTGTATCAAAGAAGAAGTCAGGTTGCGCTGACCCCTATAATAGGAGGATGATGATGATTCATCCAATAATGCTAATGAACTATGTTTTGAATAGTATATACTTTTTTTTTATAATTATGCTCGTGCTTGACTACCATCTCACCCGATGGCAAGCGATGATGTGGTCAACGGTGTAACACGCTTGCCTAGAAGTAACCTATTCACTCTTGACTTAAAGACCCCGAGGTTGTAGCTATCTGGAAACTCAGAAACGCAGACTCCGGCGGGGAATTCCACTCCATAGCTGTACGCATAATGAAATTATTTTGTCCACCATGTACCGATGACGCATCGCCGGACGTCTTGTAGTCCGATGATGAAACGGGCTAGGCGGAATTAGATCATGCAATTCCATCGCACACTCTCCGAAATGCAACCGTTAAAAAACCGACAAGCTGGCAACTCGACGACGATGTTCAAGGCTCTGGAGCTTTGACTCGACCAGTGCCTCATTGCCGATGAGCCTCTTGGCTTGTTTTTCGATCGACTCTAGAGCATCAAGCTGGTACTTGGCAGATCCATCCCAGAGATGAGAACAGTGAATGCAAGATCGAACTTGCGCTTGATACAACTTATGCAGCTGTTCTGGCGTGAAGTACCGTCTCACCTTCGCAAGGATCCCCAACTTTTTGGCAGCCAGTTGAGCCTTTGCCTCAATGTATGGTCCAAAATTAAGTGTCGATGTCAACGTTACGCCAAGAAGCTCAAGATGGTCCGTTATCGGTACGGTTACACCTCGGAAAGATGGAGCCGGGTGAAATTGGCGCTTTTTCGCGGAGAAGAGACACGCCTTTGTTTTTGCGGCATTTGTTAAGATTTATACAAGCTTCAATATTTTTGATTAAACTATATAATAAATACTTTGTCTATAGCTTTCAGAGCTAAACGGCAAACAAAAGGTTAATACCAATTTGCCTTATCAAAAGGGCACTGATTTTGCGCTGCGTAACAGCGTAAAAATATTTATACCCTGCACTTACACAAGTCTCCTATAGTGTTATTGATAATGGATATACTCGGCGAACTCTACCATAATGATATAACTTAAAAATTTAAACGCACGGTTGTGAAATTTAGTATTTTTAACCGACTTCGCAAAAAGGAGGAGATTTTCAATTCGACTGTATTTTTTTAAAATTTGTTTTACCTCAGAACTTTTTATTGGGTGGACCGATTTTGATGATTCTATTTTTATTCGAAAGCTGGTGCTTGTCATGTGGTCCCATTTAATTTTTATCAAGATCTGATGAAAAACTTCGGGGATATATATCAGAAATCTTCAATAAATGACGGCAGATTACTCGGTATAGCTGCAACCGTATGTCTGTTTATTGCTTACAACATTTCATAACATAACATCACACTGGTACGCTCTAAAGGGGTACGCAGGTGTGAATATACTCTCATTCCACCGGTTTTGTTTATTTAAGTTAATGTTATTGAGTTAATCTAATCTGGCTTCACTTTGGGCATTATTGGTACCTAGCCTATAGAACTTGTCCATTATATACCACAGCTAAAAAGTGAAAAATAAAAAAAACTTTTTTACAAAAATTACAACCGACTTCCAAAAAAAAACACTACAAAGTGAAAAATAAATTCAATTTCGGAAGTCGGTGTCAAAAAACGACGGTTGTAATTTTTGTAAAAAATGTTTTTTATTCTAAACACCATCGCTTAAAATCTACCCTCTTTACACCAGACGTTCGGTCCGTGTGCACCCACCTCAAAACGCATTTAATCACAGTTTAATCTACTAGATTGCGGCAAGACTCGCTTTGTTCTTCTTCGAACTTCACACCTGTGCTTTGGGAAGAATTTATTATGGAAGGTATGCTAGGTAAACAGAACTATCGATTTCTTTTATTAATGCTGTTACTTTGAGTAATTATTTATGTTAGGAAAACTTATATTGATCATTAACACGACAAAACTTAAGAATGCTTCAAGTGTTTGAAACAACACTCTATTTCTGCCAATTATTTGACGATGACAGAGACATATTGATTTTATGACAAGATTTTTATTGACTTGCAATGTATGTTTGTATGTATGTAAGTGTGTTCGGGTCAAATCTTGCAAGTGAATTTTAAAGCAGTTATCCTCAACCGATTAAGATGCAATTTTGCATACATGTTGTGTTTGGATGACAATGCACGGTTAGCTAAAAATATTGTGTAAAAAAAGGTTTTTTAAATAGTAAAAAATTATTTAAAGTACGTTTAACGTTACATGCATTTTAGGATTAGTTGCGAAAGTGGTCCTAATGGACAATTTCTGTATTGAGAATATTTTACATGTTTAAGTCTAACGTATGGTTTGATAAATACTAAACTCTAACTGCTTAACTCAGAAACTGAGGGTAAATATTGTAAAATGTAAACGTGCTTTTAGAAACAAACTATCAAATTGACGATCTGGAATATAATACGATTCATGCATGTGTGTGTAGCCTATAAAAACTTTGTTTTTATTTCAAAGGAGGACACGAATCTTAGATAAAATACATATAGATTAATCACTGGCGTGGCCGCACATGAGACAGCAATAGTTAGTTCTGGTGTTACAACAAGAACAAGAACACTACAATCCACCATCGCACTGACACTTATTATCTATAAATAACCCAAATTCCTTGTCTCAATTAACACGTAATACCACGAAATCACAGAAAATCAAACAAAACCGAGTTTATTTGTCAAACCTGCCATTATATTAGAGTTTGACAAACAACAGAAACCGGCCATGGTGACAAAGACAAAAAATAATCTTTTGTCCTTATTCTTTACATGGAGCTGCCAATTAGCCATCTCGCTCTATCAATCAAGCTCATTTTAAGGCTTAATCTATAGGTACTTTATCTAAGACACGAATAGTAATCTTTTTCCGGTCTGCTGCTTGTTGTATGTCTTTTATACTCATAGATTGAAACGTGTTCACCAGAAGAAGAAAAAATATGATTTTCTATTCATTTTCTTATACAGTTCCTAGGTATGTATTTCTTCAAGTCGGCACGTGTAACATTAACCCACCGATTACAATTGTCTCTACTGTTTCTTGGTAAGCCATTTTTATTAGGGTTTCTAATAATGTGAGGCTCTGTCTACATCTTGAGAAAAGTTTCGACTGAAAAAGGAATCAGTGTTGAAAAAAGAAACTGTATTTAAGTTTTCCTACATTATTTTTGCGGTGTATTATAAAAATTGCTTTATATATAAAATGATCTAGGAGGAGGATTATTTTTAGGGTTCCGTACCCAAAGGGTAAAAATGGGACCCTATTACTAAGACTTCGCGATCCGTCTGTCTATCTGTCTGTCTGTCCATCTGTCACCAGGCTGTATCTCATGAACCGTGATAGCTAGACAGTTGAAATTTTCTCAGATGATGTATTTCTGTTGTCGCTATAACAACTAATAATAATAATAATAAATAATGTTTATTGTGTCTAAAATACTAAAAACAGTATAAATTAAATATTAAAGGGGAGCTCCCATACAACAAACGTGATAATTTTGCCGTTTTTTGCTCGATATTAATAACGACAACAGGTATATGCTTGAAATATTCACAGAATGTTTAGTTGTATATTCTCTTCAAAAAATAATAATTATTAAATTAAAATAAAATAAATTAAGGGGGGCTCCCAACAAACGTGCTATTTTTGCAGTGTTTTGCGATAATGGTACGGAACCCTTCGACTCGCACTTGGCCGGTTTTTTGGAGCTATTAATGATTAGGATATATACCAAAAATTCGAAGACATGGGACATCTGCCCACAATGGAACCGCGTGATGATGGCCCATTCCCTCTCATAGAGAAAAATCTAGTGTCCCAGCAGTGGGGACGTTAAAAAGGCTGATTATACAAAGCTACATAAAATGAACAAAAATAAGGTCAATTTATCTTTCCAACGTCATCTAAAAATCTCAGCGAGCTAAGCCAGTTGCAAGTCAAACTTTCCAAGAACAAAAGCCTGACGTACCACGTCTCTGTAAGCTAACAATCAGGCCATAATATATTCAAATTACGGTACAATATAGAGGGAAAAAATCACTTTCTTTCCTTGATATTCCAAGCCTAATCCGGTTCGTTACATTCAGGATAATTTGACAGTAAGGAACTGAAGGGAGAGAACTGAAATCCTTTGGTAATGCCAAATTGCCAGGTTGTGTGTGTCGGCTATGCTACCATCCTGTAGTCAGAGTGCCACTATCTGACAAAATCATAGTTTGATGACTTTTGATGCTGTATCAACTATAAATTACATGCGAGAGTTTCTGGTGTCAAAAATAGAACTAATTGCCACAGATAATATAATGAATTGCGCACTTACGAATAGACATTACTTGTTTAAATCAATCTCATCAAAAATATATTTGTAAACATAGCAATTAGGCGCGTTTTTATTTTTGAGCCGGAATATTTTGATAGTAGAAAAATACTGGTAAGACAAATCGATAGAACTTTTTTGGTGATAAAATGCAGAGTGAATGTCTATAACGCAAAAAAATATTTTGTCATATAGTGGCACTTTACTTATAGAACGGCAGTATGGCAATATGAGGTTTGGCACCGAGTGAAATATAATTCGTGAGGCTTTTAAATTTTGGTTTGGTAGCGTTTTACCTTGTGGTTTTAGGGGCTTGTGTGTTGAATTTTAATATGTGTAGAGTGATTTGTTTTGTAAATGTTTTGTAAATCTCTGCATTTTATTAACTTGGAAAAACAGGGCTAAAGTTATTGTACAGTGTTACAAAGATAAATAAGTCTGTGAAAGTAATGCTAAACCAAGTAGGATCAATACTTCACCATCATTATCATCATATCAGCAGAAAGACGTCCACTGCTGGACATAGGCCTCTCCCAATCCAACGGATCCCCACAACCTTCACCAGGTCATCGGTCCTCCTGGTGGGAGGCCAATCAACGCAACGTCTTTTGGTTCGCGGTCGCCACTCCAGAACTTTTTTGCGCCATTGGCCATCCGTTCTGCGAGCAATGTGCCCTGCCCACTGCCACTTAAGTTTTGCAATTATTCGGGCTATGTCGGTAACCCTGGCCGTCTTGCGGATCTCTACACCGAGCATAGCCCTCTCCTTTGCCATCTTTGAACCATACGTCATAACTGGCAACACAGACTTCTACTTATATCCTTCTAATATTATAAATATGTAAGTTCGTAAGGATGGATTTCTGTTACTCTTTCACGCAAAAACTACTTAACGGGTTTTGATGACTTTTTCTGCAAACATATAGAATACCTATATGTAATTTATAAACATATTACGTATACTCATTCCACGTGGGCGAAAATGCGGGCGGCAGCTAGTAAATAATTTACTCTGAATCAGCAGTGAATTTTATCTGAAATCTAATAAATCTTATTCTCTAACAATTTCTAATACGTAACTATTGTCGTTGTTTACTCTTTGTATTTATTTTCCTTTATATTTGCTACGTTTCTTTTTGTTGTTCTAAATCTAAAATCAATAGGTAGTGACATAATTACTCGTATTTTCTGTGACATAATATGTTATTAGGGTTCTAAACAGTGGAAACTTATCAGTGATAGCGATTGTCGAAAAGGTATGGGGTTGACAACTGCTGCCGAATAGTCACTTGATAAATTACATTTCGTCTTTTCGACGATCATTATCACTGATAAAATGTAAATTAGTATAGAGCATCTTAGCATGTAGAATTGTAGAAGCGACATCACAATTTAAGTAAGCGAAACTGCAGATACCATATTGCCTTTACCCCTGCCAAACCCGACTCGATTCCAAAGGGTAGATACTCGATCAACTTTTACTCTAACCACAAAAACCAGTCCAAATCTGACTCAATTCCATAACCACCAACACAAAACCTTCAAAACAGACGAAACGCACAGACAGTCGAATCAGAGTACATCAGTTTGTACAACACAATTTAACAGGGAACACAATTGTTACCGAACTTCCCCCAGCCGTGCTATTGACGCGTCCAAAACGCACAATGCACGCGAAAATTTGCATACAGATACCAGAGTGTGGTATAGGTCGGTATGCTTGTAGGGTACTCTCCAGACTGTCGATTATGAAGTGGGATGCGAACTGAAATAGATTTAACTTTGGACAATGGTGGAGGGTGGACGGTGGTAATACAAGTATGATGTAGTATGTATCTGAATGCTGATGTGCCTGTCCAGTTAGTTGTCTGTATATTCAAGTAAAACTTAAGACTTGCGGAAATTCAACTGAAAATAAGCAGGAAAGAGGTTTCTGCAGCGTTTTTAGGGTTCCGTTTCTAAATCTAAAATCAATAGGTAGGGACATAATTACTCGTATTTTCTGTGACATAATATGTTATTAGGGTTCTAAACAGTGGAAACTTATCAGTGATAGTGATTGTCGAAAACGTATGGGGTTGACAACTGCTGCCGAATCGTCACTTGATAAATTACATTTCGACTTTTCGACGATCATTATCACTGATAAAACTGTCAATTAGTATAGAGCATCTTAGCATGTAGAAGCGACATCACAATTTAAGTAAGCAAAACTGCAGATACCATATGGCATTTTAGGGTACCGTTCGTCAAAATAAAAAAAAAGAACATTTTTTTAACTATTTTATTACTTTTTTTAAACGTGCTTTTTCGTATTCTTCTCAGTTAACCTTTTTATATGATACCCATATCATGGCGGTGTACAAAAAATAACTAGTCCGCCATCTTGAGCCGTATTGGATTTTGAATGACGTCACGTAGCTAACCATGCATTGTCATCCAAACAAAACGTGTATGCAAAATTTCATCTTAATCGGTAGCGGATAACTACTTTAAAATTCAGTTGCAAGATTTGACCAGAACCACAGATTACTGAATAGTTACTACACACTTACATTGCAAGCTAAATAAAAAAAACCTTTTAAAAAAAACTGATCTGTCGCTCTATTATAATGAAAGCATGTCTATTACTATAAAGCACAATTTTTTTCGCAGTGTTTTAATTTTAAACAGTTTTCATTTTCGTTTTTTTAAGCAATTTGAGCAGTGGTGGCCCAGTGGCAGTGGCAGTATCGGCCGCGACTTACAAGTTGTAGGTCGTGGCGCTTTACTTTGTGTAAATTATTTCATCACTACTGCTCACAAAACGGTGAAGGAAAACATTGTGAGAAAACAACCAAAACCTAGAACCAAAACTTCGAAGATATGTGACATCCACCAACCCGCACTGGGCCCGCGTGGTGGATTACGGCCCATTCCCTCTCACAGAGAGGAGGCCTGTGTCCCAGCAGTGGGAACATTAATAGGCTGATGATGTGATGTGATTTGAAGCAATTTGAATGATTGAATAAAACAATGATTTGGGAACCACTTCTTTTAAATGTATCGCCATTTAAAATCCTAAATCCGCCCTAAATCCCTCATACCGCTAGATCCGCCAGCTACATCTCACATTGAACAGGTTCTTATACAACTTCCGGGTAGTAACAGGGACAGCAAATGTGTAATATGCGCTGTATACATTCCCCCGAAATCTACCGACGAAACATACCTGTCTCATTATAACCACTTGCATGATATATTGGACAGATTAAACATACATTTATTTTATATGTTTGGCGATTACAATTTGCCTAATATAAGTTGGCTTCCAAGTAATGACGGCGACGCTACAGCCCTACAATGCAATGGTAATAACTCACTGAGCGAACATATGAGTAACTTCATGTCATTACTCAATGCCGCTCAGTTTAACCATATCCTAAACCACAAAGGTCGCATCTTGGATTTGCTAATAAGCAACACAAACTGCATCGTATCCATACCGACATGTATATTACTTCCAATAGATGATTATCACCCGCCATTTTGCACGACAATTACCCACATATCTAAAAATAATAAAAATCTCTTGCAAGCGAAAATATTAAAATATAATTATTATAAAGCAGACTATGAACAGATCAATCGCGACTTGTGTAAAATTGACTGGAATCAGACTTTTAATGGGCTCTCAGTGGAGCAGTGCGTCAGCACATTTTACAATAACATTTTAGGTACAATAAAAACCTATACTCCTATAAGCCATTCTAAGTCATCAAGATTCCCAGTCTGGTTTTCCAGATCACTAATACGAATATTTAATGGTAAAAATAAGGCCTGGATTAAATGGAAAACGTATAATAACCTGTCCGATTACGAGCAGTTCTCTTTTCTTAGGCAGAGTTTCCAAATGGAGTGTAAAAAGTGTTATAGTCGATACATAGATGGTGTCGAGGATAATATAAGGAAGAATGTCAAGAATTTATGGAGTTATGTGGCTAATCGCAAATCCAATGGTGGTATACCAGCCTCGGTAGTTTACAAAAATGTTAATTCCAGTGACCCGAATTCTATTTGTGATATGTTCTCCGACTTTTTTCAGTCGGTCTATGAAGCTACCACTTTTAATGACAGTGATTGGTCGCCCCCCGAAATCTTTTCAGACAAATGCGTTATTATTAACCATATCTCATTCAGTCCTGATCAAGTACTGCAAGCTTTGAAGTCATTGGATGTTACTAAGGGCCCTGGCCCAGATGGGTTGCCCCCTTACTTTATTAGAAGAGCAGCTGATAGTTTGTACATTCCTTTAAACCATATTTATAATAAATGCATTACTGAAGGTACGTTTCCAGAAGTTTGGAAACAGGCCTACATAACCCCAGTACATAAAACAGGTTCTAAACACGATGTTGAAAACTACCGCCCCATATCTATCCTGTCTGCCTTGTCTAAGGTTTTCGAGAGACTTGTACACAAAGCAATTTACCCAACCATTCATAACGTTATTCTCACACAACAACATGGATTTGTTCAAAAAAGATCTACTGCTACAAATCTATTAACTTTTACAGATTACTTGTTTAATAATATGGATGGACAGGTACAAGTGGATGCGGTGTACACAGACTTTCGTAAGGCTTTTGATAAGGTGGATCATGAGCTGCTTCTCAGAAAGCTTGCGTATAATGGCATTCGTGGGGATCTGCTTCGCTGGTTTGCATCATATGTCTCAAATAGGTCGCAAAGAGTTGTAGTTAAAGGCTATCGGTCCAACTCAATCGGCGTAACTTCTGGTGTGCCACAGGGCTCTATTTTGGGACCTCTTCTTTTTATTCTTTTTATTAATGACATCGAGTCTTGTTTCATTCACTCAAAATTTTTGCTATATGCAGATGACCTGAAAATCTACAGACCAATTCGTGACCATACTGATACTGTGCTACTACAAGAGGATCTTAACCGATTTTCTAGTTATTGTGTGGAAAACAAAATCCAGTTAAGCTCATCTAAGTGTGTGTGTATTTCATTTACAAAGAAAATAAACTTTGTAAATAGTAGTTACACATTAGATAACTGTATATTGCAAAGAGTTATGTCGGTAAAGGATCTGGGAATACTATTGGACTCTAAACTGCATCTTGATAAACATATTCACAAAATAATAAATAACGCTTTCCGTATGTATGGCTTCGTCATGAGAGCTGCCAGTGACTTTAAGCGCATAGATACCTACATGCATTTGTATAAGTCGTTAATTAGGTCACAACTCGAATACGCTGTACAAATTTGGAATCCCCTTTATAAGAAATACATCGACAGCTTGGAAAGGGTACAGAACAAATTCCTAAAAGCCCTAAAGTATCGGTGCCGCCACGATTTGAGTTTGCCCAATTCACCCCACAAGAATATTGATTTGTTAAGCTTGGAATCTAGACGCCTTTTCCTAGAAACTATGTTTCTCTATGACTTATGTAATGGCAGGTATGACTGCATAGATCTTGCCAATAAGTTAAGCTACGTTGTTCCGAGGACTGTCATTTTGCGAGGGGTGCGCGCACGTCCGCTATTCGCAGTCTCCTCCTGCCGCACCAACGCTGGAGTTCGCGCGCCTCTTCGACGTATGGCAAAAAATTTCAATGACGTTTTTGTAGACTTGGACATGTTTACATTGTCATCGAATAAGTTCAGGATCTCCTTGATCAACTTAGTTAGTGGCTCAGATAAGTGAAACAAGAGCTGTAGTTTTAGCTAATTTGATTGAATTTATTTTTTTATTGTTTTTGTATTAATGTGGTTCAATGTTTATTGTTGTTATTATTGATTGAATTTTAATTATTTTTGATATTTTTTAAATTTTTATCGCCTATTTAATTTTTTCTTATTGAAACTTTAGATTTTATGTTTGACATTTAAATTGTATTTGAACTTTAATTACTTTTTAGATTTAACTAATTTTTGAATTTTAATTACTTTTGACATTTTAGTTATTTTTAATTTTAAATATTTTATGAATTTAATTACTTTTGAAACTTTAAATAAGTACCTACTTTATGATTTTTAATTATTTGCTGCATTATAATTTACTTTGAATTTTATTAAGATTTTTTTGGATTTTGTCTCAATTTTTTTTTAAATGTTTTTTTTTTTTTAGTTATTCAATTTTGATCATTTGACTTTGTTTATTTATGTTACTCTCAGCCTCAGTCGTGGGCATTGGTAATATTATATAATTAAGATGTGGATAACGTTGTGGGTTACACATATGTTACTTTTGTTAGTTTTTTAATTTTTATCTTTTGTATTTTTTTTGTGTAACTGTTTGTTTTCCCAAAATAAATAAATAAATAAATAAATCAACTGCTTTTTTACAGTCAACAGCAGCAAAAATCTAGAGCTACATTACTAAGAATAAAAAGGTTTTTTTTTTTTCTCCAGAATCTACTGAAACTTTACAAAACCAGATCTCCAAAGAATTCTGGTAGCTAGAAGGAATTTAAGTTTTTTTATAAACTATAGGAACATTTCTCTCTACCCACCTTCTTTGAGGTAAGCTTCCTAAAAGAGCGGTTATAATGCATAAACTGGAAATACTGGAATATTCCAGACTTGTGTACGCACCACAAAAGGACAGGTCCGTTTCACAGTTAGACGTCATAAATTGCACAGACGTCTGAGTTCGTGATGATGTTTAAGTTATAAGCTGAAGCGGATTTTGTGCACCCATGCCTGAGTTACGAAACGCACTGCAAAGAAAAACACCTTTATGTGTCACTTACAGCTTTCAAATTCGAACTATGTCAAACTCATCAAAATTTTGATTGAAAACTTTTAATTCATATTTTATTGAAAACTACCATATTTTTAGTACGACTTTGTTCCTGTGTAATCTTTCCATTCTGGGATAAAATAGTTTTGTTCGGGTCAGGATCCACTTCCTTGTATGCTTTTTAAATTATGAGTTTAGATTTTCAGGCTTGCGTGACTCATAAACTGTTACAAAAACGTACCAAACTCTGACAAAATTATTTTATGATTTTCTTTGAAAGTACTTTCCTCACACTGCTTTATTAAAAACAAAATCGCTCATTACCTGTAACTTATGCCACTTCATGTTTCATAGCTGCTAGCATGGAGGTGAATAAAGTAATTTAATAGTCCCCGAAAAGATGAGCACTTGACGACTCCACACCAGCTTTCGTCTCGCGTACATCTACCATTTTCCTATGATATTAGTTGGAAGAATTTATGAATATATGGAGCCGTGTTGTATATGTTTTATTTTTGCCTGTGCTTCGTATTCTAGAAGTGATGTTTAATAGGATTATGTTTTGTTGTGAAATAAAATGATTTGTTCTTTGAAGGTTGAAGTATTGATAATATTTTGTTAAGTTTTGAGAAATTTTGGTCATTTCAATGACCATGATCTTATTTAAATTTTAATATTTTAGAAGTCACTGTTTTGTATTACATGTGTCGCTAAGGCGTTTAAGTAAAAAACATATTTTTACTTTCATTAAATTAATTACAATAACACCTGCCTATGCCTATCTATATCTGTATTTCCAGATTAAAGTTACTTCATATAACAACCCCCAATGTCCTTTCCAAAACGGCAACTCCACTCAAACTTTACCAGCAAAGATTTATCAATATCCAATCAAAGCCTGAGCTGAAGCATCCCAAATATCCAAGACCATATAATCAAAGCTTCAAAATTGCCCAAACCTGAACTAACAGCCTGCCAACCCTCACTAAAACTAATAAGCAAACATATTCAAATTCACCCACGTCCCTATTCTATAGACGTCAAACCACTTTCGTTCGGTTGAACGACTTAACGCCAATCCACCAATCACAGCTTAGCGACACCCGATACAGACGGGCGCATGGATTAATTGAATATATTTGCATTTCATCCCGGTTACATCTCCATTATTAACGTATAAGGAATAGTGATGCGAGAATGTAATTGTTTATGGACGATTTCGTTTAAATTAATTGTATTTTGGCAGTGTAAAATAACATGATTTAATGCCTTTTGTGGGTTATTCAGGCGATTGGTTTGTCGGAAGTGGTTCATCGGGTTTGATGAGTATGCAATGGGCGGGATTACGTAAAGCTTGATGTGTTTTCAGACCTGGGACCGTAATACGTGTATAAGACATCATTGTTCCAGTGTTTGAGTGAGACGGTGCTATACATGACGACATTGACACATATAATACGGGTACGGCCAAGTAAACCAAAATGCTATGGATAACACAAATCATATTGTTTTTACTTCTTACATGAAATTTTCTTAATTCATTTTTCAAGTAATTTAATACAGCTACAATCACATACATCTGTTCAAGACTGCTAAATAAGAAATTCATCTCAAAACTTTTTGACTTGATGTATAAAGGTGAACGCTAAGGGGTAGGGACGCGCACGCACCGCAGTCATCGCATTTTCTAAATATTTATATGAAAGCGTATGCAACATTGCACCCGAATTTCTGTAAAATGTTGTAAGCATACGGATTCCACCAGCACATGCAGATGACGTCATCAGATTCGGCAGGTTCGATGCTGGTGGCGAGTGCGGTGTGGGCGGCGCAGAGATGTCATCCGTATAAAAATAATATTGATACAATAAGATGTAAAGAAGTTGACACGATGCTTGCGGCGCGTTCGGCCCGGTTTGCGCGGGGCTTTGAGAAAAAGCGATGACTGCCGCGCGTGCGGCACTTGCGGTGCGTCTAGGTGCGCGTTCACCTTAATAAGGTTTAAATTCTCAATTTCTCCGTACATGGGTGTGTGAGATATTCCATTTTCCAGATTAGGTGTCTATCACTTTTCAGACTATGTTCCAGTTTAAATAATACTTACTAAAATATTTTAAGCCATCATCATAACTCAACCTGCATCACACAAACAGACAGACAGATACTAAGCTATCTCTGTTATCAGTTGACATATGATGGGCAGTATGAAGCCGCAGGCATTACGAAGAAGGTAAATGCTAAATAAATATCGTAAACGGCTTGCTAACTTAAAATCACTCAAAACAATGGGTTACGTGACGAAGTATATCTATACTAATATTATAAAGAGGAAAGATTTTTAATTTTATATTTTTTTATGTAACGAATAAGCTTAAAAACTACTGTACCGATTTCAAAAATTACTTCACCCTTAGGAAGCCACATAATCCCCAGGTGACATACGCTACTTTTTATCCCTGTATTCGTATGGAAATGGGAACAACGTGGGTGAAACCGCGAGGCGTCCGCTAGTGGGTTATAAAGTAGCAGTTAAAGATCAATTAATTTATTAGGTTTTTTATTTCAGTACTTTTTTCAACACATAGGTAACATCATTCGTAACAAAAATAAGATGCTTATTAGCAAACAAAGGGGCTTCTAAGACTTGGCCACAACCACTCCTGATCTCTTAAGTGTCATGTAAAGGCAGAATATCTGTAGTTTCTTCTTCTACGTTTTCTTTATAACTGAAAGTTGTAATCGTCTTGGAAAGCTTTGATGGAGTTGCTGACGAGTTGTTTTCAGGCCACTGGAGATCTTTGGGGTGTTGTTGTCTGTGACTAGTATATAGTCACTGTGAGTCCCGTTGTCTGACCAGCGAGAAGGTTAAACTGCAGGTAGCATAAGTAGTGAATACAAGTTCTACCACAAAAAAACTGTTTTTTTGCAAAAAAATACAACCGACTTCCAAATAAAAACACTACAAAGTGAAAAAATAATTTCGGAAGTCGGTGTTCCGGTTTTTGTTTCTTTGTTTATTGACACCGCGTTCCGAAATTAAAGTTATTTTTCACTTTGTAGTGTTTTTATTTGGAAGTCGGTTGTATTTTTTGTAAAAAAGTTTTTTATTTTTCACTTTTTAGTGGGATATGGTGGACAAGCTCTATAGTAAGGTTCCTATAATGCCCATAGTGATGCCAGAATAGATTACCCGAATAACATGTAACTTAAACATAACCAGTGGAATGAGAGTGTACCAGGGTGAACAGTACACATCTGCGTACCCGTTTAGAGTATACTGGCGTGATGGTATGTTATAAAATGGTGTAAACAATAAACAGAATGCGATTGCAGCAATCCCGAGAGATTTGGCGTCATTTATTGAAGAGTTCTGTTGTATTTCACCGAAGTTGTTTATAAGATCATTACCAAATTTAAATGGGACCATTTCGGATTATACATGTTTTTTGACTTTACGAGCTATATGGCCTTAAGCCTTGTATTAACACTGAAACTTTTAATAAGTATGTTGCTACTTACTCAAGAACTATTTAAAATACATGCAAGGCAGCTAAGGCCTTGTACATTAGCAATAAGGTTAAATTAGCAGAAAATAAAATCAAGACGGTTTGGAAAATTATAA
This sequence comes from Anorthoa munda, assembly GCA_945859665.1. Taxonomy (NCBI): domain Eukaryota; kingdom Metazoa; phylum Arthropoda; class Insecta; order Lepidoptera; family Noctuidae; genus Anorthoa; species Anorthoa munda. Next base: position 7,332,396 of record OX243900.1, on the reverse strand, counting down.
ATAATGAAACGAATAGGAATAAAAGAAATAATACTGATTACACGCTTGAGACCACACACGGACTTATTAGAGATAACAAAAAAGTTGCGCAAGAATTTGTAAATTTCTTTACCAACATCCCAATTAAAACGACTGAAACCTTAAATTCTTCGCCCTCGATTGCTTTTGGATTATTAAACGCGAACGTTTCAGCCTGCCCGAATGTATTTAACTTTTCACATTTAAATCCCATAACAGTAATAAAAACTTTTAAGCAAATCAAGATTAAACCGTCTGAAGATCTGTGGGGAATGTCCATCAAAGCTTGTACCTCCATTATTCAGACTATAGCGCCATACTTGGCTTTGATTTTCAATTTGTGTGTGGATCAAGGAGTCTTTCCGGATCTAATAAAATATAGTAAAGTTATACCACTTTTTAAATCTGGGGACAGTAAAGATACAAATAATTATAGACCAGTATCCGTGTTGCCGGTTTTCAGCAAGGTATTTGAGAAGATAATGCTAAATCAAATACTCATTCATTTTAATACGAATAACATCTTGCATGATAAACAGTATGGTTTCACCAGAGGACGTTGTACAACTGACGCTGGTGTCACCCTATTGAAACACATCTTTAATGCGTGGGAAGAGTCGCAGGATGCCATAGGTATCTTCTGCGACCTGTCGAAGGCGTTTAATTGCGTTAATCATGAAACATTACTTCTGAAACTTGAGCATTACGGGCTAGGTCAATCAGCGTTAAGTTTGGTTAAATCATATTTGAATGATAGACAACAATTAGTTCAGATAAACGGTGTGAATTCGTCGGGGTTAAACGTAAAAATGGGGGTACCCCAGGGCTCAATTTTAGGTCCTTTCTTATTTTTAATATACATAAACGATTTACCCCGTTTATTGGAAAACAAACTAAACATGGTGTTATTTGCTGATGACACATCTTTAATTTTTAAAATAAATAGACGTACTTGTCGGGTTGACGACGTAAATACCGCGCTACGGCAGGTTCAGGATTGGTTCACTGCCAATAATTTAGTTTTAAATGGTAATAAAACCAAGTGCGTAAAATTTTCCTTGCCGAATGTCAAAAGTACTGAGTGTGACATTATATTAAACAAGGAGAAGCTAGAATTCGTCGATAAAACGGTTTTCCTGGGGATCACGCTGGACTCAGGGTTGCAATGGGGTCCTCATTTGGTATCCCTTGCAGGGCGGCTGAGCTCGGCAGCGTATCCTGTTGGAAAGATTCGTCGGTTAACCGATGTGGATACCGCGAGACTAGTCTATTTTAGTTATTTTCATAGTATAATGTCTTACGGTATCCTACTATGGGGAAGGGCTGCAGACATTGAGTCAATTTTTATTCTGCAAAAACGAGCCGTCAGAGCAATATTATATAATCTTCGCCGGCGCGATTCTCTAAGGGAACTGTTTAAGGACATTAACATCATGACGGTTCCTTGTCAATATATTTATGAAAACATCATGTACGTGAGAAAAAATTTACATCTTTTTAGTAAAAACGGCGACAGACATAATTACGTTACTAGAAATAGGGACCAATTAGTTCAACCAGGTTTCAGACTGGCTAAAGTAGCCTCATCTTTCATGGGGTACTGTACAAAATGTTACAATAAAATTCCTCCCCACATTCTTGAACTGAATGAGACGAAGTTTAAAACCTGTATAAAACGCACACTATGTAGGCTGGCATATTATAAGTTGGGGGATTACATCACTGATAAAAATGCCTGGCTCAATGTTAGTCCTGCTCCACAATCCACAACCACTAGGGCGCAATAACAAGTGATATGCAGAACATTATTGTTTTGAGGTATTGTTGGACCTGCTGAAGACTGTATGAATTATTAATATTTGCATTGTATAAACTCAATTTCCTTAGTATTGTATAACTGCACAGCACGTGTGTGAGTACTATGTACCCAACTGTAAATCTACCATTTACTGTACCTATGCGTCGTTCGTTGACTTGTGTGTGCCCTGGCCGTTGAGTGTGTCATGCTCTCTCAAATGTCTCTCTGAAGGTGGCGCGTGTGTTGGATCATCCGGTTCCCTTCATGATGGTTGAGCTGGGTGGTGCCAATTCATGCGTCATGTTCGTGAACGGACGCCGTCAGTTGGGATTGGTCATAACTTGACTGCTTCGGATGTTAATGTTTTTCTAGTATCTATTATATAACTGCACAGTACATGTGTGAGTACTTCTAATACTTTATGTCTGTAGGTGGTATAGTGGGTAGTGCTATTCTGGGTGCATTGTCCTCACATGTATGAATTTAATAATGTATGTACCTATGTTCCTAAATATTGTAAAAAAACATATATTTTTTTTTTTAAAAGAGTAAGTATGGAGTTTCTTGTGCATTCTTCTCCATAACAAGCTACTTTCCGAATGCACGGTAGAATCATTTTAATGTAACGTTCAAAAGTGCCGCTTGGTGGCCTAGTTGAAATAAAATATCTTTGTCTTTGTCTTCGAACAAAAAAGTAGATATTTATATATGACGGACTTGTGCCCGTACATAAATAAAAAAATAGTCAACATCTGAATTGAGAACCTCCTCCATTTTAGGAAGTCGGTTAAAAAACCTTAAAACCTTTTTAAATATAAGTCTAGATTCGTGACATAATTATTGTGGCTCTACTTATTACTTACAACAAGTATCGTAGATATAATAGACAAAGTTGATGTTAAAGACATCAGATCCTCTTACTATGACACAGCATGAGTTTGTTCCCCTGTTTGTGACGTCACGCTTCTGTAACATCAGGAGTGTTTAACGAACTTTCAGAACGCAAGCGTGGCAGTGAATACATTATTAGTTTTAATACTAAGAACAAAGCTTCAAGCTTTTGTCACTTCTAGCATATTATTATAGTATTTTACATACATTTCCTTCTGAAATCATAATGTGTTGGAGCAAACTTAACCGTGTCTTTTCCGCAGCAAAAGAGATTTTCTCACAATTCATTTTGAAAGTTTCTGAATCTTGCCTTCAACGATTGGATGCAGTAACCATATGAATAATTAATTCCTTTAAATAAGTATGTTGAGCCGAGGCAGGCGCGGTTTACTTTGTGTAAATTATTTTATCACCACTGCTCTCAAAACGGTGAAGGAAAACATCGTGAGGAAACCAGCATGTCCTAAAACCAAAAATTCGAAGACATGTGACATCCACCAACCCGCACTGGGCCCGCGTGGTGGATTACGGTACATTCCCTGTCACAGAGAGAAGGCACAGGTGCCCAGAACCTAACTCGAGCCAGCTTGTGCAGCTGAGCCAGTAACTTTAAATTAGCCGCAAAATAATTTAAAAACAGGTCCAGCCCGTCCCTTGCTGTCCCCTCAGTGACGCCCTGAGCAAAGGTCCGTACCAGACAGGGGATGCCTTTATTAAAACGTCTCCACAAGCCCGGATAAGCAGTATAACCTTAGGTTGAACTACGAGATGCCACTCTTAAAATAAACTATATTGTTTTACTTTTAGATTTTAGTAAAGGACTCAGTTCTTCAGAGAGCTGCCTGTAATGAAAAAGTAATACAATTTATTTTAGTAAATTCATTATTGATCAGAAATCAAGACATGCCCCAACTTTGTTGTTGTCGACTTACAGTCTAACTGGTTGTAGCTAAATATAATCCCCGGCACGTAAGTTGGCAAGAGTCGTTATATGCACAGAAGTTGTTTTTAGGTATCTTTGGAAGTGAAGCTGGGCGCGGCAAACGTTTAGGACCGTTTCGAGCGCGCGATTGGTTGGTCAGTTGACACAAGGATCGACTGACCAATCGTGTTGCGTCCACGTTCCGTCCGCTCTATATGGTGGTTGGTCAGTTTGCGGAATATGCGCAAACTTACCCCCACAACGCCAAATCCTTGCCAACTTACGTGCCGGGCACTATACCAATGTTTACTAGTATTTCGAAATAAAAGTAAAAGATAGGTATATTTTATCTGTTCAAAATGTTTCCGGGAAAGAACAATGGCAGGTGCCCATACATTGTTTTAGCTGAGAATAAAATCGAAAGTCTTTAAATGCAAAATATCTGGTTTAACTCAGGGTGATGTTCTGAATTAGTTTGTGCAAGAATTTTTGTTCGAGAATGTAGAGAATAATAGATATTCAGTCATAAACTTTTGTAGGTTATGTCTGGGTAACTTTTAATAATGTGTTTAATAGGTAATATTATTCAATTTCGTGGAAGTAAAAGGGGAATATCGCATTAGTATTTCCCTTACCTAGTTATTTTAGCATGAAATGTGTAGTATACTCTTTGGAAAGAGTATATTTATTTAAACTAAGTGACTTTGACGTGTATCAAAAGGTTTTCGTCAACAACCAAGCTATATTTTTTTTAGGCTTGGGTACTAGTCTTTTTGCCAATCATTAATTGAAAGTAATTCATTTATTTCTACTACACTACAATATTCTTACCTACCTGCAAGGAACATCTACACTTAGACATAAACTGTATTGTTAACTCATTTACTGCAATAAATACAATAATGATATTATTAGTTAATATAGTTACTACTTGTCACTTAGCAGATAAAATATATAATGACAACACTATGTTAAAGAAATGAACTAAAAAATCAAATTACTTTTTATTTATTATGTTTTTTTAAAATCTATTTTGGACCAGGCCTAATTATACTTTAAAAAATATAAACATTTAATAGAATGTCTTTCGTATATAAATCACTTTCAGATGCTCAAATTTAAGTCAGCTAAAATTTCGCCATTGTTCTTTGCAGCAGCTGTTAAAATATTACAAAAGCGGATGAATGGAAACGTGATTATGAATATATTAGTTTAGTTTCCTAGTTCCCGTACTTCGCTGAACTTCATTATGTAAAAGTTTACAAAGCCTTTTATTAAAATTCAAATGTACCAGTAACCGGTTAAGTTTTAACGGACCACTAACTTTGAGTTAATTAACTACGCTTTAATAATACAGGAAATTTTTCAAAGTGGTTCTGTTGAGAATTCGCTTTCATCAGAAAATTATTTCATGTTTTATTTTTAGTGTATGTTTATTGCTAAAATAAAGACGAAAAACCTCCAGGTAACCTTGAAAGTGTGTTTTTTTTATATTGATTTAATTACCTACTGAAACAGTAAATTAAAGGAAATTTTCTAAGAAAACCTTTGTCTTGAAACCTGTCTTTAGACTAATCTATACTATCTAATATATATAAATCTTCTGTCACGATGTTTGTCCGCGATGGATTCCTAAACTACATAACCGATTTTAAATTAAATTGGCACACCGTGAGCAGTCTGGTCCAACTTGAGATATAGGGTAGGGTAGGGTAGGGTAGGTAGGGTAGGGTAGGGTAGGGTAGGTAGGTAGGGTAGGGTAGGTAGTTAGGGTAGGGTAGGTAGGGTAGGTAGGGTAGGTAGAGTAGGTAGGGTAGGTAGGGTAGGTAGTTAGGGTAGGTAGGGTAGATGAATGATGTTTGGTGTTTTTATGGCAAAACAAAGTTGGCCGGGTCAGCTAGTAATAATAATAATAATAATAAAATAATAATAATAAATCTTTATTCAGAAATTAGAAAGGTAAAAACACAGTTTCAATCTTAGATAACTAATGTAGGTATAATAATGTAAGATGCCTGTACTAGGTAATCCTGTATCACAGGCTGTAGGAGCTCTAAAAATATGCTTATCGTAGGACAAGAGAATTTAAACAATATTTAACATAAGAAGTCTAAAAATAGTGGCAAGATTGTATAATTTTGAAAATTAATTTTAATTTACTTAAAACTATAAACATAGAACTAAACTACTAGGTCATAATTACTTAATGTCTAATTTATCTATATTGCAAAAAATTGCACTTTTTATTACACATATAAAGATTCGGAAATAATTGGTAAGCAAAATTGTAAAATTAAACATACACTTAATTTTTGCAGCTAACGACTAATGTGCTTAGCCAGCATCAAATTGACGGTTAGTAGGCCATTGCAGTGTCAGCAGCAACGTTCAACGCGTGTGACCTTGAGTATGACGTACTAGACGCCCTCATAGTCGATAGAATTTATGTGCCTGTATTCCGCTATTTTCCTAGCAGGGCACTCAGGGTCTCCCGTTTTATGTTTGTTGGGCTTTTTAAAGCGCGAACAAGTTGCGCATTTCGATGTGTCCGCTTTCTTCGTGCAATCGGACACCGAGTGTCCAGCTTCACCGCAGTGAGCACACATAGAGTTGACCTCTCTGCATGTTTTGGCTGCATGACCATATAATTGGCACTTGTAGCATCTGGTAACCAGAGTGAAGTCCCTAACAGGGCAGGACGTCCAATTTATAAACAGCCTTGATGTCGAAATTAGGGCTTTACGTATATTGGCTGGAATTTCAATAATGTAATTACAGCTCGACGCATCTTTCTTCCCAGATTTGTGGCTTAATTTAACAGAGGCCAAAAAGGACTCCATGGACATCTCTGGCAACTTGTCGGGTATATTCTGTTCGTAAATGCACCTGAAGACTTCAGTTTCAGACAGGGAAGACGGCACTCCTACAATCACGATCCGTGGTTTGCGCTTGTTGGGCTCATCGGCGGTTAGTCCAGATGTAGAAAGCTGGACGGCGCTCTTAATTTTTTCAGCGTCATGCTTGGTCTCTGTGCTAATAATAACACCTCCATTTTTGGTCTTGCGGACACCTCGTACATGCAGCTTCATTTGATCAGGTCGTATGATTTTTGTTACCATGTCTTTAGTTTCGTCACTGGACTTGAGTTTGTCACTAGGATAAATGACCACAGAGCTTAAATTGTTCGGTCGAACGAAATCATTTGACCCCTTTTTCACCATGTCGGCAAACGAAACATTGCCCGCAGTGCCAGAATCCTTAATCGTCTGCTTCAGGTCCGAGATGTGTTCAGTCAAATTGCGCTTTTCTTTTAAGGCATCAATCATGTCGTGTGCTAGAATTGCTTTCTGCTTCAAAGATTGGTATAGGACTGCCATCTGTGAGGTGCCAGATCCTATTTTACGACACAAGTTAGAAATTTTTAGTTTCTGTTCCGAGTTTAGTTTGCCATCCGAGGCAATAGAGCAAACCTCATTTAAGTGCTGCTCAATGGTTGACATCCATCTTTGTATGTCGGGCGTGGATGCGACTTCAATCGAGAAATCTGATTGGGCTGGAATTTGCGTCGTCGTCTTCGCTGGCGAGGTGGAGGCTTGCACTCGGCCGATTGGATTACAGGGACTGTTATCCATCTTATTTGATAGTCACTTCACTGTTTCTAAGTTTTCATTATGTTTACAAAACTATACACAGTAGGCAAAAAATTGTACAATAAAGAAGGTCACTATTATAATTGTTTTAATTAAATATTGCTAACGAGCACGTCTGTATTCTACGAATGAGCGCGAATCAATCAAATATATAATGTATATGTAATATTATAAAGCTGAAGAGTACGTTTGTTTGTACGCGCTTATCTCAGGAACTACAAGTTGGAATTGAAAAAATAGTTTTGTGTTGGATAGTCCATTTATTGAGGAAGGTTATAGGCTATATAACATCACGCTATGACCAATAGGAGCGGAGCATAAATGAAATATGTTGCAAAAACGGGCATAATTATTCCTTTTTGAGAGTTTTTGATGCGTGCGCTGCGTTAACGGTTTATGTTATGCAACAATCATGTATGTAGGGTAGATAAGGTAGATGGGTAGGTAGGTAGCCAGTTGACAGGAGTGAAGCCGCGTGGGACAGCTAGTTACTTTGATAATAATATATTGAGTCAAAAAGCTAACAATATAAACTAGGTATTCTACACTATTTCAGTCAACGTCCAGTATTCACAGTAATGTAATTAATCAAGCATCTCATTTACCTCCTTTTCATTTTCTCACGCCACGGTTTCAATACCATAAGCTAAAATTCAAACAAAAAAACTTAAATACCATAAAAACGCATCCACTTAAATGTACAAAGAAACCATTACAAAGATACTCATCTGAAAGAATACATTAAATTAAATTGAGTTCCCGGCAACAAAGAATACAAAAATACCATCGCAGAGAGTAAGAAAGTGCTCATTAAGAGTTCTAGTATATAAACAAAAGATAAATTACTGCACGGGCGACAAAATATTAAAAAAAGCATGCAGATTTATGTCGCGAGTTGTCTTGGGGCCAGAAGAACAGCGATCGTAGAAAGTAGCTTGGAAGAATGTCGAGAAAATGGTCACTCCGCATATAATATTTGTCTAGTTCAAATTCGTAAAAATATCATTATTAGGTTCAGAGGTACTTACAGAATGAAACTCTTCAATAGAAAAACAAATAAAGACCAGCCCCCGTACCCTGACGTGTCAGAACTGTCATAGATCGACAGTAAAACAGGGAAAGATATATACAAGTCATATAAGGGATAGATGTGTCCCTTACGCACACTCAAAATAACCTTACTCTAAGAGCTTAAGTCACCCCCCTGCGGTATAAATTAATATCAAAATAAAAACCTTCTCAGACCATTATGAAAAGCCATAATTATGTAAGTTCCATGGTCTCTGTAAAAAGAAGCTGTGTAGGTTTGAGCTTACAGAAATTATACGTGCCGTAACTGTAGTGCAAAAGGAGGTTCTCTTACAGAGTAACAACGAGCTTTAATTACCTTAATTTTTTAACGTAATTTCTTTAGCGGGTTGAGGATTTCAGACTTATTTCAACGATAAGTTCATGGCTCCTACGAATTAAAAAGCACAATAATACTTATTTGACTCGAGGAGCTCGTGAGGAGCTCGTGGCTAAATAATAACAGCCGCACGGGTCGATCTTCAAGGTTAAGCAACGCTCGACGAGGTCGGTCCGTGGATGGGTGACCATTTCAACATACCGAGTTTCCACCGTGCCTCGGAAAGCACGTTAAGCCGTTGGTCCCGGCTGTCATTTGAAGATTTTTGACAGTCGTTACGAGTAGTCAGAAGCTTGAGATCTGACACCAGTCTAGCCAAAGGGTTCCGTGTTACCCAGTTACTGGGTTGTGGAGGTCAGATAGGCAGTCGCTCCGTGTAAAACACTGGTACTCAGCTGAATCCGGTAAGACTGGAAGTCGACCCCAATATAGTTGGGAAAAGGCTAGGCAGATTGAATAATACTTATTTGACTATGGGTATAAGCAAACAATTGCGTTTAAAAATGTCACCAACATTTTGAGACAAATTTTTTGTCTTCAAGTTTATTTTAATTAATAAATTTTAGAGTTTTCATGGCCCAACACAACTGAGAAACATGGCGCGAGCTACAGTGTCAGTTACACTGGAAAAATACTGTCGAGAAAAAGTAAGTGTGATAAGATACGAGAGGCGAATATTTAAAACGAGCGTTTTTTAACCTTTACAGAGTTGATATCTAACCAATAATGACAACGTTTTACGAGTAAAAGAAATATGATATTTATTCTGCAAACCTGCAAAGAGCAGTGGTGGCCCAGTGGCAACGGCCCCGACTTATGTGTCTTAGTTCGTGGGTTCGAATCCAGGCAGGCGCTTTATTTTATGTAAAATTATTTCATAATCACTGTTCTAAAAACGGTAAAGAGATTCTATGCCCTGCAGTGGGATTGTAATTTATCAAAAACACAAACAAAAACAAACTACAAAAAAAAACAAACAAGCATTTTTTTAAATTCTTATATTATCAAGTTTTATTCAGCATTTTGAAGGAAAACAATATTCTTGAAATTGGAAAATTGACAAGAAATAGACATTTTATTTATACGTAGACAAACTGTGACTAGTTATTCCATCACAATCTTTATTAATAGTAGTTGAATACGTGCCCATTTTACAAACACCAATTCAGATAAATAAACAAAACTTCAACAATATTTTAGAAAACAATAAGCCTGGCGCAGACACTCAGTCCCAACGGGCACGTATTACAGGAAACATAGACATATTGACGGCTCCTAATAGTTATAATCCCCAATACAGGACCAAGGGAGAAATACTAGAATATGTTTAGAAATAAATGCGATGGAAAATATTTATTTGTTACCAGAATGAATAATAAAATATCGGTCGGTAATGTGCAGAGTACTTGTGAGAGCGCTTTATAGCATCTATTGCCATTAATATGTCTCGACGCAAAGTCTCGTCTCATATGTACATTTATACCTTAAGGAATGCCTTCAATACAAAAGGAAACTTCTACCTGGATAAAGAATAAATACACTAACGAGCAATGAAAAAGTTCCAGTGAGATAGCACCAAATTACTCCTAAACAGGAAAGGCTAGCTTAATGACGCCGTCTGCAATATTGAAGTACATTTAACGGCGCATCAGAATATTACCAACTAAAAACGTAAATATTGTGTTCAAATTTTAAATGAAATGTGAAAAAATTAAATTAAGATGTTTGTCGGCATTTTGTGGGTGGAACTTTTTCATTGCTCGGCAGTTTATATTACATAATTCTTTGAGTGCCAGGTGCCAAAATTTGTTATCCAAATCTGTTCAGTATTTAAATTGTATACTGTTTCTAAATAAGCTTTTCAAAGCAAATGTTTAAACATGGAATTTTACTTCTATTAAAATGATCTGCCTCTAACGATTTTGAATTCACTATCCATACTATATATATATATATATCTATCTATCTTATATATATAAAAGCGAAAGGTCACTCATTCACCTATCACGAAATATCGAAAACCGCTTGACGTATAAAGATGAAATTTGGCAGGGAGGTAGTTTATAGTTAGTAGACGTCCGCTAAGAACGGATTTTGCGACAGAACCGGCTTAAGGGGGTCTAAGGGCTCTCGCAAGTTTGTACGAAAAACCTTCAGTTTTTTTGCTAAAAAATGAAAATTTGGCAGAGAGGTATTTAATAGTTAGTACAAATTCGCTAAGAACGGATTTTATGTCATGGCCGGATTAAAAAGGTCTAGCACTCTCGCAAGTTTGTATGAAAGTTCAGTTTATTTTGTACTACCGTCCTGAAATTTTGCAAGTCTAGAGTTTACGAGTAGGAGACATAAGCTGAGAAAGTATTTTGTTATACTCTATATCTTTTTTCTAATTGGTGCCTTATAAAATATTGCTTAGTGTGATAGGCATTTTTTGTTGACTGATAATATATAAAAATAGTTTGCGTTAAACATCATTAAACTTTATATCTTCATAACCACGCGGACGAAGTCGCGGGCAACAGGTAGTAATATTATAAAGGTGAAAGTAACTCTGTCTTTCTATCTGTCTGTTACCTTTACGCGCCTAAACCACTGAACTGATTTAGATGAAATTTGGTATGGAGATAGTTCGAGACCCTGGGAAGGACATAAGATAGTTTTTATCCCGGAAATCATCCTTATGAAGCTGGAAAGGGGTGTGAAATTTTGTATGTTAAACTAATAATTTCTCAAATATGGCAAACCACACACTTATAATATTATGGCAGGATATCAAAAATTGGCTATTCTAAGTAGGTCAGACGAAGTCGCGGGCAACAAGCTATTTTGAAATAAATTGTTAATTCTTCTTATGCATCCTAATGGAACTCCGTATCCTATTCTAATACATATCTTTAGGATCTTTTACCACGACATAATATGCTGCTACCCTTTCTTTTCCCTGTATTATACCTGGTGGTATAATACATATTACCCCGAAAAAAAAACAAAAGACACACTCAGAAACTTCCTATTTATTAAAACATGATTACCTTCCCCGATCCCTCTATTAGTAGAGATTTCATTTAGTGGGGTATCCCCTAAATCGTTTAAGTTAACCCCCGGATTTTTCCCCGAGGTAAGGCATTAAAGGTGCATTTGCTATACTAATTGAAAAGAGGGGAAAATATTATTGATTGGCTACCTTTCTTGTTTGGAAATACTCTCGGATATTGTTCTTCTTAATTCTGGGTTTAAGTGTTTGATATAGGATAAGTTAATTGGATATCAGTGTAAACATAGGGTGATATTGCGGATTTTCTTGGCTGCTCTTATAATAATGTATAGTTATAATTGATTATATTTTTCGTACTTTTTTAGGTACATGGAAAATTAAAAATATATTGATGTATGGGGACAACAGTTTTTGAACGGCAAAGTTAATTTAGTCCCTTTGTTAGAGCAATGTTCGGTGATTTCATTGTTTATGAACGTTAGTAATGTTACCTATTTATTTTGGTGAATGTAGCTGTTTATACGGAACCCTCTGTGAGCTATTGAGAGTCGCAATGGATCGGTTTTTCATTATATGTATATCTACTTTATTGTACACCACAAAATAAAATTACACTAGTCGATCATTCTTCCATACAATCGTAGTCTGGCAATAACTCCACTGGTTGACGATGTTCGTTCAAAATAAAAAATGATATCAATTTGTCTCATCATTATCTAGCCCTGTATGAAAACAAAAAAAGTAAAAAAATAAATATTTGAAAATTATGAGCGTCGAAAGTTCCAACTCATTTTCAACTCTAATTTTAACGCATCTTTGGGCGGAAATAAATACCATAAGATGAAGGAAAATTGCAAAACAGCCACCATACAGGGATAGATTAGTAGTTCAACCATGCAAGTAATTTTATATTTATAATAAACATTTAGTCGTTTTTAGGGTTCCGTACCCAAAGGGTAAAATCGGGACCCTATTACTAAGACTCCGCGACCCGTCTGTCTGTCTGTCTGTCTGTCTGTCCGTCTGTCACCAGGCTGTATCTCATGAATCGAAATAGCTAGATAGTTGAAATTTTATAATGATATATAATTATATTATTATATAATGATAGATAATATATTTCTGTTGCCGCTATAACAACAAATACCAAAAACAGTATAAAATAAATATTTAAGGGGGGCTCCCATACAACAAACGTGATTTTTTGGCCGTTTTTTGCTCAATATTAATAACGGCAACAGGTAGACGCTTGAAATATTCACATAATGTTCAGTTATATATTCACTTCAAAAAATTATTATTATTAAATTAAAATAAATTAAATTAAATTAAGGGGGGCTCCCATACAACAAACGTGATTTTTTGCAGTGTTTTGCGATAATGGTACGGAACCCTTCGTGTGCGAGTTCGACTCGCACTTGGCCGTTTTTTTTTCATGATATCTAGACTCCTAAAGGCCTGTTTATAAAAGTTCGCGCACTCGTTTTCGTCCTAAATCATCATCCATCTCGCTACAAACTTGCAAAAGTGCTAATTTGTACACGAATTAGCTTTTTACTGCTCATTACAGCATCTATCTCTTTCGCACGTGTTGTCGGATGAAATAACATGCATTTTAACTCCGCGCACAAAATGGTTCGTGCCGTCGACTAGAGCTACCTTAAGCGAAGAAATGTGATATCCACCAAACTACACAAAGCCCGCGTGGTGGGTTACAGCCCAATCTCACAGAGAGGAAACCTGTGTCTCAGCAGTGGGAACATTAAAAGACTGATGAAGATGACATTTAAGCATAGATACTAGAGCCTCTGAGTCTTTTATTTATAATGTCTGGCGACGAAGTGATATTCTCTAAGCGATATCAACTGTCTAAAATTCAATAATGTGTGATATTGCTTGCAATTGTAAGTTAAATCTCTCGCATTACTGTGGAGGTTTGTTTTCATAGCTTACCACAAGAGCACTAGCATAGTTCTTGCCAAATAACCATGATTATCATCTATCTTGGATTTTGCAGACGAGGTTGGCGTCGGTCGGCTTCCAGTCGAACCGCATACAGCTGCAAAACATTACTTTACATATAGCTGCATATTTATCCAAATGACTGTAAGAGTAGTAATAAGTAGTATTTTTTTTGTGATATATTTGCTCGCGCTTGACCATTTTCTTACGTGATGGTAAGCGATGATGTGGTCGACGGTGAAGCACGCTTGCCTAGAAAAAACCCATTCACTCTTGAATTAAAGTCCTCTAGATTGTAGCTATCGGGAAACACAGACTCCGGCTGGGAATTCCACACCTTAGCTAAAAAACAACAAAATAAAAAATATGAGAAAAACTATAACAATCCTAAACAAAAAAACATGTCCAAGAGATTTTCACACCATACATAGTAATGATTTATCCGCACGCAAAAGAACCTATCACCATAAGACCTCCGACCTGACCCAAAAAGTTGTGCCACAAACTCGCAATACAACCTTCCTTAATTCAGGATGTCTGAAAAACAAATCGCTATCATCAGGAAGCAACAAATAGGGTAGGTGTGACAAAAACAACAGAATTTACATAATTAATTAATCCAAGGATCCCTGTGACGTCGTATAAGGGGATTACGTTCAGGCAAATTGGATGTGGCTACTCTAATACACGTCATATAGTTTTTTCTACGTGGGTTTTTTTTTTTTGTTTGTCTGGCAGGAGAGTGGTGATGGGGTTTTTCTACCTGGGTTTTTGTTAGTCTAGTGGTATATGGATTAGGGTCTAGACTGGTATGGGGTTTGTTTTTAATTGATTGGATTTTGAGCACTAAATCTTAGCCTGGGGTAGCTAAGATTTAGTGCTCAAAATCCAATAAATTGTGATGCCAAATTAAGGTTACACTAGTCGACAGCACGAACTATTTTGTGCGCGGGGTTAAAATGCGTGCTATATCAACCGACAACACGTGCGGAACAGATAGATTATGAGTAATAAGAAGCTAGTACGCGTACGAATACACACTTTTGCAAATTTGTAGTGAAATGGATGATGATTTAGAACGAAAACGAGCGCGCGAAATTTTATAAACAGACCTTTGGTAGTCTGGATATCATGAAAAAACGACTGAATTTATCTGTTCAAATTAAAATTATTTACATTGTTGAACTACTAATCTATCCCTGTATGGAGGCCGTTTTACAATTTTCCTTCTTCGTTATGCGTTATATCTTATGCGTTAAAATTAGTGTTGTAATATGGAACTTTCGAAGTTCATAACTTTCAAGTAAACTTTTTTTTTACTTTTTTGCTTCCATACAGAGCTAGAAAATAATGAGACAAATTGATATCATTTTTTATTTTGAACGTACATCGTCAAACAATGGAGTAAAAGCCAGACTACGTTTGTATGGAAGAATTTTCGACTAGTGTACCCTTAAGATGTTAAGACTACTTAATCATAGAAAACAATACGAGGATGCTTAGAAATTAAATAGTGTGATGAAAACTAACTTGAGTGGATAACGGTGGTTTATTCTTTATATGAGAAAAAACCTTTGGCGTGGTGTGTAGTCTGGTTAGTTATAAATAATTTCTGCCAGCAGCTTCACCCGCGTGAATGCCGAGGGAACATATTCCCGGGCTAAAAAGTATCCTATGTGCTATTCCAGACTATAATCTATTGAAATGCCAAATATCATCTAGATCTATTCAGCTGTTCTGGCGTGATTGAGTAACAAACATACATAACATCCATCCAAACTTTCACATTTAGAATATTACAAGTAAGATATTAGTAAGATTTTTAATCAGACGACACCAGTACACAGGCTTTTTCTTTTTCTTCTTTAATTATAATTGAACTAACATTAATATTTCTGCTTGCCGGCAAAATAACTAAAGTATCCTGTTGCTTGTAAGGCACGAGAATGAAGCCGCAGGATTAATCTAGTTAAATAAACACTCAAAAAAAATTATAGTTATTGTTCTAAATAGCAAGTGCACTAAATAAACTTATACTATTTAGAACACTAGACAATCATCAGTTCTTGGATGATATTTCATGGATACAATTGTTACTGTTCCAGATTTTTCTCGTCTCCAAAATCGTCTGTCCAAATCGATTCAGCGATTTCATTTTATTCCTTTTCTATTGGTTTCCTTTTTCATATTTTGTCAGTAGGTAAGGATTGTCAGATATTATAAAAATATTGTTCATAAATAATTTCCGGAAATAGAAATCGCTTTGCATTATTGATTCTTAGAAATTAAACGACAGATCCCGGTGTACGGAACCGCACATTATTTTTCATACTCACGCGCCGTGCATTCTGTGCACTCAGCATTTCGTACCTATCACTAAGCTAATTTGTGTAAGTACATTAAATCAATAAATCAGTGTTCAACGGACATTCGCGGTGGTCGGTTTTATTTCATCATCATCCCCATAGAATCGCCCCGGTATCATCACTAAGTGCAGGGATCCCCTACATTTATTTTTGGTCCTTCGAGATTAGCATCAGGACCTTGTCGCGGTACTTTGAGCTAGCGCGCGCACAGCTCAGTGGCAATCTCTCGCGAACGTGGTTCTGTGATCAAACCAGTGAGAAACTCTTTTTTTCACTCTCTCATCCTATACTTGAGTTACACTTGACTTGAGCTTAGGTTAACAGCACGGTCGTGGTAAGGAAATCACGGCGTGATATCACCATCATCATCATCAGGCTCCCTGGAGCACATCATCGGGTGGCGCAAGGGTTCAGCGTCCGCAATCAGCATCGTCATCACGTGGATCATCATATTTCCAAGTAAGACTGTTCCTTTTACCTACCTACATCATGGAAGATCTTATTGCCCGTCAATCGGGAATCATCGCCAATTTTACTACCATCAAGGTCAACTTTAGCAAGGACTCGGATTCTCGCAAAACTACGGAATACCTCAGGAAACGTTTAGACGCGATAGACGACCTCTGGGGAGAGTTCGAACAAAATCATAAGCAAATATCGGAGCATAAAGATGCGGCGGTCGACTATTTCCTCGACAACACGTATCAAAAGGGCAAAGATCATTATCAATTTGTACGGAATCTCATTTCGTCTTACGGCAAATCAAACAAATCAACTCAACCTGATGGCAAGTTAGACGAACTAATATCGCTGCAACGCACGAACTTTAGGGCATTTACTCGGCTGGTCAAAGGTATCAAGATTGATCAGATATCGGACAAATGGGAACTTGAGGATGAGCTCAAAAACATCCAAGTAAAGTGGACAATGATAGATACGCAACATTTGCAAATCGATCATATCCTAGCTGGAGGTGACTTATCATACGACGAGGAGTTTAACAATCATGAATTGGTCTACAAAAACATCAAAAGAGAGTTGAATAAGAAAATCTCCTCAACATCTCATTTAGAGAGATCAACCCCGCACATTGATATACCGTCATTTAGCGGGAACTACACACAATGGCCAACATTTTATGACTTGTTCACCGAGACAATTCATAACAACAATTCGATCACGAAAGCTCAGAAGATGCAGCATCTTAAGGGAAAACTTAAGGGGGAGGCAGAGCGTATTATTCATCATCTCCATATATCATCAGATAACTACGATGCAGCGTGGGATATCTTACTACATCGGTACAATAATACTCAACTCCTTTTTACCAATCACATCGAAATCTTCCTTAATCAACCCAACATCCAAAGGCAAACATCATTAGACATCAAAGGTTTATACGATACCTCAACCGAATGTATTCACGCGATACACAATCTCGGTGCTGATACGAATACATGGGATCCGTTGTTGGTTCACTTGCTCTGCAAAAAACTGGACCCAGAAACATATGCTGGGTACAAAGAAGCACGCAGGAATCCTCGTGACCTACCAAAGCTGGAGGAATTAATGTCTTATCTCGAGAGTAAATTTACTGCTCTTGAACCCATTAAAACTACTAAGGAACCCTCATCATCAAGCAAAAGGAACCCAAATCAATCGCATAATAAGCAAAACTATAATAAAGGTTTCACTAACAAAAATTATCAGGCCATCATTACGCAAACATCGAAATGCACTGTATGCAATTCAAATCATGCTCGCAATTTGCTATCGTGCCAAAAATTTATGAAAATGACATCAGATGTACAATTGAAATTGGTGACGAAATCAAATATATGTCGAAATTGTTTATTCAGTCACGACGGAAATCAATGCACTTCAACGAAACGTTGCAAAACCTGTCAAGGAGATCATCACACAATACTCCATGAAGCGTGTTGTGTCTCATCATCAAAATCGTCAAATAACCACCCTAACGTTAATCATGTCGCAGGGGAGGACGAAGAGTTATTGTTGACCACGCTGTCAATCAAAGTCAAGTGTTCCGACGGCAGCTACGTGTTCCTTAGGGCACTTCTAGACCAGGGATCACAAATATCATTAATATCGGAAAACGCTGTTCAGCGATTAGGGTTGCAGCGTCAACGATACAACGCATCAGTATCAGGGATAGGTGCTGGTACTAGACAAAGCAAAGGACGGGTATCAATCGACTGTCAATCTATCTACGGCGACTATCATTTTACTACAGAAGCACTGGTTCTGCCTAAAGTCGCTAACTGCTTGCCTGGTGCACCATTCAAAAAACAATCATGGCCTCACATTCAGCATCTTCAATTAGCAGATCCAGAATACAACGTGTCTAAGCCAATAGATATTCTCTTGGATGTGAGTATCTATTCTCAAATCATCATGGACGGTCTCATCAAAGGACCAGCGCAGGCTCCGATTGCGCAACAGACCGCACTCGGTTGGATCCTGTCTGGCAATGTTCGCACATTTAACTGTCATATCGCAACGAATGACTTATCAGAACTATCAAAATATTGGGAGATAGAGGACGTAGAAACATCATCATCACCCCTTACCCGTGAGGAGCAGTACTGTGAAGAGTTTTATCAGCAAGCTACTCGTCGTTTGGATACTGGTAGATACGAGGTTGGCATACCCATGAAACCCGAATATGAAAATCAGCTTGGATCATCAAAATCTAAGGCTATCGCACAATTCAAACAGTTGGAAAGAAAAATGTGCAATAACGAATCATTTGCAGAAAATTATAAAACGTTTATGTCGGAATATCAACAACTGGGTCACATGTGTACGGCTAATAATGTCGATGAATCAAAACGTGCCTACTTCTTACCACATCATGGCGTAATGAAATTAGACTCAACAACAACAAAACTTAGAGTCGTTTTCAATGCGTCAGCGAAATCAACATCAGGAAAAAGCCTAAATGACCTCATGTGCTGCGGACCAAATCTACAAAAAGACCTCATGACACTCATCTCAACCTGGAGAACGTACAGTTACGTTATCACGGCAGACATAGAGAAAATGTTTCGCCAAATCATTATCAGGCAATCCGATCGTCATCTTCAATCAATCATTTGGCGGCAATCATCTCAAGAAATACTTAACGAATATCATCTTACTACCGTAACATACGGTACTAAGGCCGCTCCATACTTAGCGATGCGAACGTTAAAACAGCTGGCAATAGACGATGCCGACAAGTATCCTCTAGCTTCGTCAGCCCTGAGTCAATCATTTTATATGGACGATCTATTTAGTGGAGCAAATACCATTCAACAAGCGAAGGAGCTTCAGCATCAACTCATTGAGACGCTGAAGGGAGCTGGTATGAACCTCCGGAAATGGTCCAGTAACGTACCGGACCTCCTGGTAGATCTATCACCAGATCAACTCAACAACCCATTAGACTTCAAGTGCTCGGAAACAAGAAAAACACTTGGATTAAGATGGAATTCATCAACGGATAGCTTCACCTTTCAAAATCAATTGGATTATCACGATAAACGCGTCACAAAGAGACAGCTACTTTCGGAAATTTCAAAGATATTTGACCCCTTAGGCTGGCTGTCCCCATTATCAATCAGAGCAAAACTGCTTTTTCAAAATGCATGGTCATCACATTTATCATGGGACGAAGAAGTTCCGCAACCGATTCAAGATGACTGGATTCAGATCAAGAATGATTTCAACACCATAGATCAATTTATCATTCCACGTTATCTCGGCAACACAAACCAATCATATCAAATCCATGGATTTTGTGACGCATCCGACAAAGCATACGCATGTGTTGTGTAAGTAGTATATTATTGGGCATTCTATACCACTATCGGCAAGTTGCTCGGCGAGTGCGCCTCGCTGCCGATAGTGGTATAGAATGCCCAATAATTGATAATCTACTCGCCTCTCCACTCGACCGAGACAGTACATTGTACTGAGAACTTGATTTGGAACGATAATTCGAGCAAATCGATACTCGACTCGCCACTCAACTCGACCGATACACTCGAACGAGACAGTTCATTTTGTCGCGTACTGGATGAGCTTTACTCGACCATTGACTAGTAACTTACTCCTTACCACTATATTCCATACGTCTGACCAGTATGCGGCGTTTCGGAGAACGATGAACTGTCAACTATCAACTCGACTCTCCGTTTACTTACTGCACTCGACCGATCACTCGAGTTTGTATTCGCTGTTAACAGAATGTCGAGCGAGAGTGATGGTGGCCGATGATTGTAACAAACCAAAGCTTGTGACTAAAGCGTTAACGGGTTGTTACTGTAAATAATAAACAACTGTAACTTAGGTACTTGGTTTAATTATCATAAAATGTTGGTTTGTCTGGAAACAAAATATCAGCCGCACGCACGAGCTCTTGTAGTTTTCGCCACTGAGGAGAGTCCGCGTCGGTCTGGAACTTGATTCGGACGAGCGCTTTCTTCCACAGCTCGGCGGAGTCGGTGAGGCGAGCGTCGTCAGCCTTGTACACCTTGCAGTCGATGTAGTACTCTCCGTCGGTGCTCGTTGCTCGGCGCTCACAGCCGCTGGCTACGCGGTTCACAAAGAATGAAGTTAGGTGATCCGATGAATGTTCTTTGTGTGGGATGTCGCGGTTTTTACTGATGCCGAATATGTCCATGCCAGTGTTGGTTTTTTTACTGAAATAATAACGAAAACTGTTATTAGTTAATGTTTACAACGAGAGATGCAGGGGCAAACAAAAAATAACAACGGTGTGTAAGCAGCGCACACAATCGCATAATATTTTATGAACGACACCACGGATATTTCTGTAGAAAATATTACAAGTGACTAATCAGCGAATGGAATACTTATGCAAATTGCACTATTATAATTCAATTAGTGGAAACGTACTACTTTACTATTTTAATTTAATCAGAACTAGGAGATAATAAATTCAAAATATTATTCACCTGCTACGAGTTACGGTTGTTGTTTGTGACTGCATCTTGCGTTTCCCATTGCTGTCTGCAGACGGATTGCGACTGGCCTTCACTTTGTGTCCAGTGATCGATGCTTGCGAGTAATCACACTCAGAGTCTGACCTGAAATAAAGATAGAGGAAATGTAGTCACACAATTATTATTAATTAATCCAATGGAGTAATGTCCATTGCGCTGGGCATACTATAGGACACAAGTGTTCGGGCAAACACTGGTTCTCTAATATTTAAATGGGATAGCACTGAGACTGAGCTAACTATGTACAGATCGGGTGATCTGTGAAGTAACGCGCTCACAAACAAATATATGTAGTTATAAATGACAGGCTAATCACAAGTGTGATCCATGAAAACGAACAGACTATTTTATCAGACTTACATTATTTTCCGATCAGAAGTTCCACTCGGTTTGATGACTTGGCTGGTGATGACAGCAGCGGATGGCTATCGACAATGCCGTCACTGATATTGTAGGCGACACGGAGTGTTTGTAGACCGATTATACAAGAGCACTTCGTTGCACTTGCAGACTGCGAAAACTTTGTACCGAACAGAAAAACTTGTGGCTTATAAGTTAAAATCGAATTATAAGTTAGGAATGTTAAATCCACTACAATCAATCCGGTATTGCTTTGTTAAAGTAACTTTTTCTATAGTCGTATTATACGCGTTGGTAAAATGAAGACGAAGGAAAATTTTATACTGTATCGAATGTCGATGCAGCGAAATAAGCTAGGGCTGACCAAACGATAGCGTGAACGGAATCGCCACAAACCAGATAGATTTTATTATTTTAAAGAAGTAAATAAATGTTTCCAAGGTAATTATTTCATCATCTACATTTAGGTTTCGTGTAGAAAAAATGAACTTACTGCCGTCTACCGCGTACTTCTCTAGATTTCCTAAAATAAATAGATAATATAATTCCTGTAACTACGGTAACGGGCATGACGAAACCATGAACGTTATATGATATCGTCATCGTCATGTCGTCTATCGACATACTATGATATATTTTAATCGATTAAGTGCATTGTGTGAAATTTGTATATTTGAATGCCTACCAAGTTGTTACCAACCCTAACCAAAATAGCTGATTATTGTGATTGCGAAATAAATAATTATGTTTAGCACACGTGTAACAATTAGGCAATAACAACTTTTATGATGAAATATTTTTTCTGCTTTGTAGACAAAAAAGAAAACAAAAAAAAAAATCCCTAAAATATTATTTATTACCTCAAAGTCTCTCGGAGCGAGCACCTTTCTAAACTGTTACAGTACAATCAAGTTAATTATTATAAATAAATATTTAATTGATCTCACACCAGAAACAACAACAATTTCAGCTACTGGAGCAACTGTGTTCGTTATATCGGGGTGCTGAAATATACATACATATTTGGATCACGCAAATACATAATCTTATGTATGAATCATTTCATATTGTGCAGGTAATTATCAAATATAACACAACAATAATACGATAACTATTTAGAACATTACAATAATTATGACTATTTTTCATTCTAGAATTTACAGCTTTTTACCTAATTCTTCATCGGTACCAATAAACCATTTTTTTTAGTTTCAGATACATTCTGCCTAAACATAATATTAATTACTGACTTGCCTGTGAAGAATTATTAAATTACTTGAAGTATAACTACATATTTGGACCACGCAGATACACGTACTCTTATGTATACATAGTTTCATATTTTGCAGGTAATTATGAAATATATTTTTCTTCCCAGAATATACCATTATCTTACCTAATCAGATTATGTACCTAATGCATCCATTTTTTTTTCAGATACATCCTACCTAAACATAATTACCGACTTGCCTGTGAAAAATTACACAAGGATCTTGAAATCAGCGTAAAATTGTCCTGACCAAGTTGTACTAATTATATAAAATATTTTGTCTGGTATACCTAAGACGGTGAATATTAGTTGTAAGTATTATCTAATCCAAATTTATTGAACTAATAATTTCAAGTGTTCTTTGATTTCAAACAATAATATAATGCCTCACTGCTCTGATTGTAAAGTATTTGTAGACAATCGTCGATGGTCTGGTCATTTACGTAGCAATGTACATAAAAACAATAGTTCTATCCCTATGTATGATAATGTTGCAATTATTAATTCTTCTTTTAAAGAACGAATCAAAAGTTACAAAATCATAGCGACAGGTGAACAAATACATAGTTTTCCTGAGGTGTTTCTCAAAAGTATTAGTACACAAGTCAAACATTTAATAGACAATTCAATAGAGAAACACACCTCTGTCAAAATAAATTTTGAACTGTTTGCTTCGTTTCTTATGTATAAAAATGATCAACAAGAAATAAAATCATTCCGTACAAACAACATTATTACACATTTTAATTACGATTTTGATTCTATTTATAAACTAACTATTGATTTACTACTAAAAAAAATTGAAGAATTTGAGGAAAGGGATAGTGGTTGGACTTTTTTATGCAATTCACATTTAGAATTAAATATTAATAAATATCAACCTCTCAGCGGATCTAAATTTTTAACTTTGCCGAAATTCATAAAAAGTAAAAGAGCTTGTTTGAATATTCGGAACAATGATGAGTATTGCTTTTTGTGGTGTGTTGTGGCGGCATTGTACCCCACAAATAGACATCCCGATAGGATTTCGTCTTATCCCCGCTTTCAGGATGTTTTGAATGTTAATAATTTGACATTTCCAATCACATTTTCGGACATAGCTATCTTTGAGAAAAATAATCCTTCTGTTAATATATATGTGTATGGTTTAAAAAACGAGAAGACAATTATTGGACCGCTTTATAAAACGTTGAATAATAAGTCTAATAAAAGTATCCATCTACTGTTTATAGAAAACAATAATAATTCTCATTACTGTCTTATCAAAGATTTATCTCGTTTAGTTAGAAATCAGATGACCAAACATCATGGTAAACTATATTTCTGTGAAACTTGTTTATTGTTTTTTGCAACGCTTAGTCAAATTGAATCCCACTTGTGTGGGGGGATCGTCACAGTTTTACCAGAACAAGGTTCATTTTTAAAATTTAAAAATTATGATAGGAAACAAAACATTCCATTCGTCATATACGCTGATTTCGAAACGTTACTTGAACCCATTTCCGGCGATGATTTCAACACCGCTAATACGTCATACTCTAAACGCCACGTGCCGGCTGCATTCGCTTACAATGTCGTGTCATCAAATAAAAATGATAGCGTTGAAGGCTATAGAAGTTATCGCGGCAATGATTGTGTTTCAAAATTTATAAATTTTCTTACTGAGGATGTAAAACAAATACATCAGATTATATCCAAAAGCGAGCCTATGATATTCACTGATGACAATTCTCTAGAGTTCAAACGTGCCGTTAGGTGTCATATTTGCGACAATTTACTCTTGACCGATAAAGTAAGAGATCATTGTCATATTACAGGCCTGTATCGAGGTGCAGCACATCGACACTGTAATTTGCAACATAAAGTACCAAAATTTATACCAATATTTTTTCACAATTTATCCGGGTACGATTGTCATTTATTTATAAAAAAGTTAGGCGAAATTCCAGGCCCAATTAAAATAATCCCTAAGACTAAAGAAAAATACGTCGCATTTACCAAATTTATTCCTATTGCTGATAATGACTTTATTTGTATAAGATTTTTAGATTCATTCAACTTTTTAGGGACAAGTTTAGACAAGCTCGCTAAAACATTGCAGGTGGAAGATTTTGTTAATCTTCGATTTCATTTTTCTAAAGACAGACAGTTTAATTTATTGACAAGAAAAGGTATATATCCTTATGATTACATGACCAATTGGAAATGTTACGATCAAAAATCATTGCCGTCTAAGGGTAATTTTTATAATTATTTGACTAACGAAGACATTACAGATGAGGATTATAATCACGCACAGGCTGTTTGGGCTGAATTCAATATTAATAACCTCGGCGAGTATACGGATCTATACTTAAAAACGGATGTGCTTTTGTTAACAGACATATTTCAAAATTTCCGGAAAACCTGTAAACAATATTACAGTCTTGACCCAGCGTTTTACATTACTGCACCTA
The DNA here is from genome assembly GCA_945859665.1 of Anorthoa munda. Lineage (NCBI taxonomy): Eukaryota > Metazoa > Arthropoda > Insecta > Lepidoptera > Noctuidae > Anorthoa > Anorthoa munda. The sequence continues at coordinate 7,307,270 of OX243900.1, read as the reverse complement.
GTTTATCTTTCGATGCAATGTTGCTAAAAACGGGCGTTCAGTTAGAACTCGTGTCGGACTTAGCTATCATCAGAATGATACAAAGCGGTATACGCGGCGGTTTGTGCATGTGTTCCCATCGGCATGCTAGAGCCAATCACAAATACATGCCTGAATATAATCCATCACAACCTGAGAGTTTCATAGTATATTTAGATTGTAATAATCTTTACGGTTTTAGCATGTGTCAGTATTTACCATACTCTAGTTTCAGATTTTTAAGTGATAACGAATTAGCAAATTTTAATGTTACCACTATAGAGGATAACGCAAACTGGGGCTTCATATTAGAAGTCGATCTATTGTATCCCGAGCATTTACATAATGACCATAATGACTTACCATTTTGTCCCGAAAAATGTGTACCCCCGGGAGGTAAAACAAAGAAATTAATAGCAAATTTGTATAATAAGTACAACTACGTGATTCACTACGTTCATTTAAAAAAATGTTTAGAACATGGTTTAATATTACGTAAAATTCATAGAGCAATTACTTTTAGACAGAGTCCGTATTTAAAACAGTACATAGAGTTAAATACTCAATTAAGACAGAAAGCAAAAAGTTCCTTCGAACAAGACTTTTTTAAGTTATTAAATAACAGTGTTTTTGGAAAAACATTAGAAAATACTGAAAATAGAGTAACCGTACATTTAGTTAATCAATGGTGCGATCAGTCCAATCGAACTAAGAAATTTATATCCGCTGAGAAACTTATAGCCAACCCCTATTTCCACAGTGCATCTATTTTATCAGAAAATTTAGTTGCAATACAAATGAAACCTGATCAAATTATTTTAGATAAACCTATATACATAGGTTTCACTGTATTAGAACTTTCAAAAGCACACATGTATTACTTTCATTACAATATTGTAAAGCCTTTTTATAAAGATCGAGTGCAGCTATGTTACACAGATACCGATTCCTTTGTCTATAAAATATACACCAACGATTTTTACAATGATTTGAAATATAATTTTTTACAATATTTTGACAGCAGTAACTATGAAATCACAAATGATTTACAGATACCGCTAAAAAATAAAAAGGTTCCCGGTCTCTTTAAAGATGAAATGGGAGGAAAATATATTACTGATTTTGTTGGTTTGAGATCGAAACTTTACTCTATAAGAACCCCTAATAGTATCATTAAAAAAGCAAAAGGAGTAAAATCATGCGTGGTCAGGGATTTAAACTTATCAGACTATGAAACCATTTTATTTAATGGTGGAGTAATCCGGAGAAAAAATAATATGTTTAAATCAATAAAGCACGAAATATTTACTCGGACTGTCAACAAAGTTGCTTTATCTAAAAATGATGACAAACGATCGATATCTGTGGATCAAATATCAACCCGAGCCTGGGGGCATGCATTTATTTTTAAGAATGAATTACTTTGATCATAATTTTAAGTTAAGTGTTACCTACTCATAGTTTAGTTTTAGGAAATAATAAATGTTAATATTATACAAAAAATGAAATAAAGTGTGAATTATTATAATTATTGACTTGTTTTATTTCTGAAATCCTGTTTATTTCAAAATATCATCAACAAAGTTAACACTGATTGCAGTTATCTCACTATGCACCTAAAATACCATGCATCATAAGGTTGATTTTCGAATAACTAACGTTTTACGATTAAGTAACATGCTTACAAGGCGTTGTTTGTCATTGTATAAGTGTTACCTACGTTGCAGTTCATTGGCCTTAGTCTTGAGACACAAACGCTTAGTTGACAATATTAGTATGACTTGTAATTATTTAGTTATTTTGTCATCATTTACGAAATATTATTCGGCGCGAACACCTGTTTAATATTTTTTTAACTTCCATCAAAAGTTATCATGTCGGTGAGTAAAATATTTTTAATTCGTTTTTTTTATGATTGTTTTATAATTAGAGATTGTGTTCGCAGCTGTGTTGTGTTGCATTTTTCCAGAGCCTTTTGTCACTAATCTAAAGTAAATCTAGACTTTCTCGATTGAAAACCCAATTAAAACGCTATACTAGCGGAATAGTGGTATAAATTGTGTTTATATTTTGTTCCAGAATTCTGACACCGAGATTGTATTCAGCCAGTATGCTCAGGATCCTTACGAGGGATTCTCCGAGATGTTTCGCAGTGAACCCGGGCAAAGCAAACAAGTCACGAAAGATAAAAAACCAAAACAACGGTGCAGGGAAAAATTGAAAAAGCAAAATCCTACAAAATCCTTCGTTATGAGTCGACTACATCGAAAAGGGATTAAGTTAATAAAAATTTCAGTGGTAGATCTGTGTAACAACAATCCTCAAACCATAGACAGTGATAGTGACAGTGAAAACGTTATTATAAACGCTCAATATATTGTTCAAGATCCCATCGACAGTGTTATGGACGAAACTGAGTCTTTAGTTAAGAAAATATCAAAATCTTTAATAGGTACTGACTTTTATTAACCGTTTTTGTAAAGTAGTTAATATTTGTATTTTCATTATGATGTTTTTATTTAATTTTGTATTAGGTTGTGTTATTTGTGGAGTAGCGTGGGGGTGTTTAACAAAATAAAAGCAAATTTACATTATTTTGATTTTTATTTAAAAACCTTAAAACCAATAATCTAAATACATTACACATATGAGTACATACATTTATACCCATTCTAAATATTTCCTTAAACAAAGCACATTTTTAAGAGCACATTGCTTTAGATGTTTATTACAATTAAAATTAGATCTTCCTTCACAGTATTTTTTATGCAAAACAGAGAAACTAAGACATTGTTCTGTACCAAGGTCTGATACTTTACAATTCACACACAGTTCCTTTATCCAATTCACCTTCTCCAAACCATTTACAATAATTTCCTTATTTTCTAGATATGGAACGATTATACGCCGAAATTCTCTATAGTCAATATATCCTTCATTCCAATAAATACCTCTATTTCTTTCCAACCATTTAACTTGTCTCTTTTCGTCACTTGTTAAGTATTTAAACAAGTATGGCGGTTTTATTAAAAATGTTTGCGTATAATCACGACTTGCAAAAGCTAATTCTTTTATTATAAAATTATTGTTCAGGTCTTTAAACCCTTGAACATCTAAAATAATAGTATTCGGATTCATGATATTTTTCTCACAGTATTACTCAATGGCTTGTACTCAATTATGCAGTCGTTCAATATAAGACAGTATGCAGAAGTTTGATCTGGTATATCGGAATCACTCTCAATTTCCACTCTTACATCCACAATAGGACCTGTCTTTACATTATCAGCTTGTCTAGAGCAATCTATGACAAATAGCGGCGCCAAATCTTTGAATTGTTTCTCACTTAATAAGGGTTCCGAGCGACGTCCGTAATAAGACTGTTGAAATCTGATGTATTGCTCGTATAATAAAGCGATTCTGTTATTCGCGAAGCTGACATTTAGGTTTTCATACGGGAAGTAAGTTGAGTTTAAGTATACTCTAACGTCACGAACATGACAGTGATCGAACTGGGACATATCAGAACTTGAATTGTTTTTTCTATTTGTTTGTAGACCCATAATTATGTATCTTGGTTTCTCTATTTGTGAGGAAGTTTTGATAGACCAGGTATGTTTTGTAGTTTTAGGTAAAGCTGGATATTCGTACAGATCCCAATTTCTGAATATCATCTGGAGTGGTCGATCTTTTTCTAACAGTTTTAGCAAACTTATTTTTTCTTTGTCGGACACTTTAACATGCGGTACACGCCAGATGATTTTATTTATCTGAACGTCGTCTACAAATTCCCCGGTGTTAAGTTTCACAGCATTCAGATTAGTGTTACTTCGTAGCAATATCAGTTCGTGCCTACTATTTATCACGACTTTCTTGAAATCTTCTGCAAAACCGATAATGTTACAGAGGGGTATAGAAGCAGAAAAACTACCCCCATTAATATTTTTTATTCCATCGATATTCCAGCCCCATGCATTGGCTATCTTTGATTCACCTTCACTCATTGATATTAACGATTTCATGGTGGTAGTTATGCCAGCGTTTTTTATTCTATCAATTTCCACTCCATTCAGCTCATATCTTATATCTTGGAATAAGTAGAGTAGAGCATTATTCGTAAAATTAACACTAGTGGCTTTCTCTTTCATATCCTTTTTACTTACGACAACAGTTCCTTCCAAATACAAGGTACTAGCTGAGGGAAGTATATACAAGTCCTGTTGGTTAATAGGTATGCGGATTTCATCGTTTCTATTGAAACTAGTTACGTAGGGCTTGTAAGAATGAAATTCGATTCCTTCAACAGTGTTGTCATAAGTCGGAGCAGATAAAACGTCTAAGATATTCATTTTAGCAAACCGATCGCTTTGAGAAATGCCTTGTTTTCTTTAGTTAATTTAATTTTCTTCTTAGAGCGAGCTCTTATTTGGTTGGAAGCTTGAGCGGAACTGATATTTTTGATTTGTTGATGCATATATTTATTGTAGTCAATCATTTTTTTCTTCTGAGATGCAAATACAGCTGCACTTCTTCACCGCGCAAATTGATTAAGCGGTTATTTATATCTAACAGCCTGATATGTATACAGCTAATGTTGTTTTGGTTAATTGGAAAGTATATCGCGTTTTTCGGGATTTCTATAATTCTATATCCGGGAGGCACGTTGAGAGCAAATTCGTGGATAATGTGACTGGGTTCTCCGTTTGTGTACGAGCCGCTTACAATATCACATTCGATCCTGATCACTGTTGTAGGTAAAATGTTGACTGGAAAGTGCGATACATGCCATTTATTTGCTTTTAAGATCTGCTTATTAAACCCTAACAAATTCCTAAACGTACCTTCTTTATTAAAATTTATGTCTTTTGTACAATATACAGCAGCTTTTAAAGTATTGTTATTGCACTGTAGTTTGATTGATGCATCTTTCATTTCAGATTTTAAATAATCATTAATATCTTGCAATTCATAGGTGCCGTCAGGTATTTCAATAACTTCGTTAGAACCATAATAGAACTTATTATTCGTTTTGTCAATGTTTGGAATAGAATTAAATGTTGCGAAATGCAATAAGGCACACTCATACTGTTCATATAGTTGCAACGTGTTAGGATAGTAAGTAGATAAAGTTGACGAGTTTCCAGTTATCGATAATGTGAGTGACATCTTGCAAATGATTCAAATAAAAGAAAAGCATAAGTTTTATACGTTTTATTTCCAAAAATTCCATAGATATTCTAAACATAAGTGTCCACAATTTACAGTGTTGAATTTCTGATATCTTGTATAATTATAAAAAACATTACAATTCTTAAAATATCGCATTAATTCCATTGGAGGTTTTAAATCTCCAAAGCTATCAAAATATTCACAATAATTGCATACTTTTACATAAGCTACCCAATGCGTGCCTTCGTTCTTAGAGTCGTCCAAGTTAACGACACCACATTCAACCCGTTTTGGCGTCCTTGGTAACTGATCCTTCATGTATACTCCTCGAAAGTGAGGGATGTTGCGTGCATACCTTTGGATGTCTATATTAGTGAGAGGACGATTAGGTAGCTTATTTTTCAGTTTTTTGAAGACTTAATGAATAAACCATTACCATTTTTATGTGACTTAATGTACAAGCCCTGACCTAACTTTAAAGACTCCATAGCCTTATTATGTCGTTGTGTTTCTCGCAAATTTTGCTGACCTGCTTTGTAATCGTTAACAGTTTTTGCAATACCAGCCGCACCACCAGCTAAAGTTCCTAAAGCTGATAAACCCGCAAAAATTGGGATTAAAGGTAGAATACCTCCAGTCTTTGGTAAGGGTATCACTCGCGGCACTCGAATTTTCTGAATGCATGGGATTATTTTTTTTGCTGCTGAGTAAGCAGCGTTAATTAAAGCTTTACTGTCCTTTGGATTCAGTTTCTTTATTTTTGCTTTTATTTTTGACACGAAACTTTTAAACGTTTTAATGCCAGAACCAGATTTCAGTTTGGCTTTCATAACTTTGCTCACTAACCATGAACTAAGTTTTTCACCTTTCCCAGCATCGCTCGATTTAAGTCTTTGTTTAGCCATATTTAGTAGTTGCAAATCAGCTTTGTGGCGATTGGGTAAGTCTGTATGGTTTGCATATGCAATGTCGTGATGCATACAAGCTTCGTCTAGCTTATTTACACCTCGGTCACCTCGTAATAAACGTTTCTGCAATTTAGTTCCGGGACCGCAATAATTGTAGCCGGGTAAATGAAGTTCGAACGGTAGATTATTAATTAAGGTATTAACAAGTTCACCTCCTTGCATTGTCTAATGTGTAATGAGAGAAATGATGCAAAAGTAATCGTTATATAATTATTTTAATCCACTATTGCAGTTTTCTCGATCCAACTATTTTCTTCGTTGTTTAGACCCAACCATTTCACAAACATTTTTGATCCTTTTCTTTTTAAAACCCTTTCTATCAAATAAATACCAGGATAGTAAGATTTCTGAAGTTCTTGCTCGTAAAAGGTTCCCATTATGGCCTGCTTTCGCTGATCTTGTATATGATATGTTACTGGTATGGTATGGTTAATTTTTTTTATAGTAAATATTTCAGTTGACCAATTAGGTGTATAACCTTTTTCAAAATGGTGTTTGTATTTACTGATACGAACAAAGTCACCTACTTTGAACTTAGGTTTTCTACGGACGGTTACATGATTTAAGGCTTTTTTAATATTTTCTTTTATAACAGACTCGCAAGATTTATTTACTTCAATTGGTTTAAATTTAATGGTACGATGTTTTGTGTTGTTATATATCTTTAACGTAACCTCTAACGGTATACCTAACCACATATAGTTTCCGTTCAGACTAAAATATTTATATATTTTATTTTTAAGAGTTTTAATCAGTCGCTCTACGATCGAAGCTTTTTTGGTAGAAAACGTTGAGTAATGGTTAACATTGTAAGTCTTCATAAGCGTTTGAAATGAGTTGTTATAAAATTCTGTTCCCATATCAGTTTGTAAATTAACCGGTTTGCGATTGCTGTTAATCAGTATTCGTTTAAATGCATGAGTAACATCAAGTTTATTTTTTGATTTTAATGGCTCTGCCCAAGCGTACTTTGAGAAGCAGTCAATCACCACTAAAATGTAATTATGACCTTTATTATATTTTCTTAAATTTTGCATGTCCATCAGATCAGCTTGCCACAAGTCATCGATCCCCTTTAGAATGACAGGACGTCTAACGAAATTTCTTCGTGCTGCTTTATGTATTTCATTAACAATTTGCTGTTTTGCCATTACGGAGTTTTTTGTAGTAATTTATCTACCTCTGCTTTGGTATAAAACTTATCTTCCAAATGAGTTGAAATCTCAGGTATCTTTGCTTTTAAAGTAGCCTGAACTGTCTCCTTTGTGTCTTTTATGATTTGAGAGCGCAATGAACCAATCATGTTATTAAATTCTTTTAACATATTAGCATTCAATCGATCTACATAATCCTTGTTCACGGTCAGGTTATTTAATTCTTTTAACATGTTAGCATTCAATCGATCTACATAATCCTTGTTCACAGCATCGCCTGCTTCTACTGGAGATCGGACTCCTCTTAATCTTGATGTTTTTAAATCAAAATCTCCGTTTTCTAATTTTAACAATGCGTTCTCATTAAACTCAAATAACTCTGATAAACGCATTCTTTTGGCATGGACATATTCGGCATCAGTAAAAACCGCGACATCCCACACAAAGAACATTCATCGGATCACCTAACTTCATTCTTTGTGAACCGCGTAGCCAGCGGCTGTGAGCGCCGAGCAACGAGCACCGACGGAGAGTACTACATCGACTGCAAGGTGTACAAGGCTGACGACGCTCGCCTCACCGACTCCGCCGAGCTGTGGAAGAAAGCGCTCGTCCGAATCAAGTTCCAGACCGACGCGGACTCTCCTCAGTGGCGAAAACTACAAGAGCTCGTGCGTGCGGCTGATATTTTGTTTCCAGACAAACCAACATTTTATGATAATTAAACCAAGTACCTAAGTTACAGTTGTTTATTATTTACAGTAACAACCCGTTAACGCTTTAGTCACAAGCTTTGGTTTGTTACAATCATCGGCCACCATCACTCTCGCTCGACATTCTGTTAACAGCGAATACAAACTCGAGTGATCGGTCGAGTGCAGTAAGTAAACGGAGAGTCGAGTTGATAGTTGACAGTTCATCGTTCTCCGAAACGCCGCATACTGGTCAGACGTATGGAATATAGTGGTAAGGAGTAAGTCAATGGTCGAGTAAAGCTCATCCAGTACGCGACAAAATGAACTGTCTCGTTCGAGTGTATCGGTCGAGTTGAGTGGCGAGTCGAGTATCGATTTGCTCGAATTATCGTTCCAAATCAAGTTCTCAGTACAATGTACTGTCTCGGTCGAGTGGAGAGGCGAGTAGATTATCAATTATTGGGCATTCTATACCACTATCGGCAGCGAGGCGCACTCGCCGAGCAACTTGCCGATAGTGGTATAGAATGCCCAATAATATACTACTTGTGTATGTAGTAGCTAAGGACAATAAGGGTGATCGCACATCAACGCTCGCTGTAGCAAAAACAAAGTTAGCACCACTGGCAAAAAAGGTATCATTACCACGACTAGAGTTATGTGGTGCGCTACTACTATCTCAACTTATCAAGAAAGTCATGGAATCATTATCAAATCAAGATGTGGAGATTTACGCCTGGACAGACTCGATGATAGTTCTAGGGTGGATCCAAGGCGACGTGAAGAAATGGAAACAATTCGTAGCTAACAGAATCAACAAAATCACTATTATCATTCCACCCTCAAGTTGGCATCATGTGAGGTCCGAAGAGAATGCAGCAGATTGCGCTACTCGGGGTCTGACGTCACGGAAGCTTTCAAGCCATCCGCTGTGGTGGCAGGGTCCGAAATGGATAACCAATTTCGAACAAAGCACCCTCCCTACCACCTCATATCAATCACCAGATTTGGAAACCAAGAAGCCTAGTGTAAACACGGCTTTATATCAAAATCATATTTCATTGATACACGAGTTACTACAGAACTACAGTTCCTTAACTCGCATTCTGAGAATCGTCGCTTGGGTCTCGCGTTTCATAACGCAATCACGAGGTAAACGCACATCAAAATCAGATGTTTTAACGTCATCAGAAATGAACAATGCATTGAATATCATTATCAAGGATGACCAACTAAAACAATTTCATGAAGATATATTGTTTATCAATCAAAAGGGGCATGTGCATCCAAGAAGCAAAATATCATGTCTTAATCCATTCATAGATGAACACGGTCTCCTTAGAGTAGGTGGACGACTGAAAAACGCACGCATCAACGACTCATCAAAGCACCCTATCATATTATCAAGCCACAGTCGTCTCACAGATTTAATCATTGATCAGGCTCATATTACCACATTGCACGGAGGCCCGCGACTGACACTTTCATACATCAGAGACAGGTATTGGATCATCAGTGGAATCCGTACCGTCAAAAGGAAGTTGAGATCATGCGTTAAGTGTCAGCGCTTTACTCAAACGCAATATCATCAAATCATGGCCGATCTTCCACAACCACGAGTCACCCCGTCACGACCTTTCTCTCACACCGGTGTCGATTTTACCGGACACGTCGAGCTGAAGGCTAATAAGGGACGTGGAATCAAAACCGTTAAGGGCTATATTGCTGTGTTTGTTTGTTTGTCTACCAAGGCTGTTCATCTGGAGCTAGTTTCTGATCTCAGTACTCCATCATTTCTAGCAGCCTTTCGTAGGTTTTCGGCCCGTCGTGGAACACCAAGTCACGTTTACAGTGATAATGGCACAAATTTCGTAGGTGCCAACCGTATCATAAAGAAGGAATATCAAGACATCATAGCCACAATCGACACCGATTTCTTCAATAACATCAATGACATGAACATAAAGTGGCACTTCAACGCTCCTGCATGGCCAAGTGCAGGCGGTCTTTGGGAGGCTGCGGTGAAAAGCCTCAAATATCATCTGAAACGCATCATCGGAGATCAGAAACTCACTTACGAGGAATTTACTACACTTCTATTTCAAATCGAGGCATGTCTGAACTCAAGGCCCCTCTGTCAGTTCACAGAGAGCCCTGAAGACGACGTTCTTACGCCAGGTCATTTCTTGATCGGCGGCCCGCTTCTATCTAGACCACAGACTGATCCAGATCACATAAACCAGTCAACTAGGTGGCAACTCATTCAATCAATGAACAAACACCTTTGGAAAAGGTGGTCAAGCGAATATTTACAGCAACTGCAGGCTAGATCAAAATGGCGTAAGCCAAGTAGGAACTTCGAAGTGGACGATGTCGTTCTTATCAAGGACGAAAACTTGCCACCCGGCAAGTGGGCGCTAGGACGTATTCAAGCAGTTCATCCTGGGAGAGATGGCTATGTAAGGGTAGTCAGCTTAAAAACCAAAAATAATATCATTCAACGTCCAGTCACCAGACTTGTGTTGTTACCAGTAAACGAGGATACAAGTCAGGATGAAAAAGTCAACCATCAAAACAAATCAGATGAGCGAAGCAAGAGAAAGCGACTTCCTCGCAACAACGTTTCATTGAAGAATCTATTCACTAGCTTCATATTACTATTTTTCATGTTATTATCATCGACTTCAGCGGAAAATATACCCAATCAAGAATCGTATAATCTGACGTCATTAGATCAGAATCAAGCTATTTACTTCGATAGAATATCCAATCTTCAGTACATCCAGGACGAATGGCGTCTAGTTGTCTACTACAATATGACGACATACTGGAAAGGGTTAGCCGAGATCAAGAGTTACGTCAATCATATCAAGTCATTATGCATAACTCAGGCAAATAAACAATATCAGAGTATCATTCATCAATTAGAGCACGAAATAAGTGACATTGAACATTATGATATGTTACTTAAATATCAAAGTCCAAAGAGGCTAAAGAGAGGCCTAGTGGACGGCGTGGGTTATATTGCCAACTCGTTATTCGGTGTACTAGACGAAAGGTTTGCTGAAAAATATAAGGGTGACATCGAACAGATCAGTCATAATGAAGCACATCTACAGAAACTTATAAAAAATCAAACAAGCATCTTAGAATCTGAGTTCAACATCGTACGCCGTAACGAGGATATCATGAATAAACAATTTTCATTTATCAAGCAACATCTACAACATATATCATCTGAGGTGAATAAGGTACGTCTCGCAAACGAAGATAGTCTTTACATTACCTCATCGGCACTAGCAGCATCAATAATTCTCACAAATATTCGTTGGATTCAGCAAACGCTAATCGGAACCGTAACAGATATTTCACACGGGCGCATTGACAGCCATTTGCTGTCACCGGAGCAGTTATCGTATCAGCTGAGCACTATCTCCAGTCGACTGAATGGTAAACTTACGATACCTGTGGACTTAAGGAATGTCAAGGATTTGTACCGGTTACTAAAGGTTTCGGCTAGAGTCTTCTCTAACTACTTAATCATTGAGATCAAGGTTCCACTCATAAGTAACGAACTGTTTGAGTTGAACAAAATCATATCAATTTCGCAAAAGAGAGGACAACAATATTATCATCTCATTCCATCAGTACCGCTCATAGCCTACAATTTGCGCAAGGATACAGCATTTCTCCTATCAGAAGCAGACCTTCAATCATGTACTCATGTCCCTAACGATATCTTGTTATGTTCATTAAACATGCCCATCTACAATCTAAACATGAAACAATCTATTTGCGAAATCAAATTATTCAATAAAAAGCAACTATGCCACTCCGTAAAATCATCATGTGACGAGCAATGGATCAAATTACATAGGCCGAACAGCTGGTTGTACACATGTTGCTCGGAATGCCAAACTCGCATTATTTGCGCCAACGGAATCACAATGGTGAACCTTGTCGGCAACGGGATTATTACCCTAGGTCAAGGTTGCACATTGAAAGGAGAGACCTTCAGTATCTATGCCCATAACAATTTCATCAATCACGTGAATATTCATCATCACATCGAAGTCCCAGAGGTGTCCGTACTAAACAAAATCATGAAAACGTCTGCGCCAGAGAACTTCAGTGAAGCTGAAGATCATCATCTCATTTGGAATAAATTAAGGGCTCAGATTGACGAGGTTAAGGAACAGTCATCTACAGATCTGAGCATTCACGACATTCATCACTACACTGTGTTGTACATCAGTGTAGCTTCGGTCATCATCTTGGGTGGCGTCGTCGTGTACCTCATCAAAAGCCAACGAAGTACGGGCAGGGCATCAGCGTCGCCGGCCCCCCAGGGCCAAGAGGCTCTCGGGGTGGGGCCTGTGGCGGTCGCACCGGCATCGCGTGGATCATCAGTGCAAAAGTGTAGTGAAGTGTTCACAATCAGTGGTGTAGACAGGGCTACCTCGCCCATGTGTACCGTAGAATAGTCGTTTAGTTAGTATTTTCACATTTGTATCATTAGCAATCTATATCATTTTATTTTACTATTTTACTTGTCTCTTAATTTAATTTTCTGTTAATCAATCATATCAGTTGTCTGATTGCGGGCAGGATGTACGGAACCGCACATTATTTTTCATACTCACGCGCCGTGCATTCTGTGCACTCAGCATTTCGTACCTATCACTAAGCTAATTTGTGTAAGTACATTAAATCAATAAATCAGTGTTCAACGGACATTCGCGGTGGTCGGTTTTATTTCATCATCATCCCCATAGAATCGCCCCGGTATCATCACTAAGTGCAGGGATCCCCTACACCCGGTGATTGTGTTTTCTTTTCCAGATTAACGGTTCTTTACTGGCTGTTAACTTTACTGCAGGGCAAAGGATTCCATTGCCATTTCATAATTTTTAGGGTTCCGTACCCGAAGGGTCCAAACGGAGCCTAATGAAGCGTGTGAGTTATAGTTATAAAAAATAAAACTCAACGACACCTTCAATAAATTTATTTCTACCTTGTTGCGGGTTACAAAGGCCAGACCCTTAACTTTCTGTCTTGTGTAGGTAGGCGCGCTAAGTACTTTCCTGGCTTAATGTAAACCTGGTGACATCGCGGCAGCCGAGGAGTTGGCCCTGAGGTAGAATGGGGTGGTGAGAGCCGCAATTTTTTTACATCCCGTTGACCTATGAATTATTAATAATGTTTATTTATTACAAATGTTTTACTAACAAATACCAGTATATTGATAAATCATATTTTTTCTTTGGTACATCTGACACGCACTTTGCTGGTTTTTTTTTTAATTTTTCCCTTTTTTTGCTTTATGCCCAGCCGTTTTAGTAGTTGAAAAATACATTACAATATACATTGAAATATCCTAAAAAACATTCTCAATATTATTTTATAATAATCAGCTCAACTAATCAATGTCTTATATCACTAAGGCGACATAATCACTCCCCCACAAATCCATTTCAACATACAAAAAATCTCCACTAATTTGTCCAAAATTCCGAACAATAAAACATACTCAATTCCTTAGTATAAATAATAACTAATGCCGTAGGCGGGACCCGTCATAAGCCGATTACCGTGCCATTCGGCCTTCCAATTTGCCAGGGTTTGCCAGGCAAATCTCCTCACACCTCCAACTCAATGGAGTCTTATGGAGGCGAAAATTACAAGGGATTGACACCGGTTTTGTGAAAGGCTTTGCTGCCTTTTTTGGATATGTGCGGGTGTATTTATATATAAGGCTGGCCACACACGTTCGATTTTGGAATAGGAACTGTTTGAAAAGAAACAAACTTAAGGTATTTTTTATTCGAAATATACCTAATGTGTACGCTACCGCTACCTAAAACAGTTTGTACGAAATGTGTGAAATTCAGGTTTCCGAATCTGAATTTAGGATCTGAAAAAATACCAAACGTGTGCGGCCAGCCTTAGTAGGTGTTTGGGTTTTTCTATATTTGTGTAGGCGAAATTTTAATTATATTAAGGGTTCGAAAAAGAGGTTTCGTAGAGATGATCTCGTTTAAGAATAAAATTATTCTATTATTTTTTTGAAACCCGCTTTTTTCGTATTCTTCTCAGCTAGCCTTTCACTTGATACCTATATCATGGCAATGCACAAAAAATAACGAGTTCGCCATCTTGGGCCGTCCGCCATATTGGATTTGGAATGACGTCACTTAGCTAAAGATGCATTGTCATTCAAGCGCGAGTCTGAATCGCACACAGAGGGTTGCGTATAAACAGCTACATACACCAAAATAAATAGTTAACATTACTAACGTTCATAAACAATGAAAACACTGAACATTGCTCTAACGAAGGGACAAAATTAACTTTGCCGTTCGAACACGGACATTTTTTTTACTTTTCAAAGTACATTTTTATTAGTTGGTCGACTATTACACGTAAACTTGTAAAGCCTACTTAGCTGTGATATGCGTTTTGCTTTTAATTTCGTATTATATAGGTACGACTGTGATTTTTTGACATATATATAAAGCAACCATTTAGCTGGCAGCCTAGGGGCACTTGACTCTAACAATTAAAAGCCATTTAAACGGATCCCAGAATCGAAAACTGGTTTTTACAGACCCGTTATTTTTGAATGGCCTATCTAACCCCACACCTTGGAAAGATGAGAGAAAAATATAGCCACACTTTACGTGTACAGGAAAAAAGAACTAATATTTTTAGGGTACCGTAGCCTAATGGCAAAAAACGGAACCCTCATGGATTCGTCATGTCTGTCTGTCCGTCCGTATGTCACAGCCACTTTTTTCCAAAACTATAAGAACTATGCTGTTGAAACTTGGTAATTAGATGTATTCTGTGAACCGCATTAAGATTTTTACACAAAAATTGAAAAAAAACTATAATGTTTGGGGGTTCCCCATACTTAGAACTAAAACTCAAAAATTATTTTCATCACACCCATACGTGTGGGGTACGGGTATCTATGGATAGGTCTTCAAAAATGATATTGAGGTTTCTAATATATTTTTTTTCTAAACTGAATAGTTTGCGCGAGAGACACTTCCAAAGTGGTAAGATGTGTGTGTGTGTGTCCTGTAACTTCTAAAATAAGAGAATGATAAAACTAAAAAAAAAATATATGACATTTACATTTACATTACCATGTAAACTTCCACCGAAAATTGGTTCGAACGAGATCTAGTAAGTAGTTTTTATTAATACGTCATAAATCGTAAACCGCAATTTACCAAGTACGGAACCCTTCGTGTGCGAGACCAACTTGCACTAGGCCGGTTTTTTAATGTTTTATTTTACCACTTTGTCGGCGTGATTAATATGTTTATCCATGCTAAATTATAGCTTTCTAGTACTTAGAGTCACTGAGCTAAGCTGCAGACGGGCGGACAGACGGACATGGTGAAACTATAAGGGTTCCTTATTGACTACAGAAACCTAAAAAGCAATCCATTTTTTACAGCTCGTTTAACCAATTTTGATGTCCGTTACTTTGGTGACATGACAAATGACATCCGTAGTAAACAGTTGATTTTGGTGTCAGGTTTATGCTTTTTAACTCCCGACGGAAAAAGAAGGGTGTTAAAAGTTTGAGGTGTGTTGCTGTGTATCTGTGTATATGTGTGTCTGTCTGTGGCATCATAGCGTTCGAACGGGAGAACCGATTCTGATTTAGTTTTTTTTTGTTTGAAAAGTGATTTTGTCGAAAGTGTTCTTAGCTATGTTTGAATAAAATCGGTTCAGCCGTTCAAAAATTATAGGCGTTTCACTGTTTGAATCGGGGTGTTTTCGCAAGATATCGTGTCATAATTACGTGTTCAATAGAATGCCGATCGAAGCGTATCTACTATGTACTAGATAAATTATGTAGCATGAAATAAAAATAAATCGGGGGATTTTAAAATTTTGACATTTTACTTGATCCATATGTTTACGAAATAGAACTTAAAATCGGTAGAACAGGCCAAATAGGGATTGTTTAAACTTCTATTTTTTTTTTTTTTAATGTTGTATCGAGCAATAGCTGAATGGCTGACTTCTACACAATGGATTCTAGACAAATGACGGGTACCTATAGAAGATAAGAGGAATGTGTCACTGTTTCATGTGTCCAAATTGATACGATGACGCATTTATGTTAAGAGCAATATTTGTACAAAAATAAAAGAAATATGACATGATGCCTTATTTCTATAAACTCTATTAAGATATCAAAGATACTGAGTAAAATATAATATTATTTTGGGACCGTTTCTTTTTTGGAACATGGCAAGCCTGGCTTCTATCATTTTGCGAGGTCTTTTCATACCTCTGGAATTATAAAAATAACTCTTATTCAAGTCGACAAGAAATACGATACCGAAATCAAAATATATAATTTCAATATCTTTTCGAGTTTTAATATTACTGGTATAACTATGAGTAATTAACATTATGCGGGGCTAATTACTAAACTAGGCTTTTTCACGCAGATTTGCCTCTAATTACGGTTTTTTTTCCTAGGCTAACATAACAAAAAAAATTGATGAAACCATTTTTATGCTAGTTACAAGTTAGTACAAAATAACATGAGCTGCATAATATTTCATTCTACAGCTGGTTAACGTAAACCTCAATAGTTTAAGAACAACAGTATCAATCAAGAGCACTCAAAAGATAGACTGATTGAAATTAATTAGCCTATCCTCAAGACAATTGATAGAGATGACGTATTCTGAGTCATCCCGTTCATTACAAACTGCAATTTGGACGCAACTGATATGAGACTCCGTGGCGCAACGGTAGCGCGTCTGACTCCAGATCAGAAGGTTGCGTGTTCAAATCACGTCGGGGTCAAAATATACTTTTGGTGCAATTAGAAATATAGTTTTAACCGTTTTCTGATTGCGGCAGACCTGCTTTGAAATCCATTAACTTTTGCCTATGATTTAATGGCCTCTTCATACTTTGGTAATTCTGTAATTATGGATTAGTAAATGTTATTAGAAGACGTAGTTAGAGGTTAGAGGGGTGTGTAATGTATGGTTCTTATAACTGACTAGCGGTTCCCCGCGGCCTCGCTCCCGTGGGCCACCCCACAGGACCCATTTTAGGGATAAAAAAATTGCCTATGTCACTCAGGAATAATGTAACTTTCTATTGGTAAAAGAATTTTTCAAATCGGTCCAGGAGTTTCGGAGCCTATTCGGTACAAACAAACAAAAAAATATTTCCTCTTTATAATATTATAGTATAGAAGTATAGATATAAAAAAAAAGTGTTTTACAGTAAATGACAATATAAAAATTTACCTTAGTCTTAGAGAAAATATTGTAAAAAAAGAAACTAAACGTTATATTAAAATATTGTTAGATGAAGTAAACAATGTCATCTGAGCATAACGAACTTTGGTAATATAGCAAATGATTATTATATTTTAAATAAGCGGCACGTATAGTTAGGATCTTAATTGTTTTCAATACAATAGGTACCGATTATTACCTGCAGATTAGGGTTGAAACGGAACTTCGCCGCAAAAAGTAACGGAGTATTATAGCAAAGTTCCACCACATTTAAATATTCGTTTAGTTGAAATTTCAAACCTAGTTCAGGTAATGAAGATATAACAGGTAACTTGTGGTTTAAATTTTTGCTCGCACCACTTAATGTGCGGTCCCATAGAGAGCTATTGACAAGTTCTTTTGTAGTTTCAGAAGAGCTACATTGCAATTATACTTGAGGCACAAAGTATAATTGCAATGTAGCTTGTCTTCGAGATTAGTACCTATAATTAATTATTATATTTTACAAGTAGTACGATGCACTTCGTATAATTATGATAGAACTTCACTTAGGGTAAGTTCGTTTAATCATTAAGGTTACACTAGTCGACGGTACGAACTATTTTGTGCGCGGGCTTAAAATGCATGCTATATCAACACCGACAACACGTGCGGAAGAGATAGATGCTGTGATGAGCAGATAGAAGCTAGTTCGCGTACGAATTAGCACTTTTGCAAGTTTATAGCCAAATGGGTGATGATTTAGGATGACAACGAGCGCGCGAAATTCTATAAACAGACCTTTGGGAGTCTAGATATCATGAAAAAACTACTAATGTAGTGTATATTTATATTTTCAAAATAAAATCTATCCCTGTATGGTGGCCGTTTTGCAATTTTCCTTCTTCTTATGGTATTTATATCTGCCCAAAGATGCGTTAAAATTTGTGTTGAAATGTGGAACTTTCGACGCTCATAACATTCAAATATTTTTTTTTATTACTTTTTTGTTTCCATACAGGGCTAGATAATGATGAGACAAATTGCTATATTTTTTTTATTTTGACCGTACATCGTCAAACAGTGGAGTAATCGCCAGACTACGTTTGTATGGAAAAATTATCGACTAGTGTAACCTTAATTAGATTTACAGGGTTAGACAGAAATACCAATAGTTCACTTTATTGGAAGTTGAGCAAACAAGCTTTTGAGTAAATAGCTCTCTCGATAGGACTGAGCCTTAAAAAATTGCCTAAAGATGGTATAGGGAAAATACGCAGCCAAGATTTAAATCATCACGTTGAATTTATTAACTATTCAGCGAATTAAATTGGGAAGGTTCGACTGTAAAGGTCCATTGCATTTGTGACTTCGATCTTCAGAACTTTTTGGGCAACGTTTACCCTTCATTGTGCTCATATCTACTATTTTTAACTCCCTCAACGCAAAAACGAGGGAGTTATGAGTTTGATAGCTTTGCATTTTATTTACTGTGTCTGAAACGATAGCATGCTGTCGTTGACTATAAACAACACAATTTTTTACAAGCATTTATTTAGTTGCACCTGTAACGGTGTATGTCTGTAGGTAATGAAAGATTACAAGGTAAATTTGACCCTCTTTCCGGATTCGAACAATCGAACAGATTGAGCTCAAAGCACATTCGTTTGTTTCTCGTGAGCCGTGACTAGGGAATCCAATCCCGCAAACGCGGGATCAAGCACCTTTTTTGCGGTATCAGAAATGCGGAATTACCCATGCGGGATCCCGCACTATTGCTGTTTGATTGGATAAAGTAATTGAAAGCTGCTTATACTTAAGTAAAGTTAATTCCGCCTACAAGATTTCTGGAAGCCGAGCGTGCTTTTTCCGCCGCTGGCTATTTATGCAACAAGATAAGATCAAATCTAAAAGATGAAACGTTAGATAGGTAGGTACTAATGGCTGGTTTCATATAATTAAAAAAAAGAGAACTCGATCCCGCAAATAATAATAAAAAAAATACTTGTCTTTATTTCATAAATTTAAAAATAGAACTACCTAATTAACACAAAAAAAATCTCAGTCCCGCAAATAATAGTAAATAAATTTACTTATCTTTTTTTTTTAAACAACTTAAAACACAAAAATATAAAAAAAAACCGGCCAAGTGTGAGTCGGACTCGCACACGAAGGGTTCCGTACCATTATCACAAAACACTGCATAAAAATCACGTTTGTTGTATGGGAGCCCCCCTTAATTTATTTTATTTTAATTTATAATTTTATGATGTAAATATACAACTAAACATTCTGTGAATATTTCAAGCGTCTATCTGTTGCCGTTATTAATATCGAGCAAAAAACGGCAAAAATATCACGTTTGTTGTATGGGAGCCGCCCTTAAATATTGACTTTATACTGTTTTTAGTATTTGTTGTTATAGCGGCAACAGAAATACATCATCTGTGAAAATTTCAACTGTCTAGCTATCACGGTTCATGAGATACAGCCTGGAGACAGACGGACAGACAGAAAGACAGACAGACAGACGGATCGCGAAGTCTTAGTAATAGGGTCCCGTTTTTACCCTTTGTGTACGGAACCCTAAAAACCTCAATCCCGGAAAAACCCCGGGATCCGCGGTATTGATGACTTCAGACCAGCAAAAAAAAAAAAAAAAATTTGGTTTGCGGAATCGCGATTTTGATGCGGGATTGGATTCCCTAGTAGTGACAATGCAATTTTTAATATAAAAATTTTGTTTTTATATCGGCATTTTAGTAGCCGTGTCTGAATCAGTAGCATTTTATCATATCCTCCTTTCAAGCAGACGTAGCGTTTGAAAGGTGCTTATGGTTCATATCAATTTCTCAAGAGGTTACTACTTCTAGATTCATCGTATGGCAGTGTTTATTAGTCACCTTAACACAAGACTCCGTGGCGCAACGGTAGCGCGTCTGACTCCAGATCAGAAGGTTGCGTGTTCAAATCACGTCGGGGTCAAAATGTATTTTTGTTGAATTTTGGAACTGTTTTTTTAAGCTCTTGAAATTGGCAACTATAACTGGTAAATTAAATAACCACACGACGCACTGACCACCAGGTATGTGTCTTCAACCTGGCTAAAAGAGCGCTCTTTTTTTGAGAATGCATTTTTTAAGTCCTCTCTAACGGGTCCCAAAACTAAATTTGCCGGCAGCTGATACGTATGAAGAGTGGCTTATAGTTTGGTCGAGTTTATCATCACATTTTAGGAGATTTTCGTGTTTATAATAGTTGTAGTGTTAGGTATATGATTGTGTTTATTACCCTCTGAACGAAATACTCCATATTTATTAAACCCATTAGCACAAGACTCCGTGGCGCAACGGTAGCGCGTCTGACTCCAGATCAGAAGGTTGCGTGTTCAAATCACGTCGGGGTCAAAATGCGTTTTTGGTGAATTTTGTTTTTTTTACCCGACTGCCGAAGGAGGGTAATGTGTTTATCAGTCTATGTATGTATATATGTACGTATGTATATATGTATGTATGTATGTTTGTTCCTATGTGGCGTTCTAGAGACCAAATGCGTTGGCTGATTTTGATGATTCATACGTCAATCGATTCGTCTTAACCCCGCGAGTGTCACTGGCTACATTAAAATTGAAAAATGGAAAAATGGCGGCTTTTAGGCGCCATATTGCGGGGGACATTTTTTTTTCTTCCAAACCCATCGTGTGGGGTATCAAAATAAAGAGTTTTAAGAGGTGATTTAAAAAATATATATAACACTTATATGTTTAAATGTACCTAAATCTTAAAAAAGATAGCTAAAAAGTTATAAATAAAAAAGTTAATTCAAAAAATCAAAAACCCGACTGCTTGAAAAGCGAACTAAAAAGTCTTAAACAAGGAGAAAAACATGCTGTGCAGTCGGAGGATACATATTCGCGAGCTGGCTGACCAAAACCAGATGTATCCTCCGACTGCACAGCATGTTTTTCTCCTTGTTTAAGACTTTTTAGTTCGCTTTTCAAGCAGTCGGGTTTTTTTAATTCTTGATATTAGAACTGTTAAGCCAAAATCACATTAACGCTTATCCCGATCTGGTCCACACTGCTCAACGGGTACCCTGTGCCTACAATATGTCAATCATAATGCACTTTTTGTGAAAAGCCACTTTCATAAATCCTCGCCAACGGGTCCCTGATTGATAGTTCTGTCAGCTGATACTCATAAGGCCTGTGAGGTTGAGTTTATCATCGTTTTCAGGGTCCCGTACCCGAAGCAGCAGGGAGCAGTGGTGGCCCAGTGGTATCGGCCGCGACTTACAAGTTGTTGGTCGTGGGTTCGAGCCCAGGCAGGCGCTTTACTTTGTGTAAATTATTTCATCACCACTGCTCTCAAAACGGTGAAGGAAAACATCGTGAGGAAACCGGCATGTCCTAGAACCAAAAATATTAAGACATGTGACATCCACCAACCCGCACTGGGCCCGTGTGGTGGATTACGGCCCATTCCCTCTCACAGAGAGGAGGCCTGTGTCCCAGCAGTGGGAACATTAATAGGCTGATGATGTGTGATGTGATGTGATGTGATGTACCCGAAGGGTCCAAAGGGCAAATATTGCTGTGCCGTGTCTGTCTATCGGTCCGTCTGGCTGTCTGTCCGTCTGTCCGTCGTCTGGCACACGGGTTTTACTACAGTCTGTAGTATTATATTATCTGTGCACAGTCATCGAAGTTTCACAGTATAAGCATCTTGTTGACCCAAAGCCATGCAAATTGTCATTTATTTATATTTTAAGGGGGGCGTGATAAAAAATATTGACCAACCCCATCGCATGGGGTATCGTTGCTTAGAGCTCGTTAAATAGATAAATACTGTATTGTTTGTTTTTAAAAACAAAAGAATGAGTAGCAAATAAAGTCAGCTCTTTTTACAAAATTTTGTTCAAAAGAATTTTTTAACTTCCCATTGACCTATGAACATGAAATTTGGTGATCATATTTATTATTACGTATATTTTACTAACAAATATCAATACATTGATAATCAGCATTTTGCGGTTTGTTACGGAACCCTAAATGTGCGAAGTCCGACATGCACTTGACCAGTTTTTTTTACACTAGCTTCCGCTCTTGGATCCGCCTGCGTGAAATTAGTACTTCTATCTTTGTAAATTATACTATAAAGTTTTATAAAAATCCGTTCAGCAGTTTTTGTATAAAAATGTAACAATAGAAATTTTATTTGTTTTAAATTTTTTTGATTTGTGACCCGCACACGAGACACGAAATAAGCAAAAACGCAAAAAAAAACAATAATAAAAAATAACAATAACCCCGTGCGAGGCCAAAAAGGCAAAAAGGAAAAGAAAATCGATCGATATTTAAAAGAAAATAACGCTGCGTTGATATTCTGATAAGGACCACCACTGCCATGTAAGTAATAAACATCCATATATACTCACAAAGTTTCAAATGTATAATACTTATTAATAATAATTACTTATATTTATTTGATGTATGCTGTGCAGTATTATCAGTGTTAAAGAAAACATTGTCAAGCTTATAATTGACCAAAAATAATTTACTTTCAATAATCTACAAAAAATATATAAATTAATTTATAAATATTTACAGCTGGCTCAAGTCAGTCGAGAAGAAAAAGGACAGACCGTCGCCTCGTAAGGTAAATAACCAGACTAAATTCCACTTTTTTTTACTAAATGCAAAAAGTGCATTTTGACCCCGACGTGATTTGAACACGCAACCTTCTGATCTGGAGTCAGACGCGCTACCGTTGCGCCACGGAGTCGTATGAGTTGACAGCTAATTTTAAGAGATAGCTAAAACGATTAACTACTTATTGGGTTTTTATCTGATAGTAAATAATTCATAGCAATTGAATGAAGTGATTCATTATATAATTATCTACAAGTGTACTCAAACAATAAATAGGTACTAAATTTTATCATTGTGTTTAGAATTGCACTATTAGGCCCAATTTTTTGACCAGTAGTTAACATAACTAAAGGTTTTAAAATTTGATAAAATGAATTATACGAATATCATCAAATGTTTGCCTTACAAATGATCAAATAGGTAGGAGAGTTATTCTTTAATAATTTGTTAGACAACCAGCTAAAAAAACCCGGCTATCAAACTTACGCTTATTTTGAATTTGTGCCAAAATAGTAACAAAAACAGTTACATACCTATATATATTTGGAATGGTCTATTTAGTAGCTTTCATTTGATACCTATATTTTTAAGAAAACAAAAAAAAAAAATGTATCGCCCCGTTTTTTTGGGGGCGGGATATTCAAAAATTATATAGCCAATGTCACTACCACAATTGAGACAAATCCAACGACACCTCATATGTCATAATCCGTCAAGCCGTTTGGGCTGTAGAGCTTGCTATAGAAATGGACATACGCTCGAAAAACATTACCTTGTCGCAGTCGGCTAAAAATAAACACGCTTTACCGAAATTTAAAGCCATTGGTAAGCATATTTAGCTATTGGTTGAGTTAACTACGGATCAAAAAACTGAGCTTTAGAAACAAAGTAGGTGTAATTAAGTGTTTTTATTCATAATTTGTCATTTACTGTCAATAATGTGAGCATATAATATGCTGGCAGTATTTTATTTGCTCACATTTTGGTAAGTACTTACTTAATTGGGAGATTTTTTTTATTTAAGTATCACCCACAAGGTATATTTATATACTGGCTAGGACCGTAGTAGTTTTTTTAGGGTTCCGTACTTAAAGGGTAAAAACGGGACCCTATTACTAAGACTCCGCGGTCCTTCTGCCTGTATATCTGTATGTCTGTCACCAGGCTGTATCTCATGAACCGTAATAGCTAGACAGTTGAAATGTTCACAGATGATGTATTTATAATGCTGCTATAACAACAAATAGGTACTAAAAACAGTATAAAATACCATAGCACGGTGGTAGGGTACTTTGTAGTACCCGCCTGGCTGGCAACCACCCTCAAGTTGAAAATCTGTCGCCAAGCACCTTCCGGTGTGTTCCGACAGCAGCACTTGAGAGCCAGTTCCCTTCTAGGCTTTGTGTGCTTACCACCATCGGCCACATCATCACTGACCACGGTGAGATTGTGGTCAAACACAGGCCTATACATAGAAAAAAAAAAAAAAAAAAAAATTTTTGTGGGGTTCCCATACAACAAACGTGATATTTTTGCCGTTTTTTGCGATAATGGTACGGAACCCTTCGTGCGCGAGTCCGACTCGCATTTGGCCGGTTTTTTTTTTCATTGTATGGTAGAAGCACAGGACCGGTCGATGTGGTGATGTTGGGGGAAGTCTCCAGTTGTGAACGTCTTCCGACTGATTATGTTGATGATGCTGGTACATATTTAACTAACCTTTTTAGGGTTCCGTACCCAAAGGGTAAAAACGGGACCCTATTACTAAGACTTCGCGGTCCGTCTGTCTGTCTGTCTGTCACCAGGCAGTATCTTATGAACCGTGATAGCTAGACAGTTGAAATTTACAAATGGTGTATTTCTGCCGCTATTACAACAAATACAAAAAAATAACTTTTTGACAAAAAAACAAACCGACTTCCAAAAAAACACTGCAAAACGAAAAATAACTTTGTTTTCCGAAGTCGGTGTCGAACCACGGAAAACAATAGGTACCAAAGACACCGACTTCGGAAAACAAAGTTATTTTTCGTTTTGCAGTGTTTTTTTGGAAGTCGGTTTGTTTTTTTGTCAAAAAGTTTTTTTGTTAAAACGTTTTTTATTTATCTCTTTTTAGTTTTGATAGGTACTTCCAATTGCCATAAAATTCATATATAGCCAAAGTACATCTCATGACGATTCCAATAAGCCCATACACGACTAGGATACATTGTTTTATTTCGGAGTACCAGTGCCTACCTGCCGGCTTCATCATCAGATCAGTTCGATGGTACCATTTTCATCAGCACTATGTATTTATAGGTATTTGCTTCATCATAATCGTTAAACTATTCGAGATATCTTATAACCCATGACATACTTAGCATTAAGGAATTCTATTGGCCATCGGTGGTCTTCTTCACCAGTTCCACTTCACCAAATGTTACTTTCTGAGTGCAGATGATTGGATTGTTGATAAAAATACCAAAATCGCTATATGTATGCCTATAATATTTGAGGAGTTCCCTCGATTTCTCCAAGATCCCATCATCAGATCCTGACCTGATGACTATGGGACCAACTGGAAAGTATACCCTTTCAAACAAAAGAAGAATTTACCAAATCGGTCCAGGCGTCTTACAGTAATCGGGGAACATACATAAAAAAAAAAAAAGATTCCGACGAATTGTGAACCTCCTCCTTTTTTTGAAGTCGGTTAAAAATCAGAATAAAATAAATATTTAAGTGGGGCTCCTATACAACAAACGTGATTTTTTTGCCGTTTTTTTGCGGTAATGGTACGGAACACTTCGTGCGCGAGTCCGATTCGCACTTGACCGATTTTTAGGTATTTGAATTCGGTATGTATAATGCCCGGGCATTATGAATCTTGTCAAGTCAAAACGGGCAATGTAATTAATACTGATTTAAACTATATGTATAGTGCCCGGGCATTATGAATAATGCCGTATTAATCACATACATACATAAACTCACGTCTTTTTCCCATGGGGGTAGGCAGAAACTACAGAACGCCATCTGCTACGATCCTTACATACTTCTTTTGCTTCACTCACATTCATACATCTAGTCATACACACACGCCGGTTATGAGTACTGCGCACCTGGCCTTTCTGAAGAACATCACCTATAAGGTCTATGTATTAATCACTTGGACCATAAATCTATTAATACCACTGAAAGACCACGTCATCTATGCGACACCATCTATTGAAGATGAGGAAGGGCTTGTTGATGAAAACACGTTTTATATTGATCACAGAAAGTTTAATCACGTTTCTTTTTTGCACGACTGACAGAACACTTTTTCTTTGTAAAAACAAAAAAAAAATAAAATAAAAAAACCGGCCAAGTGCGAGTCGGACTCGCGCACGAAGGGTTCCGTACCATTATTGCAAAAAACGGCAAAAAAAACACGTTTGTTGTATGGGAGACCCACTTAAATATTTATTTTATTTTGTTTTTAGTATTTGTTGGTATAGCGGCAACAGAAATACATCATCTGTGAAAATTTCAACTGCCTAGCTATCACGGTTCATGAGATACAGCCTGGTGACAGACAGACAGACAGACAGACGAATCGCGGAGTCTTAGAAATAGGGTCCCGTTTTTACCCTTTGGGTACGAAACCCTAAAAAAGTTAGTTGCTGGTCGCCAACACCATCCATTCCAAACGTTGACCTCTAAACAAAAGAACTCCGTCTAGAGGTTTTGATGTCCTTCCGATAGCACAAAACAAACAAACAAAAGCTATCTACTACCTATTAAGGGAAGGTTCTAAAACAAACAGTCGAACAAAATACGGTCATTAAGCTCCATTACGTTTGTCTCCATTAACTTATTTAATCTATACCTTAATAGACACGCGATTGCAAGCATTGTTTTCTGTTCTGTTAGTTTTATGGACTTAATTACTATGGGTGGTAGGTAGGTAACCAGCTTTAGGTATCTAAAATAGATTAACTCTACAAAACGCTTTCTTATTTGGAAATGATACTAGCGCCAACAGAAAGAAGTTTTGAAGGATACTTTATCGATACTAATATTATAAAAAGACAAAATAAATTTGTTTGTTTCTTTTAGGGATGTTACGGAAATAACAGAAGTCTGAATCGGAGGTTTTAAATTTAGTTTATCGGAATCGGAACCACTTTACCTCCTTCCTGTCCATTTCTCAACGGGTCATAGATTAATCCAGCACGACTAAAAAGTTGTTCTCTTGCTACTGAGCTTGATAGACACGACAAATATTGACGGACAATTGAGTTCAGGGGTTTGAATGTAGTATTTACTTTCTTACAATATGATACAAATAATGTTATATGTGCAGAACGTTCATATTACCAACAAAACTATATGTATCCTCCGACTGCACAGCATGATTTTCTTCTTGTTTACATCTTTTTAGTTCGCTGTTTTTTGATTTCATTAGCTTTTTTTTATTTACAACTTTTATTTATATTTTTTAACGAATTACTCTTAAACATATAAGTCATACATGTTTGTAATCAAGTCTAAAAACTATACTCCACACGATGGAAATGGAAGGAAAAAAAATTGAGACCCTCACAATATGGCACTCAAAATCCGTTGTGCTTGTTATTTTTTAACGTCACCTATCTAAGCACATTTGGGCGGTCAAGACGTATCTAAAGATGTCTTAATTATGTAAATCCGTCAAGGGGTTTGCAGGATATGAGGTAATAAAGAATATTACAAACAAACTTACAAGATACGTGCGAAAAACATAACCCTTTCCTTGCAGTCGGGTAATTAACAATAGAGGGGAAAGACAAATGCTCTAGAGATGTGGAGCTGAAGAAGGATGCTCGGAATATCATGGTCGGCATTCCGCACTAACGTGTCCATACTCCAGGAACTCGGCATCACGCAGCGTTTGTCGAACGTAGTATAATCGCGCATTCTGCAATATTTTGGACACGTCTCTAGGCGGGATGGCGACTCCAAAGAGCAGCTGGTCGTACAGTGAAAAGTGGAGGGAACCAGATCGCGCGGCAGTTCACCTATGTGCTGGAATGACCTAGTGAAATCCGCAGTAGGAGGCCGCATGTCTGACTGCGTCAAACAATCCACCAACAGGGAGAAATGGCGGGAGACCGTGCGTAGTGTGTCCCTGTGTCCGCATCTACCACCGACGTGGGCGCCTCGACGTAACCAAGACCGCTCTGCCAAGAGCGAAACGACAGAGAAGAGAAGAAGAATTAACAATAAATATGTATTGATTTTTAAAACCATTTACTTAATTTTTATCAACTCAATATTATTTATATTAAAAATACCTACAATATATCCTTATTAATTAAACTATAATATACATCCGTATTAATAAAATTGGTCATAGAATCATTGCATTAGTATTAATTACAGGGCGTATCTACATATTTTACAAAAAAATGGTCTTTTGGTTAAATCCGTATGAGATTTGGAGTTACGCCTTTTTTTGCGAAAAGCGTCGAAGTAAGACATTTGTCCAAGACTGCCGCCACCACTGCGCATCGACCTCCGATTTAAAAGTTTTGGAATCGGAATCGGAAGAAGTGGAACTTCCTGGTGGAGTCAGTATTTCCTCAAGTCTTCAAGTCAAGAGTGAATAGGTTTCTTCTAGGCAAGCGTGCTTCATCTTCGACCACATCATTGCTTACCATCAGGTGAGATAGTGGTCAAGCACAAGCCTACCAATAATAATAAAAAAAAATAATAAAAAAATCGAACTTTCGTAACATCCTTAGTTTATTTATATTTATTTTTTTCTTTTAAATTTGCACAAGGGTTTTTTTTTATATAAACATTGCCCCACTCTAGGAATTTCTCATGTATCGTGGGTGCGTTTACAGACATAAACTCACATACACAAACGGGAACGGATTATTCGGTTTAGGACAGATTCAACTATGTGTAGGCCATACTAATTCTTTACCGTTCAGGAATCGAACCCGCGACTTGCAGCACAGCAGCCAATCGCTCATCCACTACGCCTACCGTGTCGCCAGGGTATGTTTTGTGCAAAATTGTAATCGCCGATAGTGCTTTTTTATTTCGGTATTAAATATATTTTTTCAGACCTAGCTCATGCAGCATGCTTACCTGTTTCTATTGGTCGATTAGGAATGATCTTGCTAAATAGCATTGATACCCAGAAGGTTGACCAATGACCTCATGAAGGCCGCGACAGTCCACTCGATATGAAAAGCGTAGCTCGCTTGGGGGACCTGTGGTGTACCACAGTGTACGTCTTCTGGCTGAAATAATGATGATCCTTTGTACGTGTGGTTTGGCTCTCTGCTTCTCGGCTAGCGAATTTGCCTGCCCAGTGTGGCATCGATTCGCTCATGCCCCAAAAGTAGAAGTAGCCCCAAATGACACATGCAGAATAATCACTGGGTGTCTTAAACCTACTCTACTTGCTGCATTATACCCGATGGCAGGAATAGCCCCTCCGGAGGTCCATAGGGAAGCTGCCTGTTCCTCCGGAAGGCACAATCAGGAGACTGATAACCGACACCTACTGTACAACACGGAGCAATCAAGGGGGCGACTAAAGAGTCGGAACAGCTTCTTTAAGTCAGCTTAAACAACTTATGACAATAGCCCTGGCGAAGCATGCAGGAAACTATGGCTCCTTAAATACCCCCTCCAACTGACTATATCGCTCCTACAGAAAAGCTCCAAGCTGGGCATAAACTGCCATGGCCAACCTAGTGGGCCGTTGTAGGTACAACCTGGTCAGATGGGGGTACTCCCATCAGCCACAATGAAACTGTGGAACGAAGCCCCATCTGTAATCCTGCTCTCTGTGCACAAACACCTGCACTATGAAGGACCTGTGCGAGGCCAGCGCTAGGGCTGTCGACGTGGCTGAGTTCTGGTCGAAGCACAACATCTAAATTAAAAACTGAAAATGAAATCATCGCGACAATGAAGAAGAAGAATGATGATGATTGTTCATTCTAACGCTTACCTCTTGCTCCGCTTATCCCTGGAGAAAAGGCAGCATTATAACCAACTTTAACTTAATAATCAGATTGCTCACTAAATTAACATTATAACTTACCTAATTCCGTCAATTTACCCAACTTCCACTACTGATGTCTGAATGTTATGTTGCCAAACTATCTACGAAATTACGTAACAGTACCTATGTACTTATATAGTGCCAGAGGTTACCGCAGTTATGTTAATTATATAATATTTGGAACTAAATTAACTGAAGCAAATGCGTGGTAGCTAATTAGACATCTCGCAGCGTGTATTACTGACTTTAATTGCGTTATTACTTACATTTTGCTGATCCAAAACCAAGTCTATTGCTCTGAATATAAGGTTTATTTTTAATTTTTGTGTCGATCAGGTTGGTAACGTTATTTAAATTGGTGCACTTGTTTCATGTGACTGTTTGTGATGTTATTGAATAATATTTTAACTAGTGAATTTTATGTTGGATTTGCAACGAGGCTTTGATGAAGAGCAGTTATTAACACATGCTGAAATAACGAGTTTATTTTCGTTGCATGTAGCTAGGAAATTGGATAAAACCACAGATATAAATCTAACTAGATGACGCGATTGTATGTACTTCGCGTGCCAAAAAACGGGGTAAAATTACGATCAATGATCGTACTTTGAGCTTTTCATTTAGCATTATCGGTGTTAGGTGCGGGTAAGACCTCACTAATTAAAGTAGAACGAGCTCAACGTGCTCTACTAAAAGTTGAATTAACTTTATAATGAGGTAGCAGTTAGGGTTAGACAGCTTTACATACTTACTGTCATCCTCAGATTTCATAAAACTGCCTTGAACACTTGTGTCATTTCAAGTCGAAGGGTAGATTAGAACAAAATCCAATGCCGCAAAAATATTGGCAGGTCTTACGGCTTTATGGGACCACACATATACACGAAAGTCAATAATCTTTACAAAATACTAAAACAAACACAAAAAAAAAGCAGAGTGACGGTAACAAACTGGCTTCTTACATTGGACTACGATATGACGGAATGTCTCTTGGCTTAGTAAAAACTCACAGTACACACATTGACAATTCACAAATATACACGTGCACTCACTAACATACTTATAATATACAGACACTTTTTTATAACACCAACACAACTGACACAAATCACAGCACCATATATACACTCTTCTTTACCTATTTTTAAGATTTTAAAGTGTGTCTTTTATAAAAATTGTTAACGGTACGAAGGAGCCTGGATCTCACGACACAGGGAATCCTAGTGTGAGGTCTAGGAATTCAATCCACATGAATGTAACCTTATGAAATCAATTTATTCTATTCTATTATCGCCACCGGAAAACCACCGAAATCTAGAAAAATGCCAAATTATGCCATATCGAGCTGTAAAAAAACTGTATAGATATAATTGGCAGAGGCATTGGCAATGTTTTCTTTCATTGGTAAGTAAATTTGTTTTTAAATTGTGTGTGAAAAAGTGGCAGTGATTGCGTTATCTAGTTAGATTTATGTCTATTGATAAAATGCTGTGGGAAAGCAAGAAATTGTTGCTTTAATTTTAGTTGATAAAATTAAATTGTATGTAGAAACAAGCAAGTTTTGCAAACTTATTCTGTTTTTAACTAAACTTATTCACTGCTCCTTTTTATAACATACTGTATTGTTGTAAGCGCCTATATTCCTTGAAGCGCTAGTCACGACATTCTATAAAGAGTGCACTGTATAATATTTGCTATAGATGATGGGGATAGAATTTGTTTTGAGTCTAGGTAACTTAGGATAAGATGAAAGCATTTATAGCATTGGAGTTTCCTATAATGGTAAATATAATAAAGTTGAAATAAATAAATAGTACGCCCACATTTCGTCAAATAAGCCAGGCACAAATCTGGACAGCCTTATAGCCAGGATGCTACTGAAAAACAAAAGATTTAAAAAAAAGAGGTGTGGCACACGGGGACTGCCGCGGTAAAGCTATTGCATAGCATTTTTTATCAACTTACGCAATTATAATTATTTATTTATTTTTTATTTATTCTAAATCTCATTTAAAAAATGTTCATCCATCAGTAGTAAAAACTTCTTTTGCCACGCGAAATTCAACCTCCAAATTACAAAAACACAAATATCTCGGAAACGGAGCGAGATAGCCCGATTTTGAGGCCGACCGACCTATCATTACTTGTCTGTCTATTGTTTGAAACTGTCAGATACCTACAGGATAATGTATCCAACCTGTTTAGTTTAACAATGAACTAGTATATGTGCCGAGCCCTCAGGACACCTCCCTATCCCCATTTAATTTTAATTCGAGCATAATTATACATTATCATACAGTCAGCAAGAATAAAAACTTCTTCGTCAAGCGGAACCGAACCTCCGAACTGGAAAACGCGGCACCAAATTCTGAGTGACCCTTATTACCACTGGCATAAGGCCACTTTTAATGACGATGCAAAAGTGACCCGTATTCTTAGAGGCATAAGGTCGTTTTCTTTGAATACCAATATTATTAAACGCCAGATGTACAAAATCCTCCATCACAGGACGACCCGAGCCGACACTTATGAAACTTCTATAAAATCGCGCAACAAACCTCTCCTGCCCCTCCCCCCTCACCCTTCGCCCGCTCACACACTCGGAATCCATCGTCCGATTGCGGAGCAGCTCGGGGTGTCAGGTTTATTTTCGTTACGGAATTTCTTGATTCGGTCGCCGCGCTCAAAGCCCGCTATAAAAGCTATGCTATGCTTAAAAAAAAACTTGGACAGATCCGAGAATCGAACCCACGACCACATGCTCGCCAGTAGCATTTAGCACCCGACACCATGAGCGTTCAAAACTCTTGAAGTGCTCCCTCACTTGGAGCATTTATCTGTAATGTAACATAACAGAGTCGAGCATTATATCAATGAGAGGGAGATCCGAGCATTACAGTGCGCAACTTAATGATATTGATACAACTTGTAACATCAAATCACTCAGCACAACGACCGCTTCGTCTGACATTGTGGCCATTTGTGGCATCAACTAAATGTTCAAAATCGAATCTAATGTTACATTACAGGTGAATGCTGATCAGTCAGGGAGGCAGTATTGTATGTAATGTAATGCTCAAAATTTTATCTGAAATGTTACATTAAAGGCGAACACTCCAGGTGATCGGGAGCACCTTTTATATACTGTATGTTAACGAAAGTCGCAAAAAAATTCAAGCTGAATTCTATTCGGCTGTTTCCAGGGAAACATGCAATACCCACAATAAACACAATATTTAACCAGACAACCTTCAGCACAACTCTCCAAGCCAAACCATCTTACCAACGCTTAAGTAAATCTTCCCCTACCTTAACTTAACCTCCGAACATTTCATCAGACGAACTCTTGAAGCCGAGCAATGTAGACACTACTTCAGGCAAATGAAGAGGCGGATCACGCATCGATACATATCCGAGAAGCGTCGAGTATCGACCCGAATCGAATATTAGTGATAACAGCACTCGAGTTGAGTGGTGAGCGTGAATCGCTCGTGGTGTAGTCAGATGGTTAAGTAAGGCTAGACTAGAGTGTGTATAATAAATTACTTTCTGCTGCTGTGTGTTTCTAATGCACCTTCTTTTCTCTGAGGCTCCCAAGCCATGAGTAAAGAAAAACACCAGAAGGAAACCCGTGTAGAAAATCTGATTAAAAAAACCGGCCAAGTGCGAGTCGGACTCGCACACGAAGGGTTCCGTACCATTATCGCAAAACACTGCGTAAAAATCACGTTTGTTGTATGGGAGCCCCCCTTAATTTATTTTATTTTAATTTATTAATTATTATTTTTTGAAGTAAATATTACACTAAACATTCTGTGAATATTTCAGGCGTCTAACTGTTGCCGTTATTAATATCGAGCAAAAAACGGCAAAAATATCACGTTTGTTATATGGGAGCCCCCCTTTAATATTTACTTTATACTGTTTTTAGTATTTGTTGTTATAGCGGCAACAGAAATACATCATCTGTGAAAATTTTAACTGTCTAGCTATCACGCTTCATGATATACAGCCTGGAGACAGACGGACAGACAGACAGACAGACAGACAGACGGATCGCGAAGTCTTAGTAATAGGGTCCCGTTTTTACCCTTTGGGTACGGAACCCTAAAAACATCACATCACACTAATATTATTTATTATTATTAATTTTCAGCCTATTCTGTCCCACTGCAGGGCAAAAACTAAAATTAATTAGAAACAATCATCATCTTCCTGCCCTTATCCCATGTTACTTGGGGTCGGCGCAACACGTAGAAATAATTAATTAATTAATAATAATTGAATTTCCTAAGTAAAAAGACATATTCGATGTTTGGCTCTCGCCAAGATATTTATATTCTGTGCCACTATGTTTTCCTTTTTTAGGTTTCCGTACCAAAAGGGTAAAAACGGAACCCTATTACTAAGACTTCGCGGTCCGTCTGTCTGTCTGTCACCAGGCTGTATATCATGAACCGTGATAGCTAGACAGTTGAAATTTTCATAGATGATGTATTTCTATTGCCACTATAACAACAAATACTAAAAACAGAATAAAATAAATATTAAAGTGGGATCCCATACAACAAACGTGATTTTTTTGCCGTTTGTTGCGATAATGGTACGGAACCCTTCGTGCGCGAGTCATACTCGCACTTGGCCTTTTTTTCATTTATAGTTGACAAAATTTGTACACCAGGCCTTTGTTGACAGCGCAACTTTGAGCATCTTTTGAGGGTTCTATTGCTTCAAAATATAATGTATCATCAAAAAAGAAAACATAGGGCAACAGTTTATATCTTTCTTATTCAATTTATGCAATATCTTTTAAATTGGTCCAATATTGGAGGAGGAGATAGGTGAGAGCCAAACCTCGAATATGTCTTTTTACCCGACTGCCGATGGAGGGTAATGTGTTTATCAGTCTATGTATGTATGTATGTATGTTTGTTCCTATGTGGCGTTCTAGAGACCAAAGGCGTTGGCCGATTTTGATGGTTCTTACGTCAATCGATTCGTCTTAACCCTGCGAGTGTCACTGGTTACATTAAAATTGGAAAAAAGAAAAATGGCGGATTTTGGGCGCCATATTGTGGGGTACCAAATATTTTTTTTCTTCCAAACCTATCGAGTGGGGTATCAAAATAAAGGGCTTTAAGAGTTGATTTCAAAAATATATAACACTTATATGTTAAAATGTACCTAATTCTAAAAAAAGTTAACTAAAAAGTTATAAATAAAAAAAGTTAATTCAAAAATTCAAAAAACCCGACTGCTTAAAAAGCGAACTAAAAAGATGTAAACAAGAAGAAAATCATGCTGTCAGTCGGAGGATACATCTGGTTTTGGTCAGCCAGTTCGCGAACATGTATCCTCCTTGTTTACATCTTTTTAGTTCGCTTTTTAAGCAGTCGGGTTTTTTGAATTTTTGAATTAACTTTTTACTTAGGATATTCAGTCGGATGACTGCGACCGCAATTCCTCTTAATATCCTTTATATCACTTTATGTGACAGTCTGGATGTTTTGGTGCTTGTTAATCCATCACGGGTATATCGTGACCTGAATTAGGACCATTTTTTTTTTTATTTTTTTTTGGGGTGGGAAATCATCCAATGACTTCTCCCGCTCTGGGTGAAGCGGGAGGGCGTGTCAGACTTTTACTGACTAAAACCCACCCGTGTTCCTTCAGTTGCTTTTGCCAGGGCCACGGTAACTCTCTTTCAAATTTATCCGCGACCCAGACAGGCATCGGCCCTATCGGACCCCGTCACTGTGCTGACATCTCTTTGAGGCGCGCGTGGAACACTACGCGCCGTAAACTCGGGCTTGGTCCTTATCGGACGGCGAGCTACCCATTACTTTCCGTCCGCAAGCCCGCGCCTACGGTGGCCGGGAATCGGCTTGCGACTCCCGACGCCCGGGTCGTCTCCTGCGGTGGTTAGGGGCATGAGGGCGCCTCCTTTGCGTCTCCCTCACGCGTTCCGCCTCCTCCTTTGCGAGCATAACTGCTTCGCAGAAGGAGGAGACAGCTTCCCATGCCCTCTCGCTCCGTACCATGGCCTGCACCAGGGCGGGACGCGAGAGGTCGCCACCGCCGATCGCCTCCATGAGGACACGGCGGTGCTCCGCCCAAGCGGGGCAGATCTCCACCGTATGCTCCACCGTGTCCTCCAGGCGGTCCACACAATGGTGACACCCGGGCGTTTCCTCCCGCCTTATCCGGAACAGGAACCTCCCGAAACAGCCATGTCCGGTGAGGACCTGCGTCAGGCGGAAGGTGAGGACGCCGTGACGCCTCTTAAGCCACTCCTCAAAGAGGGGCCTTACCGCCGCAATTGTGGCGTGCCCAGCGCTGGGTTGCGACAATCGCCCTCTCCATGTCGCCATGAGATCTTGTCGGAGCTCTGTCCGCCGAGCCGCGATTTGTCGCGGCATCGGGGTTTCGCCCCGGCATTTTGCCTCCTCGCGCCACTCCCATATTTGCGCGAGGACTTTTGCTTCCAGATCCCATGGCGGCAATCCGGCAAGGAGGCTCGCCGCCTCACCGGAGACCGTGCGGTATCCCCGGACTAGCCGGATGGCCATGACCCTTTGGGACGCGTTCAACCGGCGGGCTGGTCGCCGCCTCAGGGAACACGCCCATACCGGTGCCCCGTAAAGGGCCATGGACCGCAAGACCCCCGCGTAGAGCCTCCGGCAGGAGGCGTTTGGACCCCCTAGATTGGGTAGCAGCCGCTTGAGGGCAGCCCCTGCCCGCTCCAGTCTAGGAGCCAAACGTCGGAAATGCTCCACGAAATTCCACCGGCTGTCGAGGACGAGTCCCAGGTACTTCATCGTCGACCCGACGCCGATGTGAACCCCTCCTACCGTTATTTGGGATCCCGGCGGTGGCGCGTTCCGAGGACCGTGAAAACACATGGCCTCGGACTTGTGCAGGGCCACCTCGAGTCCCAATTGCCGGATCCTCTCGACGATTGTCGCAACCCCGCGTGTCGCTATTTCAGCCGCCGCCTGGTGCGACCTCCCTTGTGCCAGGACCAGCGTGTCGTCAGCGTAACAAACCACGCTGACGCCACTAGGGAGATCAGCGCGCAGCACCCAGTCGTACCCGATGTCCCACAGATGCGGCCCCACGACCGATCCCTGTGGGACACCGCACGACATCTCTCGCCGGTTCCACTCTCCCTGGTGACCGGGGTAGATGACGGCCCTGTCCGTCATATAGGCCTCGACCACGCGACAGAGGTAGGGCGGCATCCGGTGATACTGGAGTGCCTCCCTGATGCAGCTCCATGGCATGGTGTTGAAGGCATTGGCGATGTCTAGAGACACCGCCAAGACGACTCCACCCCGGGCCACTGCATCCCCCGTCGTGAGAGCTCTCACGCGCATGATGGCGTCCACCGTAGAGCGACCTCTGCGGAAACCAAACTGGCTCTCCGCCAGATCCGGCCCCACCCGCACCAGCTGCTCGACGAGGCGGTCTGCAATGACTCTTTCAAAGAGCTTGCCCACCTCATCGAGCAGCACGATGGGCCGGTAAGCGGACGGAGAGTCCGCAGGGCGCCCCGGCTTCTTAATGAGGACCAGTTTCCCCGTCTTCCAACGAAGTGGGTACTGGCCCCTCTCCAAGCATGCGCTAAAGAGCCCCCTTAGTCGAGGCCCGAGAGCCTCCAAAGCCAGGACCCAGGCTTTTCCAGGTAAGCCGTCGGGTCCTGGGGCGGTATTTTTGGCATTCAGCCTGCGTACCGCCACTCTCAGCTCTACCTCAGTCACCTCCGAAGCTTCGTCGTCGCCGGCGGTGTGGTCCGCATTGGGCACCGCAGGAGGCGGAGCCATGGGCGGGGGAGTATGTTCCCCTCGCAAAGGGAAAAGAGCGCTCACCACGTCCTCTACGAGCTGCGGCCGGAGACTCTGCGTCAGCGGGGGAGCCCATGGGCGGAGTTTATCCCGCACCATTTTGTAGGGGCGTCCCCACGGGTCCCTATTCAAGGTCCCCAGCGACTCTTCGCGGGCCAATCCGTTGGCCCGCTTGATCTCCACTCGGAGGGCGGTCCTCGCCGCTCTGTACCTCTCGCATAGCTCCGCCTCAATGGCTTCCGTATCCGGGGGGCGGTTACGGAGCCTGCGGTGCCTGGTATACCGGCGTCGCGCAGCAACGCACGCCTGGCGCAGAGCCGTAAGTTCCGGCGACCACCAGTACACCTGGCGCCGGGCGTGTCCTGGCTGGACTCGGGGCATTGCCATGTCACATATCTCGGACATGGCGTCCCGGAACCACTCCGCCTCGTCGTTGATATCAGCAGGCCTGTCCGGTGATGGCACCCAGGCCTGCACGATCGAGGCTTCCAGGAGTAGCTCCCGGTCCAGCTGCTTCAGCGCCCACCGCGGACCACTCGGGGTCTGTCGGACCGGCACGCTCGAGGTCTGGGCGGAGACATCGAACCGGATATACCGGTGGTCGGAATAGGTCTCCACCTCCTCCATGACGCGCCAGTCGATGACACGTGGTGACAGAGCGGTGCTGGCGAACGAAATGTCCACCACCGATTCGCCCTGCATCCGTACACACGTGGGGACAGAACCCCGGTTTAGGACGACCAGGCCTGTCTCCAGAGCCCAGTCCTCCACCATCCTGCCCCGTGTGCGTATACCGGGAACCCCAAGCCAAATTCTTGGCATTGAAGTCCCCGAGGACGAGCACAGGGAGGGAGCGGTACCCGACGACGACGGTTTTCAACTCCACAAGGGAGTTGTGGAACTCGGCGAGAGTTCGGTTCGGGGAGAAGTATACCCCCACAACGGCAATCTCCCCGAACCGTGCTGCCACGCAACCCTGTCCCCTCTTGACACTCTCGAGGGACGGGGTGCCAGCGGTGGCCGACGAAATTAGGGTCACTGAGCCGCTCAGGTCCTCCACCCAGTCATCCCTGGGCGGGACAAAGTACGGCTCAGCGACCACGGCGATGTTAATCGACCACTGCGCCAAGCTCTGGAGCAATAGATCCTGAGCAGCGGCACAGTGGTTGATGTTCGCCTGGAGGAGGCGTAATGGGGCCATTATTGGCACTCCATTTCAGTCCCCTCCCCATCCCCTAGTGAGGGTCCCGCCGCGGTGGTTTCGGCGGCGACGACGGCTGTGGGGGCAGCAGCAGCGGCGGAAGTGGCTGTGGCTGCGGCTATGACGGCGGTGGTGGGGGGCTTGCCCCTGCCCCTGGCCTTGGCAGGTGGAGCGCAGGTCTTGCTCCCAGCCCGGTGATCGGCCGGCTTGCCAACTGCCGCACATACGACGCAGTGCGGTGTGGCATTGCACGAGCCAGCCTTGTGACCGGGCTGACCACACCGGAAGCAGTGGTCACTGCGGTCCACCTCCGAGGTGC
The DNA here is from genome assembly GCA_945859665.1 of Anorthoa munda. NCBI lineage: Eukaryota > Metazoa > Arthropoda > Insecta > Lepidoptera > Noctuidae > Anorthoa > Anorthoa munda. Next base: position 7,267,953 of record OX243900.1, on the reverse strand, counting down.
ATTTAGCTCCCACATGGTTGCCCACGTGGCAGCGGAAGCACCTCAGAGGTCTGGGTTTCAGCAGTTTCACCTGCGCGGAAACCCAGCCCACCAAGAGCCTTTGGCCCTCTCCGGCTATTTTTTGGGCCGCCGGGACGGGGCAGCTGACTGTAACGGCTCGCATCCCCGTAACATCAGGACGTATAGTGCCTGACCTCACCTGCTCTTCAGAGCACCCCCCGGTCCTAGCGACGGCGGCCACCACCTCTGCCTCCGTCACAGAGTCGTCCAGTCCCAGAATGCGCATATCAGCGCACTTGGTGGGCCTGGACACTCGGGCCTCGTCCACATTTAGGAACGCCCTGAGCCTTGCGGCTAGGGCGTCAGCAGTCGGGCCGCTGGCGGCACCGGGGACCTCCAGCATCCGGGCCCCAGTTGCGGTGACCCTCACCCGGATGCCCTCGGTGACGCCGAGCTCCTCCAGGTTCACCACCGCCCTCGCTTTGGCGAGCACGTCGCGGTAGGACACGCCCTTTTTTTCCGCTTCCGGCTGTAGCGTAATCACTACAGCTGCGGACTTCGGGGCGCGTAGCCTAGCCGCGACGCTTCGCTCCTTGCGCCGCTTCCGTCTCTCTTTTCTTTTAGCCGCCCTTGCTGCCTTGCCCACCTTCCTCTTCTCCCCGGCCACTTGCCATTCGGCGTCTGCCGCAGTAGAGTCAGAAGGCGTAAGAGATAGGGGCGGCCGACTCGCTGCCTCGACTGGGGCCCTCGCCGCCTGTCCAGCCGCTCCACCTTTTTTGCCTGGATTTCTCGAACTCGCCGGGGCTGACCTCGTGGGTTCCAGCGTGGCTCTATGACTGGGCTGTCTCGTCGAGCCCGTGGCTGCTGCGGCGGCGGCAAATGAGGCCGTCTTCCGCTGGCCCAAGGCCGCCTGGCTCGCTTTTAGTGGGGGGCGCAGGACGATGGCCTCCAGTGCAGAAAACCTGCTCTGAAAGGCAGCCAGCTCCTGCCGCACCAGGTTCAGTACCCGGTTCTCCGCAGGCTCGGGCTGGCGTAGCCCATGCTGCGCCACCTCCTGCGGCATCTCTCGGGGGCCGACCCCTCGAAGCCCGGCCAGGTCCGCTCGGAGCTTCTCGTTTTCCTTTTGGAGAAGCTCCATGTCGGCTTTCAAGCGGGCGACCTCCACCTGCATCTCGGACATGCCATCCGGAAAAGGCCCACCGCGATTTGCCTCCGCCGCCGCCATAATGGAGGCCATGGCAGCGGATATGGCCTTGTCTTTAGAGGCTTTGTTCCTCTTCAAGGCCACATCCCGGATAGCGGCTCCCACGACCTCTGCGAACCTGGCCGCTCCCTCCAAATTGGAGCCACCAGCGGCGTCCAGCTCTTCGCCAGAAGACCCTGAGTGGACAGCCCTGCGGCAGGTCGATCCGGGGTGGCGCCCCTCCGTGGCAAGCCTCTCGGCTCTATTGGCAGCCTCCTGGGCGATGAGTCCCCTCCCCACTCCTCTGTCTCGGCCCCCACCACGCCTACTGGTGGGGATCTTCCGGGCCGAGGCCAGCTCGTCATCTGAGAACGACCCCTGGCCATCCCCCGGTTTGGGGCGCTTCCGGAAGAACCTTAAATTCTTCGCAGCAGCCACCTCCGCTTCGCGCTCAGAGCTCTGTGGGCCTTTTGCGCCAGATTCGGGGTCGGACTCCGACCCCGCATCACTCACCTCTTCATTAAATAAAATCGTTGTCCGTGTTTCGTGCGTGTGGTTGTCGGTTTTGTCAGAGACAGACGGAAGACGTTTGTTGCCCACCCCAGAATACGGAGGGCAGCCCGCCGAAGCGGGGTGGGATTCCCCGACCACTGAGCAGTCGGGACCCACCTGGGGACGTTTTTCGCAAAAGTCTTTTTCCATTTTTGTTTTGGTTTTCCTTTAAAGGGTGCGGTCCCTATTTCTCCCACCTTCTCTTTGCCCACTCGACCTACCCTCTGTAAGCAGAGGGGGGAGTAGGCGTCCTGTCTCTAGCCCGGTTCCCTTCACAAACCATCAAGATGATATGTGATTGGAACCGTGACCCTTCCTCGTGTGTTGAAAATTAGCCGCCAGCCCCAACTGTCCACCCTAGGGGGATGGGCAGCTGAAGCCGACGTTGCCCAGGGTGCGCCACGTGGAGGCTTTCAACATGCACCCCGACCTGAATTAGGACCTAAGATATTCCCTGTGGGATTATTGTCGACATTCGTGCAGTCGAAGCCGCTGGAACAAGCTTGTTGGAAACAGGGGTTTTCGGTGTGTTGGCAAGCTCTTATCTTATGCATAAAGTTGACGTAGCTAAGCGTTACTTAAAGCTCCTACGTTTTCTTCTCTTGTGTCTGAAGCTCTATGAGAATCGCTTAAGTCGTTATGGAGATTAGCAAGACAGCCACGTTTCTTGGTAGGTTGTAGTGAGGTTGATAGCTAAAGGTACAACGATTGACGTGCGTTACTAATCAAAGCATTTTCACGAGCATTACAATGTAATGTAACGTTCTTACGAATGGTACAATACAGACAAATGCTTAGTCCCCTAAAACATTTCCATGTAATGTAACGTTCTTGCGGATGTTCGACGCTGCGTTCGACGTAATGGTCACGGCGAGTATGCATTTTTACCCGACTGCCGAAGGAGGGTAATGTGTTTATCAGTCTATGTATGTATGTATGTTTGTTCCTATGTGGCGTTCTAGAGACCAAACGTGCTGGCCGATTTTGATGATTCTTACTTCAATCGATTCGTCTTAATCCTGCGAGTTTCACTGGCTACATTAAAATTTAAAAAAAACAAAATGGCGGATTTTGGGCGCATATATATATTTTTTTCTTCCAAACCCATCGTATGGGGTATCAAAATAAAGGATTTTATGAGGCGATTTCAAAAATATAAAACACTTATATGTTTAAATGTACCTAATTCTAAAAAAAATAACTAAAAAGTTGTAAATAAAAAAAGTTAATTAAAAAAATCAAAAAACCCGACTGCTTAAAAAGCAAACTAAAAAGACGTAAACAAGAAGAAAATCATGCTGTGCAGTCGGAGGATACATCTGGTTTTGGTCCGCCAGTTCGCGAATATGTTAGCATTTCGTTAATTATTGGCCTCACTCCACGTCATCCGCGCTCGTGTCTTTGCTCGATAAAATGGTACACCACACCGGTACCACCACAACGGTAGTTGGTTTTTAAAATTAGGTTGTAACAAAACATTGAGCGTCGTGTTGTGTGGTCTCCTCTGTTACAAGTAAATGCTCTAGTCTATACCCATCTTTAGGGTTAAAATATAAACCACTTCAAAGAAAGAAAAGAAAAGAAAGAAAGAAAGAAAACACATTTATTTGACACAAGCCAGAGCACACAAAATATACATTAAAAAAAAAAAAAGAAAACTTCAGAGGTTTTACTTGTTTTGGCTCGCTAACCAACCACCAAGATAAAATATTAAGGACTGTAAAAACACTTATAAAAGCTCATGCCTTAGTGATAACCTCCTATTTTCGAAGTCGGTTAAAACTAGGTTTAGGCAGGAACATATTTTTTTTATGATAACTCTTTGTTTACGCCAATCGACGATCGGAGGCGCCGTAGATCCGATTGATCGACAATCTTATTGGTGTTGTAGTGTAGCGTGAGTTTATGTATGTGTGTACGAATAGTCTTTATATTTCATTACCGGTCTTATGTGCCAGTAAACTATAACCGAAATAAAATTGTTCCAAAATTAACCAAACAGTGTATTCAAAATACCCTTCCAGCTACCAATATGCTGGCGAAGATATGACCTAAGCTAAGCTAGTTCTTTATAAAGTTTTTAGACTCCATGAACCTCGCTTCTCAAGTCGCTATATATTATTCTGAAAAATATATATGAAAAATGTATTATGGACGAAAAGTCGCAAACGATCGCAGTCGTGCAACAAAATTGAAATATGTATGCGTAAATCAATAGCAAGCTATTTTAGTGCGTAATATGTTGGGGCAATTTGCAATTTCGGCAATTCATTACACTGGCAAATTGTTTTTTACGTGAATATGTATTTGGATGAATAGTTTTTCTATTTTTATTGATGCCTTATTAGACCATTATTGCTCTCTCGTATAATATTGACTGGTATCGCTGATATATCGCTGATGTATCCATATTAAACTAAATTAAATATAAGTTTGGTAATGTCAATAAAGTTCAGTAGTTAGTAACAGTGTTCTTAAAAAACACTGTTACTGCAGCATAGTACAATCATTTTTGATTTTATAGATCTCAGTAAAGTAAGTATTGAAATAATTCTGAATAATATTTATCTGTCTTTACATTACAATTACTGTTGTTTTGAGATAACCTGTGATGTAATTACCAAAATTGTAAACCCATGGGATGTCACTGAACATCTATGAATCACTAAATTTTATTGTCATTGCACTTACTGATCAACATCAACCCAGCTGAAAAAAAAAAACAAATCTTGAGCAGTTTGTACATGACCTTTTTTGTGCTACACACGGTTAAGATCTGCCCAGATTTAAATCTTCATTTATATTTTTCGTATTCATGAATAGAATCTACTGGGTATCTACTTATTGACCGTACTTTGCAAGCCAATCTACATACTTACCAACCAATGTTTCCCAAGAACAGACTCACCACCCACCTTACCACCGATCCATACCAACATACATCAGTTCCCCACTAAATACCTGTTAGATTAATCGTCCAGTAGTCCATGAAACTACCCACGGCTATAAATTAAGGGGCCGACACGATTTAGTGCTGGCCTGTAAATTAGACGACTAATGATACATTAGATTGAAATTAGTGATGGTACCTGACATACGGGATGCGATGATGGTGGTTTATAAGTATTATATTTAGAGTGAGAGATTGCTTAAAATATACAGAATCATCATATTTGATAGACAGAGTTTGGCCATGGCCATAAAACACATTGACCATGAAGCAACTATCCAGGAAGTCGTGCTTTGTCATCTTTGTTTCGCTGGAACGACAGTCATTCAAGTTGGTTAAGTCCACAAAACTTGCCCACTTTCACGGTATCGTCGGTCGTTGGCAATGCATATGTCGTGGCCAGATCATAAAATTGATCACTTTATGATGTGGCCGACCATTTTATGAAATGGTTCACGTCCATGTCCACGACACATAGATCACTTTGACTGAATGTTTTGGGGCACAGAAGGTAGGACAGGAGGTGGACCATGGAGCAGGCAGCCCTGCATAGTTTAGGATTGGCGTGTCATCACCACAGTCTTTGGATTTATATACATAGTCTGCTCGCATCGTCTTGGCTGTATGCTTTCGGGACTCTATTATTATTGCGGCGTAGATAACAGGTTTGTTTGTAATTTCAAATTCAAATATACCGTAGGCACCATCATTACGTTATATTGAACAATGACACAGTCCTTATTATCCGTTTTCCCCAACTTGGCTCCATTATCGATAGATGGATCATTTATTACATTACATTTTCATGATCTAAAACTAAACTTCACTTAACTAAAAATCCCTCCATTCACAATAACATCCTCACAACTTCCGACAATTCCCACAGATAGTTGTTACAAGCAACCAAGGAGCCCGCGGCGCGGACGGGTTGAATATTCATGCAGCTGTCAGTCATAACAAGGGTTGAATCCTGACTGCTATCGACGCGAGTCAACAAGAGCCGTGAACTGTATTTAACTGGTAGATATGTACGTATGGAGATGGAGTTTTGGTTGGAGACTTTGAGCAAATATCGTAGTTTAACGTGGTGATGTGATTTTTGTATGAAAGTGTGTTTGGGATGGATATTTTTTGTTACCTGTGAGTTTATCGTATAGGATGATATTCGTATTAAAATGAATGAGTATTTGATTTAGCATAATCTTTTCAAATGTCTTGCTGAAAACCGGTAGCACCAATACTGGGCTATAATTTTTTATTTGTGTCTTTACTGTCCCCGAATTTTAAAAGTGGTATAACTTTATTATGTTTCATTAGATCCGGAAAGACTCCTTGATCTATACACAAATTAAAAATTAAAGCTAAGTACGGCGATATAGTCTGAATAATGGCGGTATAAACTTTGATGGACATTCCCCATAGATCTTCGGACAGATTGATTTTGAATTGCTTTGAAGCTTTTATTACTGTTATTGGGTTTATATGTAAAAAAATAAATTCAGTCGGGCAGGCTGAAACGTTACCGTTTAATAAACCAGAAGCAAGCGAGTGCTAATAATTTAAGGTTTCAAAAGTTTTAAATGCGATGCTGGTAAAGAAATTTACAAATTCTTGAGCAACTTTTTTGTTATCTCTAATAAGTCCATGTGTAGTTTCAAGCGTGTTATCAGTATTATTTCAATGTTCCTGTTCGTTTCATTGTTTATAATTTTCCAAACTGTCTTGATTTTATTTTCTGCGTATTTAACCGCTTACCTATCAATGCATACCGATGAGCTTATTACACTCAAAATATTGTCATCTCTAAGGTGAACCGGGCATCAGCAACTCACTTGAAGTTACAAGCTGCAGCATATTGAGTATATTTTTGAACCCATAGTAATAGTTACATTCGTGAGTTTTGTCACCCCTTGAAAGATTGCCAATTAACCAAAAATCACCCTTTAGGTTGCAGTCATCTCAGGCTTTAGAATCAAAAAGTTTGAACACCAGTTTGTAGTATAACTATAGGTTTGTTGTTCAAATTCAAATTCAATTTATTGCATCCATAATGTACATACAGGTGTTAAATATAGGTTACAGAAACAATTATGGACCCTGTCGGGCACAGCAACATTCTAGATACAGTCAGTGTCTAGGAGAGAGGAATAGCGCTTAATATTTTTGCATAATAACATTTCAGTTGTATTTGTTGTTGTTGTTTTGTTGTGTTTGTTTATTTTTGTTGTTTATAGCATGAAAATGAAGATGGCAAAACATTTCTGACAAGCATTAAATATGCATTTACAAAAAATACCAGGAGTGAAAAAGCATGATTAACAAAAACACTACTACGGAAACATTCATAAAAAGGCACTTCTACAAAGAATAACAATGAGAACCTCTTCGCACACAATTTAATCCTCTGAAAACTGTAAAACATAAAAAACCTGAGTCATAAGGCCAATAATATTAATACAAACAGCACTTGGAAGCAATTCAAATCCTTACAAACAGTTGCATAAAACTACAATAGTCGCTTGAATAGGGTTACCAAAACATTTTTGTTTCCCGAAAATATTTTTTGTTTTTCCTACCTACAGACTACACTTTACGATTTTGTATGGAAGAATTTATCTCAGGTAAGGATAGAGTCTTAGGCTAGGCTAGCATCTGGATGACAGCTAGCAGTAGTAGCAGTATACTGCTGTGGGCTGATAATGATGACGAAAGATATAGTAAGCTAGTACGCCTTGTAGTTCCTTAAATCCAGGCGATTGATTTGCAAGGATCACGGAATACCAGTAACTGGAGCCTGGTTGACGTCATCAGACTCGCAGAAAGCTGCTGAGAATGACGGAGGGGAAATTGCATTCCAGATACAATTCGAAGAGTTAACAAATAAACACGGAGTTACCTTCAAAAGGTACCCTTCTTTTGCCAAATTTATGATTGCTTAAATGTAATTAGAATTTCTAAAGAAATTTGAAATATTTTTCCTTTTGAATTCTTTAAAACGAATGTATTATGTAGAATCTCGTAAAGTTGCTTATTTTTTAAAATTTTATGTTATTTACTTTTGAAATTAATGTAAAATTCTATTATTTAATGTTAAGAATAAATCCATAAACGAAAGTACAGTCCCGCTCAAATCAGGATAGCAAATATTTGAAAATTAACTAGGTAATAACCCAAAGACAACTACACTTTTAATCCAAAAACTGTAACACACACGTTATCCAATCAGTAAAAATAAAAACATTCAAAATTTTATTGACACTGTGTGCCTTCGCAATTTGGTGTGGAGCGCCCGAGCCAATAATTCCCGTGATTGTTGCAATGGTTCGGGATTATATCAGGATTTTCTGCAGCAGATGCATACAACGATCGGCGTCCGATGTTCAACGTGGTGACTACGTCAATACTGGGTAGGGCTGTGCGGTGAATGAGGCCTATGTACCTAGAGAAACTGATGTTTATGGTGTTGCTACAGCCTAGTATAAATGTTCATATGGATACATCGGGTTTTGATCAGCCAGCTCGCGAATATGTATCCTCCGTCTGCACAGCATGATTTTTTCTTGTTTACGTCTTTTTTGTTCGCTTTTTAAGCAGTCAGGTTTTCGATTTTTTATATTTTTTTTTAATTGTATATTCAGCCTGCTTTACCTACATGGAGGTCTAAGAATGGTACTACGTCTTGCAATTTGCTTCAACAATCTGTCAATCTTGCCCTTCAGTTTTTTAACTGCCGCTAATTAATTAAAATAAATTTGTACAAAAAAAAACAGTGCAGCCAACCCTACCCAGTTGCAAGCAAAGCCGGAAATACGCGGCTCACTTTACGATTATTACTTCCTTTGCGCTCTCTCTGTGACACTAGTGGTACTGAACGTTTGTTTTATTGTTTATTATTCTTTCAGAGGAATAAAAGACACGATCATGAACAAATAGGGGTGAGAGGGTGAATAAGTCGAGTATTATGGATGTTGTTTTCAGATTTGAAGGAGTTGTACAAACTATTGGTAAGTGATCAGGGGTTTTATGTAAAGTAACGTGCTATCAGCGACAATAACTGTCGGAAATTGAAAAGGTAAGAGATTGACTAAGTGGCATTTTAGTACCGTATATACAGGGCTACAGGTTAAGTACGATCTAGATCCTTTAAGAGGACTACATCTCTCAAATCAGTCAGGAATGAAAGAAACTTAGTAGTTTCTTTCATTCCTGACTGATTTGATTGTTAAACACCGTTAAACACCGCCAAACACCGCTAAAAAGGCCAATTTTTTTTTGGCCTTTTTAGGGTTCCGTACCGGTAAAAACGGGGCCCTATTACTAAGACTTCGCGATCTGTCTGTCTGTATGTCTGTCCGTCTGTCTCCAGGCTGTATCTCATGAACCGTGATAGCTAGACAGTTGAAATTTTCACAGATGATGTATTTTTGCCGCTATAACAACAAATACTAAAAACAGTATAAAATAAATATTAAAGGGGGGCTCCCATACAACAAACGTGATATTTTTGCCGTTTTTTGCTCGATATTAATAACGGCAAATGTTTAGTTGTATATTTACTTCAAAAAATATCCCATACAAAAAACGTGATTTTTATGCAGTGTTTTGCGATACGGCACCCTTCGTGTGCGAGTCCGACTCGCACTTGGCCGGTTTTTATTTATTTTCTACTACCTGGGAGAGTGCGAACCATTCATCAAAGATTTTTCTAAGAATTCTGGTAATACCCTAGCTTGTTTTACCTTGTTGAATAGATAATTAAACTTAGATATTTTTAAACACATCTGCAGCATGACTGCCATAGTTTTTTTTTATATTTATGAAAGAAAAATATTGTTTTACGAATTTATATCATTTTATAATTATCAATCGTCTACTACGACCCACATACGAACAAACAAACATACATATTAGGTAGACTGATAAACACATAACCCTCCTTCGGCAGTCTGGTAACAAGGTTAAGTATGGTTATATTATCTGTGTTATGGTCTACAGTGTTTCATTGTCAAATCAGTCAGTAATTATGGAAACTACAATATCTTAAAGGTTCTAGGTTGACTTGAGCCTGTAGCCCTGTAGAATCTGTAGTCGGTACAAACTTTTTGCAATTTTTTATCGCTGGTAGAATATCATACTAAGGTTTCCAGTTTGGTTAAGAATACATTATATTTTTCTGTAGTCATTGTGTTCTTCCTTTGCGCTGTCTCTGTGACGCTTCTGGTACTAAACATTTGTTTTATTGTTTATTATTCTGTCAGGGGAATAAAAGACACGATCATTGGCAAATAGGGGTGAGAGGGTGAATAAGTTGAGGGTTATGGATGTTGTTGAAAGATTCGAAGGAATTGTTACTGGTAAGAAATGAGGTGTAAAGTCTTGGTTTACGATTTATAAATTTTCGTTATTGCATTTATTAATTTAATATTCTTTGAACGCAATAGAGTTTATTTTTATTGGACTAAATACTCAAATATGAAAATGCATTTTGGCTGTTCAGAAATATTTAACACAACATCGAATTTAAATTGCCCGAAGGTTAGATAAAAAAGGTATCCACGTGTAAAACGTGTATCTACGAGGTTTAAAAAAATACGTAAACAACTTATTAAAATGGATTCCCTTCTTCTAACAAATGTAACATTTTAATTTATTTTGCTTAATATCAAGACCACGAAAAATAATTTAAAGTTCGCGTTGCCAAATCTTGAAGGCATAAATCTAAAATTCTCGAACACAAACCAATTTTCTAAAACTTACTTTACCCTCAAACGTACCTATCTCTAAATAAAAACAAAGATATTAAACCTTTTGTAAAGTTAATCCCACACACGGAATCCCGGGATTAGGCCCATACGTGCACGACTCACAGTAATCACGGACCAAGTGTGTCCTACAAACAAGTCAATCTTAAAACGGGTTTGCATAGATTAGCACAGCACTCGCTTTCAGAACACATTTGGGTGTGCCACAAGGTTTGGTTTTTAGCGTTAGAAAATTCTAAGATATGTGACATCCACCAACCCACACTGGGCCCGCGTGGTGGCTAACGGCCCATTCCCTCTCACAGAGAGGAGGCCTGTGTCCCAGCAGTGGGAACATTAATAGGCTGATGATGATGAACTTTTTATTTACTTCGGACCCCACTGTGAAAAAAATACTCTACCGAAAAGTGACCCTGTATTAAAAGTTTTGGCGCATTATAACTCTGCAGGGGTTGACCTCAAGGACCTCCCGCAGAACAATTTTTTGCAGCTGATGGCCCCATCTAACTCCTAGTTGCGTTCGATCCACGACTCACTTTTGGCCAGCCTGTATAATTTATCTAATGTATCAAGAGAAAATAAAGCTTGTGGTTTTCTTTCCACCAGTGCTTCCCGCTATAATCCCCCAATTTAGGCCACCTTCATACATCGCACTCCTCAGTCGTTGGCCGACGAACGGCAATCTGCATAATACGTAGACACGCTGCTATAAAAATGGTAATGCACTCCGCATTGGCTTTGCTGTGCAGGCTAATAGGTCGCTTGTTCGGCGGTGGCTCCACGGAACTGCATGTAGCCTTAATGTCTTTTAGATCTTGGGTTTCTTTAAAGTTGTAACAAGCAATCTGGCAATTTTAAATGAAGTTCGTATAGTAAAAGTTTACATTGGCTGAGTTTTCGTTATATCTGACGCTTGAAAACAAGTCATTCTATCTTTATGTTTTCAGGCACAAAAGTAGCTTATTAAGTAAGTAGTCAATGATAGGATAGAGTTTACACAAAACAAATTACCATCATCTATAGTTCTTTCCAGAGATTACTTCCTACAAACAAATAAAAAAGCATTTCTTTATTTATAATATTCATTTGAAAAAAAAATACAGTTGTTTCAAGAAACTTTATGTTTCTTCATTTACCTAGTAGTTATACCATCAGCTGAATGAGCATTGAGCACAGATACTTTTCTACACACTACGAAATACGAGTAATAATAAAGGGTCTTTCAACAAGGACGGGTCGATGTTAAAATTGAATAAAACAAGATGTGTGTGAGATATTAACGAAATTAATTTTTTATTTAAAAGGCCCATTTATGCCAATTATGGATGGAATATGACATCGTTCAAATGTCCGCCGCGGCTTCGTATGGTGGCACGAATCCGTGAGGTCCAATTTTTAATGACTCTGCTGCATAGATCCGGCTGATTCCGAGCGATGGCCTGCGTTATGTTGGTTTTCAGGGCAACGGTCGAATGTGGTTTATTGGCATAGACCTGCGACTTCAGAAAACCCCACAAGAAAAATTCTAGCGGAACTCTAACTCTACCCTCAAACCGTTCATGCAGAATGTCGATTGTGTCGTTCGCTGTGTGGCAAGTAGCGCCATCTTGCTGGAACTACATGTCGTTCACGTCCATATTGTTCAATTCAAGCCAAAAGAAATTGTTTATCATTGATCTGTAGCGCTCGATCTATGCAGCAGAGTCATTAAAAATTGGACCTCACGGATTCGTGCCACCATACGAAGCCGCGGCGGACATTTGAACGATGTCATATTCCATCCATAATTGGCATAAATGGGCTTTTTAAATAAAAAAGAAATTTCGTTAATATCTCACACACATCTTGTTTTATTCAATTTTAACATCGACCCGTCCTTGTTGAAAGACCCTTTATATAAAGCTGTAATGGATAAAGTGCAGTACCTACGTTATTTAACACTAGCTGACCCACGCGGCTTCGCGCCCGTCAAAATTATAGCCTATGTTATTCGGGAATAATGTAGCTTTCCATAAGTGAAAGAATTTTTTAAATCGGTCCAGTAGTTTACAACACACGTTTACAGTAGTTACAAACAATCAAAAAAATCTTATCTCTTTATAATATTAGTATAGTTAGATAGGTGCCACTCCGGATAAAACTACCAGATAGAAATCCACACTGACAGGTCTAGACCTGTATGAAAATGATCCAAACATTAGCCTACCAAGAAGACAAATACACGGCCTAAACATAACTCACACTGTACTTCCTCTAATTAGCACATGTTTAACTACCCAACCTACCCATAAGTAACCCCATACCGAAGCCGATGATACCACTGTTAAACTTGTAAACATAACTTACATCGGAACAGCACTAATAAAGGACAATGGCGCGTACATAAATTCTGTTAAAGCGATAAATAATGGAAAATTGCCCACCCGTGTCACGCAGTATCAAATTGCTGCCGATGTCAGGAAGACTGGAGATACTAATGGAGGATGCGACATGGGTGGGCTAACCGGCACTTCAGATGGCTATACCTTATGGAATATCAAGAGTAGTTAAGAAACCGCTGCCAAAAGAAAAATAACAGTTTTGTGCTCAATACCGAGTGCAAAATTGTTTTAAGGGTCCCGTCTCCAAAGGGTAAAGACCCCTATTAAGACCCCCCCCCCTAAAACTCCACGATCTGACGGACCCCTATTGCTAAAACTCCACGATCTGTCTGTCTGTCCATCTATCACCAGGTTGTATCTCATGAACCGTGATAGCCAGACAGTTGAAATAAATTTAATATTTATTTGGGGCTCCCATGGGTGATTTTTTTGCCGTTTTTTGCGATAATGGTACGGAAACCATCGTGCGCGAGTCCAACTCGCACTTGGCCAGTTTTGTTCTTTTGCCTTGCTTTTGGCCGAGGAAAACTATTTTGTTTTAAAGAAATCTGTTGATATAAATTTTACTAGAATGAATGCTGGATTTGTACTTTCATTATGGCTGACTACTAATAGAGTAGTTTAAAAAGAAGACAAGTCGTACTGATCCCAAATAAATTGGCATAAAGACAAGAGGAGAGATATTAAAGGTTGACAACTTCTATTTTGGTACTGGTATAGTTGAACGAGTTGCCACTTGCCTAAACGAGAAATTGAGCAGCCAGCCTGCACAGCCTTTTCCCAATTATGTTGGGGTCGGCTTCCAGTCTTACCAGATTTAGCTGAGTACCTGAGTTTTACATGTAGCGACTGCCAATCTGACCTCCACGACCCAGTAACTGGGTAACACGATACCCTTTGGCAAGACTGGTGTGAGATCTCAAGCTTCTAACTTCTCGTAACGACTGTCAAAGATCTTCAAAAGACTGCCGGGACTAATGGCTTTCCGAGGCACGGAGGAGAGTAAGAGAGCTATTTAAAGAGAAATTCAGCAAATATCTTAGTAAAATTATCATAATTATTTTAGCCGAAAGACGTCCACTGCTGAATGAACGATTCCTCCAAGTCAGTCCAAGTGTTTCCACATCGACCGGTCCTGTGCGTCTCGCATTCAGCGCAAATCCGCAACCTTAAACAGGTCATCGAACCTATTGGGATACCTTCCAGCGCAGGATAACCAAGGTTAGATACCGACGTGACCTGATTACCAAACTTAAGTGGCAGTTAGCATGGGACGACCGCGTTACGGAAGAGGCAACGTTGGAAAGCCTCAATTAAATATTCCAGTAAAATAAATAAGAGATCTTTTCCTTCCAAGAGCTACGTAAAATCCTCCTTAACCGAATCTAAATAAGTATCCTAATGCTTAGATAAAGTACCTATAGATGAAGCCCTGGCGAGGCCGCACATGAGACAACAATAGTTAGTTCTGGTGTTACATCAAGAACAAGAACACTACAACCCACCATCGCACTGACACTTATTATCTATAAATAATCCAAATTCCTTGCCTCAATTAACACATAATACCACGAAATCACAGAAAATCAAACAAAACCGAGTTTGTTTGTCAAACCTGCCATTATATTAGAGTTTGACAAACAACAGAAACCGGCCATGGTGACAAAGACAAAAAAATAATCTTTTGTCCTTATTATTTACATGAAGCTGCCGATTAGCCATCTCGCTCTATCAATCAAGGTCATTTTAAGGCTTAATCTATAGGTACTTTATCTAAGATCCTAATGCCTCTTTTACTTTCAGCAACTTCAACAAGGTTAAAACATTTAGTTAACATATCCTTATAACATTAATCATTCGTTAAGGAAACCTTGGAAGAATGGCGCTGACAGTATCAACAACTTGCAATCTGAAGCATTAAGCTTCATTAATCACGAAAACTTCTGTTTTTGCTTAACAAATGGCTAATATTTTGGGGTGCTGGTGCAAAATAATTTAGTGGATCGATTTCTTGTTGAGGAGCATGAACAGCTAAATAAATTTATACCGCTAAGTAGTGGCATTTAATCGAGTAAAAGAGTCTGATAGCGCAGAACTGACGGGGTCCGCGAGGGCCGATGCCTGGCTGGGTCGCGGATAAATTTGAAAAAGGGTTACCGCGGCCCTAGCTCAAGCAACTGAAGGAACACGGGTGGGTTTTAGTCAGTAAAAGTCTGACACGCCCTCCCGCCTCACCCAGAGCGGGAGAAGTCATTGGATGATTTCCCAACCAAAAAAAAAAAAAAAAAGGGATAATTAAGTCAAGAGTAAGTGGTCACACACACATCGCTTACCATCAGGTGAGACAGTGGACAAACGCGAGCCTATCATTAATAAAAAAACCGGCCAAGTGCGAGTCGGACTCGCCCATGAAGGGTTCCGTACTATTATCGCAAAAAAGGCAAAAAAAACGCGTTAGTTGTATACCTTTAGTATTTGTTGTTATAGCGGCAACAGACATACATCATCTATGAAAATTTCAACTGTTTAGCTATCACGGTTCATGAGATACAGCCTGATGACAGACAGGCAGACAGCGGAGTCTTAGTAATAGGGTCCCGTTTTTACCCGACTGCCGAAGGAGGGTAATATATTTATCAGTCTATGTATGTATGTTTGTTCCTATGTGGCGTTCTAGAGACTAAACCCGTTGGCCGATTTTGATGATTCTTAAGTCAATCGATTCGTCTTAACCTTGCGAGTGTCACTGGCTACATTAATATTATATTATATAATTATATTATTTTTATTTTATTTTATTTTTTTTATTATATTATTATTTACATTGGCTACATTGGAAAAGGGGAAATAAAAATGGCGGCTTTTTTATTTGTGGGGCACCAAATTTCTTTTTTTTTTTTTTTTTTTACTATGTATAGGCCTGTGTTTGACCACAATCTCACCGTGGTCAGTGGTGGTTTTGTTCCAAACCCAGCGTGTGGGGTATCAAAATAAAGGGTTTTAAGAAGTCATATAAAAATATCTAACACTCATGTTAAAATGTACCTAACTCTAAAAAAAAATTACTAATAAATTATAAATAAAAAAAGTTATTAAAAATAACAAAAGCCCGACTGCTTAAAAAGCGAACTAAAAAGAAATACGATAGAATATGTGTATGTCTTTTTAAGCAGTCGGGTTTTTACGATTTGGGTACGGAACCCTAAAAAGAAACTTAAGTCATTTATTTCAATTAGATTGAAAATAACTTATCTTACCAAGGCATCAATGTTTAGTACAAGTAACGTCGTCATCTTTTCTTAAATCTTTAGCAACATTGTACTGCAGTAAAATACTTTATATATTTATTCAGTAATTGAAAGGACTAACTTTTGAAGTTTATCTGAAAATAACCGTCGTTTCTTTCGGGATGCTGTAGCAGTTGGTTCATCGTGAAAGATCTTCCCTGAAGTCTGATTGTCTGAAGAAAGAATGATTGCCAGCTATTAGTAGAATTTTACTACCTCTTGTACCACTCGGTTAATTTTATTACCCTCATCATCAATACAAACAGACACACAAAACAATACTGTAAAATAATTTACACACACCATTAATTCCTTCCGACCTTAAACAAATTAGCCCAATTTACATTCTTAAATACCAATTATCGCAGACAAAAGGCATTCAATTTGTTATTAACGAAACATTTTAATTAAAATTGCTACAGTAATGGGCAAATAGGTGTTATTGTGGAGGACTAATAATATTTGATTATTGGTCATTATTCAAGTATTTTATAATAACTGTAGCCCGATTATTCAAGGATAATGTTTTCTACCTCAATATTTGGAATATCAAGATTATTTAATCCTCCAGGTAGACACACATTTCTTTCACAAAAAAAACAACCTGTTGTAGTGCATTTATGCTCCGTTGCCATCGTAATTGCTACTTTGGCATTCTAATGCGAGGATACACTAAAAAAATTATATGGAACTAACGAACAACAAAACAGAGTTTTGCTATCTGCTAATTAGTTTTGTATTATAAAGTATATATCTAATAAACTAAGTTTTTTTTTTTTTTAGTTAATTATATTTTTTGTTTTAGTTAGTGAGTAGTTTTTGGTTAAAGTGTATAGGTTTGTAGTTTTAGTTATTTAAGTATTTTATACATTGTATATACTTTTATCTATGTAAATAAATACCCCAGTTGTTTTTAAGTTACAAAACGTATTCTGTTTAACCAAAAATAAACTTCAAGTAATACAAAACTGGTTCTAAGTCCTAATATTTTTTTTTTCAGTATAAAGAATAAAATAAAATAATATTTTGTTTTTTTTTGAACATTCAATTCAGAAAAAAATAATTTAATTTTTTTAATATAATTTAAAACTATTATTAATAATATATTATTATGTATTATTCAAAATTAATAATATATAACTAATTTTTTTAACTTTTCTCTTGCTTTGTAAGTCTTACATGATCAGAAGGGTCCTGAGTATTCAAATCAAAATCAAATCAAATGTTTTTTTATTTCACATAGGCCTACATGGGCACTTATAAAACGTCGACAAAAGGTGCACGGTTCGGGTTAGTCGTTTCCTGTGGAGAAGAACCGGCAAGAAACTCCACGGTTACTCTTTTAAAAAAATTGGTTTGTTTTTACAATATTTCCACGTTACAGTATTAGTGCTTAGATATGGGGGGACAACGTAGGCCCGACAATAAGTCGTAAGAAACTAAAAAAAGATTGTATAAACGAGAGAGTTAACAAATGCTAACAAGCGTCTAGAAATCTAGAAGGCCTACAATGTTCACACATTCACAAAACAATCAGTAAAAGAATCTATACAAAGGAAAAAATAAATAAAAATATATAACAAGACTAAATTTAACATGTGGCACAAATGTTGTTATCAGTGCTGTAACTATTCATAGCAAAGGGCTATAAAGATTATTGAAATCATTGTAAAAAGTCTAATTAAAAGAAAGAAAAAAAGTAAAAATGAGATTGAGAATAGTTAGAGACATCCACATATTTGTGCCGTTTATGAGTTACCAGGGAAGCCGCATGCGCAGAAGGAGCTAAAATTTTTATCTTCAACGTAGTCCTTGATTTTGTAATATGCTTTTTTAATAAGGACGCGTTTGATGTAGTTTTTGAACTTTCCATCGGTCAATTCTATAACTGGCTTTGGCAACTTGTTATAAAAGCGTATACTGTTTATAAGAAAAGACTTGCTAGTTTTCGTTAATCTGAATTTAGGTATTACAACTTCATGCTTACTGCGTGTATTTAAATTATGGAAATCGCTTCTAGTTTTGAAAAGCCCTCGATTTTTGCGGACATACAAAATACATTCCAATATATAAAGAGAAGGTAGAGTCAGTATATCGATCTCTTTAAATTTTTCTCTGAGGGACTCTCGTGGACTCATTTTATAGATTGCGCGGACTGCCCTCTTTTGTAAGATGAAAATTGAGTCAATGTCTGCTGCTGATCCCCACAGCAGAATGCCATAAGACATAATACTGTGGAAATAAGCATAGTATACTAACCTTGCTGTGGCTACATCGGTTAACTGCCTTATTTTCCTTACTGCATATGCAGCTGAACTTAACCGACCCGAAAGAGTTCTAATGTGCGCGCCCCACTGCAATTTTGAATCGATAGTAATCCCTAAGAATACAGTTTCCTTTATAACTTCAAGATTTTTGCCGTCAAGATTTAAATTTAGGTCACGTTGTGGTACATTTGGTAAGGCAAACTTCAGACATTTTGTTTTTTTCGCATTTAGTAAAAGATTGTTAGCTGCGAACCATTTAGAGAGAACAATCAGACTTTCGTTGACATGTAAGACATCCGTATCTTTCCTATCTATTTTAAAAATTAGCGAAGTATCATCAGCAAATAGAATTATATCCGATAATTTGGCCATCATAAAGGGGAGATCATTAATGTAAACAAGAAAAAGGAAAGGGCCGAGAATTGAACCTTGGGGCACGCCCATCTTGACTAGAGACCCGGAGGACGTCGCCCCATTAACATTTACTTTTTGCTGTCTGTTTGATAAATAGGAAAGCACAAGATCAGCAGATTTTCCTCGAATTCCGTAGTGGTGTAATTTACAGATCAGTGTGTTGTGGTCGACGCAGTCGAACGCTTTCGAGAGATCACAGAAAATGCCAATGGCATCCTGGGACTTCTCCCAAGATTCCAAGATGTGGCTGATGAGTTTTACTCCCGCGTCCGTTGTCGACCTACCTTTCGTGAAACCAAACTGTTGACTATGCAGGATCTTATTTGAATTGAAGTGAGACAACATCTGTTCCAGCATGATTTTTTCATAGATTTTACTCAATGCTGGAAGCACGGATATAGGCCTATAATTAGAGGGATCACTCTTACAGCCTGATTTGAAAATTGGTACTACTTTACTGTGTTTCATTAAGTCAGGAAAAGTGCCGCTGTCCAAACATTGATTGAATATGCCTGTTAGGACAGGAGCAATTGAGTCAATAATATCTCCAAGAACCCTAACGGATATCCCCCACAAGTCTTCAGTATTTTTTACGTTGAGACTTTTGAACGCGTTTTTAATTGTATCAATACATATTGATTTAAATTTAAAGGTTGGTATGTCTTTAGTAAAGTTTTCTTTAAGAAGAGCTTCAGCTAATTTAGATGAGGAGGGAAGAGACTTCGTAACCTCTAACGGAATGTTGGTAAAGAAATTTTCTAATGTCTCAGCGACTTCTTGCTTACCAGAAATGGTTTGATTAGATATTTTCAAAGACAACTCATTCTGATCGCTTTGTTGTGTCTTTCCAGTTTCTCTATTAATTATTTGCCACACAGTTTTTATTTTATTATTAGAAACACCAATTTTGTTAATTATAATTTGAGATTTTGCTTGAGCGCAGACTCTTTTGAATATTTTGGAATAGTTTCTAACATAAGTATGAAAAACTTGATCGGAAGTCAAAGATTTTTCGTAATATAAATTATATAAGATATCTCGGCTTTTTCTTATGCCCACAGTGGCCCATTCACTAAATTTCGATTTGGAATTGTTGACTTTAACTGTTTTTAAAGGACACGTTTTATTGAACTCTTGGCAAACTGTAGAAAACAACGTGCCGTAATTTATATTGGGGTCTTTTGAATTAAAACTGGCATTACAAAGGTTGCTAAAAACATTATTATTAAAAGAATTTAATTTATTTTTAGTGAGACGTCTTAACCGAATTGATTTAGCTAGGTTAATTTTTTTATCTGACTCAAAAGATACTAGTTGACCAGTATGGTCTGACCTAACGCCACTAATTAAAAACGAATCTTTAACTTTACAATTAGTGAATACATTATCTATGCACGTAGCTGAAGTTGCAGTTATTCTTGTCGGTTCATTAAATAAATATTTTAAGTTAAATGATTTAAACAATGAAATGAGCTTACATTTTTCAGGTGAATTGACTAACAGATCTATATTTAAGTCACCACAAACAAAAACTAATTTATTATCTCTGAAAAGTTTACTTAATAATTCTTCCATTGTAATTAAAAACAATGACAAGTTTGATGCTGGTGGTCTGTAAACACACAAGATAGTATGCCCCTCGACCTCTGCACATGCTACCTCACATAAGCGATCAACAGAGTAAGCAGTGATATCCTTTCTTTCCTTATATTTAAGATGACTATTACAAAGTATCAGGGTACCACCACCCACTGTGGATCTGTTGTACGCGCTGGCAACTGAAAAATTATTTACATTAAACAACATCATATCTGATTTTAACCAGGTTTCACAAAAACATAAGATATCCATGTGGTATTTATCTACTAACAATTCCACGTCTAAAATTTTGCCGGAGAAGCGATTTATATTTTGATGATATAGTAAAATAATACTATTCGTCTTCTCTTTTGTCGGCTCTAATAGTTTAAAGAATCTACAGTAGTATTATCAGAAAAACTAGATAATACTGTTAAATCACTAAACCTAGTCTCAGTTAAATCATCAATAACTGCGTGTATATTAAAAGCTAACAATGTAGCTAATAAATGTCGACTATTTTTGGGAAGAAACATATGGTTCCCAATCAAAACAAAATCACTAACAAAATTGTTGGTGTCAAAAAACAATAAACGGTCACTATGACGACAAGATAAAATATGCATCAAGTTATTTAAACTAGAAATGTATTTATTTTCCTGATCAAGTAACTTGTCAGAATAGGGCAATGCACATAATATTAATTTGCTTAATTTTAACTTAAGTAGGGTGTCGATACCATTAACTATGTCCCTTTTTGTTACATTAAGGCTATTTCCAAAAAGAAGAACTACAGTAGTTTGCTCATTCAATTGTGTCTGTTGAATTTTATGAACAAGCTCATTAAAATGCAGTTCATGAAAACAATGGTTCACTATTGTATGTTTAGAACGGTTATTTAACAAAGATCCAAAACCTGTTCCTAATTTATCAGAATATACTAAGATATTACTTTTGGTAGGGTTCAAAGTTTTTGTAGTGAGATCAATGGGTAAAGTTGTAGGAGCAACATGCTGTGAAATGAGAGGTGGCGGAGCGGCAGCACAACTACAGGTGAGGTTGTTAGTCAGTGACTCATACCTCTCTGCATTATACTTAACCAGGTCCACCAACTCACAGGCCTCCTGCATGCGCTCACTCAACATCTGTTGACTACATTCATATTTACAAAATATTTCCCTTAGTGTATTTTCCCTACTCAATAATTCCCTTTGAAGGTTTTTAATGTCAACATCATACATTTGTGTACTAGTTTCTAATTTACTATTACATATATTTAATTGGTTTTCTAAGTTTCTGAAATCTCTTCTAAGTTTAACATTATATTTGTAAACACTTTGAGTTTTTTAAAGTTTCCTATATTTCTTAATACTTTTATTGATTTTAATATATTTCTTAATTTTATTGTGACTACTTAGAATTGGACATTTAGCAATGGTATCATCCCCTGTAAGGTCTATGGTAATGGTGGGCCGCTCACACTCCAGTTCAGATGCATTATCCAACAGCTCATTGTACAGGTTACTGGTGTTAGAAACCTCTTCGCTGAGTTTCAGCGAGTCAATGGAGGTAAAGGTGTTATGAGCCTTGCACAATTCAGCTTCTAGTACAGATATACGCTTCAGTGCCTGGTCATGAGTGTCATGGCACTGTTGAAAATCTGACACTAGTTGACGGAGATGGTGATGCTGGTCCAGTATATCCATATGCTGGGAGTGTAGTTCTGCAAGCTGGTTCTTGAGTTGAGTGTTTTTGTTTACTATTAATTCAATTTCAACTTCACTCTCTTCTCGTTCTCGCAGTAGCTTGCTGCACTCATTTCTAGATAACTCCAGCTCCCTCAGCGCTACTTTCAGTTTGTCACTCATTTCACGAATGGTAGCTGCCCGGGTCATCATATTGACGGCTTTCCTTAAGCAACACCTGCAATGTGACAGGAAAAAGCTGAGTATGTGAAGAGGATAAAATGTTAGTTGAAGACTTGACAAAGTGGGAGAGATTTTAAAATTAAAAAAGAAGTAAAATATGGTTTTACTTTATTATAGATTTTTAATATGTACAACTGACTATTTCTAATCTTATGACTAATAACAAAACAAACTTACATACAAAAGGGAGAGGGAAAAGGACTCATAGCGCATCAAAAAATTCTTCCACATCGATGTCAATGGGAAACGTGCCCAGAACGCTGGCAGCATTGCCACGTTGAATAGCAATGCTGATTCTCTGGCTGAAGAAAAGGCCAGCCCTCTGGTCACGCGAACAGTCGACTAACCGTTTACTTATGTCTCGAAAAACTCGATGAGCACTCGGACCCCATGGACCTAATGTCTCAACCCCAAACGGCTCAAACATATAACTGCCAATAAGGTTGTTATATTTGCGCCGTTTGAGGTTTTCTGCACCAGCAGCAGCTGCCCCAGCACAGCCCGCCGTGCTAAGAAGATGGGATGGCGCAAGGGTATCGACACATGTTGCATCCCACACCAAAGGCCTACCCAACTTCCAAGGCATTATGGTCATCCCATCCGGTCTCTTCCCATCGTCGCGTGCCAAGCCATTGGGTTCTAAAACAGCTGGCACCCCGGCGGTGACAAGAGCTCGACGTATGATGTCATTAATGCTGGCGTGCCGTGCTATCCGACCAGCGCTCCTACTGCAGGATAGGCCATGGTGTCCGAGGCGGTCGACTGCTTCACCACATTGACAGCGATGTGGAGCTCCGCTGGGAGAACCTAGTCGCAGACATGTAGCGATCCGGAAGGTAGTGTCACTCAACATTGTGCCTATGTTGGGTGACGGTAAAGCCTGTAGCCAGAGGCCCGACTCCCACTCACCCACAGCCAGTAGGCGAGCACGCTCAGCAGTATTGGTGGACGTAAGAAGTAAAATGTATGAAAAGAAAATAAAATTATAAAAATATATGGAGGTACCAAGAGAAAAAGAAGAAAAAAAAACTAAGAACAAAGAAGAGCTATTTGATTTAATATTCTCAGACTTAATTACTGGTAATAGTTTAACTGCCGCACTCAGAGACGTTAACGGTTACTTAAAGCTCTCCTTAGTATAGATTTTTAGTACAAAATCTACACTAAGGAGCGCCTTAAGTAACCGTTAAATGTCTCTGAGTGCGGCAGTTTGGAAAGGCTCTAGTAAACATTGGTGTTTATAGCTAGATTAAATTTTTGTTTAGGGATTTGATAAGAACATTAGTTTTAGTGGGAACAAAGTATATTTACAATGCTTATGAAGTATGGGGTTTACCTATAAAACTAAACTAAACTAAATTATAGATATTAATATATCTTGTGTGAAGTAGGGTTTGCAGTGAATGTTTGTCTGAGGCAAGTGTTTTCTTCATCGATTTTGTTTCCACGATTTGTCAAACAAAATGAGACATAAACGTAGCCGGTGTGTACTGGACGACGCTCAGAGCCCTGAGCAGTGTATGAGTGGTGTATAGTATGTAAATAATACTGCAATAAATACGTAATTCAAAACAAAATACTCCGGGGGAGTTCGAAGAATTCAAATCCACAGTTCAAACGTTGACAGCCGGTACATGACTTATTGAAATATCGATTGATATTGAGTTATTCCATTAAAAACTGGTCACAAACACTACGTATGTCACTTTATACGTTGATTCTAATATAAATAAAGGATTTTTATTGAAAGAGTGAGAGCCCTAACATGGATTTTCTTCGTAAATAAGGAACTAAAGGCAGAGAATTTAGAAAATGACGTTCAAAAGTGCCGCTTGGTTTTTAAAATATTGATTACAAAATCAAATATACTGGCCTAGTTGAAATAAATATATTTGACTTTTAAATCAATATTTTTATATCAGGCACTAGCGAAGTCAGAAATATAATTGCTATTGCGTGGCACGAGAAGGCCATGATTAAAATTGTATTATAATCAAGCCAATCACACGTACCTTCTCTGCCAAGTAACATGCTGTACATATTACGTTGGTGTACTCATATTTCGACAATGCACGTATCGTTTCCGTGGTGTAGCGGTTATCACATCTGCCTAACACGCAGAAGGCCCCCGGTTCGATCCCGGGCGGAAACATAGCTTTTTGTGGTTAGACTAGGTTTTTTATCTTTGTTTTTCTTTATTTATTATTTATCAGATAGATATCACATAACCAGTATCAAGGTATTATTAATGATTATGATAATTCAATCTTAATAATAAATGTGAAATAATAAACATAAATATCTACCGTTCCTTATCTTTTTTTTCTAATCTCACAATACAATCTCCAAAGTTTAATTAAGGTTACAATTTTCAAAATTCCAATCTATCATAGGTGGTAGGAACCTAAAATTAAAATCGGGACAGCAACGCTGTATGCGGGGAGAAACAGATGCGGTAGTCTTCCCGCACAAGACCCTTCATCCAGGGATGTTACTCCAGTAGCTCCATAACCTAAACTATCGGCAAGCCGAAATAAAAATCTATCCGTAAACCATAACCGAATCTGATATAAAAGTTTCAGATAATTTTGGATAGGAACGGAGTATAATGGGACACGTTATGACAGGTTATTCAGCCAGGCCGAGGCAACACACTAGCCCCAACTAACGGATAATCCGAAACCGGTATAATATTATTTCTATATCCGTATCCATACCCAGATCCAAAATTTCATATCCCTAACATCCCTGCTTCATACTATCTACATATTATTAAGCAACATAGGTATTTGAAATTATGCAGTTTAGCAAAGTCACGGAGATCGACAACTCGTTGCTATTATAATTTGAATGTTTCTGGCAGTAAAAGTGATAGGTACCACCTTGGTAATTATTTGTATACATAATAATCATTAGGTATAATGAGTCAGAATAGTTGGATATGGAAGTAGATAGGATTGATCCGATTACTGTGTGCTTTCATTTTAACCCAGAATAAAGGTAGAAAATGCCTGAGAGCGGTTTCGCACTGCATCCAGTCCAAGTCCGGATTTGAGTTCCGAGTTCTACCCAAATTGAAAATGTTCTGAATTGGGTTCGGATCTAGTGTGTAACACCTCTTACAAGTAATATACTACAGCTACTGCGGACCAAATTTACTCGGACTCGTATTGGATGTAGTGCGAAACGGTTCTAAGGCATTAAGTCCACCTCTGTACGTTTGTGTGCTTAAAGTATTAAATAAATACACTAATTCCACATCCGAAAAACTAAAGTTTGTTTTTAAAGCACGTGCAAATTAATTTTAATACGTACACAACAAAAAGACACCCTTTTCCGCCGCAAGGGTGACAGTCGTTTGTTGTTAACGAGTATGCATCCAAACTGAATGTACAGTGTGTAAACAAGCTCATATTATCCGCGACAGGAATACTCCTTCACCATAAAAACAACTAACTGTACACAAATTATCCTGTCACCCCACATTTAACCGACGGAACCTTATAACAAGGGCATTGGGTGTAGTTTTCAATGATAGGACTAGAATAGGGTCGTTGCCAGATAATGATGTAGACGAAACACTCTCACTTCATTTTGCATGACTATTAACGCGTAAGTTTATGTTTTATTGTGACAATAGTGCTTCTAAAATAAATAAGCAGATAAATTAAGAATAAATAAATATGAAATGGAAAATACTTTTGCCACACTTTCAAGACTAAACTAATGTACTAGTAGAACGGGGTTACATTGAGATCTGGGACAACTTTGATGATAACTCACTTTTTATTAGGTTTTTTAAAGCTTACTCAGTGAAAACGGATCGCACCTCAATTTTCATTTAAAAATTTGCAACACTGACATGTCAGCCATGTTTTGCATCACCGCCAGTGCAAGAATACGTTTACTTGATGCAGAAAGTATATTTTAAATTTTACAATGAGAATTCATTAAAAATAAATTGTTTTTAATTGTCTTCTCTCAAACTATGGAAAAATAAAATATTAGAGAGTATAAAACTTTCAGTAAACTAGCAAACCCTGCATATCGTCAATTTTAACTTAAAAATTAATCAATTTAACCTCGTTTTACAACTAGTATAGTAACTTCAATCGCGTTTTATTCACGTAGGATCGATCACGGGCATGCGGGAGCCTCTATCTAACTGCAACTGGACCAGATTTATTTTATTTATTTACATAACACGCAAAAAAAAAACAATGATAATATTTAAAAATGTAATATAATAATAACAAAGATAAATAAACGACATAAAACAAAAAGAAACAACAATGATATTATTTAAAAATGTAATATAATAATAACATAGATAAATAAACGACATAATAATCATCATCATCATCATCAGCCTATTAATGTTCCCACTGCTGGGACACAGGCCTCCTCTCTGTGAGAGGGAATGGGCCGTAATCCACTACGCGGGCCCAGTGCGGGTTGGTGGATGTCACATGTCTTCGAATTTTTGGTTCTAGGACATGCCGGTTTCCTCACGATGTTTTCCTTCACCGTTTTGAGAGCAGTCGTGATGAAATAATTTACACAAAGTAAAGCGCCTGCCTGGGCTCAAACCCACGACCTACAACGACATAATAATAATATCTATAATTAACCGGCAGTCATACGCTAATCTCACAATACTCCAGACATATAGACAAGATGCGCGTATCCTAAGGAAATTGAACTGAATTGAATTGATTGAACGAGCTACTTGTCGAAGCTAGTCCAAAATTATGGCTGATTTTTTGATTTTTTGAAACTATAATATAAAAATTAAATCCAGAATAAAAGTTCCTACACGTAAATTATTTACATGTAGACTTTTCTCCCAATAGCATGTTACTAAGTACACGTGAAGCCTAACAAAACAATTTAGGCTGGCAACACGCACTAACGAAGGCAACACAGTGTAAACTTGTTACTGCTAGGACAAACAGCCTCGTCGGGTTCAGGCGGGCATTGTCACACTACAGGTAAATAACAGAAAGTTTAAAACACATTAATTAGGATTCTTTTTAATAATTCGTGGTAATCCGCTGCAAAAAGCACAGAACCGGTCTGAGCTGGTTTTGAGCCTAGGAGGTCTATCTATTTCCAAAAGTGGAAGTCTATCGGCTGAAAATTGTGAAAATAAAAGTTGATTCAATAGGTGGCTAAAGCCAAGGAACGTAATATAAGTCCAGTACGTAAGACAAAGATTTATTTTGAATGCATAAGAGAGTAGTAAGAGAGTAGTAAAGTAAGAGATCGTTCCATTTTAAATTACACGACAGATATGAGTTTACTATGTAATTTATTTGGCCGCTAAACACGACAGATATGGATTTTCATACAACTTTTGCCTGCCGCTGCTCGCATGTGTTTGGCCAGTACAGCAATTTCGATTTATCTCGAAGAAGGTTGTCAAAATAATGCTCAAATTTCCAAGCATGTTTGAGAAAAAATATTGTAAGCGTAATTGTAATTGTAATAAAATAATTGCAGACTCTGCTAAGTGGACTTTCTGCATCTTATTTTTGTCATCCCATCACCCTTCACCTTATACTAAGAAGGGTGACATGAGCCTGATTGTGTTTACCCCACACATACTAACACCATACCTATGTAAAAATAATTCATCAGCGGAAAATATTTTTTCGTGAAAATGTTAATACAGAGGATCCTGTGATAAATCTCTGAGGTTGTGTGTGCTAACCTTAATTTGTTTACATAACTTGATGTAGGGGATTTTCGTGAGAAAAATATTTTTGAAGATTTTAATATATTTTTATAAGCTTTTCTTAGATGTTTTTGAGATGTGTAACTAATTATGCATTCTTACAAGGCTCTGTTACAATAAAAAAAATAAAAGAGAACAGATTATCGCTTAAAAAAATACGGGATACTAAATTGAATCCTGCGGCTTCAAGTATTATTATCTGTGACGTAGTATAGTAGTGCTGGGTGCATCGTCCTCACGTATATGAATTTATTTATGTATGTAAATGTTGTAAAACACTTTTTAGGGTTCCGTACCCAAAGGGTAAAAACGGGACCCTATTACTGAGACTTCGCGGTCCGTCTGTCTGTCTGTCTGTCACCAGGCTGTATCTCATGAACCGTGATAGCTACACAGTTGAAATTTTCACAGATAATGTATTTCTGTTGCCGCTATAACAACAAATACTAAAAACAGTATAAAATAAATATTTAAGGGGGGCTCCCATACTACAAACGTGATTTTTTTGCCGTTTGTGCGATAATGGTACGGAACCCTTCGTGCGCGAGTCCGATTCGCACTTGGCCGGTTTTTTTTTTAAAGTGTTAGTATGGAGTTTCTTGTCCGTTCTTCTCCATAACATGCTGCTTTTCCGAATGGATGGTAGAATCAATTATTATTAACTTTACATTTATAGCACCTGGGCGACCGAGCTGTGCTCGGGTGAAAATAGAGAAAATGACGTTTTCTAAAAATTAAACCTAGCTAGATCGATTTATCGCCCTCGAAACCCTCTGCATACTAAATTTCATGAAAATCGTTGGAGCCGTTTCCGAGATTCAATATATACATATTGAATCTAATATATAAATATATATATATTGAATCTCGGAAATGGCTCCAACGATTTTCATGAAATTTAGTATGCAGAGGGTTTCGAGGGCAAAAATTCGTGTTTTTTTATTTTTAAACCTCAAAAATATAATCTATCTATCTAATCTAATACCTTTAAACGAGCAATTATTGTATAATAATTGCTTGTTGTAGGTAGATTGATCGATTATATTTTATTTTATTTTTGACGTTCAAAAGTGCCGTTTAATGGCCTAGTTGAGAATTTAAGTGAATAAATTTTGTATTTTTTTTCACTCACGTGTCTTGTCCTGCAGGCACCGCGTGTATCCTGCAAAACAAGACTACCGATATATGTCATTCAACCATACAATTAACTTTGTATGATGAAAAGCAATATCGTGCTCTCTCCATATAAAATACAAATTGAAAGTGAATACAATTGAGTAGCACTGGCAACAATACAGCCCAACTGATTCAAAAGCGAATGCATTGTAAAGTATCCATTCAATTTCTAGTGCTTCTGTTCCACTAAGTGACGTTTATGATTGAAAATACTTTCAAAGGACTTTTATTGACTGGTTTGACTTTTTATAAAAGAGCTTTAGTTGAGAGAAAGGTCTTGATTGCGTAATTCATTTATGGTGTTGACATCTTTTTGCTGAGGCCTGGAACAGGCTACTAGTTAAAAAAACCGGCCAAGTGCGAATCGGATTCACGCACGAACAGTTCCGTACAATTATCGCAAAAAACGGCAAAAAAGTCATGTTTGTTTAATGGGAGTCCCACTTAAATATTTATTTTATTCTGTTTTTAGTATTTGTTGTTAAAGCTGCAACAGAAATACATCTATGAAATTTTTGCCTAGCTATCACGGTTCATGAGATACAGCCTGGTGACAGATGGACAGATAGACAAACAGACAGATGGACCGCGGAGTCTTAGTAATAGGGTCCCGTGTTTACCCTTTAGGTACGGAACCCTAAAAATCAACTATTGTTGATTTTTTAACTGGCATCACATGTAGAGAGGGATCTAATGTAGGTACTGCAATTCTGGGCGAAAAAGCCGAGAAAGGATAAAGATACTTTATAACACGTATTTTAATAAAAGAATAAAGATTTCAGAACAACAATTATTTCCTTTAAATGCCTTCAAATTCTTCATATATGTTTCTGAATTGAGTATTTGGATTTAAGAACTTATCAAATCATTTAATATGAAATTATGATAAGTTTTCTGGCTAAAGCAGAATGCGACAAACAAATGCATAATTCAGAAATTGAGAGTAAATCAATGAATTTGAATTAAGATATTAATTCAACACTTGGCACCAACTTTTAAGGGATAAATTACTAAACTTTACACTTGAAACCGCGAACCACAGCCAATATACAACAATGTCATCACAGCCCACATCAATCAGAACGTAATTCCAATCAAACATATACAAAACTTCGTATAGGCAATCACTTCATTACTGAAACAGAGAGTCCTCAAAGTCAGAGCTCAATCAATCCAGCCAGTGGACCAAACACTTGGTACATACAACCGTCCAACCAACCAAGAGCTCTTCGAACCTTACGCTTACGCTTCACACTTCATAGATCTGTGCTGTAAGGGGAGGGGTGAAGGTCTTTCGAAGCTGGTGCGTGGTCAATCACATTGTAATTGCCTGCAGGAACAAGATACCCATGAAATGACGACTGGCCTGTGACAAGGGTCTCACACATGCTCCAGGGGATTCGATTTAGTCATGCACCCTCTTCTCATCTTTAGTGATAACGCCTTGTTTATTTTTTAAGACGCCATTTTTGTAATGGACCTTTTCGGAATATTGTTGAGACTCGTTCCGTATTGCAATTGTTTGAAGTCCCTTCGTTTGTTTCACTCACAATGTTCGTAATATTTTTTGTCATGCCCAAAACCGGTGAAAAATTACTTAAATGACTATTTATTCAAAATTAGTCATGTAATAAAATTGCTCTTTGATTTTTTACTTAGTGATCAGCAATATCTTTTTCTTTAATTAATAAGGCCGAATCTTGAGTAGATAGTGTAGATACGTAACGTAACAACTGCAATGCAATACTCGAGAGGTAGGTCGCCCAGTCATTTTTAGGGTTCCGTACCCAAAGGGTAAAAACGGGACCCTATTACTAAGACTTCGCGATCCGTCTGTCTGTCTGTCTGTCTGTCTGTCTGTCTGTCTGTCTGTCCGTCTGTCTCCAGGCTGTATCTCATGAACCGTGATAGCTAGACAGTTGAAATTTTCACAGATGATGTATTTCTGTTGCCGCTATAACAACAAATACTAAAAACAGTATAAAATAAATATTAAAGGGGGGCTCCCATACAACAAACGTGATATCTTTGCCGTTTTTTGCTCGATATTAATATCGGCAACAGGTAGACCCTTGCAATATTCACAGAATGTTTAGTTGTATATTTACTTCAAAAAATAATAATTAATAAATAAAAAAATAAAAAATCAAGGGGGGCTCCCATACAACAAACGTGATTTTTATGCAGTATTTTGCGATAATGGTACGGAACCCTTCGTGTGCGAGTCCGACTCACACTTGGCCGGTTTTTGTTTACTGCATACAAAATGAGTCAAAGTCAAAGTAATGAAATAAAACCAAACATTACTAGAGCTTCGAGTAGAATCTTAGACACAGAAATAACTATTATTCAAAGAGTTCAAATACTGCTAAGTGTCAAAGAAAATCGTCGTAGCAATAGTAAAATATTTAGACCAAATTCCAGTTTCTCAGTACCTAACCTTTACTTTCAGAGAATCATTTAATTATTTCTGTAAATAGTAACCAAGACAATTCTAATGGTATTTCTCAGAGAATTTTAATTACTAATTGTATCTACTAGGACATTATGAGTATAATATTTATCTATATCTGCTATAAGAGCTTGGATGCAGTTCCTATCAGGCTTTCTGCTGTAAAACAATATTAAACTTTTCTTATTGCAGTTCGTAAAAACCTTAGCTCATTCTAAATATGGTAGAAATTCCCTTGAAAATTGTCTCGCTGCTAACTGAACGAACTTGCTCGTTTAGAACGCAAGCCATGTGTATATGACCGCAAAACAAACACTAATATTTGTTATTAGAAGTTCATATTATATTAGTAGATAGTCTGGCTTCAGATATTACAGTTTTATTATTATCTCTATTTGCTAAGAGTGGTTATTAAAAAACTTGTTATGACTATTCCTGTAGTATATTATCGCTTTTGTGACACATGAGACACAATTGTTATTAATTATATTCACCTAGATTTCTGTGTCAATCTGTAGACAAATAATTTTGCCAGGAAACTTCATTTTTGAGGCCTTGTTTGGCCTTGTAAATGGGCCATAGTCAAAGATTTTGGGTAGCAAGATGTTGTTTACTTTAGCACTGAGAAAAACAATCTTGTTCAAAATATTTGGATATTTTCTGCAAAAAAGTACCACGACCAGTAAATAAACTCTAAACTGGAAGCGCCTTTTACGCAAATAAGTAAGCAAGCAAAGAAAACGTAAAAACACAGTAGAACATGACTTATATCAAAGTAGGCCACATATTTGCGAAACTTTCACCCATACAAATATTCCTATTACCTCAATTGTAAGAACAATAAAACTCGAACGTGTCCCGTAACATTCATTTTTCTTAAGCATAAATTACACTCCAAACGCTCCCTTTGAACTCCATCCTTTTTTATTAAGTTGTCCCATAAAAGGGACGTCTGCCAACCTTTTTATTAAAAGGTTATAAATGAAAAAAAAAAGATTGTGTTCGTTGAAACGAGAGTGGGCACTTGTGTAACGAACCTTAAATTAATTATTATTGGGCTAAGCACTCTCAAACTGATTATTTCGTTGGATAATTCTTTTGATCTGTACGAAAATAAGGAAATGTTTACGCTAATATTTTAAGCGTTCCAGAAATGGGTCAATGATTTTACGAGAGAACGAATTTAAAAGTGGAAATGGCGATTCTGTTGGGACCGCTGATGGTCGCCACAAAAACGCATAAAGTCAAATTAATCTTGTTGACGATTGCAATAATTTATTTAAATAAATAAAGGCGAATAAATAAAACGGCAATGCGTGTAAACTTTTAACATTTGCGTGAAAAACCAAAGTGGTGTGAAAATTAAAACCATGTCAGAGATTGGTAAATTATGGGCAGTCAAAATGTTTATATTACTTTAGTCCTTTATTTTCATTTCGATATGAATAAAATAATATAGAAGTAATTTAATTTAAATCTATACTATATATAATATTATAAAGCTGAAGAGATTGTTTGAATTGAAATTGAAAAATTATTTTTGTGTTGGATAGTCCATTTATCGAGGCAGGTTATAGGCTATATAATTTCACGCTCCGACCAATAGGAGCGGAGCATAAAAAAAAAATGTTGCAAAAACGGGCAAAATTATTCCTTTATGAGAGCTTCCGTTTCGTTTGCTGCGTAAGCGGTTAAAGTTACGCAACATTCATGCATGTAGTGTAGGTAGGGTAGGGTAGGGAGGTAGCCAGTTGACGGGAACAAAGCCACGTGGGACAGCTAGTAAATAATATTTTTATTCGATGATGAAAAGATAGGAAGAGATCCTTGATCGTTATAATGTTGATAACTATACTGTGATTTTTAATTTCGTGGATTAAACTGACAGCTGCTATTGACCTTATTTTTTTTAAATGTTGCAAGCGCGGAGCATAGTGTTGTAGGTAAGGCTCAATCATAAGTGATTCATCGAATCGATGTGACATGACTCCTGAATTTATTTTTACTAATTGGTGTAAATAAATGTTTTATGAATGTAAACGTAATATATTTAAATATATCAGTATTCATACACATAGTACATGAACTTTTATTGTGTTAAATATGAAATCAACAATAAAATAATAAAAAAAAAATCTTCGCTCTTCACACAACCGTCTTCTTCAATGTCCCACTCACCGGACTGACTTCATTCACTGTTTTTTCTTCGTTCAGTCTATTTCTCTGTGGAATGCGCTCCCTCAAGAAATCAGGATGGCACCCAATCGATTAGCATTCAAAGTGAAAGTTCGCGAGCACATTCGTAAGAAGTTGGCAGTAGTATCGTCACAGCGTTAATGTTCTCCAATTATCTGTTTATGTATATTCGTGTATTTAGTTTATTTACTTTTTTGTGTATATAGTGTGTATGTATTTATAGTTTGTATGTATATCTTTGTATTTCAATAAATATTACCTATCGTAATTCATTCTCAATATTGCACCTACCACTATTTGTCTCTGCATCACCCTAAGGTCGACTGGTAGAAAATGCCTAAGGCATTAAGTCCGCCTCTGTACGTTTTTGTGCATGAAGTATTAAATAAATAAAATAAATGCAATTGATATAAGTCTGACATAAATGAGTAGAAACTAAATATGGGCCGCTAGTTTTTAAACAAATTATTTTTTTATGCCGTGAAATAGTTTCATTTTCGATCTACTTCGATTTTCGATTAACTTTCGATCACTCAGAATAGTTAGGGTACGACACTATTTTAATGTAAGGATAAAGTGACAACCCCCCAAATGTCAGTTTAGTCCACGAAATAAAAATCACATTATACGTCTTTTAAGTATGTGAAGAGTGTTGTTAACACATGACAATTATTTTCTTCGGGTGGAAATAACAGTCAGGAAAGAATACTACATTTCGGCGTAGTAAATAAACCTAGCCCCTCGTGACCCTGTTGCCTATCAAACATCCACAGTTACCTATACTGTAATGAAACTGCACTCAGACATACTGATAATGAAGTTAGGCCCCCTCCTGTCTGTTTAGAAAACAATTAGGTATTATTATGGAGCCTAATAGAAGGGCGCTACCGCAACGCTGCCCCTCTTCAATAACAATACATTGTTATAGGTATGTATGTATACCTATATTTTTGCGAAAATCTACTGTCGACGAGAGAGATTAGCACGCAACTAATTGTAATTACTTTTAAAGATATTTTTGGACGAGAGTTTCACATTTTATTTTGGAGAAATTATAATACCCATCAAAGGAAAGATGTGAGGTATAATGAAGAGATACGATAGGCAGTAGAAATAGTAGTGAGACACCGAATAATCGATACATATAATAAATCTGTAGAAAAGTTGTTTTTGAACAACGAAAAAAAAATCCAAAAGAAAACATTGTCTGGGTGGTAAAGGAAACCAACTGAACCCATTTCCAGCATTTTTGGCTGTTTGTCTGTTTAGTTGTGCACACATCACGTAAAATATACGAAAACAATCTAGATAACTTTTATACATAAAAATTGTGTGTAACTTGAAGTGTTACTTAGTTTTTGTTACATCGCAATCGGTTCACTCTATCAAAAATTAGATGAATTTAAAGTGTTCAAGAAGAAATATCACAACACAAGCAATTCAGATACTCGGACAGTTGAACTCCATGTTGGATAGGTGGCGTTGTGCATATGACGACATTTTCTGAATGACGGTTTTGAGATTCTCCGCGGCAGAATAACCCTTAAAAAAAATGGTAGCTAGGGAGGAAGGAAAATAAGGTAAGTAGGTAGGTAAGTAGGGCACAGCTAGTATATGAATATAATGTTTGTAACATTTATCGTATGGTGGTTATAGATAAGTTTTATTTCTGTCGCCGTTAGAATCAACATCTCTCTTCCTTATTTCTTACTTACACTCAAAACTCTTGTTCGTACTACATTTATTTACGC
Source organism: Anorthoa munda (assembly GCA_945859665.1). NCBI lineage: Eukaryota > Metazoa > Arthropoda > Insecta > Lepidoptera > Noctuidae > Anorthoa > Anorthoa munda. The sequence continues at coordinate 7,232,339 of OX243900.1, read as the reverse complement.
AAGGCATTTTTAATCATAATGTTGCTGAAACACTCCATTTCAACGCAACACTGTAAATCTATAGTCAAATCATCATAATTTAGATCAACCAACACCCAACACAAGATCCGAAAGCAGATTTACTCAAGCCTTCACTAACATAGGCCCACAACAAAGACAACCACCACACACAAACATAACTGTGATTCCATACATACCTATATAATAAATTGTCACAACGAACCCCGTCCAATTAGTGCACTAGTTACAAAACAACGTTAGTGCCCACACACACGGTGCACAAACACTGTGTTGTACACACGGCGCGTCGAAGCGCGTTAGCTGTCTTGTGCAGGTGATTGCTAATAGACAAACGGATGGTACATATATATATGGTACAGTGTGTGCTGAGGTGATTTAGGTGTTGTGTGACAGTACATTTATGTTATATTTTAATTGCTATAGAAAATGCGTTTTACAGAAGTTAGTAAATTTTTATTTATTTTTGTATTATTTTTTTGTAGTCTTTCTCAAATCAATCAATAAAACCTCACTCAGGGATGCTAAGAGACAAACGGATGGTACATACAGGCCCTTGGTACAGTGTGTGCTCAAGTGATTTAGGGTTGTGTGACAGTACATTTATGTTATATTTTGATTGCTATAGAAAATGCGTTTTTTAGAAGTTAGTAAATTTTTATTTATTTTTGTATTATTTTTTAGTAGTTTTTCTCAAATCAATCAATAAAACCTCACACAGATGCTAAGAGAAACAAACGGATGGTACATATTTGGTACAGTATTATTGTGTAGTGTGTTGAGATGATTTGGAGTTGTGTGACGGGGCATTTATGTTATACAGTGCAGTGGTTGAAGTAGGAAAATATTTTAGTAGATAATATAAATTTTTATTTACAAAAGATTGTTTTTGTGTGGGGGCACTAAACACAGTGCACAAACACTGTGTTACACGGCGCGTCGAAGCATTTTAGCTGTCTTTTGCAGGTGATTGCTAAAAGACAAAAAGGTGGAACATATTTGGCACAGCTATGCTGCTGTGTGTACTGAAGTGATTTGGGGTCGTCTGATGGGGCATTTATATTGTGTTTTAGTAGTAGTAGGAAAATATTATAGTAGATGCATAATATGCAAAGCATTTATCATTCAGCATTATTACATAATTCATATTTAGGATAGAAAAAGTTTTTTTTCGTCACAAACACAACAGAACAGCAACAAACACAAAGTAAAGAGATTATTAAAACTCAATTAAATATCTCAGGTACCAGGCATTTCTCAGTACGAACAGCTATCGAAGTCTGGCTGTGGGCGCTGTGGCCGGTTGCTATTTGCTAGCATGTAGGCATAGATTCATCCCATTTCACGTGGGATGTGAATATAAGTCGTGAATCCATTCACCTCTGCTTACTTACTCTTTTGGATAATACCTACTACAGGCAGGGTTTGGCAGTATTTGAAATAAAAATATAATATGCATTAGGTATTTGTAATTCAATTACTTCTTAACGAAGTAATTTGTAATTGGTATTTCAAATGCCTGACGCTGAGGTATTTTGTAGTTAGTATTTCAAGTACTTATGACTTCAAAATACATTTGACCAACGTACATTTAGCGATATTTTTTTTTGGTGCGTTCTGAAGAAAATAGCGGTCGATAGCTTTCGTAAGCAGAATAGCGACCGCTATATTTAGCCAATCTTTAAAGTTGGCAACACTGCAGCTGTACTGTACGTCAAATTGTCAAATATCTTGTCATAACCTAACACCTGACTGTATTTTATATATTAAATACACGACTTAAAAAAAATTGTATTTGGTATTTTAAATACATGCGAGATAGTATTTTGTAATTTGTATTTTAATTAAAACAAAGCATGTATTTTGCCCAGCACTAACTACATGTGACTTATTGTATTCATGAAATTCTTGAAAAATCTGGCAGTCATCATATATGTTGATATGATGTTGTCTCAATTTTCCGCAAACAAATATCTAAGCAAGTATATATATAACATGAAACTTTATGTTATAATAACGGAAAATATATCACAAATTCTTTGTATTGACGTCGACAGAAAGTTTTCTTATTACGGACAAACTTGGACGTGTAATCCTTCTTAGATATGAAACAAAACTAATTACAGTTTATATATCACTGATATAGGTGAGATCTTGGACATTTCTTCTGATGTGATATGAGATAGCTTTTAATTTATTAATGTGATACAGAAATGGGTCAATGTAGATATATTCTAGTTACATTAGATACAGAAACATTAGAAGAAGAATCATGCTGGTAACATGATTCATTTTAACAAATTGAAATCAACATACGTGGCTTGACTGATTATGACACATGAGGTGTCGTTGGATTCGTCTCAATTGTGGGAGTGACATAGGCTTTATCATCTGCCTAGCCTTTTTCCCAATTATTGTTGGGGTTGGCTTCCAGTCTTACCGGATTTAGCTGAGTTTCAGTGTTTTACATGGAGCGACTGCCTATCTGACCTCCACAACCCAGTAACTGGGTAACACGATACCCCTTGGCAAGACTGGTGTCAGATCTCAGACTTCTGACTACCCGTAACGACTGTCAAATATCTTCAAATGATAGCTGGGACCAACGGCTTAACGTGCTTTCCGAGGCACGGAGGAAACTCGGTATGTTGAAATGGTCACTCATCCACGGACCGACCTTGTCAAGCGTTGCTTAACCTTGAAGATCGACCCGTGCGGCTGTTATTATTTAGCCACGAGCTCCTCATAGGAAATCCTCCACATAGGCAAAAGGCTAAGGCTAAGGCTCCTCATATCTTTAATTTTCCCCATAATCGACTATGGTGACGTATGCTATTTCGACTTGAGTGCGGTTCTGCTGGATAAGCTTGATAGACTCCTCAATAACTGCATTCGGTTCATATTTAACTTGAGGAAATATGACTATGTGTCGAGCTACAGGTCTGAGCTCAAATGGATGCCCATTCGCCAGAGAAGATGTTTGCGCGCTCTAACTACGCTTTTCTCCCTACTAAACTCTCCAACCCCACCTTCTTACCTTATGTCTCACTTTCAATATTTAAGTACGTCTCACACTAGGAATCTGCGTTCTGCCAACAATCTTCTTCTACTCTGTCCTTCTCATACTACTGATTTTGTTCATTCTTCCTTTCATATTCAGTCTATTCTTCTTTGGAACGCGCTTCCTCTCGAAATCAGGACGGCCACCAATCGGTATGCTTTCAAGCAGAAATTGCGGTATTATTATCAGCGGGGGGGAGGGTCAGCTCGGTAACTTCTTTTTATTGAATATATGTATATATATATAGGTATGTATTATATAAAATATGTATGTACGTGTATTTAATGCAATCTATTATTATTATTTTTGTTGCCACGTTTTAAACAATGCACCTGCCATGTTGTCTCTACACCACTCTTGGTTGACTGGTAGAGAATGCCTAAGGCATTAAGTCCGCCATTGTACTTTTGTGCATGAAGTTTAAATAAATAAATAAATATCTCCTCTCATCTCTATATTTTTTAAATAGCGCCCCCCCCCAAAAAAAATACACGCAATTATTTTTTAGTTTTTCTAACAATTTGGGTATAAAATAAAAGCTACTAAAGCCATTCCATAAATACATATATTGTAATACTTTTATGTTCCTAATTTTGGCACAAATTCAAGATAAGCGTTACTTTGATAGTATATTTTTTTTTACCACATTACTTATGTGGAGAACTCGTTCATTACTAAAACTAAAAAGTCTGAAATAATACAAATTATTATGAAAACAAAAAATCCGACTGCTAAAAATGTATTAACTGAAAAGAGCAAAACAAGTACTAGATATAATTTATACACTAAATATTATCAGGTGCTGCAGGCGGGGATAAACAAAAATTATAGAAAAACCGACCAAAACTTCGTTTGGCACCGCTGACAGCACCTAATAATATTACACGTACTTGTTTTTTTTCTCTTTTCAGTAAATAAATTTTTAGCAGTCAGGTTTTTTGTTTTGGTATCTTATTTATTGACCTGAAAATACGCATTATTAAGAATAACAAAACAAACCTTCAGGTCTTGATCAAATTTAAATGGGACCACATGAGAAGCACCAGCTTTTAAATAAAAAAATAATTACCAAAATCGATTATTCTAGTAAAAAGTATTACGTGCGTGTGAACTGAGGGACCACGCTGGTATTTCGGAAAATAAATATCGTAGGATTTAGTAGTATACTTAAACCAATTGTAGAACAAATCTGGGAATTTGTAAATAAATATATTAAAAACTACCTTAAAGCGTGGTCCCTCAGTCCTCACAGACCATTAGCCAGATCTCGGAAATTATCTGAAAAAATAATGTGTTGTGACTACAGTCATTTAGTAAAGAATTTGTAAAGATATTTACTAAATAACAGAACACAAAGCTTCAAAGATAAACTGTATATAACGACTAAACTGTGGTCCCTCATTCCACACACGAAAGATAAATATTTTAGTGTATATTATCGAATCAAATAAATAAACTCGTTCTTTTTCTACATAAAGTTTTAGTAAGAGACTTGAAACATTTTGTAAAAAAGAAATGGAATAAAAATATCGACGCAATTTGAAGATAGCGATTATTAAAACTGGTCCCTCAATCCTCACATCCACTGACATATATGCATGTACTAGCTGCTAGACGAGAGTAATATCAGAAAGACTAGTGTACTTAACTTTAAGTAGAAAGTTTCTACTAAATAATAGTTATCTAAAACTTTATGAAGACGATTAAAAAAAAAAAATGTCCGATCCATAATAATAGTGACAATAGGGTAGTTGACAAACAATATCAATTTAGCCCGTCAGTTAGATAACCTGAAAACATACTGACATAGTGACGTTACAAGCCTCCACTCCTGAACTTTGATGCGCATTATCTTTGTCAATTTTTATTTAAATGATAAAAAATACAAGTCCAATATTATTTGATAATCTCACTGACGGACTAAGTAGAATTATCCTTTTTCTACCAAGGAAACATCCCTATTGGAGGCATAGTAGCTTCTGACAAAAATAAGGAGTAAAGTAAAATAACTGAAAAGAAGAAATTGAATAAAGCTTACAGTGTACCTACATGAATAGTTTTACTAACTCAAACTTTAAAACACAGGAGCTATTTTAATGGTAAGTACTTATCACAAAAACAGCATCTTCTTTCCTGTATCCGAATTTATTAAAGGTTAGCGCAGCAAGTCTTCATCTTCTCCCTCATCGTTTCATTGGTCTTCCTTTACCCCTATTATCACCACCAACCACAGAGTGACAAAAATAGCATCATCATCCTCCCGCTCTTGTCCCATGTTATTAGGAGTCGGCGCAACAAGTTTTCTTCTTGCACATCTTCCATCGTCACGCTATCACTGACGCCCTTCATATCACTTCTCACACAGTCCATCCATCTTTTCTTTGACCTTCCGCTCCCTCTCTTCCACATTTATATTCAATTTTTTTTAGTAACACGCTTTTCATCCTTCCTACAAGGACAACCCGTTCCCTTTCAATTTGACCATTCTTTAAAAATCGTTTCCAAAAGTCCTATAGGCAGAAGCATCTTATTTAAAATCAGTAGATTTTTGACTGTTTGCAGTGAAGGAAGGAGGCGCTTCCAATATCCCTGTTCAAACATGGCGTAATAGGAAACATCTTGCTTCCGGAAGCTGAGAGCAAACAAGGAAGGAAGGTACAACTCTTTTTACAATGGCTTTTTATTTTATAAGATGTTTTTCGTTTTCTTTTTGGTTAAAAATAAGGCAGTGTAAAATTGATAAAGTTTATATTGAATGTCTAGGTAGTTACAATAATAATAAAGAAGAGCATCGTCGCAGCGTCCGTAGCCTGGCTGCGTTTTGGTGTCATTTTTGGGGAAACCGAAGGTTTTGTCTGTGCAATTAAGGACGAAGTTATCATGACGAATAACTACCGGAGATTTATTGTGAAGGATGGCACGGTTGAAATCTGTCGGGCAACTCACCGCCCGGGTGAATCAATCCGCCACATTATCTCTGGTTGTTCTCGTCTAGCTAACGAAGAGTACTTGCATAGGTACAACCTTGTATTCAGGATTATCCATCAGCAACTTGCTCTGAAATACATTCTTGTAGCATCGAAGGTACCGTACTACCGTAGGCCCGACACAGTTCTCAAAAATGGCATTGTCACATTGTACTTGGATCGGTCCATCATCACTGACAGGACTATTGTAGCTTGATATTGTGGTGGTGGATCGATTCGAGAGGCGTGGAATGATTGTTGAAATTACCGTCCCGCATGACAGGTACCTCGTGAAAGCCGAGAAAGATAAGCAAATCAAGTATATTGACTTGGCACGCGAGGCTGTCGACATGTGCGATGTGGACACAGCGATCATTGTACCGAAAGTCGTGACAGCCAATGGCTTAATAGCCACGAGCCTTGACCAACACCTTAGGAGGCTACCGTTAGGCGGCTGGGTCAAGGACCTGATGCAGAAAGCAGTACTGCTGGACACGGCTCACATTGTTAGAAGGTTTCTCTCTCTGGAGCACTGACCGTCAGTAGCATGGACCCTGTTCCCGATATCGGTGAGCCTCTATTTTTATACTTTTTTTAATACTTTCTTTTAAAATATTTAAAAATGTAATATTATAAGAACAAAGATAAATAAACGACATAATAAAGATGAGTCAGGCAGGGGCCAATAGTCAATCTATAGCTTTAGGCAATCGATCCACTAAACCTCCCAAACCCATAGCCCAATATATTTGTCTCCATATTTAACAATAGTCCTGCAGTAACCGGGGATTTTCTTTGGGTACACTTACGTAGTGCATACAGGGATAATCATCGGTTGGTGTCACATATCATGATACATGTCTAACAAGGCCTCTGCGAGTAGGCTTCGGCCCCTGGCACGCTTTTCAAAGGACCGGGACCTCAGAGTCCTGAGATTGTTAAAGACATACAGATGATAATCTACAAGTTTGCGGTACCAATCAATGCAAACTTTTTCCTAACTGTATTGGGGTCGTCGCTCAGTTTATCCAGATGCAACCGATACTTTACATAAAGCGTCAAATATTCATTTACCTACTTAGTGAAACTTAAAAGTGTTATCTTGTACATGACACTTGTACTTTTTATAGACTTTTTCCTTTTATGTAACAGTTTCCATACCAAATATTGTAAATGTTTTTATTTTATGTTCGTTTTGGGTATTTAGCTAAGGTTTTTTAATTATTTAATTTATCTTCTCGTGTCAGACTTTGCTTATGCCTGGATTCACGAACCCATTTAAAAAGTTGTTATCACAACATTGCTTCAAATCAATACTAATAAAATAACTTATTCCTACGTTTAGTATAACACTATCAAAATTCAGCAGCACAAATCTTGCTACCGGTTGATCCAATAACAGTTCTGTACTCACACATACATAGACAGTAGTTTGTACGCAAGCGGTTGGCAACACTGTCTCGCCCCGAGCTTGCGGTAACTTGCTTTTGTAGTGTATAGTCGCGTTAATGTTAGTAGAATTGATGCTCAAGACTAAAAATGATTGTCTTAACTGAAGGGGCAACTGTAAATAACCATTATAATTATTTAGAACTAAGAAAAGAAAAAAATAAAAATTTCTTTGCGCCAAGCATGACGCCTGCCCCCCTAGCCAAGTTACAAACTGTTCGTATCGAATCTCTTTCTACAATCGTTAACGCCTTCTATTTGTATGGTCTGACCACGTGACTTAAAGTTCAGAAGTGTCATTCTCATACATTGATTCGTTTTCTACTAGCGTTATAGATTGTAGATTGTCAACTTGGCTACAGGTGCTGACCTGATCATTACAAAAACCAGAACATGTTAATATTATAGTAGTTGTTACTAGTTACAAATTATTTTACAATGCATGTCCTCGAAAAGAGCGTTTTCCAAGCAGCCAAACTGTGCGGAAAGTGTCACTTTTTTAACTAGTGCTTTATACTTTTCTGTATTTTTTTAATTTTTAACTCCAACGTCAGCCCCACGCATAGAGTTTTTATTATTTGAGAAAAGTTTTACAAATTGGTTAAGTACAGATTATCATTCATATAAAAGGTAAAATAAAACTAATACTTCATTAAAGTCGTTTTTAATTACAATGGATTTAGATTTTGATCCATAAATTAATTTTAAATATTCATTAAATATGTTTGGCAGAACGTATATTTTGCTCGTGCCTTTTTGCGTTACGACGTGACAGCTATTTGAACATGCGCAGTAGATATACCCGAGGAACTATTAGTTAATCTGTGGTATGCTGAGCGCGCTAGAATAAGCCCGCCATTTTATTAATTTCTTGCTTGGTTCAGATTTTTTTTTTCCTCGCACTGTGCATAGTAAAATGTTTTATGATACACGTACGTAAGATGATTTCCGACTCGTTTCGATTTATCCACTCACTCGCTTCACTCGGTCGTGAATAAAAATGCCACTCATCGGAAATCACCTACCTTCCGCACTTGTAGCATAAATAACTATTTAACTATGACAATGTGTACTGTAGGTACAACAGGTTCTGACCCTTCTTAGAATACAGGATATATATTTTTTTCGTAGCATACTGTAGTATTACGTAGCAGAAGCGTAGCTTGTGTACTACGTGGAAAATATTCGTGAAAATAACATGATTTATCATCCTTGTAAAAATTTGCTTTTACCAAGGATGGTAATGTTTTATGATAAATATAATATCTATTATTACTACTACCACAGGATACTCCAAACTATGTCAGTAATATTATACCAAAACTTCAGAAAGGCCAGGTGCGCCGTACTTATAACCGGCGTGCGTGTACATAACGTAAATGAAGCATAAGGAGTATATAAGGATCGCAACAGTTGGCGTTCTGTAGTGTTTGCTTATCCCCATGGAAAAAAGCCTCAGTTTATGTACGTATGTATGTGTTTTCTTGTTATGGTAAAAAATAATATTGCTTGTTTTTTTTTACTTTTATTTAGCATCTACATTGTGAGCGACTACGTCTCAGAGGTCATCCATAGGTCATGACTAGGTATATTTCCAGTGATGACCATGATCATGGCTCTGAGACGTGGTTGCTCACAATGGGCCTCATCAGAAAGCTTATAGACACCCAAACGGCAATGGAGAGGGCTACGTCGGAGATTCCTTGCGTGTGTTAGGTTAATTTATCTGTAGTTTAGAATCGACTAAACTGACATAACAATTATTATTGTATGTGGCAATTCCATGCGGTAACGGTTGACAAGAAAAGGAGGAGAAAGAGGGTAGGCACGTTCCGGCAATCGATTCGTTCACTTGGTTTTTGGGAGGGACAACGAACGGAAGTTACTCGTAGACTTAAGGATTTTGATGGACGGTTGGATTATTGATTGTAGTAGATTGCAGAAAGTGAATCATTAAATAATATTGCCATCTACCCAAGGAGTTTTATTACACGTGATCGAAACAGAAATGTATAGATCCGCAAGAGAACCAGCGTTACCGACATAGCCCGAAAAATTTCCAAACATTACCAAAGTGGCAGTGGACAGGGCACATTGCTCGCAGAACGGATGGGCGATGGGGCGGATAAGTTCTGGAGTGGCGACCGCGAACCGGAAGACGTTGCGTTGGAATGCCTCCCACTAGGTGGAACGAGGACCTGGTGAAGGTTGCGGGGATCCGCTAGATGCGAGACACACGGTACCGGTCAATGTGGTGACCCTTGGGCTTGACGCCTATGTCGAGCAGTGGACGTCTGTCAGGCAATTGGCGTTCTATCCTCATGGGAAAAAAGAGTAAGTTTCATGTACGTGTCTAATTTTGTTATTGTGAAATATAACATTGCATTCTTTATTTAATTTTATTTAGCATCTAAAGATAGACGTCCAAAAATAATCTCCATTAAATTTCAGCATCAAATCTACCATCTCCAACACAAGTACCTCCTCACATAATAAGTTTACGTAGTACATCGTTCCTCCATTTGTTTCACGGTGTGCACTTGCTAACCGAGTTTTTCGGCGTTACTTAAACTCAAATCTGTTTACAGACTAACATAGTTCGCAGTAATTCGATAGCCTTCGACAATGTCGGTTCTAAAGAGGTTTTATGCAGTAGTTTTAAAGGATTATGGACCATAAAGAGGGTAGCAAGATATTTTTAATGACGGTTTTTAAGTCTGGAAAATATATTTTAAGATGGTTTTTCATATTTTCGGGTAGGCAATATGACGTAAATAGAGATCACGATAAGATCAACTAATAGAAGAATAATGATTCGATTGCTTTTAAAAAGTAGTTTCTTTGTGGATACTGAAAGTCAGTCCCATTGCCAACCTTGCTGACTTATATTTTACTTCATATGATCTTAACATACTAATCTATCTATATAAAAGAGAAAGTATGTATGTATGTTCCATAAAGACTCCGAAACGGCTGGACCGATTTTAATTAAATTTTCAGACAATCTTAAGTTTTTAAATTTTGAACGCGGGTGAAGCCGCGGGCAGAAGCTAGTAATATATAAATGTGAACTTATTGTGATTAATCTGGACATTTGTTAATCAATCAAGCCTCAACGGTTGAACTGTTTTGACCTGATTAAACTCAAGGGTAGATCTTATTTTGATCTCGATAGAACGTTTCCTTGGTTAGAAATTCACATGGGCGACGACGATTTCAGAAGGTAGTAGAAACATAAAGAAGGCACCAGAAGTCGTAACAAACCCTATCTTTACTTTGCCCATGCCTACGACACAAAAAACTCAGCCAAAAACCAAGAACACATTAAAATACACAGAAAACACAAACTTCTCAGCTATCAAATGAAATCATTAACCGTAAACACTTCGTGTACTTTACGTAATGCACACTAGGTTTCATAAAAACCAATTTATGCTACGAAAAGCGAGCTCGGCAGACCGAAATACCGCTTTTTGACTTGATTTATCCACTTTTAGCCTCGCTGTTTTCATATACGAAAATTATAATTCCCCATTGTAAATAATTTGTATGCAAAACGTGCGTATTTATTAACATTGGATTGTACTGCCTGATGATATGATCAAGCTGAATTGGGCCGTCCATTTTGGCGATCTAAACACGTAATTTTGTATGTACAATGTGCACTGATGAAACGGCGGTTTGGAAACTTGTGTTGTATCCTAATTGAAATAACGTACTATAAAACTTCATTAATTTAGATGTTTATGGTTTACTTCGTGTCTGAAACTCGTAAGTCACAGCAACTTTTTTATTACATTTCAGTTTTAATCTTAATAAGATTGTTCTCACCGTTGATCTAAAAGGCATTTTTTTTCCGGTATGGTAACTCCACCGCATCGTAAGCAACGTCTTTGTCAACAAGCTCCTTAGGCTACGGTCTCCTATTAAATGCTATACGTGATTACCGACTTCAGCGTAAGTCGGACATTACGTATAGCAAATGTTCCAATCGACGTCTGAACGCCAGGCACAGCGTCAGCGGTCAGTACATCTCAACAGACGATGTCTCGGTCACAACAGAACTAATAGTCGACAAACAGTGCTCGCTTGTATTTTTGTGATATAAACTGACATAAATTCAACATTTTTAGCGGCGATTGTGTTACTTGAAGAAGAGGCACAAGTCGACTATGATTGAATCAATAACTCGCCTTTCTCTTAATAAAATCTCGCCATTTTTTACTGACACTAGCTACGGCCTTCACGCTGCAATGTTTCGAAATATCTAGAGACGTGGCGTAAAGAGTTTGAATGCTGCCTACGACGTCCACGCACCGACATCAGCGTGTGATAGAGAAGAGACCACTACAGTATATTTCTAGACTGTAGTGATGTCTATTGTTGTATATTTATATAAGCATCGTGACGCGGAGTACGGCGTGATGCTGTAAGCGGACGACGGCGTTTCTAGGAGACCACAGCCTTAGTGATCCATATTACACTGACGACTGGTACGATAAAATTACTCGTGTACGGCCTTAAACTTATTTACTAAAATAAAGAACCTACCTTTTTTTTTCTCTAGCCTACTTTACCTTTCTTGGACTAACATCAAACTTCTTGGTCAAGGTTAAGGATCTTCCGACCTGACTCACTTTGTCTACGTGTCATACGTGCTTCAATGCTCTTACTTTACTTTACTTTTTTTAGTATCCTACCTTCTACCTCTTCGAGCAAATTTTTTTTAGTTAAGTCTACCAGAAAATGTTAACTATTTTAGTTAATTTAAAAACCAGTAATAAAAACTATTGTACTACATTGGTACCGCATAATTTGAAAACCATTTATCATACGCTGTTCATAATCAGCCAAAATTTAATTTCACAACTGAAATTCAACCTTGCTGCCTACAAGCCAAAGCTCATTTCACTTTCCACATTAAAAGCCTACAGTCCAGCGTGAGAAATCCAATTATTTTGGACACAATCAACTCGGGATCATTCCAATATGTAGATGTCGCTGTGCTCAAATCGAATGAGCGGTGTCGAATTGAACGAATGATTGGAGTTATCGAATGATTGTTATTTGCGAATATCGAATTATCATATCGATATTGGAGATAAGTTGATTTGGAAATAATAATGAGTAAAATGATGTTGTGGAAAAACAGCTCATTCGAGCTTATTGTGAAATCGATTTTTTTATGAGGGATTTTCTTTATTGTTCTGGAAATTAAAGTTTGGTTTGCATTTAAGGTTTAAAATATGTGGGATGCCAAGTATAAATGAATTGGTGTTTTTAGCCCAAAATCTTTAGCCACTATTATATATATATATTATATCTATATATTAAAATTAAGTAAATATAAATACTATAATATAATACATAGGATACATATAAAATTATATTAAATAAGAGGAAAAATAATAACATAAAATAAACTAAATAAAACTAACACACATAGATTTTAAGAAATGTAAATTTACTGGAAATAAAAATACTTTTTATTTATTTTATTTATACACATACATACATACATAAACTCACGCCTTTTTCCCATTGGGGTAGGCAGAAACTACAGAGCTATTGGCAGAAGGCACAACAGTTAGTATTTTTTTTTTATTAATCTACAAGTTCCTTGAAAATCTTTGAAATCAACTATAATTTGATCAATTAACAAATGTCTAAAGATTGAGAAATTATGAAAGATTAATATAAATTGATCATCAGAAAAACAATTACAAAAAAAAATGTAATTGAACTCGCAATGTCATTTCGGCGAATAAAATGTCAAAAGCAAAAAGAGAGTAAAATTAAAAAATAAGTGTTTTGACATTTGTTAAGTTATCTGTGACTTCTGAGTTTATACTACCATCATCATTGAAGTATACGAATATCTAACAATTTCCTTTGAATACATACAAAACCGCTGTCATTTTCATGATTTATAATCATAATTTCGATACTAAATCACTTAACTTAGGCTAGGAAGGTCGCACAAAGTTTATCAACAAATAAACCGATTGACAAGCTGAATGACTTGTTTTTCCATTCCACTATCATTCAGTTTATTGTACTTCTCGCGAAAAAACTCGTGTTTACAATCCAGGACGAAGTTTAGGGGATTATTGCAAGGCATAAGCGAACAGCGTTTAGGATTTGCTGTAGGTACTAATAATTCATCATTATATAGATTTAAGTTAGATATTATTTTGTTTTACAATAACCACATAGGGTAATAAAATAATATCTATAATAGGCATCTTAGTCAATGTTGCCTTAGAGCCAATCATTGTGACAATATTAATCCTGAGCATAAATAAAGCGATACAGACACAATGTTTGTTTCAGCTACTACTACCTATTATCTACTGTCATGTTCTTAGTTTTTAAACTTTCTGGCGAACACTTCACTGAAAACTTCAACCACACACAGTAATATTCACACAATTCTGTTTTATCGTATACTAGCAATCTTTTCACTTTGTTAATTTACAGAAATGTCTTACATAATTTACCATCATTATTTTTTTTTATTTTACAGCCGACGCGACGCCGACCATAAATTGACACGCGCTCTGTCGTTTGTCTACGGTTTTGACAAATGTTCATTGAGCCGTCGGGATTTTGGTCGTATATTTATATTGTTTTACTTAGATATTTGTTTTATATGTTATACACATACATACTGTGACTCACCTTGTGTGTTTATTTATACTATTTTGTTATTATTTATCTTGTTCTATTTTATTTCTTAAGTATGATCCGTTCCCGTGGCATCAACAGTAGGCCCTATTAGAATATCAGCGCAGCGTTATTTTCTTTTTAATATCGTTGCAGATAGGAGACTTTTTGGTCTCGCACGGGGTTAATTATTTTTATTTTTTATTATTGTTTGTTTTTTTTTATATCTCGTGTCTCCTGTGCGGGTCCCAAATAAACATTTTTTCTTTCTTCCTTTCTTACCCGTCAAAAATGTGGCGAACTTTTATTTATAAGAATTTTCAGTTACCTGCACACACAAAAGCACAATATTTTTTTGGGACCTTATTAATAAATCTTAAAAGAAAACCATATAACAAACACGCTTTAAAAAAGCTAGACCACATCATATATTTTTTAACCGACTTCTCAAAAAGGAGGAGGTTCTATGTTCGACAATATGTTTTTTTTTTTGTATGTTTTACTCCGTCAAATTATGAACCGATTTTTTTTTTTTGGCACCACGTCAGGATCTGTAGAGAGGATCCCATAGAAATTGAGGGAACTCCTCAAATTTTATAGGCATACACATTTGCATTCAGAAAGTATTATTTGGTGAAGTGGAACTGATTAAGAAGACCACAGATGACCACTGGATCTTCTCAATCATAAGTATGTTTTGCGTTATCTCCAATAATTACTGTGATGAAGAAAATTAAAATAAATGGTACTAATGAAAATGGTACCATCGAACTGATCTGGTGATGAAGACAGAATGTAGAAACCGGAACTCCATAATAAAACAATGTACCCCAGTCGTGTTGGAATCGTTATGAGAAGCCCATTAGCTATAAATGTTTTACATGCCAATATAGGGAACCAAAGCTAAAAAGAAAAAAGAAATACATCCGACGTAAAAAACGTTTCTTTTTTTAAAAAGACCTTTACTATCGTTAAATTCGTTTTCATATCCCTTAATCCTTGCGAATTCCTGTTTACAACTAAGACACAATTCATTGTACTGAACACTCGACCGCCCATAACTTAACCCACCCTCAAAAACATCCCCTTCTTGTACCACAAAAGACGGCATTCACAAACCAGTCTGGGTACTTCGCAAGACCAATATTTTCTTCGTAAAGAGAGGTTTGGTACTATAAATTCTATCCCCATTGATAGTTAGTAGAGCATTAGTTCTTCTTTTGTACTTCGCTGGCTATTCAGTTGAAAAATTGGCTTATAGACGCGTGGTAGATCTTTATGGGATGGGTATTAGATGCTATTATTCTTTGGTAGTCTTTATTTAATGTATAGAAGATAAAGATAATATTTTACTTTTGCTTGTTGGGTTTGCAACTAATTTTGTTGCACTGTGTTTCGCTCATCTTGCAACTTTTTCCCAATTGTTTTTGGGGCTAATCTAACCGGATGTACCAAATAAATAAACCGACTTCAAAAGTACAAAAAGCTTTCGTTTCGGAAGTCGGTGTCGCAAAACGATAACGAGAGGTGAAAAAAACAAGACTTCCTTTTTGAGAAAAGTTTTTTTTTTAATTCTCTCTTTTTAGTTTAGTTTTGGTACACCATCACTAAAAAGAGAGCAAGTTCTATAGTAAGGTACCAAAACGATTGAAAAAATACTCATAATAACTCAATTTACACACTCGTGCTATTCGTAGCTAAAGAGTTCCGTTGTATGTTCCATATCTAAAAACCGCCGAACTGATTTTGAGGACTCTTGTACCTAAGTTAAGAGATACTTTTAATCCATTAAAATAAAAATGATCTCGTTTTTTTTATTTTTCGATTGTTTAGAAGTTAAAATATGTGAAATGAAATACATAATATGTGAATATTCTGCAATTCCAACAATATCACATACATACGAATCAAATTGATAACCTCCTTTTTTGCAGTAGTTTATAATATGAGTATTAACATAGAAAAACTACCAAAAAAAAAGAAAGAAAAGAAAAAAGGAATGAAAAGAAAGAAAAGATAGAAAAGAAAGAAAAGAAAGAACAGAAAGAAAATATAGAAAAGAAAGAAAAGTAAGAAAAGAAAGAAAAGAAAGAAAAGAAAGAAAAGAAAGAAAAGAAAGAAAAGAAAGAAAAGAAAGAAAAGAAAGAAAAGAAAGAAAAGAAAGAAAAGAAAGAAAAGAAAGAAAAGAAAGAAAAGAAAGAAAAGAAAGAAAAGAAAGAAAAGAAAGAAAAGAAAGAAAAGAAAGAAAAGTAAGAAAAGATAGAAAATAAACTAAAGAAAGAAAATAAGGAAAAAATACATGTTTTGTCTTACTACTACGGTATATTTCTTGTGATTAACGTTGCGGACATGACAGTTGAATCGTGCGAACATTGTGGCTGATGATAAACCCCGAACGCCAAAACCAAAGCCAATGCTTAATAATACGGACAAAATGAGCTGTTTGGTGTGATCTTTGCCAAGCTGTGGAATGCTATGGATTATCCCCAATACGGAGAAGTTCAATAAACTTTATTTTTATATTAATCTGATTGAACCTTTTCATTCTTTTCTACTTTAAATTCGTTTAATTTTCAGAATTTTTTCAACACACACCATTTGGAAATATCAAATACAACAGAGGTTGCCAAATCAAAACTGACAAACTGAAACCTAATAAGCAAAACTGACAATATTGCTTTATTGACAATAAAGCGTAAGTACAGTTCACTTTTCGACAGGCTCACCTGATGGACAGAGATCTGTGATTGGCTGAGTTAATTGCAGCCTTTGCTCCGTTCCTGTTATTATTTGCTTTGATGATATGGTCTGCTTTCACCAATAATTGCATATTCTATAGAAGTGTGAAATTCTCGAAGCAGTATTAAGGCGACCGCAGACATGAACAATGGAAGCGGTAATGTGAAAACGATTCTTTGTAATCGTACTTTTACTACCAAAACAAACAGAAATTTTCCAACAACCAACAATTCCTATAATAAAGGGTAGTCAAATCGATGTTGCATTGTCGCACCCCGCTTGTCTACGGAAGTCTCCTATTTATTAAATATAACCCTTAAAAATCTTTAAAAAGACCGGTTGTTTATTTTTTATAGTCTTAACATTTTCCTTCTTTTTTTTATTTCTTATTATTTATTTAATACTAGCTGTTCCCCGCGGCTTCGCTCTCGTGGACCACCCCACAGGACCCGTTTTCGGGATTAAAAAATAGCCTATGTCACTCAGGAATAATGTAGCTTTCTATCGGTGAAAGAATTTTACAAACAAAAAAATCTTTCCTCTTTATAATATTATAGTATAGATTTCATGCGCATAAACGTACAGACGTGGACTTAATACCTTAGGCTTTAGGCATAGATATCCGAGGTGTAAAACTATCAATTAATTCAAAAATACTTATTCTAGAAAAAGCCAGACACCAGTTCTCATCATAAAAAAATACCTACTTCAAAAAACTCACACAAACATTTTAAAAGTGCCATCACACTGTAAAATATCGGCCAGCTTTCCACTCATAGCCACGCTATAAGCACTCGTCAAGCGAGATCAAAGCGATGTTGCGTTTATAATTGCCACCCTTACGCCTTTCCCCCTCCGAAGGGCTGTAGTACAGTTACGGCAAAAATAGTTTGGTCACTTTAAGGTCTATTTTTGTCTGATTAATGCTTGATAGAATCTTTATTACTGCTTTACCGACTTAGTATTGTAATATAATTATGTTAGTGTTGTCTGATTGCCGTCCCATCCGGACTATGGGAGGTATTACAATATCATATATCTAGGATCACAGATCTATGAGTCTATGAATCAAATCATCTTTGATAAATGATTATTGACATTTATTATTAGATAGGATCATAGAAACAAGGGCAAGACGGAGCTATAATAGTTCTGTCCCTTTTTCACTGACGCACTATGATAGTTTTAACACGTTATGGTATAGGGCCCCTTTTAGTTTTGACACGTCAGGATACGAGGGCTGGCCTTGCCATATTGAATCTTGGTATAATGAATTTTTAAATTTATTTTCATAATTTCCTGATACAAAATCCGTCCACAAAATTAGTTCTGCTACTGCCATGTTCTACATTCTAAGGCAATTAATTATTAAGACGGTTTTATTGCCGGAATAAAGAAAGTACAACGAAATTTTGGCATAACTTCACAATATGCTTAGTGGATGTCTATCTAGAATTCTAAAATTGCTGTTGTGAACACTGCTGTAAACACTGCCGAAGTAATAGTAGTACACACAACCAACTTGTCCTCTATTGCAACCAAATCTGACAAAAATTAAGATCAAAGAACTATGATAATGTAATACACAGATATTATGATTCTGGAGGTCATATATTATGATTCTAGAGGTCATAATATATTTGGGATAAGAGATAGAATTCTATGTATTATACTATATATATGATATGCAGAAACCCCCCTTAGAGATTGAGGGAACATAAAGTGCACCCGAGTTTGCAGACACACTTGTGCACTATAATATCGCCCGAGCCGGTGGCTAGCTTGCAATGAAATTGGCCGCCGTGGCCGAAGCTCGGTCTAGAGGACTATTATTGAAAATGTTACCGAATTAAACTCAGTTGATTACTGTAATGTGAAACTGGAAACTGATAATTAAATAAACTTAGAAAAGGAAATAAAGGATATCAACAAGAAAGGCTATTTTGACCTTTGCTTTAAAGAGATTAAGTTTTTGTTATGTGGTAGTCTGCTCAGCGGCGTAGTGTCAAATAGTGCTATCCTCAAGTCAAGACTCATTGTAATATTTGAAGCAATTGACTTTATGAAAACGCAAAAAATAAAAAACTGACGAAGGTGTAAAGTACTCGACTGTACCTCACTATTAGATCGTATAGGGTCGGCGGCCATTGAGAATGGAGTCGAAATGAAGTGGCGAACGGTCCAGTGGATGAGTATGGCTGGTTAATTTCAGATGGTATGTCGTATAATTAACGTTTTATGGGTGGGTAGTTAGTAATATTATTATAAGGTACTTTCTGCAGTCTCCCGGGAGTCGTATCTACCAATATTTATATATACTACTAGTTTTTAGGCGCCCGACCGCTCGACCCTCGCGGTCGGACGTACACCATACTTCGTGTGTTAGGCATCAACGGATTTATTAGAGGCCAATGCGACTTGAGATCCGCTTCACCGCCTACCGCGACGGTGCACGGTGCCGTGTGTAAACCGCCTTAGCTCTGGCGTAAATGTGAGTATACAAATAATACTGGAATAATTTTTATTATGCGATTTTGCATTCAAAACCTGAAACTAAGATACGTAGACTTTAATGTTCAAAAGGAACTAGAGTAACAATAAAACATGGGATAGAACCATAATGTCTTAACAAATTTAGCAATACTTGCTCATTGACAGAAAATTATAGTGAATGTCACAAATTTTCAAAACCTTGTAAACTGCTATGCTACTGCTGCTATGATTGGCTATAGGGATGTTTCCTGGTTAGAAAAATGATAATTCTATTAAGTCCTTCGGTGAGATAATCAAATAATTTTGGACACGTTTTTTTTTGCTTTACCAAATCAATAAAGATTTACATATTTAAAGCGCATCAAAGTTCAGGAGTGGGGGCTTGTGACGTCACTAAGGCAGTATAAAGTGTACTAGCAGCGTGACGTTTCACGATATTTCAACGCATTATATCGTGGTCACTTTATGTTTACGTGTCAAAAGAAAAAATAAATGTCCAATATTTTTTAGTAATCTACCTGACGGACAATCACCAACAAAACACAACAGTTTACGCCGGCGCGTAGCTACTTAACATATTACTTTTCCATAATTTGCATTCGAGAAACTTGTTAGATACTTTTTGTGTTTGTTTTTTTTTAACAGACTGCATAGAAACTGGAGTAATACTGTTTTCAAAATTCATTTTATCTCTCTAAAACCCTTGATAACACATCTGTCCTCTGCTACAGCTAGCAACACGTTTTCCCTGCGGGCTGACAACGTACAAGTCATGCGTGCATGCTCCTGACACCAAACTATAGGAAAACTTCACGCTGTGCAGGCTATATCAAAATTGAAATAGAGATAGTACGTGGGTAGTGGAAGTCCGGTCTATATAATATGATGGATATAATGTAATTTTGTCTTAATGTTTTCAGGAAATACTGAAAACTCGGGCCTAGTTCTTTGAAGACTACTGTTATGTATTATGTGTTTGTTCAGAAACATAAGTCGGAAATGAGCACTTAAAGCCCATTTTACAATCTAGTTTAACCCTTCGAAGAATGCAGGCATGATTTAATATGGGGTTAAAGTATGTTTTTTTTTTAAATTTATCATTTTTATTTGATCAAAATAGTTACCATTATTATCTATACATTGCTGCCATCTAATAGGAAGGTCATTTATGCCTTTGCGATAGAACTCTGATGATCTTGATTCGACAAACTGTGTGAAAGCATTTTGTACTGCCTCCTGAGAAGAAAACTTTTTATCACGTAGAAAAATGTCCAAATCACGAAAAATATGGTAGTCCGTTGGAGCAAGGTCTAGCAAATACGGAGGGTGACGAATGGTTTCGAATTGCAGTTCCTGTAGAGTTAAAACGGTTTCTCGGGGTCGAGGTCTCGCGTTATCATGGAGCAATAATGGTGAAGATCAATTCATGAGTCGGGGCTGTTTCACTGCTAGTTTTGCAATCATTGTTCGGAGTTCGGCACAGTAGACATCTGCCGTTATTGCTTGTCCAGATCGGAGAAAGCTATAGTGAATAACACCATGCTGAGACAGACAACAATTACCATTACCTTTTTATTGGTAAGCTTTGCTTTAGGACACTGTTGCGGCGTTAGACCTGGGGTCAGTCAAAGAATAAATAAAAATAAAAAAAGCACTCGAATCTTCGAAGATTCCATCTTTCTTGTCTAAGCTGAATACAAAAAATAACTGAAAGTCGATAATCGAATGTTGCACATTTTTTAAAAGAAGAACTTCATAGATACCATTTAACTACTATTTTTATTTATGTTCATATTCAACCTGAGGAAATATGACCATGTGTCGAGCTGCAGATCTGAACTCAAATGGATGCCCATTAGGAAAAGGCGAAATTAGCGCGCTTTGACCACGCTTTTCTCCATACTCAACTCTCCCACTCCTCCTTCTTATCTCACACCTTACTTTCAATATTTATGTACTTCACACGCTAGGAATCTGCGTTCATCTAACAATCTTCTCTTGCTTTGCCCTTCACATACTTCTGATTTTATTCATTCTTCCTTTCATATTCAGTCCATTCTTCTCTGGAATGCGCTACCTCTCGATATCAGGACGGCCACCAGTCAATATGCATTTAAGCGGAAGTTACGGCATTACTTTCTACACCAATAGCAGAGTCGTCTCAATCACCTTTCTATTACTTTTATATATATATATGTATGTATTTATTATAGGAAATATATATTTATGTTTAGTTTAAAGATATATATACTCTTCATTTTTTAATTTTATAATTATTTCTATTTTTTATGCACCTGCCATGTTATCTCTCCACCACCCTTGGTTGACTGGTAGAGAATGCCTCAGGCATTAAGTCCGCCTATGTACCTGTATGTTGCATGAAGTTTTAATAAATAAATAAATAAATAGTACCTCTGTATTAAAATTTTATTAAACAAAATATAAAAACAAAAAATATGGCGCTAATTTATATTTATTCGTTGCCTGAATATGTCCTCTACGTCCACTGACGTTATTAGATAGAACATGAAATTTGACGACACTTTTGCAGAAACAGTTTCAGGCCTGACCTAGGTTTTCATATAGGACATCATTTAATACACTCGCGAGCAATGAAAAAGTTCCAGTGACATAGCACCAAATTACTCCTAAACGGGAAAGGCTACCTTAATGACGCCGTCTGTAATATTGAAGTACATTTAACAGTGCATCAGAATATTACCAACTAAAAACGTAAATATTGTGTTCAAATTTTAAATTAAACATGGAAAAATTAAATTAAGGTGTTTGTCGGCATTTTGTGGGTGGAACTTTTT
This sequence comes from Anorthoa munda, assembly GCA_945859665.1. Taxonomy (NCBI): domain Eukaryota; kingdom Metazoa; phylum Arthropoda; class Insecta; order Lepidoptera; family Noctuidae; genus Anorthoa; species Anorthoa munda. The sequence continues at coordinate 7,210,131 of OX243900.1, read as the reverse complement.
CATTGTTTGGCAGTTTAATAGAACACCAGGCAATAAGCATTATTAATGAAAAAGTACAAAAATATGCAATAACGCTATAAAATTAAGCTTTTATGTATTTGCTTATGCAAATATGCAAATGCATACAATCCGACGTCTACTTATAACACTCGGCAATAGTTTGCTGTGAATGAAAGATTTTTTGTAATCAGATCATGTAATAAATATTTAAGAAACCTACAATCAAACAAACAATGTTACTTTTAAATCTCGATCTTTTTATCAATACCTAATAGATTAAATGAGCATAGGTGGTCCAGTGGTAACGGTCTCGACTAACGTGTCGTAGGTCGTGGGCTTGAATCCAGGCAGGCACCATCCTTTTTAAGAATGCTCGCATTGGATTTGGTTATGAAATCCTTTAAATTTTAACTTTTAATGGTTTCTAAAAAACAAATCAAATTACAGACTAGAAAAAACAACAAAACCTAAAGATAACTAAAGTGTAAATAAAACTTGCCTTAAATAAAATATATTCTTTAGGTAGGTACCTAAAAGACCTACGCAAAATGACAATATATTACAGAAGAAAAATAGTAGATAAACTTTTTATGTCGTGAAACTATTGTCTTGATTTCCGTCGAGGATACGGTTATACTCGGTATTAAAAAATCTAATTTTCTTCTTCATGTTCATGAGCTAAGTAACCACAAATGGTTTATTGTGGTCACAATACATTTATTTACCTACAACGACTAACAATACACAGTAGGTAAACAAAGTAGGTATTACAGTGTTACCCAGTTATTATGTCGGTCATGAATTTTCTATTTGTAATCCTCTAATAAAGTACGAAATTTGTGTTGCCATACATACAAATTATGATCGTCCAAACGCCACATCGACAAACACAAGCAATAATGTTGCAATGTGCAAATATCAGCTATGTTTGAACCGTTTTGTAATACATGCAAATTCAGTGAGTTTCATATTTTATGACCAAAACGGCTAAAATGCATTATTATGAAAATATAACATTATGTTGAACAGTGTTTTGCCCTACGGTTTTCTAATACCAGAAAATTGTATTCTGTCTGTGTGCAACCTTTGAACAGTTGAATGAATCAGTTATCCACGACCGAACTGAAAGAAGAACTGAACTGATTTTAGAAGCGAGTTGTAGTAAAATAAAGAGAAACAAAACACAAAGTTTAAGAATAAAACTAAACCTACCCATTAAGGCGCCCCGTCGGGAAATATTAGCGTGTGGAATAAGGTGATTCACACACTGCTCCGCTACACGCTGCCGGGTGCGTAGCGACGAAATCACGACACTGCGCGTGAATGCGTTTTCTGTGCGTCGCACTACGCGTGGTTTCAATGCAAAGAGAGATACTTTCAAGCAACGTAAGAACACGCACTCCCGCGCAACGCTGCGTAATGCGGTGCAGTGTGCGAATCGCCTGCCAGATAATGATGATGAAAAAAAATGTGTATATTGTGATATTTTACAATTATTTCGCAAAAATCGCTGTCGTTTTGCTCTTGCAACATACGTAATAAGCACGCTGTACTACCCGAACGGTTAGGCTGGGGCAGTTTACCCCCATTTCGTCATAATATCCCATTACCGCCCAGACTCCGGGTTGCTACTAAGAAACTCCAGATGGAATGAAATCCTTATGAAGTAGCACTTATGTTATGCCCACTAAAGCAATGAACCAGTAAAACCAGTAAAAAAGAAAAAGTCGGCTACTAAATAAAATTCAATAATAAATATCTCTATACGAATACTCTCCAGCTACACGATAATTGTGTTGTTTGCGATAAAACGTAGGCTTTTAAACTTCCCACCGTATGTAAAATTGAATTGCGTCCCGCGTTCGAACCAAACCGCCCTGAAAGCGCTGCGGTTTTGCGGCGCGAAGCGGCATTACCCTGGTGACATCACTACTAGCATGTTATTATTATTATAAAGCTGATGAAATACTGAAGAAATATTACACGGAGGATTTGATATTGATCTTATAAAGTATGCGAAGTGATTGTTCAAGCAAAGTCATTAGCGGTTGAGTTGATATATTGATACCACAATATTATAAACAGGAAAGATTTTTTTGTTTGTTTGTTTGTACCGAATAGGCTCCGAAACTACTGGACCAATTTAAAAAAATATTTCACCAATAGAAAGCTACATTATTCCTGAGTGACATAGGCTATTTTTTAATCCCGAAAACAGATCCTGTGGGGTGGTCCACGGGAGTGAAGCCGCGGAGAACAGATAGTAGTTGATAAAAATATAAAGCATTGAGGTAGACTCAGCTGTTACAAAAGTATTCCTAACAGTTTAAAAAGTAAAATTCATATCAACATTGTTTTGTGGATGTGTGAACATTGTACGCATTCTAGATTTCCAGATACTTGTTAACATTTGTACACTTTTTATCTCGTTTTACTTTTTTTTCTTTTGTTTATATAATATACTAGCTGTTCCCCGCGGCTTCGCTCCCGTGGGCCACCCCACACGACCCGTTTTCGGGATACAAAAATAGCCTATGTCACTCAGGAATAATGTAGCTTTTTATTGGTGAAAGAATTTTTTTAATCGGTCCAGTAGTTTCGGCGCCTATTCGGTACAAACAAACAAACAAAAAAATCTTTCCTCTTTATAATATTATATTATTGTATAGATAATCTTTTTTTTTAGTTTCTTACGACTTATTGTCGGGCCTACGTTGTCCCCCTATATCTAAGGACTATTGGACTAATGCTGTAACATGGAAATATTGTAAAACCAAACCATTTTTTAAAAGAGTAACCGTGGTTTCTTGCCGGTTCTTCTCAATAGGAAACGACCAACCCGAACCGTGCACCTTTTGTCGACGTTTTATAAGTGCCGATATAGGCCTAAGTGTTTTTTTTTTTGAACAATTATTTTATTTTTCTATGACAAAAGAAACCGTGGCCTTCCTCCTCAAACCTAGCGTCGTCGCAAGTTTGCAACGTGTTGGCGGAAGCGAAACAGCGAGCATCGGAATGACGCTGAGCGAGGTGTGAAGCTCAAGACCGATCGCGATAGAGGACTACTGTGGACACACTCTGCTCCATCTTTTTCATTCTTTTTAGGGTTCCGTAGCCAAATGGCAAAAACGGAAACCTTATGGATTCGTCATGTCTTTCGGTCTATCTGTCTGTCTGTCTGTCCGTCTATCTGTCCGTCCGTATGTCACAGCCACTTTTTTCCGAAACTATAAGAACTATGCTGTTGAAACTTGGTAAGTAGATGTATTCTGTGAACCGCATTAAGATTTTCTTACAAAAATAAAACAATAAATTTTGGAGTTCCCCATACGTGAACTGAAACTCAACATTTTTTTTTTCGTCATACCCATACGTGTGGGATATCTATGGTTAGGTCTTCAAAAATGATATTGAGGTTTCCAACAAAAAAAAATCTAAACTGAATAGTTTTCGCGAGAGACACTTCCAAAGTGGTAAAATGTGCCCCCCCCCCCCCCTGTAACTTCTAAAATTAGAGAATGATAAAACTAAAAAAAATATATGATGTACATTACCATGTAAACTTCCACCGAAAATTGGTTTGAACGAGATCTAGTCAGTAGTTTTTTTTAATACGTCATAAATCGTAAACCACAATTTACCAAGTACGGAACCCTTCGTGCGCGATTCCGACTCGCACTTGGCCGGTTTTTATTTCTTAACAAGAAAACAATCAATTACTTCAAACAGCTCTGATTTTCATAGCAACAGAATGGACACAGTTCGGTCTAAAAGCGCTGCGGTTTGCGGCACGACGCGGCATTACCTTGGTGACGGCACTATATAGGTAACTCTGGCGTGCTATTATTATTAAGGCTTGATAGGATAATGAAGGAATATTATGTAGGGAAGTGCTTCATACAAAAACATGCACTCTTGTATAAAACATTGACGTACCTAGATTCAGCTTACAAAACACAAAAGATTTTTGCATTGAGAATTTGAAGTTAAGAACTTTTCAAACCTTAATGCTAAAGTTTTATAAGTTTTCTTCAATAATTCAGACATTTCTTTTAAAATAATATTTTTAAGAAGAGTCAAAGCAGTTGTTAATGAATTCAAACCGCTTAGAGTTTTACAAGACCCACTAACAAACCATTGAAGACGGATTACAAAACTTAGGCCCTCTAAAAGTACCCTAGACATAACAGACGCCATCTTAAGAAAAAAAAACATAGGTAAACGAATCGTAAAAACATCAAAGTTGTACTTCGCTAAATGTCCCTGATTTTTACATTTATAGAATTTTGTATTTACATAAAAAAAATTGTCGCCAGTCGCCCTTCACAAGACGAAAAACAAACAGACATAAGAAAAAATCATTCCAATTTGTAAGGTATTAAAAAATATTTGAAACCTATTAAAATTAAGTCTCTTTGACAAGGTCTTACGTTTCGATAGATGGATGTAAACAAACAAATACTAACATCAAAAGGAACCTTAAATGTTTTCACGGATTATTTGACAAATTTAATGTTACCTCAAGATTGGGGCTGGGGAGTCGGCGGGGTGAGTGGTGGTTTAGCGATGTAGCAAGCGATGATTATATTTTGGTAATGAGTAGAGACCGGATTATATGCATTTGCATATGACATTGCATATTTACTCCATTCTCAGCAAGAGTCGCATATTATATCTAATATTTAATGATGTTGCATATTTTCGCTATATTTATTGGTAGGTTGCAAATTATATAACCAAATGTATGCCTATACATACTAACAATTTTCACTTATAAAAATGTTTTTGATTGGATAATTCAATAATTATTGTTTGATTTATAAATAAAAAAAAATAAACCAAACAACTTTATATATAACAAAGCGAACAAAAGGTTCGCTTTGTTATATTTTATTTTTACCTTGTTAAATTTTTATGCATATTATACGCATTTTTATGCATATGTGCATGCATATTTCAAGCTTTTCATGTTGCATATAATCCGGCCCTTAGTAATGAGGTTTATTTAAAGAGAAGAGATACGTGTATAATCCATAATTTTACAAAGTGCCGTAGTTAATTTGTTTGTTCCATTTTTCTTAAGTTTACACCAGTCCCGAGCAACAGGGCTAAAAAGAAAAGTTTTGGTAAGTTTTACGAGCCAAAACGATGATGATATATACTCCTGTATAAACAACTGAATGTTTATTAAACTAAAAACTTGCAATCGACTATCTTCCATTCGGACAAGAATAATTACATAATTAAGAAACAAAACTTTTTACTTTTTCACAATAATAATAATCAATAACAATTGAGATAGCCCATTTTTGGGAGATAAATTTTTAGGCTTGCGATAAATAAGCAAATTTCATGATTCATTATCAGCTACTAAGTACATAATTATTGATGATAACTATATAGGATTGGCCTTTCTGATAAAGATTGTAAAACTTGAAAATGAACAGGTAAACTAAGAATAAAACACCTTTAATGTTTGCTGTATTTCTGCCAGTCTTCAAGCATCTTTTATTTCGTCATCTCGTCTTCAGGGGCTTATAAAAAACGCTGCCTTCAAAGACTCACCCGAAACGTTTGAAAATGTTTACTTACAACACACCAAAAAGTAATTTATTTTTTCATTCGTCAAAGCAAATGCACGAAAGAAAAATCATATTGAAAGTACCTAACCACTCAATGTTGTATTAAGGTTGTGTTTATGTAAATAAATAACAAAAATTCCCAATTTGTCACAAACTCTATTTTTATAATAAAAATAGAAAGAAAGGGCTTCGCCCGCGTGATAAGTATTTTCTTATCCCAAGACAACACTATACCGGGATGAAAAGTAGCTTATGTGCTATTTCTGACCTATCTATCTCTATGCTAATTTCATCCAGATCTGTCCAGCCATTCTGGCCTGATCGAGTAACATCCACACACACAGCCATTTATAATATAAGTAAGATAAAGAAAGAAAAAATATTATTAGAATAGACTTTATTGTACTTCAAAATAGTAACGTATCTCTATTACAAAAGAAATTAATGTTATGGGTACAATGGCAGCAATACATTCAATAGATTAAATACAATGCTGTTTTTAGTTATATCATAACTAGTGCGTATTGCGAATTGCATAATAAACACAAACATCGAACAAAGAGTTTGTGTTAAATTTTGCATCGCCAATGGAATTTCGTGTCACAGAAAATTTTACAGAAGGCTTACGGTGAACCGACTTTATCAAAAAACACGTGCTTATGAGTAGTACAAAGCGCTCAAAAACGGTCGACATGCGTGATGAAATGAATGGAAGATATGCCTAGCTCTGTTAGGCCATCAATGCAACTGAAGTTAACATCGCAAAAGTGAAGGAAATAATGACTGAAAATCCTCATTCAAGCTTTAGAGAGATAGCCGCCGCACTTTATGTGTCTCACGAGTCGGTCCGTACCATTTTAAATAATTACTTGCGTATGAAACATGTTGTCGCTCGGCTAGTCCGAAAAGACCTGAATTTTCTCCGAAAACTCAATCGCATAAGAGTCACTGATGAACGAGGAGAACGAGTCAGTTCCAACAACATTCATGAACCGCATTGTTACTGGTGGCGAGACGTGGGTTTATGAGTTTGACATGCAAACTAGTCAACAAGCTTCGGAGTGGCGTCTTCTAACTGAACCGAAACCGAAAAAACCACGCCAAAGTCAATCAAAAGTCAAAGTCATGTTTAGTCTTTTCATTGACTATCGCGGTGTTGGGCACACGGCATTCTTGCTGCAAGGTCAAACGGTGAATAACGAATATTATTTGAGCGTCATGCGGCTTTTAAGAGAGCAAATTAGACGAAAAAGGCCAGATTTGTGGAAAGAAAATTCTGGGATTTTGCACCACGATATTGCGCCTTCGCACAATGCCATCATTGTGAATGAATTTTTGACCAAAAACTCAACAACTACCATCGAGCAACCTTATTCACCAGATATGGCTCCAGCCGACTTCTTTCTTTTTTCCTAAACTCAAATTAACACTTTGTGCCACCCATTTTCATTCGGTAAAAAACATAAAGGAGAATTCGCGGCGAGAACTGAACTTAATTCAAAACATCAAAACATTCAAAACAAAACAAAACATTTTTAAACGCTTTTTCCGGAAAAAGCGTTTAAAAATGTTTTGATGATTGGATTATTCATTGGCGTAAGTGTATCGTTTCTGAAGGAGCATACTTTGAAAGTGATAAAATAAATATGGATGAATAACTAACATTTTGTGTACTTTCCCGGTACTTACTTGAAGGTATTTTTTAGACATACCTACAACTTAGGTATTTATTCGCGTGCTTGTTTTTGATAAAAAAACAATACAATATGAATCTGTATGATTCACCCAATACTGTTAGCAGTTTAATTCGATTCAATATTTTCACCTCTATTTTCTTTTTTCTTCTAACTCTTCTACTTCTGTGTTACGAAAATGAAATGATAATAAATCAACAATAATCTTATCATCAACAATCAAATTGACTGCCAACTTAGGGATAGAACTGTCAACATTCAATTAATTATCTACCCTTTGATTCCAACTTCACAGAAGAAATCTATAATATCATCAACATACACCACGAGAAAATAACTTGCAAAATGCAAGTTCTCAAATTCTATTAAACATTATTTTAATAATAACAACAGCATGTTACTGGCGCACTGCACGAGCATCACCTCGACTACTCAAAGAGGGTTAGTGATTTAGAACTTATATTAACTATAAGCACAATGGTAAACACCGTAGTTAATATATTGGAGTTTCTTGTCCGTTCTTCTTCATGTAGGCATTTTCCGAACGGATGGTAGAATAACTTTATTAAGATCCAGCCCTAGTTGTCCCCCCAGCGACGCCCTGAGCCGAGGTTCGACCCCATAGGGGGTAGCCCTCAGCGTTGTCGCGTTTAGCTTTTTGTACCTGGCTGTAGGCTATAGTTTAGTCACCACAGGAGCGCGCGGTTAAGCAGAAATCAATCACTTGAATTGACCTGCGAGACACCATATATATAAAAAAGAAAAACAATGGTAAACACTCTCTCCGTTCTCCCGACACTCAAGCTACAACGTCCGAAAAGCCTTTCATCATCATCTTAATCATTTTCCTGCCCTTGTCCCATGTTACTTGGGGTCGGCGCAACACGTTTTCCTCTTCCATACCATCCTGTCCCCTGTCACGCTATCACTGACTCCCTTTTCTTTCATATCACTCCTCACACAGTCCATCCATCTTTTTCACTACACATTTATATTCATAACTCTTTTAGTAACATGCGTTTCATCCCTCCTCATCAGATGACCACACCAGGACAAACGGTTTCCTTTCAACGTCCGATAAGCCTTTACCTTTACAAATAAATTCCAATATGGCCGCTCTAAGATTAGCAACTAAACGAAGTGACGCGCGATATTGCCCACCACGCTTTCCATAAAGAAATTTTAATGTAATAAGCTTTCTTTGTGAGCTGGAAATTCAAAGGCTTTTAGTTTATTATCCCAGGTTATGAAACTACCGTTGGCGTACCGGGACTTAAACTGTAGACGAGGTATGGCGTAAGATGGAAGAGATAGCGGGTCAGGCTTGCAATAGTTGCTAATGTCACACTGTCAGTGAACGAGGCAAAAAACATCTCAGTTACCCGTTTGTCCCGAAAAAATATTATTATTATTTAATTATTTTAGACATAATTTCAGTCCATAGTTATACATACATCAAAATTATAAACACATAAAAGAAAATTAATAAATAATTAAAATTTAAAATAGTCAAAAAGTTGAAACGGTCCAAAAAATTATAAAAATATCAGAAATGTATAAAACAATGTAAAATTGCTAATTGTAGAATGTTATGAAAAGGTAAAAAATAAAAAAATAAAAAATTTACAACGCATGTCCTCGAAAAGAGCGTTTTTCAAGCAGCCAAACTGTGGGGAAAGTGTCACTTTTTTTTACTAGTACTTTTTACTTTTCTGTACTTTTTTTAATTTTTAACGCCAACGTCAGCCCGACGCATAGAGCTTTTATTATTTGAGAAAAGTTTTACAAATACGTTAAGTACAGATTATCATTCATATAAAAGGTAAAATAAAACTAATACTTCATTCAAGGCGTTTTTAATTACTCTAGATTTAGATATAAATCAATAAATTGATTTTAAAAATGTATTTAAATATGTTTGGCAGAACGTATATTTTGCTCGTGCTTTCTTGCGTTACGACGTGACAGCTATTTGCACATGCGCAGTAGCCCGAGGAACTATTAGTTAATCTGTGGATATGCTGAGCCCGCTTGAATAAGCCCGCCATTTTATTAATTTCTTGCTTGGTTCAGATATTTTTTTTTATTTCCTCGTACAATGCATAGTAAAATGTTGCATGATACACGTACGTAAGATGATTTTCAACTCGTGTCGGCAATCACCTACCTTCCGCACTTGTAGCATAAATAATTATTTCCTACGATAAGTACCTCCCTATTAAACCTTAAGTGACGAAATGATGGCCATTATTTTCAACAAATAGTCGGATTTGATAACTTGAACATTATTCTACATTACAATCATTTTGATTGAGATTTCATCAATTACATGATAAAAGTCTTAGTAGATATCCTAATAAAAAAAGTATTTTGTCAAAAATGACGTCTTTCCTCAAGTTTGCCGTATGACTAGCTTCTGTCTGCGGCTTCGCCCGCGTGATAACTGTTTTCTTATCCCAAGGGAACGTTATACCGAGATGAAAAGTAGCCTATGCACTATTCCAGACTATATTCTATCTCTGTGTCAAATTTCATCCAAATGCGTTCGGCTGATTTAGCGTGATTGAGTTACAATACACCCACATACATCCAAACTTTCGCATTTGTATTATTAGTAAGATTTCCCAGAACTTTATCCTTATTAGCGACACTATCGGATGATTTGAATTGTGTAATAATAAAGCGTATGCTTTTGTTTGCAAAATCAACGGGTTCGATGCCTGGATAGGAATATTGATAAAAAAAAATCAATGATGCAGTTTTAGTTTTCATCAAAATTGGTCTTAAAACACTTAAAGAAGTCACTCTTTTGAGTGTTTTTCCACATTAGATGTCCACTTGAAAAACTTATCGCTTTCCGCTACTAAATTGGAGCAAAAACGCAGCGATCCGCGGATTTATTTTGTTCTAGTAAGTACGTGAGTAACACACTATGAGGTAGATTTTACGATTATTTACTTTGTAAGCTTTATATTAAATCTTTAAACTAATGTTGTACTAAATTAATAGTAGTTAAGTAGGTACTTGATACTTACCCTTTTTTAACGCAGTACTTGTTTATTTGTTTTTGTTTTTGGGTGATATTTGGTGCGATTACAGGTAGGTAAAATATTATGTAGCTATTATTGAATTACTCAAGCATGTTTGCATTCTACTCACAATCTAAAAAGACACCTTCACATAAGACTGGTTCCCAACCAAACTTTCAACAAATTTCTATACCGAAAAGATCTATAAAATCTTTACTAAGTATCTTGAATACTCAGACTCATTTCTGAAGCGATCACGCAAGAGAACTACGATCATAGCCCTCTCCATTGCCCTTTGGATGTCGTCAGCTTTCTGATAAGGCCCATTGTGAACGACCACGTCTCGGTCCCATAGGTAATTACTGGCAACACACACTGGTCATAGACCTTTGTCTTGAGACACTGCGGTAAATTGGACGAAAAGATACCGCGAAACTTCCCGAAAGCCGCCCAGCCGAGTCGGATTCGACGGTGTGAGGTACTCGCCATTAACGTTGATGCCTAGCCCCCTCCAGTCCAGAACCTTGATGACATCCTCCAGCGCAGTAGTGAACAGTTTCGGAGAAAAGACGTCTCCCTGTCTCACACCGCGCTGGAGAAGGATGCCGGGCACTAGGGGCCATTTTTTTATTGTGCTATTCATGGAGGAGAGGGGATTTGCCATAATCACCACACTTGGCAGCCGGGTTGGCGATCGCAGTATGGTTGTTACAAATGCACGGAGAACGCCAAATCAAAAACTACCAATTAAGCCCAAAAATAAATTAAGCAAAAAAATGTTGACAAAACACTCATCCACATCGTTGTCCACTGGCATGGGCGCTGGGAAGTGCTTCACGGAGGTGCACCTGCACCCTCCTGGCTTTAAATAAAACACTGGGGACAGGACAGGAGGCAGAGCATGGTTTGTAACTCGGCACCACATGTACAACCAACTGTTCCGTCGATGTAGCCCCCGTGAATCTAGGGTATTCGAGGTGAGGTGTTAACATTTTTGGACATAGGTCCACTGATATTATTGTGCCAAAAAGACTGGCAGCATTGCCACTTTGAATGGCATTAAAACATTAAGTTTTTGAAATATTTTTATTTTCAAGTCAACCACGTAATTAGGAGATCCGCGGTTTTTCCCACTCAAAATCTGTTTTCAGACTTATTTATAAATGCTGAGAACACTGCCATCTAACAAATAAGTTTATAAACTGTGTCATCGCAAGGGCGCTGGTTCATCAACATCGTTATTAGTTCCTAGCTCTGTCGAAAGATGGCAGTAAATAGAACTTCTAAATAAGTTTATTTTGTATCAAACACTGAATAATGTTATTACTGACTCTAGTGATGCATATTTGTGTTTTTGTTTCTCAAAAATCATCATTAATCCTATAATACACTTTACAAATCAATTGAATAAATGCATGGCTAAAAAAAGGAATCAAACTTCTCTAGACAGCTGATAGATGGCGTTCACAGCTACTTTAGTTCTTGAATCATAAATTCAACCAAAAGTAATTACCGATTTTATTATTTTTTGCATGAGTAAAATGAAGATTTCACTTCAAGGCTACATTTTTATGAGGCAGCAGCCTCATTAATGTTCATATAAAAATATAATCCAAATGTTTCTTAAGATATCCTAAGTACGCCAAGTTTTAGGTTGACCGGATGCAATCCGTTTCTGTCTCGGGAGATCTACAAGGAGCAGGCCAAGCCAGTTCTAATAACTCAAGCAAAACTATGAATACCTAATACTTGAGACTCTATATCTAAAATGTATTAAAGCTTTATTTAAACATCATGAAGAACCTTGGACCTTACTATACGTTAAGGCATCTACAATGAGCAGTGAGCCTGTTTTTCAATTCTTGTTTCTTTTGCAAAACTTTTCTTGTACTCAAACGGGACTAACAGCTGAATGATACACTTGGCTTCTTCAATTCTAAGGTACCAGTTTAGCCAAAGAGAATGATCCTGATTTTCATATAAAATTTCAACTCTTGTTTTAAGCGTCTGCCCATGTCAGCTTTTACGCCTCAACAAACGGAAGACGCAACCTTTACAATTTTCCCACGTAGCGAGAAAAGACAAAAACAGTAGGCAGTGTTCTTGAAAACACCATCAAATTAATTAACCAGCTTTTAAATAACCGAACCCACGAATTAACTGCCTACACCACCGAAGAACCAACAAGGAAATGTTCCCACCTACTTTTTTATCAAATAAACACAAGGCTAACCACTGAATGTAAATACCAAGATCTCACGACCCCTGGATGCTTGAAACTCCTTCGTTAAAACAGCTCAAATTACAGTAGTCTTATTCTAACACCAGTGGAGAAAGAGTCCTTGTGACCTATATGTTTTGAGTGATGGTAGATCAAGTTATGGTGGTGCGGTGTTTTCACAGGCGTATTTTAGTATGCTCAATAATCGTGATTGACGGCGTTGTATGTATGTTTGAGATAGCATCTGAATGTCTGTTTATCTGTCGTCACCATTCATGTGTCAAGTCTTATATACCTATGTACATAACAACTATGTACTGGTAGTTACTTACTGTCAGTTTTCTATTACAAGCTTCTAAGCACTCAAGTACGAATGCTTGCGAAATGACATGTAGGAAGTGTGAAGGCATATTTTGCTAACATTTTGTGTGGGAACCTTTTCAATTAAAGGTTTTATTCATGGTCAGTAATGTTAGGCTTACTTCCTTGTAAAAAAAATGTTGCTTGCACACGCTTATTGTAAAAGTTACAATGGGCATAAGCATCGTCTCAATCTCAACGACTCCTATTAAATGTTTTCAAAGCATGCTTTGAAATTAGAATCCTACTATCATCATCATCATCATCATATCAGCCGAAAGACGTCCACTGCTGGACATTAGCCTCCCCCAAGCGTCGCCACATTGACCGGTCCCGTGCGTCTCGCAACCAGCGGATCCCCGCAACCTTCACCAGGTCATCGGTCCACCTAGTGGGAGGCCTTCCAACGCAACGAATCCTACTATATAATATTATAAATGCGAAAGTTTGTGAGGATGGATGTATGTATGTTTGTTACTCTTTCACGCAAAAACGACTGAACGGATCTGGATGAAATTTGGCACAGATATAGATTATAGTCAGGAATAGCACATAGGATACTTTTTATCTCGGGAATATGTTCCCTCGGGAAAATTTTCGACATTCACGCGGGCGAAGCCGCTGGCAGAAGCTAGTGTCTAATAAGGTTGGAACCAAAAAGATCTATCACCATCATTTGCAGGGACAAGACCAAGAAAGGCGTCGCTTCGAGGAGGTAAAGCCCTCCTCCAAGCGCTACAATATCCAGCAATGGACGAGTTTTAGCAGTATTCATGATAATAATGATAACCATAAAAGCACCAGGCCATAAGGGCTAATTGTTCATGTCAGAAGTGAAATAAACCTGAAAGATCTGAAAACTGCTCATGACTCAGATACATAGATACTTCTGAGTCATGAGTTCATGACTCATGAATATCTAGGTATCTATCTAATCCATCCTTTACGAGTTACGGGACACTGAGCTCTTACTGGTACCCGATTGACACCCTGACCATGAAGTGTGGAGGTTTACCTACTCTTAGATGACTAAGTGGTTTAACTAGCAACAAAATATACCTGATATTTAATTTAATGTAGATCCATTCACAAACCGGTGGGAACTAATACATAACAACTAACAACATAGCCTCGAGACATAAACGAATAATTACAAAAATGATTGCGCTCATTACTTCAAACATCAGATTCAATCTTGGACCGCGTGAGAAAAGTCTTAAAGCTACGATACAGAATTGTGCTATTTAAGTAAGGTCAGCATAAGATAATGATCATTATATATATAAAAAAACACCAACTTCTTCTCGTCAATGACGAATTGCGAAACTAGAATTAAGATAAAAACTATCTGGACGTGATATTTTCTCGTAATTTTGCGTAATGGTCGACTTTCGGACTTTGTTTTGGATTGTATGAGGGCCATCTCTGTTATCAGTTTCTTATATGGTTTGTACTTGATTTTGTACTTCTAGAGTTATGTCAACTTCAAGCCACCATGTAGTTCTTTTGGTCTACTTGAGTATCGCGAGCCAAATAAAATTTTTGTTGAAAATAGGAAGCTGACTATAGAAGCTTTTATCGTAAAGCAAAAAGTCTTAACTAGGTGCCTTTTTGGTCTCGCACGGGTTTATTTATTTTTATTTTTTTATTATTGTTTGTGTTTTTCTTATCTCGTGTCTCCTGTGCGGGTCACAAATAAAAATGTTTTCTTTCTTTCTTTCATATGTGATATATTGTTTTACTCAAGTAGTCTAAAATAATGAGTGACTCACTCATAATTTAGTTCATTTTGTAACTTCTATCTCGAGTTAATAGTATAATTTTAAGGACTTTTTATGCCATCAGGAAGAACATATTTACAAAATGCAAAATGTAGTCAAATATTTGCAGTTGCCAGCTATTTGCTTCCCATCTGATAACGATATTATGATACAAGGGGGCTCTTACAGCCATATATCAATTTACTAACTACTCTGTACATCGATCGAATTGCTTGTGATTCTTGAAACTTTTTTCCAAACCAAGCCAAATCTAACCCCGGTCAAAATCTTGGCTCTATGGCCACCCCTCTATGTTTTGGCGAAAATTTGACAAAATACATGGCCTTGACCAACAGTTTATGATCTGAGTTCATCACTATCATTTTCATCCTCCTAATGATATTATACTGGACCCGAACTAACCAAGCCTGCAAAAATATGTCAAATAAACTCCAGTAAACGTAGACATCGAATCATTAAAAAAAATCAGCTCCACCTTTTTTATATTACCTCCCGTAGATCATAAAACAGTAAATATCAATCAATGGCGGATTAAAAAACGAAAGTATAAGGATTACTTGTAGGCAGAAGTAGTGGGTAACCTTGGTTGATAATTGATGGGACCATAAAAAGCTTAGGTGTGTCAGAATGTGAGGCTTGAGCGTAGATGCGATGGAGTTCCGCAAGGAAAAGAGAATGGTCCTATTATGTTTAGTTGACATTTTACAAATATTTACTCTAGCTTCGACTCGTGACTTTGTTTGCTGAGTTTTTATTTGTTTAATTGAAAGTATTTTTTTTTAATTTTCGCTTTTGCTTTTGCTAAGCGCCATTGAAATTGTTGGCTTGTCTGATGGTGTTATTATATTATTATATTATATTGGTTTTAGTATTCTTTTATAAACTTTAAATTGCTTATAATATCCAACGTAGAGCTAATACTCAGGTACTTCTGCATAATCTTTCACAACTTTCTTCACATACATCGTTACTAATTTGCCCTTTTTTACAAGCTTTATATCGCCTTGCTTTCGTGTGAGTTCGGCAACTACTAATCCATTTTAAGCACTTCCTAACATCCAATTAAGCTAAAATTTGGTATACTTATGTAACTTTGAAAACATTAAAATAATATGGTATTATGGAGCTGGCCCCATAATGGATCCGGAAGGTGGCCGTAGCAACTGCTCAACCAGACAAGATGCGTGTTTGGGCTCTTTATAATTATATGTATTGACAAACGATATTTACTTTTCTTACTTTTTAGTTCATTAAAAGCGTGTTTTAAAATGAATGTTACTTCTTATTATTCGAATTTGCTTGGAGTTGGCGCACTATGTCATCTTCTGCCATATTTTTCTGTTAGTCTTCATCGCACCTCTTTTCTGGCCTTATATTTTTTTTCAAAGACCACAATAATCATAATCATTATTTAATTGCTCAAACATGATTACTGTGCACACAACAAATCATTCCAAATCATCATTTATTTTATCCCATCCATCATTTCTTTAGTCATCACCTTCTCTTATACCATGTTACTCTACCCTAGTTACCTATATTCAGCAGTGGACTTCTTCGGGCTGCAATGATGATGATACCACGAGAGTCAATTTCCTCAGCCATCATCAATACACACACACGGGCAGGATTCAATAATAATTTTATTATACATGTAACAGTCGCAAGTGATGTTGCTAAGAAAAATGCGGTGTAATGTGAAATAACAACTTGCTCAGTAAGGTTAAAATGAAAAGTATTAGCTATTGAAGACATGCGGTTGCCTTGCACTTAGTAATGTGATATATTACTTGCAAGGGCAATTATCGTGACTGATGTCTTGGTCATCTTTCTGCTATTCATTCATTCCATTTTGAATGGAGGTCACATAGATACTGCTATAACTGCTGGAGAAATCATGAGAGATACCTTTAGCTTTATGATGAAAGAATAGAATTTAGATGATTCTAATAACAGACATGATTTTTATGATGTTATAAGTATAGTTGTACTGATTACTAAAATATATTTTTATAAGTCAGCAATGTCTCTTGGCAAAGTCTCGTAATTGTACCAGACTCAATCGAGGGTTTTAAACTCGCAATTTGTAAAGAGTGAGAATTACAATTTATTTCAACATTTATTTCTCCAATCAAACACAGGAAATCGTTAAGACATATGTAATTTTGAATCGGTTTAATGGGTGAAGTTGTTAACTCAAATAATATAACTTTTTATGAGACCTTTAAGTTTAGCGGTAGTTTTATATCAATGACACACAGCATTATAGCTGCAATACAAAACAAAAGAAAACATAAACCTCACGAATTTAATATAATATTGTATGCAACAATCTCAGGCACCAAAATTAGACAAATCACGACCCGACTCACAATTTGAAATCTACTTTTTTTTCGCATCTCCTAATATGAAATTATTCTTTAGCCAAATACACATACGACCTTTGCGTGACTTCGCTTCATGTATGTATGACATTGCCGAAAAAAACTCAAGTAAAAACACACAGGCAGACAAGAATTCTTTGTGTACGTCTAGCCAATGACCTTCGGCGGTGATGAACGACTTTTTAGTCGGTAAAAAACTGTTCGGTGAATTTACCTAACTTTTTGTTAGCACTTCTTAGAACGAACCTAAGTCTTAGGTACCTAAATGCATTCTTTTCATATAATAGCGTCGATATAAAAGTTGGATGCCATAATTTTGGGCGATAATAATCGGATATCGGTTCGCGTAATTCGAATGTTTGTTTGGCCAACATCGGCATTCCTTTTTAATTAATTGGACCTTTTCTAGGGCAGAGAAACGGATGTCTGTTTGTTGAACCTATATTAAGGATTTGTGGAAGGAATTTCGAAACTCGGTTCGGTATTCGTCGTTTCACTGTATCGTGTGATGATTTTATTTCGAAAATAAATTTGCTTCTTAATTCTCAATCGTGTAGATTAATTACTTAGGCAGAAACTTGTGTTGACTTGATTAGATGACTGACCTCTCTTTAAGCGTAATGACATATTTTTGTAGTTTGCAACGTTAATAGTCTTATTAATGGTCATGAGTTCACGTCTTCAGGGTTATAGGAACCTCACTTAAGGTGTGTCTGAGGAATTTATCGATGATCATAGGCATTATGAATGTAATGAGCAGCACCATCCTTAAATCCATGGAGACGTTAGATAGATTAGTTGGTTATAATAATATCATGTGGTAGAAGATGTCTTTAAAAAAATTAGCACAGCTGGCAAAATAAATAAAATGGGGAACAAGTATAATGCCGTCCGCAAGAAACATTTACCTATCGCTATGGATAAAAAAAATACAAAAAAAGTGTTCTCGCATATTTGTCGCATTGTCGAGCCCCTTCAGAAGCCTTCAATGGCCGTAATGAAAGAGCAAGTGAAACTATAAATTTACCATTAATCATGAAACTAGTTAACAATGCAAGTAAAATCTGCCTACAAGCACATCTTTGTTTTGATTAACCTCATCCTTGACGGTAGCTTATAAGTAACATGCCATTAATAACCTGCCATCATAAGAGAACACCGCAAATTGATTTATTCATAATTATGTATTATGTATGCAAACTATTCGATGGATTCATCATATTTGACAGTATTTCTATCTACCTCATTCTCATGCATAGTTTTGGTCTCAACCTTCAAGATTTTATTTATTATACATAACTAGCTCCTGCCAGCGGCTTCACCCGCGAGAAGGTCGCAAATTATCCAAATGGAAAAACGTACTCCCAAGATAAAAGTGTCCTATGTCCTTCTCTAAGATCCAATGACCCAATATATATTTATATTAATATTCATCAAAATTGGTACCGAGATTTAGAAGTGAAAAAGTAGCAAACAGATAATCAGAGTTACGTTGGGATTTATTTATAAATACCTTCGCTCGCGTGTGAGTCGGAAATTATCCCTAGGGAATATGCTCCTGGAATAAAAAGTCTATCCAGGACATAGTCTACCCGCGTGCCAAGTAGCATCCAA
Source organism: Anorthoa munda (assembly GCA_945859665.1). Lineage (NCBI taxonomy): Eukaryota > Metazoa > Arthropoda > Insecta > Lepidoptera > Noctuidae > Anorthoa > Anorthoa munda. The sequence continues at coordinate 7,191,466 of OX243900.1, read as the reverse complement.
ATCCGTTCAACCTTTAAATCGTGGCAAGGCAACAAACAGACAGTGTTATTTTCACATTTATATCTAAAATTAGTATGGAATATGGATAATAGTTATTGTTTCTTAATCATGTGACAGGTTCTGATCTTTAAACCTGTCAATGGAAGGTGTGACTTAATCAGCATCGATGGTGGGTTCATTGATGTTATGCCATCTTTCACCTTTGTCTTTCCTTCACTAGGTGCTAGGGATCATGACATTTATTGTGAAGAAATTGATGCCTTAGGCCTTGGTTTGGGCTTGAACCACTCCTGTAGATAGGTATAGAAATAAAGAATAATCGTTTTGTGACATAAAGCACAAAAGTACAAATATTGCTTCTTTTTTACCCGACTGCAAGGAAAGGATTATGTTTTAAGGGTGTGTATGTTTGTATGTATGTAATAGTCTTTATTACCTCATATCTTTCAAACCGCTAGACGGATTCATATAACTAAGACATGGTGAGATACGTCTTGACCGCCCAAGTGTTTTTAGATAGGTGAAAATTAAAAAAAAACATACGTCGAATTTTAGGCTCCATATTGTGTGGGTCCCAATTTTTATTTTCTTCCAAACCCATCGAGTTGAGTATCAAAATGAAGGGTGTTAAGAGTGGATCACAAAAATATATTTAAAAGCAATTCGATAAAAAATTAACTAAAAAAATGTAAATAAAAAAAGTTAAATTAAAAATCAATAACCCGACTGCTTAAGCAGCGAACTAAAACGCTGTAAACAAGAACAAATCATGCTGTGCAGTCGAAGGACCAGGGGGTCAGCCGGCTCGCGAATGGATATGTATCCTCCGACTGCACAGCATGATTTTTTACTTGGTTCTTGCTAATTTTACAAGATTGCTTCAAAATTTAGAGTGATAAAATAGATAGTCCTCCTGACCAAAGTACACCACCTCTTCCCTCACTCTCATTGCCCAATGGAATGGCAACCCAACTCGGCAGATAGATATCAGGTACGACTATGGACTATGGGGGCATTGGTCTTTCACAAAGCCAACGTCTAAGCCATCCCAATAACAATTCACCCAACATGGGAATTGAGCCCAGGCACAACATTTATGGCTGCAATTGCTGATCCAAAAACGACGGAACAGTCAAGAACACAGGGTGATGAAAACGAAGGACATAAGATTAAAATTCATCAACCTAAATCAAAACAGCCATCTTCCTGACGGCAAAAATAAAATTTACAGCACCAATAAATAAACTTAATTCAAAGAACAAATATAAATATCTTAAAGCTGAACAATTACAAACAGACATTGCTATAATCATTTTATGTTTTTTCTCGTATACACTTAAGGGCGTTGTCGTGACTGATTAACTCATAAATCCGACAATGGTAAACTTAATGTGACTCCATTATATGGTGGGTATTATCCTTGCCTCCTACATTGTGCTGTAGGGCTGGCTAGGCTAAATAATGCTTATCTTTAGATAATTCTTGTAATGTTTTTGAATTGGATTTGACTTGATTGTCTGAATCACTTTAAGCATTCTCTGTCCAAGTCTTTAGTTGCCTTTAAGTTCTCTCTTCTCTTCTGTGAGAGAGGCAGCTCAAATAGGTTCTAAAGAGGAGTTAAATAGCTTGCGCTTCTATAACTTAAAATACCTACAACTTACTTGTAGTTGCCTTAATCAACCGCTGTAGCTTTTTTTTGTAAATTGGCCCGGTTTTAGCTTCGTTTTGTTCTTCTTATTTCTGTTTTCCTCTCGTTTATTTGCTTTCCTCAATGTAAAAAATAATATTAACAAAAGTCTTTGTTACGCAACTTTTTGAACAAGGTATTTAAATATTTCATCGAGTGTTTCCTTAAAGCGATAAAAATGCAATCCTAACAAAAATCAGCATCTCTTTATTTTGAAGAAACTTGAAATAAATCAATAAACCTAAAATATAAAGAAATGACATTCATATCATTCTTCTGAACATCGTAAAGTTATATTTATGGGATGATTTGAAATGAAAGAACGAGTCACCGCTAATTTCTAAGAAGATTTTGGGTTAAAGCATTTCAAGATACGAAAACTGATAGGTATTAAACATTTTTTATGGTTGTTCACGGGGTTGTTTGATGAATATTTTAATAAAATGTATACTAGTTTTGTTTTTCTGTCTCTACATTAGACCTCTAATGTAGAGACAGAGTGATTTATCACAATATACATAATACTACTTAAGTTATTTTGTTTTCTTTCTGTATTTTTGTGCATACTTTAACGTGGCAACCCCAAAGCAATATTATACTTTTTGATATTTAAGGAAAATTATTCCGTTGCAATTTCTTGTATTTCTTTTTCATCGTGAATATCATTTCGTGTTTCTCCCACATACCAAAGTCACAGTGGTCTTAACGTTGGCATTTCCGTAGCTGAATACTGGATCTAATAAAAATCTTCTTAAAAACATATGATGCTGGATGCGAGACACACAGGCCCGTTCGAAGTGGCGTCACATGGGGAGGCGTTTGTTCAGCAGTGGACGTCTTCCAGCTGAAATGATGATGATGAAAAAGATATATGACATCAATTCGCTAAAGAGAAGAAGCAACGCCATAAAAAGAGCTGGCCTCATTACACGTTCCATAAAGCGTAGGCGGTATTTACAACGATAAGCTAGAAATATGTCACGACTCCTATTTTTAAATCCGACACAATACCTTTTAATACAAAGGTGACAAGTTCATTTGCATAGCTTAATCATTGCTGGTGAGTTAGCAAAGAAAATTGATTACCGAGAACAATATGACGTTTCATAAACTTCCGGGAGTGAGTAGTCTCATTGAGAAAATACATAGTTCCATACTAATATTATTAAGCTGAAGAGTTTGTTTGTTTGTTTAAACGCGCTAATCTCAGGAACTACTGGTTAGAATTGAAAAAATCTTTTTGTGTTGGAAAGTACATTTATCGAGAAAGGGTATAGGCTATATAACATCACGCTACGACTAATAGGAGTGGAGCATTAATGGAAAATGTTGCAAAAATGGAAAAAATAGTCCTTTTTGAGAGCATCAGGTTAAAGTTACGCAACATTCATGTAGGTAGGTAGGTAGGGTAGGCAGCCAGATGACGGGAGCGAAGCAGCGTGGGACAGCTAGTCTTCTATAATATTTCTTACATGACTCGTTTCTTCATTGAAAGAGCTTGGTCCTGCAATCATCTGCCAACGCCATCTACATTTTTGTTGACCCGATCTTATCAATCTTTAAGCTATGATGACGATGCGTACTCTCTTTTACGCACTTAGACTCTCATTCTTATCAACCTAATAAGGTTCTTAAAAATCCTTCTAGTCGACAAACGCCTACCACTAAAGTCGTGAATATCTAAGAAGTCGGGTTTGACAGCTATAGAAACACGTTAATAAGTTAAACTTGATGCTTACGAATGATACTCGTTGTTATAGTTGTGGTAACATAGTAGGTAACTAATTAGGATAAATGGGATGGCAATGCTGCCAGCGTTCTGGACACGTTTCCCCCGTTGACATCGATGTGGACGAATTTTTTGATGACCAATGAACCCTTTTTATACGCGTTTGTTTATAATTCGTATATAAGTATGTTAACTTTTTTGGGTAATAATTTTTTTTTATTGGTATAACTTATTCTGCGTTTATTTGTAAGAGGGTTAGTATGCAACTGTACTTGTAATTGCAGCTGTACTTGTACCTAACGTGTAATTCATTGGTTAGATTTACAAGAACATAAGAAATTGGAATCACATCAAACTATCACACTAATATTATAAGGGCGAAAGTTTGTGAGTGTGTGTTTGTGTGTGTTTGAATGTTTGTTACTTCTTCACGCTCAAACTCAACACAAACCAGTTGGACGGATCTGGATGAAATTCGGCACAGATATAGATTATACGAGTAGTCAGGAATAGCACATAGGATACTTTTTATCCCGGGAATATGTTCCCTCGGCATAATTTTCGACTATCACGCGGGCGAAGCCGCTGGCAGAAGCTAGTCTCGAAATAAGAACTTGTTGATACCCAGTAGATCAAATGATCAAAAGATCTATGAATACAACACAACGCACACACACAACACAACGACACAACACACACAACACAACGACTCAACACACACAAACACAACACACACACAACACAACACACAACGTATTTTACCATTAGCTTAATAAGAAAAATGTAATTCTCTTGTAGTCAAGTCACCCTTGCCAACCCTGTAAATTCAACTAGGTGTGAAAATGATATGTGGATTACCGCCGTACCTAATAGACTCCTAACTGGCAATTAATTGGGACCTCATAACAAGCATCATCATACATATTCAGTTAATGTTGTCTGTCATTTGGATCTATTGTTCAGCTGACACAAATTGTTCGCGTAGGCTCTCTTGGAGCATTGAGGTTGGGAGGTAGATGAGATGTGCAAGGTTTGTATTATTGTCGCTAGGGACAATCAAGGGTATGTAACATGTTGTAGCAATTTTTCGTTTATTCTATGCAATCTAGCCGATTTCGGCAATACTGACTGAATTCCAAGACTCCTCATGGTGGTTGAGAGCTTTGACTTGCACATCCAGAGTTTTGGCCGAAAAACTCCTAGCACAGAGTGGCCTTGTCAAAACACCATTGATGACATTGGTCGCTGTTGTTATTAGGTTATTCCGTACCCGAACGGTCCACATGGAACCCTATTGCTGCTGACTCAAGTGTCCGTCTATCTGTCCGTCTGTCCATCCGTCTGTCTGTCCATCTGTCCGTTTGTCTGTCCGTCTGCCTGTCCGTCTGTGTGTCCGTTTATCTGTTCGTCGTCTGTCCGTCTGTCCGTCCGTCTGAGTCCAAAGATTTACAAGTTCCCATGGACCTATGAACTTGAAATTTGGTGATAATGTTTATTATTACGTATATTTTACTTACAAATACCAATGTATTCAATATATATTAAATTTATGGAACCCTAAATGTGTGAAGTCTACACGCACTTGGCCGGAAGCTTTGGTAAGCCAAGCTTTTGTCCTGTCATAAACAATTTTGGTGAAATGGTTTTAATATCCTACGAGTAAAATTAAGCAAGGAAATAAAAAATAAAATATTTACAACTACTTAATTATTCTCAATGCAGTTTACCTTTAAAAACTGGAGTACGTCATTATTTTTTTAAAGCACAAGAAATGACTCATGTGCTTTCTTAATGAACCGACAAAGTAGGCAGATTTCTTTGTTATCTACAATTTTTTGGCTTCAAATAATTTAGACATCACATCCAAGTACCCCGCAACCCAAATTAATAAAAAGTTGGAATACAGGGTTGCATGGATCTACTCTAATCTTGTGATTTTCACCTGTTGTGAGAACCAATTTTTGTTATATATGTACTGAGGAAATACGGGCAGAGAGCTCCGACTGACTTAGTAAAATATCACAGTCAGACCGCCCATTGTACACTTATTTTTATGTTTTTTTTGTTTTTTTTTTTTTTATACTTTGCCCCGCACTAGGAATTTCTTCCTGTATCGTGAGTGCGTTTACAAACATATAAACTCACATACACAAACACCCAGAGCCGACAACTAACAACTATCTGTAGGTCATACAAATATTTGTTCCGTGCGGGAATCGAACCCGCGACACGCAGCGCAGCAGTCAATCGCTCAACCACTGCGCCTACCGTGCTCCCGAATTGATTGTTTGTCCTGTATATATATTTTGGTGGTGTACAATAAAGAATATAATTAAATAAGTAATTCGATGTTTGGCTCTCGCCTATTTCCTCCTCCAGTATGAAAAATTTAAAATATATGCCATAAATTAAATAAAAAAGACATATGTTGTGCTTCTATTTTTCTTTTTTATTTATCTCTTTGTACACTAGGTCTCTGTTGACAGCATTTTTTGAGGGTTCTAGTCACAGAACAGAAAAAGCCTTCTACAGGTTTTAGTGCTTCTAAAGATAATTTGTAATAACAAAAAGGAAAACAAAGAGCACAGTCACGCACAGCATATATTTTTCTTTTTCAGTTTATGGAATATCTATAAAATTCGTTTTCTGTTAATTCTTTTAAATTGGTAACTTTTTACTTAGGATATTCAGTCGAATATCTGCAATCGCATTTCCTCTTAAAGACAGAGCGCGAATTTTGTGTGTGTTTGTGGACGGTAATCTCCAAAATCACTGCACTTATTTGAATATAAATTTTACCATTTACACTGCACTTATTTAAATATAATTTTTACAGCTTAATAATGTAACACTTTTTATGAAACGATAATTATTATTATTTTTTTTTTTTTTTTTTTTTTTTTTTTTTTTTATTTGATGGAATGAAAAATGTCTTTGTTTTATAACTGTGAGACTTGGGCAAAGCCACGGCCAGTGTCTATGTTTGTATAAAATATTCCCTGTTAGAATGATGCACTGCTTAACGAGCTCGATCTCATAAATTGCAAGGATATTCTTTGAGCAGAATATCAATGACATTATCATAAGGAAACACATATTTTTAGAGAGACGTCATCTTTTAGTCAGGATTTAATTTATGGCCGATCATGACTTTAGATTAAAAACTTCCACGGAAAGGAAAATCTTGTGATAAATTGGTAGAATTTTGTTTTATTTATTTACTAATAGCGTCTGTTCACAGGTTCTTCCCCGTGAAAAGTGTTTTATTATAACGAAAGAACATAAAAAGTTTGTTTATACAGATCATTGTCCACTCGTGTTACACGTATATACATACATAAACGTAGATACTCGTGTTCCATCTATATACTAATACTAATAATAATAAAGTTTTTTTTTATATTTTATTAAAAAAAAAGTAAAAATATGTAAATAAAATGAATAAATGGAATAATATTATAAAGAGGAAAGATTTGTATTTTGATTTTCAAATTACAACTTTTTTATTTACATCTTTTCAACGTTAATAAGATTTTTAATATGTACAACTGACTATTTCTAATCTTATGACTAATAACAAAACAAACTTACATACAAAAGGGAGAGGGAAAAGGACTCATAGCGCATCAAAAAATTCTTCCACATCGATGTCAATGGGAAACGTGTAACTTTGTATTTTTGTATGTAACGAATAAACTAAAAAAAAACTAAAAAAACGGTCAGTGGATGGGTGACCATTTCAACATACCGAGTTTCCTCCGTGCCTCGGAAAGCACGTTAAGCCGTTGGTCCCGGCTGTCATTTGAAGATCTTTGACAGTCGTTACGGGAAGTCAGAAGCCTGAGATCTGACACCAGTCTTGCCAAGGGGTATCGTGTTACCCAATTACTGGGTTGTGGAGGTCTGATAGGCAGTCGCTCCATGTAAAACACTGATACTCAGCTGAATCCGGTAAGACTGGAAGCAGACCCCAACAATAATTGGGAAAAAGGCTAGGCATGTATGTAACGAATAAACTTAAAAACTTCTGGACCGATTTCAAAAATTCTTTTACCGTTGGGAAGCTACACTATCCCCGGATTACATAGGCTACTTTTTAACCGCGAGGTGTCCGCTATGTTTAAATAAATCCGTTCAGCCATTAATGCGTGTTAAAGTAAGAAACAGACAGAGTAACTTTCGCATTTATAATGTGTGTGTGTATGTAGTGTGGATACGTAGAACTAACGTAAAAATAAACCTTTTGAAGCAAAAATAATATTTATTAATAGACAACGATGATTTTATCTCGTGTCGGTGTGTTAAAAGGTACTTGCTTGCTAATAGCTAATCGATTTATTTCCTTTAATATTACCTACCATACACTTATTTAGTTCTTGTACCTTATAGATATATATATATCCCCTATCAATAATAAAAATATAGATATATATATATATATATATATATATTTTTATTATTTTTATTATTTTCTATCAATAATAAAAATATAGATATATATATATATATATTTTTATTATTGATAGGCTCGCGCTTGACCTCTATCTCACCTGATTGTAAGCGATGATGTGGTCGACGGTGTAACACGCTTGCCTAGAAGAAACCTATTCACTCTTGACTTAAAAACCCCGAGATTGTAGCTATCGGGAAACAGATTCCGGCAGAGAATTCCAGTTAAGAGTATAAAACACAACCAGGTTGCAGTTAATTTTAAATGTCTAAAGAGTTTAACCTCTATGTCAGTGCGTGAGTGTGTGTGTGTGAGTTTAGGCTCTATGTCATTTATCTGATAATGTGACATATTTGAAAAACTAGCATAACTTATAAATTTTTGGGTCAAGTGTCGTTTACTAAAGCAGATTTTTTTCATTGTCACAGCAGTACTGAAGATTAACCACATTAGGCAAATGCAGTTGAAAGTGCCATTACACAGCTCACACTGAGGTGTGTGCACTTTCAACTTCATTTACTACAAAAGGTACATATATTTCGGTGAGAAAATTCGAATAAATTCGATTTATATTCTTGATTTTCTCCACTTTAGTCGCTTTAGCTGACCCTTATAATAATTTATTACAAAACAGCAACTATTACAAATTATAATATTCAAATACATCACTTTTGATCCTAATTATCATAAGAATGTTTCGTTTCTCGTTCAAGGGAATCTAGTATTTTTCTTAACATGTTTGACATCTTAACACCTCGTTTGCATGTATTTCGTCGACCTTGACTGCTAATGCGAAAGATTTATGTGAAGTACCACTTGGTATACTTGTCTTTTTCCAGCTTGCCACGTAAAGCTGTGACAAGACAAGAGATGTATCACTGATATCTTTCAATGTTGTTTGGAAAATTCAGAATATATGTATGAAAATAGTGAAATGTGACTCAGTTACCGACCTGAAAGAAATAGCGAGAAATTCTAATTAAATATATATTTATTACATGTCCGAAATTCTCAGTTTCCTTGGTAAGCTTGCACAGCAACTTGTTCGTTTAAAACCCTGTGTTTTTTCGTAGAGAGTCTATTTCCCTTGCGAATGTATCAAACAACGTGAAATAATGGTTTAACGTTTCGTTCCCAAACAATAATCATAACCCATTAGTGCCCATTAGTGCAACCTTATCGACAAAATGATGGCACCGAAAGTTTTACAATATTATGTAAAAGTTATTTCTTACAACAGACTGTACAAATATTGGCAGATGTAAAAGTTACGATTGCGGTTTTCGTCCTAATATGGGGAGAAACTTAGATACGAAATACTCCCATAAACGTCAAAACATTGGTTCATTGTAAAAGTCATTCCAATTTCACCACTTGTGCTTTGACTTGTTTCAGACACTGACTATATCATAGTTTTTAATTGATTGAAGATTTTTTTTATTCAGATTAGCACTTCCAAAGATTATCTGTCAAGAAATAATTAATCAAGCACTTACAAAGTTCGATTCCAGCCAGTATACTCGTATTACTCACAGTGGATCTTTGTGTATCTGAAGTTGGCTAATGGCTTAGGAATTCAGAGGAAAGCCAACCTTTAAAATAGTACTGAAAGTGCCTTAAATACCTTATTACTCAATTGTCATTCTCAACATGTGAAGAGATGTTTGCCTTGTCGTCAGAAAATTGTCATTCTCCTCAAAAACAAGTTTTAAATTTCCAAGAAAGATTCATTCATTCAACTTCAAAATGCCATAGACTAACATTGACTAGCAGAACACGTAGGTATATAGTTAATAATAAACGGTTCGTCATAAGCTATGGCTATGTGCGGATGATGTGAAAACCGCTCGGCGCCAAGGTCTCGAGGTAAGTAACTGCTAACCTTCTGAGGAGCATTTGTGATTAGAGCCGCTACTCTGCGTTTCTTAATAAGAGTTTGTGTTTGTGTATGTTTTGTTTGGTATTCTGATGTTCTTGTAGAGTTTTTTTTGTAGTTTTATTGAGCTCTTTAATCGTAAGCTTGCTGAAAAAAACGCTTTCGGAAAACAATCAGAACATTAACTTTTAAAAGACTAATAATGATGCTGACTATAAAAAAAAAATTGTATAATTATTATAGACTGCATCAGGTTTGGCAAACTGTATAGTACCTTTTTTTTCTTGACCTTCTACTATTTAGTCATTTGCTGCTTGACAATTCCCTAAGCTGAAATTTTTTTTTTTTTTTTACTTTAGTCCCTACTCCAACCTGGGTGAGTTCCCGCATTGTCGAGGCGGGGGAGCTTAGTAGCCGTGGCTCGGTCACCTACGGTGAAGAGAAGAGGAACCCGAGGATTAAGCCGACGACGTAGCGGCCAACAAGTAGGTTGGGGTGCTGCTTGGTTACTGAGTCGGCATCGCAACTGAGGCGGGCCGCGATGTCGTATGGAGCGTACCAGGTCCCATACGATATCGTAGCTGAGGGCTGGAGGCTGCGGGTTCGCGGTGAGTGCTAGTGCTAACGCGTGCCCGCATTCCCGCCATAAGCGGCACAGGTGGAGATGGTACAGTCACGTAATGCGAAGACAAGACGACCAAGTTGAAATAAGTGCCTTGCCATAATGAGGGATCTTGGATGACGGGTGTCCAGAAAGAAATAAAGAACTATATAAATATAAATAGCTCTCATCTAGATACATAACTTTTTATTGGTATTTATTAGTTTATTTAATTTGTATTATTCATATTATATGTGTATTATTAATATATATATATATATAAGAATATTATTTTGTATCCATTCACAACGTTGTCCTTTTTAACCCAAAGGTTGACTGGTAGAGAATGCCTTATGGCATTAAGTCCGCCTTTGTACCACTATTGTACATGAAGTGTGAATAAATAAATAAGAAGTGCAGTTTATCTACTAACGATACTTATCAGCAGAACAAGTGGCGCCTCAGAAATAGGAAAGCCGACCTCGAGTAACGGGCAGTCGCGAGTTGGCAAAAGAAGATTGTAGGGCCTGTTGTGTCCTGTGGATTGAGGACATCTTGGGACATAACTAGAATAATGCAATGTATGTATATACAGGTTTATGAATAAAGGCGTTTATTTCATACAAAATCTCGCGTGAGTTAACAGTCTGTTTTTTCTAAGACTAGAAATAAATCAAAGCGATTATCCGATTACAGGAAAAAAACTTAGGTGTCAATCATGATAATAGTTTCAAAACATTCGATTGACACATAAGGTGCCCACAGACAGGTGCAACATGACAATGCGACAAACATGGCGCAGTCTTTCATAGACCTGAGGTGGAGAGGGACAGTGCCCTTACTATTGTGATACGATCTCATTCAATTTCATTATGCAAGGGGGTCTCCCATACAAAAAACGTGTTTATTTTGCAGTGTTTTGCGATAATGGTACGGAACCTTTCGTGTGCGAGTCCGACTCGCACTTGGCCGGTTTTTATTTTTTAATGTAGTCCCTCCGTTTCAATCAATACAACAATTATGAAAACGTGAAGTCGCATCATTGTCTCATTGTCACGTCCCGCTTATCTGCGGTTGCCTTAAGACTTAGGAAAGCTTTGTTAGAAACGATTTGCATTATTTATCACGCGGCAAATATTAATTGATAAAGCAACTAGTTTTGCAATCAATCATCTACATTGTTGAGTGGTAGGTATTGTTTTCTTTTACTAATGCAATTATTTTTTGCAATTATGTAGTCTTTTTTTGCATTAATGATAGGTATTGATGTTAATGATGATGATTATTTAAATTATACCTAAGTACGATTAGCTGCAAATCAGTGAAAGAAAACACTTGAAGAAGATAAATTAAATAATGCCAGACTAAAATCTTTCCAATGCAGTCCATTTTCCTTTACCGATTATAGACAGGTCTAAGATAAACTTGAAAATGAAAATGACTTATGAATTGAAAAACCGGCCAAGTGCGAGTCGGACTCGCGCACGAAGGGTTCCGTACCATTATCGCGAAAATCGGCAAAAAAAACACGTTTGTTGTATGGGAGCCCCACTTACATATTTATTTTATTGTTTTTAGTATTTGTAGATGCTTTGTAGAGCGGCAATAGAAATACATCATCTGTGAAATTTTCAACCGTCTAGCTATCACGGTTTATGAGATACAGCCTGGTGACAGACAGACAGACAGCCGGACCGCGAAGTCTTAGTAATAGGGTTCCGTTTTTACCCTTTGGGCACGGAACCCTAAAAAGTCGCATTGGTCAGATTTGCATTCGCAATACCTCCCCAAAATGCTACAAAATGGCGAGATTCGGCAACATACTCACAAAGATGATGGGTGATTGTGGTTTTTGAGCAAGAACCCAAGAATACTATGTCGTAAGTTTTTTTGTATAATTTTCCATCGCTGTCTTTCTATTGTCATAAGATTAGCCAACAATAAATAATGATATCTATTTTTAACCATAGTAGATATGCAAATGAACATAACCGGACAAACCGAATCCTCTCCACTGTAAAGCCATAAGCAGGGTGAGAAGCTTGCGCGATAAGGCGGGCGCGAAGAATAAATCAATATACCTACTTTTTTTCCATTTGTATCAGTCGGCTTCAGCTACCAAGGCCAGTAAGTCAACAGCGCGGCCTACCACGGCCCCTATTGAGTGTGACCACTGCGTGAGTCGGCCTGTTGCGGCCTGCTATCCGACATTAAAATTTGTGCAATGTTGATCAGCTGACCGACAATTTACTATAGTCGCCGTGCCGTGCCTTTGAATTTACCGACACCCGATGGATCGGACAGGCCACGACGTCAGTCACCGCGGGCATCGTCGGATCGACGGTTCCCACGGCCTGTCAGCCAAGCCTGGCCTGGGATAAACCAGGCCATTAGACCGCAGCTTTACAGTCTAATCGAATGTTGCTGGTTATCAGTATGTTACATGGAGTGATTGCCTATCTGACATCTACAAACCAGTGACTGGGTAAGACGATACCCCATAGAAAGACTGATGTTAGATTTCAGGTTTCTGGCAACCTGTAACGACTGTCAATATTCTACAAATTGCATCAAGGACCAACAACTTAACGTGCGTAGCGAGGAGGAGTCTCGATATATAAATAAATGGGAGATGACCCATCCTCATTCCATGTGGGGGATCTATCTCGGCTAGCACTGCTTAGCCTTGAAGAACGACTAAGCTAATGTTTTATTTAGGTTTGAAAACCACTGTGACACAGAGACAGAACTCCCTCGCACGCGAGTCCCAGCATTATTTTGAGCGATGGCCGTTTTGAGCGGATGACTTTTCTTATTTGTACTTATGCTTTTTTTTCGACAAATATATTTTTACACAAAGTAAAGCACCTGCCTGGGATCGAACCCACGACCTACAACTTGTAAGTCGCGGCCGATACCACCAGGCCACCACCAATTATTTTATCACCACTGCTCTCAAAACGGTGAAGGAAAACATCGTTAGGAAACCGGCATGTCCTAGAACCATTGCACTGATAACTACATTTGTGCCACATGTTTAATTTAGTCTTGTTATAATTATTTTATTTTTTTTACCTTTGTATCTTAGATGCTTTTACCGATTGTTTTGTAAATGTGTGAACATTGTAGGCCTTCTAGATTCCTAGATGCTTGATAACATTTGATAACCTTATATCTCGTTTTACTTTTTATTTTTAGTTTCTAAAGTTTTATTGTCGGGCCTACGTTGTCCTCCCATATTTAAGTAATGCTGTAACATGGAAATATTGTAAAAACAAACCATATTTTTAAAAGAGTAACCATGGAGTTTCTTGCCGGTTCTTCTCCATAGGAAACGACCAACCCGAACCGTGCGCCTTTTGTCGACGTTTTATAAGTGCCCATGTAGGCCTATGTAAAATAAAAAAAAATTGATTTGATTTTGATTTGACCAAAAATTCTAAGACATGTGACATCCACCAACCCGCACTAGGCCCGCGTGGTGGATTACGGCCCATTCCCTCTCACAGAGAGGAGGCCTGTGTCCCAGCAGTGGGAACATTAATAGGCTGATGATGTGATGTGTGATGTGATGTGATGTGAAGTGAATAAGATCTTATTTGTGCCTGGCACAAATAAGATCTTATTTCTTTCTTCGCCTGCCACTGCGGTTGCATCCGCTCTAGTCACCGCGGGTCCACTCTGCACACGCTCTTAGTATATTGCGCAGTCGTCATTAGATGATACGCAAATACCCATTGTTATACATAATTACCCTAATTGCCCTTTTCTCGTGTTATAACTTTCAATGTACGGAAGCTAAAGAAATAATTATGTGCACATTTGCATGTCATTAATTCAAGTCTTTGTTACTATGATAGAAATCGAGCTAGAAGGTCAGGAAGGTAATAGTTTAATTGTAGTATTAAGTGTTTAAAGATAATTACTACTTTATTAAGGTTTTTTCGGAATGGAAAATGCCCTACACGTGCATCAATGAACTCTCGGGTGAGGCAGGTCGGGGACTGACAAAAACCAGAACGGTGTACACGCCATTCAGCTACTTTTACTTTTTTGTCGGGTCGAAGACAGACTTTCGTGTCACGAAGTTTGTTACCAAGCAGTGAGAGTTTCTTCTTTAATGTTCAAGAGTAAGCAATAAATATCGCATAAAAAAGTTAAATTTAAAAAAAAGAGTAGCAAAGGAGATTGTGCTAAGAAGATTAAGCACGGCAATATTTTTGATAATCATCACATTGTAAAATTAAATTGTTAAATATATACTTTACAAGTAAATGTTGAAATTAAGACATTTATCATAAATTTAAAACGTTTACGTTTTTACAATGATAAAACCAGTTTGTAATAGGCTCGTGAACGCTAATATTATTCAATGCCCAGCACACAATATATTGACACATAAAATATTTTATAATAATGTTAAAATATATTAATGTTGCTATTTATCTAGTTATTAGTCGTATTGACAGTTGAACATAATTTGCAAGATAATTGGCTTTAAGAAATTTTCGCAATAGCGAATTAATTTTAAAACATATACTCAGTTATGAAGTTGAAGACACGCGTTAGGTTGTCGCTTTTCGGAGCCTGTTTGTAGGATTTCGTCGAACCGGATTTTCTGGTGTGAAACATTTTCTTTCTTTTATGGTAAAATGCATATTAACTTATCTGTCTTCATTGAATGTAGGTATGTATAATTTTTTTTTTTTAATGAGTAAGTAAAGAAATGCAAGTTATTTGCAAGTGAGTCAAAATTTTGGTAGAATGCAAATTTCACTGACATACTTCACTGAAATTTAAGTATACCTAAATATTTTGTTAATTTAAAGTTTTTATTATAATATCTATGTATTTAAATTAGAATATTATGCCGCAACGCAAAACAAACCATTTCTCTTCGTAGTTTTTATATGACAATGAGTTGATCCATCAGGCAGCCATGATGGTAAGTGGACATGATTGCCTATAAACATCTGCATTATCAAATGTACCACACGTGCTCGCCTAAACTTTTCTAAAAGGACTCTCTTCAATTTTTGTTTGGAGCTATCCATGTGGTAGCTCCGTAGAAATACCTGGTACTTTTCATAGGTGATATTTCAAACTAAAGCTACTTATTTTCCGCTTAGGTAAGTTTTCTGATCCGATGTCCAAAAAAACATTTGTCTAAAACATTTAGGGCCTTACTTGTAAAAACTTTCTAACCATGATGAATTTAAGTACAGATTTTTGGATTCTTAATTCAAATTCCCTATGAAGAATTTGAATTTAGAATCTCCTAATTGGATAGTAACCATCCATGATCTTCTGATTCAACCGCCCCTTTGAAGAGACAAATGATTCGACTTTAAGTTTCCATTTTGTTTAAATTAGAAGGAAGATGATAGATCCTCAGACAGCACTAATAAATGCTCGCATAGACAAGAAATAAATAATGCATCGACGAATTAACGGGAGGTCAAACCGGCCATTCATCATTCTCTAATACTGCACGACCATTTTGTTTTGATCTCTGTTGGTACCTACACTACCTACATTCCTGCAGTTTTTATTGGCATATATTTTTAAGATATGAAGTGTTTTTCCACTATCCTTTTGCCAGGTGAAAACTATCTCAGAATTGTATTGTTTTTTTGGAGATGACACGTCTACGACCAGAAAACTGACTGTAGGATACATACATAATTGATTTCCATTTATATTTTCTCTTTAGAGCGATGAACAAAGATTACCAGATTTGCCAAGATCTTTTATTTGCTGAATGTGTGTTTTTGTTCAGTCACAAGAAATGTTTTTTCATTCAATTTATTTACATGGTACCTAGTGTTGTCATAATGATGCGATAATCACTTTTTCGTTAAGCTTTATAAAATCTTCATACTTTTTCGGTGATATCTTCATATATTTTATTGTAGACTAGCATTTGTATCGTTGCCCGCGGCTTCACTCCCGTGGACCACCCCACAGGACCCTATTTCGGGATATAAAAATTGCCTATGTCACACACAGGAATAATGTAGCTTACAATTGCTGAAAGAATTTTTCAAATCGGTCCAGTAGTTTCGGAGCCTATTTGGTACAAACAAACAAAAAAATCTTTCCGCTTTATAATATTACTATAGATTATTAGTAATTAGTATTAGTATATTAGTACATATACAATAGGACAGGACATAATAACAATACAAAAAAATATGCACAAACATTTTGTGTATGTTACCTGAGAATACATAGCTCAAGTACCACTGGCTGGCATTTCCGAAGCCTGTTAAAAAGTATGATGTTAATTACAAACAGCAAATCTCTTCCTGTTAGAAATAAGCGAGGTAAAGTAATTAATTAAAGTGTAGTTAGTGCTTCCATATTAATTTTAGCTGAACCCAAGGATTTTCTCGGTGTTATTTATAAATGAAAAGGAAATATAAAATCGTGTAGGTTTTTTTCTGACGACGATGATGTCAGAATTGAACAACATAGAATAGAGATACATATATTCGAAAATATTACAACCGAACCAAAGATTGTATACTTGCTTTGGCCAGTGTATAAGTCGAAATTACCCCAAGGAAAAACCCGGGTATATACCTACTATCTAAACCAAAAATCCTAAATCACAGGCCGTTGAGGCATGATTCATTTGCAAATATTCAAACGTCCATATAATATATAATTATAAACGTGTATATTATAATATTCTAGGGATGATTCCAGAGACGCATCTTTTATTTAAACAAAATTATCATAACTTAGGAAAACTTAGATGTTCGAAGAAACGTAAAAATAACTAAGTAGTGAGATTATGCCAATAAAAATTTTGAATATGTAATAGCCAAAAGAAATAAACTCCTATTACCTGATTACATTAATGAACTACCTATTTATAAACACAATTAAACAAAATTAATCAAATTACAATCTTCCAACCACACGGCGGACCAACTTTAATTACAGCACTAAAGGTGTCGAAGACAAATGCTTAATTTAAAAAGCTAATTTAAGCATAAAACCTAATCCTAGTTTAGCCTAATGGATCTATCCAATCGCAATTACCTACACATAGCGATAATTACTTGAATCCAATTAAATTGTACTATAACTGAAGTTCTGAAGGCGTTTATACTAAACCCGAGCATAGGCGAGCAATTACAATAAATAATGTCACTTAAAGTCCAGATGAAAGCCGCTATAAGAGCAATAGTGAATTTCTTTAGTAGTCAGTTAGTCTCTCTGTCTTTGTGTAAGAACCTTCTAACGGGTTATGAGGATTTTGATAGGATCATTGTTAAAAACAGCCTCTTCTTCTTCTTTATCGTGTGACGGTGTAAGAATGTGGCCACTTTTGGTGACAGAATTAATTAAGTCGCCTCTGAGAACCCCACAGGCCTCTAACTTAGCTATTTCAGACTAATATTAACTATATAGGTCCAACTTTCCTCACGATGTTTTACTTCACCGTTACCTGTAAAAAATCGTCGAACTCAACGCAGCAAGATGGCAGTTTTCACTATGTCTATTTTTTTCGTATCGAAGAAAAACTATATCTTTACCTTGCTCTGCGTAGCATTAATTTTGATCAATTTGGTTGTTCTTTAAAGTCATTGCTCATCTCTTAGGCCTAACAGAAAAGAGGGACAGACGCATTTGTCCTGATTAGTACATACGAGTATAGGCTAGCAAAAGTGAACGTAGTACGAAGTGTAAAAAAATAGATTAGGTTAAGTTAGTTAAATAAGATATTTCAATTTCGTCGTCGTACTTAGACGAGATTGAAATATCTTATTCCATTATTATCCTTCCTTTTCTTTCACAATTACCCCCATTCAAATGGCATTTAGAGACCCCAAAACTACAATTCTTTCAATTATCAATTTCGATCTCAAAACTTCCAAGAATAAAACAAAATAAAATTTCTCCAGCTTAACTTCGCAAAACTGTCACAGCCAACTAAAATACCGTACGAAGTCAGTACAACCAACTAGTTTTAAATAAAAAACTAAGAACGGCGATCAATCGAGGTTCAAGATCAAGGCTTCCCACGGTCCGAAACACCTGTGTCCTGTGGCCGCTGTATTGCATGTACCGATGAATAATGTGCCAACTTTATCAACGTAGCTGTATTTTTGTATCTGTGGGTAGATTTCGCTAATTATTTCGTTGATTGGTTGTTCTTGTGGCAGGTTTGTATGAATTTTGTCAATGATGAATGGAGTGCGGAAGTCTATTATCGTAATTATTACGATTTTTGTTGCAGTGTAAGTCAGTTTATATTTGACTTAACATTAACATAAAATCGTCGTGACAGAGACTGGGGGTAGTGAAGAGGACATCGCTTCACGGGTCGCCAAAGCCCAAGCAACCTTCGCGCAGCTGAGACCTGTTTGGCAATCGCGGAAACTGACCCGAAGGATTAAACTCAAAATCTTCGAGTCCAATGTCAAATCCGTGCTACTACAGGTGCGAAACGTGGAAGGTCACAAAGGACATCTCACGCCAAATACAAGTCTTCTTCAACCGCTGTCTTCGTTGCATTCTCGGAATTTACTGGCCCGAGACCATCCCCAATGTAGAGCTGTTGGAGAAATGCCAAGAGAGCCCGATCGACCGCCAGATCAAGCGTCGCAAGTGAAGATGAATTGGCCACACGCTCCGAAGGGGTCCCGATCACATACCCAAGCAAGCTTTGGACTGAATCCCCAAGGGAAAAGAAAGCGTGGCCGTCCCCGTCAAACCTGGCGTCGCACCGTGTTGGCAGAAGCGACGAGCATCGGAATGACATGGAGCGAGGTGAAGCGTGAAGCTCAAGACCGATCACGATGGAGGACATCTTTGGACGCCCTCTGCCCCATCTAGGGGTTATAGGACATTAAGTCAAAAAAAGTAATTTAAGTCATACACTACACAGTCATTAACATAAATTATATAAGGGGAGATTCTAAAGACTTCTTCTGTGATTATGATGTAATTCATAATTAGATTCCTGCTCTTCTCCCATATAATTTGAAATTGGCACAACAGTTTTTCCTTTCCCATTCCATCCTGTCAACAATCACGCTATCACTAACGCGCTCTCCTTTTAACACATTTATATATATAAGTCTTTTAGTTACATGCGCTGATCATAACTGAATTGCAGTACAGCAATCAATGAGTGAATCTGAGCTTCTGTTCAGTTATTCTATCTTCTTCAACCCTTATCCACCTAATGCTGAGTATAATCTCCTGTATTGCACGACACTTTATGCGGTCTTTGACCTCCTGCATTCAACACTAGTCTCCTCCTTTGCTGCAGGAGTGGCTGTAAACGTTTAATTGTTGAAATGAAAATATGACTTGAAATTACAGATCCTGATTTCAATAAAATTGGAATAATAATATTGCTACGATGAATAAAAAACAGCAATACAGAAACCATAACTTTTATCGAAGAAAAATCAAAATACCGAACCATTCAAAATGCCGATCGAGAATCCGAAGAATATAATACAAACGTCGCATCTGGCTTCATCGTATGTCCAATAAAGGATGGGATAGCTCGCAATAGTGCAGAATTAACTGCAATTATATGAACAGTACGGGGACTGGGCCTGTCTAGCCGGTATTATAACGGTACCCGCGCTGGGATGCGGCGGAAACTGAAATGGGGTATGGTACAAGGGAGAGTCTCTTGTACCTATGTGTGAGTTGTGTTCATATTATTCATTTTATAAATTCTCTTTGAATTCAGAAGAGTCTTCATCCAACAAACAACGTTACAGAGAGCAAACTTTATCTTAATTCAAAACATCCTTGGGATAAATTAACTAAAGTAGTCAGTCGGAGCTTTAGGAAAGTACGTAAGTAGACCTTTATAACTCTTTCGATGATGGTTCGGCCAGGAGTAATATTGAGGCTCCCCTTTAAGGCAACTTTTTTCAATAATTTGAATGGCTCGCGTTCGACTACTTTCTCATGATGCTTGCTTATGTTCTAAGATGAAGGTGCTGGTGGTCCATTGAAGATGAATATTTAATTCCAAGGATAATAACATATAGCCTCCTCAATTCTTACAGGAGGCTTAGCTCATTCTTCTGAAGTACTCCTCAAAACCTACAAGGAAACTGTATTTATATTTTAGAAACAGTTCTTCTTAGTAAGCCATCAAAAGAAGCACTATAGCATCAAAATACAATCCCAAAATTAAACTAAGTGCTGCATCATCCACCAAACATCTCCCAACTTACGCCACAAACAAAAGCTAGCGCAAAAACTAGATTTTGTCACGCACGCGGCCATTAAAGCTTTTGAACGGATATGATGGCGTTACTCGACTTTAATTGGGTTTCTTCATTTCTCCTTTTGCTATCCCGCCGCGCGCCGTTTCTGTTGTCAGCAGCCATATCGATACATATATATCTCGGAATTTATCACCCCAGAATTAACGACGTTTGTTGAAACGGATTAAAAAATTATAAATGTAAATTGTGACGGTTTGAATATGGGACAGCGTTAAATGGCAAGGTACAGTTGTTGAATTTGCATATACGTGCTTATCTGGAGTTGATGTTCCGTCGAACTGCATTTTTTTCGCTTTGAAATATGCCTACATAAGGTAAGCGGAGAAATTTTACCGACTATTTCGACACAATTTCCTCAATCATAAGCATTGATTACTAACTAAGCTTGTGCAATCTCTAGATGGGTGAATCTTCAACAGTGAAGCATAAAATGGGCCTCCTAAATTCCCGCTAGAAACTGATTCTTCTTATGGTGATGGGACTACTACCAAATTAAGCCATTGGAAATACTAGAACTGTTGGCATATTAAGTCTGCAACAATATTTTTTAGCTATTGCATAGCTTTTATCACGGGCTTTGAACGCGGCGACCGAATCAAGAAAAAAAACCGGCCAAGTGCGAGTCGGACTCGCACACGAAGGGTTCTGTACCATTATCGCAAAACACTGCAAAAAAATCATTATGTTGTATGGAAGCCCCCCTTAATTTATTTTATTTTAATTTAATAATTATTATTTTTGAAGAGAATTTACAACTAAATATTCTGTGAATATATCAAGCGTCTACCTGTTGCCGTTATTAATATCGAGCAAAAAACGGCAAAAATATCACGTTTGTTGTAAGGGAGCCCCCCTTAAATATTAAGTTTATACTGTTTTTAGTATTTGTTGGTATAGCGGCAACAGGAATACATCATCTGTGAAAATTTCAACTGTCTAACTATCACGGTTCATGAGATACAGCCTGGTGACAGACAGACAGACAGACAGACAGACAGACAGACAGACAGACAGACAGACAGACAGACAGACAGACAGACAGACAGACAGACGGACAGCGAAGTCTCAGTAATAGGGTCCCGTTTTTACCCTTTGGGTACGGAACCCTAAAAATGATATTTTTTCGTAACGAAAAAATGCCGTAACGAAAATGTTCCGTAACGAAAATAATCCTGACACCCTGAGCTGCTCTGAAATCGGACGATGGATTCCGAGTGTGAGCGGGTGAGGGGGGAGGGGCAGGAGGGGTTTGTTGCGCGATTTTATAGAAGTTTCATTTTGATATTTTTAGACTGAAGTAAAAAATTGCGGGGGGAAGGTAAAGAGTTAACGGGGTGGGTTATGCTATCTTGTTCTCCGGCTTGTGACGGAGGGCAGGGGGGCATAATTTTTCTTAGAATTGAGCTAGCTTCAGCCGTTTCCAAGATATGGGACTTTTAGTTTTTATGATTTGGTCGCCGGTACGTTCTTGGTGACTCGAGGTCGGTTCTAGAAAAGTGTCGGCTCGGGTCGTCCTGTGATGGAGGATTTTGTACGTCTGGCGTTTAATAATATTGGTATTCAAAGAAAACTACCTTATGTCCCTAAGAATACGGGTCACTTTTGCGTGGCAATTAAAAGTGGGCTTATGCCAGTTGTAATAAGGGTCACTCAGAATTTGGTGCCGCGTTTTCCAGTTCGGAGGTTCGGTTTCGGTTGACAAAGAAGTTTTTTATTCTTGCTAAAGAAGTTTTTACAACTGATGGATGAACATTTTTTAATTGAGATTTAGCATAAATAAAAAATAAATATATAATTATAATTGCATAAGTTGATAAAAAATGCTATACAACAGCTTTACCGCGGCAGTCCCCGAGTGCCACAGGCTTTTTTTTTATAATATCTCTCTTTGTGTTCTATTTACACACAGGTATACAATATGACCGACTTCTTTTTTCAGCTTGTGATTAGTTAACTATCTTTCTATTTTAATTAAATAATTCGAAGGTTATGCTCAATATACTCGTATTATTAGGACTGGTTATAACGTAACTTGGCTGCTATTACCTAATACACTGATTAATTTATTGAGGCCAAAATATGACAACAAATGATGGCTTTTTATATTCTAGAGGTCAATGACGCAATAAACCTAATAAGTTAAAATTTCCTAAAACCTTGCATTTTTAAAGATAAATTATTTTCGCTCGTAAAAATCTACATAATTTATTATTCATAGTTTTACAATGTCAATATCATTACAGTAACATAATTATTTCATATTTAATATCGTTCATAATTATTATATTCATTGCATATTATACCAATTTATTTTCAATAACCCATAATCGATCAACATTTAAATTCTAATAATTTTCAATAAATTATTTTATATAAAAAGGCAATTTTGCTAAACCGCTTATTTTTTAATCTCAAGTTAGCACTAACATAAATAACTATAATAGATGACCAGCGTAGGTGGCGGCCAGAAATGGAACTATATTTTTATGTATCGAATTTGACAGCTTTTGACGTTTTCCTTAACGAGCAGCGCCATTTTGACAGCTCTGGGAATATTGGTCTTTATATCTATCTAGATGTTATTAATAAACTAACCGCAGAAGATAAATGCAAGTTCAATAAATGGCTATCGGTAAGCATCCAATAAGCTTGCATTTATTCTTATCTTACTTTTTTTTCATAGGCAGTGACTATTGCAGCGCATCCTGTTGGGACCGTTATGTGGACACAGATGTACGAATAATTTCTATTTTATATATAGTGTATAAAATACTTAAATAAAAAGAAAAGAAACATATATACTTAAACCAAAAACTACTCACTAACTAAACCTAAAAATATACTAAACTAAAATATGGCGTCGAAAAACTCCTCCACATCGTTGTCCACTGGTAACGTGCCCAAAAGACTGGCATCATTGCCACGTTGTATGGCGTTGTATAACTAGGCGTTTGGAAGGATCTTTAAACAAAGCGTTAGCACTCGGACCCCACGAGCCGAATTTACTTTTACATTGACTACCAGAATAAAATATGGTCAAACGCAAGCCTATAGATAAATAAAAAAAAATAAAAAAAAAATATGAGGTGTAGCGAAAGCGAAAAAACGAAGTTTTCTCGCTTTTGGAAATTTTAGGTTAATAATTTTCTTTTTTAAATCACTTCCTTCAGACAGTCTACAAACTATTGTATTGTGTATAATGTTCAGAAGCATTTTACACAGACAATTTAATTACAAAAAAAAAAAAAAAAATGTACATTGATGGTGGAAATTTCAAATGTATGTAAGGGACATACAATTTAATGTACTTTAGGATTTTCAATGCTCTTTATAAAATATTTTTGAGATTGTTTGGTATCTAATGACATTTGCCTGTCAGTTTATAATATCTAACTCTGCTATAGTACGATCTAATGATAAATTTTATATTATTAATGCCACCTTCAAATCTATCTACATTCACAATCTTATCATCCCTGAAAACCAGATTGCCAAGATCTCTTCTATCCTCCCTTAATTACACCACAACTTGTATCGCCCACCTGTCTGTACGTATTATTTTATTTTTATTTTCCACTTCATGGGAAAAGTATGGAGACACCTGTTAGCTAGTAAAAAATATTAAAATTCACACCACGTTTCACTTCTGATGATATTTCTGTGTTAATTCGTGGGCTGCATGGGTGTTGAATTGTCGTTTACGTTTTCATAATATGTTATTTATTGGGTTTATTTTTATAGATAGTTATTAGGGCTTCTCTCCCTTTTTGCAAACCATGGTTCACCTTTCATCTGGCGTGCAAATTTTGTCACCTATACACGTGAGGACCTTAATGACTACGTTAGCAAATAGTGTTACTAGAGCTGAATGCTGGGCAAATAATTTTGACTTAACAAAAAAACCGGCCAAGTGCGAGTTGGACTCGCGCACGAAGGGTTCAGTACCATAATCGCAAAAAAACGGCAAAAAAAGTTTGTTGTATGGGAGCCCCACTTAAATATTTATTTTATTCTGTTTTTAGTATTAGTAGTTATAGCGGCAACAGAAATACATCATCTGTGAAAACAGTCTAGCTATCACGGTTCATGAGATACAACCTGGTGACAGACAGACAGACGGACGGACCTCGGAGTCTCAGTAATAGGGTCCCGTTTTTACCCTTTGGGTACGGAACCCTAAAAACTAAGCCTATTTGTCATCGATAAGCGAGACATCATGGTCATAGTAAGGTAAGTAGGTAAAGTATAAAGAATTGAAAGACGATATTTTTTAAAAGGGGGTTGCTGATGATTGCTTATAGAGTACCATGGAAGAAGAAACATATTGTCTTAAATAACTAGAATAAGAGTAACATAATGATGATGATGTTAGGCATGATACAGAATTTGCTATTTCGAGCTTTACACATAGGTCTAGGTTACTCCTTACTGCATTTTTGATGACGCACGTCGGATCATCCCGTATGAAATGTGACTGCCTTACCAAAAGGACAACATAATTTTAAAAAGCTACTGTTTTCACACTGGCTTTTTAAATTCTGTTGTCCTTTACTAAATAAATTGCCTTTATCATGCATAAGTACGAAGCCCAGAACAAATTCAAATTTCAGGGTAATCTAGAAATATGTGACTTTAACAAAGTTTTTTTTTTTTAAATAATGTATGTATTTTAGTTTTAAGTTTCCTGTTCTATGTTTTAACTTGGTGTACCTACAATAAAGCATATATAAATAAATAAATAAATAATGTTTTAATAGATATGAGATAATATAAAGAAGTTTATCTACATTCACAAAGTAATGTTCCAAATATAAATTCAAAAAATATTGTATAAACACGGACATTCGTGGATAGGTAAAATTAAAAATAAGCCATTACAGTGCAACATTTTCCTTCGATTTTCAAACAACTGCATCATAAAATAACTTTTTAATTTTTATAGCACGTTTTTACTTTTTAATTTATTGGCACTAAGGGCTCATTGACTTAATGTAGAAAAGTAGTTTCATTGTCTATGTGTCAGTCAGGTGCAATGAGAATCTAAATTGCCCGCCATACCACATATTTTTTCCGTTTCCACTTTTGTTTTATTTCAACTGTATGAGTGAATATAAAATAGTGTATGCTACGGCATATAATTAGGTATTAAAACACTCGCTTGTTATTATTGTTCGGCTTCGCCTCATGTGATAAACCCACGCTCGTGTTTTAATAACTCCTATTATATGACCATTGCATAAACTACTACGAGTAATATGTTTCCGCAGGCCATTTAGTACTTGCTTCAGATGGAAATATAACCTACACGTAGCCAGTGGTGTCTCATCTCATACAAAGAAACCGTGCCGACGTACTGTATTGATTATACTGATAATTTTTTGTATATCGATCGCGTTCGGTTCCGTTCCACGGATATAGATGGTGATCTATCTATCGCCGAGAAACGAAACCGAACGCAATCGTTTTACAATAAATTGTCGGTATAATCAGATGAAAAACGCTAGTTACGTCGGCACGGTTTCTTTGTATAGGATGAGGCATCAGTATGCTAGTATTATATTATCTGTGACGTAGGACAGAAGCCAGTGTAGCCACTGTGCCAAACACGCATCATTTATTATGATGCGTGATACCCGCGGGGCATAATGTTGAAAGGGGGTGAAATTTCACACATTTAATCAATTCCAGTATCTTTAAACGCCCGTACCTTTTAATTAAGTATGGTGAATAAAAATAACATCTTTATCATTATTTGGCTTTATGCCTTATCCTTTTTGGGTTCGACCCAACATGTATTTTTCTTCCATTCTTCTTTATAGCCATTTCAGTTAAGTTTCTCGCTGCATCGTCTTTAACAAAGACCATCTATCGTTGTTTTTATATTTTCTGCTCCTCTATGAGCTTTAGGAATTCTTGGCCATTGACATTCATATTCAATTTCCTGCCGACGTTTTCCTTATTTTGGGGAATTATTATGAATGAAAATGTTGGGTCACTACTGAAAATGTTGGATTTAACATTTTAGGACTTACGTTTTTCATGAAACATTGGATCGTTGTTATCAATCAAACCCACCAGTATTCTTCTGCAAAAACTAGTTCTGAATAATATCTAAGATGTTATAAATATTTAAATAGCTACAGTAACTATGTACCCAGTTGTTAAAGATCTGTAACTGTTAAATTAAATTGATATATCAGTATCATTATTCAAAGGATATATCGATAATATCAGTACTTAGTTACATTAAATATTTTGTCGGCAAACTGTAAAGAAGTATTTTATTTAAATTATTGTCAGTTATATATTGATCCTACTATGTTGCGGCTGCAAGTACAGGGTAAAAAGTAACTTGCTTATGACCAAACCTTATCTACTTTAGGTGCTAGAATAAAGAATAATGTTTATATAATAGCAACTCACTATATCGGAAAAGTTATGACTGAGCAAGCTGAAGTTAACAACGCCACTTACAAGCCTAAATACAAACGCTAGAAAGCATCTGTTCCTCCAAAAGAAAAACATAAAACAGAAATAATATCGAAGAAGCAAGCAAAAACTAGGAACGCAGCTAATAGATCAATACACGAACGAGAACAACAAAACTTACTGTAATAAGACTAAAGTTTTTCATTCACATTATAATTTTTCTTTTCCTACGCCTGTCTGCGCCTTATATGGGGAACGTAATATATACCGGTCCAAAGGTGGTGGCGACCACGTGGTCAACAAAGGTGTTTCTAAGCAAACATCAGTTAAGAGGCCGGAGTTCATTGCTCATGCGATGATGTGTGCAATAAATTATAGATCGTTGGAGATCCGTAGATCGTCTTGATAAACTTGGGAGCACAGGTGCTGGGGAGTATTGAACATCTGAACTTGATGCGAGAACTGGATTGCCTGCTGCTTTGGCTACTGACAAATTGGAGGTTAATAATCGTTTTTATTATCATGTCAGAACATTAATGGTCTCTGCTGAACTAGGGGTCTTCATGATTAGTAAAA
The DNA here is from genome assembly GCA_945859665.1 of Anorthoa munda. NCBI lineage: Eukaryota > Metazoa > Arthropoda > Insecta > Lepidoptera > Noctuidae > Anorthoa > Anorthoa munda. The sequence continues at coordinate 7,163,844 of OX243900.1, read as the reverse complement.
TGTATTGAGAAGTAGCTGATTATTATAGCTACTGTGCTCGGTAGATAAATTGGTCTTGATTGATGGTCATACCTTGTGATCAGAAAACTGAAGCATGATACCCGAAAGGCGATTTTTAGACATGCACAGGTGAGGAAAAAGCCCAGAACTCAGAAGCATGAAGAAGTAATGGCATCCACATAAAGAAACTCTAAAAAACGCAATGAAGATATTTGTAATAGGTACTACGTAAAACCCTAGACACTAGTGTAGTAGCCATAAAAATCGGTAAAGTGCGAGACGGACTCGCACGCGAAGTGTTCCGTACCATTATCGCAAAAAACTGCAAAAAAAACACGTTTGTTGTATGGGAGCCCCACTTAAATATTTATTTTATTCTGATTTTAGTTTTTTTTTATAGCGGCAACAGAAATACATCATCTGTGAAAATTTCAACTGTCTAGCTATCACGGTTCATGAGATACAGTCTGGTGACAGACGGACAGACAGACAGACAGCCAGACAGACAGACGGACCGCGGAGTCACCCTTTGGGTACGAAACCCTAAAAAATTAACATAAAGACATGGATACGTCAGAAAGTTGATATAAAAGCAAAACAATTCTGGTCAAGTCGTGAACACACTATAAAGTGTGCGAAACCACATAAGGAGTGTTCTGATAACGAAGCGTTTATTCTGAAAGGGAGACCCGATATCAAAATGTGAAAGGACGTGCTCAGATAGTTGGGACACTTTGAATTAATAAAGTGGAATATTCAAGAGTAAAAAGGCTGAGAGAAGTCATGTTGGAACATACATTAGACTGGCATTAACTGCTAGATGTGCTCTCGGATTCAAAATTTAAAAAGCTCGGGCTATTTGTACTCGACGCTGTCTTTTATATGGCCTGATTATGAGTCTGTGAGTGCATAATGTATATCATGGTTTTACCTGGGTTTACTCATAGTGATAAGTAGGTATAATATGCTCCCTTCTTTCTTTTCTTCTTCTTGGTTACGACAAGGAATCAGCATCAGCTGAAAGACATTCACTACCGAAAATAAGCCTTGCCCAAATATCGCCATAGAACTAGACCTGTGCGTTTCAAATCCAGACCTGACCAAAATCTATGCAAAATGGTCGTCGCATCATTGTTGCATTGTTGTCCACCTGTCCGTTGGCGCTTTTATTTGGGTAAAAGCTTAATTACAAATGTACGAATATGTCCAAGGTTCTTCTTCAAAAAGCTTAAGCTATGCTGATTTCATATCTTCCATACAAAGTTAATATACAAAACTACATCAAATATATAGTTAATCATAAGTACAGAACCCTTAGGCATCTCGTGTTGTAGTCCTATCAATTTTATTTTAAGAGTCTAGCTGACCGGAACTGCAGATGGTCAGCACATTACATCCGGTGACATCGAAGCACGATTGACAACCTTCATTGACAGGTGAAGGTTAGGTTCTATGAGGTTGGCGGAGCGGTAAGTGGGCTATCATTATGTTAAAAAGATTTTGCAAGATAATTCTGATCATATATGATTGAGACTGGACAATGTATCTGAGCAATTTTAATTCATCTTTACAAATATAGTGGTTATATGAAAAAATATGATTGGAATAATTATGTGGTTGTTGAACATACAAATTTTTACTTTTACATTGTTTTGAAAAAATATCATGCATTCTAAACGGTTTCAGAAGATAAATTGAAATATTTGGCAATGGGAATCTTGCAGAGTGCTGAATTAATTGAGAGCAGAACAGTGGTGGCCCAGTGGTATCGGCCGCGACTTACAAGTTGTAGGTCGTGGGTTCGAGCCCAGGCAGGCGCATTACTTTGTGTAAATTATTTCATCACCACTGCTCTCAAAACGGTGAAGGAAAACATCGTGAGGAAACCGGCATGTCCTAGAACCAAAAATTCGAAGACATGTGACATCCACCAACCCGCACTGGGCCCGCGTGGTGGATAACGGCCCATTCCCTCTCACAGAGAGGAGGCCTGTGTCCCAGCAGTGGGAACATTAATAGGCTGATGATGTGATGTGACTGAATTGATGGGGACAGCCAGGTACAAACTTTCTCAAAAATCGTTCCTGCATTCCGCTACTGCTTATCGTATGACCCTATCCCAACCTCTTTTTAACAAGCGGCTAAACATTACAGGATTAAAACAACAGCTCGAACACTAATTACGGGTCCTAGGTGTCCTGCAACGGACCAATATGGCCAACAACACCTGTCCACGACATCCTTAGGTACCTGTTATCACTAAACCTGTTCTTTATTTAAAACTCTATTAGGTTATCAAGCCATTTCACTAGCGTACAACAGTAGCTGGCTGTAAATCAAATATTGAATTCGTTTTATTAAAAACCGTTGTGTTCTTAATTTAATTTTTTAAATGTGCTCTGAAATGTTGCGTGCCAGACTTTTATAGTGTTGTTCTGTAAATCTTGTACCTATAAAAGAAAAGAGTAATTATCGTGGTCAAAAGTTGGGTTGCTTTTGTTTTTAATCGACTTCAAAAATGAGGGGATTCTCAATACAACTGTATTTTTTTTATTTGTGCTACCTCAGAACATGTTACTAGGTGAACCGATTTTGATGATTATTATTTTTTTATTTGAAAGCTGGTTGCTTTTCATGTAGTCTCAGTTTTTTAATCAAGATCTGATGAAGAACTTCGGAGAAATACAACAGAACTCTTCAACTACGGCAAATTTCTCGGGATTGCTGCAATCGCATGTCTGTTTATTGATCACACCATTTCATAACATAACATCAAGCCGGTACGCTTGAAAGGGGTACGCACATGTGTACAGTTCACCCTGATGCACTCTAATTTCACCGGTTGTTTTCAAGTTTCATGTTACTCGGGTAATCTATTCTGGCATAACTGTTGGCACTGTAGGTACCACAAATAAAAAGTGAAAAATTAAATCTTTCTTACAAAAAAAATTCAAAAAGAAATTGAAGTAATTTTTCACTTTGTAGTGTTTTTATTTGGAAGTCGGTTGTATTTTTCTGGCAAAAATAATTTTAGTTTGAACATTAAGGAGTAGATAATATTTTTTTTAGTATGATGTTCATTAAGAAGGTACTTATTTATTTATTGAAAACAGTTATTTTTAATGTTCACAGACAGCCGCAATTCAACAATGTATCACCGATGCGAGCACCATTTATTTTTACTTATAGTAAAATAAATTATAAGGTAATTCAATCAACATTAATTAAATAATTCCGAAATATTTTGTAGAATTAACAAATCTGACTTGGGTCTACAAGTTACCACTTGGCAAAAAGTACCAGAATCTCCAAAGGAATATTATTTAAATGCACACCGTTCACAGTTAACTTATTTCATAAAACACCTCACACGAAGTTTCAACTAAGAAATATGTAAAAAAGTAAAAAATAAGAAATTAAATTCTCTCTTTCATCGAGGAACAACAAAATACGAATAAAAATCTCCACTGCATTCATATCGGTTTTAATGATAGCTGGGCTAACGTGAAACGGAGATAGGTATCGGACAACCCGGTTCCCTGACAATAGTGTTGGGTAGACGAAACAATAGGGCCACACACGACCACACAAGACCACAAAAAAGTGTCTAATGGTCATCATTTGTATAAGACTTCGAATTGTAGTCAAGAAATATAGATATTTTTATTGATGTAATAAACCGAACCATCTTCGCAAAATTGTATGTAACTTTCTTCAATTATTTCATTTTAAATTTTAATATCTTTAATCTTTATTCAGTATCTTCCTCCTATGTAATTAGGCAAAAAGTTCAAAATTAAAACTTATAGAAGGTGTGCTATTTGAGGATCTATAATATTTTAAGTCTATTTATTGTTAGTGAAAATACTAATATTTATTACTTAGACTATCACGTCATATTTTTTAAATTACATTACGTAGATACTTAACTGTGTATTGATATACGCAAATGCTCACAAAAATCAGACCGATCACAACCACAAAATCGCAACCGCGTCTGTGTACCCAGCACTAACAGAGGTACAGTTTGACATTTACTCGAACGTCCCAACTTTTTTATTTTTAAGCGGAGAAATGATCCTGGGCTATTTCCTTCGGTCGAGAAATGCGGCCTTGGCAGGACAACGAACCTACACCCACTGCGAACAACTTTTTCTACACGAAAATAAAACCGCACTGGGAACTCTCAATTAAAATTCGCGCCCATAATGCATGGTCAGGTACAGTCGTGGAAAAAATTTAATCGTCACCGTAAGGTAAATTTTTGGTTGCTCCATGCGTGATAAAATTTAATTTACTAACTCAGTATCACTGAACGACAGTCAGTTGCTACTTAAAAATATGACAATGAAAAAATAAAAAGATCTGATTTGTTTTTTTTATGTAATGGTCAGTCCATTTGAAGTTTACGTTTAATGTCAACTAGTCATTTGTTGAAAAGATTGTCCTATTTTGACTTTTGTTTTCAAATGATAACATAATTTTATAAGATTTATGCCGTTATAATACTAACAACTAATACCTCTGGTATTTGTTTTTCCTCATATTTATTTTCTATTCCGAACGAATAATAAAATAATAAAATTTAACAATAAATAAAATATAATTATTTTTTTAAGAATTTAATCTACATCAAATGGTTCTTGGTGTTTTATGTGAATATTAATTTTTGGGCTCAACTATTTTTTTTTTTCAATTAAAGGTCTTATAATTTCATACAAATAATTTTTACTGACTGTACTTTATATCTTTGAAATTGTTTTGGTATTAGTTTAAACAATGGTATCCGTTCGATTCAGTGATTAGTTGTTGGTATTAGAACGGAATAAATATTTTTTAATATGGAGTAATCTGCTCAGTGCCGCAGCTTCAAAAGGTATTAAGTATCAGTTCTATTGAGAACTGATACTTAAAAAACTTGATAAATTGTATATTTTTGATAGATGAAAGAATTTGGAAACTGACGAAGGTATAAACGACTAGACTGTACACATAGCTGTAATTGTGTTGTTCCTTTTTTCTTGAGAAAACGTAACTACATTTTATTCCTTGTCGATTACACATAAAGAGAAGGAAATTAAAATCATTATTTTATCTTTTCGATTGGTTAAATTGCTTGTTTCAATTTGTTCCAGAGTGTTTATTTAAATTCATTAAATTATGTGTGTTCAAAAGGATGTAAAGTAGTTTTAAATTAGCTGGATGAGAGCAAAAAGATAAATTCATAAATGTAATGTGAACGAATCTTATTTTAATTAACTTGATAAACGAATTATTAATCGCTTTACTCTTATTTACGCACTTAGAGGTTATACTAGCTTACGTTTGCTATTGCACCCTCTTAACAACATACCTTCTTCGTCATCTTGAGTCGTTTTGAGTTCCTATGAGAATTTTAGTTAACCTTATTATTAAGCAATGCTACAATTCTTGTAATGCTTGTTTTAGAATGAGTTGTAATTTTATACCTGAATAAGAAATAATATTATATTGAATAATAATAATAAAGTTTATTCAGAAATTAGAAAAGGAAAATACACTGTATGAATCTTAGATAACGAATGTAAGTATAATAATGGAAGATACCTGTACTAGGTAATCCTGTATCACAGGCTGCAGGAGCTCTAAAAATATGCTTATGGTAGAACAACAGAATTGAAAGTAAGAGAGAGAAAGTTAGTTTCTTACGACTTATTGTCGGGCCTACGTTGTCCCCCCATATCTAAGCACTAATACAACATAGAAATATTGTAAAAACAAACCAATTTTTTAAAAAGAGTAACCGTGGTGTTTCTTGCCGGTTCTTCTCCACAGGAAACGACCAACCCGAACCGTGCACCTTTTGTCGACATTTTATAAGTGCCCATGTAGGCCTATGTGAAATAAAAAACATTTGATTTTGATTTTGAAACAATATTTAACCTAAGAAATTCTTAAGTTAAATATATTATTAATAATTGTTAAAAAAATGCAAATATACTGGCGGAACAATTAGCTTTATTCCTTAACAAAAATTAACGGAATAGAGTACTCATAAAAAAAAAAAGTTGACGGCAAAAGCTTTAATTATCTTGAATCGTTAGGTGAATGATTAATTTATATAGATTCGTAGGTACCTTCATCAAACTAGCCCTCATAAGTAAGTAATAGTACCTATCTCAGTTTCATCCTTAGTTAGCCAGCCTTTCGGCTAGCTTGCTAACATGCCATTATTTATGCCATGGTATGTGCTATCCTTATAAACTTTCAGAGATTACCTATTACAAATATATTATTATAAACAAATGAATATATATTTTTTTCTCAAAATAATACACTAACGAGCAATGAAAAAGTTCCAGTGACATAGCACCAAATTACTCCTAAACGGGAAAGGCTAGCTTAATGACGCCGTCTGCAATATTGAAGTACATTTAACAGCGCATCAGAATATTACCAACTAAAAAACATAAATATTGTGTTCAAATTTTAAATTAAATGTGAAAAAATTGTCTGTCGGCATTTTGTGGGTGGAACTTTTTCATTGCTCGGCAGTTTATTACGTTAGCTTCAGTAAAACATGACTATTCCACTTCAGCTCTTTTGTTTATCAAAGCTCTTGACGTATAGGCCTTAACTAGGCTCATTCATTTGTATCGGTCCCTGAGGGAAGGATTTGCATAGCCATTAGCCCTCACATGTAGAGGTAACAGTTACGAAGAGTTGCCTGACCATAGATTCAACCGATTTTTTCATTCGGGTTACAAAAGAAAAGAAAAAAGCATGTTGACCGTGGCAATGTCAACACCTACACAACCATGACACAGAGTGCACAGTAGTTTTTTTTAAACACCCACTCATACATTTCAATATAGTTTTTAAAATTTTGTTTCGTTTTATTGTTTAAGACCACTGTCTTATTTATCATATTTTATGTATTTTATTGCCTAAATTATGATTAGATTATGAATCAGTTATATGAATAAAAGCTCATCAATACTAAATACTTGGGTATCAACTTAAGTATTTTTATAGTTTCTCTAAGTTAGTCATCATGTGAGATAATTTTCATGAAATTGTTGGCCGTATTTAGTTGGACTCCAGATCTCCCACAAATTGCACACTTTGCCAATATTTCTGTGTCTGACTGTAATTTATACTCACGTTGATATGTAATTTGTGGAGATAAATAAAGATTTTTATTATTTTGTTATTTCATGAAATATTACACTATGCCTTGTTTACTGTTATTCTAATATCATGAATCCGCTGATAAAGGTGGGTTTGCTTGGTGTAAAAACTAGATTTCAGTCAGGATCACACAGCACCTGAAACATTAATTAAATAATGATAATTATTTATAATTATTTTAATAACGAATTATGTCATTATAATCGCTATAAAGATATCTTCTAATTAAAATAATCATAAGGTAAAACTTATAAACTGCTGATAAATACCTACATACATTTAAAATTGCATGCAATTTCAAATTAATTAAGTTTCATCTGACGATATTAAGTTATCTCCTATTGATAATTATAGTAAAAAGCAATGAAACATATCGATTACCTGCATACATATTATTTTTAACGATTTTATTCAACTTTTCAAATTCAATTAAGAATTAAATTAAACCATTTGAAATTGATGAAACTATATAAAATTGAACGAGTCGCATTAAATTGAAATTGAAACATCAACGTCTCTATAACTTTTAAATTTTACATTGTAGATAACCGGTTACAATTACTATGGCCGTAATGTACTAAATTAAACTAGGTTGGTAAGTGCATACCATCGGAAATGCCTACAATTAAAGGCAACAAAATTAAAAAAAAATTAATACATGTGTGATAATTCGTCTGCTAAACATCATATGTATGTACTAACCTAAATTGCAGCAAATATACAAAAAATCTTTAAATTAAAGTTATTGTAATTTCATTTAATTTTTAATATTTATTATAACCAACCCGCACTGGGCCCGCGTGGTGGATTACGGCCCATAAAGATATTTATAAGAATAATGTGTTCAATATGTGTATAATCATTTATAATACGGTACCAAACGAATTGAAATTGTTGCAGGGTTATGTTTTTAAAACAAAATTGTCTGAGTGGTTACAAAAAAAGTGTTTCTACAGCATTAAGGAATTTTTGGAACATAAAAATATTTGTTCAGAGTATTAATTAATGTATTGTAAATAAGTTTATGACATTTGTATGTAATAATAATGTGTGATAATACCATGATAATAATGTAATTATAATGTAATAATAATATTATAATAATGTAATATTAATGTACTTGTAATATAATAATATTTCTGCATAATAATTACATTTAAGCTTAGATAAAGTACCTATAGATTAAGCACTGGCGTGGCCGCACATGAGACAGCAATAGTTAGTTCTGGTGTTACAACAAGAACAAGAACACTACAACTCACCATCGCACTGACACTTATTATCTATAAATAACCCAAATTCCTTGTCTCAATTAACACTTAATACCACGAAATCATAGAAAATCAAGCAAAACCGAGTTTGTTTGCCAAATCTGCCATTGTATTAGAGTTTAAAAAACAACAGAAATCGGCCACGGTGACAAAGACAAAAAATAATCTTTTGTCCTTATTATTTACATGGAGCTGCCAATTAGCCATCTCGCACTATCAATCAAGGTCATTTTAAGGCTTAATCTATAGGTACTTTATCTAAGCATTTAAGCATAAATAATTTGCACGCTTGCTTGCAGGCAGAATACAAAGACTTTAAGGTTGTAAGATCTTCCCTTGTAAACTATGTATTTTCTTGCAAATATACATTTTGAATATGAATTTACCCTCTCACAGAGAGGAGGCCTGTGTCCCAGCAGTGGGAACATTAAAAAAAGGCTGCTGATTATGATTAGTCATGCTGGTCCTGCTCCATAGGACAATATTTAGTGTAGACAAAATCAAATTGCTTAATTTATATTTTCAATGTTACTCGTCAAACTTCATTGGCGATTCTAAATTATCATTTGTACTTTTCAAAGATTTTTAAATTATTTTATTTTTTCTTATTTTTTTTCTATTTGTGGTGATTTCGTATTTGATTTTAAGGGAAAGTGAAAGAGCTGCGTTCCGGCGTAGACAATCCTCATTAAACAAAAACTACACACTACATTATGTAAAATAATGTCCAATAATAACATATCAACGTATATTAAAATGATTACCGTTCTTATTTAGTCTATAATCTTTTAACAAGACCTAGGGTTACCAAGTCCTAAAATTAGAAAGGTGAACAGACTAGCCAGTTTAGCCGGTGTTTTTCTTAAGTTGGTTAAATAACCAAAGATTTTAACTTATTAAGTCCTAGCAATTTGCCCGCGGATTTACTCCTGTGGCGTGTCTTACAAGTATCATACATCTTTATGGGAAAAAATAGTCTACTTTACGAAGAATTTTCGTAATCGAATAAGTACTTTAAAAAATATACAAAAGTATTTGTAAACCAACAAACCATTTATAAAAACCAGCCAAGTGCGAGTCGGACTCGCACACGAAGGGTTCCGTACCATTATCGCAAAACACTGCAAAAAAATCACGTTTATTGTATGGGAGCCCCCTTAATTTATTTTATTTTAATTTAATAATTATTATTTTTTGAAGTGAATATACAATCGAATATTCTGTGAATATTTCAAGCGTCTACCTGTTGCCATTATTAATATCGAGCAAAAAACGGTCAAAAAATCACGTTTGTTGTATGGGAGCCCCCATTCATTTATTTTATTTTAATTTAATCATTATTATTTTTTGAAGTAAATATATAACTAAACATTCTGTGAATATTTCAAGCGTCTACTTGTTGCCGTTATTAATATCGAGCAAAAAACGGCAAAAATATCACGTTTATTGTATGGGAGCCCCCTTAAATATTTATGTTATACTATTTTTAGTATTTGTTGTTATAGCGGCAACAGAAATACATCATCTGTGAAAATTTCAACTGTCTACCTATCACGGTTCATGAGATACAGCCTAGTGACAGACGGACAGACAGACAGACAGACAGACAGACGGATCGCGAAGTCTTAGTAATAGGGTCCCGTTTTTACCCTTTGGGTACGGAACCCTAAAAATCAATCAAATCAAGTATTCAAAATCCAAATATTCCGCCCATAAACTGGCATGCAAATTTTATTATAGCTCCTACGTATTATAAGTGTTAATTCAGATTTTTTGATTTATTTATTCGTTTATTCTGGCAATGGAACGCATTGCAGCAATTACATCAATGGAAAATATACAAACTTAGCTATACTAACTATACATAATTTACCAGTTTACCATTATTATTTTTTTCATTTTGACAGCCGACGCGACGCCGACCACAGATAAACACGCGCTCTGTCGTTTGTCTACGGTTTTGACAAACGTTCATTGAGCCGTAGGGATTTTGGTCGTATATATATTTATGTTATTTTACTTAGATATTTGTTTTATATGTTATACGCATACATACTCACCTTCTGTGTTTATTTATACTATTTTGTTATTATTTATTTTGTTCTATTTTATTTCTTAAGTATGATCCGTCTCCGTAAATTTGTCCGTGGCATCAACAGTGGGCCCTATCAGAATATCAGCGCAGCGTTATTTTCTTTTTAATATCGTTGCACATGCTGAGATAGGAGCCTTTTTGGTCTCGCACGGGTTTATTTATTTTTATTTTTTTATTATTGTTTGTGTTTTTCTTAACTCGTGTCTCCTGTGCGGGTCACAAATAAAAATGTTTTCTTTCTTTCTTTCTTTCTTTCTTCTTCTTCTTTCTATAAACACAAAGTATGTTAGCGGTGGTCCTCGTTCATTTCCTTTATTTGCCCTTATTTTAAAATTAGGAGTATTGTTGTTGTACGTAAACCCGTTTGATCTTTTATCATTTAATTTATTGGGAAGACAACAAATGAAAAACCACAACTTTATTCTTAAGTTGTTGTTACATTACAAAGAGTTGTTGCATTTTAGAATTATGTTATAAATAAGGTACCTGGAGACTTGGACCTGGGAGTCTTTAAGTCAAGAGTTCTAACTATTCAAGGATTCTTCTAGGTAAGCGTGCTACATCGTCGACCACATCATCGCTTACCATCAGTTGAGATAGTGGTCAAGAGCGAGCCTATAAAAAAATATATAAAAAGTAATGTAATTCTCGGTGAAATCAGAGTGACCAGCACAATGCAAAAAGTCGGACCCATGTCGAGCTTTTGCCGAACGTCTGGCAACCTTAACTAGACCATTAGCCATTTATGGAAGCGAGAATTATTTTTATAATATCATACTTAGTTTAGCCTTTGATCAGTGGCGACAGCTGTCAACTAAGTATGAACTAGACTTGCGTTTGCGCACTAAATTGAATAAACAGAAAATGTTATAGAAATATTTTAATGGTTGGATATAATGAGCATTGTGTGACTGTAATGATATAGTTTATAGTTGACATTTAATTTTTGATTGACGTAGAGTTAAACAGTTTTTTTTTTGCTTTATTTTATTCTTGCGTATTTTCAACGCAGGTAGTGATAGGCACAATTATTGTAACACTAAAAATAAAGATAAGTTAGTCCACCATCTTATAGATTAGCTAAAATACACACTTCTTTCATGGAGTACTTTGTTAAATTCTATAACAATATACCTTGTGATATATTAAAACTAAATGAAAGAAAATTTAAAACTTTTGTTAAAACACACACTTTGTAAACTAGCATAATCCTTTGTAAATTAGATGATTCTATTTAAGATGTACAGTTTTGACGTTTCTACGATTTTATTTAATATATAGATAAGAATGCTTGGAAACATGCTGATCCTGCTCCATAGGGCAATCCTAAATGAAGACAAAACCAAACTGATCAATTTATACATTCATAATAATTATAGTATTGCTTTTTATTTGGTTTCTTCTCTTTTTGTTTAAGAAATTGACTCACGCACTGTTCCGTTGTTGAATTAGGTATGTATTGAATTAGGTATCATAGGTACCTATGAATTCTGGTCAAAATATATTTAATTTTGGAATCATCGATACGACGAAGAACAAGAATTTACCTATGTTTGCAATATTTGTAAGTATGTGAGAACCATGTTCCTATTTTTTTTTTATCTTGTGTAGGCTCGCGCTCGTTTCTATTTATCAAACTAACGAATTTACCTGTCAGTGATTGTAATACTTTATACCTATTCATAGTATAGTAGTGCTGTCTGGGTGCATCGTCCTCACTTATATGAATTAATGTATTTACTTATGTAAATATTGTAACACACTATTTTTTAAAGATTAAGTGTGGAATTTTTCCTTTTTTCTCCAAAACACGCTACTTTTTCGAATGAACGGTAGAGTAATTATTATTACTTTAAAATTTATTTTTTTATGTTCAAAATTGCCGCTTAATGGTTTAATTGAAATTAAGAATTTGACTTTGACTTTTCTAAGCAGGCTCACAGTATATAAATGTTACATTTTTTAAACATGCAATGCCTTCTTTAAAAATTGCCTTGTGCTCAACATAGTTTTTCCTTTAATATATGCCATACGATTTCTAAGTTACAAAATGATTATAAAAGAAAATTGCAACATTAAACTGGCTGGAAAAACGTTACGATGAAGACATAAAAACTATTATCTATGTAAATTATCCACCATAGCTAATTACTAAAAGGAACTCAACAAGGTAAAAGATTAAAAGTCAAATTATAGCTAAACTATCTTCAGGAGACAGCTGACATAAAGTTTTTCTGTGGTCATCGCAAACTACGACAAATATATACCAATTTAAGCTGCCTGTCCACTTCGCGCGGAGCGGAGAACAGAGGTGCGAAACCACGGAACACGTAACCAGGTTACGTGCTCCGTGTGCGAAACCAACCAATCGAATTACATAAATCTCTGTTCCACTTTAGTGGACAGGGATTTGAAAACTAGTTTCAAAATTCATATGTATATACGCGGAGATGAGAAATAGAGCAGTGAGGCGGAGTGGTGGAGCGTAGTGGGGAAGCAGAACGGGTAAGCGGAGAGGGGAAGCGGAGTGAGGAAACGGAGAGGAGAAACGGGTGCAACCGAGCTCCGCTCCACGTCTATGGAAGTCCATTAAACAGTGCGCAACTCCGCTCCGCATCTCCGCTCCGCTGCATCGCTCCGCTCAAGTGGACAAGCAGCCTATTGTAATAATGATTTTTTAAATAAGACTTATCGTTATCATCGCACCAGCAAATGAAAATTGAATTAGCAATAATTATACATAAATTTAATTGGAATAGCGACAAAAGACAAATAGAATAAATTCTAAGTGACATAATGTGTTTGACGTTTGTACGTGCATGTTTCCTTGCGTGTCTGTCTGTCAATTTGTCTGTTTCTTTGCTATTTGAATGGATTCTGTGCGTGTATTGGAGCGATATATTGATTAAATGAGATAAGAAGAAAGCCTGTGAAAGTGTGAAAGCTCAGATATCAATTTTATTCGCTAATTCCAAGCTGCTATTAATTATCTTCTTGAATGGTAGTCAAAATCGTCTAACTGGCATGTTATACGAATATGCTACTTGGTTATACTCCCTATGTTTTTCAAAGAGATGGTAAGCATAATAACTGCAAAACTTTTCCAACTTAACCAAGATATTACTGGCGTTCTGTAGTTTCTGCCTACCCCCATGGGAAAAAGGCGTGAGTTTATGTCTGTATGTATTACTGGCAAAAAATATTAACAAAATAATATACCTGTAGACATCGCTGCTTTCGCATCTGCAATAATCACAAATTGTTTATTTCTCTACTGACTTTTACAAAACTTCCCTTGAAAGTTTTCCAGCGATTTTCCACAGACAAACCCACGAACGAAACTAAGTGTCACGCTTACAGGTGCACACATGTCTAAGCGAGTTAGATCTAAAAATAGCTCCCCACGCGCAGATGCGCCTAAAGATGCACCTAACTCTTGAAAGGTCAGTCTTATTTACATAGCAAATATGCACATAATATACCCAACTAAAATATAATCTGCTTATAGCGTATTTTGCCTCTAATTAAACGTCGAATCAAATTAATCTTGATGTAATTAAGGGTATATTTATCGTTTCCTAACTTCGCGTGCGTTATGTCAAACCAGTTAGGTTCTCGCAAATTATGTTTGAATTTTTTGCACGTAATTTATTCCCTGTAAATGATTTGCAATGCTTTTTCGTTGAAATATTAATTGATTTATAGGGCAGGATAAATGGGGTCGGTGATGATAAAATTGTCGACGGCAATATGCTCGGGTTAGCTTTTTGTGTCTGAATCAGTATCGAGTCTTGCCAGGTGTGGTTAAATTTCAAAGTACTGGGAGCGACTATCATCTGTCTTACGCAACCTTAATTAGCTACTTAAATGGTATTGATTGTCCACTACTCGACGAGTTTTTAGAATTTAATGGAGTAAGGTTTTCAAGAGTCAATGAGGAGTCAATCAGGAGTCAATCAGGAGTCAATCAGGAGTCAATCAGGAGTCAATCAGGAGTCAATCAGGAGTCAATCAGGAGTCAATCTGGAGTCAATCAGGAGTCAACAGGCGTCAATCAGGATTCAATCAGGAGTCAATCAGGAGCCATTATGAAGTCATTCAACATGGGTTTAATCCAGATTCAACTCCCTTGGTATCCATCCTCATGGTAGTGATCCAGACCCACACAAATTACATTATTTACGTTTCAGATGTTTAACTATACCTAACTGTGCTAATCAAGCATTTCCATGAGGCATTTGTGCAATAGTATAGATAGGTAGGTATACAGAATCAGAGTATTAGTCTTATGTACGTACGTAATGGTATAAAATGATTAATTTAAATAATCCATTCACAAATCAACAGTTAAATCAAAAGGTCTGTGCTATTGGTGAAAATCTGTTCAATTATTCATGATAATTCTACTTGATTAATTAATCAAGCTGAACTGGAATGATTGAATCATTTTAATGAAACTACACGGAATACATTTGGAATAATAAATATTTTTAAATATGCCAAGGTAAACCAAAATGTGGACCATAAATCTATGCTTTTCTAACGCAAAAATTAAGAGTATTAATTGGTTGAGATAGAATCAGAATTATAATAAGCTTCTAGCTATCAACTTTTGGAGATAAACACCAAATTAGTTCGGCCTTAATAGTTGCCCAAATTACTTTTCACTGTCGGGAGGCTATTAGTTTTGGTAACTTGGTTAATTTCCTTGCCAGGACCTATTCTTCTTTCGGCAGGGTATTCCCGAATTTTCATCATGATTGCGCTTTGAGGAATAAACATATAATATTTTTAATTTGAATTTGTGAGCGCAACTAATGGTTGCGCTTTGAGGAATAATTTAGCTGCAGTTAGTTGGTTGCACTTAGAAATAGTTGCGATTTGAAGAATATCCCGGTTCGGCAAGAACTGCAATTACTTATTTAAAATTACTTTATATATTCGCAGTTTAAACATATTTAGCAAGACGTGTGGGCAGACAACTCTATTAAAGCATTTGTTTTCTTTTTTTCAGATGCATGACAAAGTAGAGGACACACGAATATAGCAATGACGTTCTCATGGTTTTATAAGGACATGCCTTTTAAAGTTTTTAAGAACAAATAAAACGAAAACGAAATGACCAGTTTATTGATCAGATTATAATCGTTTTACAACATACTAACAGAGATTAACTGCTGAAGATGGATCTCATTAAATATTGATTTTATAAATGACAAAAATTGCACGGTCATGGAAGATAAAGAATCTAATCATCAAGAAGAGTCACTTAATAAATTAAGCATTGTCACTTTAATTCTGCGATAATTAAGAGCTGAGAAACTCGGGGTGAGTGTGCTGATCATTCGCGTCAATCTAAATCTCACAATACTCAAACCGAATTTACATTACGAAATTAGTGGCATGCATGGTAAATTTAATTTCATAAAACTTGTTGCAGGACTTTCGAAACTTATATCGATAGAAATAATAATGTCGTGAAACCTTCAGTATCAGAGTAGCCATGGCACCATCGTCATCGAAGCTTCTTTTTGCTATCTAATAATGTTGTTAAACAAATGATTATGTACAAAATAAAGAAAAGTCTTTCTTAAAAGAAAAGACGATAATAAGAATAAGGTTGAGGTTGTCGACATGTGGGATGTGGACACAGCGATCATTGTACCAATAGTCGTGTCAGCCATTGGCTTAATAGCCACGAGCCTCGACCAACACCTTAGGAGGCTATCGTTAGGCGGCTGGGTCAAGGGCCTGATCCAGAAAGCAGTATTGCTGGACACGGCTCGTATTGTTAGGTAGGGTCCTCTTTCTGGAGCCCTGACCTTGGACCCTGTTCCCGATACCGGTGGGCCTCTTCTATTTTCTATATTTTTAAATGTTTTATTTTATTTTTTATTAAAAATATTTAAAAAGGTAGACAATAAGATAAGAAATTGAATAAAGGAAATAATAAACAACATCGTTATGTGAAACTGATGATGGTGGATTCGAGAGTAGAAATCTAGAAAACATCTAGATGTTTTCTTGAGGTTCACCTATGTGCAACCCAGTTAATCTCTGAATTAGTAGATGAAGATCCTGAAAGTTATAAAACTATTTTCGAATGAATAAAACTCTTTTTAATACTTTATTGAGTAAAGTGTCGCTCGTACACGCACGCTTAAGCGCTTTCGCGACACTACTTTCGTCGCGTTTACGCATTTGAAATTAGTTGCATGACATTCGTTTTAGCAAAAAATATGCGTGGCGCAAAACTAAATCAGTATTATGAAATTATTGCATGCATTGTTACTTGATGTTTACACGTGAACTTGTTGACAAAACTAGTGTCGTGAAACCAATTTTATGCCACTAATTTTGTAATGTAAATTTGGCTTTACTTTTATGGCATATCACATTGCCACTTTCCAGCAAAAAGTATATTTACAATGAAACATTAGTGTTTATAACTAAACTAGAAGTACAAATTACCTGTTCTGTGAGAGGTAATCAATATACCTACCTATATTTTTACCACAACTAGGTATAAAGGCTAACATAATAAGCCTAGCTTTTCCACGCAGTCTGGTGTATGCAAATCAGTGTTTAAATGTCACTTGCAAGATCACTTGGAGAGGGTGATGACCTAGAGCGGAGTACTAGCATTATCACAACGATGAACATGTACTGTTAGTAGATGATTTTATGAATAGGTACGAGATAGGCTCGGTAGTATAATGGATTTGGAATTTGTGCAATACGAACGAGGTAAGATAAATTAAGGTGCAGACTTAGACAGACATAACGTCACATCTATAATAGCCAAACGGTTAAGCAGAAATATACACCTTCATCCTACTAGTTGTGAATAAGTGTAATTTTATAGGAAGTAAGCTATTGCTATTAACCGGGTATAAGTCCAGACTTTGAGCCGCTACAAAGATATGACAGATCGGACAACCTAACATTATGTCCGGGAACACACTCGGGGCCTCAGGTGTGATGACCTAGAACGGAGTGCTTCCATTATCCACTACTTTGAAACTGTACAGTTAGTAGACGTGCGAAAGGGAATTTGTGCAATACAGAAGTAGGTTACTAATAAAGATTTAGATTTTAGTTAGGTTAGGTTATCGGCAATGAGATACTGGTCGAGTCTAGGCTCCAAAGCCTTGAACATCGGCGCCGAGTTGCCAGCCTGTCGGTTTTTTATCGGTTACATTACGAGGAGTGTGCGTTGGAACTGCATGAACTGATTCCTCCTAGCCTGTTCCATCATAGGACTACAAGACGTATGGCGATGCGTCATCGATACATGGAGGACATTACACCCATACGCACCAAACGTTTTCGGAATATTTTTATTATGCGCACAGCAAAAGAGTGGAATTCCCTGCCGGAGTCTGTATTTCCCGATAGCTACAACCTGGGAGTCTTTAAGTCAAGAGTGAATAGATTTCTTCTAGGCAAGCCTGCTTCATCGTCGACCACATCATCGCTTACCTTCAGGTGAGATAGTGGTCAAGCGCAAGCGTATAAATAATGATAAAAAGGTACCTACATTAACATATCATTATTGGTTAAATAAAGGTGCAGACTTGGATGGATTTTTGGACACATTAACAAACAGTTGTATTCCCCACAGGGCTAGGAGCAGAAGTATAGGTATTTTAGTACATCTTTTGCCAGTTATGGTAAAGTCCCATGCATAGGAGACGAGTCTATTGCCATCAGCCAGGCACGAGCCTAGACTCAAAGTGGTTGCAAAGTTAGGTAGCAATGAATTGACTATAGGTAGTGGTAGAGATTTTTGGTTACCTGCCTGACGCAAACCAATACAGACAATCAGCCATTCAAACGTACACAATAAAACCTCTGTCATAGAGTCGAACTCAACACCTTAGCAGTAGCGCATGACCACTGGAGTACTAGAAAAAAGAGACAGTTGAAAAAAAATTGCTCCACGATTTGTTACATTATCGTTATCTAAATAATGACAAATCTCTTTTTAAAAACTTATCACATACTTACACGTACACTTATGCTTTTTCCTGCAGTATCTGAAAAATTATATCTACAAAAATTTACCAATCTCACTGCACATAATTATCTTGCTTCTACATCTCTCCCTAAACTGTACTTAGAAGTTTCTCCATACTTAATACACAAAACACAAAAGCTACAATAAAAAAATAGAAAGTAACTGAATCCTTTCGTATGCTGGTCGTGTAAGCGCAATCTCAGAGGAGTTCTGTATAAGGCTATCTAACATCAACACCTTGTACGAACCACGCCGGAACGTACTGCGGCGCCATTGACGTGCTGTGACAAAATTTACGAAACGATGGCCTTTTTATGGTGAGAAGATTTTACGATGTAGAGTAAATCTAAGATGAAGATTAATTGCTACTTTTGGAATAAGTTTTCAGTGAATTGAAACTTCAACAGGGTTGAAACTGGCACATAGACAAATCGACCGAGGCCCTAGATAAGTGGTATTCTATCATCGAAAGCGTAGCGATAGATTTTTAAAAAAGCTAAAATTGTATGGGAATGGCAAGCGATTTCGAAAAATCAGCACTGGCACAGGCACTGGTCGAGTCAAAGCTCGAACTCGAGCATTGAACATCGTCGTCGTGTTGCCAGCTTGTCGGTTTTTTATCGGTTGCATTTCGGAGAGTGTGCGATGGAATTGCATGATCTAATTCCGCCTAGCCCGTTTCATCATCGGACTACAAGACGTACGGCGATGCGCGATCAGTACATGGTGGACATCCCACCCATACGCACTAAATGTTTTGGAAATACTTTCATTATGCGTACAGCTAAGGAGTGGAATTCCCTGCCGGAGTCTGTGTTTCCAGATAGCTACAACCTCGGGGTCTTTAAGTCAAGAGTGAATAGGTTACTTCTAGGCAAGCGTGTTACACCGTCGACCACATCATCGCTTACCATCAGGTGAGATAGTGGTCAAGCACGAGCCTTACAATAATAAAAAATCACCTGATCACCCTTCCTTTTTGAAATTTCGACTATCCACTTCGCTGACATCGAATGCCACTTGTTAGGTCGTTTTTGACGTGTAACTGATATTGAACCTTAAGACAAGAAAATGAATTTTGAATATAAAAAAATATGCTACATATCTGCGATTGGGCGCTCCTTGTGGATCTCCACAAGGAGGCTTCACTGCTTCGGACACCATGGCCTTTCTTGTAGTAAGAGTGCAGGTCGGATTGCGCGGCACGCTAGCATTAATGATCTCATCTATCGTGCTCTTGCCACCAAGTGCCGGTACCAGCTGTCTTAGAACCCAATGGCCTGGCAGGCGTCGATGGGAAGAGACCAGATGGTATGACCATAATGCCATGGAAGTTGGGTATGTCTTTGGTGTGGGATGCAACTTGCGTCGAAACCCTTGCACCATCCCATCTTCCTAGCACGGTGGGCTGCGCTGTGGCGGCGCGCTGCAAGTGCTGAAAACCTCAAACGGCGCAAATACAACAACTTAATTGGTAATTATGTGTTTGAGCCATTTGGGGTTGAAACACTAAAAGGCCCTGGGGTCCCAGTGCACATCTATTATTTCGGGATATCGCGAAGCGGTTGGTCGACTCTTCAGGAGACCAGAGGGCTGACCTTTTTTTGGCCAAAGAATCAGCATTGCCATCCAACGGGGCAATGCTGCCAGCCTTCTGTAAACTTTTCCTGTTGACAGCGTTGTGGACGAATTTTTTGACGTCCCGTAATTGTACATATTTTTAGGGTTCCGTACCCAAAGGGTAAAAACGGGACCCTATTACTAAGACTCCGCGGTCCGTCTGTCTGTCTGTCAGTCCGTCTGTCACCACGCTGTATCTCATGAACCGTGATAGCTAGGCAGTTGAAATTTTCACAGATGATGTATTTCTGTTGCCGCTATAACAACAAATACTAAAAACAGAATAAAATAAATATTGAAGTGGGGCTCCCATACAACAAACGTGTTCTTTTGCCGTTTTTTGCGATAATGGTTCGGAACGTTTCGTGCGAGTCCGACTCGCACTTGGCCGGTTTTTTATTCTTATTTTAGTTCTAATATTAGTTTATAAATAATGTACATATGTAAATAAATATTTTAACATATTTGAAAAGTCAAACATATGTGCAAATCGCTATTTGTTGGGTTGGCATTTTCCGGATAAAAAACACATACATAATTATGTGCAAATCGTGAACAACATCAATATATTGTTGCGGCAATTGAATTTTCTTTCTACGAGTATTAAACTACATTTTTAGTTTCATTTCTAATTAGCATGTCAAAAGATAATGAAATAATTTTACAATGAAAAGTTTTCCTACTATAACACAGATGGTTTTGATATTCTGATCGTAAAGAAATAAATTTAGATGAGAAGAGTTTTAAAAGCTCAGAGATTCGTTCATTTCTGTCAAGTTTTTCATTATTAAATAAGATTCTTATTGCAAATCAAAAATTACCCAAACAATAATTAATATTCGTTCGACTTTTCTTGCCATCTATTTTGGTCTGCAATAGGAAGAAAAACATTGTCTATCCTACTTATAATTCCAAGCAAGTACTAAAGACCTATTGAAAACTAAAGATGTCTATCTTCTATGATTAGTGTCTACAATGTTAGAAGGTGATAATTTATAAATAACAACCTGTCTCTGTTTATGTTCTACGGCCATATTTATAAAACTGTTTGCATATTGATATATAGGTAATGAGGAAGAGTAACCGCTCTAACACCAAACCGGGTGTGACTATCTATAGTATCAATTGACAATGTCTTGGAAACGAAACAATATAACTAAGTGCGAAAAAGACAAGTCCAATTAATTATGTTGCTAAAGGCAAAGTTCTTAATTATCCAAATAGCTTAAAGAAACCAAAAATCATCATTTGAAAATAAAAGTAAAAACTTTGATTCAAACCAGTAGTTTTCTAATTTGGGAGACAAATAAGGTCAGCGTACGGTCTTCTGCGATATATATGGAAGACGAAGACGTGCGTCAACCCAAAATAACTTGGGGTAAAGGCAGGAGGATAATGGTGAGGTAGGTTTCCTTAAGATAGACCCAGTAAAGATTAATAGTATCCATAGGATGCAAGTAACACTGAACTGGTCGATAAGACGATGCTTGGGAAAGGTCAGTGCAAAAGTAGACGTCTTTTGGCAATTTAATGATGAAAGTTAACAATATCTAAGTGCACCATCAAAAGCTAGCTTCCAAATTACAACGAACAGGCCTATCCTATTATATTCAAAACACAATCAAATTCGTCAAGCCAAGCATTCATTGTTGCGTAGTTCACATAATTCAGTATTATCCTAACATCTTGAGTACAATAGTCTGGCGATGTGTAGACAATCTAATACGTAACGCTATAGGCACGTTTAGAACAATGGGACCAAGCCTATCTAGCATGGAGATAGAGCACGCTAATTGTAGGGCTGCCAGGACTTTGATAATTAATTTAAATATGAATAATATTTAATTGTCAACGAGCAGTGATTCGAACCCAGGCGCTTTACTTTGTGTATGTTTTTTCATCACCACTGCTCTCAAAACGGTAAAGGAAAACATCGTGAGGAAACGTCTTAGAACCGCAAATTCGAAAACATGCGAGATCTACCAACCCGCATGTGCCCACGTGGTGGATTACGGCCTATTCCCTCTCAAAGAGAGGAGTCCTGCACTCACAACGGACCAAATGGGAGTATAAGTGCGGAAAAAGGAGGTCCATCTATCCTATATTAAATTGCCGCAACTCAGATGAAAAATGGGCTGAAAAAACTACCAATGCACATTTGCAAGCACAGACTTGTGTGAAAAATGAAGAGAGAGAGAGCCTTGCCTTGATTCGATTTTATTAACTACATCAGTCTTGGTGGTAATGAGAAAAAGCTTATTAAAAGTGGGACGATGTAAACTGAAGATGATTGCGCTGATTTACATGCAGAGTTGTTCACTCTAGATCGCGAGTAACATTGATGGCCACACTTTCTCACAATGTCCTAGTGATTTTAAATAAGAAAATAACATGATATAATTTCCTTCGTACCGGAAAAAATGTCAGTATGGTAAAAGCAGAAGTTATGTGTAGAATTTTGTCATAGTCAAATTCCATTTGTTTATAAGAAAATACCTGCGCCGACGCCGACGCGATGGTAAGTACGATCAATGATTATCTAGAGCGACCATGAGGGCAATGATTATTATAATATCTATATAACAAATAGCAAGGTTATCATCGTTAGGTATCATTATACAACTTTAATTGTGATACGGTCACAGAAAACCTATATATCTGCCAAGCCTTTTTCCAACTATGTCGGGAGTTTCTAGTCCTCTTGTTTGAGGTCGTAGGTCCAAATCATTCATCAACCATTCCCTCTCACAGATAGGATGCCTGCATGTGTCCTAGTAGTGGGAACATTAAAAAGCTGATGATCACTGATGATCCATTTTCTAGGTTTATCTTGGATATCAAAGGCAACGGTGAAGGAAAATATCGTGACGAAACCTGGACTTATATA
This sequence comes from Anorthoa munda, assembly GCA_945859665.1. Taxonomy (NCBI): domain Eukaryota; kingdom Metazoa; phylum Arthropoda; class Insecta; order Lepidoptera; family Noctuidae; genus Anorthoa; species Anorthoa munda. The sequence goes on along the minus strand of OX243900.1, from coordinate 7,140,781 downwards.
GTTAATGTAAGTCTGAAATTACCAAGCCAGAGACCTGTTAGGTTCTCAGAGACGGCTTAATTAACTCTGACACCAGAGAGTGGCCACATCCTCTCACAAAAGCCCAAGTCTAAAAAAATGCAGCTGAATACAATTCAAGTCCCGATGTAATAAATAAATAAATAAAAAATAAAAAGCCTTTTATTTCCTGTATTACAATTTTTTAGTAATTCTTAAATTAGATTTATAATTTTGAACAGGAACCCCTCTCAGGTGAAGGCCTCTTCCAGAGATTGCCACTTATCTCGGTCTTGAGCAGTATGATACCAGTTTGATCGGGCTATTTTCTTGATTTCGTCTTCCCAGCGTGAATGAGGTCTTCCTTTGTGGCGTTTGCCCTGAGGGCCTTTCCACGTTGTGACTGCATTGGTCCATCTATGGTCTTTAAGGCGCGCCACATGGCCAGCCCATCTCCATTTTAATTTTTGAGCGTGGCTAAGAACATCGATTGCTTTTATCTTTGAACTTATCTTTGAGTGTCTTATCTTATGTATTTTCTTAATGTTTAACATACTGCGTTCCATTCCTCTCTGGACTGTGGTTATTTTGTTTCTTATTTTATTTGTGAATTTCCATGTTTGGCACGCATATGTCAAGCATGGGATAAGACATGTCTCCATAACGTTCTTCTTTAACTTAACGGACATGTCACATTTAAAAATTTCTTTGAGGCTCCAGTACTTATTCCACGTATTTTTGAAGAAAAGTCCCGATCTAATTAGCATTAAATACAACAAACACAAAAGAGAGGTTTTTAGGAACCCCCAAAACGAAAATTTACCAAATTCACGTCAGCGCCATTTTGGATTTTAATGTTTCTTAAGACTTCTTTCGCGCAAGCGGATTCACGTAAAATAATTAATCTTGAAGATAATTAACGCCTGTCAGCCCTGTTTAACCAAAGCTAGGTTTAATGTCACCAGTCTACTCGCTACAAAGCAAGAACACTACACCTACAGGGCAGTGTCAATCACGACCTACCTACAGCTATAAATCTTCAGCTATCTTCCCGATCTAATTAGCATTAAATGCGTCAAACACAAGTTGTTACTTATTGGATTAAATCTGATGATCGGTTGCTTTTCAAGTCCTTTAAAGGGATTTGTTAAGAGAAGTCTTGGTTGTGATGTGAATATAGAATGTTGAATTTATTGGCGTAGTATTTTATTAGCTACTGGTATATATCAGCGGCTTTGCCTGCTTGAAAGTCAGAAATTATCCCCAGGGAACATTGCCCTGGGGTAAAAAGTGCAATGTCATTTTCTGGGGTAAAATCTATCCCTTTGCCAAAATTAATTAAAAATTGGTTCTGCAGTTCGAGCATGAAAACGTAACAAACTGAGGTATTTTCGCATTTTTATAATATAAGTATGGATTAAAATATTTGGATCACTAGCTTCTGCCATCGGCTTCGCCCGCGTGAAAATTGAAAATTATCCCGAGTGAACATATTTCCGGGATACTTTTAATCCCGGGAATATGTCTTATCTGCTATTAGATAAGTGTATATTAGATATCATATGTGCTATTCCAGACTAGTACTATCCGATCATCGGACATTTTAGTATGGAAACCAAACACAAATACGTACACAAATGAAATATACCTGTTAGAATATATTAATATATGATTCTGATTTACATTAGCATTAGTCACATTAATGTGAGTGAGAAATTTATCGTATAAAGGGTGAGTCCCTTTATACGATATAATATATAATTTTGATTTTTTAATTATATAATTTTAATTTTTTAGGGTAAAAACGGGACCCTATTACTAAGACTTCGCGATCCGTCTGTCTGTCTGTCTGTCCGTCTGTCTCCAGGCTGTATCTCATGAACCGTGATAGCTAGACAGTTGAAATTTTCACAGATGATGTATTTCTGTTGCCGCTATAACAAAAATACTAAAAAGAGTATAAAATAAATATTTAAGGAGGCTCACATACAACAAACGTGATTTTTTGGCCGTTTTTTGCTCGATATTAATAACGGCAACAGGTAGACGCTTGAAATATTCACAGAATGTTTAGTTGTATATTCACTTCGAAACATAATAATTATTAAATTAAAATAAAATAAATTAAGGGGGGCTCCCATACAACAAACGTGATTTTTTTGCAGTGCTTAATGCGATAATGGTACGGAACCCTTCGTGTGCGAGTCCGACTCGCACTTGGCCGGTTTTTTTTTTAAGTGGGCCATATACGAAACTATGAGGAAAAGCAATAAACACTGAAAGGATTCTTCCTTTCAGTGTTTTTTGCAAAAGAGTCAAAACCAGATGAGCCCTGAATAGTTCAGAGAACTTGACATAACATCTCCCCTGCTGTCGAGGAATATAGCATAGGTAGTAGCTATACTACGCCTACTTTTTGCCAGTAATGTCTCAGTACCATGTATTAATTCTAGTTTAACGTAAGTCATATATTTTCTTCATAGGTGGTCCTATATAAGAACGCCAGAAGATTTCGTGATTTTGCATAAACAGTAAACTATTGTATACCTACATTGACATCTTTGCCATTCTAGGTTGCCTGGAAGAGATCGCGAAATGCGATAAGGCCGCCTGTTGTATATTTATAGTATTAAGTTTATTTTTTCTTGTATCTTTTGGTGTACAATAAATAATAATAAATAAATCTTTGTGTTCATATTTTGGGTATGAAATACTAAAGGTTTTATGCCTTATCTTACCGTATAGTAAACAAAAATAAACAATCAATATGTCGAGTATTATTCCAACTATGTTGGGGTACGCATCCAGTCTAGCCGGATATAGCTGGATACCAAAATTTTATATGGGGTGACTGCTTATCTGATCTCCATAACTCAGTAACTGATTAACACGATGCTCCTTATATCTTTGAAATTGGTCCCATATTGGAGGGAGAAATAGGCGAGAGCTAAACCTCGAATTATGTCGACATCAGTCACAGTCGGCGCTCTCTGCCCATATTTCCTCGACGTGAAAGATCATCAAATGACAGCCGGTACCAACAACATATCGTACTTTCAGAGGTACGGAGGAGTCACGGTTTTTATTGTACCGGTCGGTCTGTGGATGGGTTCCACAGACCAACCTTGGTGAGCATAACACAATATGATATCATTCAGTCCTAAAACCACATTCAAAGAAATGCCTAAGCGATTATTTATTGAATCAGAAACATTCTCTTCTAAGAATACATTTGAAAGGAATCGGTTAAGAGCCGACCTAAAGATTTATCAAAGGCAATTTTCCCAGAATTAGAGCTTACTCATTTGATCTTGAGGAAATTTCGGTATCGGTCATCATCATCAAATAAGTAGCCTTGTATATTTATATATTTTATCCTATAGCTACCTCGTTGGCCTCGCAGTTGCAAGTACGAATACTGAACGTTAGATCCCAAGTTTGATTCTCATGTTGGGAAAAAAGTGATATTGGGTTATTCGTGTCGCGGGTTCGATTCTCGCGTGGAACAAATATTTGTTTGACCTACAGATAGTTGTTCCGGCTCTGGGTGTTGTGTATGTGAGTTTGTATGTTTGTAAACGCACCCACGATACAGAAATAAATTCCTAGTGTGGGGCATCCTTTTTTTTTTAAATAAAAAGAAAGAAAGAAATTATGTGTACATTATATTTTATTTTGTTGCCCACGTCCGTGTGTCGCTGCGGGGTGCCAACTGAAAACCAACGCTGGGTGTCTGACGCCCAGACAATACTGAGTTGGTAACCCCTTCGGTATGGGCACGTTCAGCGCAATTTGTCTTTGCACTTCTTTTTTAGGGTTCCGTACCCAAAGGGTAAAAACGGGACCCTATTACTAAGACTCCGCGGTCCGTCTGTCTGTCTGTCCGTCTGTCACCAGGCTTTATCTCATGAACCGTGATAGCTAGGCAGTTGAAATTTTCACAGATGATGTATTTCTGTTGCTGCTATAACAACAAACTACTAAAAACAGAATAAAATACATATTTAAGTGGGGCTCCCATACAACAAACGTGATTTTTTCGTTTTTTGCGATAATGGTACGGAACCCTTCGTGCGCGAGTCCAACTCACACTTGGCCGGTTTTTGTCTTATACTCCATGTTTGTTGCTGTTGTGTTGTGCCTGTGTCGAATAAATGTATTTCTATTTTATTCTATTAGCAATTTCTCAGTAGCTGTGGCTGATCTCTCTCCGGTCGTGTCGGATTGCCGGCCCATCGGACTGTGAGGGTGAGGAAACTGAGAGTACACCTATGTTTGCCTTTGCGCACACTTTTGTGCACTATAATAGCGCCCGCGCCGATGGCCAGTCTGAATAGTCTCCATGTAGATTAATCGATTAATCTTGTGTAAGCTTGTTGAAAATTCATGATAATTAAAAATAAATATCGCACATATGTTTAGTTATTTGGCCTTATTTAAATTAAATAATTCTTGCATTCTATTAAAATGTTTTGGTTGTTGCGGAAGTTTGTATTAAAACAAATATTAATTATTGTTAAATCTATACCATAAAACATTTGACTTTAACAGTTGATTTTTATTTGGTTTGTTATAATTCTTGATATTTCTCATTGTAAGTACTTCAATGCTGACTTCCGGACAAAATGTCGTGTTTATTTTCCATTGGCTGTAGGAATACTGATCTTTTTCCTTGGTGTCAATGAAGAAAGGACAGCCAATCACCATCAATTACTCGCTAGATTAAAAATGTTCTGTGATCAACACAACTACTTAGACATACTACATATGTGATAAATCACCATTGAAGTATGAAAGATTGTGGATCATTAGTATCAGAAAAATTTAAGATGTTCTGTAATGCCGATAACAAAGCAATACAATTATTTGATGAAGTACAGTCTTTTAATTCTTATATCTGAAACTTTGATGGAATACTGTTCTCATTTCTGGGACGGATCTGCCAAATAACAGCTTGATGCACTAAGTCGATCGAAAAATGGGCCAAGAGGCTCATCGGCAATGAGGCACTGGTCGAGTCAAAGCTCCAGAGCCTTGAGCATCGTCGCCGAGTTGCCAGCTTGTCGGTTTTTAACGGTTGCATTTCGGAGAGTGTGCGATGGAATTGCATGATCCAATTCCGCCTAGCCCGTTTAATCATCGTATTAAAAGATGCGCCATCGGTACATGGTGGACATCATACCCATACGCACTAAACGTTTTGGAAATACTTTCATTATGCGGACAGCTAAGGAGTGGAATTCCCTGCCGGAGTCTGTGTTTCCCGATAGCTACAACCTCGGGGTCTGTAAGTCGAGAGTGAATAGGTTACTTCTAGGCAAGCGTGCTCCACCGTCGACCACATCATCGCCTACCATCAGGTGAGATAGTGGTCAAGAGTGAGCATTAAATAAATAAACATAAAAATACCTAGGTATAAAACAATAACCGATGCAAATCTTCCACTTCTTATATTCTTATTTCTACTAATTCCATTTTATATTGATGGGAGAAATAGGCAGACACCGTCGACCACATCATCGCTTACCATCAGGTGAGATAGTGGTCAAGCGTGAGCCTATCTATACAAAAAAAAAGAAAAGAGTGCCCTGGCTGAAATTCGACCTGGAGGATTATTATTATTACATGTTTTTCAATGGTGTGAACTACACTATACTATACTTATACCATGGTTACATGCGATATGATATCTATACAGTATTCTATCTTCATACAACAGTCGGAACGCGAGGCATAGGAGTACCTACCTACACGCCTCAAGTTCGGTAATCTCTTAGTACATTTTACAGTCGCGAACGCGCCACCGGCACCGCAGTGAAGAACGAACGGTGTGATGGTGTACCGCACGACTGTAGGTAAGTATTTTAAAGACAGGGCCGAGCCACAATACTGTATAGATATATCATTACCGTGCCCATAGATATCCGGGATATTGTCAGAATCTTACATGAATCACAAAACTAAAACGCAGACTCTCTAGATAAAACTAAAACCCAAGTGTCTATTTTAGTATCCCTACTTTAATGATCTCAATACATACATGGAAAAGTAAACGTAGCACACAATGTAGTTACTTGTACCGAAACAGACAGTCGTCTGTGAAGATTATTCGCCAAACATTTCTAATCACTCGGCGCAAAATTGCCAAAGCTGACATCACTTAGCGACAGTACCTACCACGAAAAAGGAAGTAACGGTAGACCCACTTCCTAGCAAAGAACATACTTGCCAAAATCATCAGGAGATTTTGTAAATTTGCTCAATTCAAAGTATGTTCAGTTTTTCTAATATAATAGAGCAGAACGATAGGAAATACTTCCGAAGAGAGTCAGTAAGTCTGGGAGACGAATTGTCGCTTATACTGATTTTTTCAGACCATTCAAAGTCAAGAAGAAACAGCAGCGTAACGAAGGTGTTGAATTGGTGCATGATCGAATAATAGTATTTGAAAGAGTTCCAAATAAATGCTACATTCAATTTATTTTTTATGTGTACTTAAGTCGACTAAATACCTACCTATCTCCTATTTTTGTATTTGAACGAAGAAAAAACTAACCTATCTGATGCAAGCGGCTAACATTTTCGAAAATACGCTTATTACCTCAGATATCACTCATTGTTAACGATTTTTAAAGACCGCTTACCCAACTTTTTTACCATGACCCTAAAATAGACTTTATGTTCCTATTGACCCATTAAAATACTTACAGAACCCTCTATCACTCATTGTCTGATATGGTCCTTCTGTGGCCTAAATTCTTAGTACATAGTTGTCCTAATTCGCTCACCAACATGACGTAACTTCGGCCGCAGCCGAATGGGGTCGAGCTTTGCGCACGCGTCGATTCTCTATCGAAATATGTATGTTCGAGGTTTGAGTGTTATACACAGTTCACGTCTGTATTATCTGAAAGGTTTGGCTGAACAGTCTATGGGCTGAACTATCCACAATCTTGCTTGCCAGTTTAAGTTCCGTAAAATATAGGGCTCGCCTATTGACATTAACTGGACACAGATTTAGACTCCGAGTTGCTACTGAGTAATTCCATATCGAAAGTCCCAATTACACTAAGAGATTTCCTAAATTGTTGTGCTGGTAGATTAAAAGCTTCGTTGTCACTAGTACCATTAACAGTTTCATGATGGAACTATTGATATTTTTTTTAATCACTAGTTCCATTTTAGAAGAACCTGAAAATAATGGAACTAATGTTGATTTTTTTATCACTAGTTCCACATTATTAATTTTTTCTTACTTTATTTTGTTTTATTATTAGTATGTAGTGATAGTGATCGAATAGAAACAACAACCTAAACGACGCAGAATTTACCAAGACAGAAATGACTTGATCATTGAAGCCCAAATGAAATCATTAACAGGTGAAATATCTGTGAGATTTTCTTTAGATAAAATACGTTGAGCGCGTGCTGTAATGAATAGAGATGATTTCAAAGACAACGTTTGGATGGTAATCAAATCGCCTCCCAAGAAGTATTTGAACTGGTCCAAACGCTATCCCATCTGAGATATCGGGCATCCTGGCATTTACTTCCCCATCCTTCTTTCAAATATGATTATTTGAAATCCATACTGAAGCCGAATCATAAATGAAAAAATAAATATTTGTTGATTTTGTGAATTTTTTTATTTCTCCTTGTTTTTACACCCTTAAAAAAATTCACAAGTGCCTAAACTAATAATGTGGAACTAGTGATAACAAATTCAAAATTAGTTCCATTATTTTCAGGTTCTTCTAAAATGGAACTAGTGATTAAAAAAAACATCAATAGTTCCATCATGGAACTGTTAATGGTACTAGTGACAACGAAGCGATTAAAAATATCAATGTTTTCAAATCAAGTGTTGTAAAATTTGTTAGCACACAATAACCTTTGTTCTTTACACCAGGTTACTGATGACAAGATCCAATGTTTCCGATCATGTGACCAAAAAGGCGAAAATTATTCCACCAAACAACATTACCAAACAGTATCACCTGACCACAGTAATGTTCTCTACAAACAAAAACGTAAAAGGTAAAATTACTTAAACTGTCAGGCAAAAAAACGTCGAAAATTTATGTTTATAAAAAGTAAATTGAGAAGCATTTCTTACAAATGGGTACGTTTGAAAGTCAGTCTGTTTGTACGGCCAAAGACCTAAGTTAATTAGAGATAGGGCGACCAAGGTTACTGTGACAGAGGGACAAACTGTAGGTACTCGGTTGAGTGTAAGATTATATGTGGCTATAAAAGTTTTATGGAATTTGAGTCGTTGGTTTCTCATTTGCATTCATTATTTATACTCTTACTCTTACTTAAAAAAGACTCTTATAAAAGTCATAGATAGATATATATCCATTTCGCAAAACATGGAGTTTTTATGAGACTGGTTGAAACCTAAAACAACTGTCGTCATGGTAAGCATAAGCGTAATAGTACCTTATCAGCCTGTAACTTTGCACAATGGACAGGGTCAAGAAAACAGTCCTCTTCTGTGTGAGACGGTGTGGAACTGTGGACATCCATCACACGTGCTCCGTACGGATGACACATGTCTTCGATTATATTATATGTGTTCAAGAACATGCTAGCTTCGTCACTATATTTCTTCACCGTTTTGAGAGAAGTGATGATGAAATAAATTACACACCAACTTCTCTAGCTGGCTACTTGTCCGTCTGGATTCGAACTTACAACCTCCGATACCTAAGTCACCACTGCTAGTTCTCTATGTTAAGGATGAAATAATACCTTGTGTTAATTAAACATCATAGTGACCTGCATCAGTATCCCACTGCCCAGTTTATACATAACAAAACAAATGATGTGAACGGCGAGATTAAACGCATCTGGTCTGGTAATAAATCTTGATCTAGAAGCAGCTAACCCTGCCCTTACGAGTGCTATATCATTTGATTGCATTTTCCTCAATTAATCCAACACTTGTAACATAACGGCTGATAACTGGACGATCTGTATCTAGGAATGTCTTCCAATGTATTGTATATGTTGCAGTTATGCGTTGGCTTGTTCAATGAGGCTATAATTATCGAGCGACAATGAAGATGATCAAGGCATTTGTAGTTCAGGTTGCCACTGTCTTCTTAATACTTGATTTAAGGATACAGAAATGAATAAAGTGAAACACTGCAATCAATAAAAGCGGTGTTAAGGACAAATAACATCATGCCTTTGTTACCTAAAAAATTTGGCAGATTGTTCAACATCATTTTAACTGCCTTCAAAAACCTCCTCCGGTTCTCAATTCAATTAATTTTTAGAGTTCCGTACCCAAAGGGTAAAAACGGGACCCTATTACTATGACTCCGCGATCCGTCTGTCTGTCTGTCGGTCTGTCGTCTATATTTAAGTGGGGTTGCCATACAACAAACGTAATTTGTTTGCCGTTTTTTGCGATAATAGTACGGAACCCTGCATGCGCGAGTCCGACTCACACTTGGCCGGTTTTTTTTTGTCTGTGTTATCTCAGAACTTTTTACTAGGTGAATTGATTTTGATGATTCTTTTTTTTATTTGAAAGCTGTTGCTTCTAATGTGGTCCCATTTAATTTAGTTAGTTCGTAGACAACAGAACTCATCAATAAATGACGGCAAATCTCTCGGGAAAGCTGCAATCTCATGTAACACATAACATAATATCACGACGGTACGCTTTAAAGGGGTACGCAGATGTGTACAGTTCACCCTGGTACACTCATTCCATAGGTTTGTTCAAGCTTCATGTTATTCAGGTAATCTATTCTGGCATTATAGGTACTTACTTACATTAGTAGAGAACTTACCCATTTTGTACCACACATCATCATCATCTGCCTAGCCTTTTTCCCAATTATTGTTGGGGTCGGCTTCCAGTCTTACCGGGTGCAGCTGAGTATCAGTGTTTTACATGGAGCGACTGCCTATCTGACCTCCACAACCCAGTAACTTTTTTTTTTTTTTTTAAAGGAACGTTGCCCCACACTAGGAATTTCTTCCTGTATCGTAGGTGCGTTTACAAACATATAAACTCACATACACAAACACCCAGAGCTGGAACAATTATCTGTAGGTTATACAAATTTTTGTTCCGTGCGGGAATCGAACCCGCGACACGCAGCGCAGCAGTCAATTGTCACTGCGCCAACCGTGCGCGTAACTGACACGATACCCCTTGGCAAGACTGGTGTCAGATCTCAGGCTTCTGACTACCCGTAACGACTGTCAAAGATCTTCAAATGACAGCCGGGACAAACGGCTTAACGTGCTTTCCGAGGCACGGAGGAAACTCGGTATGTTGAAATGGTCACCCATCCACGGACCGACCTCCCCTCCCCTTGAAGATCGACCCGTGCGGCTGTTATTATTTAGCCTCGAGCTCCTCAAAAACCACACATAAAAAGACAAAATAAAAACCTTTTTACCAAAAAAAATACAACCGACTTCCAAATAAAAACACTACAAAGTGATAAAACGTAACGAAAACAGGAACAACGACTTCAGAAATTGAAGTTATTTTTCACTTTGTAGTGTTTTTATTTCGTAGTTGGTTGTATTTTATGTATTTTTTTTACTCCAATAACGTATATGGCTCAGGTAATAAGTGGCATGCCTATTGCCTTCAACCAAAAATTTAGATTCCAGGCTGCTTCTGAGAAATTCCAGGTGGAATTCGGTGTGGTTTAATAACCATTTACCTGATCCAGGAACCAAACCCAGGACATCTTGCTCAGCGGCTATTTTGTTGAAATTATTATGTTTAATCTAGAATGTTTTGATTACCTTTTGTAATATCTGTTTCAATATTCGCATCAATATGTTAACAAAATAATTGTTGATATATTGATCCGAATGTTTTTAATTGTTGTTGTATTAATTGCTGATTTTATTAAATGATTATATTCAACTGAACAATTTTGCACGCCAAAAGGTAAAATGTACCGGGACTGTCTACAATACCTACATTATTGACAATAAATGATTCTGATTCTGATTCAGCTGTAGCGCTAATTACCGCCTGTCCAATGAGATAAAAGATCTTAAAGAGTTATAAAATCAAGACCAAGCGACGACTGCACAAAAGACTTGACACATATTATATTTTATCCATACATTTCACACATCCTGAAATCCGAATCTTATCGATCATTTTTTATATCTGCACGTGTCCAAAACACGAAAGGCAAAGCAAAGAAAACAACCTCAAAGGAAAGACCGTGACGATTGCGCAGACAGATAAAAAAATAACATGTCGAGCAAATAATTTTAACAGTAACTATTAACAGTACCCTTCGCTCTATTTACAAATGAGGGGAAGACACGCTGACCTATATCCTGTAGAGCATAAAGACCCACTGTCCTAGCACACACACTCACTCACACACATACCATCACCCATCACTACTTGCACCCACATTAAAATCAACGTTGTGAATCACAGTGAGTATGTGTTGTGTGTGGCGTTAGAAGATGAGTATGTGTGTGTGCGTCTTAGAATGACATGTGTGTTTTGTGTAGAAACTGTGTTGTGCAGTTGTAATTATTTTTCAGTATGTTTCGTCTGTTGCTGTTTGGTACTTTAAAGCCTTGTTAGCTAGATATAGAATAGACCATTTTAGCCAAAAGGTATTTTATACCATTTTTAAACGACTTTTCAAAAAGTCGGCAGCTCTATGTTCGACTTTGTTTGTTTTTTTTTTGTGTATGTTCACCGATTTCTCCGTCAATTGTGGACCGATTACGAAAATTATTTTTTGATTGAAGGAGTATGTTTAAAAATTGGTCCTATTTTAATTCGGTGAAGATCTGATGAAGAACTTCGGAGATATACAACAGAACTCTTCAACAAATGACGGCAAATCTCTCGGGATTGCTGCAATCGTATGTCTGTTTATCGTTTATACCATTTCATAACATGACATCACGCTAGTACGCTCTAAAGGGATACGCAGATATGTACAGTTCACAAGGTGTACAGTCTCATTTCACCGGATAAGTTAAAGTTTCATGACATTTGGGTAATCTATTCTGACATTATAGGTACCCTACTAAAGAACTTGCCCACTAAGTACAAATAAAAAGCGAAAACATCAAAGATTTTTCAAAAAAATGTTACCGATTTCCAAATAAAAACAAACATAAAGAAAAATTAAATTTCTTTTTGGAAGTAGGTGTTCATAATGAAAAAAGTTGGTACCTATCAAAGACACCAAGTTCCTAAAAGAAAGTTAATTTTCACTTTGTAGTGTTTTTATTTGGAAGTCGGTAGTATTTTTTTGTAAAAAAGTTTTTTCTCTTATGTGTTTGTTCACTGTGGCAAACTCTACTTAGAACTAGGATCTATGGCGTGATGACATAAACTATTAAGAATCTCATTGAATTCTAAATAATTTCAGGCATCCAAATTTTTCTTGCGTCATTTTCATTGTATATTCAGCTTACACCAATATTTATCTTTTCATAATTTAATTTATTTATATATGTATTTAGATACATTATGTACTCGCGGACTTTCAAAATACGATCATTATAATTTCAAATCCGAGATTTGGATTTAGGTTCGTCTGAACGTTAAATCAAACCTGTTCGTGCTTAACTTTGACCACCTATCTCGACAAAACGAGGCCTAATAACTGCCATTTGCATTTAAATGGGACATACAACTAAAATATACGCTATTAGTCAAAGCCATGCAACTTTGTATGAACTAAAATATTTAAATTCAGTACTACGAAGCTTGGCCATAAAATAGGCTTCTTGACCCAATGTGGCATAGTAGTCAACTTGAAATATAGGTACAAGCTATTGAATCATTCCAATCATAAGTTAACTTCCGTATTCCAAGTCATTTCCTCCAACTCAACTCCACTTCAAATCACTAAATTGATACTTATCCTCCTCCTTGCGTCGTATTCCTCAGTATTGAGGGTCGTGACCACCCTTCTGCATCACCTTCTCTCGAACGATCTTTCTCCATCTTTTTCTGTCTCTGGCGGTGTGGAGGGCGTTGTAAACTGTAGCGTCAAGAGCGGTCCGGATCTGGTCAGACCAACGTATTGGGCTGCGTCCACGAGGCCTTTTCCCGTCCACTTTGCCGGTCACGATGAGCCTCTCGAGGTTGCCACCGTCTTTCCTTGCAATGTGGCCGAAGTACTCTAGAACTCTGCGCAGACACTCGGATGACAGCCGCGAGGAGATTTTGAGTTCTCGCAATATGGAGACGTTAGTCCGAAATGCTGTCCAGTGGATACGGAGCATCTTTTTCCAGCACCACATCTCAAAGGCGTCGATGCGTTTGCGGTCTGCAGCTTGATACTTATAGCTTGTTGTATTTTATTTATTGAATCGAGAGTTTTTTCCGTTATCACAGATAATATAATACTAGCCTTTTTTGATGCCTCATCCCATACAAACAAACCGTGCCGACGTAACTAGCGTTTGTCGTCTGATTAAGATTATTATTTTCATAAGTACATCGATCGTGTTCGGGTTCGTTCCACTACTATAGATGGTGTTAGCAGCGTCTTGCAAGTAAAAGGGTTTTCTCGGTTCGTGACTATTTTTTATTTATATACAGTGACAATTTGTTTTCTAGTATTTTTTGCACGTTTTTACAGTTTCATTGTACCAAAACGTGTTACAATACAAATTTAAAAAAATGTAGTGGCATGCCTCAGAAATTTGAAACCGCGCCATCTATTGGAATCAATTTTAAATGATCCGTTCAAATAATCTGTGAAATGTGAATAAAGAGCCCAATACGTGAAATATTGGGCGAAATACTAATACCACACGGGTGGAGCGGTGGGTTGCAGCTAGCCTTTTATAATATCATTCTTCTAAACTCAATCGTACCAATTTCCAATTAGAAACAATTAGAATATACAAGCAAAAAGTTGAATAAAGACTAGAACCCGACTATGATTTTAGTCTGTGTTACCCGGGCTATAATAACGAATCGGTTGACACCAAATTCATCAAAATTTGATGAATAGTTTAGGGGCTACCGAGGAACATTACGTAAATACAAACATACATATAGGTCTCACCAAATTTCTGGGCCGCTCTGAAGTTGGCTTGCCGATGCGCAAGGCACGAAACGGCCAACATTTTAGCCAACTTCAGGCCTGCCTAGCACGCATGCCTAGGGTATGTAAACACATACCCTAAGCATGCGTAATAGTTAGCTATCGCGCGTAGAACTTGGATAAGGCGCAAGAAAAAAAAAACCCACAATGGAATAATTCGGGCTGTGGATATCGATAAAGTGAATATTTAAAAATAATCATCATCATCATATCAGCCGAAAGACGTCCACTGCTGGACATAGACCTCCCCAAACGTCACCACATTATAAAAGACTGATACTGTTTTATTTAGTTGTTTTTTCAACTCTCTTTAAATTACCTGCTCATTTATCTTATACCCCAGCTGCATCAAACAAAAAAACATTCTCCTTCACCAAAATAAACGTGATTTCCAGGTACAACGCCCTAGTTTAACGCTCCGTCCGTACATACAATAAAAAGTAGAATATTTAAAGGACATTGGTTCAACGTACTGTCTCCATAATTGTGATAAAGTGCAATCGAAGATCACTCTCCTGACCTTGGGTGGCAGCCTTTTTCTTTACATGCCTATCCACAAAAACTTATTTATGTATTAAAATTGATTGTTGTCAGAACAAAAGGTTCTTTATTTTTCACGATTGTTTTTTTTGGAATATCTGTTATTTGTATCTTAATATACACCTAGTTGCGACCCACGGATGCCTCTCAAGTTAAAGAAGAAAATGTACAAGTCCGTGATTAGACCTGTCGTACTGTATGGATCAGAATGTTAGGCTGTGAAAAAGATGGATGTAAAGAGATTGTATGTGACAGATATGAGAATGTTGAGATAGTGCGGAGTGACGATAATGGGTAAAGTAAAGAAATGAGTATATTAGAGGACGTTAGAAAGTGATGCCAGTGATAGAGAAGTTGAAAGGAAACTGTTTTTCCTGGTATGGTTATGAGATGAGGAGGGATGAAACGCATGTTACTAAAAGCGTTATTTATATTAATGTTGATGGATGGAGAGGGCCAAGGAAAAGATGGATGGACTGTGTGAGGAGTGATATGAAAGAAAAGGGAGTCAGTGATGGCGTGACGGGGGACAGGACGGTATGGAAGAAGAATACGTGTTGCGCCGATTCCAAGTAACATGCGGGAAGGGCAGGAATATGATGAATATATGTCGTTATATATAGATGCTGTCGTTGGTTATTATGTTCTGCTGGTATAAAAATTGCTAAAATTGACATAAAAATATTTTGTTTTCATATGCGATTCGTCAATGCTTCACATTTCACTTTAGTAGCTTTTTTTAATGTTGTGACTAAACGTGACTAAATAATGCTCAAGAATAGAGATAAAGTTTTATAAAGAAAGAAAACTACTCTTACAGATCAAAAATAGTATCTGCACAAGTTAAGATGTGGGTGTATTATGTTCCAAAAAGGAGATGCGAACTCCAAATCAAATCCTCTCTATCAGAACCGACTAGAATCCATATTTCTAAATCCTTGAACCGGCAAACCCTTATAAATAAACACAATAGAATTCTTATAAATCATATAAAATATAAAAATTTTGCTAAAAGAATTCAAAAATGCGTTCGATCCGACCTGTATATCTTAAGCCACACGTGTTGCGCAAGGTATTGTCTAAGCCATTGTTGTTAATATACAAAAGCATATTTTTTCAATCGCTTATAAAAACAATTCTAAACATGAGAACGCTTTTACTTTCTTCAACATTTTTTGTTGCTTCAGAGAGGGGAATCGTCGCTGCTCAGTTTTCTTTATTGTTAGCTTGGCTTACCTGTGATACTTTTAAGACATATTACTATTTATATTTGATTTAAGATGGAAAAGGCCTGTTCCTAGTACTCCTAGCAGTATGTGATTCAAGGCTAAAATAATTATGATGATAGAAATAATTACTTTTACTTTTATTTATATATTAATTATAATTATTATTATGAAAAAATTACCTAAATCATCACCTTCTCGCTAAATCTAGCTAGAGTGATTATTGCGTACCGCAAGCTTCCTACTGAAAGGACAGATGACCTGGTAAAAGCCGTGGGCGTATACTGAATGCGAGAAGAACAGGACCGTCGGATGCCTGTGTGTCAGCAGTGACCGTCTTCGGCTAAAAATAAATTACTGCTAAAATTCGGAAAGCAATTAGACACACCTGAATGGTTTAAATCTTTTAATAATAAATAATTATTGAAGATTAAATGCTAATTGAGGATACAAATTTAAAGATGCTATTTATAGATATCACTAATATTAGATTGTGTGTTAAAATTATAATTAAGACGTTATTGGTTAGCAAATTCTTACGTGACTTTTCATAAAAGATTAAATTCAAATTGAGGTGCAAAACTAAAGATGTTATTTATAAGATTGTGTGTTAAAGTTATAAGTATGAAGTTATATAATTATGGTCCCGCGGGTGACGGGGAACGTAAGGCAGCGGGGGTGGAAAAAGTTGCGCGCGGGACGCGGGTCTCCTGACAGGAGCGTCGTCGCGTCATCGTGCCGTCACGACATTGGGTAGTAACGTCCCCCACCAACCACGCGGACCAAGTGTCACGTAAGAATTTACCAAGCTATAGTAATCAGTGATTCAACAAAAACCTTGACCATGATTAGCGTTTAGAGTATTTTTGCCACTTTTTCTAGTCTTAAAATCACGCTTACGTAATTTTCTCACAACTGTACAAGTTTATCTTCGCATCATCAAAAATCTCTAAACTGCATCACTAAATTGAACCACAACGATTCCCAACATTTACTTGAAAGCATATTGCATCGTTACCTGCACGCATTCCCACACTTCATCTCATATTCTCTCTCCTGTCCCTTTCACTTGCACTATTGTTTATATCGCCGTCTCATTTTAGCAGAATATCCACTCACGATTCGACGTCATCTTTCACTCTCACTATCGATAGAAGTATACGCAAAAATAACAGATGCAACTTAAGTTACTTAACATAAACAATGAGAGTATACTGTTCAGTAAGAGAAAAAATACAATATATAAAACTGTAGCTAAAGATTAATTATTATTTTTATTTAGAGGGATTTTAAAAACTAATAGATGATTAAAAAAAAAGTTTGATATCAAATTAAGCCCAGGAATATGTAAGTACTTGTATTTTAAATTTCATAATAGAATTTTTTTTAGATACCTGCATCAGATTTGCTTTCACTGTTTATATCAATCTATGGTAATTAAATATCCTATCTATAATTATTGTGAATGCTTCTGATAGTATTCGTATACATGAAAAAGTTATAGTAATTCTTATCACTCCGTCTATCAAAACCAACGATCACAAAAAATATGATTAACCCACTAAAAAATCTTCCATATACTATGTGTGACGTAAATCCGTTCAGCTGGATGCGCGCGCGCACTTTCTTCAAAACGAGACAGCGATATTTTTTCATTAGTTAGAAAGAGACAGGGTTAGAAAACAATGATGCTTGAGTTTTTTCCCGTGCAATGATACTCTGTCGTAACATCACTTTCTTTCAGTTTTTAGGAGTCCGTATTTGAATGGGTTGATTGAAGCATTGTAGTTCTGTTTTGAACTCGTGTTGGGCGATTTTGGCCTTTTGATGGCGATGCCAATCAAACAAAAGATATAGTATCGAAAGTAGGACATTTCGCTGTTTATAAGGTTACAGTATTTGTTTCAGTCCTAATTATTTTTTGTTCAGTAAAACGTACCAGTAAAACAAAGTATTCGATGATAAATACATTAGTTCAATAAGCGCTATAAATCAATACGCATAATTTTGTATGTAAGATCATTTGTAATGTTATGACCATGTGCATAGTGTCTAGTGTCCGCAGGCCTGATGGACTACTTTCCACTCTTGGTGATGATGATAATCCATTTCTCACAAAAATATTCTTAGTTCTTTTGGAGGAAACTTCCTCTGCTTCACTCAACTCAGCCCCCATGACAGCAGAAAAAGTCCCTTAATTAATGTCAATAAATAACAAGCTGTATCTGTCTATTTTGATTGAGGAAACTTGAGTCCAGTCGACATACAAAATGAGGTAAATCTACCAAATAATATTATTAGATATCTTTCGACAGAAAAACAAATGCAAACGAGAACACTAAAATCGTCTCCCCCATTCGAACTTGGCCGCTTTTTTCTGCGCTATCGTGTGCAATCCATTGACTCCAGTTAATTGGTGATAGAGTGAGAGTTAGGTGTCATTGTGCATGCGCCCGCGCCACTTCGCCACTTTCGACTCCGATGACTGATGATCAATAGTTTTTCTCCATTTAAACTGTCATGCTTGAAATGACGCGAGTGAAAATTGTTTTACTCCTTTGTTCTTTAGTTTGTTGATACTTTCTCTTTAAGCGGGGTTTTTAGTTCGATTAGTGATAATCTGGTGTTTGGTTGTTATAGGTAATTCTGAATTAGATCGATGTTTTAGCTGCTTTGAAATCTGTTGACACAGGACGATCATATTTGCGGGCAAACTTGGCTGGATATCGCACAAGATCATGAAGTTTCGAAGGAGAAAAGCTATACCGTTTCCCAACAAAATAGCAATCAAACATTGTGACCACAAAAACAATATCAGATATTTTTATCCACATTCTTTGTCTATTGAATCCATTAGTTTTATTGTATTTGAAAAATTTACTACAAGCTATTTTCCCGTTATTCAATGTCTATAATATCACCTAGAAAAATACCATTTTAGGTCCATTTCCAATAAGGTTATATTTTTATATATTTCTAAAGTAGTGTTAAATATACTATCCTTGATTAAAGAAGATAGAGCTACCATCACAGTACTTTCAAAGAGATTCATCATGGGCTTCATTCCTATAAATTAAATGTTCTGACACCATACAACAACATACAATTATGTTTTCAAAGTAGTTATCATAATTTAAGGAAATTACATTCCAGCGTTTGACACATAGAGATTATTGTCTTGTTATTTTTCTATGCAAAGGTGGAGTGCACCTGTAGCCATTTTAAATATAGCTAGATACTAAACAGGCATGGATATTGCATAATGACTTGTATAATTACTCTTCATACTCCCCACTTACCTTCTAAGGAAGAAGCTGCTGTATTTACTTTGACGCTAAGAAACAGATAGAAATATATTACGATAATATATTGACCATACTACGGTTAACATATGCTTCTCTTATAAATAAATATGCATTGAATATCCTCCGTTTTCTCTACGCATGTAGTACTTACGTCTGTGTACCCAAGGACCAATTACGTTCTAAAATTACAAAAGATAAAAAATGCACACAGATTTGTTCAATTTCTTCGCTTCGTTCACTGGATTTACAGAGCCTTTCAACCAGACAATGAACACGTACAATACCTATTTATCCGTAGACACACGTAACCTGCAATTTGAAAAAAAAAACGCGATAGACTTTTTTTTGCTCCCATTATTGCCTTACGAACGTGCTCACAAAAACTACTGGCCTGATCTAAATCGGAATTCTTAAGGGTCGCTTATAGAAAAAAAAAACGAAAGAGACAGGAGAAATCAAATTTTTTTGTTCGTCTGTCTTTCACATAACTTTCCCCGGAACACAATGGAGCCAGGTAGGCGGGGGCAAAAAAAAGGACCTTCTGGTACCCTGATTGTGTGATAGTGACATTTTATATATTCGAGGTCATGATTCGAAGGATTTTTTCTACCTTTTATTGGAATAGCGTCGAGATTTAAAACTACTAGCTTAGGTGTGAGTGGTCTTTGTTCCCGATTTTTTCACGGATTTCCGTTTGGCGATGGTTGGCTATGTCGTTGGTGATTCATTTCTAAAAATATATCATGAGTCTAAAACAGGCATGTTTCTGGGCTAGATGCTTTTACGACTACTAAAGCACATGTTAAATGTAGGTAATTAAATGTAAGGGGCTCCTGACAGCTTGCGATACATTATGGACTTTAATTTGGTTAGTTCAACAGCTGAATAAGAGATGGCGCTGGCAGCGAGCGAGAACTCTTGTATGTGTGTCCTTTTTATTTGCCATTTTTATCCCACAGCTTCAAAGCAAAGTCTTCTCGCAATTCCTACGATTTTAATATCCACTTGAATGATAAAGAAAAGATAATGCAAACGTTAATATTTACTTGGATACCAACTGTCAGGAAAAGTGAAATTGAAAAGAACTATTTTCAGTTTCACTTTTTCTGATAGTTTCGTCACTATACATAAGTAGGTAATATTTTTAGTATTTTCCCAAATGCCTTTATTATTATTTTTGTTCCTTTTACCTAACTAAAAATAAGCTTTCAAGACAACATTTTAGCAACAGAGCGATTATTATTTGATCTTAGCACACTCTTGTTATATTTCTATTTATCTAAAGACATCTTCAAGGAGTGTCGCGCGCAAACAAAAGGCATAAGGCATAACAAAACTAATAAGTCTAATGTCAAAGCAAAGGTTACATGTCCCTTATCAATTCGACCCTGAAAGACTGACGGTCTACCTTCGCACATTTTACTTATGTTTGGCCACCATGTTTGTACATTTGTGCAAATAAGAATACTTTGTAGAATATTTCTTCGGCATTTTTTGCCAGAAAGTCATTCCAAGAAGTGTTTCCTATGACTTTTTCCTTGTTGCTAAGTACGAAGACAAACGTATGACGTCATCACCAGCTTTAAAGGTTCCTATAGAAAAGAGCGGCAATACGACAACGGTTTCGCTGTTACAGAAATTGTTCTAAAACTGTTCTACAGACACCTAAAATTTCTGAAAATTAACAAGATGTCGCATCGTCGCGTCCCGCCTGTCTTCAGGGAGTCTTTAAATGTTGCAAGACGATTGACTATTTTAACTAACACGCTTAAGTAATGACCATTGAAGCATGTTTGCGGAATCTATACACAGTGAGCTGGAACTTTAGTTAATTACTTTCCCAACGAAAACTTCTTCAGGTTTTGCAATATCTCAACCAACGAGTTGGCATTTTACACCCAAATAAAAATACACTGTAACGGACAAAATAACTATCACTTGGATCTCAAAGTTCTTGGAAACGATTCCGAACTCGAGACTACCTAGATCGTAAAAAATCCATTTGGATGTCTATTTTTGCTACCGTTTATAGGGTTCCGTAGTCAACTAGGAACACTTATAGTTTCGCCATGTCCGTCTGCCCGTCCGTAGCTTAGCTCTTACACTCATAGTAATAGGAAGCTATAATTTGGCATAGTAAAATAAAAACTAAAAATAATAAATACTTTTTAATACTTTTTTTTTTTTAATACTTTTACTACCTTCTGTATATGTAAAGTGAGAATGTATTTTTTCTTATCTATCCCATGATGTGGGTTATTGTTGAATAGACCATTCAAAAATATTACGGGTCTGTGAAAACCATTTTTCGTTTGCATAAAATTAAGCTTTAAATGACAATTTTTTGTTAGAGTCAAGTGTCCCCCTCCCCTGCCAGCTATATGGTTGCTTTTGGATATGTAAAAAAAATCACGGCAGTAGTACCTATATATAACAAAATTTTCACAAAAAACGGCAAGAATACACGTTTGTTGTATGGGAGCCCCACTTAAATATGTATTTTATTTGTTGTTATAGCGGCAACAGAAATACATCATATGTGAAAATTTCAACAGTCTAGTTATCACGGTTCACGAGATACAGTCTGGTGACAGACAGACAGACAGACAGACAGACAGACAGACAGACAGACAGACAGACAGATAGACAGACAGACAGACAGAAAGACAGACAGATAGACAGACAGACAGACGGACCGCGGAGTCTCAGTAATAGGGTCCCGTTTTTACCCTTTGGGTACGGAACCCTAAAAAATATATTTTCGTTACAGCAATTTTCGGTGCTTTCATTGTTTATGAACTTCAGTATTTTAACTAGTTATATTGGTGAATGTAGCTGTTTGTACGGAACCGTCGGTGCGCGGTTTTTTACTATATGTTTTTTCAAAAGATGAAGATTGCCTTGTATCATAGTCAATTTCACGTGAATCAGAATCATTAAAATGAATGTTCTCAAACTGACTGTACGATTAACATTAAAGCTGTTGCTCATCCAGTAATATTCACAATTAGAATGTCACGATAATTTCACAATGTCATAACGAGATCCAAGCAGAATGATTTGCAGAACATGTCCTTTCTCACCGCAACTACTCGCATCCAGCAATAAATTGCCAATTAAACACAGATGGCCCCCTATTTGCGGAGCCTTTACAAGCTTACCACATAGAATTGCATCAAAATCTTCTAATAAACTTCTTCTAGATAACGTAGAAGTTATGAAAATGAACAAGTTGAAAGGAAAGTGGCTGTGCACCTCTGCTGTGACGAAACATCGACTCATGCTAGCAATATGTGAAAGGGGATCTCGTTCGTATCGATATGGCCTATATTGCCTTTTTTATTTTTGTTATTAGTCTAGCTACTTAGTGGGCTTAAGATCTAGATTATAAGATCGTAAAAGAAAGAACGAATCTTTATGAACAGTATGAGAAGTGAAAAGTGATTGTATTACACAAGTGCAGCCAACAATTGAAAGTATTTTAATCAAAGTAGGTCACTGTGAAATTATTACTGCATAACGATCACTAATACGAACAACATCAAAACTCAATCAACTAAAATAAAAACGAACGTCAAAATAAACAGAATATGTATTTATTGAGCTAAAAATACGAATGCTAAATATAAATACGCAAGAACAGCATGGACCTAGAAGATGTGCGATGATTCACACGGTGGTCGTAATCTTTATAATCAAAGTTGGAGCTGTGACCCAAATCCGTGCAACCGCCGAGTACTTTCATTGTGAACGCTAAACTACTCTCACACTTACATGAAATACTAACACAAACCTAAAACATGCTGTAACAACGCAAAACATACAAACACTAGCGAAAATATTACGCACACTGAAGCAAATAAATGAGTATAGAATGTACACATAGAGTTACCAATACTAACGCAATTTATGTTCCGATAGACGTATGCGTGAAAGACATTTGCATATATAATGAATTAGGTATATTAGGGCAAAGGAATTCTGTTTTGCTTAATTTCGAGTTCATTGCATATATAACGGTATTATTATATATGGAACTTATCACAGAACATAATACACACATAGACGAGCCGTACAGGACAACACAAGTACACGCGTATAGTGTAAACTACACTGCGAATGTGTGACAGTAGTGTATTGTGCTTCGGCATTAGAGCGAGAAGAGATGCGTATAATGTATCATTTAAGATCTAGGACATCATTCCCGCCTTGTTCTAATTACACATGAGAATGTAGAATTGATTGATGACGACAGCTAATACAGCTACTGAAGAATTGAAAAGAAAAAGAAAGTTTGTGGGTAAACCAAATTGTGGGTCAGTAATGAGAGACTTGATAACAAAGTATAGTATGTTGGAAAATATAATAGTGAAAGTGAAGAGCATGTAATTGCAGCAAATTGTATAACGCTGAGTACGATAGTGTCACAATGACGAACATCATCAAAAGACGATTAGGCAAATAGGAAAATAAGCATAACAAGGCGGGTAACTTTGTCGTAAGGGTTTGTGTAATCTCATTTAGTAACGTTTTGCTAACCATCTCAACATTTTAACCGCTACAGTTAAATTTCGTGTCGTTACTAATCTCGTTCCTATGCAATTTTAGTGGAACTAACTCGAACGCAGAGCTGCAATAAATTCGGAACATATTATTTTTATTACAGGTCTGTAATGTGAATTTTATTATGCTAAATTCGAGTCATCGTGCATTCAGAGCACGCTTTCTAATTTCTAATACATTGCATCTGTTACGTCAACTTTAAATGTTTTTGCGTGACCTTTTGATTTTTAGACAGAAAATACTCTATATCCATATAGTCAAAGATGACTTAATTAAGATATTATCACTGATCAAGAATTAAGACAGTTTAATATCTCGCAATCGACACCGGAAGCGAATCCAAATGAAATTGATTACTTCCAACGATCATTCAAATCAGTGTCATACAGTCATAATCTCTTCACAACGGTTGCGTAAGTTGCGCTGGCACTGCCGTGACGTAACCGAAACCAGCTCAGCGAAAGTTGCTACGGCAATTTCACTCTCCTACCTATCTTTCTCTTGAAGTGCTATCTCTGTTGCACTTGCTACTTTCACATCATCGTGTCTTGCTTCAACTTCGGAACATTTTCTGTCCTTATCGTTTGCATTACTTTCCGGTATGTTGCCTTCTCTGTCTGTATCTTCTTTACGCCTGGTGTGGACCATTTTTTGGTTTCGCACGCGTTGGAGGCGTTGCCACTACGTAATCAATTGTCTTCTCGTTTGTTTATTCTGCGGTTGCGCCTCAAGCGAATGTTTTTATCCAATAAATATGTTATTAAGTACAATCAATACACGAGTAATTGAAGCAATTACATGTTGTTAAGTTTAAGGTTAGATGTAAGCATATAAATGTCGTTAAATGCTTTTAATACAACATCTTTGATGTTAGATTAGCATTCTGATATAATTTTTATGAATGATTAATTGAAGTGGAGGCAATAAATAAGGCTCACTTAAATGCCGAGCCTATTTCCGCATATTTAAGCCGTAGATGTTGCCTTGAAATGTGCCCTCACATTCAAATTTCTAGTACCGTGTGACGAAATGCGGATAATTATTTTACCGATATAATTAACGAATTGTATCTATTGTTTTCATGTACAAAGGATCTCATCAATCGTTTTCAGGAGATTCTTTGTGAGAGTTTACTCTAAAGGTTGCATACCTTTTTTGCTAACCACACTTTTATTTCACCAAGGATAAAGAATACTTAAATTTAAAAGAGCCATTTATTTTCCTTAAATTCTTTTGAAAGGGAGGTACTAATAGGTACTAATAATAGTGTCGAGACAATGTAGTTTTTCCTCAAATGACACGAAAATAGACTACATAGCACCAAAAGCGCGCATTAGTAAGATAGCAAGCAGGCAAAATACTCTCTAATACCTTCTCGTCACCTTTAAACAGATACTCTCAATATTGTCCACAAATCCATTCAAATCCTATATTTCTAAACAGCCACGGAAATAGCCTGCACGGAGCCAAAAAGGCGTATATCAAGGATCGGATATTTCCATGAGATTCGGGCGATTGTGGCTGCCTCAAGGTTGGTGATGAAAGTAGCCCCGCTAGCATTCCGGCGACGGTTCACAACGCACTTTCGTCCCACAAGGCTGCCGGCTCCCAATGAACTTATAGCAGTTATAAGTTGCCGTCGTGTATGAAAATGAGAGGAAAATATTTAATATTTCGAGACTTTTAGTTAATAATATTTAACTTAAAGTCACCATTGAAGCTAAGGATAAAGCCAAAAGTAATGTAGCAGATGAGCGTCATCCTGCACACGTTTAAAAGGTTGAAGAGGGCATAGAGGTCAGACTGGGTAGAAAATCTATTAGATTAAAAATATATTCACACGTAGGGCTATCTTGTAGACTTTTATGTTATTTATGACAAACGGGCTTACTTGTTGTAATTACCTTATTGGATAGGACTCTGATTGATTTATTTGTTTACATCCGTACTAATATGGGAATGGTGTGATGCGACTTAGGATATACCAGGACAAATCAATGAGTAAAATGCTCAGAAAGGAGTTTTAATACAGATATACAATATATGGACATTTTAAAGCATTATTTCAATGGCGAAAGGTATCAATGTCCAAGACCAGGTGTCAAGATTACCTACAGAATTCTGTAAAAAATCCGGCCAAGTGCGAGTCTAACTCGTGCGCAGAGGGATCCGTATTAATAGCTACGTTGACCATAATAAATAGGTAACATTACTAACGTTCATAAACAATTAAAGAATTCGAACGAAGGGACAAAATTAACTTTGCAGTTCGAAAACAGTTGTCCCCAGAAATCAATATACAATTTTATTATTTTTCTAACTACAGGGGTCAAAAGTGCAGTTACACTCTACCAAAACAGCAGCGAAAATTTTTTTTAGGCAGTTTAATTTCAACTTTTCACAGGTAATAGGTATAATCTATACTTTAATTTTTATACCAGTTGTGGATAATTTAACTTCTACAAAAACTAGACATTTGAGTTTTGGGAAAGTAAGACTGCACTTTTAACCCTTGACTGTAAATTTTATAAGGTAGTCGACTATTAGTCGTAAACTTGTAAAGCCTACTTAGCTGTGATAGTTTTCTTTTCAATTTCGTTATACATAATTCTACGGTAATTTTTTTCACATTTCCAAAAGCAACCATTTAGCTGGCAGGGGGAGGGGCACTTGACTCTAAAAAAAAAATGAAACCCTAAAAAAAGCTTAATTTTACGCAAACGGATCCCTAAATCGAAAAATGGTTCTCGCAGACTAGTAATATATAGACGTGAAAAAAAAACCATCCCCACTTTACGTATACAGGAGGTAAACTAAAAAAAATTTTTTATCGCAATTTTATTTTATCACTTTGTGGGCGTGATTAATATGTATATCCATGCCAAATTATAGCTTTCTAGTACTAAGAGTTTCTGAGCTAAGATGCGGACGGACAGACCGACGGACATGGCGAAACTATAAGGGTTCCTTGTTGACTTCGGAACCCTAAAAAACGTCGATATGGATTAATTTGGGATTAATCACATACAAACGATACATTAAGCAATTGTCGACAATCGATAGAGCTCTAGATTTCGAAATGGGCGAAGATTCGAGTTTGTTAATATTCAGGCAAGACAACCTGGATCAGACATAATGAATTGTACCACTAATTGTCCTACGCCAGACACAATTATAAATTCCGTTAACCAACTTCCACTGAATATTTACGACTCAAACACCAATCCTTTGACTCCCAAATAGGATATATATCATCATGGTTGAAGTTGTGGGTGAGATAAAATACAACTGCACACCTGTTAGGCTAGACTAGCCAACACTCAAATAGCTGGGGGCACATTGCGAAGTATCGAAGATTGCCAGGTTACAGACATGGATTATCTGATTCTGGTCTTTGGTAATCGATGTTGTTATATTTTGTGTTTTAATGCAAAATTATCTATTGGATAAAATTGTTGTTTGGGATGTAAGCAATTTGGGAATTTATTTTGGTTTAAAATCAGTTTATTCTCTTGCCAATATGGAATACAGAGCTAAATGATTTGAACAGTCTTCAGTCTTAGCTTCGTTAGTAATACTAATAAGTTTTCCATTATTCATAATCCGATTCTTCTTGTCTTTTGTTAGTTGTTCTGAATTATTTATCATCATCATCATCAGCCTAATAATGTTCCCACTGCTGGGACACAGATCTCCTCTCTGTGAGAGGGGATGGGCCGTAATATACCACACGGGCCCACTGCGGTTTTGTGGATATCACATGTCTTCGATTTTTTGGTTCTAGGACATGCCGGTTTCCTCACGATGTTTTCCTTCTCCTTTTTTAGAGCAGTGGTGATGCAATTATTTACACAAAGTAAAACACCACCACCTGTCACCTGTCTCTTTCGAACCCACGACCTACAACTTGTGAGTCGCGGCTAATACCACTGGGCCACTACTGCTCTCAACTGTTAACTGTTCTGAATTATTAGACTTTTTATTTTCATATCAACCCTACATACATGTAAGCACAATTTAAATTGGAATAGTGTCGTAATTCATCTAGCTCTTGTTTCTATCTACCTCACGTATTCATATTATATCCTTACTAGAATAGGCAATTCTCCATTACACCTAAGGTAAAAAGGCTTTCTATTCGTTTGATGGACTTACATGACTAGAAGTTTTTCCAGCCCTGTATTGAGACATTATAAGCACCCAAGTTGTTATCCAAAATTTATGTTAGTAGTGGTTCATTAATAACTTGGACTTAAATAGAGCTAAGCTGAATTGATAACGATGATAGGTGGCTATCAAGTTACCCGAAGTTTATTGCCTGTCATGTTAGGACATGGATTAGCGTTTCAAACTAGTTCATGCTATAAACGCTCCTTTAAATGGATATTGATGAACAAATTAACAAGCTTGTCGCTAAATTCTCTTTGTTCTGAATTTATTGAAAGAGCAATTTAAGCATTGGCCGACAAATCAACGGGCTTTGATGGATAAAATCATATTATCAATTATTATAGTAAATTGTCATAAGACACACCAAAATTGATCGCAGATTCTGTTATCAAAGAATATGTGCCGATCAGCAATTTGGATGGATGCAGTTTATCACTAACGTTCACTGACAGTTTAAATATTTCTTTCGCCTCATAGAGGCGATGATAGCTCAGTGGTAGTGACGTCGGATACCGAGACGAAGGTCGCGGGTTCGAATCCTACAATGAGCTTGAGCTTTCGGTGAAGGAAAACATCGTGAGGAAACCATAGCACGGTGGTAGGGTACTTTGTAGTACCCGCCTGGCTGGCAACCACCCTCAAGTTGAAAATCTGTCGCCAAGCACCTTCCGGTGTGTTCCGACAGCAGCACTTGAGAGCCAGTTCCCTTCTAGGCTTTGTGTGCTTACCACCATCGGCCACATCATCACTGACCACGGTGAGATTGTGGTCAAACACAGCCCTATACATAGTAAAAAAAAAAAAAAAAAAAAAAAAAAATAGAGCTACTAATTTAATAGGCTGAGAATTCCGCTCACCAGACTCATGGTAGCACTAACAACACCACAGATAATGTAATACAAGCTAGCTATACAGATGCCTCATACCATACATAGAAACTGTGCCGACGTAACTAGCATTTTTCGTCTGATTATCTGATTATTTTTCTTATATCGTTCGCGTTCAGTTCTATTCTACGGCGATAGATGGTGTTAGCAGCGACTTGAAAGTAAAAGGGTTTACTCGGCCCGTGAATATTTTTTTCTTTAAATATAGTGATGATTTGTTTCATAGTATTTTATTGCAATCGTTTTTATAGTATCATTACACCAAAATGTGTTACAATACAAATTTAAACAATCAAGTGGCATTCCTCAAAAATACAAAACTGCGCCATCTATTGGCATCAATTTTAAATGATCCGTTCAAATAATCTAAGAAATGTGAATTAAGAGCCCAATTTTCCAAAATTATGTGCTTAGGAGAGTTGATTAAACAAGAAAATACAATTTTTAAGTTCAAATCCAGAAAATGTTAATTTTACACACAATTCAATAACAAATAGGTCCATAACGCGCCATCTAGTAAGATTTATTTGACCAAATTTTCTTTCTTAGCGCTGGGACCTAATAAGATCTGTAGGAACGTACTTTACTCTAACCGAAAGAACAGACCCGCTCTATTAAAGAACAGAATTGTAGAAAAGGGAGAGCAGTACTCGTACCACCTTATAGGCTACTTAAATTAGATTAGAGTCAAATATCACTACCTAGACGTAGTTTATCCGTCAGAGTTAACCCAGTTAAAAAAGGCCAACAATTAATAAATCAAATAATCACCCACACGGTCAGAGAAATCACAAAAAATGCCCATAAGTTTAAACCACGCATCTTTATCAATAAGCCGTCCACACACAATGACGTAACATAATATCACCCACCGAATAATTGATAACGGATCGGGTGAAAGTAGCATAAGTTTCTCACTACTGTTGAAAAGTTCTCGTGTCGATTTTTACATAATGGTCGGTATAAATTCGTGATTACTATTATACTATCGTTTTATTCGAATGTGTGAATATAATTGGTTTTTATCAGCGTGGGAGCCTATAAGAAAGTTAAGACACGTTTAGTGAAGGCTTAAATACCTTTGCGAATAGTTAACTAGAATCTTTTTTTAGTGTTCCGTACCGAAAGGGTAGAAACGGGACCCTATAACTAAGACTCCGCGGTCAGTCTGTCCGTCTGTCTGTCTATCTGTCCGTCTTTCACCAGGCTGTACTTACCTCATGAACCGTGATAGCTAGACTGTTGAAATTTTCACAGATGATGTATTTCTGTTGCCGCTATAACAACAAATAAACAATATAAAATAAATATTTAAGTGGGGCTTCCATACAACAAACGTGATTTTATTACCGTTTTTTTTGGGATAATGGTACGGAACCCTTCGTGCGCGAGTCCGTCTCGCACTTGGCCGGGTTTTTTACTTGATTGAATTAATTTTAAGCACCTCTTTGTCTTAGGGATCACGGACAGTCCACTGTGCAGAGCATGCATGGAGGAAGACGAGACTGCAGCGCACCTGCTTCTAAGCTGCCCAGTAATCGCCGGTTACAGGGCCAAATACCTCGGTGAACCAGGTACCGTACAGGAGGTAGTCAGCAACACGAAGGCGCTGCTGGCCTTCCTCGAGGAGTTGGGATGGATCGAGTGAGGTAGCTAGTGGAAGATTAAGTCCCACCCGTACGCAAAATACGCGCTTAGTCGTGGAGTTGCGGAAACCAGCCCGTTTTAACCTAACCTTTTTTTTTTTTTTTGGTTTCGCTGGGATAAAATGCATTACGCATACCCACCCATTGGGGGAATGGGGGGCTATGTGGGACTCCCTGGGCAAGCCCGGTATACCCACTAAAATAACCCAGCGGCACTCCCGCATCGTCTGAGTGGAGGAGGACTGGGAAACCGGCACAGCCTTTACGTCCAGTCCTCCGCCGACGACTGCCCACCTTTATGGCGGGCTCTTCACGCCCCTCCCTTAGTGGAGGGGCCCGGGAACGCCCGACGAGGGTGGTGATTGTGCAATGCAGACGAGAGGCGCCCCCACGCCTGTCGCCCGCTAATCACCACCAAGAGGTGGGAGGAGGCGATCGTACAACCGCCCACCCCCACCCGACTCCACCGCCTCCTTCCGCGACATGGCGTCCTCGCAAAAGGAAGCAACCACTGCCCAGGCCTCCCCGCTCCCCAGCATGGAATTTACCACACCGGGAAGCGAGAGGACCTGTCAGGGCACGGCGCAACTACGCCCCCGCTGGGCACACCTAGACGGTGTGCTGCGCCGTGCCCTCCACCGCGCTGGACCTTTATGTGGACGTCGGACACTCCGGTCCTCCGCCCACGGTCCCCTACGTTGCGGCATCTGGCCCGCGAAAGGCCAGACGCCACCCTCCGCGTCTCCGGCATCCGGCCCGCGAAGGCCAGACGCCGCCCACCGCGCCTGCGGCGGCACGTCGTGACCGACGCTCCGCCGCCTCCTCCTTCCACCGACTTGTCCCTGCCGACCATCCCACGCCAAAGGAGGGTCGGCAACGACAAGTCATCACCGCCCGCCGCACATCCGCGGCACACCTTCGAGGCCTCCCTTCCCGCCCCCGGGCGGCGGCCGCCCCCACCCGCAGGGGAGAGAGCCGGGCGCAGAGCCAGGTGCAGAGCGGGCTAAGCCAGTTGCAGAGCGGGCAGAGCCGGATGCAGAGCCGGGCAGAGCAGGGTGCAGAGCTGGTCAAAGCAGGGTGCAGAGTTAGTCAAAGCAGGGTGCAGAGCTGGTCAGTGCACTCGGGTAACCAACCGCAGGAGAGCCGAGTGCAGAGCCAGGTACAGAGCGGGCTGAGCCAGGTGCAGAGCGGGCAGAGCCGGATGCAGAGCCGGGCAGTGCAGGGTGCAGAGCTGGGCAGAGCAGGGTGCAGAGCTGGTCAGTGCACCCGGGCAACCCCCCCGCAAAAGTAGTGAAGTAGTGGAACAACATACTCCTTGGTAAGAAAAAAAAGAAATACTGGCAGGCATAGCTCAGATACATATTTGTAATATTAATAAAGTAAAAAATCTTCGTTGCTCTTTTGTTTTTTTCTGAATGTAGTCATTTGTTTGCTTCGTGTCGGAACGTGTTCTCGAAAATGGAGAAAAACGAAGTGCGAGCCGCTATTAAATACCTCTGTTTAAAAAAGTTAACGACGCAAAAGATTCATTGCGATTTGGAGGCAACATTAGGAGAGTCTTCTCCGCCGTATTCCACTGTCGCAAGGTGGGTCCATCGACGTCAGTCACCCAAGAAAATGTTGCGAAAGTCGAGAAAATTGTATTGAGCGATCGAAGAGTTACCATCCGATACTTAATTCAAGAAACGGGCATTTCATATGGAAGTATTCAATCCATATTGAAACAATCTTTGAATATGAGAAAATTCTCCGCAAGATGGGTGCCGAGAATGTTTACTGACAGTCAGAAACAAAATCGACTTGACATTTTGAAGATATTGTTGGACAAGTTTCAAGAATATTCTGAAAACTTTTTGTCTCGTTTCGTAACAATGGACGAAATATGGGTCCATCATTTTGATCCCGAGACAAAACAGCAATCTTCGCAATGGAAACGGCCATCATCACCGATCCCGAAGAAGTTTCGTGTCGTGGCATCGGCTGGCAAGGTTATGGCCTCAATATTTTGGGACTCAGAAGGTATATAGTTGATTGATTACCTTTTTTTTTTTTTTTTTTTTTATTTATTATGGGTTTGCTCTTGACTCTAGCCTAGGTCAGGAGCGTGGAACCACTATTACAGGCCAATATTATGCAGCTTTAATTCCCAAGTTGAGGAATGCCATCAAAGAGAAAAGGAGAGGGAAACTTCGAAGGGGCGTGCTGTTTCATCACGACAACGCACCCGCGCACAGGTCGGCAGTTGCGATGGCTGCCATTCAGCAAGCTGGCTTCGAATTGGTTGACCACTCCCCTTATTCACCAGATCTGGCGGCAAGCGATTTTTATCTGTTCCCCAAATTGAAAAAACATTTAAGGGGAAACAGGTACGAAGACGATAACGAGGTGATGGATGCCGTGGAGAGCTTTTTGTAGGACCAAGACAAAACTTTTTTTCTGAAAGGGATTGAAGCCTTGGAAAAGCACTGGACTCGGTGTGTAGAGAGACTCGGAAACTATGTAGAAAAATAAATTATTAAGTTATCAATAGTCATTATATTCTATCTCATTCTCACTACATTTTGATCCCTCCTCGTATGTTCACAGCGAAAATGTGGAACTCGCTGCCAGAATCTGTGGTCCTTACCACCTGCTGCCAGCATTGAAAGCAAATGTGAACAGGCATATTCAGGGCTTATTCGTTTCATTGTAGAATTCATTCATTATTTTACGACACGACACATGACAGTCCCATTTCTCTAGTGCCTCTACGTATCCCCCGTCCGTCCCTAGATAAATTTTAATAGAAAGAGGAAAGTATTACTAGTTTGCCAATAGCTTCTTTTCGGTAGCAGTCCAGTGACAGGATGTGTGCTCGGATAGTTGCAGGAGGATTATTTTATAATTTCTGGTAAAATATTAAATACCACTGTCAGAATCGAAGCACAGCGTTGGAAGCCCGTCTACTAGGTTGACCCATGACCTGGGGCCTATTTAATAAACTTAATAAGCCGACAATTTTTACTTGTCCAATCTCTAAGAACTGAAGTTACATGAACTTATATAAAATGTAATGTGTAAACAATTGTAAGCTAACCTGAATAAATAAATATTTGTCTAAACACAATATCGAGATCATGAGGGTAATATTAAAAAAATATAACAATTTTGCTTTTGGGTTTTGACTTGAACTTATGTTTATGTTAGCTATTTGAAATGGACGCCAAATTAAAAAAAATAGGCCCAACTATGAAAACAGAGACGTTTTATTCGGCAAATTTAGTAATAATTTAACGCACGATATGAAAATTTATTAATAGAAGCACATCACAGAACAATTGAGGATTGGGAGCATATAACAAAGATTGGAAATATCTACAATTAATAATTACTTAATAACTGACTTGACATTGGGTGAGGGTGCCTTTCGAAAATCATTGACGGTTCGACAAATATGACCTGTCATGACAATTTAGTGTTTAATAAAACCAATTTGACAAGTTTTTCCGAACGAATTGTAACCACATTGTCACCTGTCGCCTGTCAAGAGAAATTGTTTATTCAACAGAAATATGTCAAATTGTCACGACAAGTCGACATATTTGTAGATTTTCCGACTTATAATTTGTCAGAGATATTCTTTAAAACAAAACATTGTCAAATTGTCAATTGTCATCTGTTACCTGTCATTGTCGCGTTTATTAAATAGACCCCTGATGAAGGCTGGCGGGAACCCGCTGGTTGCAAGGCGCACCAGAGTGGGTTCAGCAGTGGATGACTTTCGGCTGAAATAATGCCATTAAGGCATAACAGACGCACTGTTTTAAGTAGCATTAAAGAATCGTTTGCTTCGTACATTGTTTTTCTAGTATTTTGCTAAGTTTTTCTGTAAAGAGTTAATAATAATGTTAAAGTCTGTCACCAAGAAGCCCAAAACATGGTTATCTATGAGATAACCAACACAAGAGACCTAACACGGATTATTTTGGCAGACATTAGTACATGACCTATGGCACTAAACTTGCAATGAGCTGAGTCCTGATAAATAATAATAATTATCGTAGAACTTAAAATAATTGTGTCGAATCGTGACCTATTGACTGCAAGATAATAAATAAGATTATAATACAAGCTGCTTAAAATAATTCAGAACTTAACACGTAAAAGAATATGCTGAGACGGAATTAAACTGTCATGCTCACAACTTAAGATTCAATGTACTTTGTTTACAGAAGATTTATTCCCCGGTTATAGTACCTACAACCTAGTAAAAAGACTAATTGGATGGATAAATAATTATTCTAAATCCTTCACAGTTTAATTTATTATTCTATTAAATTCAAAAGATGTATGAAGCAGGTAACCGATTAGTTTAAAACACTTGGTAAATGCCTAATTATGGATGCTGTGTAGATCTTGACCTGATGATGTGAATGTCGTAAGTATAATGTAATGGAAATTTATAAATTTATATCGTGAATGGTCCAAAAGTTGAAGATACAGAAAATTTTATTAATGGTACTCGAGTAGGCCTACATCGTTTCAGTTAACAATACCTATTATAAATCAGGTTTTCACACTTTAGAACGAACGAACGGCCAAGTGCGAGGTGAACTAGCGGACCAAGGGTTCCGTTCCATTATCGCAAAAAACGGCAAAACAATCACGTTCGTTGTATGCGAGCCCCACAAAAACATTTATTTTATTCTGTTTTTGGTATTTGTTGTTATAGTGGCAACAGAAATACATCATCTGTGAAAATTCAACTGTCTAGCTATCACGGTTCATGAGATGCAGCCTGGTGACAAACAGACAGAAGGTTAGTGGAGTCTCCGTAATAGGATCCCGTTTTTACCCTTTGGGTTCGGAACCCTAAAAACGTGCTTACTACTTGGACACAGGCCTCCTCTCTGTGAGACGGAGTAAACTATAATCCACCACGCAAGCCCCGGAGCGGTTTGGTGGAATTTATTTTATTTTTTTGTTTACCCTCGCACTGGAACGCCTTGCTTGCTGCACCAATTGAGCACAAACTTCTTCAACTTACAAATACTAATTATAAGTCCAGGTTTCCTGACGATCCCCCCCGGTGGGTTCCCGCATTGTCGGGGCGGGAGGGCTCAGTAGCCGTGGCTTGGACAACCTCGGTGAAGCGAAGAGGAACCCGAGGAGGGGCCGCTCGTCAGGGCTTTTGCCAACAAGCCGACGACGTAGCGGCCAATAAGCAGGTTGCGGTGCCGTATGGATGGCATCACAACTGAGGTGGGCCGCGATGTGGTATGGTAGGCATCACGGCTGAGGGTTGGAGGCCGCGGCGGGAGAGGAGTGCCGGTATTACGGTGCGCCGCTCGCCCTACCCTCCGCGGCCTGCAAAGGGTCGCCACTGTCTGATGGCGGACGCGGTGGGGCCGCAGGGGAGGAGGAGTGTCGGTATAGTGCTGGCCGCTCTCCCTATCTCCTGCGGCCGTAAAGTGGTAGGTGGCGGGGCCACTGTCCTGACCCGTCACAGGGGACCAAGGGTCACACACGGGGTCGTCTGGCACCCATGTGCCGGTTTGGTTCCTGGGGTGGTCGCGGCGTACAACGTGTTCTCGTACGCCGGTGACGGGGGTTACTCCCCAAAGGAGGGTCCGGTGACGGACAGCCGCGGCGGGTCCGCGGATGTATGCTTCGGCGTTCCCGTGTTCCCGCCATAAGAGGCAAAGTAGGACACCGTGGAGTTTTAGTGGGTTAGAGTCCCACATAATTGCGCTATCTCCTAGTGGTAGCGTAGTATGCATGAGCATTTCTCCACGCAAAAAAAAATAAAAAAATGGGTTTCCTCACGATGTTTTCCTTCACCGTTGTCAGTGATGTCCAAGATAAACTTAGAAATAGGTACATACGAATTGAAAATGTCACATTGGTAATTGCCTGGATTTGAACCCACGACCTCAAGCACGAGAGACGAGTTATAGCCACTCGGCCACCACAACTTTACCACACAAACGGTAGATCACAAACTTTTATTGAAACAAATTTCTTTTATCTTTTCATAAATAACTTACCAAAACATAAACCCAATTATTTGGATAAATGAAACATAATTTTCACCACCTTCAAACAGAGGACAAATCAAAGAACCTTACATCCAAAAAAGGCAATTTATTTACTACATAAAAATAATTCACATCTCAATTTCCGTGTCATCTGGATCACTTAACCGCGTTTTTGCAGACACATGACCGACAAATACGGACAAAATGCCCTTTAACTCTGCAAATCGCATCTCATCTCGCCGATTTCGTCTCGAGTCACCTTTAGACTGACTCATATCGGTCTCTGTGACCTTTCCTTCTTATTTTTAGGTCTTAAATAACCGCCGGAAGTACCTAATCAGGATTCTTGGGCACCCTTTTTGGTAATTTCGTCCTGTATTTTTTTTGTGTTGCTTAAAAAAGTTTTGGGAATTCCGGTCCGGATTAAAAGTTCTTAATGTTGTTTTTGGTCTTTTTAGTGGGCTTAGAAAGTTTGGGTTTTGTTATGGGTCCTATAAATGGTGTCCATTGATTCTTTTGAATTGATTCAACTAAGTAAGGTATGCGTAAAGGGTTTGAATTGCCGGTTTGTAATTGATTCGATAGACTTTTTGTTTTATATTTCCCATGGGAGAAAGGGATATGTAGAATAAAAAAGTTTGGTCAGTGGGTCGTCTTAGGGGCGGTTATTTTCAGGATAAGAGCCAGTTGACTGTTAAATGATTATGATTAATTATTATATTCGGGTTATGGTTAAAACACTAAAAACCTTGCAGGGCTGTATTACTAACATCATAAACAACAACTTTTCACTTTTCAAATAAAACACCATACATTATTCCATACATTTATGTTCGAATAACTCGCCAGAAAAACAGTAGATTATCACTGTACACACAATTATTGGTCTTTAAAAAGAGGGCAAAAGAAGGTATATAAATAAGTTACTTACGCTTCTGATGATAAACTCAACATGTCATTAAAATTAGAAACGGGATATTTACCATGTTTACTATTTTGAGATTCGTGTGTCGGGAGCAGAATCGAGTTGAGTGACAGTGGTAGCGGTACCGAGTGCAAAAAACGAACAAGAAAGAGGGTAGACCGATATGTCTCCTCATAAACACCCACCCGCAATGACTTTTCAGTTTATCCGTGATCATGGTGCTTGCAACAGCACCGTAATATCGGAAACTCGCAAAAATCAGTAAACATGGTAAATATCACGTTTCTAATGTTAATGTTAGTGACCATGATAGCTTAAAAACTTATATCAACATGTCATGTCCATATTTATTCTATTGTTTATGAAATATATATATTTTTTCAAACGAATTAGCCACGGTTTGTGAATGAGTCATTACTTCATTAGACATTATCATTAATTATCATAAATTGCCTGAGGAAGTGGTAAGCCAAGAGAAAGTCGTAATTCGGAAGCCTACGGCCTCTTCAACGAAAGCTTGATTACGTGGGCTCTGCAGTTTATCAAGACACTAAGGAGAGATGGTTATATTTTTGATTTGGTATTATGAACTCTACTACTTAAACAATTAATAGTAAAATTCAAGTAGGTGATAGGTAGGTTAGTGACCATATTTGATACGAGTAATAGACTGAAATTTAAAATAGAAGCCTACATCAAAAAATAAAGAAGATGTTATTAAAAAATCTCCAAATTCTAAATCATAAATATGAGATTCAATTTTGAATAAATACCAACGTTCTAGTGTGCGAGCTTCTGATTAAAAAAAAAACAAAACACAGCTGGCCATATTACGTCATGACGTAATTTCTTCGAAACTCAAATGTCACTTTGACAGACATGGAAACAAGATTGAAAAAGGAGTGAATCAAATCATGACACATACAAATAAAAGGAGGATATTCGGGACCCTTAATAAAAATTCTAGGAAAGCGCTAACATAAATGTTTGTTAGGACTTTTTCCTCTTTCAATACCTACGCATATTATTGGTAATCTTGTTTCAAGGTTAAATGTTCAAAGACATTAGAGGTCGCGGTCGATTTATGTATTTA
Source organism: Anorthoa munda (assembly GCA_945859665.1). Classification (NCBI taxonomy): domain Eukaryota; kingdom Metazoa; phylum Arthropoda; class Insecta; order Lepidoptera; family Noctuidae; genus Anorthoa; species Anorthoa munda. The sequence continues at coordinate 7,102,325 of OX243900.1, read as the reverse complement.
GAAGTCATGTGCATGACTGTGCAGTGGGCATGAGCGCTCAGATCCTATACCTACTTAATGTAGGTAGGGAGGGAAGGCATGATACTTTTTTTTATGGTTTTCTTCATCATGATAGACAGATAGCTTAAAAATCGGGTATCAAACAGACTGTTAAAAGGCTCCCGCAGACAAGCACAACGCAACAACACGGCAGAATAACATTGTTTATGTGGAATCATACAATTTATATATAACTAGCTGTTCCCCGCGGCTTCGTCCCCGTGGACCACCCCACAGGAACTATTTTCGGGATTAAATAATAAAGGCTATTTAAATTAAATAATATAAATAGCCTATGTCAGAATAATGTAGCTTTCTATTGGTAAAGGAATTTATTAAATCGGTCCAGTAGTTTCGGAGCCTATTTGGTACAAACAAACAAAAAAATCATTCCTCTTTATAATATTAGTATAGATATAGAAAACGCGTCTGTCTGAGCCTAAATGACGATAATCTACTTGTCATAAATGGTCTTGTCTTGTAGACTTTGAGTAAGGTGGTAAGCAGGTACAAAGGCCCTTTTCACCTTTAATAGATCCGCTTGAAAGTCTATCCGGCACCTAAACTTTTCCTTTTTCAATACGATATGTATCTGAGTAATCTAAATTCAAGGTGAAATAGTAAACCATTATAACAGTCTGGGAAATACCTAAATTAATTTCAATGCCAAAGAATGCATATTATTTTAACGGAAATCCTCGTGAATGATTTTTTTTGGTCAAATTGGTTATAGGTTTCTGTGACATAATTTATTATAACGGCTTCTGTTTTGTATTGACTACAATAAAAAAAAACGATATTCTCAGTGAAAATTATACTACGAATAATGCGAATAAATCCGCTGTCCTGTTGCTGCGTACGGTTACATTACAGATGTAGGACATAACTTATCTAATCTGTGCTTTGGAGTAAAACAGTATTTACGTTTTTTGAACGTTGTAAATGACCGATGATGATGAAGAGTATGGAACGTGTACTCAATATTAAGCTCTTGGCATATCTAGAAGCAAACGATATCCTAAGTGACCGCCAATACGGCTTACGCCGAAATCGGTCTACTGGGGATCTTCTAGCGTATGCCATTCACATCTGGAGTGAGGCCATCAAGAGACACGGGGAAGCGCTTTCGAAATGTCTCCCTAGACATCTCGAAGGCTTTTGATAGGGTCAGGCACGAAAGCCTTATTGGTAAGCTTCGTTCATTCAGTTTGCCCGGTGGTCTGTGTGATTGGATTGCAGACTTCCTGAGAGATCGGTCCATTCGAGTGGTTATCGTTGGCTGCTCGTCGGACCACTTGGATATTAATGCCGGTGTTCCTCAGGGGTCGGTACTCTCAGAAACTTCTTGCTGCACATTAACGATCTGCTTAAACCTTTGGGTATGCAGACGACAGCACTGTTGCTGAGAGATACTTGTCCAACGCTCGTGCTAACGGGCCTGAGATCCAGTCTCTCCGGGAGGCCATGGTGGAGCGCTTGAACCTGTCCTTGCAGGCAGTCTCCGAATAGGGCGATGCCAATCTGGTCAGGTTTATTGCTGCTAAAACCCAAGCGTGTCTTTTTTCCGATAAAAAGAGCCAATTTCACCAGGCTCCAACTTTCCGAGATGTAACTGTGCCAATAACTGACCATTATGAGCTTCTTGCGTTACGTTGACATCGATCCTCAATTTTGGCCAAACATTGAGGCAAAGGCTCAGCTGGCTGCCAAAAAGCTGGGGATCCTTGCAAGGGTGAGAAGGTACTTCAGACGCCAGAACAGCTACTCAGCTTGTATCAAGCGCAAGTTCATTCATGCATGTAGTACTGTTCTCATCTCTGGGACGGATCTGCCAAATACCAGCTTGATGCACCAGAGTCGATCTAAAAGCGGGCCAAGGAGCTCATCGGCGATGAGGCACTGGTTAAGTCAAAGCTCCAGAGCCTTGAACATCGTCGCCGCGTTGCCAGCTTGTCGGTTTTTTATCGGTTACATTTCGGGGACTGTGCGATGGAATTGCTGGAATTGTGATCTAATTCCGCCCAGCCCGTTTCATCATCGGACTACCAGACGTACGGCGATGCGCCATCGGTACATGGTGGACATCCCACCCATACGCACTAAACGGTTTGAGAATACTTTTATTATGGGCACAGCTAAGGAGTGGAATTCCCTGCCGGAGTCTGTGTTTCCCGATAGCTACAATCTCGGGATCTTTAAGTCAAGAGTGAATAGGTTACTACTAGGCAAGCATGCTACACCGTTGACCACATGATCGCTTACCATCAGGTGAGATAGTGGTCAAGCGCGAGCCTACAATAGATAAAAAAATTAACCATCAGAAAGAAGAAGATTAAGCTGAAAAAACTGTACAGATTTTATGGATAATTGACTGCATTTTTTTTGTGAGGTCATTTTATGTGTCTGTAATATTATTAAATCCCTTTTAGTATATTTTTATAAATCAAGAATTTCTCATTTGCAATCAATATTAGAGCCCATATCAATTACTGCGATACAATAATAAAATATAAAAGATTTATTATTAATTTTATTGGAAATAATAATTGACATCGATGCATGATAATGCTAATTACCACTTCTATCCAAATAACTTGATTAATTTCTACAAAGCACTCGTTTCCTGGGCATAAAACGTGTTATTTATCATATTAAATTGATATATTAATTTTATATAAATAAAGATGAATTTTATCACTTTACTACCTATTTTATAATTGGTCTTTATTGTTTCTATTTAATGAACAAATAAACTTCTGTAAAGTTTTGTCCAGACTAGCCATTTTGTAGACAGGAAAAGTCACCAACACAAACGGTAACAACTTCTATAATTTTGATTTATTTAGAATAATATCACGATTCTATAAATCAAAGTTAGTAAGTAAGTAGGTAGTTAGTAAGTATGTTATTAAAAATAAATTATAAATATTGGTTTGCATCAAGGTGAACACGAGTGATAAATACTGTTATATTTCACTTGCTAAATTTTGTCAGATTTTGATTGAATATAAAATCACTTAGGTAAGATTTCATAATAAAATAAAAAGTAAAAATATGTTTCATATGTCATTCTTTTATTATCTATAATTTGTTTATTTTAAGATTTTTGTTTAAAACACCTTCAGATAGGTGCAAAGTGACATTGCGACAGCAAACTTGCGGGCAACATTGTCGCATTGTCACGTCGCAACAGTCTGAGAGAGCCTTTAGATACGAAATATTGTTTTTGGGCAAAGTTGTTTATATATTATAGATCTAATAAATCACATGTGTTATCCATCTGAACTAAGCCTTACATAGCGATGATTTAATTGAATCCTGATACATTATTATCATTACATTGAATAGTAATTAAACTGCTAACATACATATAATACTTTATACTGACTACACGTTTTACACTGCCATCATTTAAGAAGAATTCGCAATTGTTTACGAAAACACCATTAATAAAAAAAAAAAAAACGTTGTTTTGAGGCAACACGTGAAACACAGCTCTTGTTGTTTTTCAATAACACGTGTTAAAAGTTTGTAATTACCTACGAGCACTTATTAAAATAAAATAAAAAAAATAAAAATACGTTTATTCATCTCCACAAATTACAACCTTATCCTAACTATTTACGTTGATGGATATTTTTACAAAAAATGCAGTTTGAAAGCTCCTGTTTCAGTAACTACCTACTCTTATTCCATTTTACATGAAAATTTAAGGCCCTAGCGAGTGATCTATCGTAATCCCCTTCTGCGCACTCTCTGACAGTGTACCATGTAACTCAATCTTCTGGCTTATGATCTGCATCCAGCAAGCCACCATTCAACGATCCTTGTGGCTCCAACGGTGGTAAAACAAAACGATGAACTTTGCCAATTGAATATTTAATAATACATTCGAAACACTACAGAATGTTCTAAAATAATCATCATTAAATAAGTTTAAATCACCAACCTTACGCACTAAACGTTTTGGAAATACTTTCATTATGCGTACAGCTAAGGAGTGGAATTCCCTGCCGGAGTCTGTGTTTCCCGATAGCTACAATCTCGGGGTCTTTAAGTCAAGAGTGAACTTCTAAGAGTTTACTTCTAGGCAAGCAAGCTACACCTTCGACCACATCATCACTTACCATCAGGTGAGATATTGGTCAAGCGCAAGGCTATCTAAAAAACAAAAAAAAGGTTCTTGATTTTGGTGGCCTTGTCCCATTTTACTTAGGGTCAGTGCAACACATTTTCATCTGCCATTCTCCCTTAATCAAAGCCTTTATCATTCACTCCCTAAAATATGAAGAATTGTGAATAAAACTGTTAATAAAATACTAACACAATAAATAAAGGGATCTATACTACCCACGTTTAAACACCGACCTACATGAGCATCCTCAAAGAAGTCAAAGTTCGCCTCTCAACCTTCGAGGTACCCGAGGTACCCAATCAACTATCTAACGAACGGCATGCGAAATAAATTACATGCATTCAACATTGTTAATAAATTTACCCATGGGCGTAACTACGAATATGTTTACGAACCATATTAGATATATAAATATGTTATGTATGTAATATATCAATTAATTATGTTAGTTACATTTACATATGGTGTATAATAAGTTCCTAGCTTTGTTTCTGTTACAATGTATACTATGTAACAAATGTAGGATAAGATGTTTGTTAGTCAACTGTTTTCAAAAGCGACTGCTAGGTATACGAGTGGCCTTTAGTTGGATTGCCAGGATAGGAAAGTGCAAAAGGTTTTTCCATTACAGCCTAAGATCCAACTGCAGAAATCTGCAGAAATCAAGGTTTTTGATTAATCTTAATTTTCATAAATGATATTTGATAGTATTATTTATTACTGCAGGGTTGTCTGGAAATATCTAGCCGCAAAAACCTTAATTAAATAAATTGCAATTTATGTTTGATAGTTAACCCCAAATATAAAAGTTTTAATTGACCCAAGTTAGGGCTTCAAGGTGTGGAGTTGGCTGGGTGCCCTGCGACCCTTCCGAGCGACAGGCATTCCGTTTTAACTGCCTCGGGCGGACGGCCTCAGCCTTAGCCGACCAATCGGTCTTAGCCAAACATTCTGTCTTAGCAGGACAGTCGGCCTCATCAAAATCAAAAAGAAAGGTTGCCAGCTCTCAGTTAGCTGCAAGCAATTCTGTCAAGAATAATTCATAAAAATCTAGTTTTATCAAAAACATTACCTGCAGATTTTTGCAGCAGGATCTCAGCATATAAGATTTTTTTTAAATATCCCAATGTCTGGTTTTATGCCAGGTTTTGGGCAGGGATTTTACTTCTATAGCACAAGACTTAACCATAAGCAAAGAAAAGTGTTTGTCTTACTTTCACACCTCCACCTAAACTTTCGGGGCGAATAAAGGAATCAGACCTTTATATATGTCAATTAATTATTATTACTTTCCCATTTACATACGCCATTAAAATATGTCGACGGTTATTCCCGTGTGTTTAAAAGTTAATTATAGGCAAAGGTATATCGTTGCGTGGACCAGAACTGTAATTACTTATGTTTTTTTTAAATAATATGTCTATGCCATTTTGTCTTTAAGTCAAGAGTGAATAGGTTTTTTCCAGGCCCGCGTGCTGCATCGTCGACCACATCATCGCTTACCATCAGGTAAGATAGTGGTCAAGCGTAAGCCTATCAATAATAATAACAAAAAAAAAGACACACCTGGCTGGCTGCACTTGGATTTTCAGTCTAAAAAAAATTAATTCGAAATAAGAACTGTATTTGAATTATGTAGATTTAACTTTGCAAGCTTCAATGTATGGGCTAATTTTTTTTTTTAATTAATTCAGAAATGTTCTAAGCACACCTTTTTAATGAGTTTTCTGTGTGGTCTAAACTTAGTGTGGAGTTGTATAGACCACCCGTAAATGTCATAGACTAAGCTGGTTTCATACAAGCCTGGTTTTACCAGGTGTTCGCTACAGCATCCACCTGTGGACTAACAAATAAGATTATAACGCACACGTTTTGAGCCTATTAGGTGAGGAATAATATTAACTTGACGTTGGTACCTAGTTCTCATGGATGGAAGAACTTTGTCGCCATCATTATTTGAATTTGATTCAGCTGCTGTTTAACCAGCCAGTTTATTAAAAAAAAATGACTACCGTTTAAGAAACAGTTATCTTTATTAAAACTTCGTTAGCAAATTAAGACGAGGCTTAATAAAATATTCAACGACGTAATTATTTCACAATGTGATTTATATAAAAAAAGTTGTTTCTTAATTCACGATTAGTGTATGTTTACTTCTTGAATTTTTAAATAAAGTAAATTAATTTATATCTGAGTATAATGATGCCTTTAAAAATATTTTTCACTACGACTATATATTTTTACATACAACGTTTATATACAACTTATTTTTTTTTTTGGGTGGGAAATAATCCAATGACTTCTGAAGCGGGAGGGCGTTTCAGACTTTTACTGACTAAAACCGTGTTCCTTCAGTTGTTTGTGCCAGGGCCGCGGTAACTCTCTTTCAAATTTATCCGCGGCCCTGACAGACATCGGCCCTAGCGGGCCCCGCAAATTTTTGCTGACATCTCTTTGAGGCGCGCGTGGAACACTACGCGCCATCGACTCGGACCTAGTCCTTATCTGGCGGCGAGCTACCCATTACTTGTCGTCCGCAAGCCCGCGCCTACGGTGGCCGAGATTTGGCTTGTGACTCCCAACGCCCAGGGCGTCTCCTGCGGTGGCAAGGGGCGCGAGGGAGTCTCCGTTGCGTCTCCCTCACGCGTTCCGCCTCACTCCGTACCATGGCCTGAAACAGGGCCGGCCGCGAGAGGTCGCCACCGCTGATCGCCTCCACGAGGACACGGCGGTACTCCGCCCAAGCGGGGCAGACCTCCACCGTATGATCCACCGTGTCCACCGGGCAATCCACACAATGGTGACACCCGGGCGTTTCCTCCCGCCTTATCCGGAACAGGAACCTCCCGAAACAGCCATGTCCGGTGAGGACCTGCGTCAGGTGGAAGGTGTGGACGCCGTGGCGCCTCTCAAGCCACTCCTCAAAGAGGGGCCTTATCGCCGCAATTGTGGTGTGCCCAGCACTGGGTTGCGACAGTCGCTCTCTCCATGTCGCCATGAGATCCTGCCGGAGCTCTGTCCGCCGAGCCGCGATTTGTCGCGGCAGCGGAGTTATGCCCCGGCGACTATGCACATACCTAAAATTGGGCCTACATAAAATTTATCTATTGGTTTTACAATGTTTGGCTGCAGCATTAAGAGTTTCAAATCCAACAGCGAAATAACAAAATATTATTTAGGCATGAATTTAGTGTGTATAAATGATAAATAGAGACATAATTATATCTAAGCAATTTCGCAACTCACTAACTTAATAAGCCCAAATCTTTTCACACATCTACATTATTAAAATTTAATAATGAATGACTTAAAAGCTTATTTGCATAGATAAAATAATACAAAGGAAAATTGCTTATTCTGAGCATCGTAACCACTGACCTCTGGGCGTAATTTCGCAAACCCATGGCCGGGCATGGCCCATGATGGTGTGGTAACCCTTTACACGATGCTTGTGAAATTTTTGTCACTACGCCATGCCGGGATAATGGTAACCGTTTGTGCTAAATGGATATATAAACTGTGGGATTATTATTTGTTAACATTTGCGAGAATGTTGTCGTGAAAAGGATCTGCTGTTACGCAAAGTTTAAGACCTTTTATGGATACACCAATTGAAGAAAATTCTTACCTCAATTCCCATAATTATTATTAACATTTATTTCTCTTTAGTAACTGGAATCCACCATGATCTAAATATTGTGCCTTTTTTAATTAATTAATTGTATCATGTAAGCTTTTTGCCGCCATCTATCTATTTGACAGCTGCTGTCATAGTATTGCCAATACATAAAAATATTTTTTTTAACCGTGAAGTGTACTTGCAGCCTTTTATTTAGGAATAAGCCTATTTATATACTTGCAATACAAGTAGACTGATTTATCCAACTGATCAGCATTACTCCAGACTTTCAAGGTTATCAGAGCTATTTAAACTTCACTTGTACAAAGTTGCATTAGTGCATGTTAGTACATGTTAAGTAGCTCTATCACTGTATGTGAATAGAATACTAATTTATTTACACCAAGTTTTATACAACCAGACAGAGAAATATAGTACACACAAACAAACGATCACGCACAAACTATCTGTATATATTTGGATGTATAAAAGTTGTTATTTAGGGTTCCGTACCCAAAGGGTAAAAACGGGACCCTATTACTAAGACTCCGCGATCCGTCTGTCTTTCTGTCTGTCTGTCCGTCTGTCACCAGGCTGTATCTCATTAACCGTGATAACTAGACAGTTGAAATTTTCACAGATGATGTATTTCTGTTGCCGCTATAACAACAAATACCAAAAACAGAATAACATAAATATTTAAGAAGGGCTCCCATACAACAAACGTTATATTTTTGCCGTTTTTTGCGATAGTGGTACGGAACCCTTCGTGCGCGAGTCTGACTCGCAATTGGCCGGTTTTTTTTACTCTACCCAAAGTGATGAAAGTGTTGAGGACTGGATTTGGACAGGCTTTTGTCAACACATAATATTGAACTGTCTAACTCATATTATACTTTATCATATTATACTTGGGCTCAAAGGGCAATGGAAAAGGCTATGCTCGGAGTTTCCTTGCGTGATCGAATCAGAAATGTAGAGATCCGCAAGAGAACCAGGGTTACCGACATAGCCCGAAGAATTGCCAAACTTAAGTGGCAGTGGGCAGGGCACATTGCTCGCAGAACGGATGGCCGATGGGGCAGAAAAGTTCTGGAGTGGCGACCGCGAGCCGGAAGACGTTGCGCTTGAAGGCCTCCCACCAGGTGGACCGATTACCTCGTGAAAGTTGCGGGGATCCGCTGATTGCGGGATGCACGGTACCGGTCAATGTGGCGACGTTTGGGGGAGGCCTATGTCTAGTATTTCGGCTGATATGATGATGATGAACCTCATATTTTCTGCTGCAATTGGCTCACATTTCTAAGCGAGAAATAGATTAAATACAACAGATTAAAGTTAAGTACATCAGAAAGTCTACCAGAAATTGGGCTTAAGATGCATCAGGCAACGATAAAACTGGCATAGTGACATGAATGTTTTCATGATTGTTTGGTCAGAAATTGTAACTTAGTAACCGAATTAACTTAAATTCCTGGAAGTTTAGAATATTATACCAAAAAATCTGGTACGAAACGAGAATAACTATGAATAAATACCTATATAGTTACCTAAGATGGAAGGGGAACTAAAATCGATCAACGCACATTTGACTCTCAAAGTTGTTTTTTTATGGAAATTAATGTAAAAGATAGTAAAACATAAATCGCTGTACATACAGAGTGACTGATAAATATAATATTTTGTAGATGTCTGACCTAAATGCAACGAAAGCCATATGCCATAAACTACATCAGATGCTTACCGATTAGAGTTCTAGACCATTCAGTAAGTTGTAAAAAGTTCAATTTTTGTTTATCATATTAGTTTTTTTTATTATTATTTAATTTCTAATGTGTGTATTGTTGTACAATTTGCAACATTGTGCTGTGTCACGAAGAACATTCAGTCAGCCTTTTTTGAAACCTGGGCCACCAAGATACAGGCTGGGCCTAGTTTGGGCCCACGGACACTTCCATTGTGATATCTAGTTCATTTAGTTTACTGTCTAAATTGCTTCTGTGTGTAACTTGTGTGTGTGTCAATAAATAAATAAATTATTAAAACTTTGCTGTTGAAATTAGGTCACAAAATAAATTCTTACCTCAAACTAAAACTCTCCCTCTATAATGTCACGTGGAGGTACGACTGAAAAAAATAACAGGTGAGATTTATAAATATAATATGGAACGCTTACAGATTTCATGACCAAGGGAGATAGAATGTTTACATTTATATTTTTACATAAATCACTATAAAATACAAAACAATGTTTCTATTTTTGTCATTTGAAATAATTTCACACGTTTGATGTTACTAGGGAAAAGTGTACCTACCTAGGCTAGTGTTGTTATTTCCTTGCTACTAATACAGGGTCAGAACTTGGTCAATTAATGAAAAATAGAATGTTAGCTTTTTTCAGGACAGTTATCTACATATTGAGCCTAGATATCGTCGTCTAGTTAAGAAGAAATGAGGTCGCAGACATCCGACTGATTATCCTAAGTAAGAGGTCATAATTCGAGGTTTGGCTCTCACCTATTTCCTCCTCCAATTTTGGACTAATTTAAGAGTTATTCCATAAACTGAAAAAGAAAGATACATAGTGTACCCCTATGTTTTTCTTTTTGATGATACATTATCTTTAGAAGCAACAGAACCCTCAAAAATGCTCTAAATAGCGCTGTCAACAGAGGCAGAGTGTACAAATTTGACAAATATAAATGAAAAAAGACAAACATAGAAGCAAAACATATTAATAATATGTGTTGTTTCTATGTTTTTCTTTTATATAATATATCTCTCAAGAGATATAATATATCTCTTTTAGGGTTCCGTACCCAAAGGGTAAAAACGGGACCCTATTACTAAGACTCCGTGATCCGTCTGTCTGTCTGTCTGTCTGTTTGTCTGGCTGTCTATCTGTCCGTCTATAACCAGGCTGTATATCTTGAACCGTGATAGCTAGACACTTGAAATTTTCACAGATGATGTAATTCTGTTGCCGCTATAACAACAAATACTAAAAACAGAATAAAATAAATATTTAAGTGGGGCTCCTATACAACAAACGTGATTTTTTTGCCGTTTTTACGATAATGATTCGGAACCCTTCGTGCGCGAGTCCGACTCGCACTTGACCGGTTTTAATTTATGGAATATCTTTTAAATTGGTCCAATACTGGAGGAAGAAATAGGCGAGAGCCAAACCTCGTATTATGGCTTTTTGCTAAGGAAATTCAGTCGGAGCTCTCTCCCCGTATTTCCTCTTAAGAGGCCTCCTCTCTGTGAAATTGCTTCCCACAACGAACCTCGCGGCTCCAGTGCGTATTAGTAGGCGTCACACTAATGTCTTCAAATATTTGGTTCTAAACTGGGCTAATTTCTTCAAGATCTTTTTCTCTACCGTTTCTAGAGCAAAAAATGTCTCTCTAGCGAATTCTTTTATGTTTCAGATGAGTTTTGTATTTATTTACTTTACATCTGACGTGACTAAAATGTGATTGGGTGGGTCACTTCAGCCGCATGCACTGTTATCTGGGTAATAGCGTCTGCAAAGTGGATACCTGTTAAGGACAGCGCCGTCGAGGCAGGCACTGGAAGAGGGGGCGATATGACCTGGACGCCTACTGCAAGGGCTAATTTAAGGTGGTTCAGGAAAAAAATATTGGAACGGTTCGAATAAGCCCTTTGCCGAGCATCGAGACATTGTAGGCAAACACAAGAATTAAAAAAGACATCTGACGTGTCTTTATAATTATTCGCGCTTGTTAACATTAAAAAAAACAAAAAATTTACACAATACTCTGTACCTCAATTAACCAACATTAAATAAAAAGTAGTTTGGCCCATTTCACGGAAAATTACAATATCAATTAAAAACCATTTAAATTAACTATAAACGTTAAAAATAGCACAATTACTTCAGTTTCACTTTCGAACAGTTTATTTGTGAAGCTTACGTCATCCGAGTTCAGTTTAACCTTCGTGGTTAAATACGGATGAATAGTAAAGAAATTGTTCTCGACATTGTTTCACGTCGATCTGGATATGGCTAAGTTGTCGAGGTTGTGCGTAACTTAGTCTTAAATGAAGTAAAATTAAATATTACGTGGCTTTTTCACATAAATTATGTCAGTTTTACTGTTAAGTATGGTTGAGATGACTGCTTTACATCATAACGTTTTCTTAGGGTGTTTCATCATCATCATCATATCAGCCGAAAAGTGTCTACTGCTGGACATATACGTGCGTCTCGCATTCACCGGATCCCCGCAACCATCACCAGGTCATCGGTCCACCTGGTGGAAGGCCTTCCAACACTACGTCTTCCGGTTCGCGGTCGCCACTCCAGAGCCTTTCTGCCCCATCGGCCATCCGTTCTGCGAGCAATGTGTCCTGCCCACTGCCACTTAAGTTTGGCAATTCTTCGGGCTATGTCGGTAAACCTGGTTATCTTACGGATCTCAACATTTCTGATTCGATCACGCAAGGAAACTCCGAGCATAGCCCTCTCCATTACCCTTTGAGTTGAGTGACTGTAAGCTTTCTGATAAGGCCCATTGTAAGCGATCACGTCTCAGAGCCATATGTTATCACTAAAACAGATTTTCGTCTTGAGACACAACTATAGCAAAAAGGTAAGAACTTACAATATCTCAATATTAAGTAAATTGTGATTATCAAAAGCTGTCAATGTCAATAATATTCTGTTTTTTTTACCGACTGTATGTTTGTTTTTTTTATTAATGGAAAGCGGCGCCGATGTCAACTGTTCTGCCAAAGTCCTATCACTGTCTAGATTCCACAGCAATGATGACACTGACAGTTCTTGAACGATATTGAGATGTGCCAAACGCGATCAATTTTATTGGTGGTCCTTAATCTTTTATAATCAAAACATTTCCATAAGATGAATTTAAAGACACACTGGCCGTCTGTAAAAAACTACTCAAAATTTCAAATATCGAACACACAAGCAATAAAGTGTCGTACCAGGCGAAAGGCAGATTTTTGAATTAAGTATTTAGACTTAAGAACGTGTCAAGCAAGCACTACTTAAGTACCAACTTTTGAGAGGATCAGGGTAAAATACAGTTTGAAGAATAAACAACTACAATTGTTTAATTCAGAAATCGTGGGTTACATTGTTTTCGGCCTAGCTCTCATTCACAGTTTTAGTAATGTGCCAAGTATAAGTAATGCCAAATATCAAAAGTAACATCCGCAAAGTGCGTCCGATTCTGAAAGCGTTCGCAATAAACAATCTCGACCGACCCTGCGCAACGCACGTTGGCCAAGCACAAGGAACACGGAAGCGTCTCTAAAAATTCACGACGCAAGTCTGACGCTAGTAATTTTCGGTAGAGTACGTGTGTAGTATCTTCCTTGTGAGGTCTGAGACGTACCGGCGGTATCAGAATAAGGTGCCGGAAGATACGAGTAATTATAAGTCTCGAATAAAGATCGTGAATCTGTTTTTGGAGGTTAGATAGAGCGTAATATTTCTTCTAACAAACTTTTATAATGTTTTTTTATTTAATTTGTTATTTAACTTGCAATGTACCTATATAAGTGTTCGGGTCTAATCTTGCAACTTAATTTTAGCGCAGTAGTTAACCTCCACCGATTAAGATGAAATTTTGCATACACGTTTTCAAAATCGAGTGAAAGATGGCAGACTAGTTATTATTAGTGCACTGCCATGATATGGGTACCAAATGAAAGGGTTTGCTTAGAAGAATACGAAACAAGATAGAACAACTTAATACTATGGGTACAAAGGCGGTCTTATCGCTAACAGTGATATCTATCAGTCAACATTTGGATGAACTTAAAGAACATAAAATATTCATTAAAAAAGTTTTTTTTTAAACAGGCTTTTTTTATATTCTTCTCAGCAAACCCTGTCATTTGATACCCATATCATAGCAGTGCACAATAAATAACTAGTCCCCATCTTGGGCCGTCCGCCATAATGGATTTAGAATGACGTCACTTATCTAACCATACATTGTCATCCAAACTAAACGTGTATGCAAAATTTCATCTTAATCGGTGGAGGATAACTGCTTTAAAATTCAGTTGCAAGATTCGACCCGAACACACTTACATAAAGGGTCTTTCAACAAGGACGGGTCGATATTAAAATTGAATAAAACAAGATGTGTGTGAGATATTAACGAAATTTATTTTTTATTTAAAAGGCCCATTTATGAAAATTATGGATGGAATATGACATCGTTCAAATGTCGGCCGCGGCTTCGTATGGTGGCACGAATCCGAGAGGTCCAATTTTTAATGACTCTGCTGCATAGATCCGGCTGAATCCGAGCGATGACCTGCGTTATGTTGGCTTTCAGGGCAACGGTCGAATGTGGTTTATTGGCATAGACCTGCGACTTCAGAAAACCCCACAAGAAAAAGTCTAGCGGAACTCTAACTCTACCCTCAAACCGTTCATGCAGAATGTCGATTGTGTCGTTCGCTGTGTGGCAAGTAGCGCCATCTTGCTGGAACCACATGTCGTTCACGTCCATATTGTTCAATTCAAGCCAAAATAAATTGTTTATCATTGATCTGTAGCGCTCGCTCGATCTATGCAGCAGAGTCATTAAAAATTGGACCTCTCGGATTCGTGCAACCATACGAAGCCGCGGCGGACATTTGAACGATGTCATATTCCATCCATAATTGGCATAAATGGGCCTTTTAAATAAAAAATAAATTTCGTTAATATCTCACACACATCTTGTTTTATTCAATTTTAACATCGACCCGTCCTTGTTGAAAGACCCTTTACAAACATGCATACATTGCAAATTAATTAAAAACTTGTAAAAAGAAGTTAGATTGTAGTCTGGAATAGCATATAGTTTATTTTTCATCCAGTATTATGTTCCCTTGGGATAAGAAAACACTATTCACGCGGGCGAAGCCACGGTCTGAAACTAGTTATACGAGTAAGTGAAGGTGTGATGGCATTGTTTTTGGCCAACGTCCTTGTTTAGTGGCAAACTTTCTGATTGAATTTACACGGCTCGTTGCTGCTTTCAATGACATTCTCTTTTGATCATCTATTGTGATTACTATATGTACAAAAACGCCTAACTTTTCCTTGTTTTTTACTGAAAAATCTCTTAATTAACCGCAATTCGTAATTATCTTCAATATAATTTAGTAAGTGAATCAAATGGACTACCCATTAAAGAAATTGTGGGAAAAAGGCTTGAGTTCTTATATGCATTTGTATAATTTAGCAGTCTTTTATTTATACAATACAAAAATATGCAATTAATAATGAAAACCCCATCAATATCGGATCAGTAGTTATTGAGAAAATCGCGGACATACAAACATACATACGGGTCGAATAGAGAGACTCCTTTTTTGAAATAGGTTAAAAAGAAGCACCCAGTGTGCCTCCGAAGAAAAACCTCGGTGCGCGACAGGGCCTATTTTACTTGCGCACGAGTCGCTACAACGTCTGCGCAGTCCTCTGAATGACAAATTTCATTGGGCCTTGAACATGTACATATTTTTCCTCGTGCGTGATACAAATGTAAAATTTTATAAATGCGTTCGTTTTTGAGGATAGGCTTTTCGTTGAATTTGACAATTGGATTGGAGTTAATTTGATAGATTTATTAAGTGTTTTTATTGTGTTAACTCTAAAAGCTATATAAGCAATTAAAAATTTTATTTATAAACATACAATTTACAACATTTTTTTAAACCAGTAACCAGTTATCATATCGGTATGGTTACATTATGAGACGCGAAGATAGCTACTTCGTGAAGATAATGCTCAAAATCAACACCAAACCACGAAGAAGGAACATACCACGCCTCTTGGTGTACCACTGTCGAGAGAGACCTCAAATCATCGACTACCCAGGATAGATACCATCCTGGAAACACAACTCCAAATAAATTGGGAATGGGGCAGGAACAAGAAAAAGAGTACCCAGTTGATACCTAAAAGATGCTATATGCAGTTCAGTTATAATTGAGTATTTTTTTTCATAATAAGTGAAATAAATAGGCGGATTAATGAGTATGTTAGTATTAGTATAGTGCAGATGTTGAGAGCAGATGGTTAAAAATTGAAACCGGATCAATAGACGTTATTAAATAAATAATATTACCAGTAGGTACCTACTTCCGACCAGTTGGATAAAGGTGATACAAATTATCTAGAATAAAACAAAAATCTACAATTTTCTTTTTTTCAAACTGGTATATAAAAGAGCCCAGTTTTATCGTCAATCGCCTGGCAAAACTATAAAATGTAATTCATACATCTGATAAGTTGCTAGGCCTTTTCTGCACATGATCAGTTCAGCCAGCTTCGCAACAAAGGACCAGCCGTTGTGGTAATCCTATGCGGCCAATTTATGCCGACTTTGGTCGGAATAATCTGAACTTAGATTTCATTACCACCTGCAGAGCGAGAGAGAGAGAGAGACACTGTAGAGTGATAGCAGTGTTCTTATAAACAATCTTTAGCAAACTGAAGGCGATCAGCTCATGTAAACTGCGTTCAAGAAGAGGCCTAAGTGCGAGTTTTTACTCACGCTCATTTGCGTTAACGTAAAAGTCAATTTGTATTGAAACTGGATAAGCGCCGTCTGGTGACGGTAAGGAGAAACCTCTTTTTTGTATTCTTTTTGACATAAGAGATGGTTTACGTTAACGCGATTGAGCGTGAGTATAAACTCGCACTAAGGGCACAGATGTGTATTGATGAATTTGGCCAATCAAAAACAGTGGCAGACGCCAAACTTTAATGCTCCTGAACTCACCTATATTCGATTAAAGAAACGCCACATCTATCTGTTTTGCATTTTGTATTTTTTTAGTTTTACTTTAAGTTTAGATTAAAATTTATATTTAGAATTTTTTAATAAACTGCCGAGCAATGAAAAAGTTCCATCCACAAAATTATTTTTTTTTTTTAACATTTCTTTAAAATTTGAACACAATATTTACGTTTTAAGTTGGTAATATTCAGATGCGCTGTTAAATGTACTTCAATATTGCAGACGGCGTCATTAAGCTAGCCTTTCCCGTTTAGGAGTAATTTGGTGCTATGTCACTGGAACTTTTTCATTGCTCGTGAGTGTAATTTAGTGTTTCTGACCATACGGTTTAAGCTGAGTATACCTGTAATAGGCATACATACCAGCACCTTTATTTTTACTTTGTTTACTACAAACTATTTTGTATGTAATGCTGTTGGTGTACCTTTTAATAAATAAATCTATGCAGGCTTCTAAGGTATTCAAAAATCTAATAATACATAGGAACATCGTTAGTAGTATGTACCCAAAAGAACTTATCATATATAAGTCGGTAGTATTTTTTTGTAAAAAGCTTTTTTTATTTTTCACTTGTTAGTTGAACTTAGGCAAGTTCTTTAGTAAGGTAACTATAATGCCAGAATAGATTAACCGAATACCACGAAACTTGCACATAACCGGTGAAATGAGAGTGTACCACTGTGTGTGTGTGTGTGTTTTAAGTATACATACACACGTCACTTTCCAGTATAAAACTGATTTACATTCGTCACCTCACACATCAGGTCCTGTTGAAAACCAGCGTCAGGCACTAGTTGTCTGGCATTTTTGCTGAACTGGGCCTTTTTGGCGCAGCCGTAAGGCATACTTTCCTACTAATTTCTTACGTCAGACTTTATTATATTTTTATTTTATTTGTATTTTGTTTGATGTATAATATTATGTTGTGTCTTTTAGTCTGTGTCAAATAAATATATTTTCTTTCTTTCTTTCTTTTTTTACCAAAGTGAACTGTACACATCTGCTAAACCTTTAGAGCGTACTGGCGTGATGTTATGTCATTAAATGGTATAAACAATAAACAGACATGCTGCAGCAATCCCGAGAGATTTGCCGTCATTTATTGAAGAGTTCTGTCTCCGACGTTCTTCATCAGATCTTAACCAAATTAAAATGGGACCAACTTGGGAACATTAGAAGATTTTTTTAAATCGGTCCGCAATTGACGGAGAAATCGGTGAACATACACAAAAAAAACAAACATAAAGTCGAACATAGAACCTTCCCCTTTTTGGAAAGTTGGTTCATAATACATACATCGGTTCATCTGATTCAATTTAGAGAAGCGCCAATGAATCGCCTCATCTATCCAGATCCATTCTATGACATTCAAAAATGTCCATAGACATAGATAATCATAGATTAGATCTTGCCTATAGATTATATACTTTTTTCCAGAGGTTCTGTACTATCAATTAAAGCCAGGGCCGGCGTCAACATCAATGCGGCGGGTGGGAGGACAATTACAGAGTGAGCAAACATCTGTGCCCACCTAAATACCTACCGCGGCATTCATTAATTATTGGTATTACAAAAACAATGTTAGTTTGCACTTGTCCTTTAAAGTTAGCATATGCGATACGTAAAGATTAGGATAACTTTTAAATATTTTTTTTTAGTTATTATTTTATATCTATACTTAATAACTAAGTTGGACCTCTCTTTGTATCCGTCTGAAACTTTTAGTATTTTAATTAACCTAGAATGTCCCACCAGAGCAGTGGTGGCCCAGTGGTAGAGCAGTGGTGGCCCAGTGGGAGGGCAATGGTGGCCCAGTGGTATCGGCCGCGACTTACAAGTTGTAGGTCACGGGTTCGAGCCCAGGCAGGCGTTTACATTGTGTAAATTATTTCATCACCACTGCTCTCAAAACGGTGAAGGAAAACATCGTGAGGAAACCGGCATGTCCTAGAACCAAAAATTCGAAGACATGTGACATCTACCAACCCGCACTGGGCCCGCGTGGTGGATTACGGCCCATTCCCTCTCACAGAGAGGAGGCCTGTGTCCCAGCAGTGGGAACATTAATAGGCTGTAATGATGATGATAATTATGTCCCACCAGCTAGGCAAAGGAAGCATTTATTTCCAGACACCAACAAACCAGCCTTCGTGGTGCACATCCAGATCATCTCGCCACCACTTTCTGTGCTGGCCTCAATGACGCCGTCCATCCTCTGGTAGATCTTTCCTTTTTTCCAAATCATAATTGTGGTGTGTTGTATGGTAATTATAATAGGGATGTTTCCTGGGTAGAAAATGATAATTCTATTTAGTCTGTTAGTGAGATTATTAAATAATATAATATTTGACCCGTATTTTTTGCTTTATCAAATAATTAAAAATTGGCAAAGATAAAGCGCATCAAAGTTCAAGAGTGGAGACTTGTGACGTCACTTTGTCAGTATAAAGTGTCACCGTGACGTCACACGATATTGAAAAGCGTCGCAATTTTATGTTTACGTGCCAAAAGAAAAAATACGTGTCAAATATTTTTAGCTTATCTAACTGACGTACTAAATAAATATTTATTGTAATTATTTTGTGTGTTTTTTTTCAGATTGAGTAGATAAGCATACCTATGTTACTAAAATGATAAAGAAGAAATTTATTTAGGAACTAAGATAAAATCCATCAACATGGAGGGCAACTTTATGGTTGGTCCGAAAGTTCTTGTACACCTTATCCTGACAAAAAATCTGTATGTGCATGTAATACAGAGATTTCGTATTGAGAAATAGGATTCAAAATCAAAAATCAAAATCATTATTTTTTATTTCACTTAGGCCTTCATGGGCACTTATAAAACGTCAAAAAAGGGAGCACGGTTCGGGTTGGTCGTTTCCTATGGAGAAGAACCGGCAAGAAACTCCACGGTTACTCTTTTATAAAATGGTTTGGTTTTACAATATTTCCATGTTACAGCATTAGTACTTAGATATGGGGGGACACGTAGGCCCGGTAATAAGTCGTAAGAAACTAAAAAAAAAAAGATTATATATTAAGTAAATAAAAGAAAAAAAAAGAAATTAAAACGACATAAAAAGTTAACAAATGTTAACAAGCATCTAGAAGTGTAGAAGGCCTACAATGTTCACACATTCACAAAACAATCGGTAAAAGAATCTACACAAAGGTAAACAAATCGGCCAAGTGTTAGTTGGACTCGCGCACGAAGGGTTCCGTACCATTATCGAAAAAAAACGACACAAAAATCACGTTTATTGTATGGGAGCCCAACTTAAATATTTATTTTAGTCTATTTGTAGTTATAGCGGCAACAGAAATAAATCATCTGTGAAAATTTTAACTGTCTAGCTATCACGGTTCATGAGATACAGCCTGGTGACAGACAGACAGACGGACCGCGGAGTCTCAGTAATAGGGTTCCGTTTTTACCCTTTGGGTACGGAACCCTAAAAAGTATAATAAGACTAAATTTAACATGTGCCACAAATGTTGTTATCAGTGTTGTAACTATTCTTACCAAAGGGCTATAAAGATGAACGAAAACCATTAAAAAGTCAAAAAAAAAAAAAAAAAAATATGAGATTGACATGCGCTACCGCAACATAATGTGATATTGCGAACTACAAACCATTCGTTGTCACTGATAGAATATATCACTTTGCCCTCTTGTTCCTATTTTTACAAGAAACATGGCCACCCTACTCAAGCGTTTGTAGGATAACGCTACGCTGATAGTACGTGGGCACCGATTTGATTAATTGATATCGGCTTTTAGTCGCTTAATTGCTTGTTCGCTTACACTAACAATAGGGCATTCAAGTGTTTATGATAATCCGTTATTGTGCGGCTCGTTATGTTTTCTGAAGAGGATTTTCTAAGATGATTTTGAGGCAGCGTATTATAGATTTAAGTAGTAAATTTATAGAGCCGTGCAAATGTTTGCTTAAATGCTTACATCATACAAGAAACAAGACATTTCTAATGACTCGCGCAGACTAATACTCTCGAAGATAGAAGACCACGTGGCGAGTTCGCATCGGTCTAGTATGGCCTATCTAGGACCGAATTGAGGCGTCAGAACAACACGTAGTCTGCTCTGTTCTTACTATACAAGGCAATGCACTGTCTAAACATATTATTAGGATTTCATTGACTGCCGTGCTAGCTCCGACTGTGTAGTGAATAGTGACAAAAGAAATGACAAATGACAATCACATTGTAAAATTGTCAAGAATGAGATTCATTACAAAACCACAGCACAGAACGGTCCGACTGTTTATCGGTAAACTAATCAAAAATCAAAATCAACATAAAAATATTTTTATCTAATAATATAAAAAATAATAATAATAATATTCTAATCTATATTAAAATAGGTACTTTTGAATTGTCAAACAAAATATGAATCTAATTGCATATTCTAAAGCGTCAGTAGGTCTCTATGGAGAAGAACGTGCAACTAAACTCCACGCAAACTCTTTTCCATCACTTTTAATTACAATTATTTGGTTACATAATTCTTGTTGGAAAAATACAAATATGTGAGAACGATGTAAAAAGACGTGCACGTAAAAGCGTCTAGAGTAAAATAAACAATTCAAAAATAAAATAAGTACGTAATTAAAAGAAGGCCGAAGCAGTTAAGTTATGACCAATCCCAACTGATGGCGTCCGTTCACGAACATGCTGCATGAATTGGCACCACTGAGCTCAACCATTATGAAGGGAGCCGAATGATCACTATGGTAGAAAGTAAGGAGGAAATAAATACAAAGCATCCCTAACTTCTATATTAGCCATGGCACCGATGATCCTTTGCTGGTTACATATTTACCAAGCCTGTTATGTATGAATAATGTATCTTTTTTAATACCTTTAAAAAAACATTATTTTTCAGCTAAGCCTATGATGAAGCCAATATTTGTGAGATGGCTATACTAGATACGAAACGAATCTAATATCCATATTCATTTTAAAGAAAACTTCGTTCAGACCGTTCGTTGGAACATGGGTGTAAGTTTCCAGAAAAGCTACAGCGTTAACAAATCTCACATACGAGTACCTACTTCGATTCGTCGATTAATTTCCACAAGCCATTTATTCCGTTATTTTAAAGGTGGTAAAATATCGTTATATTTTTTCTCACACCTGATAAATCAATATAATTATTACCTTCCTATTCCACTCGCCATAGAAACGACACAAATACCTAAGATAACTAAATACCTAACTTCCTACATTTCAAGCCGAACGAATGGCCCTTTCAATAGTTTAGTTTCCTTACACCGCTGTGTCGTACGAATGCGCCTGGGCCGCCTGGGCGCTAATTATCCATTGAGTCGCGATAATATCGGACAGGGCGCTATTCACACCGTGAGCGTTCACACTCGCGTTCAATTAAACGCGATAGGTTCGCAACAGCTATTGTTTTTGCAGTTTAAGTGAAAAACGGAGGCAGTGTTTTATTCTTTAATTTTATAACCAGGCAAGCATCTCTAAAGACATTGTTGGCTAGCTCATATCTACTCATAACAAAGCCAAAGAGAAATAATCAAATCATAATTCTTCGTTACAAATGTCAACTTTTAGGGGCTTTCCTGTACAAATGAATCTAACGACATGAATTAAATTACGATCGGTGAGGTTCTGGAGTGCCAATCGCGTACCGAGAGGTGCAAGGACCTTGTGAAGGCTTTGGATGTCCACTTAAAGCGAGAAGCAAAGGACCAGTCAATGTGGCGATGCTTGTGTGAGGTCCATGTCCAGCTGTGGATATATTTCGGCTGTGATAATCGTGCCTTGCCAAATAAACCCTATGGTCTAAAGTTTTTGTAAACTAGCTCTTAATACTTTGCAGCTATAGCAGTGGTGGCCCAGTAACGGCTAACGGCTCCGACTTACGTATTGCAGGTTGAGGGTTCGAACCCGAGCAGGCGCTTTACTTTGTGTAAATTCACCACTGCTCTAAAAACGGTGAAAGAAAACATCGTGAGGAAACCGGCATGTCCTACAACCAAAAATTCGAAGACGTGTGACATCCAGCAACCCGCACTGGACCCACGTGGAAGATTAAGGCCCATCCCCTCTCTCACATAAAGGAGGCTGGTGTCCCAGCAGTGGGAACATTAAAAGGCTTTTTTTTTTTTTTTTTATAATCTATAGGCTCGCGTTTGACCACTATCTCGCCTGATGTTAAGCGATGATGCGGTCTACGGTGAAGCACGCTTACCTAGAAGAAACCTATTCACTCTTGACTTAAAGACCCCAAGGTTGTAGCTATCAGGGAACAAAGACTCCGGAAGGGAGTTCCACTCCTTAGCTGTGCGTACAATGAAAGTATTAGCAAAACGCTTTGTGCGTATGGGAGGGATGTCCACCATGTACCGATGGCGCATGGCCGTACGTCTTGTAGTCCGATGATGGAAAGGGCTGATGATGATGAAACAATTATTTCAGGTCTGTACAATGTTACCGAATCCCACATGTATACTTTACGCAGTCTTCTTCTTCTTTTCGTCTGAAGTATGGCCACCTCTGGTGTCAGAGTTAAATAAGCCGCCTCTGAGCACCCCACAGGCCTCTGACTTGGCTATTACAGACTTACATAAACTATATGAGTCCAGGTTACTTACAAGGTGCTTTACGCAGTTATAACGTAAAAAAGATTTAATAAAAGCTTCGTGTATTCCCGTACGTTGCATTGCCCTCCCTTGAATCACTGGTAGAACAAACAGGATTTTTTACTAAAACCCGCTGTCGCTCATATCTTGCTACAAGGAACTATGAAAGCACTAGATTTTATGTTTTCCGTGTCGTTCGTTAGTAACCATTGAACAAATTGTCCGCACGCTAATAGCTAGCCAGCGATGATTTAGAATGTGCCTTATCATTTACATAACGAACGCCAATAAAATAAATTAATTCCTATTGTTTTTATATAACAAAGGATTCTTTATATAAACAGTTTGAGTTATGTTTTGTTTGTGTTAGTTACAGTGCTGTTATGTAAAAGTAAGGTAGGTACTCTGGTGTTGTAAATTTTATTGAATGTTGAGCTTTGCAACTCTTTCAACCTAAGAACCACAGAGGCATGTTGCCAATTCTTTATATATACTAAACTTATAGATTAGGCTTCTAGACAATGAGGGCTTTCGTTTTTTGTGCTCATTTGGTGCCACCGGCAAGTAGGGTCCTTAAATATAGCTGCTAAACGTTGTTATTACACGCACAGAAGCAAGGTTTGAATAAAAATAATTTCTTATGTCGTAAAAGTGTGATTAAATATAAAATCGAGAAAGACGCACTTTTTCACAAAACGTAAACCGACTTCAAAAGCAAAACACAAAAAGTGCAAATTAACTTTCTTTTCGGCAGTCGGTGTCGAAAAACTATAAAAAAGAAGTATCAGAGACACCGGCTTCCGAAACGTAGCGTAAAGCGTTTTTAGTGTTTTGCTTTTAAAGTCGGTTTTTTTTTTGTGAAATGTTTTTATTTCTCTCTTTTTAGTTTTATTACACTAACACTAAAAAGTGAGCAAGCTCTATAGTAAGGTACCTAAAGGTTTGACAAAACACCCATAACAATTCCATTTACACATTCGTGCTGTTTTTCGCTAAGGAGTTCGATTGTATGTTCCATATCTTGAAAACTGCTGAACCGACTTGGATGCAACTTGCACTATTCCCTAAGTTGAGAGATACCTAATCCATTGAAAAAGAATGGTCACGATCTGATAAGTAGTTTTGGAGAAATGCGTGGGCAAACATACATACATACTTACAATAATACAAGCATACACTTATGAAATTTAGCACACATGTTTAGAAACCCAATTAGAGTAACATATGTGAACTTTGGGCGATTCAAACAATATTATATACATACGTGTTGAATTGATTACCATCTTTTTTTAAAGTCGGTAAAAAGAGGCGGTTACTGCTAACTTAACTAGACATAAGATATCAACACAACACCGAGAAATGCCAATACAACAGTGACAATAACGTCGAACTGGAGCAATTTATTCACCATTGAATAGCAATCAAGCATCTGATCAGACAAGTTTATTATAGAACTCA
Source organism: Anorthoa munda (assembly GCA_945859665.1). Classification (NCBI taxonomy): domain Eukaryota; kingdom Metazoa; phylum Arthropoda; class Insecta; order Lepidoptera; family Noctuidae; genus Anorthoa; species Anorthoa munda. The sequence continues at coordinate 7,077,645 of OX243900.1, read as the reverse complement.
AGTGTTAACTCATTAATTATAATCGGTGTTTATTCCATTCTCCATATTAATGAAGTGTTAATTATTTAATATTGTTAGAGGAAAACGAATATGATATAATTTTGTATGGTTTTAAGCCATGGGCGAATTTCATTAATAAAAAATCCGGCTAAGTGCGAGTCACACCCGCGCACGAAGGGTTGCCCATTATCGCAAAAAACGGCAAAAAATCACTTTTGTTGAGCCCCACTTAAATATTTATTTTATTCTGTTTATATTTTTTGTTATAGCGGCAAAAGAAATACATCATCTGTGAAAATTTCAACTGTCTAGCTATCACGGTTCATAAGATACAGCCTGGTGACAGACAGATAAACAGACAGACAGACGGACTTCGGAGTCTTAGTAATAGGGTCCCGCTTTTACCCTTTGGGTACGGAACCCTAAAAAGAAACGGGATCAACACATTTAAATTATCTCTATATTTATATATGGCAAGCAAAGCCAATGTCAACTATTCTGCCAATATCTAAAGTAAATTGGAAATGCAAGTGTGCAATCTAAACTTTCTAAATCGAGTTCAAGTGCTGTCAATGTCATCATTACTGTAATTTTGACATTTTGACACTGACAATTCTTGAACACAGTTTAGATGCACAGCTCGCATTTATTTTAAATAGTTTCATTTAATTTAAATTAAAAATGTTCTGTTTTTATTCATTTGCCTGAGAGTGACCACAATAATACATTCAGGAGAAGTAAAATTTTCATAAAAATTCCGAATGCTAAACAATTTTGTAGAATTAATTAAATCTTGATTCAAAGAAGTGGATTTACGTTCAGCAGGTAGACTGGAAAAATCCACTATACTTCATAAAAGATAGCTTGATCTCTGAGACAGCTGTCAGTATCAACACAGTAACAATAGCGCTTGACAGGCTAACAATAACGTATACGTCATTTTGACATATGTCGCAGAGATCAAGCTATCTTATATGAAGTATAAGTCCTATATTTCGGAATAATTAAAAACAGTAGGAACAGTACAAACTTTTTTTAATGTCCTTCGGCAAACTTCGTGTTTCGTCATCGTCGGCTTTCTATCAGTTGTCCTTTGCACTTGGGACAGACCGGATGCTCTCAATCAAATTGAATTTGGTTGTATATACTACTGCCGTGATTTTTTGCAAATATCCAAAAGCAACCATTTAGCTGGCAGGGGGGGACTCCTAATTCTAAACAAAAATTTGCCATTTAAAACATAATTTTACGCAAACGGATTCCTGAATCGAAAAATGGTTTTCTCAGAACCGTAATATTTTGGAATGGCCTATCTTCGTTGGATACTACGCCATGGGATAGACATGAAAAAAAAAACATCCCCATTTTACGTGTAAGTACAGCAGGTACTGTAAGTTATTTTTTCATGGTTTTATTTTAATACTTTGTCGGCGTGATTAATATTATGTATATCCATGCCAAATTATAGCTTTCTAGTACTTGAGCTAAGCTACGGACAGACGGACATGGCGAAAATATAAGGGCTCCTTGTTGACTACGGAACCCTAAAAAAAGAAATACAATAAAAAATACCTAACCTATACCTAACCCTTTATAAAATTAATTAACATTCAGTCAACAACTATAATAACACGATCGCCTTAAACAAATGCTGGAAATATTATGACGGTTACCCTTAATTGATATACAATTTAATAATAATAATTGATAGAGTAAGCGATTGTTTCAGACTTAATATTATCTTTTACTGGCATCAGATTTAAGTGGTTCTACGCATTAGGAGTAGGGTCTATCTCGGTTTAGCTAAATATCGAAATACCAAGATCCGGTTATTACCGGGAAGCGTGGTCCATGGGGTTTGAAGTATTTATTTGGTATGACTACTGATGCAATGGAAGTATCATAACGGAAGCAGAAACGGATACAGACGTAAAAAGTAAATTTTGGCAGTGTAAAAACTATGAAAATAAATATTTAAAGCATTTTTTTTTTTGATTCAGTATTCAAAAGTCAAATCTTTATAAAATATAATTTAATTTTTGATTACTTTTGCCGCTTTTGTACCACGCAATCTGAGTCGGTGCTCTTTATAAATTGCTAGTCCACTTGCCCGCCCGCTCGTCTCCCCGTCATAATGTTCCGTTTTAAAAGTTACGGAAGCTGCGGCAGAAACGGATGTAAGTAAGTGTGCGGAATTTCTGCAGTTGCGGAAACAGAAATAGAAGTTATCAACACTATACTCGATATAATATTAGACATTTAAATAAGCTCATTTTACAGCCCGTTTAACCGATTTTGACGTTTGTGATACGACAAATGGTAGCTGTAGTAAACAGTTGGTATATGCTTTTTATGTCATCCTTATGTTTACGGAATAGAACTCAAAATCGGTTGAACGGACTGTAAAAAGAGTTGTAAAAATTTCTAATGCTATTTCAAATGGTGTTTAGGTAAGATGTTCTTCAATATGAGTTAGTGCTTGGGTGATTCTCTACCTACTCTCGCTGAAATCTATACTCCAGCTAGTGTGGAGGCTTGAAAGCTTTTTCTGCTGCCGGTTATTTGGCATAGCATATCAAAAGCGATTGCTTGCCAGACTTGGCAGACGAAACGAAAGTTGTTTTTGTTTTACTAACTAATATTATAAATGGGAAAGTTTGGATGGATGTATGTTTGTTACTGAATTACGTCAGAACGGCTGAACGGATCTGGATAAAAGTTTGTCTGGAATAGCACATAGGCTTCTTTTCATCTCGGTATAATGTTCCCTTAGAATAAGAAAACATATATCAAAACGAAAGATACTTTTGTTTTCTTCAAAATCATTTATAGCAAAAGATGGCTTTAATGAGTCTAACTATAGACTTGAATTAAATATTTAGCCAAATAAATGTGCAGTTTTTTATCTTATCAACATGCAGAATCCCGCAAATACCGTGATTACAAATAACCTACGTAGTTTGATGCCCTAATCAAAACAATAAAATGTACCAGTTCAGTAATAAAATCTATTTATTTATTTATTTATTATAAACTTTATTGTACACCATAAAATAAAAACATAAAGGACAAACATTTTCAAACAAAGTGTACAATGGGCGGTCTTATCGCACAGGGCAATCTCTATTATACAGTGGTTGAAACTATTATGCACGAGAAATATGGATACTTAATACCTAATAAACTAAATTATTTTGTCACGATGTCAGGTTTGAAATAATACTCAGAAGCAGAGAATGGTGTACCTGTCTTTACTTATCTGACTAATATTATAAACGTGAAGGTTTGGATCGATGTGTGTGTAGATGTATTTATTTATTTTATTTATTATATACTTTATTGTACACCACAAAATATGTACAGGACAAACATTCACAAAAACAAGTATACAATGGGCGGTCTTATCGCACAGGGCAATCTCTTACAGACAACCTTTGTGTGTATGTGTGTTTGTTACTCAATCACGCCAGAACGGCTGAACGGATCAGGATAAAATTTGGCACAGAGATAGGTTATTGTCTGGAATAGCATATCCCGGTATAATGTTCCCTTTGGGATGCTGAAACACTTTAACTCGCGGGCGAAGCCGCTGGCAGAAACTAATCATAAATATTTTTTTTATGACTGAAAAAGTTTTAATACGTACAATCCATCCATCATCCATTTCTTTCCAAGAAGATAACAGTGACAGACTGGAAGTGGAAGACTGCATCAATAATTTGGGAGGGGTCTATGTCCAGCAGTGGATTGCGATAGGCTGAGTTGGTTGATTGAATCCATACCTACTGAATATTATTTTTATGCGGCTTGTTATCTTTAATCATTGGTAGATGCAACTAACATCCTATAGGCTTGTTTGTTACACATAGCCAAGATTTGTTTGTAAAGGATAAAATCAAAAACTACTTAACCGATTTTGTAAATTCTTTCACCAGTAGAAAGCTAGATTATTCCTGAGTGATATAGGTTATTTTTTACTCCAAAAACGGGTGATGTGGGGTGGGCCACGTGAGCGAAGCCGTGGGGAAAAATTAGTTTGTTATTTACCTATTTATGAGGAAACCGGCATGTCCTAGAACCAAACATTCGAAGACATGTGACATCCACCAACCCGCACTGGGCCCGCGTGGTGGATTACGGTCCATTCCCTCTCACAGAGAGGAGGCCTGTGTCCCAGCAGTAGGAACATTAATATGATGTGATGTGATGTGATGATACCTATTTATTGTCTCAGGGAGAATTTCACCGATGACACTGAACGCGATCAGGGAGGGACCATAAGCTCTTAGAGTAAGGTTATTTTGAGTGTGTGCATGTGACACATGTATATTACTTGTATACATCTGTCCCATACGCGGCTTATGGTCACCCCCCCGAACTGTCAATATTATCTCAATACTATTGTAAGTATACTATTGTGGCAATATTTTGCAACAGTGACAACTCTTTAACTTTTTTTGTGCTGTTTGCTGATCACGTTCACCATCATTGGTGAAATTGGCCCTAAGTGAGTTACAATTGAACCATTAAAAACCCTAGCGTGTCTGAAAACCATCAAATATGGAAAATCGTTTAAAATTAATTTGCCATTAAATAAAAAGTCTAGAAGTCTGTTAAAATCGCCTACTTATCTGTGTCTAGGTCTCAACAAAAATAGCAGCTACTAATTTTCATCTAAGTATGACGATCAAAGCAAAAACGTTGCATGAACAATTTATTTTCAATGTCTATTAACCAACAGTAGACAAAAACAAGTAATTTCTACAACTGAAGCAAAAAGTTTAATAACAATATAATAAACATGGCTATATAAACATACCTAGTAGCTGCAGTACTATTAATTCTTTGCTCAAGGTTTATTTAAAGAGTAAGACTGGGCTCATCTCTGAAAGTATAGCCACCATCATCGTCAACTGCCTTCAAGGCCACAAGTAAAATTTTAAAACCCCTACACATTTTTATTTAATGCTAGGTACATAATTCATCTAGTAGTAGACGCTCTTCGATCGACAATCTATTGAATACCTAATTTTGACACGATATCTTGCAAAAACATTCCAATTCAAATAGTAAAATGCCCATAACTTTTGAACTGCTGTACCGATTTTCATCAAACATAGCTAAGAATACTATCGATAAAGTCACGGTCATCGGTTCATCCGTTTAGGAGCTATGATGCCACATATACACACATACACAGGTATACACGTCAAACTTATAACACCCCTCCTTTTCCGTCGGGAGTTAAAAACCATTTCACTTGGTAAAACCATGCCTCTTGGTGAGACTGATTGTCAAATTTTTGGCCTACCCGTAACAACTATCTAAGATCTATATATGACAGATCGTTTCGATATTTAATGGATAGTGTAGCATCCACGGATCGCCCGCCCCAAGCATAGCTAACCTTCGATCTAGCCTTATGGCTGTTATCACTTATCCATGAGACAATCTTCTGGTAAACCTGTCTAAAAACTAAACCACCATCTTGGTGCTTGACTACAAGTAGTTTCGGTAAGGCAGTCCTGAGTTTACGTGTTCTTTTAATTCGCTCGTCAATTGTTTATTCACTGGCTGCAAAACATATTTAAGAAAGGTTGTCCAAGCAAAGGCTACCAACCTTTCCCCTGATTTACATGCAATTATTATATCTGTAATTTCATCAACCTTTTCATCATATTTTTTGCCAGTCTTGCGTAAAGATTTTCCTATTATTTTATATGGAATTATTGATGTCTATCGTCTTTTGACACCGACTTTCGAAATTGAAGTTATTTGTCACTTTTTGTTTTTATTTTAAGTCTATTTTTTTGTATAAAGTTTTTAATTTATCTATAGTAATACATAACAAATGTCTGTTTGTGCGAATGCGGCAATCCCGAGAGATATTATTGTGCAGTCATTTATTGAAGAGTTTTGTTGTATACATCTCCAAAATTCTTCATCAAGCCTTCACCAAATTTATATGAAACCACTTTGGAAAAGTACCCTTTTAAACACAAAAAGATTTTTTTAAAATCGGTTCACAATTGACGGAAAAAACGATGAACATAGATAAAAAAAACATACAGTCGGACATAGAACCTCCTCCTTTTTGGGAAGTCGATTAAAAATTAATGAAAATTACTATAATAGTAAGGGTAGACCATAGAAACGATGGACGGACTGTGTGAAAGCAGATATCAGCGACAGGCAACTCCCAGTTGTCTGGCATTTTGCTGAACTGGACCTTTTTGGCGCAGCCGCGGGGCACACTATGTAAGTAATTGTTTTAAAATTAAGTTCCCTTTTATTTTTACCTACATTGTGTGTATCTGTGTATGCCAAATAAACTAGTTTTTTTTCTTTTTTCTTTCTTCTTTCTATATGGCAGGAATGGGGAACTTAAATTACGACTAATACACAAAGAAATGTGGAACAACAAAACATGTTTTGCCACCGGCACCAAATCATTTGGAATAAGGGCAATAGAATTGTGAAGGTTGACCGTGCCTATGATCGCTGGGGTAAACGTGTTCTTGAATGGAAACCGCGAACTGGTAAACGTAAGGAAGGTCGCCCTACAGGCTAAGTGGAGCGACGATCTTAGCAGGGTGGCTGGTAGCAGCTGGATGACAGTTGCCAAAAATCCAAACAAATGGCGTGCAATTGGAGAGGCCTATGTCCAGCAGTGGACTGCTGTAGGCTGTCCTTTGTCCAATCATATGAAGAGACTTTGCTACTCATGGTCATAGTGGCGGGACTTGAGGAGGTGCCTTATTATTCTAGACCACGAAACCACTCGAGACGTTTAAGCTTTGCTGGGCCCTTATATCAAACAAGACTAACATATTATAGTGCAAACAATGTATATCGAAGCGCAAACTCGGTATGCAAATGATGTTAAAAGCCATTAATGTAAACATCGCGACTAGGTGCAAGTGATGAGCACACGAGATTTGTGGTGCCATACTGTCTGGATGAACTCCAATAGTTAGTTAGTTTTTAGACATTTTTCGCGTTACATGTGTGGCAATGTTAAATATTTAAACCGACCAGAGTAGATTTTTTTTAATTTTGTATCAGTTTTTTTTAAATCTTTTGTACGGTTGCCGAGATTACCAAAATATTGTTTTCAGACATTTTAAACGTCGTCACCTATAACTCCAAAAACGAAAATAACGTTTCGGAGTCGCTTCAAAATGGATTCAACCCAAAGAATGCTCACACTTTCTTCACAAAAATGATTTATCCACATTGAATCAACTAACCAATGTTCACTTGAAAACATGATTTTCAGACGATTTGCTGAAGTATTTTTTTTGCCTTATTTTTAATGTTCTCAAATGGTCTTCTAAGTTGTGTAAACAGTATTTAAAATCTATCGTGCTACGAAACACGTCGGTACTTTTTTAATTATGAAATTTTAAAAATGCGATCAGGTCAGACAAGACACGGAAAATTCTTGTAAAAAATATTTTTGTAATCAGAATAACCAAATCTATCGATTGTATCCGGTTTTGGAAGTAACACGATCGAGACAAAAATCTTAGTCATGGGCACTCGTACCATTACTGTTTACTGCTGAAAAAGGCTTTCCAAAAAGGATTACCATGCATGGTCTAGGATAGCTCGGAACTGTGATAATTGTTCTCCATGAGAGACAAAAAGAAGTAGCTTTATTATGCGAAGATAGGAGAACGACACTATTAATTCTCTAAAATATTTCCTTTTGTCGTCTTTAAAGACACCTTCAAGTAAAGCGTGGGAGTGCTGCCATTTGTATCAAAGCCTGCTCAAGAAACATAACACCAATATTACATAATAATAATGTCAACATAAACATAATACTTATAACTATCACAAGCAGGAATTCTTAGCTTGGCATTCAATTGAAATAAACCAGTGTACCTACACTATCAGCATTGTCTATCAAGTATTCTTAAAAAGTAGAATGAATCAATTAAACATTAATAAATACTGTTCATAACTTGTAATTATAACGGGAACAATTATTTACTTTAGTCGCTAAGCATGTTGAAAAAGTGCCCATCTTGGACCATTATAATGATCTACTAAGAATCCCTGCAAGGAGAAACTTTTTTTTTTACAAAAACTTTTCTTCTTCTTTTCTTTTATTTAACAAAGGCTGCTTGACTATATTAGAATGTAGAATAAGTATGCGATATGCCAAAATTGCTATCCCGCATATTATATCTCCATTCATCTCTGTTCCCCTATTGGGCGTATTCCACCTCAACTCCTACTTAGATCTTTTTCTTATTCTCCTTCCTTCTTTTGTAAACCTGCGCGTCCTCTATTGGGTAAAAACTAAACAGGTCGTGAATTATAATCTGATATCTAGTGTCCTTTAGATTACCCCAAATATAGCGAGGAAAACTCTTAGCTTCTTATACGGATATACACGCACTTTTTCGCTATTATCCTCATCATCATTCAGAGTACTTGCCTGCTTCCCATCTTCCGCTTCCTCCTATGGCATGCTACCACCATAAGTCCGATGGTTACAAATAGTTGGAAACAAAGCCTCAGCCTTGAGGCAATTAATTAGATTCAGTGCGTCGACATGCATAACGTATGCTGAACCTTATATTTATTGTTATAAAATTCTTTTGAAGTCCGATTACTATGTTGTGTTTACTAGTAAACATTTAAGTCCTTGTATTTTTTTGTTGTCGCTTTCCCATTTTTTGTTATTTTCAGACCATTTCACATCTTTCACTTGATTTATTGTCATCGTTTACGTGAATATTTGTTGACTGACTACTTTTTGACTTAAACTTTCGAATAGATTTTTTGGTTCAAATTCAAATTAAATTTTGAATTTGAATTTGAACCTTTTCTGGTTTTACTAAAGACTTTTCAGGAAGATTTTTTGGTTTTACCAATGACTTGTCAGGGAATTTCTTCAGGAATAAATTGCTAACCGGGATACCTACTATAAGTATTTTTTTGTAAGTTATGAAGAACGGATAAGTTTATAAAGATCGATCGATCGTATAACCATAGCATTGATTTTTATAAGTAATCGATAAAACCCAATGCAGAAAATATTTCATTCTAAATATCCAACATCTGGTCGAAATGTTACACAATTTTCAAGTACGAACCTTCCCAAGTACTCTATGAGAAAATTCTCACAAAGAAAAAATTACGTATTCCATTCAGCGTAGACCGCCTAATTTTAGACTCATTATTAACGCATTGCAAGGTCTTCCTTTGTGTTCAACAGAGGTCTATTGTGCCTAGGCATTAATGTACTGGTCTAACAAATTCAAGGGAGTCATAATTAGCTAGACTGTGTGTGATTGACTTGTTTGTAAGTACCCACTTGATGTGTTACTTGAATGTAGCGAATAAAACTTAATTTATAGCAGAAATAATAAAGATGGTCGCTTCAACTATTCGCCGCTAGCGTCTAACGGTAGTCGATATTGATATTTAAACTCTTGTAAAAATATATGGAGTTTTTTTTTTATCTGGATGTGGTCATCTGACAATCAATTAAAAAAAATGTGGGTATATATCAGCTCCAACGCACGACTGGAGTTTACTCCTCATGTACGATTTTCTTTGAATATACAATAGGCCAATATACTAAATAAATGCATCTTTTATAATACAGAAAGTAGTTTTTTATTCTATTCACATTTTCTAATTATATCATAATTTTTCAAGTATAGAAAGAAACATGATGTCAAAGTGAAAGATGCGCAAGGAACGTTGCGCAGAAAAACATAACGCTTATGATCTAACACTAGTATTAATTTCAAAACTCAAAAAAAATACGAGGGCCTTATATATAAAAATCGATTCCTATAAAGTAAACGCTAAAAAAAATGTTTCAAATGCTAAAAATCAAACGAACTTTAAAAAGCCTTATTATATAAATTATGTTGACTGGATCGTAATATCTCAATTTTATTGACATCTAATTTCAGAATATCTATCTGATAAACTAAATCGGTCTTATTAAACTAGTGAACAATATCAGAAACACTCGAACGCGGCGCAAACGTATTCACTTTACAATTAAACCGTATAAATTGCTGTCCTATGAATAAAACATTTATCAGGATATTAAAACTAACGCGAATGCAAAACGGAAACACTAGATCACATCGATACGATCGACAAACCAAAACTGCACTTGCCGTTTTTGGGCGACAGGTGGCGCTTGAGAGTAACTCTAATCACGTACTCACTGACAATACAACCTTACAATCGAAACAAACAAATATAACCTCTACAGACTAAGAATTAGAGGTGACCGATCCATTTTTGCTCGCAAAAATGTACCAGGACTGCATAGACGTAACCTTGGGAGTCGGGGTATCGTAGCATATTAATGACATATCATGTATGCAATCACCGTTCAGAAGACATAGGCAGCAAGGTGGAAGAAAGGGCATGGTATGTCAGCTAACCTCAAGGCCAACCACTCTGTATAAACCAACTATATTATGTACAACGCTATTTAGAGGAAATCGCAGCACATATTGTACATACCACACTTCACCGCATTATAGTTAATTGCCTGCAGTGTGATGATCTCTTAGAAGGTAAATAATTCTTAAGTATGATCCGAGGTCGAGATGCTTCTTTTCTAAAATGTCAAGGGTTTCTCTAATCTTCATTAAGCGTAATAGTTATTACAGACGGGTTATTTTGTTAAATCGTCTAGAATTATTGCGTATATTATTGTGTATTATAATAATTTTGTCGGATTTTCTGATATATTTTGAAGTGTCAATGCCGTTGGATGGCTTCGCGTCTCGCGTCTTGTTATTCAACAAAATTGATGTTATGTTGCGTGTAGGTAATGTTTTTCACAAGTAAATTTTATTGACAATATTGTACTTCTACTTACTTTGCAGTGAGTACTTCGAGATTTACTACATTGCGCAGATCTTCTCATACTTAGGTTCTATTGTCATTTTAGCGTATTAATTGATGCTTACATATAAATGCTTACACTTTGTACATACCCATCCATCTCACATACACATCATGTTGAATCATTTTTCACGATCTTCCTGCCTCTCCATTCACGTCACTATTGATTTCGGGCTATTTCTCCTATCCATCTGTATCAGCTATCATATCAATTTTCACTTCTTTCCTTGCCGTATTATCTTCCACATGACCTTTGAATGAATATTGCCTAGATCTGTCTCAGTTCTAATATAGCGTACCTTCATTTTAATAACTTTTCAATGAATATCAATAAAATAATCCAATGCAATTTAGAAACCGATTTACACTATTGATACCTACCGCACCTTTATCGATTCCTACTATTTAAATTTGGCTTAAACTAAATTGGATTGAATTTAGATTATGACGATATTGTGATTTAAGTTAGATTCAATTGAGATTTAAGTCAAACGAGAGTTCCATTGACTCTAGTTCTATAGTTCTCAAATAAAGGAACTAAAAGTTTTAACATGAGGATGAGCTATTTGTTCCTTCTTTCGACGAGTGACGATATGAAACTATCTGGACTGGACAATCTGCTATGTCTCCAACCTTACTAACATACTGATTAATTGTTCTTCTGTCGATAAAAGTTGATAGATCCCTGACTTTCCGTCATATGGTGGCTAATGCTTATTACCTATAGAGGTGGAAATGACGATTTCAAACCTCTACAGAAAAAGAATATAGTCCAAGTTATCTCACATTACCTTAGCTATGTAACGACCAACACATATAAGCCTTTACATAAAAAACGTGCATTGTGAAGGTAAATAACTTGTACGACAAAGTAAATAAACTATTTTCTTGCATCTATAATAGTGAGTAAATTATTTTCTGTTCTAATCAATTATTTGTACTATTCAATAATTATGCTATAAATTGCTATCCTTTGCTTGTCGTATCTATAGGGAAAAACTATGCGATGGAAGTACGTTCGTTGTGTTATTTATGTCTAGTTTTATAGTAAGTAATAACCATGGTTATGTGACTTATGGGGTAAACAAAGACAATAGTCAATGTCATTTTGTGTTTTAGATTGTGTGCGTATTAGAGTAAAGAAACTGTGTTCTATGATGTCAAGTTTCTCTTCTTATAAGATTTTAAGCCCAACAGAGACCTTCTTTCTCATATCTATGTTGGCAAACCTTAAGCTTATAGTTAACTAATTTAAATATAAATATTAAATCTAAAAATTCAAGACTTTTTAAAAATATGTATATTCATTTTTTTTTCGACCCACATACCTTCTATCTCCTATCTTATTAACGTGGTACACGGTACCGAATAAACAAAATTCAAATCACCCAAAAAGTTCACCAATATATCCACTTTCGTGCATTCATTCTCACCTTACATCCATAGACACTACAAAGTCCGACACCCACCCTCCCATTCATCGACAGCGTAAACAAACAGTACACCACCCCACTGTACTCAAATACGATTGATTGCGACATACCAGCATTCATACAATTACGGACCATTACATCGCTCCATATCCACAAGGCCGTCGTCGTGTGAAGTCGACGTCTGATGCGTTGGTACAGACGAGGAAAGAATGACTAAATATGTTTTCTTTGTGACAGTACTTTATGTGCGCAGTATGGTAGTAAAGATTGGTCGGGCTAGACGTATGTCCGTGATACATTAATTGTACATACAACAAACATACTATTGGTATGTTAGTGACGGCATCAACTTCGTTTGGTACTGTTAACATACTAATTATGTTGTTATGGTTATAGGGGAAAATATGTAGTACAGCGAAGGAATGAATATTATATTATATCAGTCAAGATTACGATTGGCTTCTGTTATTAATTCCATCTTATTTTGTCTCTATATGTCTCTTGATTTTCAGAATTGCATAGGACTGTAAAATGTTTGCTTGGCAACTAGACTAAATTCCCACCATCTTTTTCTAAGGTATTTCTTTAGTTAATCCTACTCCTATTCATAAAGTATCTTACTAGGCAACGGCCTGTTACCTCGGTTCTTTCCTCAGCTTTATGAAAGAGGAGCCAGTTAAGGCAAGGACGTCACACGGACCAATTTTAACTCCTGCAAACTACTTCAACAATTTGAATGATAACAACCCTGTCAATCTATCGCAATTTGTCCGCAATCAAATTTAAAGCTCAGTAGGTAAGCTGATTAAGTAAATAGTAGCAGTTTACTTAATACAAGAACTGCAGACTAAGAAGGACATGACCAATTTCATTTGAATGCAAGTTTTACAAACAGACAGGCAGTGGACGTTACAAATACAGTAAATAATTTAATGAAAGATGTAGAGCTACCAAGATTGACACACAATAGATGGTTAATGACTGTTACAATTTTGAAATGTATTTACCAATATTTAGAATCAATATTAATTCATAAAAGATTTGAGTGCATAATTTTCATCATCATAATTGTCGGGTCCTTACCCCAATTTATTTCGTGTTGGTGCAACTTGGCCCCCCAGATACACATATCCAGCTATTTCTTAGCTATTTCATCACACAATCCATCTATCGTTTATTTGGTCTTTCTGTCTTCTTATAGCCGTTCATATTCATACTCAAAGCTTTCCTCGTGACGTTTTCTTCATTCCTTTGAAATTCATTCCATGACGATCCATTGCCACGTAATTTTATATTAAAAATCACATTAGCTCTATACTTACATATTTTTGTATGCCTAAAAATATGTAATTATGAATACTCCCATGACTAAACAAACTGGAACTTATAACCTTTCTCATAATTAACTCTTTTTTTATACTGTGATTTGGTTAATTTCACATTATGCACTTAATTTATAAGTTTTAACGAAACACCATTCCTTTGATCCTTTCAGTATGTATTGTATGGTATGTTTATTTTATACATGCATGCGAGCTATCTTATTTGCATACATGCCTACATAATGTCGGACTTATGATTCTTTGGAGGGTAAGTAGAGTTACAATTACGGGCTGACGACCTACTCTGAATTATAAGTTGATGATACTTGTTTTGTATTAAGTCATCGATCAATTTTACTTACACATTGATTAACATGAAGTAAGAAATGCTCAGTTATTTCCAACCCTAGCTGGAAAATATATCCTCTTCTTTGGCTGCCTATCAGGTTGTCCAAACAGACCGAATTCACATATTTAGCTTATTTTTGAGTAGCCTTTATATCTCAAGCTAAACACAATTGATGTTTGAAATTTTAGGGTTAATCAATACGAAGGTCAATATCATCATGATTTCTGCCTAAAGAAGTCCACTGGTGCACATAAGCCTCCAAGCGTCCGTCGCCACATCAACTGGTACTTTACATCTCGCACCCAATGGAAATCGGCGTCCTTCAACAGCTCATTGATCTTCCTTGTGGTGGGTTCCAACACTGCATCTTGTGTTTTGCAATCGCCACTCCAAATTTTCGGGCGCAATTTATAGTACTTGGTTGCCAAAGGTTGTCTGGTAGATATCGCTGTCAGCGATAAGACCACTTTTGTACCCATTAAATTATTATATTTTTGTAAATGAAATATCTAACTTTTTTGGTTTACAATAATTTCTATTAATTAATTTCTATTCTACTATATTATGCTACTGTCTGGTTGCAATCGCGAGTACAACCTGGATGAGGATGTCACAGAAGCGTGGGGATTGCCACAATAAAAGAGATGCCTAAATTAAATAGTGAGCAAAGCCGGGTTGTAGATGATGATGATGGTATCGTCACCAATGTATTTACCAAAAGTGGTGATTATAAAAAAAAAAAACATTTGATAGGTTATTCCGGTGATATTTTAATAATAGCCATATAAGTTTTGTAAACAAAAAAGTAGCCGCGTAAATCAAATTTAAATAAAATATTCATTTATTCATGAATATAACATCTCTAAATTACTTCTCTATCACTAAATAAGGTAATAATATAGTTGTTTGACGAAAAGGTCATTGAAAAATTTATTTCTTTGTATCGTTGACTGACTCACTTCCGTAAAGTCTGCAGATTTAATATGATTATGATGTTCTTTTTTGTGTGAAATTAAAACCAGCTAAACTACAATTTAGTTTTTTAAATGGCATTTGAAAGACTAGTCATAGTTTTGGCTTTACACATATCTGATACTGGAAAACAGACTAGATCTTTCTTCATAATACAAAAATCAGGAAAGATGTTTGTTGTTCTTGATGTTTTCGATGTTTTTCTCTTCTTATAGTTGGCAAGCTGTAGATATACATATGTACCTCATTTGTTTTACATTTTCATCAATATACTATAAATAAAAAATGGGAAATAATAAGTCTAGCCACAAAATTATTTATTGGACACGTGATTAAACTTCTAATTTTATAACTAAGCAACGGGAAAATGACATAGCCTCTAATAAACTAATTCGTCTTTTTTGCAACGCCAACTAAATATTCTACAGAAAGCGTCAAGTAAAGATCATCAATTATTGTGACTTGTCCTTCTTATTTATACATTGCCACGTAATTTACTAACTCGGCCACGGATTTTATATCTTGTCACCATTTTACGTTTTACAGCTTCAACGCAATATCCTCAAAAAAATATAATTCAAGCTTCTATCGAAGAAAGAAAGAAAGCATAATTTATTATAACTTAGCATGTAAAACAATACATCATATTCTTTTATCGTGAAAATAGCCACTGCATGATTTGGCGCGAGTACGCGAGACGACAGCGACCGGCCATTTGCACCAATCAGAGAGCGCCATTCGATTCATGTGACGACGAGTTGAGTTGATCACATCTCGATTCGACGAGTTGATTATATTTAAAATAATAAATGACGGTCAATGAATAAGTCCAAGAGCGAGCGTAGCGAGCTCGGGAGCTTAGGGCACCCCGACACGGACAGGTTAGGTTCGAAGGAGATGACGGGAGCTGAAGTGAGCGAGCAAAGCGAGCGAACTCAGCTCCCGTCATCTCCTTCGTGTTAGGTTACTTTAAACCCTGCATACAGAAATAGGAGCCCCGCGCAGCGGGGCTCCGTCGACTCTGTCGCATAAATACTAATCCAACTTGCACCTATTCTATATTAAAACCAAAAAATATAGTCTTTTATTTTGTCTCTCCTCAATAGCTTCTGGTAATATTAGTGGCCAATATACTATTTGATGAAATGTTTTTGCAATTTTTTTACGATCAATTAATATGGGATGAGTTACATTTTAAACGTACTGAGTTAAAAAATTAGAAGCTAAATAAATATATTTTTTGATGTCATTTAATAGTATTTTAGAAATTTACTGTTAGAATGCATGTTAAAAATTTTACACGTAAGTTACATTTTAAACGTACTGAGTTAAAAAATTAGAAGCTAAATAAATATATTTTTTGATGTCATTTAATAGTATTTTAGAAATTTACTGTTAGAATGCATGTTAAAAATTTTGATGCTAAAAAATAACCATCATGCTGAGTTGTATTTAGAGTGGTTTACATAGAAGATAACTAGTGGCTAACATAGTATTATTTAGATGCTCGTTAATTGTGGCTGACTTAGTAATTTAGAAGGCAACATACATTTTTGGGGGCGAATAATGATATTAAAAAGAAGCCTGTTTAATTAGCACCCATAAAAAATTAGCAGGATCTTCTGTAGGTTATCATAAATACCAACAGTCGAAGAGTAGACTCAACTTTCATCATGAGTACTATATTCTGAATCTATAGAAATAATATCCTATCACTCTTATAAATATGTGAAATGACAGGTTTTGCAACTTTCGTAATAGACGTTTAACCTCTAATAATGTCATAATGAGACTGATTTGTGCCATTGAAGAATGTGCGGAGTCATGCATGAAGAAGTAAGATCTATGGTTGGATTTTAAAGGTCAGCTTGGCAGAAAAATAGTGATAACCAACTCAATAAATTCCGCTGAATCTCAGTAATAAATTGACCAGAACAATGAAACATCCTACATCTATATAATACTATAAAAACAGTAATGCTTCCCGTGTTAAAATTATGATGCAAACTTTAGAGCACATTTTCCTGTCGTCCACATCAAAATGTGCTCTAAAGTTGTCGTATCACATGTTTTTAAATTGCATGATTTTGATCCAAGTTGATCGACGTTGGTCGATTGATGTGATAACATTAGCTTTATTTTATTGTAAAAGGAATAGTCGATTTACGTCGACTGATCATCCTACTGACAGTGCAAACTGTCTAGACTAGACATTTTTATGACAATACTGGCTGAAACCAACAGTTCCAACCACGTAGAAGTAGAAACAATATCTTAAGTTATAGTTTATGTGTTATATTGTATGTATATTTTGATTTATAATCTATGTTTCTGTAAAGTTTTATCAAAATTCGTTCAGTGTTTTTTTGCGTGAAAGAGTAGCAAACATCCATCCTTAAAAACATTCGAGAAGTAATTACTAGGCTTTATGTAGGTACTTAAGTCCCAATCTCCACAAAAACTCCACAAATAAAACTTAATCTAACATCGATATATTGCATCCGACTGTACACGCATCGTCGCAAGTGCGTCCGCGCACCGCGGAATGGAGAGGAAGGCCGAGAGATTTACAACCTTTTGTGTAGCTCCTAGATGCGTTTGACGTTTGAACAGTTTGCGGTAACATACAATAGATTGTTTATTAATATTCTAGTGTTTGTGCCTATTCCGATTAGGTGTTGTTGTGCTTTTTGCTTGGCAATAAGGCTGTATCCAAAGATGAATAATATACGCTTAAGTAGGGGATATGGTCAGAATTAAAGAAGCGGGAGAAGTCAATGGAAGATATCAAAATAAAAAATGTGTTTCGGGGTCGATAAATCGATTTAGCTAGGCTTCATTTTTAGAAAACGTCGTTTTCTCTATTTTAACCCGAGCAGAGGTCGGTCGCCCAGGTACTTAACTAGTAAATTAGTCAATTAATTAGTAAGAGTCTTTACAAGTAGTTTCGTATGTATCACAGACATCCGTTTCTTGCTATGTATTATGCAGGATGAGCAGGTCCGCAACAAAGTGAATTGTCTGCTTGGCATAATTGTTAACGAAGATAGACAGAAACATGAAGGTGGAAAGCTTTAATGTTCCTTCCTTTTGAATAATCGCTTCCTCGTGTCCGCAAGCTCTTTTCCTGAACTTGAAGTCCTGGGTTAAGTTCGCAGGTTTGACAAAGGGTTTATGGATTTTTTCGTTAAGAATATCTTTGCCCGAACGTACCGGAAAAGAAACAGAGTGATAACTTAGTTCAAACTTAATAATATACATGCCGAATTCAATATGTTGAATATATCTAGTCTCACCGTGTCGTCGACCACATCATCGCTTACCAACAGGTCAGAAGCGACGTGGTCAAGCGCGAGCCTATAAAATATTAAAAAAAACTTATTTTTGTGAGAAAATCCTCATGGGTACTCCTCATTTGGGGAGAACGGAGAGTTGTGCCGGAATCCAACCGACGAATTTACGATGGAAATTAAGACTATAAACCTCACTGTTCCTACCGCTGCCATGAGTCGGGGGCTAGGGCTATAGTATCAGCCCACCATTGCTAGCGGGCCCCATCATTTATTGCGATCCAAAGACCATACATCCTCCAATAAAAGCGTACTTGGAACAAATGTTGAAAACACCTAAACTTTAAACCTACAACACATTAGTGTAAATTACATAAATCATTTTGTAAATTTCCAATACCACTGTCGCTGACATTGAACCGTTGTGACATTTACAAGAAGAACATGTAAATATAAATAGTTATCGATGTTTCAAGGAAACCACCACCAACATATATAGAAATATGTCGATTGCTTAATTGTCATGTGTGAGGAGATTGACAGTTTGTTGAATAGTTTCTTGTTAATATTGTTAATGATTTTTTTCGTTTACGTACGTCTTCGTAATGATTGAGGGTCATGTGTCACCTTAGTGGAAAAGTTTCCGCTATGATTGCTTCGAAAGAATAGAGTAATCAGGCGAGGTTACACTGAAAATATTAAAGGACTATCTCGCATTGCTTAACTTATTACTATATCATCAAATCACAATTTTTTTTAATGATTGCCAATTTCAATATTTTAGTCTACCAACTTTTTTGTTTTGTGATTTATTGTTTTGTAAATATATTTACGGATAAAATATACAATACAGTATTTCTAAACTTATGACTGATAACAAAACAAACTTATATACAAAAGGGAGAGGGAAAAGAGCTCATAGAGCACCAAAAAAAAAACCTGTTATTTTCTAATCGAGACTCAACACTTTGGATTTTCAATAGAAGACAACCAAAGTCCTACTATGCTCTCTGTTGCTATCTTGTCGAACCAAAGCACTAAAATCATCATCTGATTTTGAGCTTTTACAACACTGTCAATATACCTACACATAGTTTTCTATCCTGAGTGATAAACCACTGTACTAATAAGCTGGTAAGCTGTCATTATTAATCGATATTTATTCACCTCAGCTCCCGATAGAACATAAAAATAAATATGTAACGCGATAATAAAGCCACTAACACAAAGTGGACGAGTATACAGTTGGCAGAGATAATTGATTAAATTAAGTGTTATATGGATTATTGGTTCAATATGGTAACTTTAAGTGATATGTGAGTGTCGCAGTTAGATAAAGAAAAAAATGATTTATCAGATTCTTCTGATGACTTTTATTTGAAATCGGCAAGCCAATTATAGAACTTAAAATATTTTCAAATTCAAGTCTGGCTATCTCATCTAGATGATAATTAATGTAAAAGAAAATCCAAATTAAGTAAGGGAATAGTTATTGAGATTATAATGCAAACGTTCTTGAACATTCTGGAATTGCTCCTGCAAATATTAAACCACTTTCAGATTCACATTATAGCAAATCCAGATTTGGTATGTGAGCAGAGGACAGTAGACTGACCTAAGGGTTCCGCACTGATTACGACTGGGCTTTCTCCGATTTCACATTATTTCCGCAAAACTCACCGAATCTTAGTTGGTTTAACAGGGGCATTTCGTTAGTTTGCTGATACTTAATATCGCTATCGTTTGCTTTTCGCCTTGTAGGGATGGAGGAAGTATATTCACAGATGAAGTCTGTTATGTCTTCAATTCTACAGTCAACAGCCTGAGCTGACGAAATCCAACAATATCTCTACATTTTATTCCACTGTCTATAAATCTAAATTACTACTTTTCTATATTATGACTGCAACATAATTTATATCACATAGGTAGATTATGATAATGTGATAGCCGGCGCCACTTGCAAACATTCTCATCACGAACTTAATTTTATTAAGACAGGTATGTAGACCCTGGCAAAAAATAACAACAACAGCAAAGAGAACAGGAACGCAAGAGAAATCAATGTTGTTCCCACCAAAGAATTAGCCAGGCATGCAATTGCTATGGCAAAAGCTATAGAGATTGTTAGTAAGGGATAAAAGTTGCGCGTTCATATTATAACGAAATTTAAACATTAGAAGTGAAAGTTAAAAGTAAGAAAATAAACGATAAGACACAGCAGCATAGAAGCTACAAAACATTATCATAATCCCTTGGCTTGATAGCCAAAACGCCTTAAATAAATGCACCAGCTGGTGATACGATAAGTGTGCACCAATATCTGCTTCACTAGTACTCAATATAGCAAACAATAAAAACTGGGAATCTCTAGGAAAATATAAGCTTGATATCGACACCATCTGTATATATTAAATCTAGTTTTTCTGCTACGTCTAACCACCAGGCTGTCACCGCAAACCACTTTACATAATTCTAGTTATAATCTTCCTACGCAACTCAGGGTCAATAGGATAGGTAAAATACATCTCGTTCAAGCAAAAAAGACAATGCATGCGACCTTGGCAGCTAAGTCAAATTCTTCTGATGGGCCAATGTGTAGGCGACCGCAAAAACTATCCTATGACATTGCCAAGCCTTGTTGCCACACAGTCCTAACTCTAACACATTCGTAAACTAGTTGGAACCTTGTAGGCTTAAGTGCCAGCTTGAATGTTGGCTGGACAATTGCTTCAACCCACACCTCTTAGTATTGTTGTGGGGTATAGTACAAGCGATGATGTAACTATAAAATAAATTGTCTCACGGCCCTAACATGTGACTTGTATAATTATAGTTTTATTGAAATGGGCGTGAAGTTTACTTAGATATCTCATGGTCAGAGAGATAAAAGTATATTACCTACTTGTGTTTACGTGAGTCGTAATATCATAAAGTTTAGCTTTATTAGTACCCGCTGTAGAGTTAAAATTATTATAATCAATATTTTTATCAGTCGTTTCTTTTTAATTTATTACATCTGTAAGATATTTTAACACTCTTGAATTACTTTTTACTTCGAAAGATATATTATCTTCAAAGCCATCGTTACGCGTTGCTACATAAACAGATACAAAGTAATTCTTAATTAAATTATGCGACAATTTTATTCCAATACATACATAATTTATAAATGTGGTCAACGTTAATTGATTTATAACTTACAGTCAAAGTGCAAGAACTAGAAAATAAAATTAATTTAATTTTTAATACTAAAATTCATGTTAGGTTTCACTTTTTCTTGTTTTTACACTTATTTTCTCCTTTAGGACCCAAAATTGCGGTTGCATTATCATAGTATACAGTCATAGTGATGCAACGGCCATAAAAGCATTTATTAGGAATTCGATGTATTTGACACACTATCATCAAAATACAAGAGTCAAATATATAATTATAATTAACAACAAACTAATTTCGATTCGCCATCTGTCACAATCACTCTCTTTTAACCGCTCTAGCTTCACAATACCATCAAGCTATATTTTCAAGTAAATTTGCATCTCAAGGTCTTCTCGCTTCATCTTCGCTTACATAGTAGCGTCTGCCTAAAGTCTTATGGCGTAGGCGAGGAAATTTCGGCAGGTAGGTAGCCTCATATCAATTTAGCATGCAGAATCTTTTGTTGATATCATCGCGTCGAGCTCTGGTGCATTCACGCTCTTAAGTGCATTCGTACCAAGTTCAGATTATTTCACATTGTATATTTTAATCACCATCAACATTTTTCGGCTCTTTTGTAATTATATTTTAAGTGAAAAAGGTGTATGCACTCGCTCTGGGAATGTTTTCCATTCGTGTGTAATTTTACGCTTTGTAACTTTGTTTCTTCATCTTACAATTTCTGTTCATGATCGTCAGTAACAATTTAATGTAAATTTTGTTTGAAACAGACAGCAATTTTCTTTGTCTTGAGTTTTCCAATTTTTTCTCTGTGTTTTTGCTTGTTTTGTAAGGATTTTTTAGACAAACATATAATTTTCAATAATTCGTATCTACTCTAACGATCTGCTACGTAATTTTAATTTCTTTGTTTGCTACTTAATACTACTTTATCTTGCAAAGGTATCTCAAACACCGTCATTTCCTTTACATCATTGTCCATAAAAACGTTAGAATCGAAGGAACAAAAAGTCTGGTGCACGTGTTCATTATAATCATGTTTTCTCTTTAAAGAATTAATTAATCAATACGACCTTTTACGTAGAAACAATTTATTATTCCAATAATAATGATTTAATTATTATTCATAGGCTGACTTATTGCCAAAGGCATAGAGAGGTTTATCGATCTTAATAAATATCTCCTTCTATATTTTTTTCTTTTACGTTTCTAAAATCTTTATATTTCCGTTTCGTATTCCTAAATAAAGAACATATATTCGTGCTTCTAATGCTCGGATAATAACTGTGGAAGTATTTTTTACTCTTATGTAAGGTTACATTTTTTGCCACATCAGCTAATGCAGGCATGAATGTGCTGAGAAAATCTTTTGTGTTCTGTTCCGTGTAGTTTTAGATACATTTTCTAAATTCTATCAATGCGAAACTTGTCTGTATACACAGTTTGATGAGGTTTCCATAGAACAAAAGAAGACCTTGTCAAATTGACAACTCACGTTGTGTAATTTCTGAATTTTCATTTCCTCGGCGCGAGGTCAAGCTTTAAATAGACATATCATGAAAATTACCTGTTCTTTTCTCGTGTTTAGGTATAATGTGAATACAATGGGACTGTTCAATTGAGATTTTATCGTTACTGTCGTTTGCTGTGATAGAGATTTACTGGTTGAGCCAACTATGTAGTTATCGTGACTTTTCTTGTGGGTGTACAATGAAACAACTTCTAGAATTTCATCACTTTCAATTAGAGAGGACTCTCCGTTATAACCTTCTATTAAAGCTGGCTATCTTCGAAATTATTGGCAAATTCGATATTCTAGATTTGAACCTTCCTATAGAAAATATTAGTCATTATTATTATTATGAGCCCTTTCAACCTCTGAATAATTGCCAATGAACTCAAAGTCAGCCTGAAGGTATAAATGATTTTCATTGCTATAGTAAATACAGATGGACAATATGTAGGTAGTAGATTTGCTCATTCATTAAACCTCTTCAGCCAATTAAAGTCATAAAGGACTTACTCACTTTACAATAGTACTTACCCACTAAATAATTACAACATCTACTGATAGTCTTCGAATCGCCTAGTTGAACATAATTTGTCTAAAACAAATCAATCAGATTGCTTTTTTTTATTGTCTTGCAAGAACAT
Organism: Anorthoa munda; assembly: GCA_945859665.1. NCBI lineage: Eukaryota > Metazoa > Arthropoda > Insecta > Lepidoptera > Noctuidae > Anorthoa > Anorthoa munda. The sequence goes on along the minus strand of OX243900.1, from coordinate 7,054,067 downwards.
TTATTTTACTTGATTTGCAATTACATTTTGCCCACTTCATTTTCGTCTGAAGATAAACAACATCAATACAAGTTCAATTCTTAAACCTTTTGTAATATTAAAACTGATTGAAGTATTTTCAGTACTTAAGTCTTACGTTTGAATTTCCTAAAAAATATTTGTGATCATTCCTTTATTTTCCTGCTGCTATCAAAACATCCTTGTTGGTAATTACCTAAAACAAGTTTTATTATTACTAATTTTAACCACACCGCCAAAATCCCTTATTTGATAATTTAATTAGTTACTGTACCAAACCGGACAGTTTTAATTGGAATAATTTCCCGAATCTATGTCCGTGAACGGTGAAATCCTGAAACACACTGACACAATTTCCCCAATGATAACTATTATAAGCATTCCCTTATCCCAGTTTAGTTGCTGTCGACTCATCTTCTTCTTAGTCGTCATCCCAGGACTCACCCCCTTCCTAGACACACCATCTTTCACACTATCCATTGTTTCTTTGATTTTCACCTATTCAGTAGGATGATACAATACTACAGTAGATACCTATTGTATACCATTTCATTCGTCAGTATTACACTCGGGAAGTATTTTCGGGCCTCTGAAGGTGTTGTCTGGTTTTTTGTTTATGTTACGTGCAGTTCTTTGTGTGAATCAAACACTCTTTAGTCTGGCGTGATATTAGATGAATCATTCATGTCTTGATCTCTATTGTTTTGTTTTGTTCTTTTGCTATACTTTGGTCTAATAGCTGTGTATGTTGGTCAGTCAGTATGACAAGTGATACATGTTTTTTGTTACCATTAACTAATTTGATTACAAAACGAATGTTTGAGTGCATTGTAATCGTGTTAGATCGTTTGTTCTGATCATATTCAATTTGTTTAATGCAGTTTTTTTTTGTTTGCAATGCAATTTGTTTTATAATTATGTTTAAATATTTCTAGTAGCCAGATGCTGCGCCTGTTGCTATAATGTCAAAAGCCATTTATTCAAATAGAGTGTTTTACCTAGCTCAAATGTTAATCATAATTTTATCGTTATATATCGCATTTGAGCTACAAGTGCTTCCAAAATTCTCATATTCCCTCAGATTCCATTTTTGGGTAGATACGCTTTATTACGATGTTTTTCTTTAATTCTCTCTAAATACTTACAAAATTTTTTCTCTGTGTCAATTAAATTTTCACTCAGATTCAGTTTTAGGGTATGCTTTATTAGGATGATTGTTTTTGTTTCACTCTTAACTCATAAATATTATTTCAGTATCTACCAATTGATCTGTAGTAAACATGTAATTAAAAGTCTGATAAGCTCACCTCAAATCAACAGCATCTACATATATAGTACCGTCATCAAAGACTTAAGGCTGTGGGTGTAAGTCAGTACACCTCTGCCTCGGGGATCAGAGGCGTGACGGTAGTTATGTTTAAGGTCGTTTGATATAGCGAGCGTGATCTTAATCCTTGTATACCTACCTAAAGGTAATTATCTAATGAATGCAAAACATTGTTACTTTGTAGCACGAGCGAATTTTCTCACACTATTAGTACCTATAGCTTTATCTATTTGTACATGAAAGTTTCCTTAAATAAACTAAGATAAAATGAAAAATATTGGTATCTTGGCAATTACAAAGCAAAATATTTAAACTAATTGTAAACATTTCAGCTGAAAGACGAACGCTGCTGGAAATAAGCTGCCCCCAAGCGTCGCTATGATGGCCGAGTATTGAGCTTGTCGCATCCGGCAGACTCCCACGGCCCTCTACAGATCATCAGCCCACCTTGTGGTCGCCTTACGGTACGCGATGTCTACTTCAGACCCTGTTGGTCCCATCGGTGGCGATCCAGTCTGCAAGCAAACTGCGCCGTGCGGGCAAGGGACACTGCTGCCACTTTAAACTAAATGTAAATGCATTTAAAGTTTTGCAAAGTACAGAGCCATGAAACAAAGCTAACAGAGTCGATTTAAATCTCAGTAGGCTACTAACATTACAGTAACCCATTTCGCTGAGCAGTAGTAATCCGCACAGAATGATAATCAGCTGATTCACCCAGAGATACTCATTCTTAAATTAACATAACATTCCATACTGTCTGTAACGGATTGTGCGAGTTTTTCTAGGCTAAAATTGCCTTTATGTACGGATTGATACAGGTTTCAAAATTTGCGCATAGAATTTCTGGAAAACTTATATGTAATATGTATTGCATTGCTCTGGAATGTGCGGTTCGGTGAGTATCGTTCCACTCAACACTTGTGCCGAACAATGTGTATCATACATTTACATCTTCTGCTTCGGCATATCACTACGCTCTGTGATGCGGTCTGGATAATCTCGATAATATCAGCATTAAGTCCGTGTTTATACCATTGTGCAAATCTAAAGAAAGAAATGAATTCTTTGTTTCCTTATATGGGAAACCAAGAAAACCATAACATACACATCCAGGACAGGATGTCATTGTCAATCGATCTAAAAGCAGTCATCCGCATTTTAAATGCTACATTATGGTGCTACTCATTATCATCATCAATCGCGTCAACGGAAGACCTCCAAGGACAACCACGGTAAATAAAAGCATTGTCGACGATCCAATGACTTGTTTATAGCCACTATTTGCATGTATCATCACGGCGGCAGAACATCAGACCACATTTTTCCTAGTCCATAACTCTACAGAGTTTTGCTTTTCTAGGGTAGGATTTAGTCCATGTTCAACCACCACAATCTTTATCCCCGACCATGTTGAACCCCTAAATATTTCATAAATGCTCTCTCATTTGCTGGAGTGTCCCAAATATCAGTCCACCAGCATCCTTGACGATATGAACAATACCTCCGATGCCGCAATAAATACCATCTACTGGGTGCAAACAGTATTGTTCATAAGTACAACGTAAGATAGATAGATAAACTCTTTATTCAGTGCACACAAAAGACAGCACAACACACAAAATTACAATATTTTTACATTTACATATAGGTAGGTATTTGGAAACAATTTAAGGTGCCAACATACAAAAGATACGTAAGTTTTAGGTATGATAAATTGCCGTCATAATCTGGATTTGAATCATGTCATATTTAACTAAAACTTTTACCGTGTTAGGAAGATTATGTCAATTAAGTCAAATAATTTAATAGCAGTAACATTAATTTTAGAAATACTACACTATACCGTGTACCTACCTATTATCGTCACACATCCAAAATTTGCTTGGACCTATACCGCGGAAGGACCGTAAAGAACCACATTTTACTACAGCCAGCCCGTTATCCCTGCATACCGTTGATTCATTCTATTAACAGACATATTTATTTTTAGACCAGCATTCCTAACATGCCGTTACTAGTTAATAAGATCAACCCAATTCTAATCACACACACAGTAGGCTAATGCTATGTGGGAAACAGTGTAAAGTGCATTAAGTAGAAATGTGCGGGTAGTCGTGAGCAGTTATACGATCGGCCGCGTAAGGTTGCAGGTGGAGGGCAGTGCGCTGATATAATACAGTACAACGAGCTAGAAATATGGTGATAAGACACGTTTCTGATATAGGCCTTGTGACAGTTATGAATGGTCTTGGAAGGACCATGGAAATAATGTAGCTAAATAGACATGGAAATTTTGTAGGAAATATTCTGACGATTCTAGATTTTGTCATTAGGCACCAAACAGAGCTTTACATCAAACATATTTAAGACAAAAGAATAAAGGAAGGCGCAGCGTTGGTAAGCCTAATAAAAGGTAGACCGGTGACCTGGTTAAAATTGCGGGAATGCGCGTGGGAAGATCAGTCGATGTAACGACACTTGAAGAGGCATATATCCAGAAGTGGAAGATCTTCGGCTAAAAGAAAACAATAATGATTATGATGAAGGCGGTAGATTCAGTATAGATATTGTCTTAATAATCTTTAAACACTATTACGTAAAAATGAGACAAAGATAAACCTAGTAATACCAATAATAAAATAGTCAATGACCCAATAAATGTTTCCTTTTTCCATGACTATGAGAAGGAAAGTGAAACTAAATAATTATAACATATACCAATAATAGTGATATCAATAAAGGAAATGGCTTATCTTGTTTTTTTGCTGGTGCTCGGTTCACTTAATAACAAATTAATACTGCTATTTTACAAAAATATTAAATATAAGCAATTTTAAACGTTACAATATTTTGCTTTCTTGTTGCATAATATCTTGTCAATGTTTTGCTTTTTTGATGAATATTTCATCAGTAATTGATCTGGGCTCTACGCAAGCCTAAAGTAACTTATAAAAATAATCATTTTATAACAATAGTCTTACTACTTTTCGAGTCGATGGTTAACTTGCCTGTTATTTTAGGCCCATTAGGCCACGTTTATTGCAATGTCAGTGGCACTCATTAGATCGTCAAAGCATGCAGGTGTACGGACACTTAGGGCACTCCAAAATGTAGTTCATGTTCTGGACAGCACCACCGCAAACACATTGGGTGTCAAACAGGTCTCTAAAACCCAATTTAGTGTTTGCAGTGGCCTAGGGAAAAAAATGAGCATCACAAGCACGTTTTTTTTTGTATTCAAGTCATCCAATGACTTCTCCCACTCTGGGTGACGCGGAAGGGCGTGTCAGACTTTTACTGACTAAAACCCACCCGTGTTCCTTCAGTTGCTTGTGCCAGGGCCGCGGTAACTCTCTTTCAAATTTATCGCGACCAAGACAGGCATCGGCCCTATCGGACCCCGTCCATTGCTGACATCTCTTTGAGGCGTGCGTGGACCACTACGCGCCGTAAACTCGGGCTTGGTTCTTATCGGATGGCGAGCTACCTATTACTTTCCGTCCGCAAGCCCACGCCTACGGTGGCCGGGAATCGGCTTGAGACTCCCGACGCCCGGGGCGTATCCTGCGGTGGTCAGGGGCATGAGGGCGTCTCCTTTGCGTCTCCCTCACGCGTTCCGAATCCTCCTTCGCGAGCATTACTGCTTCGCATAAGGAGGAGATCACAAGCACCCTGACAAATTCTTACAATCTTAAAAATAGACGTCCCAAAGATATTTCAGATCCCAAGCACAGATTATCAACTAGCAAAAAACAATCTCCCAGCCTTGTCACATCCACTCCACTTAATACATCAACACCAATCAGCGGTACGTCCAACACAAGCAATAATTAATAACGTACAAGTACAAGCAGCGTTCACAATTAACTGATCACCCGTGAACATTAACGCATAGTGTCGTTCCAATGCTGGTGCGTGAGAGTAGGATTATGTTATTAAGACTAAAGTTGAGTTGGCTATGTATTGTTGCCGAGGTAACTTGAAATTAGATGTCGAATAATTTTTGAGAAAAAAGCATGCTATTAATGACAATGGGCCCGCATAAACATATCAGACAGAATACGAGTAGCAACTCTGCCGTCTAACTGGCAGAATGTGAGTCTTCTTTTCGTATAAGGCCACATCCCCACATCCACCTCTGGTGGCAAAGTTAATTATGCCACCTCTGGGAACACCACAGACTTGGTTATTACAGACTTACATTAACTATATAAGTCCAGGTTTCCTCACGGTGTTTAATAATAACGATGGGCAATATGAATGGAACATACCAGCTCAGCATTCGGTTTGAGAATTAACAGAACCAAGACGAAGATGATGATTGTCGATCGCATTAACGAAAATTCGCCAGAAGTCACTCAAATCGCGAATTGTGATGTTGTACAATCATACGTCTACCTGGGCGCTTTAATATCAAACCATGGTGGTTGCGGGGACGAGATCAAGCGACGCATGGCTATGGCCAGGTCTGCCATGGATAGGCTGAAGAAAATATGGAGGAATCATAATATCACCAAAGCTACGAAAATCCAGCTCATACGAGCACTTGTGTTCCCCATATTTCTATACGCAGCCGAGACCTGGACGCTGAGAGACACTGAGAGGAAGAGAATAGACGCTCTGGAAATGTGGTGCTGGAGAAAAATGCTTGGAGTGTCGTGGACAAAGTTTCGCACTAACATACCCATCCTTCAAGAGCTTGGTATTAGGCAGCATCTGTCGGCTGTAGTCCAAGCTCGAGTACTCCAGTTCTTTGGACACGTGTCCCAATGAGGCAACGACTCTATCGAGCGGCTTGTAGTTCAGGGTAGAGTGGAAGGAACGAGAGCGCGCGACAGGTCGCCCATGCGATGGACCGACCAGATTAAGTCTGCAGTGGGTGGCCCATTGAATGAGTACACACGAATAACGGCTGATAGAGACGGATGGCGTCGCATCGTTAAATAAATTATGGCAACCCGAAGTCTCACTGCAACATGATGACCACGACCGCTCTGCCAAGACTTTACCGACGAATAAGAAGAAGAATATGAATATTCGAAGACATGTGACATCCACCAACCCGCATTGGGCCCGCGTGGGTGGATTACGGCCCATTCTCTCTCACAGAGCTGTGTCCCGGCAGTGGGGAGATTAAAAACGCTGATGATGATGATGATGAATATGAGTATATCCTTTCAGAGAAAAAAAGACATGATGATAAAGCAGATGACTAAAAAAGTTCAGTTTAACTACTCTTGTGCATAACAAACAGGAATAGAATAGATCCTGAAATAGAGGTCATTCATGTACGAAATAAGAGGAAATCGAATTTATTCCATTAGTTTGGAAAACTTACATTTAATTAATTTAAAAACACGATGATGGACGTACTTGCAATCTAATTAGAAATTTTATTAATGTTCATTGGAATCGTTCTAGTTTGAATGTTCTTTTTTTTATTTCAGACTCAAAGTACCAATTTTAAACTAGAAATGAAATTTTAATATATCATGCTTTGCCTACCCACAGTTTAGCCTATAATATTTCCGTCAAGGCGTCCGTGTTTCGCAACACCTATTCAAAACTTAATTGCACGTTGAACATATTGAACAAACCCTACATGAGCATATAAGCTTAGCAAAATCGCTGTAGTTTGTTAGCAAACTGTTTACCTACCTATAATTAAAACCATAGAAAATAATTAAGCTGTCTTTCGGAATATATATCGAAGGTTTATAATTACAGTTTAATTACTTGTTAGTTTGTATAACCTTTAAGCTTACAGGCAGTTGATTAGCATGTGCTGAACATGAATTTTATTAAATTAAACTGAATGGAGAATATTTTTATTCTAGATCTAATTTTCGTTTGATTTGTGTTTAGTATCATTTTAAATGGTTGTCCTAAACGTCTATTTTCATGGTCATAAAATAATTAACGGTATGTTTATATTAATTATTCATCCTAGTTTTGGTTGGTTATTATTAATTACTTATGGGTAATTTTATTGAATTTAAACAATTTATTAATGCTATGTATTTAGTTTCTCGAAAAAAAATCTGTTCTTATAATTGCTATCTGTCAACAATTATATGAAACAATGATTCTTTATTGAATATTATGAAATAAATTGCTAGAAAATTACTTGAATCATATCCAAAGTATAGGATACAATAATTGAAACTGTCATTAGCCAAACCTACAACAATATCTAAGTACAACAAACGGCTTATGTCCTAACAAAACTCTAATTCTAAAATACCGACCGTTCTATAGAGAAACTAAGTAGGCCCAAACTATTTCGTTCTTTCCAAGGTCTACAGCATTCTTCAAACATTTGTTTTAAACAATGGTTGCCTAGCAACACTTGTTTTAGCATATCGTTACGACACCACACCTTCTTTCTGCACTTAGGCCCTATGTGGTAACAGTGACGTCCCATTTCTGTCAAGGCTCTAACTTCGACAACCAAATCCATAGATAAAAGGACACAACTATTTAATTTCACACAAAGAACACTAGCCTTATGTTGCGTTCCATTAAGGTGCAAACTCGTGTAGCAATAGAACACTGATGATACTGTTCCACGTCCCTGCCAAGGTCCTACCGCGAGGCAGTGCACACATTTGCATAGGCGTGCTAAAAGTCTAAAGCTTTACGCACTTCCCATGCGAATTTAAGACTTGCGTCGAAGTGATATGGTTTAAATTGAAATGGGCTGGTTTATATAAATAACACGTTTCACTTTTAGTAAATTACACAAAGGAATAACGATAGTATTGAAGTGTTACGCGGCTGTACGTGTAACCGCGAATGTCACGTAGTTTTAACCATAATCTACTCTTGATTTTTTATTATGTATTTTCATAAATTTTCTAGTCTCAACTCTATGCAAAATAGAATAAAGTTTAATTTATATTGAAGGCTTACTGTATCAAAAGCTTTAGTAAATTCCATGTGACATAGAAATCAAACCTCAGTATACCGCAGGGCATTGTGGTCTGGACCAGAAAGAATGTGATTAAGATTAATGCGACCAAAGTGTGGGTGGTGGACTGATTAGAGATTAAATATATTGTTATTGTTCCTCGGAGCTATGACAAATAATTAATTTCGGTTGTTAATAAATATTTATGGATTGTCGCGGCCTTTTCCATCACGGCCTGCCGGGGGAGCTGTAAGCTACTGTTTCGATTAACTTGTTTCTTGTCTTGGCACCGATTCGCTCGACAACTATTGGATTTGGTTGTTATTGTCGAATCCTGGTGTATTTAGGACGGTTTCAGGGCCTGTTGCGCCTACCGGAATCACTAAGTAAGCGCGTATTACATGGAACTCGCAGTACCTGCAACCATAGGTACCTTTTAAGTCGATTGTTATTGTAGTTCAATAAAAGATATACGTAGCATAATTTGGGCTAAGTTGTTTCTCTTTCTGAAACTCAGGCTTCTCTCTTTGCGGGTTAAGGGCCATTATATCATAGGCCTCAATATGGGTTCCAAAATTGCCCTATTTTGACTTTTGAGTCTCGGTTTTGATACAATACTAAAGTCACTTAAAATCATCATGCAATTTCCGAAGCATTATTTAAAATTGTATGTTTATTTACTGTGTAAACAGTCCAATCAATCATTGGTCAAAAAAAAACTCACCGAAACTTTACCTAGCATCCAATCCATCTGATCCCATGGACTGTGGAGCATTGTGGCATACCGACAAACTAAGCGTGAAAAGTTTCAACAAATAAGTTTATTATTATTCTGAATATAGATACAAATTTACTCTTAATAAGGCCCAGTTTTTGATCCGTAGTTAACTCAACCAATGATTAAATATGCGAACCAATGAATTCAATTTTTGGTAAAATGCGTTTATTCATTAATTGTAAGTCGGACAACATATACATACATAATCTCACGTATTTTTTAACAAACAAACAAGTCAAACAAATGTTCAAATAATTATCTCTTTAACTTATTTGTCATTTATAAGGCTAAAAATGTATAAAAAGGCGCATTTTACCCAAAATTTGTAACTATTGTTTACCATATTTAACCATTGGTTGAATTAACTACGGATCAAAAAACTGGGTTTAAGTTGTAATTAGTCCAAAACTATTTCTTTATAATTTTATGCACAAAAAGTTCTAGACAGATAATTATAGGCAAATATATCTTATTGGAACCAATAAGAAATATTTGCCTAGAGATATTTGCTTAAAGGATAGGCAAAACCCGGTATTAACAGATACACGAGTGCATAAGTAGAAATACGCCCTAGGAAGACATACATAAACCTTATTGGTGATGTTCTTCAGAAAGTCCAGTTGCGCAGTACTCAAAACCGGCGTGTGACTAGATGTTTGAACGTCAGTGAAACAAAAGAAGTATGTGAGGATCGTAGCAGGTGGCGTTCTGTAGTTTCTGCCTACCCCCATGGGAAAAAGGCGTGAGTTTATGTATGTATGTATAAGTAGAATAAATCGTGTAACACCCTGTTTATAGCATAAATGGATAGCGTAACCAGCCCAACATGCCCTAAGTTGGAACACAGACCTATTCCTAGTGAAACCATGACCAATCAAAACAAACCAAGGACATGCCGAGTTCATACCGTTGTTTTTCATCTCCTTTTTGAGGAATTCTATTCATGAATTGAAATTTCCTGTACCGGCAAACACGTCGCTTACTGAACTTCGCTCTTCGCTTGCTTCGCTGCTTAATTTGAGAACAAAATATCGTAAATAATGTAAAATTAAATAGAGATCGCCAGACTTAAAAATAAACAATGAACAAAAGCCATCACATGGAGTTAACTTGGACAATTACCTGCGGTCGTTGTCACTGCCTCACAAAGGCGAACTATTTCTGTACATTTGAATACAAACACTATTGACAGACATTCTTTTATATTAACCTTACCTGTGCATACTATAGTTCTAATACCTAAGTATAATCAAATACAGACAGCTTTATTTACTAACTAGCTTTTGCTAGCGGCTTTAATTGCGTTAATATAGATTTTGTCAATCAATTCTGTTATCTATTAATTTCTTCATGATTCTGTTCGCCTGGTCGTTTGAGAGACTTTACCACACAATATTCCAGCCACTGAATGTTTTACTACATTTTCTGTTCTCCTGGTACTTTGTAACCTTCCTACACACACACTCACAGTCGCACGCACCTCTACACCCTCCCTCACACACACACCCACTTATACTGCTACAATCTTTTATTAATACATCTATGTCTAGTTTTTTTATTATTATAAATGTTTGTCTAGTTTTTACCTTTAAGTATAACCAAAATTTTGTCTTGGAACTAAGTTGTATTTTCGCTCCTGGGGTGGGCGCTAATAACTGCGACACAGTTACCTATTAAACTAACGCAGTATTAACGTACACAAAAATTGTATTATGTTTTTGTTCCAATAAATATTTGTATTTGTATGTACATAAGCAAATCGGACGGATTTAGATACCCGCGGCTCCGCCCGCGTTGTATTAGTATTTTTCCCAATTACACTACTACTACAAAGACGATAGTTTGTGATTGTGTTTGTTACTTCATCACGCTCAAACGGCTGGTCGGATCTGGATGAAATTGGCACAGAGATAGACTATAGTCTGAAATAGCACATAGGATACTTTTTATCCCGGGTATATGTTCCCTTGGGATAATTTTCGATATTCGCGTGGGTGAAGCCGCTGGCTAGTATCTTTATAAATTATAACCTTTGTATTATTCCGATGTATAAGCTATATTTCTGTAAAGTTTCATCAAAAGCCGTTCAGCAGTTTTTGCGTGAAAGATCCATCCTCACAATTTTTCATGTTGTAGATGCAATATTAACTTAGATAAAAGTTTAAGAGATCATCAGATAAATGCAAAGTACGTAGCCGTCGTATCAGGGGTCTACTCCCTATACAAGAAGTCCGTAGTTTCGGCATTCGTTACGGGCGTTTGGTACTTCGTGTCACCCACAGATAGATATATTCGATATATATTTACATATATATTTTTTATCGGATGATTTGTTCGGGGCCCGAACTAAGAATGAATAACAACACAGTTTGACAGTTGGATCTACTCCCGATGTGTTTTTACTCATCCGCAAAATTGAACTTAGCACTTGTTTTTTTTGTCACTCCGAAATTTAGGAGTACTTTCCGACGGGGCCCGTAACTTCGTTGACAGAGATAGGGAGTTGATCCCCAGTATAGTAACCTCCTTGGCGGCTTAGTCATCGTTGATGATACATACCAATTGTTTATTTGGTCTTTCCCAATTATTCTAACCATCCATATACTCAAACCTTTCCAACCGACTCATTCCTCATACCCCTGCGATTTAATATATACATTAGATAAAAATACTTTACACTATAAGTACTCCATACCGTACTAATAATCTAGTGCTAACGTTTTAAATTTCATTCCTAAAAACCATTTGATGATTGTTAAAATCTTCTTGAGTTTTTACTTCAATAAAATTTGCTGCAGGTATATAACTTATATACATAATATAGTTGCTACCTATGTACATAAGACTTGTAATAGAAGCAAGGCGGATGCGATCGAGGACGTCTGTATACACGAAAAAAGCGATGCAAAAGTGAACGGAGCATAAATGAGTATAGATCCCATTGTTCAATTATCTTTTTCACGTACCAAAAGGTCGTGAGGTGCTTGATGAGAATTTGGAAGTTCCGCTATCAGATTTTGGTTTTTGGTCCTTCGAAGCGAATCTTTTGGTTTGTAAGTGGGTTTAGAAAGGAAAAACTGACTCCGATTAGTTTTTGATGAAGATTTTATTTGGATTTATGAATTTGGTTGGGTATCTTAGCAATGGAAATTTTTACTTCATCTAGCTTGTTCTAGGAACCTACAATTTATATCATATGTAATGGTTTTAACTTATGAGCAATATCAATATCTGGAATGGTAAATGCATCGAACATACTGTTCATATAAGTCTCTTATATTGACACCTGTCGATCAAACCAATCAATATCTTATTTATGTACCAACACAATACTTTCGACAGTTTTATAGCTAAAGAAAAACTTGTTACACTGTTGCTATTACGTCCACTCTAGCCTTGGAATATACATGTCTAATACATACCATGGCATGTTAATTATTTATTACAACACCAACTCAGGACTACAAAAATTCAAGAGATTTCCGTAAGATAACATTAGCATATTTATTTGAGAACATTTAGTCACAGCCTACGCGGTGTTTATAAAAAAAAAACAACATAAAGGGAGCAAGAAAAAAGTCTGACCCAGAAACAAAACGAGATCGACAGTAAAAATGCTGTCCAAAGAATCAGTCAAGGTTCGCAGAACTGGGAAAAAGGACAAAAATATTTGCCCACTACTTGATGATCCCTTATGTGTTTACTAAAGAAACTCCATTGTTCCCAACCATTCATATATAATCACTTATTTGTTCGCCGAAAAAAAGCGGTCGATCCGAAATTATAACAAAAACGAGACAAAATTTCGCGTTGACATTGAACACGCGCGTTTCACGGTCTTTTCGGACATGAGTTCATTGCAACTTATTTGCATACGAAAAGGCATAGTGACGACTTTGACTTTGCCGGTATCTGTCTCGACTTTCGTCGAAAAAGGCAAAAACATATCATAAAACGACGCAACTACGCAGAATTGTTTTTGCACTAATAAAATCGTAAACGCTCGTTTGTCCCACTTTTTGTCGCATGATCCAATTTTTTTCGAAAGCCGACGACAATGGCAGAATTATGTCGTAATGTTTGAACAATGGTCTGTTTATGTTGGTGCGTCGTAGGGATCTTTGACGGATACCGAAGGGGGTCTGGAACGAAAAATATATTGCGCCAGTGACGCAAGCACCTCACTTTCGATTTCAGTTTAGTGAAGATGATCAAATGAGTTGCATAAACAATGTATTCTGTTGAAGTTATTTCATTCGTTTCATAATTTGTAGAATTTTTTATTCCTTCCCGGTAGTGTTACACGCATTTTGAACTCAGTTTTTGCGCTGTGACGTCATGTAAATTTCAACGTTCTCTTTCTGAACGTATTTGATATTACTTAATAATTTGCTATCACTTGTCTTTCTTTGCTGTGTAACTTTCATAATAACAATATTTTACAATCTGGCATTGGTGAAATCGGCTTGTATGACCAAATACGTATGTATCTCCATATTGTCAATAATAAATCAATCAGAACTGCAGAGGATACGAATAAAAAACTACATATAACAAATAGAATTTTGATTAATAGTTGAAAGCCTTGATGTAAGTTTGTATTACCTTTGTATGAAGCACAAATTAACCTTTTGCTATTGCTCATCATAATCATTTGCAGAATATTATCAACATTGTCCTAAGGACCAATGTTTTCTCTTTTACGGCTAGAATATTAAAATATGCTTAGATGTTGACAAAACATTACCGGGGACAATTAATTATTATGTAGAGAGGTAACAAATAAAGAGTGTAACCTACATCACCTTGAATAAAGCTGGAAAATGCCAAATTACCTACACAGTATAATTAATATGTACGAGCGCGTTCTAATTTTTCATCCGAGCAATCTAAACTTAGTAGGCACAATAAAATACTTGATCCAAGTAAAATTAATGGTGATTACCGTCATTAGGATTGGCCTTTATTTTTATAATACTTAAGTAATAATAAAAACTTGCGTTAATGACCTAAAAGGTAGCAAAGGTAGGTAGACGACAAACAATAACTTTTGATTTCAAAGGGACCTATTGTTGCGTAATTACAAAAATAGAGCTTGAACCTTTTTTGTAGAAATGTGAAAGTGAAACACGTTGTAAAGTTTTATGCTTTTGCTACTTTGCTCCTTTATTTTTGTTCTTATACAACTTTTATGGCACCCCATTTTGGGAGTCGGAAGCTCATAGTACTTTCGATTTCTAAAAACGACGATTTTTATTCGTGTTATTTTTATGTTTTGGGTAGTTTTGCCGACTTTATGGACAAAGATGGTGTTTACACTATTTATAATTGCGTATTTTTTTGCGTTCTTCGGTTTCCTTGTATAATGTTTTATTCTTAAAATGTTCTTTCATGTCATTTTATTGGAGTAAAAATTGTAAAAGGGAAAGTTTCTGTTACGATTTTTTTTTAATGAATGGGCAACCAAAATTCTAGTTAAGTAGATTTTAGCCTTTTCAGATCAAATCAAATCTTTTTATTTTGGGCATAGGTTATACAGACAGTTGTTAGGTAATGTTATAGTAATATTTACGATTTAATTGCTATTGTAAAATATTATACTGAAACCCACCCACCATGCGACAACTCAATAAAGATGCGACGATTATTTTTATAGATATATTTCAAAAGAATATTTATCAAAAAATATAAAAACTAAGGGTTGCCCTTAGAAATCTTCTTCGGTGTGGGTTTATTTACACAATAATATATAAGAAAGTGAAAGTACAAAAAGGACTACGGACATATAGGACCACATGGCGTTTCCTTTCTACCTATTCCCACGAAAAGATGTAAGTATATCTATTAACATTGGATATGTTATTACCGACTTCATAAAAAGTAGGTAATCAATTCGACACGTATAAATATAATATTGTTGGCATTGCACAATATTCACATATGTTACTCTGTAATGGGCTACTTAACACGTGTGCCAAATACCATAAATGTATATTGTTTGTTTCTATGTAGGTATGTATGTTTGTCCACGCATTTCTCTGAAACTTCTTATCGACTCATGATCATTATTTTTTGTTGGATTAAGTACCTACTTCTCAACTTAGGGAACAGTGTAAGTTTCATCAAAACCGGTTCAACAGTTTTCAAGATATGGAACATACAACCGAACTACTTAACGAATAACAGCACGAATGTGTAAATTAAGTTACTATAGGTATTTTACCAATCCTTTATTATAGACTTTGCTCACTTTTAGTGATAGGGTATTAAAACTAAAAAGAGAGAAAAAAGTAATTAATTACTTTATCGGGACAACCTTCTGGAATCAGCTGTAGGCTGTCAACAAGGTGACCCTCTTGGGCCAGTGATCTTCAGTCTGGCTATTCGCCCAATTATTCGACATCTAAATTCAAAATTTAACGTTTGGTATCTCGATGATGGAACCCTGGGAGGCGATGTAGACACAGTTTTAGATGATCTGCAATTTTGAAAACACCAACTACATTCTATAGGACTGGATCTAAATTTTTCTAAATGTGAGTTATTTTTATCTGACAGTACCGACAGACAAGTGACACTTTCAAAATTCAATAAAATAGCCCCCGAAATCAAAATTATTGAAAAAAGCTCTCTTCGTCTCCTTGGATCCCCAGTCTTCGATGATTCCTTTCCCGATTTTATTGAGGAAAAAATTCAAAATTTCAACAACATTTCGGAAAGATTGCTCCAAATTAACATGCATTCGGCTATCACCATAATCCGCTTTTGTTGTTTTGGCCCCAAATTAACATATTTCCTTCGTGCTTCCCATCTTTGGAAGCACTCTCATCTTTTAGAAAAAATGGACCAAATTATCCGTCATACACTTACTTTAATTTTAAATGTGGCCATGGACGGCCGAGCTTGGGCTCAAGCTACTCTTCCCATCCGTATGGGGGGCCTCGGCGTCCGCAAAATTTCTAGTATTAGTTTACTATAAATAATAATTTCTAGTATTTATATCCTCGGTCCACGGTACTGAGAAATTAATCAGGAATATCCTAGTACCCATACTGATTAATTTGGATGTGCCGTGCTTCACCGAGGCTATTGATGCTTGGAGACTCGCATGCCCGAATTGTAATCTCCCCGACTACCCATCATCCCAGAGACAGTGGGATGAGCCGCTATGCAGAGCAGTTCAGGAGCACCATATTGCCACTTCTGCCACTCCTGCCGAGCGCGCTCGCCTGCTGGCTGTGGGTGAGTGGGAGTCGGGCCTCTGGCTTCACGCACTACCGTCGTCGAACATAGGCACCTTGTTTGACGACACTACTTTCCGCCTCGCTGCTTCCCTACGTCTTGGCGCTCCCTGCTGTACTCCTCATCGTTGTCACTGTGGCGAAGTTGTCAACAGCCTCGGTCACCACGATCTATCATGCAGCCGAAGTGCGGGTCGCATAGCGCGTCACGGAAACTTAAACGACATCATCCGACGTGCTCTCGTCACCGTCGGCGTTCCGGCCGTATTGGAACCCCATGGCCTGGCACGTGAGGATGGCAAAAGACCGGACGGGATGTCTTGGTTTCCATGGAAGATGGGTGCCTACCCATCTTCCATGGAAACAAAGACATCCCTTTAGTGTGGACGCTACTTGTGTCGATACTCTTGCGCCATCCCATCTTCCTAGCTCGTCGTGCTGTGCTGGCGCTGCCGCTGCGGCTGCAGAAAACCTCAAGCGGCGGAAATATAATAATCTCATCGGTAGTTATATTTTCGAGCCGTTTGGGGTTGAAACTCTTGGTCCGTGGGGTCCGAGTGCTCACGCTTTGTTTAAAGATCTTTCCAAACGCTTAGTTGACACTTCGCGTGAACCAAGGGCTGGCTTTTACCTCGGTCAGAGAATAAGCATTGCCATACAACGTGACAATGCTGCCAGTCTTTTGGGCACATTACCAGTGGACAACGATGTGGAGGAGTTTTTCGACGCCATATTTTAGATTAGGTAAGTGAGTAGTTTTTGGTTTAAGTGTTTATGTTTGTAGTCTTAGTTAATTAAGTATTTTATACATTGTATATACTTGTATCTTTGTAAATAAATTATTTATGGAAAAGAGAGAACAAAAAACTTTATCTCAAGAAATAAACCGACCTTTGTAGTTTCTGCCTACCCCCATAGGAAAAAGGCGTGAGTTTATGTATGTATACACCGACTTCTATAGCAAAACACTAAAAAGTGCAAAAATGTGTTTCTTCCGAAACGAAAGAATAGGTTGGAGATAATACTGTAACAATATAAACAGGCAAACACACTGATCCCTATTGATACAGTTTACACAAGTTTAGGGGCTAGGGGATTAATAAATTATGTAGAACTTTTTATATCAATAAAACTTTACTTTACTTTACACTTCTAACATTATTGATCGAAGACTTTACATATCCAATCGCATTGTCTAATTTCTACCAGATTATTAAGTACATTAACCTCCTTAACATGATGATCTACGCAATTAAATATGTTTCCACCACTACTTTATTGCTTTTTCTATTATTTCTTTTATTAGGTCACGTTCGATCAATTTGGTCATTTCTAAAGAAATCATAATTAATGTATTTACAATTAAACTGTCATTAGTTAGTGGTATTAGGTAAGTTGGATAAAAATTAAGAACGAAGCCATATTACCTGGTTTATACAACGCCACCTTTCAAAGAGGAAGACTGAGTTCCAGAAATGGTATCATTCAAAGAATTTTTAGTTAGTCTGAAATGTCAAAAAAAAACCGGCCAAGTGCGAGTCGGACTCGCACACGAAGGGTTCCGTACCATTATCGCAAAACACTGCATAAAAATCACGTTTGTTTTATGGGATCCCCCCTTAATTTATTTTATTTTAATTTATTAATTATTATTTTTTGAATATATTTAATACAACTAAACATTCTGTGAATATTTCAAGCGTCTACCTGTTGCTGTTATTAATATCGAGCAAAAAACGGCAAAAATATCACGTTTGTTGTATGGGAGCCCCCCTTAAATATTAATTTTATACTGTTTTTAGTTATAGCGTCAACAGGAATACATCATCTGTGAAAATTTCAACTGTCTAGCTATCACGGTTCATGAGATACAGCCTGGAGACAGGCGGACAGACAGACAGACAGACAGACGGATCGCGAAGTCTTAGTAATAGGGTCCCGTTATTACCCTTTGGGTACGGAACCCTAAAAACAAAATCCACTTCTGGGCTTCATCGCCCCGATTCTCGAAGAAACCATCTCAGGCTTTTCTCCGTTTGTCTTCATCGTTCGTCCCGTTTTGTAGTATTAGGGCTCCCGTGTCTAAGATAGATATAACCAGCCAGTCCCATAGGGGTACGCAGTTACAATAGAAGGGCACCTTTATGATCCTTAAATACGTACTCCTTTTGTTTCATTGTTATATTTGTTAAAATCCGGCTACACTTTTGAAATCTTTTATTCTGCTTTGTAAATTAAAGAGATAAAGGATTTTAAAGTCATGAATATTAGTATTGTGCGTAGTATCATCATCATTTTAATGTTCCCACTGCTGGGACACAGGTCTAGTCAATGTGAGAGGGGATGGAGCTTTATCCACCACGCGGGCCCAGTGCGGGTTGGTGGATATCACATGTCTTCGAATTTTTGGTTCTAGGACATGCCTGTTTCCTCACGATGTTTTCCTTCACCGTTTTTAGACCAGTGGTGATGAAACAATTTAGGCGTGTGTAGTATAATCTAAATAAAGCGTAAGTAAATCTAATCTATACTAATATTATAAAGGTAAAAAGTTTGTTTGCTTTTTTTTTTTGAACGCGCTAATCTCTAGAACTACTGGTTGAAATTGAAAAATTCATTTTGTGTCGTATAGTCCATTTATCGAAGAAAAGTATAACATATCACGCTACGATCAATAGAAGCGGAGCATCAATGATTTTTTTTTTTTTAACGGGGAAAGTTTATTATTTTTGAGAGCTTCCGTTGCGTGCGCTGCGTAAACGGTTAGTTAAAGTTACGCAACAATCATGTATGTAGGGTAGGTAGGGTAAGGTAGGTTGGGTAGATGGGTAGGTAGCCAGTTGGCGGGAGCGAAGCCGCGTGGAACAGTTATAATGCATAAAGTGCAAACCACTTTTTAACTTCATCACATCATCAGCCTATTAATGTTCCCACTGCTGGGACACAGGCCTCCTCTCTGTGAGAGGGGATGGGCCATAATCCACCACGCGGGCCCAGTGCGGGTTGGTGGATGTCCCATGTCTTCGAATTTTTGGTTCTAGGACATGCCGGTTTCCTCACGATGTTTTCCTTCACCGTTTTGAGAGCAGTGGTGATGAAATAATTTACACAAAGTAAAGCGCCTGCCTGGGCTCGAACCCACGACCGACAACTTGTAAGTCGCGGCCGATACCACTGGGCCACCTTTTAGCTTATCTTAACGATAATAAAAGCACCTTCAGTAATTGCTGTTTTGCATACAACGTAGATAACATAATTAGTATGAGTTTCACACTTTAACATAAATTCTATAACTACGATATTTCCATACTAATGAGACGAAGCTTGGAAATATTTTCTCGTACAATTAAGGGCGACTAGAAACAGTTTATTACATTGTGAGTTGTTGCATATATTTGATGATACTTCCTTGTTTTCAATCGATTTATATTTGTATAATTATTATTTAATAGAATTTTGATGTTATCTGATTTCTTCATATTTCCCTCAGTAGTTACGTAATAGTTTCATTAACATTTATGGTATTATTTTCTTGAGGTTTTAGCAGATTTGTTGCTTTTAAGAATCAAGGCTACAAGGATCAAACATTTTAGGCCTTTCTCCTGAAGTAATCATTCCGGAACCAGTCAGTTTCATATTCCACATACTTACTTACTTGATGTATCATTATCATAATCATCATCAGCCTATTATTGTTCCCACTGCTGGGGCAAAGCCGTCCTCTCTGTGAGAGAGAGAACGGGCCTTAATCTACCACGATTGTTTCGATCCGATTTCGTTTTGATGTATACTTTATTTTATTTTTACGTTTTTCTTTTGAAAGCCATACATAGAATTTTGCTTTTTTAAATCAAATACTACCTAAATATAATTGTATTTGCTCTGCAACATATTTAAAACAACCTTATATTACCAACCATACCAACAGCATCAACCAAAATAATCTCAAATCTTAATGATTCATAAAGTTACACAAAAGAGGCAAGTTAATGCCGCATTTTAAACAGATTAACTTTTGGGTCAGTATGAAAACTGAAGCTCAGCCTTAGGTACTCAAGATTAAGATATAAGAACGTCTGTCAATGCCGCACGTACTATCCGTCAGCTGTCAAGACTTTAAGAGATTTATCCTTACATCAGTGGACTGTAACGCTTGGATGGATACTGGACGAAGGTTTTAATTTAAAGGTTAATTTAAAATAACCAAAAATGTTTAGTAGACCCCTGAGGTAGCCCAGTGGTAACTTTTTGTAGACTTCCGACTTACCAGTTGTTGGTTTGGACCAAGGCATGCACTTTACTTTTTGCAAATGTTTTATAGATAGTTCAACTCATCTGCGCGTGCGCTTGTTATTATATATTATGCATTTGTGTGGCAGTGACACCGTAGTTGTTGTCCGAGCAAACAACTACCCACACATGCTTACACACGCGCAAAGATGAGTTGAACTGTGTATGCCACCGCTGCTCTCAAAACGATGAAGGAAAACATTCTAGAAGAAACCAGCATGTCGCAGAACCTAAAGATTTGAATAAATGTAAAATCTACCTACCTGCATTGGGCTGATGCGATAGATTATGGCTCGCTTCCTGTCACAAATAGGAGGCCTATGCCAAAGTAGTAGTAACATTATAGACTGGTTATAAAAATGTTTAAAGCCGTAAGAATTTTGAAGGATGGTGGGACAGGCTAAAGTCACAAATACGTAAGTATCGGCGCACCGAAGTCTTACGGACCAGCCAGCATTGGCAGTAAGTAAATAAAATTTTCTTGGAAAGAAAAAGCTCCCGTCCCTAATATTTAGCTTTCGTTTCCCTTGCAAAGTTCAACGCTTGATATGTAAATTAAAAAGTTAAAAATTTCAAAATAAAGTTTTTCTGGGGTACTTTTTGGGGTCTGACTCATTTTAAGTAGTCTTCACTACATATTATAAAACTAAATCCCCCGTCGCGTCTGTACACGATAAACTCAAAAACTATTGAACGGATTTTCATGCCGTTTTCACCAATAGTAAGAGTGAGAAACGAGGAAGATTTTTGTCTATACTATATACTATATCTATACTAATATTATAAAGAGGAAAGATTTTTTTGTTTGTTTGTTTGTTTGTACCGAATAGGCTCCGAAACTACTGGACCGATTTAAAAAATCCTTTCACCAATAGAAAGCTACGTTATTCCTGAGTAACATAGGCTATTTTTTAATCCCGAAAACGGGTCCTGTGGGGTGGCCCACGGGAGCGAAGCCGCGGGCAACTGCTCGTAATATTATAAAGAGGAAAGATTTTTTTGTTTGTTTGTTTGTACCGAATAGGCTCCGAAACTACTGAACCGATTTAAAAAATTCTTTCAGCAATAGAAAGCTACGTTATTCCTGAGTAATATAGGCTATTTTTTATCCCGAAAACGGG
The DNA here is from genome assembly GCA_945859665.1 of Anorthoa munda. Lineage (NCBI taxonomy): Eukaryota > Metazoa > Arthropoda > Insecta > Lepidoptera > Noctuidae > Anorthoa > Anorthoa munda. The sequence continues at coordinate 7,032,379 of OX243900.1, read as the reverse complement.
TCCTGTGGGGTGGCCCACGGGAGCGAAGCCGCGGGGAACAGCTAGTACTTATATAATTTGACACGGGCGAAGCCAGGGCGGGTCGCCAGTGCAACTATAAATTAGATTTAAACTCGGCCCTTATGATAGGTAGTTACCAATATATTTTCCAAGAATTCTCTATAGGTAGGTACTACTACTAGATGGAATTATGTAAATAAACAAACTATTAAAGTAAACTAGTGCTAGAAGTTATTTATTATTTTTAGATTAAATTATGCAGTCTAACTAATAAATTTGTAAGATAATTCGAATCAACGATCAGTACAGATCACGATAGGATACAGTTATTCTACAAAAGTTTGTAGACCAAAGATTTTTATAAAAATACTAGCTGACCCGGCAAACTTTGTTTTGCCATAAAAACACCAAACATTACCAAAACCTACCCTACCCTACCTACCCTACCCTACCCTACCTACCCTACCTACCCTACCTACCCTACCTACCCTACCTACCCTACCTACCCTACCTACCCTACCTACCCTACCTACCCTACCTACCCTACCCTACCTACCCTACCTACCCTACCTACCCTACCTACCCTACCTACCCTACCTACCCTACCTACCCTACCTACCCTACCTACTGTAACGGGATATTTTCTTGGGAACAATAAAGCACCATATACTGAGAACGATGTTTATTATATTTAACCCTTGAACACGTTACCAAAATAAATAAATTTAAAAAGGGTCGCTGGTTGCAGTTGGCTGGTCAACTTTTCCTCGTACTAAAATATTTCCCAACTAATTTAGAGTTGAGGGTGGAAGAACAAAAAAATAAAAATAATAATATAACGGAAGGGCCAGAAAGCCCGTCTCCTGAACCGTCGCGTAGCCAGCCAACTCCACACTGCGACAGCCTGCCTCGAGCAGATAGCCTCCGCCAGGCAATCAGCCCCAACCAGACAGTCAGCCCCAACCAGGCACCTCCTGAAGTTACAGAATAAAAACTTCTTAGCACAAAAACTCAAATTAAACACAAAGGGCTCCGAGTATATAGAACAGACAGGTCGCTAAAACACGGTAAGTAACATCCTATACACCAGGCTTTACATAGGCGAACACAATGGGTGAGCCGTCCGGCACTCTTCATGATTAAACACACAGAATTTAGGGTTAGACGGAGCAGACAATTCGCTACACATGGAAGGTATTATCTTACACACAGGCTTTACATAAGTGAACACAATGGATGAGCTGTCCCGCACTCTTCATGATTAAACACACAGATTTTATTGTTATACAGATCAGACAAATCGTTGGGATACGGGGAATATTATCTTAAATACCGGGCTTTACATAGGCTAACATAATGGATGGCCCTCCTGAGTATATGGAAATCATGCCTAAGGTGTATGTAAATATGTATAATTGTATGGAGCTTGTCAACAAACACCCACAAAGGATAGGCCAGCCCAAATAATATAAATGTATCGGCCGCCCTAAGAAACCGAATACCAACTGACAGAGCCTTTAGGAAGTCAAACACGTACCTTTCGGAGGAAGAAAACCCGTAGGGTAGATAGGTCGGCCCAATTTCGACCCCACGCCACGTTGTTCTGAAAGAAACCAGCAAGTCAGCACACAGAACTCACAACGAAATACGATGGGGTCAATCCCCTGAGCAAAGCGACTTACCGTGAGGGATTATGAGCCCGACGTGGGAACACGTGGACAACGGGGCCAGTACCTGACCGAATCCCCGCTGCCACAGGAAGAAGCCCACGTTAAGATAACTCAGCAACACTATCAGTCAGGTCGCGGTCGCACGGACCTCACGGTTCCACGTGGACCAAAGCGACCTGATCAAAGCACAGCCAGGAGCAGCTTTTTCGGTCGCCGGGACGCACTCACGCGTCCCAATGCGGATCAGGCTACTCACACACACCAACTTCAGCACAACAGATTATTGGTTAGGGCTTCGGCCCAACCAGCACGTTAGCAGGCGGGTGACCGAAGATCCGGTCGCCACGCCGCCTCGCAGAAAAAGCCAAAAAAGATCCACGCACCCACAAGTCAAAACGTCAAGTCACCCAGTGCCGTTCGGATACACATCGCACTAAAATCAAATCACTATGATTTCAACTAACCCATAAAAGAATTCCAATCCTTGAAAAAATCACACGGAACAATCACCCTTCCGCAAAACACACTATCCCAGGTCCAAATCACATCCGTCAAATCATTCAAATACAATTTACAATTAAATTCTATAAAAACACAATCACTGACTAATAAAAATTATTTTAAACATGCACTGCGTCTAACTAACGATTTGCGCGTTTCCAAACGCAAACGCGGCACTCACAAATGACAGCTGGCAGTCTGTCAAAACAAACAAATAGAATTAAGTAAATATAAATTTCGGAGGACGAATATCAAGTGATTTTAAGTTATTTTAGTGAAATGAGAGTGCTTATAGGGTACTCGACGTCCCAGGGTGCGGCTCCAAAGTGGTTCCACCACCCAGCGGCAGTTTTAAGGCGAATGAGCACTACAAATACGGCGGCAAGAGGTAACTAATTTTCTTTTGACAAAACTTTTATCTACCACAAAAAAAAGTGTTACAGTATCCCCTCACCCGCCAGAATTTCGCGAGGTAACAAGCGAAATTCGAGCTGGTCCCCAGCTCTATGACCCGGTGGAGGCATAAGGCATGGCACAGAATGCGCCTGCTAATTTGCGGGACTGTTTCTTCAGCCCGTCTTTGGATACACACATACAAACACATGAAACTAAGGGTAGCCCCCATGCCAGCTACTCTGCAATACATATCAAAAATAATCAACACCCCTTGAGGCCCACAGTACTGGACATGATGACGCCAAATGCAAAAAATAAAAAAACGCCCAAATGGAGGATCAATCGGCACTCTTTATGTCTTTCACATGGCAATCACTCCTTCTACCATTCTCATCTTCCAACAAGTAAACCAGATTAGACAACTTCCGCACAACCTTACATTTCTCAAACCGTGGAGCCAGCTTGTAGGAAAAATGTTTCGAGGCATCACTCCGAACATGAGTGCGCCGCCACACAAAATCATCCTTCTCAAAAACAGCGTCCCTTCTACGTTGATTGTAATACTTGGCATTACGCCAATGAGATTTTCTCAACTCTTGGTCAACTTTCAAGAACACTTCTTTCAGGGTGCCCAACTTGTCAACGTAGGCTTCACGGGAAGTAGTATCAATCCCATGGTTGGACTCAACAGAAACATCCTCAAACCCTTTGCAACCATCACCAGCCAACCTTTTCTGCCCCTCAGTCAACGCATCAAAAGGGTGCAACCGACTCACTTGGGACACTATAACTTCACTGGGTTTCCGATAAGATAAATCGGCTCGACCCGTCAGACACAATACGTCAGGCGCAAGATTAAAGGCCCTCCAAAAATTTATTCCGAATAGCAGAGGATTGGACACCTCCGGAATCACAAAAAACTTTATCACCCGCATGACATGGTTCACCGTCACCGGCAAATACATATACCCAAGAACAGGGGAAGTTGAACCATTCGCGGTTCTCACAACATCTACATCATTTGACTTATGGATCTGGGCCATACCCGAAAAATGATCCACAACAGAACCACCAACAATCGAAATTTCCGAACCCGAATCTAAAAGACCGGAAACAGACAAACCACAAATATCTACGTTTAAATAAGGACGGGTATCATCACCAGAGGAACGGACCGTCGCTACTTGTATTTTTGCATCCGGAGTCACCTTGTTTTTAGGAGAACACTTCGGACAATTCTTGGTTTTTACACCCTTCTCCCCACAGCGATAACAGATCATGACGCGAGGCGCCTTACACTCAAGGAGGTTATGATCCTTCACCCGACACCGTACACAAAACTTCTCCACCGCAGTCTCTACAGTCTCACAAACAGAGCGATTATCCTTACTAGCCTTGTACGCAAGATCGGGGGCAACAGCGTGTTGAACATTGCGTGGGGGTTCGGTAAAAAATTCCGACCTAACCTTCGCCGCTTCCAACTGCCGGCAGCGCCTTTTCAGTTCCGACCACGAATCAATATCAACCAAGGCCAGTTGGAGGGTATATGCTGGTCGGATATTAAACTTCGCGATGCTCAGCTTCTCTCTCTCACCCAGGGGACACCTCAAACGGGAAAAGTAGTTTTGTAGGATGCTGAGGTAATGGACTATGGACTCATCCGGACCCTGCGTCCGGGATCGGATCTCCTGCAGCAAGCGGTGGTCATAATCCGAAGGCAAATATTCCTCCAACAGCAAATTCCTTAACTGTTCCCAATTCTCAACCTCATCCCTGATACCTCGGTACCAGTACAATGCATCATCAACAAACAGCTCGACAGCAGACCTAAATAATCGATCCGAAGAGATACCACGCGACAAACAAAGCTCCTCAACTCTTTCCAGAAACTCATGGACGCCAACCTTACCATTGAATTTAACGTTCAGGGAATGGATATTAGCCGTGCGATCACACGTGACACAACGTTTCTCCGCCTCAGCACCCCTAGCGGCTTCCACGGGGTAGGTCGGCTCGGATCCGTCCACTTGTGGTTTAAACTCGAAGGTGCTGGAAAAAGTATGAAACATTTTGTCTATTCGCCGAAGAATAACCAGGAGGGATGCGTCCAACTCTGTCCTTAACTCCACGTCTCCCTTCTCCACAGGCTCGACACGGGTTAACCTATGAAACAAATGGTTCCCTAAACCTTGCATGCGGTATAGCCGCTTTAGCAAAAGTGGCTTCTTATCTAAGAGTTCCTGTAGCTCTGCGAGTTTAGTTTTAATAGTTTGTAATTCCGAATTCACATTACCTTCAAATCTATTAACCTCATCCGTGGGTATCTTTTGAGACAGGGCCCTAATTTGGGTACGTAACCGATCAACCGTGGCTTCAGGTACACCATCACGGATGGCAACCTCATACAGCAGCTCATCCTTGTTCAGGGTATGAAATCGAATGGGGCGTTCCTCCATTTCGATCGATAACTATCAGTTTAAGTTATGAAGTTACACAATTCAACTTATAGACTAACACAAACACACATCAAAAATTGACCAGCCAATTCGTCCCTGAGCATAAGACCAGGGCCGAGGACCTGCACCAACAATGTCCTGTTCGGGCGCCGATGTAACGGGATATTTTCTTGGGAACAATAAAGCACCATATACTGAGAACGATGTTTATTATATTTAACCCTTGAACACGTTACCAAAATAAATAAATTTAAAAAGGGTCGCTGGTTGCAGTTGGCTGGTCAACTTTTCCTCGTACTAAAATATTTCCCAACTAATTTAGAGTTGAGGGTGGAAGAACAAAAAAATAAAAATAATAATATAACGGAAGGGCCAGAAAGCCCGTCTCCTGAACCGTCGCGTAGCCAGCCAACTCCACACTGCGACAGCCTGCCTCGAGCAGATAGCCTCCGCCAGGCAATCAGCCCCAACCAGACAGTCAGCCCCAACCAGGCACCTCCTGAAGTTACAGAATAAAAACTTCTTAGCACAAAAACTCAAATTAAACACAAAGGGCTCCGAGTATATAGAACAGACAGGTCGCTAAAACACGGTAAGTAACATCCTATACACCAGGCTTTACATAGGCGAACACAATGGGTGAGCCGTCCGGCACTCTTCATGATTAAACACACAGAATTTAGGGTTAGACGGAGCAGACAATTCGCTACACATGGAAGGTATTATCTTACACACAGGCTTTACATAAGTGAACACAATGGATGAGCTGTCCCGCACTCTTCATGATTAAACACACAGATTTTATTGTTATACAGATCAGACAAATCGTTGGGATACGGGGAATATTATCTTAAATACCGGGCTTTACATAGGCTAACATAATGGATGGCCCTCCTGAGTATATGGAAATCATGCCTAAGGTGTATGTAAATATGTATAATTGTATGGAGCTTGTCAACAAACACCCACAAAGGATAGGCCAGCCCAAATAATATAAATGTATCGGCCGCCCTAAGAAACCGAATACCAACTGACAGAGCCTTTAGGAAGTCAAACACGTACCTTTCGGAGGAAGAAAACCCGTAGGGTAGATAGGTCGGCCCAATTTCGACCCCACGCCACGTTGTTCTGAAAGAAACCAGCAAGTCAGCACACAGAACTCACAACGAAATACGATGGGGTCAATCCCCTGAGCAAAGCGACTTACCGTGAGGGATTATGAGCCCGACGTGGGAACACGTGGACAACGGGGCCAGTACCTGACCGAATCCCCGCTGCCACAGGAAGAAGCCCACGTTAAGATAACTCAGCAACACTATCAGTCAGGTCGCGGTCGCACGGACCTCACGGTTCCACGTGGACCAAAGCGACCTGATCAAAGCACAGCCAGGAGCAGCTTTTTCGGTCGCCGGGACGCACTCACGCGTCCCAATGCGGATCAGGCTACTCACACACACCAACTTCAGCACAACAGATTATTGGTTAGGGCTTCGGCCCAACCAGCACGTTAGCAGGCGGGTGACCGAAGATCCGGTCGCCACGCCGCCTCGCAGAAAAAGCCAAAAAAGATCCACGCACCCACAAGTCAAAACGTCAAGTCACCCAGTGCCGTTCGGATACACATCGCACTAAAATCAAATCACTATGATTTCAACTAACCCATAAAAGAATTCCAATCCTTGAAAAAATCACACGGAACAATCACCCTTCCGCAAAACACACTATCCCAGGTCCAAATCACATCCGTCAAATCATTCAAATACAATTTACAATTAAATTCTATAAAAACACAATCACTGACTAATAAAAATTATTTTAAACATGCACTGCGTCTAACTAACGATTTGCGCGTTTCCAAACGCAAACGCGGCACTCACAAATGACAGCTGGCAGTCTGTCAAAACAAACAAATAGAATTAAGTAAATATAAATTTCGGAGGACGAATATCAAGTGATTTTAAGTTATTTTAGTGAAATGAGAGTGCTTATAGGGTACTCGACGTCCCAGGGTGCGGCTCCAAAGTGGTTCCACCACCCAGCGGCAGTTTTAAGGCGAATGAGCACTACAAATACGGCGGCAAGAGGTAACTAATTTTCTTTTGACAAAACTTTTATCTACCACAAAAAAAAGTGTTACACTACCCTACCTACCCTACCCTACCCTACCCTACCCTACCCTACCCTACCCTATATCTCAAGTTGGACCAGACTGCTCACGGTGTGCCAATTTAATTTAAAATCGGTTATGTAGTTTAGGAATCCATCGCGGACAAACATCGTGACAGGAGATTTATATATATTAGATTGGAACAGGAAAATAAGAATAATATTAAAATTGTGTAGAACAACCATCTCACGAAGGCGGATGAAGCGTTACAAAATGACTATTATTTCGACTTCATAAAAGTTACGTAACCCGCCTTTGTGAGATAGAACTACTATATCCTTCTATTTTTTAGCGTGTCGATGGCAATTTCATTTTTCTAATATTTTCAGCTATGGCAATATCATACGCTGACGCAGCCATAAGGTCCTCACATGTACAAGTACAGGACATGCAGTGCTGGACGCCATGATCTACGGAGAGGCGCCGCACAAGCATTGCACATCGGAACCATCCGAGATGCCCCATCTGTGGAGGTCGTCTTTGCTGCGGCCTAGCGTAGCATTGTATAAAATGTTACAAGGATATTATGTTGAACAACAGAATGTTATAAGCATATCAACAACAGTCGGATTAAACCTCTGAATTGCTTTTAAAAGAGGACAAAACAACAATTTTGGATCCTTCTGATAGGAAACCCGAAGACGCAGCATTGGAAAGCACCTCTCTAGGTGGACAGATGACCTGGTTAAAGCTAAGATAATCCACGGGATGCGAGAAGCACAGGACCGATCTAAGTGGCGACACTTGGGGGAGGTCTATGTCCAGCTGTGGACGTCATTTGGCTCAGATGATGATGATAGAAAAACATGTTACATCGCAAATCTTTCTAAAGGTTGCATGCAACCAAGTTAGCCAACTCTTTTCTCAGCTTTTTAATACAAATTCTAAAGACTTGTCCATCGAACTGTACGTCCAGTCGTCCACGTTCTATATGTTACCGTCCACTACTGTCTTCAAGCCGTCATTTGTCAGATGTCAATCCTTTGAAAACCGAAGCCTTATACAGAGAGCCGGTCGTTTATCCAAACATACATAAATAATAGATGTGACGTCATCTACAGACATCGACAAAGGAGTTGGTGGTTCTCTAACATTCTCTTGTTTTGGTTTTAAAAGAGTTGAACCCCTAGAAATAAAAATATTTATTTGGCACATTAACTTCAACACAGAGACATTCTACCAGCGATAACAATATTTAAAAAGTCTAAAATTGCTTGGAATTGATTACATGTTTTTTTTCTGTAGCGCATGCCAGTTTTATATAATTTGAATTTTTGACAATAATTGTCATCGCTCTAGAATGACACTTTATTCAAACCTTACCTTGGTTAGACGAACATTTAAAGGTACAGATAGACATGCTCATTACTAGTACGAAAGCATGCCATTTATGAGCAATTGCTACTCAGTGTGTGTCAAAGTGTTGCTAATAATTAGCATGCTTATTACGAGCATGCTCAAAAATCAAATGTCTTTCGATTTTCGCGCATGTGAAAGGGGGCGTGCTTTGAGCGCGTCTGGAAAGGTTTTCTAACGAGCATGCTGCATGCTATTATCGATCTAGCAGCATCGTGTGCACGCACGACTTCGTGCCAAAATGTCTCGCTGGGGAGACGAGAAAACATTACAATTTGTAACTTTATATCGCAGCAATGAATGCAATATAGCAAGAAATAATGCTTATCAAGATATGTTGACCAACATGAACGATCCAACTTTGCCTGGGAAATTAATATAAACAAAAATTAGAAACTTGAGGTCTATTTACCACAGTTCACAACGGTAGTGCACCATGCACTGGCAGAGAACTTGCTATTAAATGGCATGTGCGTTGATAACAATGCTTTGAGCGTGCTTATTCAATGGCATGCCTAAAACTAGTATGCTATTTTTTAAGAAAGTGTATACAATTTGAAGAGTGCGGCTCGTCTTACGCATGCTAATAAGCATACTTCTTTAGCAGCATGTCTATCTGTAATCTGTACCTTAAAACAGTTCTAAAGTCTTCATAGAAAAGCTTGAAAAATTCGATTTTTATTCACAATGCATTTTATTAAAACAAGCTTCCTGGATATAGACCCAGTGGAAAAGAGATATCAGAAACAAATCTTTCATATTCATTTAATAACACTACAATGCATAAACATTTCTGTACTATGTTACAAACCAGCATTTTGCTTATATAATATTCAAATCACAACGCCAATCAAGATACCAAACCTTAATCCTACTATCCTGTAGATTACCTCCAAAAACCAACATTATCATCTCTTAATACTTTTCTAAAACCTGACACTGAAATCTCCAAACAACCTAATTTTGCGACAAACAGTGGTTTCCGTCTTAGTACAACAAAGACGGACAAACAACGTCAGGTTTAATCCTTTCTTCCTGATCAGGATGATGCGGACTTACGGAGATGCGGTCAGCGATGCGTCACCGACAACCTTCTAACAAGAGCGTGATGTGAGATTGGCGCAAATTATAAGATGTACGGTTTATGTGAAAAATAGAGGCAGATGGAACTTAATGTTAGGTAATGGTAAGACTCCCTAGACAGGCGCAAAGAGACAATGTGACAACCACCATTATTCATAGATTGTTGCAATTATATTCTTTGGACTGTCTATTGGAACCAATAAGAACAGAAGAAAAAAAAATTTACTCCAGCTAAAATAAAAAAATCAGCTTTTCAGCTTTTAAATTGTCAAATAAAATATGAATCTAGCTGCACGTCTATATGGAGAAGAACGGGCAAGAAACTCCACGGGCACTCTTTTCCATGAGTTTTAATTACAATATGTTGGTTTTCAATACATATGTGAGAACGATGTAAAAAGATCGCGTGAACGTTGACTGATAACATTTACCACAACGATTTGAACCCAACTGCAACTGAAATAAAGTCCAAAACAGTGTGCCCCAGATGATTTCCCACGGAGTATGTGTTCGAGCATGCTCGCGACGCTCCCGAATATTTTTTTCGAAATTTGGTAATGTACTATACTCCATTTGAGATAACATTAGACATTTAAATAATCCCATTTTACAACCCGTTCAAACGATTTTGACTTCTATTGTGTTGGTGATATGACAAATGACACAGTTAGTTTAGGTAACAGGTTTATGCTTTTCATGCCATCCTTATGTTTACGGGATAGAACTCAAAGTCGGTTGAAGGGACTGTAAAAAAGGGTTGTAGAAATTTCTTATGTTATCTCAAATGGAGTATAGGTACTATGTTGGTCAACATATAGTCAAGAAATACATAATGTATGGGAACATAGAAAAACGCTACCATAAAAGCACATTATAAGATTGACCATGGCAACTTTCAAATACACGTGATTTCGGACGTTTCGTTCCGTGCAATTCCGTATGCCACTTAAACCATCAGTCGGAAGAAAATCGTGATTATAAAATAAAACTAAAGCTTTATGTGTTTCTAAATAACTATAAGCCCTTACATTAAAATGCGCACGAGATGTTATTACTGGGGATGGAAGCGTGAAAGGTACATAAACAGAAGTGCATTCGGCAATTGCACTTGTACATTAAATCTTATTACTACGCCTAAAGAGTTCCATTTTGCGAGGCAAACTGTGTTGGTCTTGGACACGTGAGTCGTTGAGAGCTTACAAATTGCAACTCTGGCACGCACTGATAGAAATCAAAATTGTATGACGGTTAAGCTTGCTCAAATAAATAGCCATTACTGCATCATATTGATGCAAGGATACATATATTTCACTATGTACATAAAACGGCCAATTATATTTATATCATTTCCACAATTAACATAAAGTAGAGAAGCATTAAAATTTAATTATAGCAGCTCTTTAATATGACGAATGATTAAGAATTCTGAACAATAATTAAATATAAGACTTGTGAGTAGGAACGGCAATGAATGAAGCCAATTAAAACGGGCGACAACGCGACTAGAAGATATTATTCAAAGAACGCTATAAAAATATCTTAAACTAGTCCCCTGACTGTATACAGAGATAGTATTGTGTGAAGTATTCAGTAATATATAATAGTACAGTGTAAAATGATGACCCTTAAGGGTCACTTGCGCCAAAAACTTAAATCAGAGTTAGTTGCTAACACGAGGTTAGATATCAAATATGTCCTACATAATAGGACGGGTTAGCTAACTTAGCGTTAGGCCCAGTTTTGTGATCTTAACTCAACCAATGGTTAAATATGCTGACCAATGATTGCAAATTTCGGTAAAACACAATTATTCTTCAGTTAGCCTCACTCAAAAATGGAGAGTTAAATATTTGACCGTCCGTTAAATCGCGTTTTTCATAAATTTTTTGCCAAAAAAATGGTCAAATAATTAACTCTCTCACTTATTTGATCATATGATAGATTAACAATTGATGAAAAAGTGCATTTTAGCGAAATTATACCGGGGTTAGTCCAGGGAGGCACTTACATTACCTAATATTTTAAGCATCATATTTTTCACTCTTCTCACCTTTTGATTTTTCGTCCCACTAATTGTTATACTTCATCTTAAAAGACTAATACACATTGCACTTTCTTTAGTAAGATATGATCAGTTTCATCATTCCGGGGTATGGTAAGTTTCTAGTTTCAACTGTTGCGATTTGACCTATACGTCAACATGTCTAAGAAAAAGATTTCGTAGCTTTAATTATCTAGCTTTGTTCCTTCATGAGTCATGTCTAACCTTAATGTTTTTGTACCGAAGGACCAAACTTTTGTTGTATAAATGGAAGGACCAATTTAAAGTCAAATAGAAACAAATTGTAAAACGTTATATGGCATGCTTTTTTTATTCAATTTAGGCTGGGCCAAACATAGCCTTCCACTGTTTCCGGCCTATATGTGTTGTCTTTTGCGACCAAGCCGACGCCGACCATAGATTGGCGCGCTCTGATGTTTTGTTACGGTTTCGAAAAATGATCATTGAGCCGTCAGGCTTTTGGTCGTATATTTATTGTGTTTTATTTATATATTTGTCTTATACGTTAAACACATATATACTGTGTCTCACCTTCTGTATTTATACTATTTTGTAATTATTTATCTTATTCTATTTTATTCCTTAAATATTGTATGTTCCGTTTCCGTGAATGTGTCAGTGGCATCAACATCCCTATCAGAATATCACCGCAGCGTTATTTTCTTTTTAATATCATTGCACATGCTGACATAGGAGCCTTTTTGGTTTCGCACGGGGTCATTTTTTTATTATTGTTTGTGTTTCTCCTGTCTCCTGTGCGGGTATTGTTTGTGTATCTCGTGTGTCCTGTGCGGGTCACAAATAAATGTTGTTTCTTTCTTTCTTTCTTCAATTCAACATCCAATTCTTTTCTGTTTTTTTTTACTTTTATTTTATTTCCACTTAAGCCCCCGTTGCTTTTCAAGAGCATCATCATTGACATCAATACATTCCTCCATTTCCTTTTCAAAATCTCCATTATTATTTTCGTCGTTATCTTCTTCGTCATTTTTAATTCTATCCTTTAAAATACCGCTGTTTGCCTAATTGCTCCACATTTATAACCACCTTACTTTCAAAATAGATTATTAACTATAATACAGAACTGTCTCAGCACTTAACCATGTGGGAGTGATCTTGTGAGCAGTTAATTGCTAGGAAGGTGTTGTAGACTTAATGGGTTTGCTCGTAAATATAATTGGATAATCTATTGACTATCGCTTAATCTACTATTGTTCGATTTTATTGTTGTTTTTCTATTGTAATCTTATTTTTTTTTCAATTGGTAACTAAAATGAATGTAGACGGGGGTATGATGTAGTCTGTTTTCATGCCAGTTTTGTGGACCAAGAAATCAATTTTAACAGTTATTTTTAAATAAACCTGGTTTTCCTCAATGCTGGGCAAAGGTTTCCATTTTTCTTTATGTGTTACCTTGTCCAGAAAATCTCCTACAAATGCCTCTAAAGCCGTCACGCCATCGTTTGCTATGCTTTCCTCAGGAACCGAGCCCGGCTTCTGGCTCATACTGTGTGAAGAAGTATAGTAATTTTAAAATTAATTACTGGACATTCTAACCTTACTAAAATACTTATTAATTCTTCTTAATTTGTATCAACAAATATAAGTTTTAAAATCTGTTAACAATTCACACACTAACTTTTTTTTCCTGGATACAATAACAAAATAAAAATATATAAAATTTAAATAAATCTATACTAATAATATAATAATCTATACTAATATAATAATCTATACTAATATGGAGGAAAGATGTTTTTGTTTGTTTGTTTGTACCGAATAGGCTCCGAAACTACTGGACCGATTTAAAATATTCTTTCACCAATAGAAAGCTACGTTATTCCTGAGTAACATAGGCTATTTTTAATCCCGAAAACGGGTCCTGTGGGGTGGCCCACGGGAGCGAAGCCGCGCGAAGCAGCTAGTATTTAATAAAGCAGTAAAAGCTAACCATATGTAGGATTCTTATTGCCTCAAAAACTACCTTTTATCTTATAATACTCTCAAGTCATATTTTCTTTACAAAGACTTTTTACTCACCAATGAGTACATATTTCCTCACTGATGATTAATCTAGTTAGTACTTGCGTTATGTGCGACTACTCAAAGCCACGTGCAGACTATTATGTTCATGTTCACCTACTGGGTTCATAGATCATACGACACAAGTATTATAGTATCGATAGTCACTGAGTAGAAATGATAATTGATTGCCTTGGCTCTCTTGTGACCTTGCTCTATCGTCTGTTTCTTGATGAAGAACAAGATCATCACTCTAGTCTTGGAAGTCGGAAAGCATTATAAATACTGCTTTAGATGAAGTTGCTTTAAATCAACGATGGCTATGGTTGAAATGCCAAAATTTAAGGGATTGATCTTATGATATTTCGATTGTGATTCGCATTCCCATACATATTTGACTATTTTCTTAACTTTTTATGGCAGTATGTTCTCAGAAACATCATTCCTGTAAATTACTGCTAATGAATAAAGGACGACTTCGGCAGGTAACTGCCTAACGACCCACTGCAAAAAACCTAGTTGCCCGACGACTCAAACACTAGAAAACCTTTTTAACAAAAAAATTAAACTGACTTTCGTTTTTGACACCGACTTCGGAAAAGAAAGTTATTTTTCGCTTTGTAGTGTTTTGTTTTGGAGGTCGGTTATATTTTTTTGTTTAAAAATATTTTTATTTTCCTCTGTTTAGTTATGTTACACTTATATCTATCTAATCTAATACCTTTTAACGAGCAATTTTTGTATGTATATAATCTGAATCTCGAAAACGGCTTCAACGATTTTAATGAAATTTAGTATGCAGGGAGTTTCGGGGGTAATAAATTGATCTAGCTAGTTTTCATTTTTAGAAAACGTCGTTTTCTCTTTTTTCACCTTAGCAGTGCTCGGTCGGTCTATGAAAATACGCATTATTAAGGAAGGATAACTCGCTCGTCGGATAACTGACTTAAATGGGGCGATATGAGAAGCACCATCATTAAAAAAAATATGTATATCAAAATTGTTTCACCTATTAAAAAGTTCTGAGGTTACAAAGATAAACAAGTCGAATTGAGAACCTCTTCCTTTTTGAAGTCGGTTAGCAAATGACATTCTTTCTATACTTCTATCATAATAAAGAGGAAAGATTTGTATTTTTGTATGTAACGAATAAACTAAAAACTACTGGACCGATTAGTGACTGCTAAAATATCAAAAATTCATGGGATTGCCAAGCGCTATTGAAATATCACGTGATTATTCCTCAGCAACAAATGCCATGATTGCTAGAATAACATTCTGTCTAGAACTTCCATTCGCAAGAACAGTCGACCAATTTTAGCATCTAGCGACACCAGAGGCTTGCAAGCTGAAAGCAGTATTACCAACCACCTCTGGAATATTTTCAATGAGACGTCAGAGCGTCATAGTCGCCTGGAGTGCAAGGGTACTGCTCTTGCACTCCCCGCGATTGACGCAAATCTTCGTAGATAGTGGTCGTCATCAGTTGAACGGCGCTTAGCAGTGAATATTGACACACTGATATAAATATAAGTGAATGATTAATATTAGGTACTAAAAGATGAATAACAGGACGCCTCTTGCCTATCACAGTCATAGTTATGATTTAATTTCAATAATTTACAATTTATTCCATGCTATGGTTAGTAGATTCTAGAAGATTCTACTAACATTACCCTTGATTTAGCCGCTTCGTAAAGCAACGGCCTAACATGAACATTCTCCGGTCTTTTTGCTATTCGACTATGAGTCATTGTCATTCCTCGGTACAATTAATCCATACCATTAAATCTGATTTATGTCTGCTACTTTACCTTAATAGCTCTTCACTGCTGGACATAAACCCCTCCCAAGTTGCACCACAACACTGGGTTCTCCGCCAGCTACATTCAGCCTGTATGGCTTTTTATGTCATCGATATATCTGGCTTAGGGTCATTCCACGCTACGCTTGCAGATTCATGGCTTATTAGTTACAATATTATGATGAAAGGAAGCAACAAGGGAAACGTGAACGATATCCGAAACCCTTCACAAGAATCAGTCAGCAATTACAATCAAGCCCAAAGGTTACAAGTGATTGGTAGCAGAACTGATTTGTCGATGATCACGATGAAATTAACAGAGTTGCGTAACGTCATGGAGTATACAACCTTAACCTTTTGTGTCGTGATGATATCGTGTAGTGCTTCGTAAGTGTGAGAAGGAGGGAAGAATTTGTAGTGATGGTTATCTATCACGGCATTTGTGTTGATCCGGGATTGAAGAATAAGGTACATAAATATGTGTAAGGTAAACGTACAGAAACGTAATGAAAATGGACTAAATAAAAATAAGGAAGGCGGACAATCGGATGCCACACAAACAAAACTGACAAAGATTTATCAACTTTGTTTTTCTTGGTTCGTAATGATTTTCTTACGCTTCGGTTATTAGTGTTCGGAATAGGTAGTGCTATTCGCGGGCTTTAGTGACCGTTATCATAACATGGATGGCATCTGAATCCCGGTAATTTATTATTTATTTATTTTGTTTAACTGGTTGTTTTATTGAGAACTAATTTAGGAACTCGTATTATACATGGTACGTATTCAGCTATATGCAAATATTTTATTGGTCACTAAAGTCATCCCTTTCCCTCGCGGTTGAGATTCTATATTTGTTTAACTTTCCATCTGTGTAATATAAAAGCTGATTTACCATGGACAAGTTTGCATAATAAAATAAAAAAATAGCGATCTCAAAAATCCGTAAAAAAGGAGAAAATCATGCTGTGCAGTCGGCGGATACATCTAGTTTTGGTCAGCCAGCTCATATGTATCCTCCGACTGCACAGCATGATTTTCTCCTTGTTTACGTCTTTTTAGTTCGCTTTACAAGCAGTCGAGTTTTTTGATTTTTAATTATTTTTTTTATTTCTTTTCGTATTTTTTACGTTTAATCATATAACTGTTTTATATTTTTGTAATCACCTCTTAAAACCCTTTATTTTGATACCCCACACGATGGGATTGCAAGAAAAATAAAATTTGTGCACCCACAATACGGCGCCCAAAAGCCGCCATTTTCCTATTTACCCATTTTAACGCAGCCAATGACACTCGCAGGGTTAAGACGAATCGATTGACGTAAGAACCATCAAAATCGGCCAACGCGTTTTGTCTCTAGAACGCCACATATGAACAAACATACATAGACTGATAAACATATATAATAACGCGAGCGGCGCAAAATTGTGAGGCGGCGAAAACCCGGGGTATGTCCATAATAACATTATCATTCAGGTTCATTGATCCAAAATAGCACAACCTATTCCAATCCCTGTTTACTACATAAAGAATGACGATGATCATCAGAAGACCCCCTTCTCCTGTGTCAACTATATACAGGTTCTACCCGCTATGGCAATAATGTCGTTTGACCATATAGCTTTCAGACAACAAACACTTATTTTAATCCTTGGAGAGTATGGTTGCTTAGAAAGTACTCTTAAAGACTTAGAAATACAGGTGTTACCATCTGAATCGACTAAATCAAAACCCACCATAACATTTATCATGCAGTACTAGCCTATCACAGCTTGCCATAACAAACCATGTATCACACGAGGACTTTCCCACACCTTCAGAAAGGTTTCTTGTCTATAAATTAAAGCTACGTGTATGAAGTTTCAAAATGTTTGCAAGTATGTAAGGATCCAAAATGGAGAGAACGTGTTAGAAAGTAAATGTTGAAACGCGAGAAGCTGTAAGTTTAAAAAAATATCGTATTTATTTATAAACATATTTTGAAATGTGCACGTGTGTTTCTCACGTTTTATTGCATTACTTATGTGTATCATATTACAAATAGTGCTAAGTCTGAATTTCTTAAGAAATGCGTGGTCTTGTTAAGATCATCATCATCAGCCTATTAATTTTCCCACTGCTGGGACACAGGCCTCCTTTCTGCGAGAGGGGATGGGCCGTAATCCACCACGCGGGCCCAGTGCGGGTTGGTGGATGTCACATTCGAATTTTTGGTTTCCTCACGATGTTTTCCTTCACCGTTTTTGAGAGCAACGGTGATGAAATAATTTACACACATTAAAGCCTCTGCCTACAATTTGTAAGTCGCGGCCAATACCACTGGGCCACCACTGCTCTCGGTTGTCTTGTATAGATACCTACGCTTAATTTCAAAGGTAGGTAAAGCTACAACAATGGTTGAAGCTAGGCAAACTGGCTCTTATCAGAGACGACGATTCAACGGATCAAAAGTCCAAAGTTATATGGTAACTACGTGACATTTCAGCTACTATATGACACTAGCTGTCGCCCGCGGCTTCGCTCCCGTCAACTGGGTACCTACCTACCCTACTTACCATACCTACCCTACCCACCTACCTTACCCACCTACCTTACCCACCTACCCTACCTAGTACCTACCGTTTTCTGAGCGCAAATTATATTATTGGAAAACGTAAAAAGATATAAAAATCTTGTCATTTTTTTTTCCTAGAAATAATGTTAATGTTGTCATATCAGTTGACCAAAGAGCTAAACGACCTAAACGAACCTAAACGATGTGTTAATTTCATAAGCAAAGAATAATGAGTATAGTAAGTGCATTACTTAGTATTGAATACACGTCAGTTTAGCGGAAAATGCGAAAACTACTCGTATGTAAACCGCAAATGCGGTGGTCGAATATGGTAATACGAGTACTCATTGCCCAGACCTTATGAGTGAAGACTTTCAGAAAGAATGTATCACCGCAGCTTATTTTTCATGTAATTTTTACCACACATTCATTATCATAATTTCAGCCGAAAAACGTCCACTGCTGGACATAGGCGCAATCGTCGCCACTTCGACCGGTCCTGTGTGGTTCTCATTCATCGGAATCCCGGAAACCTTAGCCAGGTCAACGGTCCACCTAGAGAGAGGTCTTCCAACGCTGCGTATTTCGCTACGCGGTTGCCACTCCGGAACTTTTGGCCTTCGTCCACACATTTATCATCAGCCTTTCAATGTGCCCACTACTGGAACACAAGCCTACTCAGTGTGAGAGGGAATGGGCCGTAATCCACCATGCAGGCCCAGTGCGGGTTGGTGGCTGTCACATGTCTTCGAATTTTTGGCTACTTAAAACAACAACACACCAACACACAACAAATACAACTCAAATCCACACACCTTTAAATCCTGGCAAGTACAGGTAGCTGGGCATGAAGGGCAGGAAAGTAGGTGGGGATATCATGCGGAAGGGCACCACACTGGCACTACGTATGGGGTGGGTCTATGATACTCCATCTGTTTATATTTCTACAGCGGCCAACCGTATTTGTATTTGATTTCATAATCTTCTAAAGGAATGTTGAAGAGTGCACACGGATTAGGTCTTGCAATATTTATCTATTCTAGCCTCCTAGAATAGGACCAAGGTAAGGAGTAGGTCCTCACCTACTAGTCTTCTTCGTAACTAATTCCCTGCCGCTTTGAAAAATACCATAAATCGATTAAGGTTTTTTTTTTCTTGTGCTTTTCCATTTGTTACCAATTTTCTCTCTTTCTTTATTATTTTGTAAAGTTTATCTTTCCAGCTGCTATCGTTTTACAGGACGATTTTAATCTCATTTACAGACAGTGTATGAATGAAATCTAAACCACTTCTATAATAGGACCAACTCTAAAATTTGCCTGTATCCCGCAAATAGGTACATACAGCACCTAACTATATAAGGAAATTATCCTGAAATAACTAATGAATGATCTGAAGTTCATAGCCAACCGGAAAAAGGTCAGAGTGTAAATTATCCTTAAATTGCAAAAACAACTTATAGGACAAAATATATTTAATTAATTAATCAACACACTATCAGTTCTTCCATGAATTCAGGGAATGTTTCTAACGCAAATGATTTTCCACAAACCGGGAGTATTTTAGTGGTAAATAACAGTTATTATAACTTTAGTATCGCTAGCTGAGTCATAACCAGTATATGCGTTGAATACTTAGTATTATATACCTATATACGATCGATGATTGCTCTTTTATGGTGCATTTACATGGCAGAGGGAATTAGACACGATTTATGTATAATTTAGTCAATGAGATCACGAGGAGGCAAAGGTGATTGAGGCACGATCTAGATGTCTTGTTACTTTAGTCTTTCAGTAGTCAAAGGCTGGATACACCATGGACGTCACGCTTAAAAATGTTAGAATGTTTTCATTTTCGAAAAAGGAGATTTTATTTTATTCGCTTTTTTTTTTAGTTTAACGTCACGATCTACAAAAGCCTGCCTGTCCTACCTGAGAAGTGACCCTTTCTGATATCTCTTTCGATTTAATCTACTTATTTGTGACCTAAAGATTGATTGGTATTTAAAAATTCCAGAACCTCTAGACTGACTGACATTTTTATATACAGGATTGACCACTTGAAATTGCAGCAGCACAATCCCATTGATTTATCACTTTTCGGCAATCGGTATTACAAAATCATTTTGTCTAAAGCCTCAAGGAGGTGACCATAAGCTCTTAGAGTAAGGTTATTTTGAGTATGCGTAAGGGACATATGTATACAAGTCATATACATCTGTCCTTTACACACACTCAAAATAACCTTACTCTAAGAGCTTATGGTAACCCCCCAGGTCATCATTCAATCTGTTTCATAGTCAAACATGTCGCCGTAACCAGCGGTGTATCTGTGTAGGTATAAATCTATAGGCCTGTACCGAAAGCTCATACGTCTTCCTACCTCCGGCAGATGCATCCAATCCAGTTCCATTTTAATTTACCATCTCTGAACAAACACCTGCGATTTATTTGTAAACCAATCAATACTTATAATTTTAGAAGCGAAAGTACTTCTGTCTGTCTGTATGTTACATTTGCACAATTCCAACTTCAATGTGTTGACATCTATATCAAACGTCAGATGTCAAACTCCAAAACCAAACAATTAGACATTAGGTTAATGGGGTCCGAGTGCTCATCGAGTGTTTCGAGATATAAGTAAACGGTTAGTCGACCGTTCGCGTGACCAGAGGGCTGGCCTTTTCTTCAAACAGAGAATTAGCATTGCCAGTCAACGACGTGGCAATGCTGCCAGCGTTCTGGGGACGTTTCCCATTGACATCGATGTGGACGAATTTTTTGATGCGCAATGAACCGTTTTCCCTCTCCCCTTTGTATGTAAGTTTGTTTGGTTATTAGTTATAAGATTAGAAATATTCTGTTGTATATATTATTTGAATTATAAATAAAAATCTATTAGACATACATTTTAGAGGTTAAATGCTAAGTGATTTCAAGTTATTTTAGTTAAATGAATGAATCCCAGGGCGGATAAAAAAGGTGTTACAGTATCGTATAGGTGTCACTCGCCAGAATTTTGCGAGGGAACGAGCAAAATTCAAGCTGGTCCCCAGCTTAATTAGAAAAACAACCATAGATAAACACAAATGTTACAAATCATCAACATATTTTAAACAAAACCATAGTTGTAAAACCTTAATAACAAAGCTAATGTACCTACTAATATATCTACCCCTAGGTTTCCCTAAACATTAAATAATACTACATCACCACTGCACTATTTTTTACTTGCATTGTCTTTTATATATTATAGAGTCACTGCGTTGTCTATTTGTGTCAGTTTGTTAAGACTTTTTTTTCCTGAGAACGCGTGTAGGTTTCAAGTCGAAATTAAATCGAATACTCAGGTCTGCAACCCCTTGGAGCTGTGAACAAATCAAACTTCTATGTCAACGCAATCAAAACATAGAAAATAAATCTGCAAGCTGTAAACACCACAAAAAATATTGCGATTATATTTGGTGTAGAGATAGATTGGAGATAGGCATGGATGAGATCTTCTTTGATTATTTTTTTCTACAACTTGTATCATTTCTGAATTCCACTTGGGCGAAGCCACTGGAAGAAGCTAGTAGTAAAATATTGAAATGTAAACCTTCCTTAAGCACTTATTCCGTGGAGATTAAAGTTCAATCCGTTATAATCAACAATAGTAAAATACCTGATCGCAACATAAACATTTTCCATGAATATAATTATACCTACGAAGGAAACTGCTTTACGACTGCAATAGACGTCTATATTTTGTTTTAGACGTTAACGTTTATTTAAGAGACATTTGTGTAAGTAAAGGATTACAGAGGTTGTGTCTAGAATGTTTTTGTGTGTTGAAGCTTTTGAGATTTGAAATGTCTTTTGAAGTGAAAAATTCTTTAGCCGCGTTGAGCAGAAATTTAAGGGTTCACATCACCGATTTGCTCATGTGACTTGTTGTGCGCCAAAGAGGCGCGTCCTGTTTATTATTGTCGGCCAGTTATTCCATATTTTTAAGTTTTCACTTTTGTCAACAGTCGCCTTCACTGCCTATTTTTTTACGTTGGCATGTTTCTGTAGGAGTTTAAATCCTTTGTTTTCACTGGCATAAATAAATTATAAAAATGTTTTGTTAAATAATTGAACGAATACAGGAATTATGGCTCCGATGACGGTTCACTTATTGTAGTTCACAATTTTCAAGCCCTACACACATTATGCAAATCGATTAGGTAAGTATTTTCATGCATGTTACAAAAGACACGAACAAAATAAACTTGAAAAGGTACCAAATAAGGCAGAATAGAAAATGGGTGAAAGTATACCTATACTCCATTTGAAATAACATTAGACGTCTTTACAACTCTTTTTACATTCCGTTCCACTGATTTTGAGTTCTATCTCATACGTAGTATATCAATGTCTGACAAATATCTCAAAGCAGATGATGAATGCATTAAACTCAAAGTTATCTTGACCGACACAATGCAAAAACTATTAGACATTATTATTATGTAATGGTTGAATAATTTGAATGAAGATACGTACTAAAGATTGAAAAGAATGTATAATTAAACTTGCAGTAGGTACTAGCCTCTTAAAACAATATGAACGTACTAAAGACGGAAAAGAATAAGTAATTAAACATGTAGTTAAAGCCTTTTAAAACAATGATAATAAGAAAAAATATATAATTCATTCAAATATATTTCAATATGTTTCCATCCACTTCTGAATTTAAGTACCTTTTTTGTTTTTACTCAAAATGACCGGCCTTGCTTTACGTGTCAACGTGGCAACACTTTTATTGTGATGAAACCCTTTGTCTGGGGAGGACGAAGAGTTATATCAAACTTCAACCGTCTAAACATTACTGTTTCTTCCGTTTTAGCTCTCGCCAAATTGCTCGGCTGCCCTGAAGTTCGATTTTCGATGCACAAGGCACGGATCGGTGCTGTTTTTGTACGAGATTTACTACTGCGCAGCCAATGTAGCCACCTTCAGGGTGGCCAAGAAGTTTAGTGAGAACTATACCATGTGTCGGGGGCACCTCCAATACAAGTAAATTCACGCGTTGGATAAAGTTTTCAGAAAAGGGCAAGTCTTACTACAAAAACCAAGACTTCTTTAATTGATCGCCAAAGAACCTTAAAAAAATACTATTCCCTAACTTTACATAGGTCATCCTTGACCACAAGATCAACAAATTGATGATTATGTCAGATATAATGCGATGTAAAATTAATGAAAAGATAAATTAACGCGATAAGCGCGAGTGTTCTGTAAAAGTTGTTTTATATTCAGTAAAAGTTGTAACGATTCAATGAATATTTTTATGCATAATAATTAGCATATCGAATTGACGTAAATCACGATTACCGGTAATATCTCATATAAACAGGTACTTAAAATTGATAGGAAGCTTCAATGCTCAATGAGCCTAAATGTTCAAAGTCATCATCATCATCTGCCTGCCCTTATCCCATGTTACTTGGGGTTGGCGCAACACGTTTGCTTCTTCCATACCGTTCTATCCCCCGTCATGTTATTACTGACTCCCTTTTCTTTCATATCACTCCTCACACAGTCCATCCATCTTTTCTTTGGCCTTCCTCTCCCTCTCCATCCATCCACATTTATATTCATAACTCTTTTAGTAATATGCGTTTCATCCCTCCTCATCACATGACCATACCAGGACAAACGGTTTCCTTTCAACTTTTCTGCCACTGGCGCCACTTTCAAACTACCTCTAATATACTCATTTCTCACTTTATCCAATCTCGTCACGCCGCACATCCATCTCAACATTCTCATCTCTGCTACATGCAATCTCCTTTCATCCATCTTTTTCACAGCCCAACATTCCGATCCATACAGTATGACAGGTCTTATCACGGACTTGTAGATTTTCCCCTTTAACTTGAGGGGCATCCGTGGGTCGCAAGTTGTTCCAGTGACCTGTCGCTATTTCATCCATCCTGAGTTGATCCGGTGCGTTACGTCTCGGTCTACCTCGCCATTTCCTTGGACAAGCGACCCTAGGTACCGAAAGTCGGAGCAGATTGGTATGGGTGTTCCAGCGAGAGCTATGGGCACGGAACTGGAGAGACCGCCAAAATCGCAAAACAAGTATTCAGTTTTGCTTCTGCTCAATTTCAGGCCAACACTCCAGTCTGTGCCACCACACCTCCAATCTGCTCTGGACCTCAAGGCCACTCTCGGCAACCAGCACAATATCATCGGCAAACAGCATACACCAGGGTGCCTCTTCCTGTATTTCCGACGTAAGAGCGTCCATTATCAACAAGAAGAGATAGGGACTGAGAGCCGACCCTTGGTGCAAGCCGACTGCCACACTGAAGCTGTCAGTATTGCCCACTGTAGACCTAACTTGTGTACTGCACCGACTGTACATCGCTCGAATCAACTCTACATACTTTCCAGGCACTCCTTTCTTCTTAAGGGCCCACCACAAAACCTCACGAGGAACCCGGTCGTATGCCTTTTCGAGGTCAACGAACACCATGTGCAAGTTTTTATGTGCACTTCTATATTTCTCACACAACTGGCGGATTGCGAAAATGGCATCCGCTGTACCCCGACCAGGCATAAAAACGAATTGGTTCTGCGATATTTCACTCTCTTTTCTCAGCCGCCTTTCAATAACTTTCTCCCAAGCTTTCATACTATGTGACATTAGCTTTATCCCTCTATAGTTGTTGCACTCCAGCACATCGCCTTTGTTTTTAAAGATGGGCACCAGAGAACTATTGCACCATTCATCAGGTATGGCCTCTTCCCGCAGCAACTTATTGAAGAATAAAGCTAACCACGTCCATCCATCTACGCGCAATAACTTCCACACTTCAACTGGTATTCCGTCCGGACCAACTGCCTTACCGTTCTTCATTCCATTTACTGCTATTCTTACTTCATCCATACTAACCATTCTCACTAACCCCTCATTCACAGGTTTACTTTCTAACACACCACTCCAGTCATTTTCCTCATTCATCAGTTTTTCAAAGTAGTCCTTCCATCTATCCTTAATTTTTGCATCATCAGAAAGAATCATTCCAACTTCATCTTTTATACATCGTATCTGACAAACATCTCTCGCCTTTTTCTCCCTAGCCCTAGCAAGCCGGTACAGGTCTTTTTGGCCTGCTGGACTATCCAGCGTGTCGTATATTTCATCGAGAGCTTTTGCTCTCGCTGTAGCCACGGTTTTCTTGGCTTTTATCTTCACAGCATCATACTCTCTCTTTCTTTCAGCTTTCAAACTAGCGTTTTCCTGGTCTACACCTTGCCATTCCTTGAATTTTTTCTTCTTTTCCTTTAACAGATTTTGTATTTCAGTTGACCACCACCATGTATTCCTATCTATCGTGCCCCTTCCTTTCGTCTCTCCCAAAATATCCTTCGCTGCACTCCTAATACAACCAGCAATCTCCTTCCAACTTTCATTTACACTTCGATCTTCCATATCTCCCATCTCTAACATTTTGTCTACTACTCGCTCTTGAAACTTCTTCGCACAATCATTCTTCTCTAGCATATGCCATTTTATTTTAGGGGGAGGACGCTCTTTGCTTTTTATGCTCCGTACTTTTACCTCTTGCACCATAACCAGTAGTCTATGCTGGGAAACCAAGTCTTCTCCTGGCAATACCTTGCAATTTTTGACGTGTTGTATGCTGTTGCGTCTGACAAGAAAGTAATCGATTTGGGTTTTGTGGTTACCGCTTTTGTAAGTTATCAGATGTTCGTCTCTTTTTTGGAACCAAGTGTTAGCTACCGCCAGGTCAAATGCAGTAGCGGATTGTAGCAGCGACTCTCCCTCGTTGTTGGTACTCCCAAAACCTAAATGATCAAAGTGAGAAATGGAAAACTGCAGACACGCTCAAACCACGCCATTACGATTGTATGTGCTGCTCTAAAATGGTACCCAGCTGAGATGTTTAGTGGATGCTGAGGAAAAGCAAGAATCAGAGGAGGTCCCTTCGCAATCTCCCCAAGGAAATGACCTATCAGGCATTGCACAAAGGGTATTTCGGGGTAGTCTAGAGAAAGAGAACAAGGGTCACCCTTCCATTTGCTTATGGTGGCTACCCGGGGTGGTTTTAAGATCAGGGAATATGGAATTCTTATTTCAATAAGAATCCCATATTCCCTGATCTTGTCTCCAAAGTCCGGGTGTCTTTTGAAGGCTTCTAGAATCTATGGCCATCAATATCGCGGAAAATTAGATACAGGGCTCATCAGCTGCTGAAAATTTCTTAAACTTTAAAAAACAATAGAACATTTATTGGGCAATAGGCAAGTCAGGCATATTTATAGTAAAGTCAAAAATGTTAAAAACTATTTGATCAGTTTCCAATTCACATTATTTCTAACAGGTAAAGGCACATAATTGCAAGCTATCATTAGGACACGTTAGGTACTAAAAGTATCAGGTTTTTGCATCCGATCAAATCTTAGAGCGTTTAAAATCTCAATGTCAAAAGTGGCAATACCTACTAAATGGAGAAGGCATGTGTTATTATATTGTCGTTAGGATAATAATTATGCGATGGAAAGAAACTGAATTAGGATCAAAAGTGTAGGACGTATTTTAATGGCCGGATAAGATTTAGCAGGATAAGTTCTAACTAAAATCGTTTTGGACAAGGTAATTTTATGGTACCTGTTCAAAAACGAGACATGGTAAGCTTTGAAAGAGCTTTATAACGACACCGAAAAACATCTAAACTTCTTTATCCAGAAAAAGAATCGGTAAATTATCTACTACATAAATACATATCAACCTAAATAATATGAATAAAATTAAATTGCTGTTTTCATTAATGCAATAATGAGGCATGACAAAACATAAAGGCTAAGAAAGTGCTCTATTACAACACCGAAATATATCTAGTCAAGTTCATTCAGAAAAAAAACATCGGTAAATTATCTACTAATATAATATATAGTTTTATACCAACCCAAATAATATGAACAAATTGTTGTTTTCATTATTGCTGCGTTTTGTTTTAATATTTATTGAACTAATACATTAAACTTGTATTATGAAACTGGTAAAGCGTTAACCTATTATAACTTTAACTCAGCAACTGCAACAGCAACATTTTTATGTAGTCTAGACTGTCCCACTGCTGGGATTTGCCCAAATCCTTCTATTCTGAGCCACCTACCAGCTCTTACAATAGGAATTGTAAGGAGGGCGGCCTCCTTGTCCCTAATAGAGCTGGCACGTTTTGGAAAAGTAGTCATATTTGGAATACTGCGAATATTTGAAGATATTTCTGTTTTCGTTTTGCATGTTATCGCCGCCTTAGGCAATTGACACATTGATGAAGTTCTATTTGCCAATCATTCGAGCTCCCGCAGCTACGTCTACTATATATCGGTATACCAAAAATCTGTAAAATACGTTGGAAGGCCTCCCAGTAGGTGGACCGATGACCTGGTTAAGGTTGCGGGAAGGCGCTGGATGCGAGACGCACGGGATCGGTCAATGTGGCGACTCCTGGGGGAGGCCTATGTTCAGCAGTGGACGTCTTTCGGCTGAAATGATGAGTAAAAGTGCCAAGAAAACGTAATAAGATGGAAAATCGGGTGTGCACGGCGAGACAGTGCGCGAAGCCCTCGCTACGAGTATACAGCAACGAACGGGTTAGTTGAGCGATTTAATCGAACAATTTGTCAGATGCTATGATGATGGTACGACTCTTACAAGGGGATGGCATAAGTCATCCTCGTTTGTCATGAATTAAGCCTTCCCCTCGTACCTCAATTGTTAATTTGATTCACTTTAAATCCTCTGTTTGGTTAATTAGCGAGTTAGGATTAGGTAGAACTGATGTAACCGTTCAAAATGTAGAATAGAAGCACCTCACAGAATCTAGGTCGTCTCGCCACTTAATTTAGCAAAACTTACACATTCATATTCCCTTTACAAAATGACCATAATATTCGGAATATTCTCTGAATGATTCTGTCAATACGTACAACACTTCTAACTTTACGCACAAGATCCCTTGAAGGCTAGACAAAGTCACTTAATGGAGAGTCAATAAAATCTCTGTTTGTCACTCAATACTATAAATCGTGACTTTATTAATAGATGACCTAATATAAGTACTTATAACTCTTGGAAAGAAACCTAAATAAATCTATATATATAAAAGAGAAAGTATGTATCTTCCTTATAGACTCCGAAACGGCTGGAAAATTTCTTTTTCACCATTGTTAAGCTACACTATCTCCGGGTGACATAGGCTACTTTTTTTTTCTGTAACGGGAACTACGCGGGTGAAACCGCGAGGCGTCCGCTAGTAACCTATGAAAGGCAAATACAATTCTAGAAATATGTTGTCAAGTGCACTAAATGTTCTAAAGCAACAGCTTTCCGATATGCCCTAGGTTAGCTAGGTTCGACCATGTATTAATGTAATTGAAGCACAAGGAGTATGTACAAACTAAGAATATTAGCGTTCTCTAGTTTCAGCCTACTCACATGGAACAAGACGTGAGTTTATGTATGGTATGTAGGTTACAAGTAAATAGGCTTAAGCCTATTGGTATTTGCCAGCATCAATTCGAAGCTATGTTCACCAAAGAATTCCAACGCTTTGTATAATCTGAATTGCACGCCAAGAAAACAGCAATATGGTCAGGGATATGTTATACTGATTCCACACGCTCTCAAAAAAATAGTATTCCTCCCTTATTTATAATAAAACCGGCCAAGTGCGTGTCGGGCCACGCGCAGTAATAGGGTTCCGAAGTTGCATAATAATGCGGACTAAAAAGAGGGTTTTGTTGTTGTTATATGAACATTAGAACGGTTTCAGCGGCTCACAAAGTCTAAAAACGGGCCCACATAGGATTTTTTAATCTATATTCTCGCGTTTGACCACTATCTCGCCTGATGGTAAGCGATGGTGTGGTCTACGGTGAAGCACGCTTGCCTAGATGTAATCTATTCACTCTTGACTTAAACTAAATAAGGACTAACTGGTAACTGAAGAAGGAGTTATAAAATCCAACTTCGCAACTGAAGTTAGAAAGATATTATCTATTTGAGTACCATCGCGAATTGCGAAAGAAGCCGATACGAGCGCGCGTTAGAGCCACGGGGAATGGTATAGTTCGGTACTGGATCCTTGCGTGCACGCTCCTTGTTTATTTCTCTTTCGGAATTAGAAAAAAATCGTATGTATTCACCTCTATTCTCCTCTAATACCGCCGATTGGAGGGGAATCCTCTAATCTGCGGTATTCACTATTTCATTCTGGAAAGTTTTACGCTACTCAATTAGTGATGAAGTCGGGTCGAATATTAACTTTATAGAAGGATATCGACAAAAGAAAATAAGTAATTTGCTTGAAAATCGAATCTAATTTGACTTTACTTTTATGTTTTAATTACAAAACGTCGAAAATACTTCTGCACTAACACAAAATAGACTCCACCGCGCGCTTGCGCCGTATGTACTACGTTCTGGTACTGCCAACAACTCCGGCCACTCCAATGCGTTATTTATTTATTAATTTAGAAATCATTATTATTAAGGATGTTATGATTTTATTTTTGTATATTTTTACATAGTTTATAAGCATATATTTACTATCTGTTTTACACAGCTAACAACGATATGTAAGTAATTTTTCAATGGCATTTGTACAAAAATTTTACTGTGCCAAGTACATTTTATAAGTTGGTCGACTATTACTCGTAAACTTGTAAAGCCTGTTATGATTTCATTTTTGTATATTTTTACATAGTTCGTAAGCATTATATTTACTCTGTTTTACACAGCTATCAACTTTATTTTAGTAATTTTTCAATGGCATTTGTACAAAATTTTTACTGTTCCAAGTACATTTTATAAGTTGGTCGACTATTACTCGTAAACTTGTAAAGCCTTGTTATCCGTGATAATTTTCCTTTTATTTTCGTTATATTTACTACTGCCGTGAATTTTTTCACATAGCCAAGAGCAACCATTTCGCTGGTTGGGGGGGGACACACTTGACTCTAACATAAATTTGCAACTTAAACCTTAATTTTACGCAAACGGATCTCTGAATCGAAAAATGGTTTTAACAAACCCATAATATTTTTGAATGGCCTATCCAACGATACCCCACACCATGGGATAGATGAGAAAAAAAAAAATCATCCCCACTTTACGTCTATGGGAGGTACCCGAAAAAAAAATATTTTTCATGATTTTATGTTACCACTTTGTCGGAATTATTAATATGTATATACATGCCAAATTATAGCTTTCTCGTACTTAGATTCTCTGAGCTATGCTGCGGACGGACAGACGGACAGAGCGAAACTATAAGGGTTCCTTGTTGATTTCGGAACCCTAAAAATGTCAGAACTGATTAACAGATTCTTAATTCAAATCATCTGTAGGTTAAAAAGTCTAAGATTTTTATGGAAGTGGTCATAATAGCTCTCAAACAAAACCTTTTTGCTGCTGAAAAATGCTTTCATACAGCGACAGTTAAATAGCACCTCTACAAATAATTTCTTGAAGAAAAAATTTAGAGCCAACAACATCCTTATTTTAAAATGGTTTTAGCGTATTTACATTCCACAGATTACTTCCCATTATTATGGAATGAGGGATCGTTGGTTTCTCTTCGAAAAATTCGATTCCAATTTCAAATATTCCGGCGCGTTCACTGCGAAATAGTACACGTTACCCGATACTAGATGGCGCTGTTAGGTGAGCGGCCATTCTTGTATCACGGTATGGTTTCGTTATATCAACCCCTAAATTAGCCAGCCTGAATTTAAGCTCCTTCACCGCTGAACAGTGTTTAGTGAAAGTGCGTGAAATGCGGTAGCATCGCCCCCGTCCCACGCGTCATATCGTACTGTGACCGAGTGTGATGTGGAATGAATTTTTGCAAGATCGTGAACTCCACTCACGATTTTATTAACTCTTTTATTAGGCCAGTAAAAACTGTCAACACGATAACTAGTAAGTATCTTTGGGTGTTAATGTAAAGTACAGAGAAAAGAAAAAGAAAATTGTTTTTTCAGTTGTGAGAGTTGATAAATTGGGAGGGTGTTCGAAACGGGTCAGAGTGGAGCATTTATTTTATTTTGGGAACAATATACAGTTTTGTCCAATCCCACTTCAAATACATTACTCATTCATGATCATGACTCTAAGAAAACGATATAAAACACAAAGTACACAAGTATCTATGTAAATCGACACGTGATGTATAGTTAATAGTTGCCGATCATTAAAGCTATAGGAAATGATCGGTTGTATATAATAGTAATATGTAAATATCTGATAAACACCGTGGACAGTCACGGTTTAATCTCTAAGTGTTGGTACCGCCATGAAGACTTGTAAGGGTAATAATAGACCATCTTGAGATACGTCCTTGCTGGTCATGGGACGCGTGAAGACCACTAATTAGTAGTTGTATTAAGATGAAGAAGGATCATTAAAGAACCTGTCTGAGTGATGATAGTTAAAACATCCAGTGTGTTCCAGTTCGTGCCAAGGTCCAGTTCCAGGCCGTGTCGGTAACGGCCGAGAAGAATTGCCAAACTTAAGCAGCAGTTGGCAGGGCACATTGCTCGTGGAACGGATGGCCGTTGGGGCTGAAAAGTTCTGGAGTGGCGACCGCGTATCGGAAGACGCAGCGTTGGAATGCCTCCCTCTAGCGACGATCTGGTCAAGGCTGCGGGAGACCGGTCGACGCGAGACGGACAGGACCGATCAGTGTGGCGATGCTAGGGCTCTCCCAAGCGTCGCCATACTGATCGGTCCTGTGCCTATGTCCAGCAGTCGATGTCTTTTGGCTGAAATGATGATGACGATGACTGCGTTCTGGGCAGTCAGCCTCGCAATATCAAAATGCTGACGAATGTATCTGATCTTTCAAGCTTTTCTCCTAAAGCTAAATCCTCTAAAGCAGATGAAATTTTCAGTGCAACGTGCAATGGCTGGTATCGTAGGTGCATTTTTTTTTTGAAAACGGTACAATCTAAACACACTATATCACGCTTTTATTCCTCTAAGAGTTAGGCAGAGGTGTCTGAATGTAGTAGGTACATATGTACTTTCTTGCTAACGGTTGAAAGAGTAGGGTTTCAACTGCCTAAAAGAAATATTTTTTACTATTAGACTGATTTGGATTTAGTTTAAAACTAACTTTTTAACGTATTTTGTTTGTTCCTAGCCCACAACAGCACCATTTTTTTTATTGTTCGTAGGCTTGCGCTTGACCACTATCTCAACTGATGGTAAGCGATGATGTGGTCGACGATGAAGCACGCTTGCCTAGAAGAATCCTATTCACTCTTAACTTAAAGATTCCCAGGTTGTAGCTATCAGGAAATACAGACTCCAGCAGGGAATGCCACTCCTTAACTGTACGAATAATAAAAGTATTCCCAAAACGTTTGATGCGTATGGGTGGGATGTCCACCATATACCGATGACGCATCGCCGTACGTCTAGTAGACCTTAACTAGATTAGGCGTGAAAACAGAACTAGAATCATGGCTACATCGAGAATGAAGTCATCGAGACCTATTGCCTCATAGTGTAACAAAAAATGTGAAAGAATTTAATCGTTATGTATCTAGATTTTTTGTTCAATGTCTGGCTTATGGTTTAGTTGTTGACTGATGGTTTGCCTGCCTATTTTGACGCCCGATAGTGACAAACAGTATCAGGGCTTTAATTAGGGTTATCGCGTTTGAATTTACCGTAAAGGGCGCTGGTGTAGAGTGAGGTCTTCCAAATGTCAAATTTCATAATTTTGTGACTTTTAGCGCGTTTTTATTTACTACTTTTTTATTGTTGCGAATATTTTCCAAATATGGCAGATCAAGATAGATACGGGTTCCACTGCTTTAACAGAGTTTTATGTTTCGAAAAATTGTATCCTTCTTTTTCGATAAAACGGGCTGCACGAAACTGCAGCATACTCGATTTTATATTTAATCGCACTTCATCGGCATTCGAAATGATTTTAATTAAAACTTTGCTTTCGTGCGCATAATAACAACGTTTAACAGCTATATTTAAGGACCTTACTCGCCAGTGGTGCCTACTGGTGAGCAAAAAAACGGCAGCACTCAACATCTTGCTTTTGAATGAGACTGTCACACGTATGACAGTGGCAGAGACAACGATCTACAAAGTCGAAATAAGTTTGGGATTGAAGATTTTGCTCAGAATGTTACCAGCACAATAAAACATGCTCACTTCTTTTATTCTTTAGTAGTCAAGTTTTGGTTCTATCAGTTATGAAAACTGTTTGTAATTACGCAGGTATTCTATAAGTGAAAATTTTACTGTTATTTACATTCACAAAGTAAATAAACAAGAAATCATTCCCAATGTGAATAAGCAATGAAAAATGTTACCAATCTCGTGTGACACTGTTAAAAATATTTTTCATAACCAAAAATTTTAACCAGTTCACCTTATAAAAATCTATGATTTACATTTAAATAAATTATGTGCTATTAATTCTTTTTTATTGGCCACTACATTATTTATGTAACTAAATGAATTTTATTCTCATCTGGTATCGAAATACGTCTGAATTTATGAGAGTGATATGGTAATATACCTATCTTCGATACGAAGTCTGTTAAATTCGTACACTGAAATTATTGAGCCCTGCGATTTTTTTTACTAGTAATAAAGTTCTGTCTTAATAAAGTTTGTGTCTTAATATATTAAAGTTTGTGTCTTAATATATTAAATTTTGTGTCTTTATATATTAAAGTTTGTGTCATAATACATTAAAGTCAATTGTTTTATTCAGTGTCTCTCAGTGTATTTTACCCTATGGCTATTAGGCCTGTGACTTTAAATAGGGCAAAAATTCAAACTTGGTTGAACTTGATATTTTGTTTCTCAAATGTAAACTATGGAACGTAAAAGAAAAGATTACAAGAGCTTAAAAAAGCAAGAATCCACTACCAATTTTCTCTCGAAACGGCGCGCGCGCAACATTGACTACAGATTTCGTTCAACCACTATTAGATACCATTTAATCAATTACAAATCAATATTAATAGAGGGAAGCATTGCAATTAATCTTTGATTGCAAATCATTGGTTAATTATAAAAAATTACGCAAGGATAAAACCCTTTCTATATGACGCAACTTTTCATTATGTTTCATAGTTGTTTAATCCTGTTTAAAACGAGAGTGTTTTTCGAAATTATTTTGCATACCTACAAGAAGTCCAGATAGATTGAGTCATTTCGTTTGAGGTAAACAAAAAGTCTGTGTGTACGTGGTTTAAGGTACATAATAAAATACACGTGATTTTAAACTTTATGGTACAAAGAATAGGATTGAAAATAGTGTAGAATGAGTAATGTGTTGTATGAAATTTTGCGTTCAGTGTGAAAACAATTCCTTTTTTCTCGCAGTCATGTCTAATTTTCTTATTATAGATTTCAACTTTTCAAGTAAGTTGCGGTTACCAAACCTACGCAATATTGTAAGTAATGTTGCAGAATAATTTATGAAATTATTCACTGATTAGGAAATTGTCTTTGGGCACAATCATCTTCGTGGGAATTAATAGAAGGACACAACTGAAAGTTTAAGCCGTTTATACGATGGATGACGAGTCCAGCTACTTCAGCAGGAGACAGTGAAAGATGGACCAACTTATTTATTTTACTTCTAAGAATATTATTTTGTTACGAAGAGATTCTTGAATTGCCTGCCATTTTACTGGACTTACAAACTGAATAAAGTTCTCTTGGTTTTTCAAAGGCTACAAAGTTGTCAGGCTTTTTTCGAATATTGTTTTTTTTTTAGCTTTTTAGGGTTCCGTACCCAATGGGTAAAAACGGCACGCTATTACTAAGACGTGTCTGTCCGTCTGTCACAAGGCTGTATCTCATGAACCGTGATAACTAGACAGTTGAAATTTTCACAGTTGATGTATTTCTGTTGCCGCTATAACAACAAATACTAAAAACAGATTAAAATAAATATTAAAGTGGGGCTCCCATACAACGATCGTGATTTTTTTGCCGTTTTTTGCGATAATGGTACTGTACCTTTAGTGCGCGAGTCCGACTCGCACTTGGGCAGTTTTTTTTATCGTGTCTATCTTATTTACAGCAGATTAATCTTAAATTGTTCAATTTCGATCCGAAATTTGGTGAAAGACATTGCGAACTTTTCATAGCAAGTTACTCGAGAAAGGTAGACATTCTCATCTGGTGAGATGTAATCCAAACACACAAAATTTTCTCCATGTATAGTTATAAAGTTAGTCATTATATACCTACATACTTGTATACCTATGTATCTATGTATTGTTAGTATAGTACATTTACCAAAGGTGACACCGAGTGCCTCTTTTACAACTCCGTGGCAGGATATGACTCAATTCGTTGTGCAAAAAACACTGATATACACTTTCTGTTAGGTTAGGTATACTTAGGGCTGTCTGTGCTTAGTCTTCCTTTTTCTGGTCAGTTTTGCTGGTTTTCTTCTTGACGGTAAGGAATTTCGAATGTTCTCTTAATTCTTACCAAAGGGACTATTTGCTTCAATAGTAGGACAAACTTCGTTTTCCTTTTAGGTATGAAAATTTGCTGCAAATGAACTTGTCTAGTTTCCACAAGGTATCTAATTCTTTGCCTCGTAAGCTTATAAAGAAACCCAAAAAATAGAAATGGGCAAACCCAATCACACTACCCGACCAGGGAGTCGAACCTGAGACCTTAAGTTCAAGAGTAGCAATTGTGACCAAAATCTTTATACCTACTAACGAGTATAAAGTAAAATATATTAAAGTTTTACGTAAGAAAAGTGTATCTAAAAGATACAAGGCTTATGTCCAGTTGTGGGATGTTCTAGGATAAAAAAATACACTTCCTAATTCCCAAAAAACAAAGATGGCAGCCCTAGGCATGCATTGTAGTGACAAAAGAAATAAAGGTCATTCCAATCATTACTTAGATACGACTATACAAGTTGCTTTAGGGCACAATGAATTACGTCTTATTTAATTGCTATTAGTGTTAAGCCATTATTTTAATAGTTACCTTACTACCTGGTACTAAGTAAGTATTGGTTTTATTTGAAGTTCTACTGTAAATTAAATCCAATTAAATTGGCTGGTGATATAAAAAACCGGCCAAGTGCGAGTCGGACTCGCACACGAAGGGTTCCGTACCATAATCGCAAAACACTGCATAAAAATCACGTTTGTTGTATGGGAGCCCCCCTTAATTTATTTTATTTTAATTTATTAATTATTATTTTTTGAAGTAAATATACAACTAAACATTCTGTGAATATTTCAAGCGTCTACCTGTTGCCGTTATTAATATCGAGAAAAAAACGGCAAAAATATCACGTTTGTTGTATGGGAGCCCCCCTTTAATATTTATTTTATACTGTTTTTAGTATTTGTTGTTATAGTGGCAACAGAAATACATCATCTGTGAAAATTGCAACTGTCTAGCTATCACGGTTCATGAGATACAGCCTGGAGACAGACGGACAGACAGACAGACAGACAGACAGACAGACAGACGGATCGCGAAGTCTTAGTAATAGGGTCCCGTTTTTACCCTTTGGGTACGGAACCCTAAAAACGAATTATCTGCCTTTTTTTTCTAAACTCAAAATTTCAAGCGATTACAATTACTGTAGTATAAGGTTGCGGACCGATAGATAAGGTGGGCTTAGCTGAGGGCTATGTCCAGCGGTGGACGTCTTTCGGCTGAAATTATCATGATGATGATGAGGTCTCAATACCCATCAATCTGCAAAGTTTTACTAGCTTATTTTAACATGAACAAAAAACAAAAACAAATTTTGTAGGGTATGTTATTCACTCCTACTGCGTAGTTTATATTTTCATACAAAACTGTCACGTTTCGATTCATTTTTAAACAGGAAAGTGACAAAATATTACTCACAGTATTATTTGAGATCAATATTGGTTTTATATTTTCGATGTGTTTCAGGTGTTTATGGTGTAGGTGGAATTTCAATTTAAAAGCCCTAAAAAGCAAAAAATAAGCCTCGTACTCGCATCGGGGAACTGCCAACGTTTACAGCAGTTTATTTTATATACTTAACGTTAATTTTCAAGACAGTTTTAATCATTGTTCCAGTGGCTTTGACACCTTTCCATATAGCTCCATATATGGCTGA
The DNA here is from genome assembly GCA_945859665.1 of Anorthoa munda. Classification (NCBI taxonomy): domain Eukaryota; kingdom Metazoa; phylum Arthropoda; class Insecta; order Lepidoptera; family Noctuidae; genus Anorthoa; species Anorthoa munda. Next base: position 6,995,119 of record OX243900.1, on the reverse strand, counting down.
TTCTAATGATTGCATCCTGCTAGAAGAGATAAATATTTTATTCTTTTTTTTTATCCTGCTATGAACTTAAACAGGCAATTTCTCATGATAAAATTTATAATTGGCATGACAACAGAGTAATTCTATTCAGAGTCCAAAGTTCAAAGATAAAAAAAAATAACTCTGTCTTTGGTGTCGCTTAGTCGGGTAATAAAGAAATGTATCATTGCAGGCTTGCACTTTGTAGCCACATACACATGATTTTGATCTTTTGAGCTACAAAGTAACAGGTTACTGTTGCAAATAGCTTAGTTTATAGCTCCACTTACGTTATGTAGAAGTCAACAATCTGTCTCCATATGCAAGCATAATACACGTGCTATTTAATTTATTATAGTGTCTCTCTCAACTACCTGTACAGGCTCGTATATTTGTACGTATTTACTGTTAGTTAATTTAGTAAAGCCACTTAATTTTTAATCACTTTTTTTGGCAGTTGCTCAATACAATATTATTACAAACTTCTTATTTTGAACTAATTCATACCCATAGAAATATAAAATACAGTTCATGCCTTTCAATGTTCGCGCTACGATGATGGTGTAAATTTTTAAACGATGTGTGCAACAAAAGGCGACGGTTAAGCTCGGGCTGACGGAAAGTATCGCATATAAGGATGGAGGCGTACACTAAGCAGTAGGAAGAACCAGGCCGTCAATGATGATTATGATGCAAGAAAATTAGATGGAGAAAATCTTTAAAATTCTAGAACAATTTATGTTTCTTTTTTGTTTTCTGTATCATCCATTCCATTTAATATCAAAACTATGGCTGGAATTGCTGCTCCATCTATGAGCCAAATCCTTTTTTCCCAATTTATCCAACAAGTACCTTTGGGTCATAAAATCGACGCCTACGCGCTTAGCTCTGGCCCAAACCCACTGATTGCCCAATAAAAGATAGTTCGAATACTTCCACTCGAACAAGTTAGCTGGTTTGACACCGGGGAAGTTCAATAGACGGGCCACTTTATAGCCTAATTTATCAACACGCCATTTAAGAGGAACTGCCAAAACATAGGTAGGTGAAATATTAAAATATTCAAAAACAGTATCTCATAAATCATAGAATGGAAATGAGGAATCTAAGGGATCTTATTAGTAAAATAACCCTTAAATAAAACACATATCATTCTAGTCAAGTCCTGGCAAATGCCAACAACTAGCTATGTATATATATTAACCATATCATTGAATATTTTATCACAAATTATAAAATATCATGTACCGTTGAGCGTAATGCCATTCAATTATTTGATTAATTAATCACTGCTGTTAATTGCTACTATTTAAATGCCATATTTGTTTATGTTTCAAAAAGTGAAATTAATAGATTTTACTTCATCATTAATTAACTATTTATATTCGTTCACTTTGTAGATAAATGAAGCTGAATCATTAATTAAATCCTGCTCATTTAAATAGCGGTCGCCGAAAGGTTTGCGGTTGGTAATTTCAGATGAACTAAAAGCAACAATAAAGTGTTGAGAAAGTTGCTCGTCTGCATCCCCCGTGCTGACACAAGTGAGTTAGATTTATTTGTGGTACAAATGGAACAACCTGCTAATGAGGCCCTAGTTATCCGTTACATTTGCAACAATTAATAATAAGTTTACATTTAATAGACTAGTCTTGTTGAATATTGTTACAATTCATATTGTCTAAGATTGTAATCTTTTGTACCTACTTGTAATTATTGCGGAACCACGGTACTTGATATTAATATATTCTGTAGCTGCACACGATGATAAAAATGGTTTTAATCATGTCGTGATTTTATTGCTGCGATCTTTGAGCAATTAATCTCAAATTCTCTACCTACCTGCTCCACCTGTTTTTATTACATCATCCAGTAGACCTACAATTTTGAAAAGCTTGTATTATTTTGTGGTTGTTTTTGAATGAAGATTGTGGTTAAGAGGAAAGAATACCGTTACTGCAAATTATTTTTTCCTGGAAACTGACCAGAAAATGCTTAGGCAGAGAAATATGGAGCATTATCAGAACAACCTTTGACCTACTGTTGAACAAACAGGTTAAGGAAAATTGAATGCATCGGTAACTATCCTGTCAAGGTTAAAAAGCTATGTCTGAAAAGTGGATTAACCCAGGCAAATAACCAGAGATGACCTCATGTTAAAATTTCATAGAACGATTTCAGAATCATTGTGCAAACTGTGTTGACTGATGATAATAAAATTTTAATTAAAGATATTATAATTGAAATTATTCAAAGAGACGCGTGAGGGCTTGCTTAAGATCGATCTCATTCAAGATTCCAATCAGAAGTAATTAAATTAAAGTAAGGTGGGAGCAATTACTGATTACATACATTTATAATGTGGTGTAACTTTACATAACAATTGATAAATAATATGATAATAGGCGATTCCTACTGAATGACTTTTAGGTAAGAATATACTATGATACACCATCAAAAATATACTTTGGTAGATAGATGCTGCTATAAATACGGATTTAGATATTTGCTTTGATCATAAAACAGAGATGAGTAATACTAACAAGATCAAACAAATACTTTTCCAAAGTAATTTTTGTAAATGGAAACCACTGAATAATGATGGAATTGTAATAAAATATACAGCGACTGATCATTTGTTGAGATTTATCAATTTCGTAGAAATGAAACCAAACACTTGTGTAGTCACCGCAAACAATAATCTACCTAATTTATAGGTGGGTGTAACAAAAAAAATAATTTTCAATAAGAAACCTTCTACACGTGTAAAGGAATGATAAAAACTGAAGCTAAAATAAATGAAGCTGCATGTAATGATACTTATTTTCTCTTTCAGAATGCTGATCTCACTGCAGTTTGGAAGAAAGAGTCATCATTCCCTTGTGTCCTTGCCCCAATTTATTTGCGGTCAGCACGTATCATTTCGTCTATACATTTTTGCTAGCCGTCATTTTAGTGCTCACATCTTTATAGTCAGATAATGCTTCCCATTTTAAATCTTTGAACTTTTCTAGGAGAAGGAAATGCAATGAAATATAACACTCGTTTCAAACAGTTGTATATTAAACTTCATGATTGTCCTGCCTTTATCCCAATTTACTTGAGGTAGTATGTATTTTTCTACATGTATTTTATCTTTATTTTCCATCTCAATTGTCATCTCCTTTGTAGTCATATATTTTCTTTCACATATTTCATGAATTCACGAATCGTTCCTTGTGAGTGAGGAATTCTCTCTCACTCTTCTTTCATTCTCTTCTTCCTATAACCCTCCACATTTCTTACCCAAGACTTTCCTCACGACGACATGTTCCGTACAGATATCCATCATGTTAACACAAAAACTGACTCACACGACCTACCTATTCGCGAAATGGACCACGTTTTCTTCGTTAAATTCTGAGTCATCCAATTAATGCTTGTTTACTTTACAAGTCAGATGCTCCAGAATCTCTCTTAAACTCTTATGAATGAACGATGACTAAAATAATTGTACACAATCTTTATTTTAATGGTGGTTATTCTTAGAAACATTGTGTGGGATTTGTCGTTTCATTGTAATTTGTATGGAAAATATTATTGTTGAATGAATAATCTACCTAATGGGACGTTTTTCTTTTACGTCAATTTGTGAGTTGTCGACTGATTAGTGATGTGATGCTGTTATTTCTGGAGAAGAATGACTGGAAAATATTGAATGATTATGTGGCTACACCTACATAGTTTCCTATCAAGAGAGCATATAGTTCTGTTGAAACTTAGGAATTTATTGGATTCCACTTTGCAAGCTGACCTTGCACTAGAGAGTTGTCGTTCGACAATTTTATTGTTGTCATCAGTCATGTCAAGGTCCTTGTAAAAGCAGTTAAAATCTATCTAAAAATACACACAAAATTAATTAACAACGAGAGGTTCAACGTACTTACTTTCGACCGCCTCGCTAAGACCTCGAAAAAACACTTTTACAAGTGACTATGAACATTCACCGGAAAATAAACATGCCAAAGATAAAACAATTAAAACTAGAGCATTTTTCCAATTGCTGTAATTTCGACAATAACCTTTTTCTTAATAGTATGACTAATAGTCTTGTATTTCCGTATACTATGACGTCATAAGTTTGTAGTGTGTGAAACTCGGTTACAAAAAGTTGCCGAATGATGCAAGGTTTACTACTTTTTTGATACCATGTGATATATATTCAATCAAGCCGAATAAATTTTGCATATTTGTCGATCTTATGCAGTTGATGTAAGAGCATAATAAAGTAAAGTTCTTGTAGCTTTGAAAAGGATGTTTTAAATTTGTCGTTAAACTAGTAATAATTTCTTTTACAGCAAATTGGGCATACCATTGTTATTTATCTTGATCTATATCCTAATTTATTCAGGGTCGGCGCACCATCTATACGTCTGTTGTCATCAGCAATTCAGCAGTCACTGCCTTATTTATAAAAAAAATTGAATCAGATCTATAAAAAGTTTAATCGGATTTTTTATTCAAATTGAGAGATGAAATGTGAGAGTTTCTCTGCCTGATTTGTTCACTTTAACGAATATATGCGTGATTTTATTTATTTGTATTTAATCGAAATTTTCTTTGGAGTTTTTGTATTTAGAATCTGATAATCAGAGTTTAAACTAATCATATGTTTTTTTTACCTGACTTCTGAAGGAGGGTAACGTGTTTATCAGTCTATGTATGTATATATGTATGTATGTATGTTTGTTCCTATGTGGCGTTCTAGAGACCTAACGCGTGGGCCGATTTTGATGGTTCTTACGTCAATCGATTCGTCTTAACCCCGCGAGTGTCACTAGCTGAATGAAATGAAAATAGGAAAATGGCGGTTTTTGGGCGCCATATTGTGGGGGCCCAAATTTTTTTTTTCTTCCAAACTTATCGTGTGGGGTATCAAAATAAAGGATTTTAAGAGTTGATTTTTCAAAAATATAAAACACTTATATGTTTAAACGTACCTAATTCGAAAAAAAAAATAACTAAAAGGTTATAAATAAAAAAAGTTAATTAAAAAAATTAAAAAACCCTACTGCTTGAAAAGCAAACTAAAAAGACGAAAACAAGGAGAAAATCATGCTGTGCAGTCGGAGGATACGTCTGGTTTTGGTCAGCCACCTCGCGTCTTTTTAGTTCGCTTTTCAAGCAGTCGGGTTTTTAATTCTTTTAATTAACTTTTTTTATTTTATAAATTCTTTTAATCTTACTCAGTCCATCTTCTCATTCATCATTCTACTACTTTAATCATCATCTAGCCTAGCCTTTTCTCAACTATGTTGGGGTTGGCTGCCAGTCTACCCGGATTCAGCTGAGTACCAGTGTTTTACATGGAGCGACTGCCTATCTGACCTCCACAACCCAGTAACACGAACCACACGATATCTCTTGGCTAGATTGGTGTCAGATATTAGGCTTCTGACTACCCGTAACGACTGTCAAAGATCTTCAAATGAGAGCCGGGACCAACGGCTAAACGTGCTTGCCGAGGCACGGAAGAAACTCGCTATGTAAATGATATGATGGTCACCCATCCACGGACCAACCTCGGCAAGCATTGCTTAACCTGAAGATCAACCCGTGCATCTGTTATTACTTAGCCACGAGCTGTCACATGTCTTTGAATTATTGTTTCTAAGACATGCCGCCGGGTCCTCACGATGTTTTCCATCACCGTTTTGAGAGCAGTGGTGATGAAATAATTACCAAAAAGTAAAGCGCCTGCCTGGCGCCTTGGCTGTTCGAACCCTCGACCTACAACTTGTAAGTCGCGGCCATTACCACTGGGCCACCACTGCTCTCTACTACTCTAATCATCCACATTAAAAATTTTCACATGACATGTTCCATATTAAAAATCTTTCACACAGTCCATCCATCATTTCATGATTGATTAAACAATCTCACAAAACTTCATCAACCGACTTCTTACTCCCAACTATTCCATAAATAAGTACTAGAATCAAATCGTGGCCCATCTAAGTCCTGAGTGTAAACGGTTACTTGCCCAGCGGGTGGTATCAGCCACTACCCACAGAGTTGCGCAAGCGCCGACAATTTCGTTACATTGGCCAACATTACCTCATTTCACGTAGATTGTGTAGCCGATGCCTTCGTTTGCTGAGAAAATATTTTGTATTTTCAAATAGGTTTGGTTTTTGGGTTTGATTGTGTTGGACTTTGCCGTGACAGGTTTTACAATTACATTTTTGTGTCCTTAGAAGATGTTCTGAAATAGAATTTCAATCGTAATTTGAAAATCTCGTAATCGACTTTTCAAACAAGCAAAAAGTTTAAAAACTGTAACCCGACGATGGATTTTTGTTGCCTATGTTACTTAGGCCGTAATGACGAATCGATTTACACCTAATTAATCAAAATCGGATGAATAGTTTAGGCGCTACGGATAAACACAAACACAAACATACATAGACTGCTATATACCCATCATATTGGCTTCGCCGTAGTCAGTGGAGAAATCAGTTTTTAAGTTCTCAGGTTTTCATTGATTGTATGATTAGCAAGATTAATAAATTCAGTAAACCACTTCGACAAATCTACAGGATCATGATAATATTTTTTTTTTATATATCCCTGTTGTTCAACAGTATCCAGGCAAGCCAGTAGTCCTCCTATAGTTTTAGTCAATCGATCTACTGAACCTACCAAACCCATAGCCCACCAACCGGGGATTGCCCTTGGGTGCACTTACGCAGTGCATACAAGGATCGGTTGTTGTCACATTTCCTGATACATGCCTAACAATGCCTCTGCGAGTATTAGGCCCCTCGACGCCTTTCAAAGGACTGGGACCCCAGGGTCCCAAGAATGTCAAAATATAATATTTAATATCACTTTGTCATCATCATTGTCCCATATTATGCGAGGTCGACGCAGCACGTTTTCTTCTCAAATTCCGTCCTATCAACTATCTCGCTACACTAACCACCCCCTTCCCTTCCCTTTTCATACATTTGATTCCTCACACAATCTAGCCGCCTTTTCAGAAGTGGCCCCACAATCAGCAAGTTTCATCGAAAAACCGCGACATATCTTCCAAAAGTTTAAACCATGATACTACTAGTTTAATTAGTAAACTTTGTAATGAATATATTCCTATTTCTTCTCAAACAATGATATTTCTAATTCCAACTATGCTCAACAGATTACACCATACCTAATTAAATAACAAAACACCCACTAAATACCATCATTAATTAAACTGACAACTTTTCTATGGTAAAAGTGAGAAGAATAACATAGAAACGTTGAACACAGGCACTTCTCAGGCAAGAAGGAAGTAGCACTGTGGGAAATTGATCAGAGTACCTCGTTAGCTACAGTTTGTAGCTCATGTTGACGTAATTAAACTATTATTATCTTTCCCGTTATTATAATGCATGGAAAAGATATTTATTATAACGTTTATAACAGTGTCAAGGGGGATCCCAATGATACATTTCCTTGAGTAGGTACATTTTAGAGAATACCTTTGAGATAAATAAAAAGAGGTACAAATAACCTTTATCAAAGTAAAAAAGCGCTTTTCTGCGATTTTGGACAAGTCCTTTGAAAAAGCGTGTAACCCTTTCCACCTTCACTTTCTGGGCTTGCCGCGTGTCCATCGAAAATAAAATTCTACCGTCAGATTTGGCATGACATGAGAATAATCCTTGTTGGTACTGAACATATAAAAAATCCCCGATTAAGTCTATTTTACTAGGTAAAGTACGGATAGAATTGCAACGTCCCGTAGTGGTCTTACCTGTGCAGGTAACAAAATATTTGAGCATCTTAGTATAAATTATTAATTATAACATCACTGTAAGTGCGTAAGCAATACTGAGCGCTCCTGAGTTTACGTAAACAGAAATAGTGGGCGTAAGCATCTACACACACGATTAAGACTAACCTGCCGTCGTGAGATAGAGCAACTGTAAGTACGAGTACGGTAAATGTTTGTACGAGTATCGAGTAGTTTAGCTACTCGTACAAACATTTACCCCCATCAAGAAACAAAGAGTTTAAAGAGTATCCTGCTGTCACATGGCGAAAAAATAAACAGGATGACTATTATTACAACGAGAAAAAAAATACATCTGTTCCTTACAAAAAGTACTAAACGCCAGATTTTCAGCAGCAGAATTAAATATTAATTAAAAACTATCTTGTATAGACATAGTGTAAATTAAACAAACGTGCCTCACACTTGACAACCAACGTAGGCACCCAGTTGTCACGTTCAGTTATAATCTTTCTTACCTACCCTCATTTCGTTCCGGCCAAAATGAAAGCCAAACCACAATAAAATTCATATTGAAATGGAATTTTATATTTTTTTTTTGTTTTTATCGCTATCCACCATTCCATATTTGGTAAAATTATACATACTTTGGTGTTTTTCAAGGAAAAATTTAATTAATAATTATCAAATTAATTTTGTTTGTACATACCTAAATACATTACATTCGGTCATGGCTTAAAATAGATGTTTATTGAAATAATTATAATTATTACTGCTTCTACCTATATGTGCGTTCGGAAAAGAGGAAAAACCTTGTGTGCGGTCGCTACACAGTCACGTCATACATATAAGTTTTTTATTTATTTATACTAATTAATATTAATTACTTACTACAACTTTTTCAGAGAAAGTCACAATTATATGTTTTTTTACAAGATTTTATTTAACTTGCAATGTATGTATGTACTGACCCCAGATTTGACCCAAACACACGTACGTGTGTTCGGGTCAAATCTTGCAACTTAATTTTAAAGCAGTTATCCTCCACCGATCAAGATGAAAATTTTGCATACACGTTTAGTTTGGATGACAATGCATGGGTAGATACGTGACGTCCTTCTAAATCCAATATGGCGGACGGCCCAAAATGATGGGCTAGTTATTTTTTAGTGCACAAAAAATAACTAGCCCACCATTTTGGGCCATGATATGGGTATCAAATGAAAGGGTTTGTTGCGAAGAATACGAAAAAAGCTTGTACAAAAAAAAAAATAATGCATCCATTGTGGTATTTCGCTATTTTAAACCACATATTTTAGTTATTTCACTGAGTGAGCTGGTCTTCTCACCTAATTCACACTTAGGTCTCTTAATACTTACTTCATATTATTCCATGCCAATACATTTTACATCATATACTTATACTTCGCATCCTTTATACGTTTCCATTATTATTCTGCGAATCGGTCTAAAACGATTCGTTTTCTTATAAAATAAACATATTTTTCAATGTTATGACACCTACGTCAGGTTGTCAAGCTGTCAATACTTTTCCTTTTAAATTTTCTGTCATAGAGCTTCTTACTAGCTTAGTCTATGAAGATTACTTTTGATTTATATAATTTAAATTCTTTTTATCAATATGGTTAGCTCAAATATTGTATTTTATAAATTGAAAATTAATTTACACGCTCTCAGAATTCATCGAAAAGGTTTTGGATTGAATATTACTGGCTGTTTTGAATAATGGCAGGTTGCACTTTTTTTATGACAACAAGATGTCACTAACTTAAATTCTGAGCTGATTCTGTCAAGCGATGGATATAAAAGACGGAAAGGCCGAGGGCTTGGCAGTCTTGAATCGAGTCTTGAAACTGGACTGAACGCTAGTAGTCCATTTTTCTGTTTGATACTATGAAGTATACAATTGTATTTAAAATTTCTCTTTACAACTATTATATATAAGGCCTGTGAATCTACCAATTCTGTTTAATACAATAAATATAATTTATTGAGTGTGTTACTGGTTCTTTAACTTCGACGGTCACCGCTTCATAACAAAAGGGCTTGATTGATCAGCATATTAAGCCACAGTCTGACCTCCACACTCCTAGCTGCCTGTTCCTGCACCAGTGCTACTGCTACTGCTACCTGCCTGTTATCCTGACAATTGGTTCAAGCCTTGACCATCTGCGTGCTCATCTGCCTACCTCGGGCATTCCACGCCTTCGTGTCCGTCCAGCTGCCTAGCCTGCCTGCCTGCCTGCTAAGAAGTTTCTGCCCACGTCGTGTCAAGCCGGATCTTTCTAGCTGCCCACGTCGTGCGAAGCCGGACCTTAATTTGTTATTTATATCCTTTTATTAGTTTTAATTTATAATTACCTTTAATTTTATTAACGTGGCTTACGTATAGTTCATCAGAACTATACGTAACGCTACAGTTTGGCGCCCAACGTAAAATCAGCGTTATCTTTTTCAAAATTCTAAAAAAACTACCACTAGTACTTTCTTTTGGACTCTTATTTGGCTTAGTCTACTCATATTCATTTATTTATTTATTTACCTTATTCACTTTTTCTCTTCTTCTTCTTTCTTCTACTCAACACATATTCATATCTACTTACACTACACCCCACACACATCCCTTTTACCCTCTGGTAATTGGCACCCATTCTTCACTTGGAAGTGTTTTTAAAACCATTCGTGGTCACTCACAAGCTGGGGTTTGGTTTACTCTACGACGTACTGTAGGAGAATATCCTATAGTCGTTACCATTTTATTTATTTACCTTATTCACTTTTTCTCTTCTTCTTCTTTCTTCTACTCAACACATATTCATACCTACTTACACTACACCCCACACACATCCCTTTTACCCTCTGGTAATTGGCACCCATTCTTCACTTGGAAGTGTTTTTTAAAACCATTCGTGGTCACTCACAAGCTGGGGTTTGGTTTACTCTACGACGTACTGTAGGAGAATATCCTATAGTCGTTACCATAACGTTCCATAACACATAACTCTCTAATACTTCACTACCCTACACTCACCTCTTAAAGTCCTCTTAAACTTGAGTTTTCTGTAACTCTTGACCTCAACTCTACTCTCTTGAGTCGCCTTTAGCACTCATTAACCCTCACCCTCACCCTCATTTGGCTATAATGCATTATTTTTTTTTTTGAGCGGTAGCAACTCTTTAAATAAGCCCCTAATGCATTATCTTTTCTTAGAGGTATTCTTAAAACCCTCTAAACCTTAAACTCAAGTTACTCTTGAGCTCTCTTAAACTCAAGTTACTCTTGAGCTCTCTTAAACTCAAGTTACTCTTGAGCTCTCTTAAACTCAAGTTACTCTTGAGCTCTCTTAAACTCAAGTTCCTCTTGGGCTCTCTTAAACTCGAGTGTCTCTTAAACTTGGGGTTTTTCTTAAACTTTAAACTTTTCGAGCGGATAAGCAACTCGTTAAATAAGCCCTAATGCTCTTGAGCGGATAAGCAACTCGTTAAATAAGCCCTAATGCTCTCTTCTAAATTGGGTTTTCAAACAGGTGCGGGTTACGACACCTAATTAAAAAAAAAAGCCTTCGTAATTATAATATAAATATTTCTTTGTTGGAGTATGCGTCATTGAATGTGAACCATATCCCCTACGTGTGAATGAATGAGAGTGTTTGACGAAAGTATGAAAGATGTTGTGTGTTGGAGCAAGGACTTATTTTAACCTTCAAAATTTTCAATGGAGTTGAAAATTTTCCGGGGTTGTTGGGGAAATGTGGTATTTCGCTATTTTAAACCACATATTTTAGTTATTTCACTGAGTGAGCTGGTCTTCTCACCTAATTCACACTTAGGTCTCTTAATACTTACTTCATATTATTCCATGCCAATACATTTTACATCATATACTTATACTTCGCATCCTTTATACGTTTCCATTATTATTCTGCGAATCGGTCTAAAACGATTCGTTTTCTTATAAAATAAACATATTTTTCAATGTTATGACACCTACGTCAGGTTGTCAAGCTGTCAATACTTTTCCTTTTAAATTTTCTGTCATAGAGCTTCTTACTAGCTTAGTCTATGAAGATTACTTTTGATTTATATAATTTAAATTCTTTTTATCAATATGGTTAGCTCAAATATTGTATTTTATAAATTGAAAATTAATTTACACGCTCTCAGAATTCATCGAAAAGGTTTTGGATTGAATATTACTGGCTGTTTTGAATAATGGCAGGTTGCACTTTTTTTATGACAACAAGATGTCACTAACTTAAATTCTGAGCTGATTCTGTCAAGCGATGGATATAAAAGACGGAAAGGCCGAGGGCTTGGCAGTCTTGAATCGAGTCTTGAAACTGGACTGAACGCTAGTAGTCCATTTTTCTGTTTGATACTATGAAGTATACAATTGTATTTAAAATTTCTCTTTACAACTATTATATATAAGGCCTGTGAATCTACCAATTCTGTTTAATACAATAAATATAATTTATTGAGTGTGTTACTGGTTCTTTAACTTCGACGGTCACCGCTTCATAACAAAAGGGCTTGATTGATCAGCATATTAAGCCACAGTCTGACCTCCACACTCCTAGCTGCCTGTTCCTGCACCAGTGCTACTGCTACTGCTACCTGCCTGTTATCCTGACAATTGGTTCAAGCCTTGACCATCTGCGTGCTCATCTGCCTACCTCGGGCATTCCACGCCTTCGTGTCCGTCCAGCTGCCTAGCCTGCCTGCCTGCCTGCTAAGAAGTTTCTGCCCACGTCGTGTCAAGCCGGATCTTTCTAGCTGCCCACGTCGTGCGAAGCCGGACCTTAATTTGTTATTTATATCCTTTTATTAGTTTTAATTTATAATTACCTTTAATTTTATTAACGTGGCTTACGTATAGTTCATCAGAACTATACGTAACGCTACACCATCAGTACTCGAATTATTTTATTTCTAGCTACCACAATTGAATACGCGATCAAGGGCCGCTGCTAGAGTAGTTTTTTTTTATTTTTTTTATTTATAGGCTTTCGTATGATCACAATCTTGCCTGACGGTAAGCGATGATGTGGTCTACGAAGAAGCACGCTTGTCTAGAAGAAGAAGTAACCTATTCACTCTTGACTTAAAGACCCCAAGGTTGTAGCTATCAAGCAATAAACTCCGGAAGGGAATTTTACTCAAAAAAAAGTGTTAAGATTTTGATTTTATTTTATCACTTCTGTGGAATTTCGCTAGCTTTGACCAATTGGACCCTGTAGGTATGAGACATGCAAACGCAAAAATAAAATAAGGAGTTGACCGTCCAGGACGCGCCGGACGTTACCTTTTTATATGGTTACATGAGCCTTTTGAATGTAATGCACTCCCAATTTTAACAAATGTCCATAAATTGTCATCTCATTAGCGTAAACGGACATATAAGGATAGCGAAAAACAAGAAAAAGGTAATATTTATACAATCACTAAATATTATGAGGTGCTGCAGGCGGGGACATCTTCTTTTTTTGTTTACTGGGGGAAACCTCCAAAAGGGCGCTTGGATTTTTGGGGCAAGACCAGGGAGTGTGGGATTTTCACCTCACTAAAACCACCCCGGTGATCACCATCATGATTTGAAAAGGGCCCCATTATCTCTTAAAAGACCACTCCGGAACCCCCTCTGTGCAACGACTGTTAGGGCACGACCATGGGGAGAAGCATCTACCCTGAGGCTCACTGTGCACGGCAGCACGTGATATCTGTGCCACCGTCGTTTTTTTTACTTAGAACCTAGTCTGGGACTATTACGTTTACACGAGAGAGATGCCTACTAATCCCATAGAATTTGGTAACTAGATTATCTGAATACCACAAACTTTCATTATAGTTTTTCCTGAAAAGTCTTGAATTAGACCACAAATTAACGTTACTATTCAAAACTGTTTGCTTAGTTCCTGAAAAGGGAGATGTTAACGGTTTTACCTTTAAAAGGGCACATGACAGTAGGTAATAACCACAGCTTCGGGTTTTATTTAACCTCGGCCGTGACAATAGCCGGGATATCCGTCGGTATATGATAACTAAAACAGTAGGTAATATGCATGGCAGAACTAATTACGGTCCGTTATCCTCCTGAAGGAAATGTGTTGAGAAAAACAAATGACTGAAATAATATCCTCTTTATAATTGGCTCCATAATTCATTTGTTTTTAGTTCAGGTAAATTGGTATGTGCAAATGCGCTGTAGGAAAAGCTAAAATTAAACAGGAATTTAAAATGTCTTATATATTATTACATAGGTACCTAACTATTTTTGATTGGTGTAAAACAAAGCAAGTGTTTTTTGTTATTTAATTCAGGACTGCTATTCTCTTTTTTTTATAATCTATAGACTCGCGTTTGACCACTATCTCGCCTGGTGGTAAGCGATGATGTGGTCTACGGTGATGCACGCTTGCCTAGTAAACCTATTCACTCTTGACTTAAAGACCCCAAGGTTGTAGCTATCAGGGAACAAAGACTCTGGAAGGGAATTCCACTCCTTAGTTGTGCGCACAATGAAAGTATTAGCAAAACGCTGAGTGCGTATGGGAGGGATGTCCACCATGTACCGATGGCGCATGTCCGTACGTCTTGTAGTCCGATGATGGAAAGGGCCAGGCGGCATCAAACTGTGCAATTCCGTCGCACACTCCCCGAAATGTAACCGATAAAACACCGACAGGCTGGCAACTCGGCGTCGATGTTCGAGGCTCTGGAGCTTTGACGCGACCAGTGCATCGTTGCCAATAAGCCTCTCGGCCCGTCTGTCAATCGACTCAAGTGCATCAAGCTGCATTTGATCATACAAGTTGAGCAGCTGTTCAGGCGTGAAGTACCGTCACACCTTTGCAAGCTTTCCGAAAACGGTGAAGGAAAACTTCGAAAGGGACTTGACTCAAATATCTTTGAAGACGCGTGACATCCACCATCCCGCACTGAACTAGCGTGGTAGACTACAGCCCACTCCTTCCACTGATAGAAGTCCTGCGTCCCAACAGAAGGAAAGTTAGATGTAGACTGATTAAGCTTATGTATTCTTATACTTAAATTTTAAATCGCCAAACAGCGCAGTAAAAATCAAAGCAATGTAATTCAAAAGTACCGTTCAAAACCGTTTCAAAAGAACACTTTCTCAAAAGCTAATCTTATCTCTGAAACTATAACTCAAAGCTCTTAGCCCATTATTAATAACAACTAATATGTAACACCGAGTTCGCACCCCGACCGATGCAATCTACTGATAGAAATACTGATATGATATAATTCACACTTTCACGCCTTCAGTTGTTGCTTAAGTATAAGATCCTTTCGTTTTGAAAGTGACCATGGGCTGTAGACAAAGTGAAGTACTAATATATTGTGACCCGTCACATTTTGACCTTCTAACAAAGTTGTCAATGACTAGGCCCTTAAGTCACCCAGGGATGAGCCCTAACAAGCGTTGCATAGAAGGGGTTCCGGGGTGGTCTTTTAAGAGTTCACGGGACCCCTTCTACGTGCTGATTGTGTTCACCGGGGTGGTTTTAGTGAGGTAAAAATCCCACACACCCTGGTTTTGTCCCCAAAAGTCCAGGCGCCTTGTGAAGGATTCCCCGTAACAAAAAAAAAGGTCGATATGACGATTGGATTTTAAAATTTGTAAAGAAATCTTCTATTATTTATTAAACTTAAGTATTTTTAACACTAGCTGTTCCCCGCGTCTTCGCTCCCGTAAGCCACCCCACAGGACCCGTTTTCGGGATTAAAAAATAGTCTATGTTACTCAGGAATAACGTAGCTTTCTATTGGTGGAAGAATTTTTTAAATCGGTTCTGTAGTTTCGGAGCCTATTCGGTACAAAAAAACAAATAAACAAACAAAAAAATCGTTCCTCTTTATAATATTAGTATAGATTATAGTATTGATTTGTAGGTCAGTAGTTTTTTGAAATTCCCCCCCGGTGGGTTCCCGCATTGTCGAGGCGGGGGGGCTCAGTAACCGTGGCTTGGTCACCCACGGTGAAGCGAAGAGGAACCCGAGGAGGGGCCGCTCGTCAGGGCTTTTGCCGATTAAGCCGACGACGTAGCGGCCAACTGGTAGGTTGCGGTGTCGCTTGGGAACAGGCGACAACGCAACTGAGGCGGGCCGCGATGTCTTATGGAGATTTCCAGGTCCCATACGATGTCGCGGCTGGAGGTTGGAGGCCGCGGCGGGAGAGGAGTGCCGGTATTGCGGTGCGCCGCTCTCCCTACCTTCCGCGGCCCAGACGGGGTCGCCACCGTCTGATGGCGGACGCGGTGGGGCCGCAGGGGAGGAGGAGTGTCGGTATTGCGTTAGCCGCTCTCCCTATCCCCTGCGGCCGAACAATGGTAGGTGGCGGGGCCATTGACCTTGACCCGTCACAGGGGGACCAAGGGCGCCATACACGGGGTCGTTTGGCGCCCATGTGCTGATTGGTCCCTGGGGTGGTCACGGCGTACAGTGTGTTCTGGTGCGCCGGTGATGGGGGGTAATCCCCAGAGGAGGGTCCGGTGACGGACAGCCGCGGCGGGTTCGCGGTGAGTGCTAACGCGTGCCCGTGTTCCCGCCATAAGCGGCACAGGAGGACACCGTGGAGTTTTAGTGGGTTAGAGTCCCACATAACTGCACTATCTCCCCGTGGTAGTGCAGTATGCATGAGCATTTCTCCACGCAAAAAAAAAAAAAAAAAAAAAAAAAAAAGTAGTTTTGAAATTACACAATAAAAAAATATAAGGCAATTTAGCTTTTTATCTGAAAACGTAACGTTAGTAACGTGACGTTAGTAGGTACGTGCGTACATACACAAAGATGTTTTGACGTAATTATGTTATTTATAGGTACACTTAGCCTTCTAGGTATTTATTTATTTTTTAATTGTACTAGCTGTTCCCCGCGGCTTCGCTCCCGTGGACCACCCCACAGGACCCCGTTTTAGAGATAAAAACATTGCCTATGTTACTCAGGAATAATGTAGCTTTCTATTGGTGAAAGATTTTTTTAAATCGGGCCAGTAGTTTCGGAGCCTATTCGGTACAAACAAACAAACAAAATAATCTTTCCTCTTTATAATATTAGTATAGATTACTTAGTAACTATAGCTAATTAATTTTAGTTCAGTTAAGAAGCCAAAGCTTTTGACTAAAATCCCCACTTCTAAAAAAAGCTCTAGGGACCCTTTCAGGTGTTGCATGCCGCAATAGCCACGGTAAGACTCGTCATGAGGAAATGGTTGGCGGGAGAGACTGCATGGTGCCCTTACTTTTCGGCTAACACGCGTGCTCTCCTCTCTAGACATGGGTGTTTCGGAAAGTACCTGTGCTGCGTGGGGGAGCGTGATAAACTGCGCAAGTACTCCAGCGTCCCGGCCATAGGTGACTGTAGAACACAGACATCCATCAGGATTTCAACACAATAAAAACCGGCTGAGTGCGAGTCTGACTCGCGCACATAGGGTTCCGTGTACATAGCTACATTCACTTAAATATATAGGTAACATTACTAACGTTCTTATACAATGAAAGCACCGAAAATTGCATTAACGAAGGAACAAAATATATAAAATATATACATCAATATACAAAATTTTCACTTTTCCAAGTTCATTTTATAAGTTGGTCGACTATTACTCGTAAACTTGTAAAGCCTAGTTGTGATAGTTTTCCTTTTAATTTCCTTAATAACTAATGCTGTGAAATTTTTCACATATCCAAAAGCAACTAGCTGGCAGGGGAAGGGGACATTTGACTCTAACAAACTTAATTTAAAACTTAATTTTACGCAAACGGATCACTGAATCAAAAAATGGATTTCAAAGACCCGTAATATTATTGAATGGCCTATCCAACGATACCCCCACCATGGGATAGACCTGAAAAAAAATATTACGTGTACAATTTCTTTTCGTGATTTTATTACCACTTTGTCGGCGTGATTAATATGTACATCCATGCCAAATTATAGCTTTCTAGTACCAAGAGTCTCTGAGCTAAGATGCGGACGGACGGACGGACAGACGGACATGGCGAAACTATAACGGTTCCTTATTGACTACGGAACCCTAAAAAGAGATCCTTTCCGAATACCAAGATAGTATGTATCGAATTAATAAACACGCTACATATTCGTAGTACCGTCTTGTCTTACGTACTCTTTCTTAGGAAAAGTTATTAAAATTAATAGTGCAAGTATAGTAGAGAGAGAGTTAGTAGTGTGTGTGTATTAGTAGTGTTATTAAAACGTGCAAGTATGACGAAATCCTAACAGTCTCGAGTCCACGGTATATTCTAAGAAATTGATTATTTTCGTACAAAAATAGGGCATGGCAATATACGCAACGAGTAAAAATAAATAAATGAACCATCTGCCGTACTGCTCGATGCACTTACGTCATTTTACATGAGGAATGTTGGAGAAGAATGGTGTATCAAAATTTATGATCGTGACATATTGCACCTGTGAGTGCAAGCAAGAGGGTCAATTATATTAAGTACCTGGGAGACAGAGTTCTGCTCGGGTAAAAAAGGAGAAAATTACTTTTTCTAAAAATGTAAACTAGCTAGATTTATTGCCCCCGAAAGGCCCTGCATACGAAATTTCAAGAAAATCTTTGGAGACGTTTCCGAGATTTAGTATATATATATACAAGAATTGCTTGTTTAAAGGCATTTAATATGGCACTGATTTACTCCTACAAAGTAGTCGTCAAAAGACAGTATTTTGCTCACTGCTAAGTCTGACTACATTTTTCATTTTCTTATTTTTCTTTTTTCTCAAAAACGTTGCCCCACACTAGGAATTTCTTCCTGTATCGTGGGTGCGTTTACAAACATATAAACTCACATACACAACACCCAGAGTCGGAACAACTATCTGTAGGTCATACAAATTATTGTTACGTGCGGGAATCGAAACCGCGACACGCAGCGCAGCAGTCAATCGCTCAACCACTGCGCCAACCGTGCGCCATTTCTACATTTCTTAACGATATCCTTCAATTTGTGACGATCTTTCGCTTGTAGTACAAAGACCTCGGTGTCTAATTGTTACCTCACTTGGTCACAAAATCGTGTACTGCTATGTCCGATGAGTTTATTTCCTTCCAACTAACCAGTAAACATACCCATAGTTTTAGGGGTATACGCCCGAAATATCACAGTACTCTCTGGAAAAAAATACCATTAAATCAAATAACTGCAACTGAACTGTATATATAAGACTTATTAAAACACCTTATCCAATGAGCATAGTTCAGGATACTTATGCAGTGCGATCTAAAACTACATATAAACAGTTTGCTGCTAATTACTGTATTGCCCACAAATAAGACACGCCTTTCCCATTAACAGCTTAGGCTAAATTCTGACCCTACCCTACATACCCTAAATTCTGACCCTACCCTTTTCTACGTGCATTATGAGACTGTGCCTTTCTTCTTCGGGATTAAGTTTTCTTACCGTTGGAGTTAATGAGAGTTAGTGGCTCCTTATCAACTCTATTTCATCCTTTTAAATGCCCCAACAGGTAGCCCTATCTTCAGCGCTATATTTGCAACCAAATGTGGTACAGTTTGTTTATTTTTCCAACGAGAAACGCCAATGGGAACTCCTCCGTTCCCAAGATGCACATCTAATAAACATAACATTTCTTTTATTAGTGATGATTTCATAATCCTACATACTGGTCTATCGGAGCAAAGTCGCAACCTTGTGTGGTGACCACATGTTGTCGAAATAGCTCGTTTTTTGTGACATTGTATATAATGTGGGAACTAAAAGTCGGTAGGTACCTTAGGAAGTCATGCATCAACGAACTGAGGTCATATAATCTAACCACAATTGTTAGATACCATTTGTTTGTAAAAAATGCTTTATATTAATCATTTGATATCGCCTTGGGAGACGGAAAAGTGTTGGTAAACCCTGGCATAGATTTTCGCTTTCTTGTTAGTAATATTGGCCAATTTTGTCAAGTTTCTGTGTTTTAATCATAAACAAGCATAGGAGATTACTTCAGACTCCATGGAAAATTTCCCTTAGTCATGATTACATTTACAGCTGTAAATAAATCTGCAATATATAGTTGAAATTAGGTACTATTCAAATGACATTGTGGTGGTTCTATTATGGAAATTCACGTCATACTAAATTAGTGATTTTATTGGACTAGTATTATTGGAACGCCAAACAAAGGAATAGGATTTCGTTGCAATAAGACGAACGTTGGCACTTGCGATGTTCTCATCTACAAAACGGCTGAGCCATTTGTGGATATCTTTGTCTGTTGTTATTGTAACTGAAAACTAAAGGCCAGAAGCTATATACTTAATCATAGAAGTGCTTCAATGTATGTCACGTTATGGCCAACAGCCGCACTAACAAAGGTGTTTCAAAAATTATCTCACACTATCCGTGTACATTTAGGAAGTCGACTTCAATCTGACGTGTGAGATGTTTTGTTGTATTAATAATCAATAGTGTTTACAATATTGTTTGTATCCGACATCTACGGTGGCGTTCGGCTGTTCGGTTGTTCCCACCAGAGTGTGCGATCAAACTCGACATAACAAAATAAATATTCAACAGTTTGTGACTATAAACAAAGAGCGCGCGGTTGTTCCTGAGCGTGGTAGCGTTAGCATAGAAATCGTGAGATAAGGTTTTTTGAGAAAATGTCTTCGGGTAACTTTGGGTTGTTTTTTACTGTTGATAATTAATTAAAAATATCAAAAAACCGCTACTTAAGAAGTCGAACTTATGTTTAAATGTTACCAATACAAAAAAAAAAAGTTAACAAAAAGTTATAAATAAATAAAGTTAATATAAAAAACCAAAAATCTATTTGAATTATCTTTATTTATTTATAACATTTTGTTAACTTTTTTTTTCGAATTAGGAACATTTAAACATATAACTGTTGTATATTTTTGAAATCACCTCTTAAAACCCTTCATTTTGATATCCCACACGATGGGTCTGGAAGAAAAAAAAATGGGCCACCACAATATGGAACCCAAAATCCGCCATTTTTCTATTTTCAAATTTGAATGTTGCCAGTTACACTCGCAAGGTTAAGACAAATCGATTGACGAAATGTCATCAAAATCGGCCAACGCGTTTGGTCTCTAGAACGCCACAAAGGAACAAACATTCATACATACTTATATACATACATACATAGACTGATAAACACATTACCCATCTTCGGCAGTTGGGTAAAAAACCCATCGCGTTTTTATATGAAATAGAATGTAGATTATTATTGTTCTGAATTTGTTATTCTATTATGTGACTCCTTAATTGTTTTTTTTTACATCTTTGTCATGTAATTTTTTTTTTATTCTTCTTATCGATTGTAATGTTTTAATGTTACTGATTTTACAAAATTTCTACACAATGTATGTTGTTCCGAAATAAATGACTTATGACCACTATCTCACTGATGGTAAGCGATGATGTGGTCGACGATGAAGTAAGCTGGATGTAAGTAAGTACATACAGGAAAAAAATGGCGTTGTGTTTTTTAATAGAAGACGCACTTACCTAGGTTGTTACCTAGTATTTACATACTTGGATTTTTCAGGTAAATTGGTATTAGGTATGTATTTGTGCAAAAATAACAGGTCATATCAAACCGAGTATAATAATAAAGGTATATTTGTGTAGCTTTAATTGGTGAATAATGAAGGCTATAAGAATTAAAATTAATTAACATGAAAAGCAATTAAATCTACAGATCTCGGGTTAAAACTAGGATTTCCTGTTTGTTACCTCTTCACAATTAGGTATATTTACTGTCGCTGCTAATGAAATAACTATTATTTATACCTTTTATGTACACAATTTGAAATTTTCCTTATTCAGTGTTTTTCAACTTCTGCGTTATTATTTCCTTTACTTATTGTTATTTTTAGCAATTCTAAAATTTGTCCTCTCAGACAATAATTGGTGCAACTTGCTAACCACATTGCTTTATCAATTTAATTTAATGAGTATTTACTCATGGTTTTAATAGAGTTTTCGAGGAAATATTGTATGTTTTCCTATCATAATTTAGGTAGGTAAATTCCATGTTAAAAACAAGTAGGATAAATACGCAACGAAAAGCAGGTACCGGTGTTGAGTCTGCCAATATAATTACAATAAAAATATACTAAGTTAGGTAAGTTTTTATAAGTAAATTTTAATTAGTCTACATCCTTCCTTGTTGGAACACATTTTAGGTGCTATCTTTTGCTGTGTTCATGATTTCTCTCTCGTACGTTAGTTTGTTTTTGGGGAAATTTTCACAAATAAATTGAATGTGAAAAAATTAAGTTAGCTATTTACCCGCACCTATATTTTTTCTGCTATCGCTACACTGGCGTTGTCTACGTCGCTAGCAGGGACACGTTATGTAGAACGTAACTGATCTGTCAGTACAAGATTATTAATTATTTTTACAAGCATCCAATTGTCCTGTTCAAGCTTGTACAGTAACATAAATTGGTAAGAAAATGTGGGACGGCACAAAGTACCTAGTATGTATTCAATGGCTTTCAATATGTTGTGAAATATTTTTTACGTAGTTCAAAAACAGATGACACCGATGCCATATTTACGGCAAGCCAGGTTAAAAATAAGTTTATGTCACCAAAATGTATAACATATCCTTTAAAATTTGTTTTAACTACAGTTTATGACAAAATCCGTAATTAAAAAAAAACCCACACACAGAAGTCATGAGGTTTTATCACCACGCTTATTCAGTACGTGCTGGCGATTTCAGGCTTCCTATACTACAATTGAAATAACATTAGAAATTTTTCGACCGTTTTTAGGGTTCCGTACCCAAAGGGTAAAAACGGGACCCTATTACTGAGACTCCGCGGTCCGTCTGTCTGTCTGTCTGTCTATCACCAGGCTGTATCTCAAGAACCGTGATAGCTACACAGTTGAAATTTTCAGAGATGATGTATTTCTGTTGCCGCTATAACAACAAATACTAAAAACAGAAAAAAAAATATTTAAGTAGGGCTCCCATACAACAAACGTGATTTTTGTGCCGTTTTGTTGCGATAATGGTACGGAACCCTTCGTGCGCGAGTCCAACTCTCACTTAGCCGATTTTTTACATTCCGTTCAACCGATTTTGAGTTCTATCCCATAAATAAAAGGACAGTATAAAAAGCATAAACCTGTTACCAAAACTAACTGATAAATACAGCTGCCATTGTCATATCATATCACGAACGCAATAGAAGTCAAAATCGGTTTATCGATTATTTAAGAGGTAATATGGGCAGAGAGCGCCGACTGAATTTCCTTAGTAAAAAGCATTGGTAATAATGTACTATGCACGTACAAAGTCATAATTTGAGGTTTGGCTCTCGTCTATTTCCTCCTCCAACATTGGACTGATTGACAAGATAATCCATAAACGGCAAAGTAAGATATATACTATGCCCCTATGTTTTCCTTTTTTCATTTATATTAGTCAAATTTGTACACTAAGCCTCTGTTGACAGCGCAATTTAGAGCATTTTTTGAGAGCTCCAGTGCTTCTAAAGATAATGTATCATCAAAAAAACCGGCCAAGTGCGTGTCGGACTCGCGCACGAAGGGTTCCGTACCATTATCGCAAAAAACGACAAAAAAATCACGTTTGTTGTATGGGAGCCCTACTTAAATATTTATTTTTTTCTGTTTTTAGTATTTGTTGTTATAACGGCAACAGAAATACATCATCTCTGAAAATTTCAACTGTGTAGCTATCACGGTTCATGAGATACAGCCTGGTGACAGACAGACAGATAGACAGAAAGACGGACCGCGAAGTCTCAGTAATAGGGTCCCGTTTTTACTCTTTGGGTACGGAAGCCTAAAAAGGAAAACATATGGGCACAGTATATATCTATCAGTTTATGGAATATCTTTTAAATTGGTCCAATATTGGAGGAGGAAATAGACGAGAGCCAAACCTCGAATGATGACTTTTTACTAAGGAAATTCAGTCTGCGCTCTCTGCCCCTATTTCCTCTTAAATGTCTAATGTTATCTGAAATGGAGTATAGGTGATTGTAAAAGATTTGGCTCTGGTAATTCTAAAACAATTGCGACAATTCTTTCACTGCTACTTAGCTACAGTATGCCGAATGTCATAGGATGACTTTTGTCCTACAGACATGTTGTTGAGGCTATACTTTTTATCCCAGCAATGCACGGTGCATATGATGGGACCAAAGCCAAGGCAAAAAGGTAGTTAATTAGTTAACTATAAATGCCGTTTTCCTTTGAACAAGTAAAAAATAATTTCAATTTCAGAAGTTGGTGTTCCTGTTTTCGTTTCTTAGTTTTTTGATAACAACTACCGAAATTGGAGTTATTTTTATTTTGTAGTGTGTTTATTTGGAAGTCGGTGGTTCTTCTTTTTTAAGTTTTTATTTTTCTCTTTATTGTTGTGGTACATAATGTACCAGTTCTATCGTTAGGTGTACATTATAATACTCAAAGTGATGCGAGCAATGAAAAAGTTCCAGTTACATAGCACCAAATTACTCCTAAACGGGAAAGGCTAGCTTAATGACGCCGTCTGCAATATTGAAGTACATTTAACAGCGCATCAGAATATTACCAACTAAAAACGTAAATATTGTGTTCAAATTTTAAATTAAAAGTAAAAAAAAAAATTAAGGTTTTTGTCGGCATTTTGTACGTGGAACTTTTTTATTGCTCGGCAGTTTATTACCCCAATAACATGAAACCATAACCGGTAGAATAAGAGTATACCAGGGTGAACTCTACACATCTGCGTACCCCTTTAGAGCGTACCGGCGTGATGTTATGTTATGAAATGGTGTAAACAATAAGCAACATCCCGAGAGATTATCCGTCATTTATTGATGAGTTCTGTTGTATATCTCCGAAATTCTTCATCAAATCTAAATGGGACCACATGAGAAGCACCAGCTTTCGTATAAAAAAAGAATCATCAAAATCGGTTACCTTGGTAAAAAGTTCTTAGGTTAGATACAAAAAAAAGAAATAAACACAGTTAAATTGAGAATCTCCTCCTTTTTAAATTCTGTTAAAAAGATACAGTAGGTACCTTTCACATTAATCCATTATACAGCTATCCTCCAGTTCCCTAGTTCCCTTGCCCTAAATAAAACAAAGAAGAATAATAGCAATTAACCCACAACCGCTTTCATTGTCTAATCACCGAACATTTGTTGTGTTTAACCCTACGCTTGCGCAGATGTTCGAGTTTAGTCTACATACCAATAAATAGGCCAGATTTGTTTACAAGGTTTAGTACCAAGAACAGAATGAATGAAATATGTATGTGAACCGTGTCATAGTTCTCTTAGATAATGTAGGTTGGTGGGGGATAGGGCGGGATATGCGTAGACTTGTTTAAATAAAATTACATATAATGCAGCAAATTATGCAAAAAAGGAAATAAACCCAGCTGTTCCCTACATTTTGTCAAGTAACAATAATTTACTGATAAGCTGTTTTATAGGGTTCCGTACCCAAAGGGCAAAAACGGGATCCTAGTACTAAGACTCCGCGGTCCGTCTGTCTGTCTGTCTATCTGTCCGTCTGTCACCAGGCTGTATCTCATGAACCGTGATAGCAAGATATTTCTGTTGCCGCTATAACAACAAATACTAAAAGCAGAATAAAATAAATATTTAAGTGGGGCTCCCATACAACATACGTGATTATTTTCCCGATAATTGCACGGAACCCTTCGTGCGCTACATTTTGTCAAGTAACAAAAATTTACTGATAAGCTGTTTTATATTTTGATTTTGAGTCGCATTTAAATCGTGTCTAACATTGGAAATGTAAAAAAAAAGATATATACGATAAAAAACATGTTCAAAGAAAATAAATTAATTCATGTTGTTCAAAGAAGAAATTGCCATGGTATGTAAAACCATGGCAAACGGATATAGCCGTGCCTTGTCAATTATAAAAGGCTGTAGAACTCAATCATAGAAGCCTAAAGAACTCTACACAAGTGCATACTTTTTTCTTTAGTGTAACAAATAGCTATACCATTTTATATTCTTAATTCTGTCTTAATTCTTTATTGTACACAAAAAAAAAATTACATATACAACATAGAGTAATTATAAAGTTGATGTACAAAGGCGAGCTTAACTCAAAGAAGAGTTTTCTACCAGCAAACTTTAGAGTGATAGAGAGAGTTTACAAAAGGAAGAAGAGAAGAAGTCCAGTGTACAATTTTAGAATAATATAAAATAAATTACAAATATACAAGATTGAAGATATATATATTAATATTTGAAGATCTTTGACGGCCGTTACGGGTAGTCAGAAGCCTGAGATCTGACACCAGTCTTGCCAAGGGGTACCGTGTTACCCAGTTACTGGGTTGTGGAGGTCTGATAGGCAGTCGCTCCATGTAAAATACTGGTACTAGCTGAATCCGGTAAGACTGGAAGCCGACCCCAATAATAATTGGGAAAAAGGCTAGGCAGATGATAAAATCATAAATATACAATATACATACATAAGTACAATATATACCTATATACATATTGTAATATTATGTCATTCCGAAAGAAAATTATCCTTGATTTTCCTCTTAAAGATATTCAGAGAAGGGCTATTGCGTAGTGAATGTGGGAGAGAGAAGGAGCCATCATAGAGGCTCTTCTTCTTCTTAGCCTGTTGATGTCTTTATTTTCAGACTATATTTCTGAAAATAAAGATCAGAAATGAAAATGTACGAACATATTGATACATTAAATCAAACCTCGAAAACAAGTTGAAATCTTAATTTAGTGCAACCGTACGTACCTAACTTAGAAGGTATTTTGGTCCCCAGAGATAAAATTATCAAAGAGGATAATGATTGAGGAAGCTGCGGATCTCATATACAAAACTAATTAGTACCACGAATGGTTAAGGTGACCCTGGCAAAAGATAACCTTATTTTAACTTTATGTGTTCCAAAATACATACCTACATTTGAAACTAATTGGTTTGAAATATGGAATAACGCACGTGTGTATCATTTTCGGGCTAGCCGTATCGCACCATTTTGTAGGTTCATATGGCAATATAATTAAAACCCGATTTTATTTATTTGAAAAATAAAAACAATTATTTTTATTTGGCACAACATGACTTCTTCTTCCAAACTTTTCATATATACATTATCTCAGTCACCTCCATTTTAGTGATACATCTTCATTCACATAGTACAACCACGTGTATGGGTTTTACACTCCTCTTATATTCATTGGTCCATCTACAAATAATAATAATGTAATAATAACTGCTTAATTATTCAATGATGCCTCTATGATCAACGTGTTGAAAACCGGCAGTGATCACCGTCTGGTAAGAGGCACATTGAACTTAAATATTATGCTGGAAAGACCTCGT
Source organism: Anorthoa munda (assembly GCA_945859665.1). Lineage (NCBI taxonomy): Eukaryota > Metazoa > Arthropoda > Insecta > Lepidoptera > Noctuidae > Anorthoa > Anorthoa munda. The sequence goes on along the minus strand of OX243900.1, from coordinate 6,967,918 downwards.
TTGATGAAGTCTACGCTCCGTCCAGCACAGATCCAGATCCAAACCCTGAAACCTTTCAGCTCGAACTCCAGAATCGTTTCGAGTGCCTAAGGAGCTAGGGACGATTATAACGATGAGTTCGTGGAAGCTGTCCATACGGTCGGTAAGACTTGTCGTACAAATAAGAACAAGAAACTATCCAACCTTACTCTCAATTTCATGAAGGAAAGACGTGTAATGATCCTGCAGTCTTCAGACGATCTATGGACAGTTGTACACGTCAATCAGTAAACTCGTTGCAATCTAGCGAAAAACCCAAGAGCTAGATTGACTCGACTCTATACCGAAGACATCCTGGATATCAGCCTCTACGAGATTAGGACGGCTCTGAGACAAGGACAACAAGGCACCGGTGATGAGGGAATTATGGCCGAATTCCTGAAGATGGTTATAAAACCAGTACTTAAGGCCTTTCAGAAGCTGTTTGATTCCGTTATACTCGAAGAGGAAACGCAACAGGCATGGTGCAGGGGTGTGGTGGTACTCTTTTTCAAGAAGGGTGACAATGCGCGGTTGAGAAATTATAGTGTAGCGGCACCAACGCCGCCACTAGTGACATGACGACACACAAATCCTGCATCGCGAAAGCATAGTTTTCGGCGCGATTTGAACACATACAACAGTCCAACAAGACAATCACCGTTGGGCAGTTGCCCGGACTAGACACAACACCCGTCTGGTCGGAGGATTCTCCCTTTTCAATGGAGGTTTGCGGGACTTTCCACCCTGTTCCGCATACCTCCAAAATAGAACCATCTAATTTGTTAGCTATGTCTACAAGTTGTTTTCAAGAGTCATCACGAATTGTCTCGCGCGCAGATTTGACGATTTCCAACCTCCCGAACAAGCCGGTTTCCGAAAAGGTATTAGCACCGTAGACAACATACATACGCTGCGGCAGGTTATACAGAAGTATAGCAGCGGTCTTCTGACCAAAGAGTATAATCTGCCTCTTTGCTCAGCGATTGTTCTTTCAAGCTTTCTCGTGGTCACGACAAAGCTTTTGATACAATCGAGACTTGGGCTGTACTGCAGTCTCTCCAACGGTGCCAAATCGACCACCAGTACATCGGTTTTATTTTCAGGCACCATACAATTTAAATTACTAACAAACAATAAGATTTTTTTTTAAATACTAGATACAAACTACAAACGCCAAACGAGCCAAGCAAATGCACCCCGCTAAATTGGTAGGTGCATTTATTTTGTCGCCCTTAGTAGATGTATATTATGGAACACAGCAGTAATCAGACTATTTTTACTTGCTGTCACACGTGTATAAAACACTTAGCTTCGTCATGAGCGCAAAAAAATCGGGATCTCTGTTTTCAGCAAACATGTCAGTCGCACAACACCGCCAGGATAGGTTAAGCACGAATCTTTAATCACAACATTATCCTCATTCCTCATTCAATCCAAAAATAGTTTCCCAAAAATATTTATCAAACTTCTTACAAAACAACTTAAAACAAAACACCTGTTTTTCTCTTTATCATTACTACGATGTTTACTATAGCGTATCGTGCGATAAGCTACGTTCCAAAGTATTGTGAAAGTACACAGAGTACACACACGTTTCACTTTTATTCAAGAGATAAGACAATGGAACGCGATATCAAAGATATCGGCTATTCGATAAGCCACAGTAATCTTCACGATACTTTTAATTTACTTTAAGATATTTTATTAATATCTGAAAGTCTTTTATCAAGATTGTTTTTTGCTCATAATCTAGATTTGTTGAAAATTTTCAAGTTTGTAATCTTTATTGATATTTGTAACGTGGATTTTTTTTTAATGATAGATACCTAGGTTTGGTGCTAAAATAGGGAAGGGTTTTTTGTACTGATTGAGGTAACAACAAACAAATATACGTGACCTCATACAAGTTTTTACTATTGTTTTAGGGATGATGATTTTCCTACACCTAGGTAAATTCTCTGCTGAAATTGGAAAGGAAAATTTTGAAACAAGGCAAACTGATTTAGGTAACAACAAATACATGACTTTAATGTAGGTCAATGTTTTATATATATAAAAAAATTACCTATTGTTTTTGAACGTACCAGCGTACCTAGTTAGTTTCTCTGCTAAAATAGGGAAGGATATTTTAAAATATGGATAGATTTAGGTAACAACAAATGAGTGCCTTCAACGTAGGTTTTTATTTTATCAAACAAAATGTTCCATTGTATACCAACAATATGTGTATTATTTTTATTTTCCCATTGAAGATAATAACTTTATTAAATGTTTTGTTAGGGACATTGTTTTTTTTTTCCTTTTGCTGAAGGAACAATTAGGTCGACTAGTACTTAAGTAAGAATTCAATGCAATAAATATGGTGGAGAAGAGATTTTCGGCATTGCTACGCGAGAACGAATTACGGATCTATTACAATGTTATAGAAAACAAGACAAATAACTGATGACAGCATCTAATTGTTATACATAATATTTGTTGTTAGAAATTATGTTTTTTCTTACTCCACCACAGATCTTTTCTAACATTTTCACTTTGAGATCAAAGACAACTCGACAATCGTTTAACTTTCAATATTGCACCTACCACTGTTTATCTCTCTATAACCCAAAGGTCGACTGGTAGAAAATGCCTAGGGCATTAAGTCCGCCTCTGTACTTTTGTGTGCATGAAGTATTAAATAAATAAATCTTGGACAAATATGTTGAATAAACGATTGACTACGGAGCTTCATTTCATCCTTTTCTGGTGGTTCGCCACTGTTGAATCTTGCTTTCAGGAGTTGAAGTAGTCAAGGGTGTTGTTGAGTGTTTTCCCCATTGATCTACTTTGATCTTTGATAGAAAGGAGAAACGAAAAGCAGGATCATTTTGTATAGACGATTATACTACTGCCCACAAGTATGTATTCCCATTGAACAAAATATTTTTTATTTTGTCACCCAAGTCCGTATGAGTCAGTGCCAACTGAAAACCAGCGCTGGGTGTCTGACGCCCAGCAAATGCTGAGTTGGTAACCCTTTCGGTATGGGCACGTTCAGCGCAATTTTTCTTTGCACTTCTGTACTGTCTTCTTCTTTACTCACGGAGCCTTTACTGCATGTTTGTTGCTGTTGTGTGGTGTCTGTGTCGGTAAATGTATTTCCATTCCATTTTTTTCTATTCTTTTAACAGAAAATTGCTTAACCACTCTGCTCGACAAGATTTTGACACATGACACACCAGCTGAGTCGACAGGTTGTTGCAAATTACGTCATGAAATTCAGGAATTTATTTGAACTTTCAACATTCGAATTTATTCAGAAAAATAAGTTTACGCAGCTATCTTACACAGTAAATTTGAAAAAAATATCTTTATTAACATGTTGCGCTCGGTTAAACCGCGTCAGTCTACTGCAAAATGTGTACAAAATACGAATTACTACACCTTTCCAAATGGTAGACAATTTAGATTTGCTCAAAATATGTACATAAACAACCTTTTCCCTTGCTGAAAACATGCAAAAGGACAACACAAAGTTATACTTATTTTATTTGCGTCCTTATGTTCCTAATTTGTCATACAAAAATTCATAAAAAAACAAGCCAAAATCTGGAAAAAAATTGCTTAAAATTTTGATGCAACCTTGCAACATGACATTTCTTTGGTGTTGTTTTTTTTTTGCTGTCCATTCACGCGTCTCATAATCGATTAAAACTGCATTCAGCCTAATCGATTAAGTGTATTTCGATTATTTAAAATTATTCATTTAAATAAAAAAGTGATTTTCAAAAATGTATTGTTTTAAAATTAAAATTAGTTTATAGGCACAAAATAAAATAACAACTTATAGTAATAATATATAGTAATAACTATACATAAATGCTTTCATAATGTTATCAGAAGAGTAAATTGAAAAAAAATAGGATTCGTGGCTAAATTCGCGCCGAATTCGCCGAACGTAAAAGAATTCAAAATTCAAATTTGGAATGCAGTCGGTATTCAAAATATTTTATCGGGCACATTTTAATATAAAAGAGAGTTTTACATTAATCATTTCAGACGGTTTTATACAGAATGACCAGTATAAATATGAGTATGTTTATGTATGACTCCGCCCGCGACTATGTTCGCGTGATTTCGTTTATCCTATAAATGATTTTCTTATATGCAGTTAGTAAAGGCAACCAAAAATAAGATATTATTAAAACTATTAAAAACTGGGTATCGTGGATTTGGGTTTGGGGTTGGTGGGTTTATTGGATTGGGACGATTCGTTATTTGTCTTAAACAATAATACATTTTAGGTTATCGCCACAAAGTAAAATCCTCCCCTAAAAACTTATCAACCCTTTTTGCGCCGTTGAGGGTCTAGTTTTGAACAACCTAAATATGCTATTCACTCCTTTCTTCTCTTTTTACTCGACTGCCGAAGGAGGGTAATGTGTTTATCAGTCTATGTATGTATGTATGTATGTATGTAAGTATGTATGTATGTATGTATGTTTGTTCCTATGTGGCGTTCTAGAGACCAAACGTGTTGGCCGATTTTGATGATTCATACGTCAATCGATTCGTCTTAACCCCGCGAGTGTCACTGGCTACATTAAAATTGGAAAATAGAAAAATGGCAGATTTTGGGCGTCATATTGCGGAGGACAATTTTTTTTTCTTCCAAACCCATCGTGTGGGGTATCAAAATAAAGGGCTTTAAGAGGTGATTTCGAAAATATAAAACACATATGTTTAAATGTACCTAAATCTTAAAAACAGATAACTAAAAAGTTATAAATAAAAAAAGTTAATTCAAAAAATCTAAAATCCCGACTGCTTTAAAAGCGAAATAAAAAGACTTAAACAAGGAGAAAATCTTGCTGTGCAGTCGGAGGATACATATTCGCGGGCTAGCTGACGAAAACCAGATGTATGCTCCGACTGCAAAGCAGTCGGGTTTTTAGATTTTTTGAATTAAATTTTTTTATTTATCATTTTATGTTAGTCAGATTGTGCAGTGAGTTGCCTCAAAAATAAACTTTAACACCCCTAAACCCAATCTGGGAGGGAGTTTTCAAAATGTTTTATGTAAATTTTGATCATCAACTTTTTGCCCAAAGAATTTGGGCAAAAACATACAAACTAATTTTTACCCTTTTCACTTCCTTAAAGGTTGAATTGCCGCAAAATCGTGCCTTAGTGCTTCCCAAGAAAACCACGTCAAAAACGAAACCCTGTCCAGTAAGATTCTTAGCTTGAGTTAGTTTCGAAAAATGTATAATGACCACCTTTATTGTTTCCTTAGGTTGGTATTTGTGCCAAATTTCAAATTTATTAACCCGGGAAATAAAATTCTTCAAAGCACTTTAACTTCCCAAAAATCGTATTTTGGGACTAGATAAGTATAACTAATAATGAAAACCTTTATGGTTCACTTAGGATGGGTATTTATGTAAATTTTCAAATTTATTAACCAAATAAATATTTAATATGTGATTTATGGGGTGTTAAATTATTTTTTAAATATACGATATTTCAAAAATAATTTAACACCCCCTAAATCATCTTTTGGGGGTAGTTTCGAAAAACTAATAATTAAATCCTTTATTGTTTATTTAGGTTGGTATTTGTGCCAAGTTTCATGTTGATTGACCCAAGAAATCAGATTCTTCCATACAAACTTCAACATCCCCTAAATCGTCATTTGGGAGTTTCGAAAAACTAATAATGGCAACCTATATTGTTTACTTAGAATAAGAATAATATCGGCCATAATTCTTGAAACTTAGCTTTTGCTAAGTTAAGTAAGGAATTAGATTTTTCATACAAACTTTCAAACCCCTTTTTACCCCCTTAGGGATGCAATTTCCAAAAATCCATTCTTACTGCACAATTACGTCACTTGAGGAACCTTTCTGCCAAATTTCATGCTTCTAGATGATTTTCAGCTTAGTTGGTTGACAACCATGCCATAACTCGCTTGGAAAGGAACCGCGCAAGAAGATACGCACAAGGTTATTGATATTAATAGTTTTCGGGGAATGCAGATGTAAATACAAACCAAACTTATGTTCTTAAAATGAATAAAAATAAAATTTTAAAAGTATGTATAGAATAACCAATTTTCATAACATTACAACAAACTCGACCGAATTCAAAACCTAACCATACCATACTCTCAACTCATTATTCAATATATAATTATAATAATAATACCAGCCTATAATTGTCCCACTGCAAGGCAAAGGCCTCTTCTCATACAGAGAAGGCACGAACATTCATCACTACGCTTGCTCAATGCGGGTTGGCGATTTCAGACTATATTTGATTTTAGATTTTATAGATGTTTTCATTCACCGTTGTCAACGATTTCTAAAATATACTTAGAAAGTACATTAATGAATTTAAAAATGGAAATCATTGGTATTTGTCCAGATTTGAACCCATGACCTCAGGCAAGGCGAGGCCTTTAGCCACTGGGCCAGTACGACACTCATTGCAATTTAACGAATAATCACAAAATCGTTGGTTCCCCGAAACTAAATTTATCTACACTTGCGTTACAAACTTACATAAAAATATACTAGGCACTCTGTATACTTCTGAGACTATCAAACATAAAGACTCAATCATTATTATTTTTATACAAAATAGTTTTGAATAGCGAACGCATTCCGAATTTGAATTTTGAATCGGATAGATAATTCGGCGCGAAATTATCCACGGTTCGATGAAATTGTTTAGTTGATTGTAGTCAAATAATGTCCAAAAATCTATTAAGATTACTTTAAGAAATAATTAATAGTAATAATTTAAGTACTAATTGTATTTTATGCCTAAAACAGGATTTTTCTATTTTTAAGAATCGATTTGGGATAATCGCTCATTAATCGAGTGGATAGCATAAATAAAATCGATTGCTAAAATCGTTTTGCCACACAACTATTACATTTAAAAAACACTCTGCTCGACAAGATTTTGACACATGACACACCAGCTGAGTCGACAGGTTGTTGCAAATTACGTCATGAAATTCAGGAATTTATTTGAACTTTCAACATTCGAATTTATTCAGAAAAATAAGTTTACGCAGCTATCTTACACAGTAAATTTGAAAAAAATATCTTTATTAACATGTTGCGCTCGGTTAAACCGCGTCAGTCTACTGCAAAATGTGTACAAAATACGAATTACTACACCTTTCCAAATGGTAGACAATTTAGGTTTGCTCAAAATATGTACATAAACAACCTTTTCCCTTGCTGAAAAGATGCAAAAGGACAACACAAAGTTATACTTATTTTATTTGCGTCCTTATGTTCCTAATTTGTCATACAAAAATTCATAAAAAAACAAGCCAAAATCTGGAAAAAAATTGCTTAAAATTTTGATGCAACCTTGCAACATGACATTTCTTTGGTGTTGTTTTTTTTTTGCTGTCCATTCACGCGTCTCATAATCGATTAAAACTGCATTCAGCCTAATCGATTAAGTGTATTTCGATTATTTAAAATTATTCATTTAAATAAAAAAGTGATTTTCAAAAATGTATTGTTTTAAAATTAAAATTAGTTTATAGGCACAAAATAAAATAACAACTTATAGTAATAATATATAGTAATAACTATACATAAATGCTTTCATAATGTTATCAGAAGAGTAAATTGAAAAAAAATAGGATTCGTGGCTAAATTCGCGCCGAATTCGCCGAACGTAAAAGAATTCAAATTATTTTTTAAATATACGATATTTCAAAAATAATTTAACACCCCCTAAATCATCTTTTGGGGGTAGTTTCGAAAAACTAATAATTAAATCCTTTATTGTTTATTTAGGTTGGTATTTGTGCCAAGTTTCATGTTGATTGACCCAAGAAATCAGATTCTTCCATACAAACTTCAACATCCCCTAAATCGTCATTTGGGAGTTTCGAAAAACTAATAATGGCAACCTATATTGTTTACTTAGAATAAGAATAATATCGGCCATAATTCTTGAAACTTAGCTTTTGCTAAGTTAAGTAAGGAATTAGATTTTTCATACAAACTTTCAAACCCCTTTTTACCCCCTTAGGGATGCAATTTCCAAAAATCCATTCTTACTGCACAATTACGTCACTTGAGGAACCTTTCTGCCAAATTTCATGCTTCTAGATGATTTTCAGCTTAGTTGGTTGACAACCATGCCATAACTCGCTTGGAAAGGAACCGCGCAAGAAGATACGCACAAGGTTATTGATATTAATAGTTTTCGGGGAATGCAGATGTAAATACAAACCAAACTTATGTTCTTAAAATGAATAAAAATAAAATTTTAAAAGTATGTATAGAATAACCAATTTTCATAACATTACAACAAACTCGACCGAATTCAAAACCTAACCATACCATACTCTCAACTCATTATTCAATATATAATTATAATAATAATACCAGCCTATAATTGTCCCACTGCAAGGCAAAGGCCTCTTCTCATACAGAGAAGGCACGAACATTCATCACTACGCTTGCTCAATGCGGGTTGGCGATTTCAGACTATATTTGATTTTAGATTTTATAGATGTTTTCATTCACCGTTGTCAACGATTTCTAAAATATACTTAGAAAGTACATTAATGAATTTAAAAATGGAAATCATTGGTATTTGTCCAGATTTGAACCCATGACCTCAGGCAAGGCGAGGCCTTTAGCCACTGGGCCAGTACGACACTCATTGCAATTTAACGAATAATCACAAAATCGTTGGTTCCCCGAAACTAAATTTATCTACACTTGCGTTACAAACTTACATAAAAATATACTAGGCACTCTGTATACTTCTGAGACTATCAAACATAAAGACTCAATCATTATTATTTTTATACAAAATAGTTTTGAATAGCGAACGCATTCCGAATTTGAATTTTGAATCGGATAGATAATTCGGCGCGAAATTATCCACGGTTCGATGAAATTGTTTAGTTGATTGTAGTCAAATAATGTCCAAAAATCTATTAAGATTACTTTAAGAAATAATTAATAGTAATAATTTAAGTACTAATTGTATTTTATGCCTAAAACAGGATTTTTCTATTTTTAAGAATCGATTTGGGATAATCGCTCATTAATCGAGTGGATAGCATAAATAAAATCGATTGCTAAAATCGTTTTGCCACACAACTATTACATTTAAAAAAAACAATCTACTTGATGAATTGGAAATTTAACAAAAATAATGTAGTGGTAATGAATTTTACGTATTATTGGACTGGTGTTTGTTAATTACGTTAAAATCAGGGCTTCTTCTTGTTGTTTATTATATTTAGAGACATAATTGTCATATTTGTAATCAATTTTACACGTGGAAGGGTGACATTTGTGTAAAATAAAAATGTAAACAAACACGATTGGCGCCTAACTTCGACTTTGAATAACAAATAACTTCATTACCACTAATTATTTATTTTGAAATATGGATGAATTCGACCAATAATTAAACAATTAGCAAACCTTTACCCCTGTCGTGGAGTTAGGGTGTCCAAAATCTGCATTTTTATGTTTTTTAGCTTCGACCACCACTGTCATCAAAATGGCGATTATCGTATTATTACACTTGTTTTTAACAAATGTAAATTAATAAACTTGCGCACTTAATCTAAAAAAAATATTTGCGCTAACATGTAAGCTTTTTATCCAACTATTTTAATTAAAGCCCCCACATAAGATTCGTTAGGTATCTTAATCAATAATTAAGTTATTAATTAGGATGTCGTATGACGTAAATCTGGGGTCCAAAATGAACCGCAGCTGAGCCAGCGGAGGTATGCTTGTCAAGCCCCAAAATGTACCCCGTCCGAACTATACGGTTAATATTATTATGCTATCGTCTTTTCAGTTCCGCATTAGATAATTCCGCGTAAATATAAAAATGTATTGTGATTTTTATCTTTTACCGTGCATACTTTTTGTTTTGAATCTTTAATAAATTTTCATGTTTATGTGCAATGGAATTCTTACAATTTCATCTGTGTGACTGTCTCGTTGGTCGGGTGGTTGCAAACGCTACTGTTGAGCATGAGGTCCAGAGTTCGAGTCCTGGGTCGAGCAAAGTGTTATTGGGCTTTTCTTTCTGAAGTTTTATAGAAGCAGCCTGAAGTATGGATTTGTGCCGTGTTGATGGCACCCTAATTATCAGCATCAGTATTTTCTGCATGCATGATGAAACTTCGTATGCCGAAAACTTATAAGTTAGCTAAGTAACGATACAATATATAAAATACAAGTATGTAAGCGGTGGCGTATTTTGTGGTAACTATAAGATTCGAAGACCTTTTGAAATATCTATAATTTTATATAAGCAAAATTATCAGTACACCACAGACTACCCCCTTTTTTATTCTAAGTTCTTTAAGTCCATCCAAAGGTTGTCTGGTTGATATCGCTCTCAGCGATAATTGACCACCTTTTTACCTGTATAATTAAGTTTTTCTGATAAAAGAGATGTGTAACTTTTATGTTGTACAATAATAGTAGTTTATGCAATGGTCATATAATAGGGGTTATTAAAACACTAGCGTAGGTTTATCGTATATATTTATTATTTTTATTAATATATATTTATTTTTGATAATAATATTACGCGAGTATTTTAATACCTAATTATATGCTATTGCATACACTACTTTATCTTCACTCATACAGTTGAAATAAAACAAAAGTGGAAAGGGAAAAAATATGTGGTATGGTAAGGCGGGCAATTTAGATTCTCATTGCGCAGCGCGCGCATCCACAGACAACCACAATGACATGAGCCCATACGCTCCAGGAAATTAAAAAGTAAAAGTGTGCTATAAAAATTAAAAAGTTATTTTATGATGCAGTTGTTTGAAAATTTAAGGAAAATGTTGAACTATAATGGTTTTTTTTTTAATTTTACCTATCCACGAGCATAAAGTACGTGTTTATACAATATTTTTCGAATTCGTATTTGGAACATTACGTTGTGAGTGTAGATAAAGTATATTCTATTCTATTGTATTCTATTCTTCCTGTATTTACTACTTAATGTATTAGATATTGAAAGTGTATTAAATAGTTTCAAGAAACACTTTTTTCTTCAAATATATTTCATCATCATCAGCATTTTAATGTTCCCACTGCTGGGACACAGGCCTCCTCTTTGTGAGAGGGAATGGGCCGTAATACACCGCGCGGGTTTAGAGCGGGTTGGTCGATATCTTCGATTTTTTTGTTCTAGGTTCCCTCACGATATTTTCTTTCACCGTTTTGAGAGCATTGGTAATTAAATAATTTACAACAAAGTGCCAGCCTGGGTTCAAAACCATGACCTACAACTTGTATGTCGCGGCCGTTACCACTAGGCCAACACTGCTTCCTATTTTATTTCTTTTATTATATGGCACTTAAATATAACTGGTGCAATATGGGTGTACTATTACAGGAGCACCCTGCTTAACCTTTTGTAGAATACAACGTGATGTTATGTTCCGTTTCAGCTGTGTGTGACTGTGTTCTTGCAACCGCAATCATTGTAATCAGTATTACACAATAGCAAATAATGACATTACAAAAAGAAAATAATAACAAAGCTGATTCATTTCATATATAAACTTGGAGGCAGATATTTTAGTACTTACTTATGTTAATTTTACATTTATTATATATTTTTATTATATATATTTTTTTTTTAAAACCTACTTTAGGCACCAGTCTCCTGCAATGGTGTAATATAGTTTAAGCATTGATTGTATTGTTAATTTTAAGGCAACCATAGAAAAAATAAAAAATTACAAGGAACAGTTTTAATGACAAAAAGGGCTAGCAAAGGCATGTTAAGTAAGAAGTCAAAAACATGTTGATTTAACATAAAAAAGAAAAAAAAAAAATATTTGCGCCCAGGCACGACGCATACCATATAAAACCGGGCAAGTGCGAGTCGGACTCGAACACGAAGGTACTTGTACTATTATTTATTCTGTGACGAATGGTTCCGTACCATTATCGCAAAAAACGGCACAAAAATCACGTTTGTTGTATTTCAGAGCCCCACTTTAATATTTATTTTGTTCTGTTTTTAGTATTTGTTGTTATAGCGGCAACAGAAATACATCATCTGTGAAAATGTCAACTGTCTTTCTAACACGGTACATGAGACACTCTGCCTGGTGACAGATAGACAGACGGACGGACAGACAGACAGACAGACAGACGGACCGCGGAGTCTTAGTAATAGTCCCGTTTTTACCCTTTGGGTACGGAACCCTAAAAACAAAAGGAATAAGTAACTTAAATACGAATACAACAAAGTATGCGACACAACCACGCAAAGCGGTCATCTGCACTCAGCGTAATGCTGGGACTCACGTGCAAGACAAAGCCACAGCGCTGGTTTTCAGCTATAGCCGGTGTCGAAAGTATTTTTTATAAAGTTTTCCTTTTAAACAGTACCTATTTTACTTATTTCCAATAAATTATTTAGACCGCTAAACCGCTGTTTCGTGGTCAATAGAAACCTAACAAATTGAAGTAGGTAGGTAAGTACGTCTAGCATAATATGTCTGGTATAATAACAAAGTCGACCATGAGTCGTCCTCAAAACGCCTCCTCGGGCGCCCGAATGTGACGCCGACAAAAAACTGAACAAAAAAATACATAAACAATAAAAAGTGCTACAAATGTATGAAATATTCAAAGATGGAAGGATTGGTTACAATGGATGGCGCGCGAGTTTGTGAACGATAGGTATAACCCGGGCATGTAAAAATGTCATTGCATTTTCCTCTTCCCTACAAAATCCCATAGAATGTCACTACATCGTAAAATGGTCGTGTAATACTGGTGTAGAAAAAATGGTCGGTGAGATCAGCGGTTCGACCTTGAGTATGCGCGCGGGGAACGCGCGGATTGAACTGGCCGTTGATAAATTAATTTATCTAGTCGCAGTGAATGCAATGCACTGTGTGCATCGCTATTATTATCCAATAAAAATAACTCCAATTCTTCCTGTGTAAACTACAGAATGTATGCTCGAAGTTTATAGTCAATGGTTTGAAACATGTCGGAATTAATTACACACGTAACGTATAGGGATAGGTTCACAACAAACTAACTGCGCAATTGATAACTTTCATAACAATATGAAACGGTCAATTTCCTCAAATATACCTATTAATATAAGTAATACAAAAACAAATATATTAATAGCACCGCAAACCGTGAAAGGAAAACCAAAACCACATTCTCTTATGAATTCACTAATACACTGTACTTATATTCCTAATCGTTTGCAAAACGGAAAATAAAATTAATGTGTGAAATTATAAATACTTCAAATGTGTTAATTAGCCTTCTAAGTGATAAGTATTTAGTTTTATTTAGTACACAATTATTTACTTGTTCATAACAATATCATTATGAATCAACAACACAAAATCAGAGTAATCATATTTGGTGTTAATTTTGATGCCATTCAGGCAAGCAATAACATTGTTTGTAAAAAGAACTCAAATGCAATGTTCCTGCTTTCCATATAAACAACAACAATAAAACCGTAGGCATATACAATATATATAGTACAGCCATTTAAATAACTTAATAGTATACCAATTTCAATACTATATAAAATACCATCAAGTCACCTTACAAAATGCATTTTTCTCGAGCCAGTTGCCAATGCTGAAAAACCGCAGTATATCAGTCAGAACGAAATTTGCGATAGCGTCTCGTCTCGTTTCCTGCTTTGCGAACATACATACAAACAAACATATACCGATTAGAGCGCAAAAACGCTAATTAGCTGAGTATCGTGTCGGTGTTCGCTTTGCTTGGCAGTACCGGTTCGCTTTAGGCACTTTTGTTTTCGATGTAGACGGCAAGAAGCTTTGAAAGATGAGTTGTTTTGTGTTCTAAGATAAAATATCTAGTTGTTCTTATTTTTATTAATTTCTAACTTTTGCCAGCAGTTTCGGGCGCGCATTAGTCAAAAATAATCCCACGGGAACGTTCAAGTAGCTACTACCGGTCCAAATCCAGGTCATGGTCTACCCATGTGCCAAGTAAATCCAAATCCGTTCAGACATTGAGCCGTTATTGATTAATAAACATACGGACTTTCACATTTTAATACCTACTCTTATGGGTAGAATACTGCAAGTCTGCGTGAGGAGAGTTCAAGAAAAGCATATTTTAATTTCATAGACAATTTCAGAATGGTGCAGATAATAAACATAGAAATCAGAAAAAAATAATTTCATGTTTCATTTTTATACTTTTTAGGGTTCCGTACTCAAAGGGTAAAAACGGGCACCGGGAAACGAGACTACACTGTCCGTTTGTCTGACTGTCACCAGGCTGTATCTCATAAACCGTGATAGCTAGACAGTTGAAATTTTCACAGATGATGTATTTCAGTTGCCGCTTTAGCAACAAATACTAAAAACAGAATATAATAAATATTCAAGTGGGGCTCCCATACAACAAATGTGATTTCTATGCCGTTTTTTGCGATAATGGTTCGGAAACCTTCGTGCGCAAGTCCGACTCGCACTTGGCCAGTTTTTAACTCTGTGACACATTTTTGGAAGGTATTTGCTTTTTTTTCTGGTTCTCTCTCATAGTAAATGCATAGATACTGGTGCATATAAGTTAATCAACATCTTCTTTTCAGCATATCCAGCTAAAGCTCACAAATTTAAATAAGTAGGTAAGCCACATCTAGTATGTGTAAACACAAATGGAAATATATTCACAATGTTATGTGAAAATCACATATATTACCTTAGGTCAAGGCCTTCCTTCAGCTACAATGTAGGTATATCTAAGCAGAAAATAGACAACATTCGTAAGATTTCACAAGATTTTTACAGAGAGACTTATTTCACCATTTCCACCCACTGCTAAGTACAGAGGGCTTCCTTTTGTGCAATTACTTGGTAGGAAATAACTACGAGTATAAACTGACACATCTAAATGAAGACACATCAAATGGCAAACAGATTAGCGATCAAAGTTTACAGTTACAAGTAGAGTGCTTATTGCATCTTATAGCAACTCTTTAGCTACAAAAAATAATGTTAGAATGCATATTATCATTATGAATGAGAAAGAACCTTGTCTTTTTACCTTTTTACGCCCAAACCACTTGGCACATAACCACATAGGCTACTTTTCAGCTATGATTTGTATGAAAAATTACGAAGTAGTTACTAAATACAAACAGCCGCTATCCGACGCGGGCACAAGCTAGTGAATGGACTATGAACTGCACTATCATGAATAGACGCTTTGCAACAATGTGACAGGAATGACTTCGAGGCTTCTTTAGAGGATAGAAGGGCTTTTAAATTGCACCTGAGCAGTTGCGTGGATCGTCAGTAGCTCTCAAAACTTACTCGCAGGCTTAAAAGTTAGAAAGTCAAATATTAAAAATGCCTTGAACTCAGAGCGTTTACAGAATTTTCGGCGTAGCCAAGCAATAGCTCCACTAGAAATTCTAAAATTTTCAACACACGCGAAGAACATTCGCGAACCCTGCGTGACAACCAAAGATTATACGGAGCCCATTCCCCCAAACCAATAAAATTGACTTTTATAGATCACAAAAACATTTACCATGTATTATAACCCCCGCCGGTCACGTTGCACGTTGCCGAGGACCACGTGAGTCAGGATTATGTACTCACACTCGATAATGGCTTCCTCTCAACACTTTTAAATCGTGGAACTTTCCTACAATGTGCATTTTATTCACATTTTGATATAACATATCCTGTAAGTTGAGATAAGTCTACATGATTATGGTAAACTATCCTCGTCGGCGAATTGTTAAACTTTGTTGTTTTATTTTTTAGGTTTTCACTTACTGTGTTTCTGGTTAACACGAGTTTGGGGAGATCGGTGAATAATCGATTGCTTTTCGTTTGATTGATAGCAGTTTTTATAACTTTAGTAGACTCTAAAGATATGGAAACTGCTATATGTTATATTTCGGGCAGACTTTCTGTAATCCTGCTACCTAATACTTGTTGTCATAATTTGAATGTTTATTAATCAATCAGGCCTCAACAGCTGACGCGTTCCAAACATCTTAAACTATTATATATCTTAGAATATTACCGTGAGATAATTATCGACTTTCATGCTGTCCAAGCCGCTAGCAACAGCTAGTATGTACAAAAATTTGTAACAGAGAAATTAAATATCTATCTTCTCTGATAAAACGCCGTTGAGAATTTTAGTTTCATAATTTTCAGAACCGAATCTTAATAATATTTCTCCTGTATTTCGTTGTGCGACAGAGAGACATTTCACACTAAATTTAGAGCGGGCATATCTCTATGCGTCAGGCAAATAATTATCTACTAACCGTTAAGCCGCGACCCTTATCAGGTTCTTCTATTAAAATATATTATGTCTATTTTATAAAATCAATACAAAACAAATCTTATCATATTCGTAGATACTAATTTTATCACAGTTCACCCGGTACTATTTTAGCTGTAAACTAGTTACTAATTGATATGACATGCCTATTTAGGAACGCTATACAGCGATAAATAATGACCATAATATTTTATCGATTTTACAATAAAAGGTCGGTTTCTCATTGTTAAATATTAAAATAAATAATGAATATCGATGAAGGAAAAAATATAGTAAAATTCACCGATAACACTATTAGGCTATGAATTTGTATAAAGTGGAAACGGAATTATTCTTTTTGGAATTGGTCTGTACGATCTATAGATTTTTGGAATCTTTTATTCTTCTTCTCTACAGAATAATTTCATTAGCAATCTTTTGGGCAATAGATGACTCCATTGTAGAAGTATTCATGAGTATTTTACCAAAAACTAGCTTATCCCCGCGACTTCGCTCCTGTGGCCCACCCCACAGGAAGCGTTTTGGTTAAAAAAATTCGGACACTCAACGGGCAAGACTCAGAAAAAATCATAACTTTGGCGGATATGAGTACCTACTACTTTGGTTTCTACAGTAAAGACACTAAAATACAATACAAAACAATTTCGTTCCTCTCAATTACCTCCATATATAGGTTCAAAATATATATTGGTCTATTAACAAAGCTAAACGGTCTAGTCTACTTATGTCTTTCTGCGCTGCATCCGATCTCAATCCGTGTAAATAGGACAACACACGATGTAAGAACGAAGATTCAATTGAAATCTATTGCAGTGCACAGCTGCATATAGGTGGATTAGATATATACCTAGCTCGTGCTATAGATACCTCCATATAAAATATGCCTCGTTGTTCTCATGATCGTAAACGCTACTGCTGAGTTTTAGGGTTCGATTCCCAAGTCGTGCAATAGTGCTATTGGGCTTTTCCATCTGGTTTTTAACCCCGGACAGAAAAAGAGGGCTGTTATAAGTTTGACGTGTGTATTTGAGTATCTGCCTGCGGTATCATAGCTCCTAAACGGATGAACTGATTTTGATTTCGCTTTCCTTTTGATTGAAAGGTGACTATATCGAGAGTGTTCTTAGCTATGTTTGCTGAAAATCTGTTCAGCTGTTCGGGGGTTTTTTTAATTTCACTTGTTCTCAGTAGCAGCCCGGAAGACTCCGGGACACATAAGCATAAAAAAACAACTAAGAAAAAAAAAAACAATTGAAAAAAAAAGCAAACATCAACAACTAAACTTGACTTTGTGAAATATAACTGCACTATAGGTGCACTACTGCCTAACCTTTTGAGGATTGTTTTTCTGAGATTGTCACTTGTTCCCGCTTAAACCTAGTGTCAGTAGTTGACATCTGTCAGACTTGTACTAATACCAAAACTCTCTTTTCTCTTATATATTTTTTTTTTTAATTTTTGTGGCTATGCCACTGGCTTGGTTACGAGACCTTTAAGCCATTTTCTCTTATATAAATCTTAAGTAGTGTTGACAGGTACAATATAATAAAATAGTAGGAACCGTAGTGTCTGTACATTTAAAAAATTACCAAAAAATGAGTGAGGGAGCTATAAAAGGACATATAGAATACAAAAAAGCATTCTTATTTTTTTTGTCCATCTATCTGTTCACATTAATGTCCGAAACGACTGAACCGATTTTGTTCAAATTTTGCACAAACAATCCTTAGTTCTACATTTAGGCTATTTATTAAATTAATAAAACTATGTAAATTAAAAGACTTACTGAAAAACACATTTTCATAAAGGTTTTTGATTCCATATGAAAATATTTTAATGTGACTGATTCAAAATATTCTTTCCCACCAAACCGGATCTGGATTCCGACCTACTAGACTAACCATCCCAATTCGGATAGTTACAGTTCAAGTTCTTTTTATCTCGTGCCGAGGCCGAAATCCGAGGACGAATAGACAAGATAAATAGTAGCACCAAAACAAAGAACGTTACGACATCCGATGACTTATCTGTGAAGCGACTATTATTTTAGAAAAGCTTATTGAATTCATTCAGACAGAATGAATGCAGAGAAACTATTAATTTTAGACATGATTAGCCAAGGTTTGCAGGAACAGAAGGATCCTAATACAACACCTTTTTTTTTCGCTGAAAAGGTAATACTAATGAAAATAAATAAATAATGAAGATTGGGATGATTAGGAAAATTTTCCAAGAAATGTGTTATGAGAAAAAAGTTAGTTAAAAAATTCTTAAAACCCGTTGTTGTTTACATTCTTTTTAGTTCGGTTTTTAAGCAGTCGGGTTTTTAGAATTTTTTAATTAACTTTTTTATATTTATAACTTTTTAGTTATCTTTTTTTAGAATTAGGTACATTTTAACATATGGGTGTCATATATTTTTGAAATCAGCTCTTAAAGCCCAAAAAAAAATTTTGGGCCCCCACAATATGGCGCTCAAAATCCGCCATTTTTCTATTTTCCAATTTTAATGTAACCAGTGACACTTGCAGGGTTAAGACGAATCGATTGATGTAAGAACCATCAATATCGGCCAACGCGTTTGGTCTCTAGAACGCCACATAGGAACATACATACATACATACATACATATATACATACATACATATATACATACATACATACATACATACTTACATACATACATACATAGACTGATAAACACATTACCCTCCTTTGGCAGTCGGGTAAAAAATAACAAGGCCTAGGAGATAGGGAACCAAAAAAGAATTAAAAGTTTGCCAGCTTCCTAAAAAGGCTCATCTTGTTGGAAATGGAAACAAATCATATCATGCTAACCGGCCATTTTAACAGACAAATCAATGTTTTCTATTTTGACGACAATTTTTCCCTCAGTATCATATTCATAATCGTAACTTCAACAATGCAGAGCAGTGGGGTAATGCTTTTAGCTTTCAGGTCATTGTCCCTAGTGACAGTTGTTGTGGCAGATTTTTTTAATGCTCTATTAGCACTTTCTCCCTTTTCTTTTAATCATTACCCGACTGCGGGAGGATAATGTTTTTCGAGGGTATGTATGTATTGTTTATCCATTTCTATAACACGCTCTACAGCCAAACGGCTTGACGAATTATGATTATGACACATGAAGTGTCGTTGGGTTCGTCTCAATTGTGGGAGTGACTTATGGCTATATCAATCTGCCTAGCCTTTTTCCCAACTCTATTGGGGTCGGATTCCAGTCCTACCGGATTCAGCTGAGTACCAGTGTTTTACATGGAGCGACTGCCTATCTGACCTCCACAACCCAGTAACTGGGTAACAGGGTAACCCTTGGCAATACTGGTGTCAGATCTCAGGCTTCTGACTACCCGTAACGACTGTCAAAGATCTTCAAATGATAGCCGTGACCCAATAGCTTGGCGTGCTTTCCGAGGCACGGAGGAAACTCGGTATGTTGAAATGGTCACCCATCCACGGACCGACCTCGTAAAGCGTTGCTTAACCTTGATGATCGACAGCACACGAGCTCCTCGGCTAAAGGCTATATAATTTTTAAATACAAGCCCCCCTCCACCAAAAAGGGGTGATACAATTTTTTATTTCGTTTTCATAACAATAATGGTATCAAATGAGAGCTACAAAATAGACCATTCCAAAAATATATTTATCGTAACACTTTTATGTTACTATTTTGGCACTAATTTAGGATAAACGTAACTTTGATAGCAAAATAATAGGTTAAACAGACACATACATTTTTTATTCACAAAAAACATATTATTAAGTATTCATAATCTTTTACCACATAACTTATAAACAGATCTTGTTCATTAATAAAACTAAAAAGCCTGAAATAAAACAAATGATTATAAAAACAAAAAACCAGACTGCTAAAAAATAATTAAACCTACCAAAACTTCGTTTGTCACCGCTGGCAGCACCTCATAATATTTAATGTCTATTTTAATAGTACTCGTTTTACTCTTTTCAGTTAATAATTTTTCGGGTTTTTTGGCTTGGTTTTTTCACATTTATTATTTTAAAACCTATGCAAATCATACTTTTCCGAACATAGGTACCTATCCCCATATACCTGTTAAATGTCCCGCTACCGCATCTCACGAGGTCGCCATAAACCGTTTAATTTGCTCGATCACGTGGCCAATGGGAAATAGTAAATAGTACCTATCATTTACACCAAAGTAAATTAACGCCCGTAGCCGTACACAAGGTAATGTGTGGGGAATTCTGAAGTTTTGTTGGAACTTTGTTTGATTACTTTTTGCTTTTGTGTCAGGTATTTGGGTTATTACTACTGTATTTTAAAACATAATATTTTGTTCCTTTACAAAATTGTACCTGATTTAAAGTTAGTCGTGACTTTTGTAGTAAACTGCGATCAAAACATGCATCTACAAAATGTAGTAAACTCTCCTTTTGTGTGTACTTTGGGTACCTCCATTCAATCCAGAAATAAAAATGAATAAATGTATTTTCTTTCTTCTTTCTTTCTTTCAATCCACTTTTCCTTTGAGTTTGCATTGTAGATGTAACTAAAATATGGATCTCCTTTTTGAGATCTAGTGAATCTAGTAAATATTTTCCTTTGAAATTTCAGATTGCAAGATATAAAACAAAATCTGTAGAATAAGCATTGGGGCGAAATTAATTATATTAGGGATATTATAAATTGCATATCAAATAAATAATCGCCTATCAATACATACTCATCATTTATATTCTTTTTTACATCAAATAACTTACTTCACTACAAATAAACTAAATGTTTAACAAAACTCAAACTGCAGATAATTCGAAATTATACATCAATATGACATTACTATTTTCCTCATAATGCAATACAGTTAAATTTAGTTTTGTACAAAAATACTACATACATAGCATAAATACTGACTGCACAGCAAATTTTCCATATTTCATAGCAAAATAACTATCCCAGTCGCATATTAACCAGTAAGTACAACAAAACCTGTTCATCATATTTGTCTTAATTTTCAAGAAGCCATGCTCGGCAAATTTGATGATTATTATAACAAAAAAATCCTGTCACATTGCATTATTTCTAAAAGCAGAACAAATTAACTGAAAAAGGTTCGCGGCTTCGCGCGCTTTTTCGTCACTACACTGGATATTTGTCAAAAGGTTCGTAAATTTTGACTTTGTTCGGGAATTTAGGGCACCCCGACACAGATAGGTTAGGTTCGAAGGGGATGACGGGAGGTGAAGTGAGCGAGCAAAGCGAGCGAACTTAGCTCCCGTCATCTCCTTCGTGTTAGGTTACTTTAGACCCTGCAGACAGAAATAGGTGCCCCGCGGAGCGGGGCTCCGTCGACATTTTTTTTTCAGGTCCTTGTTTTAAACATTTGTATCGCCCACTGTTTCTCTCCGACTCAAGTACGTGGCGCCACCTGCAGAAGCTAAAAATGTGCCTATTGGGCAAAAAAGGAAGCGTGGACGCCCCGCGAAAGCAAGACCCGCTTTAATAATTCAATAAATTACAATTTTGTATCTCATTTTTTTTTTTTTTTGCTGATCTCATTATGTGGTAATTAATAAATAATAAGAAGACTGTGACTAATAAAATGCTGTTTTATTTAGAAAAACTGCTGTAAATAATATAAAAATAGAAGCTATATTTAAAAGAAAAAGAGTTAACATGTATAATGTGCATTAAGATTATTAGCTGTGTATTGATGAAAAAGCTTTTGCTTTAGGAAAAATCGCTGTACGCTGCGAAAATAAATTGTAGTGTGTTTAGTGATATTTTGAGTTGAATATTTTGCTGTGCAATCAGTAATTTTGATGGGAATTCGGAATCTTATTGCATAGAAAAAGGATATTTTTTGATTTGCGTTTAAATACTACCCATTATATTAACGTGACAATAGGTAAAAACTTTATCACACAAAAATAAATTGACTTCCAAAACAAATACTACAAAGCGAAAAATAACATTATTTTCGGAAGATGGCGTCAAACAAAAAAAAAATAGGTTTCAAAAACTATAATGCCCACTATTATGCCAGAATAGATTACCCGAATAACATGAAACTTGAACACAACCGGCGATATTAGAGTGTAACAGGGTGAACTGTATACATCTGCGTACCCCTTTAGAGCGTACCGGTGTGATGTTATGTTATGAAATGGTGTAAACAATAAACACACATGCGATTGCAGCAATCCCGAGAGGTTTGACGTCATTTATTGAAGAGTTCTGTTATATATCTCCGAAGTTCTTCCTCCGATCATGATTATTTACTTACAACTATTTAAGTTGTAACTGCGTGTTTAGTTTAAATTACAATATTAATATTTAAATTAGACCAGACGAGAAGCTTTTAAATAAAAAAAAAGAATCATCAATATCGGTTCACCTAGTAAAAATTTCTGAGGTAACACAAATAAAAACAAGCGCGAGTCGGACTCGCGCACGAAGGGTTCCGTACCATTATCGCAGAAAAATGGCAAAAAATTCACGTTTGTTGTATGGGAGCCCCACTTAAATATTTATTTTATTCTGTTTTTAGTATTTGTTGTTATAGCGGCAACAGAAATACATCATCTGTGAAAATTTCAACTGTCTAGCTATTCACGGTTCATGAGATACAGCCTTGTGACAGACGGACAGATAGATGGATCGCGGAGTCTTAGTAATAGGTTTCCGTTTTTACCCTTTGGGTACGGAATCCTAAAAAGCAGTCGAATTGAGAACCTGCTCCTTTTTGAAGTCGATAAAAAATTCTTAACTATCAACATTTTCTTTTTGTTTTTCTATCATATTATATGAAAATTATAACAAAAATACTCACAATATACAATAATATCAGCTCAGAGCATATAATACGGTTTCCGCTTGCGTAACAGCCGAATCTGAATGATAGCCGATATGAATCCCCGACGCCGGGTTATCAGTATTGTAACATAATATCGTACAAATCAAGGTTGTGACACATTTTCTTTTAACTATGTTATCGTCGAGTGCTTCTCAGTAGGTATTATCGCGTATGTAACGCTATTTACTTTGGGATGTGTGATTATTTTTAGATATTTTTTGGAGTTATTTGGGAAAAATGCAAATTGCACGTCAGCACGATTGTTTTTAGGTGAAATCTTAAAAGTTTGGTATAACTGGCCGCTAATAATAAACAGTCAAAATCAAAATCTATTTTTTTTATTTTACATAGGCCTACATGGCCTGGGCACTTATAAAACGTCGACAAAAGGTGCACGGTTCGGGTTGGTCGTTTCCTATGGAGAAGAACCGGCCGGAAGAAACTTCACAGTTACTCTTTTAAAATATGGTTTGGTTTTACAATATTTCCATGTTACAGCATTACTAGATATGGGTCCCCCGATATCCACGTAGGCCCGAAAATAAGACGTTAGAAAGTAAAAAAAAAAAGTAAAACGAGATAAAAAGTTATCAAATGTTATCAAGCATCTAGAAATCTAGAAGGCGTACAGTGGCCGTCAGACTGCCTATGTTTTATCATTACTTTTTCAGTTGCACATTTTTCTTTTCTTTAAAATCGTAATAAATGTAGATATTATTATTATTTTTTAAGGTACTTAATTAAAAACCTTTGAATTTTCAGGGCCTGTCATAACAGGTAACTATTGTATAAACTTAATAAAAAATTGTAATTACATTAAAAAAAATACATTCGTCAACCCTGAAATAATGTCCATAACGAACGAATTTCTGATTTTATTTGGAGCGAATAACACCTAACCTACCTAACCTCTGACAACACCGATTTGTCACAATAATTATGGTGAAATATTGCTGCACTGTTTCCTCTATGAGAATTTGGACGAGATATCCAAAACAAGAAAATACTAATGACGAGTTACCACCCGGATAAATAAATTACGATCAAACCTTATAGCAGACAAAAATGAAAAAAATATGCTCTTTCTTAGTTCAAAACTATGGTGACAAGAAAAGTGGTTAGAACAGCGTCGAGATGTGATCTCTACACGTCTACGCTCCGTCTGCTATACTGAATCTGAACTGCTACGCTGTGCCCACGTGGTTACGCTGCTTTTGACCTGCTACGCTGCGTCCACGCGCCTGCGCTGCTACTACGCGGTTTGCGTTTGATCTGCTACGCTGCAACCACGCGGCGACGCTTCCGCTGGTTACGCTGAGTTATCGCTACCTACGATGCGTCTAATCAGTTTACCCTACGTCTATTCTTGTTACACTGTATCTGAAGTCTACGCCGCGTCGTTTCCTACGCCGGACAAACGCCTAGTGCGAAGACACTCAAGGTATTTAAACAAGCACAAAGACCACACAAACAACCGCGAACCGACAAACTAATTAACAAAACAAACGTCGGAGCTTATCCGCGCCAATTATAAACATCCGAAATTAGGCCACATGCATTTGAAAGAGAGAGAATCTCTTGATAAGCGAAGGGGTTATCAAATGAAACTGGCTGCTCTATTTTATGTAAGTAGAAATGCGAGGAAACACCGCTATCGAGATTATGTACAAAACACGTCTTTGTTTAAGTTGTTGTAGTGTAGATAGCAACGCAATTACAATTAGGTAAGTACAAGTACAGTTACCTAAGCGATAACGAGAATAGTAAGTTTAATTCAATCTTCCTCAATTTCTCAGTTACCTACCAAAGATACGATGTATACCAGAGTTTTAATTAAGAACATGTCTATCTTTGGTCAATAATGATATCCCGATTCTGTATATGCAATTAATATTGGGAAGGCTAATGACCCCGCGAGGCAACAACGACTAATTAGTTTTCCTCGTGGACGCTAAGTAACTGTATTATTTTTTGATGCTAGTCTCATTAAAATGGTTTTGTGTGGAAGGGAAATGAAACTGGGTTATTGCTAAAACAAAATTTGTTTAGGACAGAGAAAATGCTCGTGCGCATAGCACGCCTGCCAAAGAAACGGTGTTGGTATGTGGCGCTTATATATTCGACGTAGTCCTTTACCTACGTCGACCTGACCTAGTGAAGCATCTGGAAAACAAAATCCTCGTCGTACTACTTTACAGATCACACATGAAGGGAGATTATAAAAAGTTTAGTCAGGCACATCACGACGCTCAGCAGTGAACGACTGAAGAAGAACGAGATATTCCCTCCGCCATATTGAAGAGAACATTCCTGCCTGTCCTTGCGGCAGCAACTTACGTGTCGTGGGATCCAACCCAGGCAGGCTCAAGATACTTTGTGTAAATTATTTCATCACCACTGCTCTCAAAACGGCAAAAGAAACATTTAAAACATTTCGAAGACATTTGAAATCAACCAAAATATTTTTTGTGTGGTATATCATCCAATGTCTTCCACGCTCTGGGTGAAGAGGGACATCGCGTCAGACTTTTACTGACTAAAACCCACCCGTGTTCCTTCAGTTGCATGTGCCAGGGTCGTAGTAACTCTCTTTCAAATTTATCCGCGACCTAGACAGGATATCAACTAACCTTCACTGGGCCTGAGCGGTGGATTACAGCATATTCTTATTTTTTTTTTATTGTACACAAAATAACATAAAACGTAAAGTGAGAATAAAGTTCATGTACAAAGGTGAGTAACGCAAAGTGCGGCTTAACTCAAAGTAGAGTTTTCTGTCAGCAAATCCCCGTTTTATTCACGCTCATAGAGAGAAGAAAGGAGGCCTGTATCCCAGCTGTGGGAATATTATAGGCAACCTTCAGGTACATTATCAACCTCTACATGGGTACATCATCGGTGGCCACGTGCGTCGAGTGATATTCAATACCGCCTTGTGCCAGCCGTTTCTAGTGTTACGTAACTCAACGCCTACTTTCAATGTCGAGCCGTTGAGCATTATATGCACTATTATTTGTTTTCTTCAATAATAACAATAAATTGCACAAGTGCTCCTTTGTATAGCCGAACAAACGAGAGGTACACAGGAAATGTACACGCTATTTCAGATCGTATAGTTAAGAAACAGATGTTAGTTTTGCATGCAACATTTTGGGAAGTATGTCAAACTTTTGGGTTGTACGGTTGGAATAAGAAAGTAGTTACAGCCTGTATGTCTTCGTCTTCTTCTTTTTCGTGTTAGGATGTGACCACTTCTGGTGTCAGAGTTAATTAAGCCGCCTCTGGGAACCCCACAGGCCTCTGACTTGGCTATTTCAGACTTACATTAACTATACAATAGACTGTATGTAAATATCTGCTTAGCGATAAGTGTTTTAAAAAGTTTTTTTGGATGAGGTTATCAAAGGTCACTGTCACATTAAACAATCGAAAATAGAACTTGATTTAAATAGGTCAAGGAAATTGAAGTAGGTACAAATTAATATCGTACGAGCGGTTTCGCACTGCATCCGATCCGAGTCGAGAATTTCGGTCCGAAGTAGCCGTAGTACTACTTGTAAGTGGTGTTATGCACTAGCTCGTAAACTCGGCACGCATATCCGGACTCAGATTGGATTCAGTGCGAAACCGCTCTAAGAGACATTGATGATTTCGAATATAGTATTTCTTTAGAAACAGTATATTCTGTTATATTATATAGTGTACAACTCAAAAAACTTTGAACTACCTGCACCCCTGTGGTGATAGGTGAAACTATAGCTACTCATATTGTTCTATAAAAATATTTGTAAGAAACGAACGCTTGTTCGGGAGTCAGATTACGGACGTGGGCCCGTAATCTAAAAACCAAACGCTAAAACAAAGCCCCATTCGAGATTCCTGAAACTATTACGTAAATTGAAAACTGTCCAACCAATGTCATACGTTTCTCCTGTGAAAGAGGTTTCAATTAAGACTATTAAAACCAGTTAAGGCCTCATTAATAACCATCAGCCAATTGACTATTACTCATAGTCACAGCTGATGAATTTCAAGGTGTAGGTCAAATAGGTAATCTACTAGCTACGATCGACCCAGCCAGCAAAAATAATAATGTAATAATAATCCAAACCAGTCTGTAACTGTGTAAAAAAGTTAATTTAAAAATCAAAAACCCAAACCCAAAACCTTAAGAAACGAACTAAAAAGATCTAAACCAGAAGAAAATCATGCTGGACAGTCGGAGGTTACATATTCGCGAGCTGGCTGACTACTTGAATCCTCCAACTGCACATCAGGATTCTGTTTTTTTTTTAGTTCCTTTTAGTTACCTACCATTTTTTTTTAAATTTCTGTTAAACATATAAGTGGTATATATTTTAGTAACCATCTCTTAAAATCCTTCATTTTAGTACCAGTAGGACGGGACTAGAAGAAAAATAATTGGGCCCACAAAATATGGGTCCAAAATCTGCCATGTTTGTTCTTAATTATTATATTATATTTCTATGTTAATTATTATAATTGGTATTGTATCCGTTTTAATTAACTATAAATAAATAAATAAATAAATAATAATAAATAATAATTCCGTCTACTGGTTTGAAATATATGAGGGAATAAAAATATTACATTCCTACAATATACGCACGAAAAGCATAACCCTTTCTTTGCAATCAGGTAAAAATAACCTACATTAATAGGCTGCTGTAATACTGAAACTAGATAAAGTGGCATTTTATAACAATTGTTAAAAAGTCAAAATGTTTGGGACCACTTGAAATTTTGGAAGCGTAAGTATTGTATTGCTACTTTTCAGTTGCTCCATGTAAAACACTGGTACTCAGCTGAATTCGGTAAGACTGGAAGCCGACCCCAACAACAATTGGGAAAAAGGCTAGGCAGATGATGTTACGCTGATGGTATGTAACTTTGTGCGTTGCAAAGAGATGCATATAATACGTAAGAGAATGGAATGTTTGAAAGTGGATGTCAATCAAAGATACAAGAAAGGAGGCAGGCCTAAGATAAGATGAATGTATTGTGTAAAGGAAGATATGACGTTGAAAGATATCGGCTGATAGTTATTGATTGAAGAAAAATTGTACATAAATGTTGACGAAAAATACAAACTCTTGTGATTCCCATAGGAGGATGATGATAATAAGTATTAATAACTAAGATTTTATCAGTCGGATGAAGACTTCACAGATCGTCGTTATTAACAAGCAGGACAATGCTGCTTCTGAACATCTTCCTCAGGACCCCAATTTATTTTTTACAAAATATAGAATATGGTACTTATTATCGAAAATCATGGAACTCAATTAACACAGTCATCTCGTATCTACAAAAAGTAACAGAAATAACTATTGTCAAAAGTCCGTATTTAAGGTCGAACACGCGACTTTTTTGGCTTCTTGATAATGACCATTGCTGATACAATGCCACTCTGTCTAGAAGCCCAAAGAGAATGACCTGACTGACGAAAAGATGTTCTGTTTTAAAAACCATGAAAATTATCATCATCATCCTTTAAACCCTTTAGCCTTTTAATGTTCATTATGTTCCCACTGCTGGGACTCAGGCCTCCTCTCTGTGAGAGAGGGAATGGGCCTTAATCCAACACGCGTGCCCAGTGCGGATTGGTGGATGTCACATGTCTTCGAATTTTTAGTTCTGGGATATGCCGGTTTCCCCACGATGTTTTTTACCGTTTTTAGAGCAGTGGTGATTAAATACACAAAGTAAAGCGCCTGCCTGGGTTCGAAACCACCACCTACGACACGTAAGTCGAGGTCGTTACAAATGAGCCACCGCTATTCACTAAGGTCTAAAAATCATTGCTTACAGCATTTTCCCTTTTCATATAAAACTTGTTTTCATCACTCGACAGCGATAAGCTTATAGGGGAGGTGCTTCTGATAAAAAGGAAGCTGTGATTGGTGGCTACAGTCTCCTATTATTATTCATAAACGTGTGATAGGTCGTTATCGCTGACAGGAAAAAGTAGCCGCGGAAAAAATATTTTATCATGCAATTTGTATGTGAACTTGAAAATATAACCAAATTTGGAGAGCGTTTCATATATAATTATGGTGGTGATATTAGAATGAAGGTCGAAAGGACAATTTATCCTTTATTGCCATTCAACGTGGCAATGCTGCCAGCGTTCTGGGCACTTTTCACGTTGACAGAGATGTGGACGAATTTTTTGACGCCCTATGACCCCTGCACTTTTATACGTGTTCGTAGTTTTATTTTATTTTTATTTAACTGTATATATAGGTAGTTATTGTTAATTAAGTATTTTAAAGTATGAAAATTTTAATTGAAATAAAAATTTCACCTTACACGTTATGTTGTTTTAGCTGCTGAATAGTACTTAATAAAAACTTTTTACAAAAAAGTACAACTGACTTCCAAATAAAAACACACAAAGTGAAAAATAACTATCTTTTCGGAAGTCGGTGTCTTTGGACTTCCGAAAAGAAAGATATATTTTTTACTTTGTTGTGTTTTTATTTGGATGTCGGTTATATTTTTTTGTAAAAAAGTATTTATTTTCACCTTTTGGCTGTGGTACGTAGGCAAGTTCTTTAAGGTACCTATTCTATTATGCCAGAATAGATTGCCCGAATATCATGAAACTTGAACGGGGTCATTTTACCGGTTAAAATGACCCCTTCAGAGCATACTGATGTGATGTTATGTTATGAAATGGTATACTCAATAAATAAACAGGCATGCGATTGCAGCAATCCCGAGAGATCTGCCGTCATTTATTGAAGAGTTATGTTATATATCGCCGAAGTTCTTCATCAGATCGTCACCTAAATTAAATGGGACCAATTTGGGAAAATATTCTTTGAAAAAATAAAGTGTTTTTTCAAATCGGTCCACAATTGACGAAAACATCGGTGAACAAACACAAAAAGAAATCTTACAGTCGAACTTAAAACCTATAACTAAAAACAAATAATGTCAATCTTTATCATTTACTTAGAATACTATTTGTGCTAAGTTTCATGAATTTTGGCCGAAGGATTTAGGTTTTTCATACAAACTATCAACCCCCTTTTTTCCCCCTTAGGGGTGGAATTTCCAAAAATCCATTCTTAGTGCACACTTACGTCACTTGAGGAACCTCTCTGCCAAATTTCATGCTTCTAGGCTTAGCAGTTTCGGCTGTGCGTTGATTGATCAGTCAATGAGTCAGTCAGTCAGTCAGTCACCTTTCGCTTTTATAGATATATAGATAGATGAAACATTCTCAGAAACTCTTCTTGTATTGGTACCCATAAATGCAAGTATGTCAAACTTTAGCTAGTTTAATACTGAAGCATACAACTGATTATAAATAGCCAACAATTTATTAATATCTACATTTTAATTAAACCGACAATTATCACTATCCTACATATCTCTGGGGATCCATTACATCTGACAGATGTCCTGTCACAAACGTCGGGCAATGTCACTTTAACAGCAAAAAGTAAAAATCATTGACAGCCCCTAAATGTCATACAGTTTCATCTCAATTCAGCGATAGATACGGCAAACCAGATAATTCTAGATCTTCGTCGATAATATAATTAAATTGTGTCATTTAAATTGGACACGCCATTGAGAGAATATTTTTAAATAACTTTGCACATTTAAGGCTGTATCACCAGAGAGTACAATGATAGTTTTGCATGGAATATCGATAATTTATTTGTGGGACTAGTGATCTGTCACGCATAGGACCAAGTAAGGATCGCAGCGCTAATTATGTATGTCACCCGGAACTTAAACATGTAGTTCAGGCTACAGTTCGCTCCTGTCCGTCTTGTATCGTGTTGGACGCTAATTATGTGGGTAGCCGGGATAAGACATGATGAGATCGACCTCCATCACTAGAAATTTGTCTGATATACTATGAAAATGCTTAAAATAAATTCTGCTAAATTATAGGTATAGTGTTTGTTGTGACAACTTTTTTCATATTTTTTAGAGTTGACCTTATATGCATGAGTACTTTCACCCCCCCCCCCCTTCCCCTGAAGTATTGCCAATGAATCAAAAGTGACCATGCACAACAATAGAATGAGCTAAATTGCTACCATTATAGATCGTCATTTGTTTTTAAATAGATTTCTATTTCGCTCTGTGGTTTTCGCACTTATGGCTCTTTCAATTTAGACATTTGGTGTCGGACTGCTGCGGCGACTAGTTGATTTTTGCCATACAATTTATGCACACACGTACTCGTCCTGCAATCGTGCGTGCGCGGCACTGGCGCCGCACTGCGCTCTGGGTGTACAAATTTTATTTAAAAAAAAACTCGTCATGCGCAGTACGACACCCGCACCGCTGCGGCGCCGCACCAGTCCGACACCAAACGTCTAAATTGAAAGAGCCATAAGTGCGAAAACCACGGAGCGAAATAGAAATCTATTTAAAAACAAATGATATGCCCTTATTTTCCCCTCGAGCATTTTGACTACCAGAAAAAGAAACGCGACCAAGAAGAGTTAATCGGAAAGGTAATGCAAATACACATTATACACGTGCCAAAATCGACAACATGATTGACACTGCAATAAAACAAACTATCATTCAGAACCCAAACATTCTGTGACCCATATAAAATGTTACCAAATCCAAATAACAATGAAGTATCAATCATCAGCAAGCGACGTAGTGACAACAAAATAACACGGGGCCCTGGCAGCAGCCCAAATATTGTTAGTCGAACAATCGATTTGTTTAACCGAATGTTAGTTTGAAATGCTAACATTGCTAACTTGGTCGAGTCACTAACGTAGAAAGTGAACGGAATTTATTGGCTCGTTCTTTGACACGAGTCGGTTGAACTTTCTGTTTAGTTGCAACATTTAATTGGGTGCCTTGATTGGTGGGAGTAGTGATGATGAAATATAATATAATTAATATAAAATAAAATTCTACTATATGAAGAGACCAATCTGAACCAGAAAACACCGAAAATCTAATAAAATAAAAAAACCGGCCTAGTGCATGTCTGACTTCACATATTTAGGGAACAAAAAAAACTTTTTTTTTGTATTTGTTTCTAGTAAATTTCAAGTTCATATATCAATGGGAAGTTAAAAAATTATTCGGCTCAAAATTGTGTGACAGACGACGGACAGACAGACACGTGAGTGACAGCAATAGGGCTTCGTTTGGACCCTTTGGGTACGGAACCCTGAAAATGTTTAGGCAGTTTGGTTTCAAGGATATTTACTTTCTTTTTCTTCTTCTTCATGTCGCTGCATCAACAGTTATTCAGATGTTTTGTCCCAAAACTTTCCCGTTTCCACAGCATTGTCGATGGCTGCGCATATATCACTTTGCATGTCTTGGGGCCTGGGAGTAGGATAAGAGATGGAGCACACGTTTGAGGCCGTAACACCCATACACGGATTTTAACAAAGCTGAAAGTACAACTAATAATGTACCTTCAACAAACTGAAAGTAGAACTAATTATACACCTTCGGGCTTATAAGCCCAGAAAGAGTTTATCGAAGCCAGATGCTTCTATAAACCCTTCACCAGACATTATCCGTAACACATCAGAAAAAAGCAGTCTAATTTTGTAAAAGCCAGTGTCTAATAATTAAAAATCACACCTAACCCACATTGTTAGTTAGCACTTGCCTCATCGAAACTACTTTTACTAATCACTCACATCAGACCCGCAAAGTGCACTAATCAACGTTGGCACACGTACATTTATACTTTCCCTTTTTGCTATATTTTCGCATTTTATTCTGTAGATAAATATTTATACTTTATATAATTCTCATAGGTCTTTTTATATTAAAAAATCTTTGAGCTTTTCAGCACGTTCAAGATTTAAATTCGCTAGATAAAGTAAATTTGAATTGAGAATCTCCTAATCAAACGCCAAATAGTTCAGAGACTTTTATGTATTAGGATGAGTGTCTTCATCAGTCTCATCATCCCATTGTTGTTCAACAAAATTGTCATCTCCATATACTTGGCCCTTTACCATTTCACTATTATGACAAGGCTCAGCAAAATGATATTTGCAAATTATATTGTTCTCATCACTACCATTATCCCCATCCTTTCCCATATGTTTTCATCTTCTCATATTTAGTTTAACAGCATCACAATTATTGCAGCAGCATTAAATCTACCGAACATAATTATATGTACTTACATAGATCTTTATATACAATCCCTGAGATAGCCATCAGTACTTTACATTCAACATAAATTTTATCGGCGGGTGGCTAAGATTTTCTCCAATCAGCCTTTCAAAGTTACACTTTGGAGAAAGCAGCTATGTGCTGTGTTGCTACTACAGTCTTTCTTTCATTTCCCGTTAGCGATAGAAAAGCGAAAGCATCGCAGGAAATCTTACAGTACCCAGTAAAACGAGTAATGGTTTAGAGAAGGTCGATTTAAGGCATGCTTTATCATTGTTTTAGGTTTTAAATAAGTACACAGGAAATTGGATATTCGATGGGGCAGAAAAGTTCTGCAGTGGCGACCGCGTACCGGAAGACGGAGCGTTGGAAGGCCTCTCACTAGGTGGACCGATGAACTGGTTATGGCAGCGGGAATCTGCTAGATGCGAGGCGCACAGGGCCGATCGATGTGGCAGGGACGTCACATCGCACTGTATTCATCAGTGAACGTCTTTCGGCTGAAATGATGAGTGATGATGATGACACAGGAAAATGAGAACAAAACATGACGAGAAGGTATTTTATATTCTAAGTTTCTAGCAAGCAAGTGACCGAAATACCAAATAGAAAACCCACAAACTTACTTTTCCTTGAAGTTGACGAAAAACAACAGCACAATGACGCAGAAAAGATTTAGTGCAAAATTATTCTGTTGTTGAACGCAATACGTGTACCTTAACACGTTCAGACTAAGTCAGTAAAAGTGTATCTAAATATTAAAGAACAATACACACTCTAAAATTACTATTTTGTACGTAACTTAAGAAGATTAACTGCTGAAAATATTTTCATGAATGATGATAAAGACACTCACAGATACCACTGAAAAATAAGGTTGGGCCGGATGAAACATACAGAGAAGAATGGAAAGCTATCAGGGAGAACTACGCCCAACAGTAAGACAATCAAATCAAATCAAAATACCTTAGTTTTAATAAAACATTTAGAGGTACTTTTGAATTGTCAAACAAAAGGTGAATATAGTTGCACATTCAGTAGGTCTTTAGGGAGAAGAATGTGCAATACAGGATGATTACAAAAAAATATCTCTGAGAATTTAATGTTTATGGTAGGTAGCCTGTATGTCCCACTCTTCCATCCCCATTCATCCCCATTCCATTAAATTTCGGTGTTGTTCTTTATCTCGCCTATACTCGAGGAAGTCATCCAAGCTTAATGTAATTAATATATAATCCTTCATTTATTTTCTTAACATGAATGCGGATCTTAGGCTCAAGTTTTCGTGTGGCCTCCAGGGGCGGAAGAGTTGAGAATAGCCGTTTGTGTTAATTTTCTCACGCACACTTTTTGTGACTGAGTCATGTCTGCTAAAGCACTTTGTTAAAAGAGCCTCTTTTTAAATTCAAGTGAAGTGACTTGCTGATTTTAGTGAAGTTTAGAAAAGTCTTGGTTTTGAAAATGATTGAAAGAAAATGGTGTCGGTAACAGCGTGACGGTTGACAAGACGGAATGGAATATGAAAATGTGTTGCGCAGACCCCAATTAACATGGGACAAAGGCAGGAAGATGAAGAGGAAAATTTCGGTTTTCGTTAGGTTTTTATTTTTTAATGAGCTGACAAACTTTTATGTTAATAAGTTATTCTAAGATTGTCAACAGAAGTTTTGTTACATTTTGACAGGATATAAATAACATTTGTTTTATCTTTAAGCAAATTTTAGTAACAATCGCACATCCTGTCGGAGTTCTAAAGTAAACAGGTAAATGTAGATAATTAAGATTTTCCTATTAAATTCAGTGTAAATTCATGGTATCCTGTTTGACCGATTGCCATGAGCGATAGGTATTTCCCAATTATATATGTATTTTTGAAAAAAATACCCATGGTTTTGGGCAAACACTGAAATTATTGCTTTGTTCATTGATTTCCTCAGAGAAGGTTTTTTGAGGACTTACCTCAAATTTTTTCCTGAAACTATTGAGAAATGTACCCAGCGCTTCCCCGCTATATCTATAAGGTAAATTTTGGTTTAGCTCAGCTTCGGGTTTCTACAAAACCCCAAGTATGGATTCGGGATAAATTATATATTTCGTTTAAAGGGCATTGTGGTTAATATTCGGTTTCGGAATATTTTGATAAATCTGCTACACTCTTTGCTATATACAAATTAGTATATTAATAAAGGTAATTTGTAACATACATGTTACAATTTATTTGTTAAAGAAAATATTATTAGGGGTAACCGAACCGAATACTTACTGTAACATATTTTAGGAAAAACGATAATTATCTTATCTTCGCGTATAATTTTATCAGTAATGACCACTGTCAAAAAGTTCTAAATTTAAGGTAACATGAAATGAAAATGTCACGTTCCAAACACTTTGGACTATTGACAAACGTCATTGCTTGTCTATAGAACCTAAGATGGATGACCCGAATGACGGAAAGTGTAAAACCGTTCATTTTCAAAAACCAGGATTGATGGCATTTTTTTTAATGTAAAATAGATAAGATAAGATAAGATTTATTTATTTTGTAAAACATGAGTACAGTAAGAAGGTCTTATATTAATATGAGGTGGCTACATGTTTTGCCATTTATGGCGTACAAAATTAGTTGCACTAGACAAACAATAAAGTACAATATCAAAATTTAAATTAAATTGTAATTACAATGTCAAAATTTAAATTCAATAAAAAATCACTATGTCAAAATCACACGACAATATGCATTAAATATTAAGTACTAACCTTTCCTAACGCTTATTATTTACAAACATCATTGCTCAGTGTACTACGTCCATTCGTGTTGCGTAGTGTTCCTAGTGGGCAGAATGCCAAGTTGTAAAAACAAAAGTACTATGTTCTTGTTCGGTTTTAAAGATATAATATAGCACTATCGTAAATATTGTAGTACTTAACTGTTTCGAGGCTAGGCCTTCGAGCGGCTGAAATTAGTTTTAATAGCTGGTAGAGTTAGATTCAATTCAATTCAATTCAATTTATTCATCAACAAACTTTGAGTACATAATTATCCTTAATACTACCACATAACTATAGCAGGTGAATGAGGCGCGCTGCAGCAGAGGGCAAGCAAGACCCAGCCCTGCGCTAGGAACTAACCTGTGTTACAGGCACTGGGCACCTACTCCACCGTCATACTTGCAGCACACTTACAAACATCGAGGTAGCATACAGGGATTAAGACTCGCTGATGTCCCAGCTTAGGCAAGCCTGTACATAGGGAATCAGTATATTAATATTAATGTAATTTAAACTCACACGATCAGCTCCACCAACATTAAAGTAATTTAAATCTAGCCAAACCATATCCAAATGAATTCAATACAATTCAAATAAACAAAATTCAACACAATGCAATACAATTCAATACTATATAAATCAATCCAATTCAATACAATTCAAGACAATTCAAAACAAAACAATTCAATAAAATTCTATACAATTCAATACAAATCAATAAGATTCAATACATTTCAATCCAAAAAATGCATCATGCATGGTTGCATCTTGCTTTGCCTTGCTTAGTCAAATATCTCTTCCTCATCGTTTGGTAGAATGCCCTCAGGCTAAGTGCAGTATTGATCTCCTGGCGGTGGCTGGTAGCAGCTGTCTTTAAAATCAATATGAATAAACCTAGAAACCTCTCCTTGTATGTTAAAATTTTAAAAAGCTAAATTAATTTATAGGTACACTCCTTTGGACGAAATAGGTAAAAAATACATTAATTATATTTTGTTCTTTACAAACATAAGGAACTACATTTGACCTACGACGAGGGATCGTTAACGAACTCTTAATAAAATTTACAACAACTGGCTGTTTAAAAAATAATGAGCCTATAGGCCAGGAGTAAGAAGCATTGCTAAAAAACAACATTATCACATAAATATGCAAGCAAAGGTAAATAAATAAATAAGTTCGTGTCGACAGACAGACAAGTTTTATGTAGCGAGACGCGTCACACTTGAACAAA
Source organism: Anorthoa munda (assembly GCA_945859665.1). Lineage (NCBI taxonomy): Eukaryota > Metazoa > Arthropoda > Insecta > Lepidoptera > Noctuidae > Anorthoa > Anorthoa munda. The sequence continues at coordinate 6,930,521 of OX243900.1, read as the reverse complement.
CTGCACTTCAACAATAAATCATGCTTTGATTGCAAGCGCCGAATTAATAGCTTTTAAAGAAACACGTTGTTCATAAACATCGCATTGCAGACACTTTTTTGTAATCATTACCATTTGAACTCGTAAACATTGGATAGTAGTTAGTAGTGACCATTGGCTTTACGATTGAATGGTGCGATTTATTTATGATATGATTAGCAAATATCGATGCCCTTTAACCAGCCTGTAACGTTCCCATTGCTGGAACATAGACCTCTCTGGAGGGAGACGGCCATATAAATCAATAAGGCCCGGTATCCACCAAAGCGGAGAGGAGATGAGACGCGAGGAGATGTGCTGCGAAGCTGGCAGGTTATTTTCACCAAAGCGGAAAGGAGCAGAGAGGAGATGTGAGCTGTGAGAGCTCGAAATCAGGTCACTCAATCGAATGGCGCTTTAGGGTGTGCGAGGCGCGGGGAGAAGGCAGCGAGGAAAGGGACGCGCAAGCGCGGGCGCCGCCCGGCCGCCCGGCTACACACACACATCTCCGCTCTGCCACGCCGCTGGCTCGCTCGTGACACAAAATTCTATACAAGAAATCCGCTTGATCCATTTCCATCGAAGGTAAGAGGAGAAGAGATGTGGAAATAACAAAATCTGATTGGTTATTCAAAACACATCTTCTCTCGTCTCCTCTCCTCTCCGCTTTAGTGGATACCGGGCCTAATGCAAACAAATGCAGGTTGGTGGTTGATACTCTGTTTGATAGTAAACGGTTTTCTGCTACATTGTAACCCAGCAACACAGGTATAACATACCTCCTATGTTTCTAATTTTTAACATAAGTATAATATGCTATAGTGCACACCAAAATTTTAAGAAATGAAAGAGAAGGATCGAGTAAAAGTGGAAAAAGCCAATAATCTGTAAATGCAGTCCCATCCTTATTCATCATCATCTACAGCTCAACTTCAATCACAGCTGGGCAAAGGCAGAAACGTGCTATACTGTAATTTTTAATTTCGTGGACTAAACTGACAGCTGCTATTGACCTTATTTTTTTTAATGTTGCAAGCGCGGAGCATAGTGTTGTAGGTAAGGCTCAATCATAATTGATTCATCGAATCGATGTGACATAACTCCTGAGTTTATTTTTACTAATTGGTGTAAATAAATGTTTTATGAATATAAACGTAATATATTTAAATATAACAGTATTCATACACATTGTACATGAACTTTTATTGTGTTAAATATGAAATCAACAATAAAATAAATGCAATCGATAAAATTAAGTCTGACATAAATGAGTAGAAACTAAATATGGGCCGCTAGTTTCTAAACAAATTATTTTTTTATGCCGTGAAATAGTTTCATTTTCGATCTACTTCGATTTTCGATTAACTTTCGATCACTCAGCATAGTACGACACTATTTTAATTTAACGATAAAGTGACAACTCCCCAAATGTCAGTTAAGTCCACGAAATAAAAAATCACATTATAGTATTCGCACTCCTTCTGTGTCATTGAATTCCGACCCGTGATGAAAAATGGTAAAATCCATTGCACCATCATTTGACATAATCAAAGTCATCTCAGTTCTATCTTGATTCTAGTGAAACAGTCCGATAGACTTTCAAAACTGATAAGCGGCCCTACGCGTGATACGGCGAAAGAAAAATGTTTTTCAGAGGCATTGATGACTATGTCATATCGTTATTTTCATATTACTTTTGATGAATTCGGGGAAAAAAGAAACAAATAGCCAAAGAAAAGTAATAAAAAAATCTGTCAAATTAGTATTCAGTCTCCCATTTCACATTTGGAAGTAGTTCAAGAAAGAAATAGTGCATTGTTAATTTTGAAACGGTCATCAATCGTAGAGTCATAGACTTCGCGGAACAATGAAAGGTGACTACGTTTTTGACACGACAATAGGGAATAAAAATAAACGCACGGCTGAAGCTGAAACTGCATGAGGCAATCAGCTTCTTATTGATGAAATTCGTTAAACTTTTCAGAAATATTTAAGTATCGAAAAATAATGAAACAAGCAAGACGAAGTCTAGAGTCTCTCTAGGCTGCGCAAAAAGAAACCTAGGATGTCTACCCTAAGTTTATTTTTGCGAATTTTATGTCTATTTCTCCTGTAATTCTAGTAGATTCAAAATTTTTCACTACCTTCTTATTTTATTGCCTTACAACCAAGATTTTCTCAAGTTTTCTCTCATTTTCTTGTCTTACCAATCTTACTTCTTACTAATGCTATCCTACTACTATTATAAACGTGAAAGTTTGTGAGAATGGATGGATGAATGTTTGTTACTTTTTCACGCCAAATCTACTGAATGGATTTTGATGAAACTTTACAGAAATATAGCTTATACGTCAGAATAACACATAAGCTATAAATTATAAAGATATTAGGTGAAGTACTAATAACACGCAGGTGGAACCGCGGGCGGCAGCTAGTAAAATTATAAATGCGAAATTTTGAATGAATGGATGTATGTTACTCAATCACGCCACAACGGCTGAACGGATCTGGATTTTTTGTATATTTGACGTAGAGATAGATTATAGTCATAGCACATAGGCTATATTTTTCCTCCCGGTATAATGATCCCTTGGAATAAGAAAATATTTTTCACGCGAGCGAAGCCGCCAACAGAAGCTAGGATACTATAAATTAAAAACGTCTGAAATACAATTATTTCGTTATTTTTCTCATAGGTTTCCCTTTGCAAAAAGTTCTGTCCTTTTCTAGTTTTATCGAGCTTTATACGGTGTATAACTTTTTCTATGCCTTTTCAACAAAGTAAGTGTAGGTAGGTCACAGGATCAACTTTTTCTACAATCTAATTTTCACTGCTTCTTCCCAAGTTCTCAACTCCCCATAAAGCAGCAATTATTACAAGGCCAAACATTATCATACTATTTGTTAAAGTGCCGCAAAACTCAACACAAATTAAAATCGCTAACAGCTTGCGAGCCAGACGCATCAAGTTACTAAGCATAAGCAGAACAGTTCGTTATTACGCAATGCTGTTTATTTTTCACTTGATAAGTAAATACTTCCACTATGTAAATTGATACGTAATGCGTTTTATGGTATAATATAAAGAAATCTCTGGCGAACATCAGAAAAGAAAGTTATAACCAGTATCTTGTGTCTTATGTTTGTTTAGTAGGTATGTCTTGATGAAAATTGTCGAGTTTGAAAAGTTCCTCTGGAACGATGCTTGTTCTGGATACAATATATAGCTCAATAACCAGCAAACTGCTTCATTAAGTTTGCCATATATCATTACTACACAGATTTTGATCCTTATTATCGACATTATCAGGTAGTTTTATAATACAGAGTACTTATGTTTTTTTCCTAAACCCTTGTTCGATTCCTGGCGAATATTGATTTACCATAAATCCAAAGTTTTAGTTTTAGAGTCCGAGACTCCTTTGAGTGTTTTTGCCTATTTCTCATAGATTTGGATTAGGCCATTCACGCCCACTTGGAAAATTCACCCATTACCCATGGCAGTTCTAAAAGAAAACTGTCAGAGGTTTATTTGCCCATACATATATTCATCTTTAATAAGTATTAAGTAAAAAAATATTTAAATACAAGCTTTTTGATCTAAAAGATAATTATACGCATCCAATGAGCCTAAACACGGTGCTCCTATCGTGTTTGTTTGAGGAGTTGCTATGGTCACCTTCCGGCTCCATCATGAGACCGGTTCGATTGTACCATATTATTTCAAAGTTACATAAGTACGTCAAGTTTCAGCTTAATCGGATCACAGGCAGTACTTCAAAAATGGATTAGGTACTAGTTACTGGACACACATACGAACACACAAGGTAATTAAAACTTGTAAAAAGTGCCTAAAATCCATTTGAAAATAGCTAAAACTCTCATATTGGCATGCCAACAAAAAGAAAGTAACATATATTACCAAAAAAACGTATCCTACTCAAACACGGAACAATAAAAACGACAACTACGTATACATTTTCTCTTATAAGTACTTATCTACTTACTGCTAATGAAAGTGCGCTACCTACTTATTTACAAACAGTGCTGCATATCGTTGTCGGCACGTGTTTTCAACTGATTAACCAATTTCACTCGGTTTGGGAAACTGTCACTCATTAACTTTTGGGCTTAGAAAGTGAATATTTAGTGGAATTAATCGCTACCGGTCTTTGCTTGATACTACGTTATTTGTAAAAGTATCATTGGCAATATTGCGCATTTATGTTTGGAGGTGTGAGGAAAGTTAGCAATATTGCCATAAGTTCTACTAAAGTAGAACTTATAGAGAGTGGGGACGACGATACGAAAATACTGGCGATACTAGTGCATACGAGTAGTTTGAAACTATCGAATAAATCTTGAATAAAAAATCTATAGTGCTTAGATAGTCAAACTACCTATATTGACTAAACTATTGGATATATTTTTAAATGCAGACTGGGAATGTTAATCGATACTCGTATATGAAGTTGATATTATTCTCGTATCGTCGTCCCCACACTGTATACTTACTTACCCAGAGGTTCACTCTTCGATATCAGCGAAGCGATAGTCGAAATGTCAAAATGTGGATTGATCACGTGATTTTTCGATATCACTTGTCAATCCCATACAATTTTGCCTTTTTGACAAATTTCACTTGTCTCTCTCTAGGCTATTTTAATTATAACTTGCCCGGAAGATTGTTAGGTAATTTTAATGTTCAAGGAACAACTATGGCATAATCGCCTTCATCACCAGGCGAGGACACTTGACTGGTGGTCACAATTTTATCGTGACAAGATAGATAGGAGGCGGATTATATATAGGACATTGGATTATTCTTTGTCTAGACTTACAACTACAACAAAGGATATCGTTATATCAGTCAACTAGTCCAACTCTGACGTATAGGCAATAATAGCAGTTGAAAATTATTAATTTTTCCTTCTGTCCAGCAACTCAGAGTGAAGTAGGTACATTACGTACATTCATACTCGTAGTTTGTTTGTTTGTATGGAAGCTCGCAGTAGTAAGAAGTCGTAAACTCTAATAGCTAGTGCTATAGCTGTGTGTGTGTTGAATGCTTGTATGGTGCGCACTTCCGAAAAATAACGTGTTTGTGTGAAAACTGCGTAGAATGGGATAAAACATGTTTGTATTATGTCTTTCAATCGCTTCGTAAGTTTTCCATTCATCTATCCATTGAAATGGATATAAATAGCATTTTATACGAGTATGTTAAAGTTATCATCGTGTGCGCTTGACATGGTTATACAAGATGGAGGGCCTCCGTCAAATTAGCCTAGTTTTGGTATCTCTCTCCCATTCCTCCACTGTTAATCTTATCACATAGCTTATGTTATGGCACAAAACACGATGTTGTAATGCGCAAAAATACAATTTACATCACAACATTTAACGCACGCTTCAAGTACCTCTCACGGTAGGTGCATGTACTTTCAAATCGCTGTGGAAACGTGTTTGGCACTGCACGCTGGTGGCTGCAGCACTACGTCACGCGCTGAGCGGCCGCTCCAGCGACCGGCGGGCGCGGGACGCGTGGCGGGCGCTGGACGCGTGGCGGCTCGCCACCGCGCCGGGAGGAGCGGCCGCGGGATTGCGGGAAGCGACCTTGACGCCGATCGAGGAATGAATCACGGCAGCGAAAGTGGGAGAAATGTGCCGCCGCGCCCCGCGCCGCTCACTTTTACTTTCCAGTGTGGCGCAACCGAGAGCGGCGCCGCAGCGCGCGCGCCACTCGCCCGGCGCCCGCGGCCCGCAGCGCCGTCGCGCCGAACACACCGCGCTCCCGACACCACCCGCGACTGTGACTCTGCCCGGATTACAGTGATACTATCAGTGCATCACAGGATTCAGTTTCAGTGATTCCCGCGGCGAAAGTAGAAACCGGGTCGCCGATAAGCGTTGTGCAAGTTGTTGCGCGCGGAACTCGCGCGCGGCCTCGCACTCTCCCGCAGGAAGCGTGTCGCAAGCGGGGAAGTGGCGCAAGCGCCGGGAAGCCGACGCGCGCGCTCCACAACACACATACCCTGGATTGCCCTGGCAACACTGGATTCTCTTCTAACATTGTCCCCTGGTAAGAATTATAAACGTATACTAGTTGCTAGGATATCATTGTGTGAATTAGAAAGTGACATTATTCAGAGAAAAGCTGTAATTAAAGGTCGCGAGACCATAATGCTCCATCCCGCGCATTCGGTTCTAAACATCGGAGATATTAGTGAAGGGGACTGGTGTCACCAACACACTTAAAGCGCACAATTGGCGTCACCGACGACTGAACTTCGGCTCGGGTGTCGGAAACGCTACAAATAAAGAAGTGAAATATCCAAGGACAATACAACTTTCAAGTGATTTCGCGCGCGGCCGACAATAAAAACTTCGTAACGCGCCTGCGCAACCTCTCGGTCTCACTTTCGACGTCTGCGCCGAGCCTCGCTCGACGAGCCGCGCTTTCAATAACTATTACAAAACCTCCGGCATGTCGAATTTTCTTTCGAAAGTTATCGCTGCTAGAAATTTGATTTGTGAAGTAATGGACGTTTCAACACTCGGTGGATTGTTCGGTGATGAAAATGTGAAAAGTGTATCGAGCACATGTGGCTGAGGAAAACCTTGTACTCTGCGTGACCACAACTGAGTCATTGAGTTGGAGCTATTACAAACAGCACGTTCCGACCAACTGTCATCATTAAGGAGAACTGAAAGGAACACGGTCCAAGGCCAGTTGGATAACGAATTTTCGTTTAATATTAATAAATGGCAAGCACGGCCGATCGTGACGGATCCAATGGTGCACGCGGATGCAGAGGATCACTGTGACCGAAACACTTTCACGCGACCAGCCGCCACGATCACAATAACCGAGCCAAATCGAAATAATAAAACGACACGATACAGATGATATAATCGTCCGTAATTGACGAAATTCATTTCACGGAATTAGTTTAGTTGCTATGCTAGTGATTCGAATTCTTTATATCGTAACAGCAAAAACTCTAAATAGAAAATCTTTTAAAAATTGCTTTTCTATTTTAGTTTTACAATTTCACACGCTTTAGAAAACCATTATTGACACACGTGGTTGGCGAAAAGGACACATTGTTCTCGTATGACTGGTGTCTGTTAAAGCAAAATGTGATATTTAGTAGGCTGTCTTTCTCTTACATAAAACATCTTTATTCTATAAGAATATTCATAATCCTTTCTAAAAGTGTTTTTTTGTGTACATCTTTCGTTGGAGGTCCTGAATAAATAAATAAATAAATAATAAATAAATAAATAAAAGATCTGTAAATCTATCAATACATCGTGATAAGAAATAAGTTATGCAATTCACGCGTGCAATAATAGCTTAAACGCTTTCATTTTCAAATGCGAACATTAGTGGGCGTGCCGCTAAATGTCAGGATTAAGATTTATGATAAACATCGTGATTAGCCAGTGACAAAAGCACAATGAATATAGTTAAACTTTCACCCGGAGAAATGGCGACGCGAAAGTAAGGCCGCTGTACATCGGATGATTTCATCCCGATTTCACAAACCAATGTAACGAAATTATGAGTTGAAATTCGAGGATGTGATGTATGCACGGCCGAATAAGCAACGCTTTCTGTTTTCATGCTCCACGGACGCTTTAAGGTCGTAGAAAGATTTATCAAACTGCCTTTTTTGCAACTGAAAGTTTATTATCAGGAAATGGCACAGTAATTACAGCACGTTTCCGAGTTCTTTTACTGTGAATCATAAAGATGGTCGGTGACAAAATATGATAATAGACTTTGCAGACCGTATCACTAAAGTAGACTTTGCATATATGGCATGTGAATTTTTGACGTTTTATCTCTCTGTTGAAGCATGAGCTGACACAAGTGAACATAAAACGGTCCATGAATTAATACGATAATATTTGCCAAATATGAGTGTGAACGTATTTTTATCAAAGGAATCAATTGTTGATATTTTACACTAATGACTGTGTTTTAGTAGAACATAGATATTTCGTAAAACCGTGAACAGACCATTGTTTTGCAACGCATATGAAAAGGCCTGTTACAAGTACTATGATAAATGAATAGTTCTGCGCAACGACAGTTCACTATTAATTTATCAATAGATTCATTTATAAAATATCACTTTTGCATGATATCATGTTTCCGTGTTTAATTAATTCAATGGCAATAAATATGTAGTAAATGTTCACATCGAGATAAACAATAGAATTATACATGACCCAGCCGATGTGGGAGCCTCTTACTTTGTTACGAAAATAAAGACTCAATAACAAAAATTAAATTGAGAGTCAAACACAAGGAGTAATTAAAGTAATTCTCACAGTAGCTGATGACGACTTTACGTAATTTGTGTCTTTTGAAGAAATTCACTGTGTTATCCAATCTGTTTAGAGTTAGACAATGATAGTGAGGAAATGAAAGTGGAAAGCTGTTACGAGAACGGAACGAGCGGTTTATAGTCGCATTAGCACATTGTAAACTGTAGATACAGCCATCTGGTCTGTTCTGGGTGATCTATATACAAATCTACATATTCATAAATATGCTAATGATTCGTAAAAAATGATAATAAAAACAAAACCACTGTTTTTTGTTACACGTAACCTTTATTTCACTTAGTGTTATTCAAATATCAAACATTTTGTATGTAAATGTCGCGAGGACATCCGTATTGCCAACACTTGTGCTACGGAAGGACAATTTAGAAGTTGACCTAAAAATCTCTTTCATTCTTTTCTAAGGTCAAAATGTTTTCCTTAAATGGATTTCGTTGTGAAATATTTAATCTAAAAGCATGAAATATGGAATAGAATTCAATGTGAGCTCTAGTAGCTTTTATAAAGATTTCTCCCATATATATAACGAATAATACTTGTCTTTCAAAAAAAGTCATTGTAATTTTCACTGTTTCAAGACGGTACTCAAACCTTATAAATTCTTCTTTCTTTGACCCAGTAACAGCTTTATTTGCTCAAAACAAATGTGTTTTATTAAAACCATTTGCGAACTCTCTAACGACCTACTTAACTGTATTATCTTAAACGTCTTCACCTACTGTAATTGCGCCACAGTTTTCATTTCACTGTGACCACCCACGCTAAATACGTGTCAAATTGCTAATAGCATTATCAACTTTCATTGCATCATCGTCATCATCGGTTGTAATTATAGTGTTTGTCCAGGCGTCCAGTGCTTGTTATAACAATAAAGCTATCTGCTACGCTCATTAACTTACAACTACTCCAATATTTATTTTCGACCTGGCTGTTTGTTTAGTTCTGCATCCCATTCCCATCGCTAGATAAAATATAAACATCGTATATGGAAGCATCATTTAAGCTGTCTGTACCGTCAAGTAGGTAACAGCGGCGTAGGCGATGGCGGTACACATTGCAACGTGCCGATTCATATCCAAGGTCTTTCCTAGTGGAAGAGAACGGAGTTTCCTGCGGCCGCCTATCTCTCGCGCACACCGACATTCGCACGTGAACGCACACGCGCCCACGTGTCGTATTCTTTGTGTTCAATCTTTCCTAGCTACCGTTGCGAGGCATCTTCTTTTTGTGCCGTCCGGTGGCGTTTGAAGTTCGAGCCTCTGAGCGCTTTATTATATAGGCGACGTGCGATGCGCGCGCTTCGCAGTTAGTGTGTCACTAGAGCCCGCGCGAGAGGTGGCCTGCAAGGACTGTACCGCGCCAACCTTTTTTTCTGTGCGTGCGATGTTTTCACTTTCGTCATTTTGACCGGCCAGTTTGATTTGACGTCGCTCGCGCACGGACGTGCCTGGGTTCCGGCGTTGTGATATCCTGTGATCGCTGGTGCTCCGGATTGTTTTTGTTTATGAAATTTATTTTGTGAAAATATGGCTGTGATAAAGTGTTAATATGTTCGATAGTAACATTCTTTTTAATTTCTACAATGAGATTGCTAATAGAAGTGCACTACAGTTGGCAAGGTAAGGTTGTTTTGTTTGTTTACCTTAAATTTAGTAGGTATGTGGGGATGCGCATGTAGGTGTGGGCGTTGGGTAGGTAGTCACATCGTCGGTCCGGTGGGACGGTCCACACAACCTTGGCTCTAATGAACGCACTATTCGCCGCTTCATCCGCCTCTCGCCTTCGCCTGAGCCTCGCTCGGCGAAGAGGTTAATAGGTTCACATTAGATGGTGGTTTGCGAAATCGACTGACTGAGCTCAGCGTATGAACTGCGCCCGCGCCGCTTTTCCACGGTTGGTTTCGCGCGCATTCGACACACCAAGGCGATCAATAAATATTAGAATGCGATCACTCCCAGTTTTACATATAACTATCATGATAATAAAATTACACTTAATAGGTACTTCATCAGATGTGATAACACTTAACATAAATCTGCATTCAAAAGCGGAAACAAAAATATGTCATTTCAATTAAAATTAAACTCTCAGCTTACCATAACACTACTTCTAATGTTATTTAACTTTTTACTAGTCTAAAATAGTGAAAAAATTGCGAGTCAGTTTCCAAACAATAATTTTTTAAACTCTCATCATTTACCGAAACTCGTTAATGAACGCCAATTAATTACCTGTTTAACCGCGAATTTCACTTCTGATTGCTCGAGCATTAAATCGATTTCGGAACTGATAAATACTCGTTTCGCAATAGTAAAAGTCGATTCATTGCTTTTGGCACGTAGTTACCGAATATCTTTACGGGAATCGATTATTGTTGTAAATATTACGTTCCCAGCAATATATTCTTCACTCAACTTTGCCAGATCAAGCGAATTTTCTTTATAAGACTTTGTAATTTTAATTTTGTCTGTTTCATCTCAACCTTGCGCAACGAAAAGCTAATCTCATTGAATAATTTGTGTTATTTTCTTTTAATCGTTGTTATCATTCATTAATTACCTGTCCAAGGCTTCGAAGTAATCTTGTTGATAATGTAAGGTATTGACTAATATTGTTTTGATTGTAAGATTCGTGCGTGATCAACCAACGATCACTTCCTTAATCCTATTTTGATTAATAAATATATTAGTTCCTGGAAATTTTGTTTTCGTATTAGAAGCATTAAGTCTCATGTTATTTATATTTGATATAGAATTGATAAAAATATTTGGTTGTATAAATAACAAAACAAAACATATACTTACTCATCGCTCATGAAAACAATAAATCTGCCTACAATATTATGACGCATATATGATGTTAGGTTTATATAGTTTTATTTTAACCCGTACAAAATATATACACAATAAAACCTATTTCGAATACGTGATATATCTACAAGTACAGTTTTCAATATTTACTCAATAACCAAAACTACAAAGAAAATGAAAGGTTCTCGTAGCTTACTGATATGTCCGTAGACAGCCTGCCACTGCGCAGTTTTATAAATTTCGTGATAAATGACTTGACCGTACCCAACATGATAACAAGTTTTTTTGAACATGTCAATATTGGCTGTTTGTTGTTTACTGTAAATGAAATTAAAGCGTAGAAATCACACAATGCGTGAAAAACAACGATCAGGTCCAAAACGTATCGGAATGGAACGATATAGAAGTGAGTAATTACTAATTTCCCTGAACCTAGTTGCAAAACATTGTATAATAACAATTTATTATTTTAAATATAAGAACAGAAAACAAAATCATAAATATAAACAAAATTTGGAAAACTAATTTGAGGTTAAAGACACAACATTCCATATTGCAGCTGCCGAGACTATTCTTGACATTTACTCCAAAATTGATGAAGACAATCGTTGTGACCGAAAATTACGCAATGAGAATAAAATTGATACTGATGCTGAGAGAGAGAGAATTGTGTCAATGAAGCCGAAGTGTCGGCAGTTGGCACGAGTAAACAATTAAAGGGCGAGTACGAATGATCGCCCAATGCCGTTTTTCTAGTTGACTTAACGAATATCACGCGTATTTATAGTGTTCCGGAATGAAACAGAAATAAACTGAATACCTTTGGTCTAATCGTATCAATTTAGCGGTCTAAAATAAGAAAAGGAGGCATTTGTTTAGTTGATCATTTAAAAAACAATTCAATAGTTTTAACCAACAGCTAATGCACTTGACATAAGTCTATCTATATAGGGCAAGGGTAAGAAAATTTCATCAAAAACTATGTTCCGTCAGAGTTTGTCTTCACGAGGAACTGCCCTAATAGTTATGAGCTAGTCGCTAGTCAAATATAACACTAATGAATAAGTTATTTTATCAGAAATGTCGCTTTCAGATGACTTGTCTCGATTTATATCTAACATCGATATTATGATAATCACTCCTTGAACTTTTCTATGTTGATGATATACATTCAATATACATACATATTCAATAAATTATGACGAGTTTTACATCCAAAAATTTCGTCTTATAAAATATATTAATAAACAACAAACCTTGGTATTCAAATATGTTATGAAACCTTTACAAAGTGTAGCCGTAATATTTTAAAACATGTATATTGGCCTTCATATTGTCTGATTAACACGATGGTCACTTCGATAAGTCCCACTGTTAACAGCTTGATAAGATTTTTGATTTCTGTAACCTTTAAATTTCGATAAACTAACCATAATTACTATCTACTCTACTTTGGGTTTCAATTCTAAGAAGACATTCTGACCTAGCTTATTAGACTATTGTTTGGCATAATTCTGTCTGCTTATTCCGAGTTTTTTTAACGCAGTCGATCGTGATAACGTAAACGATCTCTTATACCAATTTTTATGCAAAAACAAGAGGATTCTCAAATCAAATCAAATCAAATCATTAACGCGAATAAAGCATGAGCGTGAGTAAAAACTCACACTAAGCCCATGTTCTGTTTCTTACAAGATTGTTTCTAATCAGATTCTGAATTTCTTTGAACTTGTTCGAATACTAAATGTTTACTGTATGCGCTTATAAACGCAACATTATGTACTGTGTTTGATTAGCTACAATTGTGTCATTATATTAAATACACAATCAAATAATGAGTTTCGCATTGTCAAACACAACATTAATTACACGATAATATTTATTTTACACGGTATCAATAGTGACTTCCGAGTGGAACAGTCCACACGGTTATCATTACACGTGGTTTAAACCTAGATCTTTTTCCGGCTGCAGTTTGCATAAACTAATTATGAACACGTCCAAGGGCCTCTGTTTGTTCAGTAATAATCTATTCGTTATTAATAATTGTAATATAACCACAAATGTAACTGATGTAATTAGGTCACGCTATGATTCGTTTGTAACACCTATTTCCTGGAAATATGGCGCTGGTACTATGAATTTATCACGACCATTATACAAACGTTGCATAGCAATAGGAAAAATCTTGAATCTAATTAATATTACCATCTGTAATTGTTTCTAATAACAACAGACGTAGGAAGTATAGAAAATAAGGCAACGTAAACGTTCTTAATAACAGCGGACGTTAACTGGCAAAAACTTAACGGCTGAGCTGGTTGCGCGAAAATATGAATTTTCAATGCAGTCGTAATTAGTCAAACGCATCGTTTGTTAGCAGGCTTTGTGCACGTATTTAACGTTCCACGAAACTAGGTTTACAACGTAGAAACGCAAACATTTCTAAAATCCCAAATGCGAGAGCCAGAGCTGCTCGATGGTATTTCGCAATCGGCATTTACTCCTTGCAAAGTCGACATAAACATTTTCTCAGAACTACAAATATATTCGGCAGTTCGGAACCACTTCGATTTTCTATCTAAACGCAAATGTGTCAACTTCTTTATCGTTGCCTGTAATTTCTTCATAGTTCTGCGTACCATTTGACATTGAACTGAATTAAAAAGCGTTATCAGAGAGCTCGATTATGTTTGTCAGTAGTGTGTGGCGGTTGTGAAATACTCATAACATTTGGACAGTAGTTATGTAGAGGCTCATTAACATCTTTTCGTTTTGGTTTTAATTATTATTTAATCGAATTTTAATCTATCCTCACTATTCGAATGTGACGGTCACTGCCCATGCTCTTCTATTAACACAATTAACAAGTTCCAAGTCGATCGCGGATAACTCATTGGTTTTACCGCTGACATTTTAAATTCTAATGCACTCTAAGATACACATAAAGTATTTCGATTCATTTTAAACTTTAAAAATTGAAATGTTCAAGGCCATAAATGACGCTATTTGGATCATTATAAAAAATAAGCATAATAACGAAGCGGCAGAAATGGTAGTTCAAAGAGATCTATTGTAAAGGACAATAAAATTCGGAATGGTCGTTGTCAAATGACTCCCAGCCCTTTCTTGTTCCCGTTCACGGTACAAATTACCGAAGGACGTTGGAACTGGGTCACTTCGGAAATAGTTTATTGTTATCGGCTAGTCTGCGCACACGCAATGCTCACACGCACGCCCGAGCCGCGTTCGATTTTCAAACGTTTACACACACGAACGAACCCCCGACTCAATTAGGGTTCATCCTTTATAACTCTCGGAAGTCCTTGTACTAGTTTGCCTTAAAATCTTCAATATCTTCGTTGATGTCTATGGGCGCGGTTTCAAACGGCTTCCGCTTTCGTACCAAATCGAATACATACGAGTACTTTCCTAAGGCCGACGGGTCAATAAAATTGAAAAGGTGTTGGATTTATATTTTCATAATATAATATCATTACGATTCTTAAAGGCCAAAGTGTTTTGGTCTATTAGTTTTATTACGCAGTTACCCTTGCTTTGAATATTTAATATTTATAGTCGAACGCTTTCGACAGACCCTTGCTATCGTCACTATCGTGCTCTTCGCTAGTACGACTACTTCACACAAGGTTCTTCGTTTCATTATTTCATATTATACGATGCACCTCGACATATACATTACACTGACTATTTTATGATCCTACCTATACACCCAAAGCATCAATTTAATATATAACCTTTGGAACCTTGACCACGCCAATAAATTAATTATGGTCGCTTGTCACAGTTGGCAATAAAAATTCTCATCTACGCATAAACTCTGATTGTTCACAATTTTATAGGCAATTCGATTAGTGGCAAGTTGTAAAATAACTTACAGACCTCAAGGCTTCCAAACAATAACCCACACACGGCCATGTAGCTGGCACACCGCCACACAATGAATAATAGTGTTTCATAGATAACGCATAGACCTATCAATTTGGTCTAGCACATTCACAGGCGTACAAATCTGCGCTCACATCCGGAGTAGGGCGTGTTGTGTGCGTGTGAGTACACTCACACAGTCGAGAAATTTCCCACAAACCCCCACCATACAGCGTCCGCGCGCGCACACAAACAAACCCTAGAGTGAAGTGTAATAAAACTGAAGTATCGTGAACGAAAGCACACGTTTCATGCCCAACACATGTATTTTTAGCAAAATGCGAGCGTACGGGTAGGTCAGTTACTATTATGACTGAAATGTTGATAAGAACCATTGACTATCGTAATGAAAGTTACGTAACAACTTTCATTATTTCTTATCTCTTCATTCATTTAGCGCCGCTAGTATTGCTAATGTTCTTGTATGCAGACGTTATTTTTAATATCTTCTTCAAAAAGATCTTCTGATGTTGCTATTCCATCTAATATACCGCGGTCATATTATTATGCTGAAAAATTCCATCATACATTATATTATCACATTTATACTAAAAATCCAAAATACATGAATAAGTTTGGATTTCCTATGTCAACAGTTTTTTTTTTCTGTAAAGAGATTCCCTGAACTTTTTATCAATACATGAATATTTAAATTTATTCTTCTGATTAGACTGGAACTATATAAAAGGATGAATAATGTTTAATGCGCTGCCATAAGTTAAATGTGCTGTCCGCGAGTCCACCACCGTAGAAAGTAAAACATAATAGCGTCACATGTGCTCAGAATATTAGGTACATTTTTATGAGTCAGCGTTTCTACTTTGTCAATGTATGATTCAATTGTTCCAACCACAATTTTAGCGAAAGACTCCGCTAATAGATCATCGTTGAATTTAGATCCATTATGAGCATTGTTCTTAGTATTACTTATGTTTTGTTTTTCCCCTCATTGAATTTTATTGTAGCCCATTTCTTCACATGAATCATCTAATCATCTATACAAAGGTCTCTTTACTTCTGCAATTAGATAGATCCTTGATCATTAAATTAAAATCTGGTTTAACCTAATACGTCTAAAATTGTTGGACGACGGTTTGAAAACTATTGTTACCTATCCCTCTTTACCTGAAACATTGCGTGGCGATGGAAACCATTCAAAATCTGAATAACTTACATCATTGAATCCATCTTCCTTTTTACAACCTATTATATTTGTATACAAAATATAATTAACGTAACGTATCCTTGCAATAAACTTAACTTTTATAGCTTCATTGTCCTTACTTGAACAAGAAATCTTCACCGTAAAAAGCCGTACCTATATTTGTACTGAATACTTTAAAATCCTTTGAAATTCCTGTTGTGGATATAAAAGCAGCTTCATAATAGTTGTGCAACTCCATAAAGTGTGCTTATATCCTATCCTTGTATTAATATTATATTGATTCTAAGTTGAATTTCAGGTTTTAACAGTGAGGAATGCTATTTAACTAAAGAGTTGATATTTCGCATGAATATCAGGCGGAGATAGTTATTCGATCTGAAATTACTTTTTCGAAAATTGTAAGGTGAAAGGCTACATAGCTATTGTCCCTAATGACTAATTCAAAAATTCAATAGATGAGGCTATGTAAAATATATAGTTGTAAATTAATTAAAAAGTTCAATGTCAAAGTTACACTTGTTTCAATTGACCTACTTACTTGTACCTATTTAGAGATACCATGAGGTAAAACCAGGCATAAGCAATATAGAAATAACACATTTAGCTCATCATTAGCTAAACACAGTAACCCTGTTAGTAATCAGTCGACTATTCTCTAAGTATTGTCGCTTGTTCCACTATTCCACATAAAGTGCACTTAATAATTTCATATGTATACAGTTTCCTCCTATAAGTGTTCCTATACTATTGTATAAAATAGGGACCACTTTTACTACTATTTCCATGGTAATCACCTACTAAACTTCTATTTAGTGCAATTTATTTCTATTAATAATATATTAATCCTATCTGTAATTCGATTTGAAAGCAGTCTACCAAATATATTCAGACATTTGAATCTATTGTGTTATTAAATATTTTCTAGTTCTAATTTCTTTCATCTTTGTTTTCTTGTTCATATATCTGTAAACCATTTCTAGATCAACAGTTTCCTTGTAGATTAGCATCAACTTTTTAAATTATGTATAGCTCATGAAAACTGGCATATGATGAAATTACAAAAAATATTATTTTCGTTTCCATCGCTCCATTTTCCAAACATGTTCAATGTTTGCACTGGTTGCGAAAGACGATGGTTATCTCAGTAAAATTACGGCACATTTTCCCACTTGAGCAACCGTTACACTTGGTTGATGCAAATGTAACAAAAAATTAAATTCTTCTTAGATCGTCTTATCTCATTTCTTGTGTATTCTGGGAAACAAAGTTTTTAAAAGATTTATAGATGTTTTTGATGTATTTGGAAAAGCTAATGTAGATGTAGGCTTAGGAAACACAATAATAATTCCAATAGGGATTTCATCTTTTTATAAAGCTGGACTTTTCCCCCTTATCTTATTGTAAAGCTTTAGTCTGTCATTGTTATCAATCAATCACATATCTTTAATCGAATTATCAGCACTAGAGTCAACAAATCAAGTCAGGAAAACTGCAATACTTCAAGTCACAAATCCGTGGTTTTGCTTATCTTCCGCAGTAGCGTGCGTACCGTTCCGTTGATATTTGACTTCGCTGATAACTCTGAAATTAGGACAGAGATTGTATTGTGGTTCTCTGTTGCGTTCCGTGCTTAATCTTTACTTACAAACTTCTTGACGTTGCCGCGTTGAAGGGTTAATCATTCTGCGCATACGCAATATGTCAGAATGAACTTTTAATTTGTTCATATAATTTTGTTTTACTTTGTTGTTAAATCAATCAGTACCGTCAAACATGACAAATATTGTGAGTGAAAATTTAAGGAATTTTATTCGTCTCTTTTATTACCTGGGTTAACCCGTTTTGCGGCAATTCTTATAAGAACAATGATTCAGAATTGACGGATTCTTTTCATTACTTATTCCCCGTTAGAAATTACTTTTTTAATAGGTACATCACCTTATACTCACGTCATCAATGCTTTTCATAAGTGTTTTGCCCGAATTTATTTACTTTACACTTACGTCCGCATTTAAAGAATTTATGAAAACTACGTGAATCTACGCATACGAGTAGTAGAAAAGGAAAATTTTACTAGAAATACTTTAATGTTTGGTTGATATTGTAAATTATGTTTACTATTGAAAAGACTATCTTGTATCATACCAATCAAACAATAATCCGTACAAGGAAGCATACAAGATATAAGAATTGAATAAATATCGTCAATTATAAAAAGATTTAACTCCATAAATATGCATGATGACTGACATAAAAGGAAATGTATGTTTGAATGACGAATAAATTCTTGAGACTTGCTCCTAATAGATGATAGGAGTCGAATAAGATTTGATATAGATAGTAACGACTTGCAAATTGCATTGCATAAGATAAACATGGTTGACATGCAAGATGCAACTAACCCGAAATTGATAAATGATGAGACTGTGAAAGAAAATAATGCAAAACAAAATGAGGCTGAAGATTACAACATTAGCTAAACCGAGGCTTCTCAAAATTACCCCGAAAAATATTCACGTAACCGTGATGGACATAAAAGCAAGGAAATCAAAACTGAGTCGCTACAACAGTTACGTGGCCGCATTACGTAAAGCCTTTCGCATACTTTCTCTGACAACAAAATTTAGCGTTCGCTGTTATGCAACTTTACGAAATGGCAGTCGACTAAATTTCATCATTTCGACTACAGAGAAGATCACGGCTCATATATGGAAGTGAGCGACGATGTGATGAAATAAGAAATGTTCCGATGTTATTTTTAAGAAAAAACATAGCGTTTTTATTCGTTTTATGTGCATTCAGGCACTTCCAGCTGATTTACCTCGCTATTATTTACACCTCATTCGGAAATTACGTCACTGCTCAATTTAGAAACGTCTTTTCAATTGCGTTTTGTCGTCTGCTTAAATTAGGAAGGTTGGACTGGAATAGAATAATGTAAAACTATTCATAGAGGATTAAAATTTATAACTGCTTTTATAGACTATATAGAGAGCAATTTAGGTATTTTCAATAATAACAAGAACTTCTTGGGAACAAGCAGTATGTACCCAGACCGGTATTGGTTTATTAACCATAACCACTGAAGTTGGAACAGGAAATTTTCAATTAAAAAAAAAAACAAACAGGCCTGTAAATTAACATAAATTCTTTTATAATAACAATAACGTTGTTGTTAGTTTGGGCTCATTGTTGACTGGAACGATGCAAATGTGAGTTTTTACCTAAGACTTGAGTGAAGTAACTTTCTAAAAACTGCTCGAGTGACCTTGAAATAAAACGCTGTTACAAAACCGTGGCCGCTCGCCGGCGCTACCCCCCCTCCCGCTCCCGCGTGCAGCGTGCGCCGTGCCCGCGGATCTACGCACGCTCCACCAGCACACGCGCGCGCCTCCGTGTGCGTACTCCTACACACATGCGCGCACGCACACCGACACAAGCCCAAACAAACACAAACTACACGTGCAACTCATGTGTGAGTTAATCAGTTGAATGTGTAGAAAGGAGTGGTGAAAAATCTAGTCCGGTCCTACAACCTTACAACATTCTACAGATTGGCATGAACACGTGAACAACAGAAGGAACTACTACACAGTGATTAATGAAATGAATCACTCGACACTCCCGATCTATTGTGCGGTCTTCGTTTGCGTCATTACAGGCACGGAAAAACCGAAGAAAATAACTTACTTTTTTCATATTAGTATTGATTCTCAAAGGCCATAAAATTATTCCATTCATCCATTTATGCATCTGCGGCACGCTAACAAAACACACCTTAAAATTCTGACAGTTTTGAAATCATCGAATTCCAAATATGTGAAATCCTTGAACATGGATGTGGGTCATGATCAGGTTCCAATATGTGTCTTGAGCTCGGTTATTAGCATAGAGTGCTGAGGCGCGCGTCGGTGCCGATACGTTGCGCAATACTGTTGACTTTCATCCTGAAGGTCAAGTGCCATCCTATTTCAAAACGAACCTTGGACGAGTCTGGTTTACCTCGGACCGCTTGAAGAGAACAGCCGAGTAAACGGAAGAGATTGGTGCTAATAGATATTAATCAAACAAAGAAGACGTCTTTATGTTTCGTTAGCTGTGCGCTTTCAAATATATATAATTGCTAGGGAATTGTGAAGACCAATCGCACAAACACTTTAAACAATTGAATGTAACTTTTTAGATAAGTTGTATCGATTTAATAATAGTTGTATTCATATAAACTTTGCTACAAAGCGGCCACAGATGCGAAGGTCAACTAATTTCGCGGCGTGAGAACGCCTCTATATAGACGATTTAATTCATCATAATTTGCTGTAATAACACCAGAGATATTCAAATGACTGCCGACAATCAAATCCGACCTTTTCTTAGACACGTTCTTTATAAATAGTCATCTAACTGCCACAGTGATCGCAAAATGTCGAACACGAACTCGATTTGTTTCCGAACCAAAACAGTTGCGAAAATGTAGAAATACGCCAAAGGCGTTCGTTGATCACTGCTGCGCGACGCCATTACCACAGGAACAGAGGAAATCTTCATCTGACTCGACGGGTGTCAAAGTTTCGCAATCACATTCCGAAACGACGTTACATTTGTAATAAGTGTGTATGTACATTAGAGTTGTTTGCAGTAACAGTTAGCAAGTATCTGGCACAAGGGATCGATCGTCAATCAAACGCAAGGTAAAACTGATTTGCGCTTTCGGCCCAAGACTCTCTCGTACAAGGGTACGATGGCATTTATAAATAAATACGTTTGTCAGTTGCCAACGACGGCAATGTTATGTTTGACTATTGATCAGTCTGCTGACCGCTGACATTCCAAATCACACCTACAGTCATGCGAGACACTCATCTTAAAGCTAAACTTTAGTCTCCGATCGATCACAAAAATAACTTCATGGTTATCCGCATACGCCTAAGCATATTGACGAAAACTACATAATATAAAAACGAAGACGATTATAAAATATTTGACTGGTGAATGAAACCATCAAAATATTTAAAGCATATTGTAAAACGTAAAGCCAATTT
The DNA here is from genome assembly GCA_945859665.1 of Anorthoa munda. Lineage (NCBI taxonomy): Eukaryota > Metazoa > Arthropoda > Insecta > Lepidoptera > Noctuidae > Anorthoa > Anorthoa munda. The sequence continues at coordinate 6,909,183 of OX243900.1, read as the reverse complement.
TATCATACAAATTATCGTAATGGCAATGATCTCATTTGAGTCAAGTCGACACTGATTATAATAACTAATTTGGATAGTTCCTTGTTTTTACAACGCAAAAGGAAATTATCTGCGATAAGCTTATCGATAGAGACGCGAATTCCTAAGTTTTGTTTTCGCAACAGTTACAAGATGTTCGGTGACAATGAGTGTGGGAACGGTGGGGAGTGCATCGATGGGGCATAGAATGCTGAGCGAGTGGTCGGCATGAATGAACTGGCATTTGTTGTGGAGTTGGCATTACATAATGTATGTGGTGCAGCGCAGTCGATGCTGGCAGCGAACATTTCGTCGAAGGCCAGCAGCACAAAGCGTGCGGCGTATTGCTGGCCACGCGCGCCCCACGGTTTCCTGTTTGACGACTATCGACTTACATCACTATCGCTTTCTGTCATACTTCGGCCGCCTGTTAGAAGCTTGTAAAGGGGTCTGGCCTGTTGCTAAGTACCTTTGTACATACGTTTGTCATTGAAGCCGTTTACTACCGGCATTATTATTACGACTTCCCAAACTTGTAACTTAGAACTCTTCCTTATTATTGTAATATTCAAATGCCAGCATTCGTTATATCATTCTGATGCCGCATATCGTGTTTAATTGATATATTTGCATTTTGTAAGCGATCGACGTGAAGTGAGTGCCTCGGCGATTGTCGCAGAATTTCAACGGGTTAGAAGTGGCGTTAAAATGGATACAGACAGGTTAATTTAGCCGATCATTTCAGTTATGTAAATAGAGCAGAAAACGGTTCACGAGCATGTAAATGCAGCTCATGAGATTATCTGCGATTGTGACCAAGCGGGCCGAATGGCGTCGATCCGGTGTCAATTGGGACGCATCAGAGCATGCTGAGATTTAACCTGGATACACCATCGGGTAATTTGTTAGTCACATTTTCGACGTACATATTTATTGATTTTCTAACCCGAATACGTTTTACCAATAAGTCGATGGTAATTACTCATTCTCTCATAATGTCTTCATTAGCATTAAAATAAGCATTACCACATAATTTGAATTCTTCTTTTTCTGTCACTTCAACTATTGAGTTCTAATATTTTATAGTTTCAACTTGCATCGAATATCTTAAAGACAGTCTATCGGACATTATTACCTCTGCAATTTGCATTTCTGCTTTCGATTTGTCCAATTATGTCTACGATATCTCCATGATTCTTAAGTACAACAATATTTAATTGACAATTACCTACAACAACATTTCCATGAGAGTCATCTCTTGCAACAACGGTAATGCGAGTGACCTCCGCTGTGACGACACTTCTGACGTCTGTCTGATGTCTTGGTCACTGCGATTTAGTTATTACTTGAACTTCATAAAGATCATAGATTGTTAAATTATATCAATCAGTTGGAAACAAAGAAGTGTTAATGGCATCAGTGCATAATGTTTCCACTGACACAGTTTTAATATTTGTGTTCAATTGCTTTGAGTTTATTTTTGATTGTTTGGTGACAGTGTGTACATTATTTGAAACAACATTGTAAGTTTAAGTTGCGGTTACTTGCGTCATTTCGGAATTAGCTGTTTCATAATTTGTGTGTGTCTATCGCTACTATTCAATGCTGGGCTACATGTTAAATATTTTTCTTTTTATTTAGCAAGGCCGCATTAGTTTCGCTGTTCAATTTACTCGTAAAATGTTAACATGATTCTGTTTTGTGTGACAACATGGCTGTAACGCCTCAATCGCCGTTCATAAGTTGCTCAAGACTATCCTTGGAGAACACAAGTTCTAAAATAAATATTATTTTATAAATCATTATTTGAACATTTCCACCATCGTCATCAATTTCTATGGAATTTAAATAAATTTCCATTTTTAAGAATATAATAGTTTATTATTGAAACAGATGATGATGACACATCTGTTGAGAAGCCCTTGTAACGATTTATTAACAAAAATATTGTATTTGCGTGTATCTTTTATTCATTAATTAGTACTTATGCCACTTGATGTGATATTAACCTGTTTTTTCTTGTTTAAATTTTCCATCGAATTTTCAAAATAATGTTTCTGCTATAATGATCGGTTGTTTACTAAATTACAACATAATATAGCGAATGTCCTCTAACCTTACAAAGGTAGTCAACTTTTCCTCATGAGGAAAGAGACACTAAATACTTTTCTTGAACCGCAGGTAGGGAAACACCCGGTGTTCCAGGATATCATTTTTATATAGAAATGTAGTGAATTATTGTCTGTCACTAACCGAACGGGAAAACGTTGTTATTATGATGTCAATGCGCATATTTTTCCGTTCATTTCGTTGGCGGAAAACATTCTAACGTGCTATGTCAATATCGAAATCTGGTCTTCCCTAAACAACATTTAGAATTTGGCCGATAATCATTAAATTAAATAACTGAGTCAATCTTAAGTTAAGTAAAAACAAAATAATGTAACAGAAATGTTCCGTAACAAAAAATCAATCAATATCTTCGACGACTGTAGTGCCAGATTAACATTGCAAATTACAAAATTATGCTTCACAGATCAGCATAGTTCATAAATCAGCTGATTTGACATAGACATTTTCGTAACTTTCAATTTATTTGCCAATAGACAACGAAAGTTGGAACTTTTTTCAATCATACGCTCCAGTAGGCCAATAATGGTTGTCTTGTACAATTTCTAGACTTGCAACAACGTTTCGTAAACCTTTATTAACCGTTAACAGCCCGCAGTCTCTATTGGTATGGTCAATTAATTGACTACCGAATTTTCTATCGCTTTCGTTATTAGAATTCGGATTTGCTTCGGCAATTTTTTGGGATGTTAATTGAATGTTGCATCCCTTCTTTCTTTCCATTCCTGCTATATTTAATTTTATAGTCTTCTTATTTTTGATAAATGAAAAATAAAATAAACAGTTGTTGTTGCGTTTGTGTTACAAGCAGAAACAAAGTAAATTTTGGACTTTTCAATGTCCTTGTACCTTTTCATTAACTACATTTGCATTCATTCTAAATCCATTCCGGGCTTGCACAGACAATTATACAAAAAATATCGTCATATAAAATTACATCGCGTAATTTTCGGTCGATGTTGTTAGGATAAAAAGGTGCAACATTGCAAAACTTATATGCGCTAAAATGTACAGCTACAAAATCTATCGACCAGACCAATCAATTCCCTAATAAGTTCTAAAAACCGTACTCGTTACAGAAACACGCCATTACTTTTGTAAATCGTACTAGCTACTAATTATTATATAAGTACAAATTGAGTTACAATTATGTCGTTCTATTCCTCCTTTTACAGTGACATGACTGTCATAAAAACCATTAAGAGTGTAACAATCTAGAATCGGTACTGATCGAGTAAGATCGTAATATGGACGACCATTCTAGGTCGGTACATGGTTAATTAGTGTAGGTAGTTATAGTTATGTAAGACAGCCGGGCGTTTCTTTTATGAACCAACCTTGATTCTTGGACTGATTGAGATAATTTTATAGAAGTTGTTGGTATTGTATACAACTGTTGTGTTGTTCTTCCTGATTGTGACAGCTGTTCTTTTTTTCATTGTTTTTCATGTACGATTTTCTTTGTTTATTTATTCAGTATTTACATATTTGGTCTTTTCATCAACAGTATTATCATATATTTCTTCTTTTTCTTTTCTGTTTTTCATGAAGTCTCATAATATCGTTTGCATAGATTAGCCCTATTTTTCTATAACATATTAACTAGTATTGTAAACGTTGTCAAAAACAATAAGATATATTTATAAAAATTCAATCGAAACAGCGACCGCGCACAAAAATTACTGGTTACTTACCTAGCCTTACCCACTGACCTATTTCAATAACTTATAGAACTTGCGAAAGATAAAGAGCTGATAAAGATAACTATCTACATTCGGTTCCTACATCGTTAACTTGCTACTGTTTAATTTTATACTCGTTTTTTTTTTTTTATTATTTAAGTACTGTTTACGCTTTATAAAAGACAATATTAACACTGTTTTGAACTACATTGCTTTACCGAATTACCTTCGCTTGCTCCCAAATGAGTAAGTAACAGGTAAAGAGATTGTGTTTATTATTAAATATCCGGAATTTTGTTTACTGAAAAGTATTGGTGAAAGTGAGTGTTTGTTCAACGAAGGTCGCTTGTAAAAGGCCATGCAAACGTAAAAAAACGCTGGCCTTATCTTTCATTCACGTTTAGATAAAATTTCGTTTCGTAAATCTGTAGATCGTCGAGATTTGTGGTGCCATCTGTTAGCGGATTGAGAAAGTTACTGAAAGCGCCATCTAGCGGGATCTAGAGGAATAGAAAATGAGAGTAGTTATAGTGACCAATGTTAAAGTAAGAGGGCATTACAATAATAATAGTTAAAGATGCTAGATGTTAAATTAAGGTGTTAATAAAAACGTAGTCTGTAATTGTTTTATATACGAGTAAATTATCTGAATATATTCAAAAAGCATGGCAAAAGGTAAAATCTATGTTGATAAAACAGTATTCAGCCATTTCGAAACATTTACCTTGATTGGCTGCTATAAATACATACTTGAAAAACAAAAGCAACAACATAAAAATCTTTGCTTGTGGAAACTTCTTTAGATAAAAGATCACAATCTGAGGAAGTGGCAGTAACATACAGATATTATACTAAAACTCACAACCTGCTGTAATTAGGGTTGGCAAGAAAAAAATACAAAAAAAGAACATTACATAGTCTATAGACAATAAAGTTTTTCAGGCTATAATCACTTTATAAAAACCAATAAAGACATTTTACGTTAGATTTTTTTTAGAAACAAAGCGTTCACGATTATTTGAATAAGAAACAATTTACAATGCAGCGTTACCTTCACGTCTATTGAATAAAATAACAAAAATAAGCCATGTGAATATATTAACTATTCCAACAAATCACTATACAGTACCAGTTTGACCTTGAATATACAAATCAACTCAAAATGATTGACTCACAATTTTACTTAGCAACTATATATCTATTTAGATGCTATTCTTTTTCTTTGAATAAAGATTTTACCTACTAGCGAACAGTCACGTCTCCGGTCAAGTAATTTTCCCTTTAATGCAATGAAGCGAAAACTAATTATATAGTGGCTATTGACAGCCTCTTTGAGTCATCGATACAATCTTGTAATCAACCCTGAAATAGATTAGATATAAAAAAGTTTTCAATAGTAATTCAATGAACTTTGAATTGAAAATTAACCTTCATGAGCGTATTAACCTAATTCTAGTGACTATTTAGGCATAAAGATGTTACACAATATAAATTTTAAGTCCACGTTTCTTGTAAAATGGAACTACTATATTAAGAATTCAGGCAAACTTGACAAAGGAACATCAACGGTCATTTGAAAAGCCTTGAACCGGCTTCAGCAGGCAACCCTAGATATCGCTAATTTGATGCAAAACATGGGAACTGCATCGTTTCGACCGGCTACGCACGGACAATGGCGGGTGAGCCAGACGCGCACCGCTGGTTCCAGTCCTGAAAATAGCACTATGTATCCACTTTAGTACATATACGATTTAGATAGTCACTTTAGTATTGCCTTTGGTCCCGCCCACGACCGCCCAAGGACGTGCGACGTACGCCCATGTTTCATGGGCAGTAAATTTTTAACATGAGTGTTATGGAATTGTTCACAATCACCTCTTTTTAGTAGTTAGTCCAATGATAATTAAATGCATTAAAGTTTTGATTTATGAATTGATTTCGATCAGGAACTTAGAACAGCTGATAGCGTCAACACTTGATAGAAATATGTTAATATATTTTAATTATAATCCAACCGGTTTTGTTTCGCGGCTACCGGATTTATCTAGTTTGTTTTAAAATAAATAACAGTAATAATATTACCATTTTATCCCTGAAATACTTTAACTTACAGAATCGATCGGTGTGTTGAATCTGAAACTAACCATCTTCAACGCTTGTTACTTTTACCAGTGGTTCTAACCTTCGATTAGTTCCACATTCATTACAAATTTTTAAGCACGATATATAAGCTAAATATTCTAACACAGTGTTTTTTAATCCATCTTGTTCACGTAAGCTCTTACATTTGGCGTTAATTATGTGTCCTTCAATTAGAGTCTCATTAAAACAGAATCTGCCCACATTAATTGCCTGAGGAAAATTTAGCATCACCGTCTTAAACATAATACATATCTCATTTTTTGTGGCCCTGTACAAAGATACAAAGCACTTAATTCTCGTTTCAATGACTACTCGTTTCCCGCGCTCAAGGAAATGTTCACTCTTTGTAGACTTACACGTAATTTTTATCCAGTGCTTAATTAACGCCCGGAAAAGTAAATTATGAATATGTAAATTAGATTTTGTATATTTTAGACAAATAATGTGCTATATTTGGCCGTGTAATCCCAAATATTTGAAGGTATATATATAATATATCGCATGTAAAGTGTTGTGACGTTTTCAGTATTGATTATTAGCTCAGATGTTTGGTACGTTCAAGTAAGTTCAGCATCGCATGGAAATAGAAACTTTACCAACTCTACCAAACAATTGAAAACGAAATCATTACGAATTCGTGACATGGCGGACGATCACGATCGTATTGTGCGAGAAAATTCCGTAGAGCGCGGCACACGCTTGATTGTCCCTCATTGCACTTTTATATACCACCGCAATTAAATATGACTTTTGAGCAAAACAGTGCAACAATAGAGCAGCAGTTGCCGACAACAATGAGTACTGTTCCACCGCTTGTGACCCCACTGTTGCTAAACTTCAACACAATGCTAAAGAAGCGCCTGTTGATCGTCTTTTAAACGATCTTGCGCTTCTATCGCAACGCTAATAGCACGTTGCGATGCTTTATCGGGCCAAGGTCCTATTACAACAGGCTTTCTAACACCTGCGACTAGGACTTCTGTTGCTACTTTTGGCAGTCCAAGAACACGTCAGCTGTTCACGTTCATTTAAATTCTTCTCACCTTTTAACCTTTTTAATTTGGTTGGGAAACTAGAATTGTTTGGTTAAAAGCTATTGTGTTGTATCTGCATCTAAATGGTCTATGTGAACGTTGGCTTTAACGCAGATATCGGTTTCAATATCGTGAGCATTGATATTGAATCATTTGTTATCGTAACAGTCGGCTGGCTCCAGCCTTGTCTTCCTTTAAACTAGTAGTTTTCAGTCTGGCATAGAACAGGGCTAATGAACCGAGAACGTTATGACGGGCCTCAGTTTCGGTTTGATTTCACTTATTTACGTGTTACACGCGTCTGATCACGAAGCAATAATTGAACTCATCTTCCAATTAGATAATATTACTCATAGAAACACAACGGCCGACGAAATTGATAATTTTATAAATCGATTCTATTAATTGCTACGTTTTTTATCGCAAGCAAGTTTGGATTATAATAATTGCACTTCCTTATGACTATGATTGACAACAAAAACTTAGATGTAATGATTTCAAAGTCTTCACACGTTAGTCAAGTACAATAGGTATTTGTTACGCCTCGAATTTCACACAATTGTAAAAAGTAGGGAGAACGATGACCGTCAAGATAGGTTTTATGATTTCAACGCGAGTTTTACTATTGTTTCGGTATTTCAATGATATAGATGGGTTTATTTTAAATTTATTATAAACTCTCCCACCAACCTGGCAAGTAAATAACCTTATTAGCTATTTATGAAGTGGTTCTACCTTCCCGCTACTTTCTCTTAACTCTTACTACCTTATGCAAATGATAATCGTTACGAAGCTTAGATTAGTTTTATCTTCGACAACGATTTCAGTATAATTGTATTTACCGTACTGTAATATTTTCAGTACACAGATGAAATCGACTCTTCCACCCTGAGTCCTGTTACTAACTCCAAAAGATCACGGTTGTATTTTCGTTTCGCTGCGTAATTCTGCATTACCTTGCATTCGACCCCAGCAAAGTGAGCGAAGATTGGATTTTCGAATGCTTATGATTTGTTTCTTGTTTCAGTGCTGGAATGATGGGCGAGGGCCTGCTGACTCTGACGTACGGCAAGCACCACGCCTGCATCCTGAACGAGGTGGGAGCAGCGTGGCGTGGCGCCCGCTACTCAGACCTAGTTCTGGTTTGCGACGACGCTGTGCCCCTTGCCGCTCACAGGATCGTCATGGCCGCTGCTAGTCCACTCATCAGGTATGGAGATTGGACGGATGATATAAATGAAGTAAAAAAATAAAGTTGTGTTACACTTTAAGTAATTCAGGTCCGATTAGATATCAATTATCAAAATGAAGTGTATCCCGTGGTTATAACATCAAGGGCTTTCGTAAATATATTACGTAATGCACTGTTCATTTTCACTACTCGAGTACTACATAATAGTTCTCGAATAGACCATCACTGTAATCTAATCTTAATTATTTAATAAGGTTAATTGGTAAGCCAATCCAATAACACACTGAAGTAACCGGTATCTTGTAGGTGTAAGGCAATGAATATATACGGAAGATAGATACATACTGTCTTATCTGGACTTTAGACCAGGATATATGAATAAAATATTACAACTGCCCACTAGCACTTATAATATTATATTCAAAGTTAGGTTATTAACAAGATATATAAGTTTCTATGAAATGTAAAGCTAACTAATTGTTTGTTTTCCAGGAAAATACTGGACGATACGCCATCAGTCGAGAGTCCGGTCACGATCCACATGTCGGGCATCAACAGCACTCTCATGAGGCATCTCCTTGTATTCTTGTACAGCGGCCAAGCCTACATAGAGGTTAGCATCTAACTTGTTTTATTTATTCACTACATGCTACTATATTATCATAACATTAATTAGTTTCCAAGTAACGCGTCACACTCCGACTAAACTTGCATTTCATTAATTTAACAAGGATATCAAAACATACTGTTTTTCTTTTCCAGTCTGGTGAAATAGATGATATGCAAGAGTTGTTTGAATTATTGGAAATCAAATCGGACGTATGGAAATCAACAAAAGAACGACAACAGGCAGAAGAACGGAACAGATCGTGCGAGCGACTAAAATCAAAATCATTGAAAACAGATATCAACAGCAATGAGAGCAGTAAACACGATGCACCTTCAGGATCTTCACATTCAGAGAGTGAGCTCGTCACTCCTGGAGCGGGATACAGCAAAGACAAAGGCGATGAAGACATGAGTATAAAAAAAGAAAATATGTCAACCAGTAGTAACGATGAAAGAGAGGACGAGGAACAAGACGGTGAAAACAGAAGCAAGGAATGTGGACGGCTTATAGCACGACGAAGAAGTTCTTCCAATCCGGTCAACCTATCTCTAGCAAGGAATTCAGAAAACACAGGCAGTGAACAGGAACACGAGGACTCACAGGACGTTGATGTGGAAACAGTTGCCGCAAAGGTAAATACTAATACTATTAAGAACTATTCACACCTCAAATATACAGTAAAATATTATCAAATAGATACTCACATTCTTTTACTATTTATTCCAGAATATCGCGAGAAGAAGATCAACATCGTCGAGCCAGGATGATCAACCACAGGAAACACACTATAGGAGACAGTTGCTAAGTGATCGGTTAGGTCGAGGAATTGAAAGAGCTAAAAGGAAATCACATTACCTAGAACCCCCAGAACTAGATTTACGAACTGTCAAATTAGAGGATTACGCACATCTTAAACCACCTGACCAAGACCTTATATCATCACTTGTTCAGACCTCTCCTGAAAACTACGTTGTCACGCCTCATCGAAAAAGAAGACCTGGTTTCCACAATTCACCCTCACAGAATCCTCCGTTTGTATCATTCCCCCCAAGCTACTTAGAAGAAATGGCACATCTGCGGTATACACAAGGACCTGGTAGTGCCGCTGCGGTTGCCAGTGCTCGGCTGGGAGTGTTACAACACCCGCTGAGCTCTTCGGCACCGCCGTACTTACCCGAGAGAAGTGTCACTCCCCCCACAGCGACGCACGAGGATGTTCTCAAATACCGACCTCCAAGTGCAGGGTCGTGGGGTCCTTGGCTATGTCAACCACAAATGGGTGGAGACGACGCGCCTGCGACGGAACACGACCAAGGTTCAAGTAAACAAGCGCCAGTTCGAGAGTACCGCTGTGAGTACTGCGGCAAGCAGTTCGGTATGTCGTGGAATCTCAAGACTCACTTACGAGTGCACACCGGAGAGAAACCGTTCGCTTGTCGACTGTGCGTCGCCATGTTCAAACAGAAGGCTCACTTGCTAAAACATTTATGTTCGGTACATCGCAATGTGATATCATCGAGCGAGAATGACGGGCGGACCAACACGCCTGGGAGGTTCAACTGCTGTTTCTGCCAGCTCACGTTCGAGGCGTTACCAGAACTTATCCGGCATTTGTCGGGACCACACAACAGTTTGCTTCTCAGCAAAAACCTACACGAATGACGCCCGCTCACGTGACGCGGGCGGTCGCGTATCTTTGGACTTTAAAAACTTCTTCTCTCATTGCGAGAGTTCAATTGTGATATGTGTTTAGAAGGATATAATGTTAAGTGTTTAGTTGTAAGACATGTGATATCGCAGAGCGATACTCATAGTGATGCATTCGCAGGAGGTTACTGCGGGTGTGATGTTGATAACTAATTTAAAATAAAAATCACATGTTTGCCGAATGGGTCCAAATTGTTATAATTTGTTTAAAAATTATAATCCGGGACCAACACCTTCCAAGATAGTATTTATTTGAAAGATGTATTTCATTAGGGTAAATATTATTAAAAGCCACCGACACATTAATTCCTTAAGCATAGAAAATAGACATGTTTGTCAAAGAAAAGTTGCGAAGTATGTGTAAGACCTAAAGCGATAACGCCACATAAACTACCTCCTAATTTAAATCAGTATCTTGATGAATCTACTGTGGCGTTACCATAGGTTCGTATTGACTTTATACTTAGTTACAAGTAAGTATACAGTCAATAGATCTAGTCAGAGTTGGAGCATTGAATTATCACAGTTTTAAGTTTAGCCCATTATGATTGGTACCAATTTTATTACATCAGTACTTTGTTGCTTGTACCAAAATATTCACTACTGAAATAACTTTTATACTACACCTGCTCGGAAAGTACCTTGATACTTTATCAAATTTACGGTAGAAAGTACGTCATTGCGGATCGAACAAATATGCGGCGAGAAAACGCATCTGAGCGGGAGAGAAAAGTGTATGAAAATCCATTTCTTACGTGGTTTTTCTTTTTTAATTTTGGGTAAGACTATGTGCTGGTAACCTAAATATCAAAAGCCAAAAAGTTTTTACAGTGAGTTTTTATCTCCAAATTCGCAAAATGACACTGGCCACTAGCTGTGTGTTGGATGGTGTCAAACAATTTGAAAAAAGAACATGTGAAAATTGCAGACGCCATTGGCGCCATTTTCAATTTGTGTGTTGTTTGAGGATTCAGTTTTCGTAGAATATAAATTTCAATTAGCAAAGATTTAGTTTTTTATTTTCCTCGTAGGTGTAGTATAAAGCACTATGTATCACTCGAGAGAAAGTGCGATTCCCGATCTCGGGTGTTTTAAAGCCCTCGCCTACGGCTCGGGCTTCAAACGACACCCTCGACGGTAATCGGTCACTTTCTCCTCTCGGTGAACAATGTACTATTAATGTATATCAATAATAACTCCGTTTACTGCATGTTCAGGGTCGCTGATCCCCACTTTGTTCCAAACAATCTGACTTGACATTTCGCAGCTTTTTACGACATTTACAATCTCAATATTAGGTTTTATCATTGTATGTAACTTCTAGAAAAAAAAATGTGTTCGTAATAATATAATTTATAGTATGCACATCCTTCCATTCGTTCGTGCCGATTTTTGCAATGTGGATAAGCACCAAAGATTTGTAAAGCAATGAAAACGTTTTGGTGTACAATTAAGAGAAATTAAAGGGACCTGAAATGATTTTGTTAAACTTAAAGTATGTAGGTACCAATTTAATAATCTCATCTGTAGTTACTAACGTTCAATTTTCTGTAACCACTTCTGTAATTCCGTTGCGAACTTTATAAAGCTTAAATATCTTCTTATTTTTGGATTAATTTACTTTAGTGTTAATACGAAGCTTACCAGGCATTATTTTCAAATGAATATTTTTATCAACTAGTACTTTAGCTTTATTAAAAATCTTCGAAACTTATTTTCGATGTCGCTTTTTATCGAACACATTACTGTGGCCAGTTATATTAAAGCTATTATTGTAGTGAAGGCTGGATGTTCAACTTAATTAAGGCTTCTATTATACAAAGTATACAAAATTAGCGGTCGATTGTTTCGTCAGTATGATGCCAAAAGTTTTTATTCATCAATTCATGTTATAAGAATCGAGGCGTTCAACACAGTGTTTGTACGCCTCGATTCTTATAAACTTGTAATCCAATAAGGCAGTTTGTTACTGTACTCAATTGGAGAATATTTTCCGTAATACTCATTTTGTACAATCCGTTTATACGTACTATTATTTGAAATTCCACTTATTATTTTTTTTATTGTCATTCACGCGGATACTTGTCAATGCAATTATTGTTGTTTATGTTTACTTCAACAAAACTAAAGTTACCAACGAGTTGTTCAAAACATAGAGTAAACTAAGAAATTGTCGAGTTGCTTTAATGTCTCTTTCGAACGTTACCTATTATACCTGATTTTTATCGTTTTTTCGTGTTATATTCGACGTCGATATTGACGTAATTATTAATTGGGGAACAATTTAATTTTAAGGATTGTGATTTCAAGGAATCGTTTAGGTTTATTCTATGTGATAATTGTCTGTTTTTTCTTAAGTAGGCACGTTGAGAACGCTGTCTTCCAATGCGTTTTCCATTTTTTAAATCTTTGGTACTGTGACACTCGGATGTATTGAAAGCATTAGTGCCTACATCTTCTAAAAGAATTTGTCTTTACTTATTAATTACTTCTTCTTATTAGATACTATTTTGGTTTACAATAAAGTATATTTTAACATATTCTGTATCGGCGTATTTCAGTTCTACAGATGCTACAGTATAACCGCGTGTCCCAGTACTCTGTATATAAAAATTAGATTTAAGTCAACGATGCATGACAAAAAATCGTCCACAAAAACCGCTGCCTAACCTATACGTAACTTGAACAAATTGTATTTTTATAAACATTTTCTTCGGAACCACTTGTAGTATAGGATCGTTGTGATATTATGTCGGCGAAAGTCGGATTGCCTTAAAATATTAAATATCAATGCAAGTAGGTAACTTACTTAATACGTACTTTTAGTGTTTCTTAGATATATTACTATAAATAACGCATAAATCTGAAAACAAATTCTCTCTGCCGCTAGAAAATTAATCAAAATTTTGATCAAAGATATAAATATTGATGAAATTATGTATTTTCATAATTCAAGCATTAATAGTTATAGATCTTTCGTAAAATAAACAAATAATAGTGATAAATTTTCACTTAAAGGGATATATCTAAGAAACATCAAAAACCCGATTCGAAATATTAATTTGTAAAAACATGACGTTGTTAAGTATAAAAAAAAATGTAAATAGTAACTAGTTGTAAGTTCTAATGGTAAATAAAGCTTAACTTAATCTTGTTGAACTTGAATATTGATTTTTCTCTGTTAATTGTAAATTAAAAAGTATTTGATAAGTTTTCACATACTTGTACAATTTTATGTAGATATTGTTTAGAAAATAACATTCTGTAAAAATGTGTTCTTACCGTAGTAAATTAAATAACGAGAATATTTTAGTTACACACTTCACTGTTGTTTATTTCATTCCAATTGATTTATATTCACGAGGAGATAATAAAAATATATCCAATACTCAGCATTCGATAATGAGCAATATACATTTCGAAATGATTGAAAACAATTACAGAATAATGTATGAAACGGCCGATGGTTTAAGACTTATTGCAAACATGTTACATAGTGACAGCAAATAAAACGAAAGTAATGATACAGCCTCCAATTATTTCCATAGTCCTTCACTTGATTACTATCCAGACCCTGTATTCATTACCTTGAAATTGGAGAAACATGTAATGATGAGTTAAGGCAGAAGATACAATATTAACCGCAACAATGCTAAGCAGACTGCGCTGGAAAGTATAATTTTATAAACTGGTACTACAAGTCTGTAAAACAAAGACAAATTAACTTCTAGCAGATGATAATGCCAAAGGCCAAATATATGATAACTATGCGGATTATAAATAAAGATTCATACACCATCTACTGACAGATATTATAGCTATCCATCATGGTAAGAAAAAAATAATTTGAAAAGTAAAACACTAGCTAAAATAAACAATACATAAGCAAGAACTGCCTTAATACAAAAGTAGCTCAGGACTTAATACCGACAATATTGAACGGAAATAAACAGAGAATTATGAGCAATAATAAACTCAAACCGCAAAAGATGATGCATGTGACCTATCCTCAAAACCATGAACTATTAGCGCCCTAGATCTCATAAGATAGGAATAGACATTTGTTTACACAATACTTCATCGATTTAGAACACACGGGCCAAGTCTAGGCAACCTAGTACTAAAACGAAGCAACAGATGGCGCGAATGAGAGCTATGAGACTATTGAAATTGTAGATGGTATAGATGCATCTATTGAATGGTCTGCATAGAACAGCTTCCAAAATGTAATGGATGTAAGTAAAAAAAAAATACATGACAGATCTGGCATTCAATGTGACCCTAAAGAAAGTCCATTTATTTCTAGGTACTGAGGTAAGGGATGCATACTTACATAGGTATTTACTCTGCAAAGGTATAGAGCTGATCAATTCATTAATCTATTATAATAAGAGAGAGATATAATATGAGATAATGTCTGTTAGAAAGGATTTCATTACCGTAGTGAATGGTAAACGAAGGCAATTTCATAGATTCTTATTCTTTATTGCACGAAAAACATAAAATAAAGATACAAATACAATGGTCACTTTATGTACAAAGGCGAGCTTAACCCTTAATTGGGTTCTCTAACAGCAAACCTCAGTTGTTATAGGAAATTTGCGTATGGAATCGCAAATTATTATTTATTTTTATTTAATCGTTTTGAATCTTTTTTGATCGTCATGAAAAAAGATATTTTGACTTAATTTTAAATAGAAGTAATTCAAGGAAATTTTGAGGCAATGTCGCTATTGTAGGATAGGCATTAGTATATCGAGTATGTATGTACATTACAATGGTTTTACCAACATTAACTGAATCAGAGGCGTACAAATAACATTCTATCAAAGAAAACGTCGCAATAGCGATTGATATAAAAATGTTAACTAAAAAAATCAAAAACCCGAATGCTTAAGAAGCGAACTATAAAGACGTCAACAAGAAGAAAATCATGCTGTGCAGTCGGATGATACAAATTCGCGAGCTGGCTGACCAATACCAGATTTTATTTTGAATTTTTTTGTTGTAATTTTTTTTCGGATTACTTTATTGAAATTACCTCTTAAAACCCTTTATTTTGATATCCCACAACGATGGGTTCAGTAGAAAAAAATGGCGCCCAAAATTCGCCATTTCGATTTTAATGTAGCCAGTAACACTTGCAAGGTTAAGGGCCAGTTTCTGAAGTCGACGTCACATCTCAAATCAGCTAACAATTTGTCACAAATTAACCAGCCGTCAGTTGTCAGTGAGTTTCTCAACACTTCATCATCGAGAAATTACGTAATCGCTTGTTACATTAAATAATCGACATTAATTTATTTCGGTTGGCTACCCTAGCTGGTATTCATTCACTACTATAACGTAATCAGTAACTTTAAATAGTATTTTATCTTGAGAGGCTGGGTTGGTGTAGCCGCCAAGTTAAGCAAACCTTACCAAGGTCGACTTTTGGATGGGTAACCACTTTTTGTTTTGGTTGCTTGTTTTTGGATAGGTGACCCCCACAGGTTAAGCAACACTTATCAAGGTTATTCTTTGGATGGGTGACCGCTTTTTTTGGTTCGTTTGTTTTGGATGGCTGACCCCGCCAGGGTAAGCAACACTTACCAAGGTCACTGTTTGGATGGGTTACCACTTTTTTTGGGTTCGCTTGTTTTTGGATGGGTGACCTTGTTAGATGTTTAACCTAACGGGGTGACTATAGGATAGGTGATCAAAATTTTTGTGGCGATGGTCACCCATCCAAAGACTGACCTTGGTTAGTGTTGCTTACCCTGGCGGAGTCACCTATCCATAAACAAGCGATCCAAAAAAAAGTGGTCACCCATCCAAAGACAGACTAGTTTAGTGTTGCTTACCCTGGCGGAGTCACCTATCAATAAACAAGCGATCCAAAAAAAAGTAGTCACCCATCCAAAGACTGACCTTGGTTAGTGTTGCTTACCCTGGCGGAGTCACCTATCCATAAACAAACGATCCAAAAAAAAAGTGGTCACCCATCCCAAGACTGACCTTGGTAAGTGTTGCTTACCCTGGCGCGGTTACCACCCCAGCCGCTTCAAGTTAAACACAAACCTATCCAGAAGCTGACCTTGGTAAGTACTAAGTACAGGGTATAGTCAACACTGACCTGGGGATCGAACCTCACGCGCACTTAGCGTGAGGAAGGTTCGATTCCCAGGTCAGTAATAGTTTGTATTTTATTTTTACATAAATACAAAATAAAAATTTTTGATAATTGTGTTAAGTTTTTATAATGTTATTAATTTAAAAGTTTGTAATATCCTATTTTTTTTTAAATCTTGGTAATCAACTATAATTGATTTATTTAACATATTTTTTATAACTCAACCCATACCATAGCTTTCGCCGACCCCTATTATCTTTTTATCGTAATATAAGCCTTTAAAGTCATAATATTCATTTTAATCCGCGAATAATCGACCAATTTCCAACAATTATAAATAGGGCTCGTTGACAAGAGATTAACATTGAAAAAGGTGCTCAGAAACCCAAAACTGCTGTAACATGCGGTTAATTCCAGATTTTACTCAAATTTGACAAATTGTCAACCACTTGTCACACTTTGATGTTGAGAAACTGAAAGTAGAATTAACAGACGATTAATCCTCGATTACGTTAACAGCCCGATAATTGAGAGCTGGGAAACTGGCAGTAAGACGAATCGATTGACGTACGAATCAGGCCAACGCCTTTGGTCTCTAGAACGCCACTTTTCATAGGAAGAAACATACATACAAACATAAATTAGACTAGCTGTTCCCCGCGGCTTCGCTCCCACGGACCACCCCACAGGACCCGTTTTCGGGATAAAAAATAGCCTTATCTGCCAGTTTCCCAGCTCTCAATTATCGGGCTGTTAACGTAATCGAGGATTAATCACCTGTTAATTCTACTTTCAGTTTCTCAACATCCAAGTGTGACAAGTGGTTGACAATTTGTCACATTTGAGTAAAATCTCGAATTAACCGCATGTTACAGCAGTTTTGGGTTTCTGAGCACCTTTTTCAAAGTTAATCTCTTGTCAACGAGCCTAATTTATAATTGTTGGAAATTGGTCGATTATTCGCGGATTAAAATTAATATTATGCTTTTAAAGGCACATTTGTATTAAATTTATGTTACGATAAAAAAGATAATAGGGGTCGGCGAAAACTATGGTATGGGTTGAATTATAAAACAAATGTTAATTTATATCAATTAATTAATTACCAAGATTTAAAAAAAAAATAGGATATTACAAACTTTTAAATTAATTACATTATAAAAACTTGACAAAATTATCAAAAATTGTTGTTTTGTATTGAAATAAATAAATTAAAAAAAAAAACAAACTGACCTGGGAATCGAACCTTCCTCACGCTAGTGCGCGTGAGGAAGATTCGATCCCCAGGTCAGTGTTGACTGTACCCTGTACTTAGTACTTACTATGGTCAGCTTCTGGATAGGTTTGTGTTTAACTTGAAGCGGCTGGGGTGGTGACCGCGCCAGGGTAAGCAACACTTACCAAGGTCAGTCTTGGGATGGGTGACCACTTTTTTTGGATAGCTTGTTTATGGATAGGTGACTCCGCCAGGGTAAGCAACACTAACCAATGTCAGTCTTTGGATGGGTGAGCACTTTTTTTTGGATCTCTTTTTTATTGATAGGTGACTCCGTCAGGGTAAGCAACACTAACCAAGGTCAGTCTTTGGATGGGTGACCACTTTTTTTTGGATCGCTTGTTTATGGATAGGTGACTCCGCCAGGGTAAGCAACACTAACCAAGGTCAGTCTTTGGATGAGTGACCATCACCACAAAAATGTTGATCACCCATCCTTTGACTTTATCACCCCACTAGGTTAAACAACATCTAACAAGGTCACCCATCCAAAAACAAGCGAACCTAAAAAAAGTGGTCACCCATCCAAATAGTGACCTTGGTAAGTGTTGCTTACCCTGGCAGGGTCACCCATCCAAAAACAAGCGAAGCCAAAAAAAAGTGGTCACCCATCCCAAGACTGACCTTGATAAGTGTTGCTTACCCTGGCGGTGTCAGCCATCCAAAACAAACGAAACAAAAAAAAGCGGTCACCCATCCAAAGAATAACCTTGGTAAGTGTTGCTTAACCTGTGTGGGGTCACCTATCCAAAAACAAGCAAACCAAAAAAAAAAGTGGTTACCCATCCAAAAATCGACCTTGGTAAGGTTTGCTTAACCCAGGCTCTCAAGATAAAATACTATTTAAAGTTACTGATTACGTTATAATATCGAATGAATACCAGCTAGGGTAGCCAACCGAAATAAATTAATGTCGATTATTTAATGTAACAAGCGATTACGTAATTTCTCGATGATGAAGTGTTGAGAAACTCACTGACAACTGACGGCTGGTTAATTTGTGACAAATTGTCAGCTGATTTGAGATGTGACGTCGACTTCAGAAACTGGCCCTTATTATTATGTCACTCAGGAATAATGTAGCTTTCTATTGGTGAAAGATTTTTTTAAATCGTTCCAGTAGTTTTAAAGCCTATTCGGTACAAACAAACAAAAAAATATTTCCTCTTTATAATATTAGTATAGATTATAATTATAATATAAGTTTAGATTGATAAATACATCACGCTCCTTACCGTCACACACTTTGTCTATCAGAAAGTAATTTAGTGACATGGTGTTTCATTTTCCCTCAATTCGATAAAGATTATCAAGCAATAACACAAATCAAAGAAAACAGACACTCTTAAAGGACATCCTACTAAGCTGGTTATCATAAAGAAATTATAAGGAAAGCATTCTATTGGTCCAAACAAATTGTATTACGTGGAGTTACGCGTGAGGAAGCCGTATGTTACATCGAGGTGGAGAAGCATTGCAAGTTGTGACCTAACGCTGGACAGGTGAGTTATATACACAATTTATTCTCTATTATTTTCATAGTTTTAGACATTTATAACCGATACTATCCCATAGCAAAATATAGGTCATCCAATAGACATCCCAATTTCTGTTTCTTCTACCTACTCAGGCCAATTTATAACGAATGTCTTGAACTAAACTGAAGTCTTCACATGTGACACTGACATAATTAACAAAAACCCCTAAAGTGAAGAGATTGGTCCAGGGTTCTAGTGTGGAAACCTCACAAAGCAAACCGTTTCAAAGTCTAAGGGCTAAAATTGTGTGGGATTGACAAGTGATTTCGAAAAATCAGGTGATCTATTCCTTACAATTCGACTATCGCCTTCGCTGACATCGATTGCCTCTTCTCTAGAGCTCCAGGTCAGATTTAAATCCAACACTTCAGGGGCGGCCTTAACCGCTGCGAGGCTCCGGGCGGGCGGCAGATATTTGCGAGGCCCTTGTTCTTTTTACAATGTATGATATGAAATGATGATATATGTGAAATGGAAAACTTGGCACTTATTATTATTAATCCGAGTTTCTCAGCTTTAAGTTATCGCAGAATTAATATGACAAATTGTCAAGCACGCGTTATCCGCTGTGATTGGCTGTTGAAAATTCATTAAACCAATCACAGCAGATAACGCGTGCTTGATAATTTGTCACAATAATTAACTATTTATTAGAGTCAGGGTTTCTTCATAGAGAACGATCTTCTTAGTGAAATATACTTTTATTAGAACACTTTCTAGTTACAACAAGAGGGCATAGTTTTACAATGACACAATCATAGATGAAACTAAATAAAATAAACCAGCGTCCTGAAATTGAATATCTGCTGAACTAAGAACGGACAGTGCTGCCCTCTGATAAAATAAAGATACATTTTTATTATTTTTAACACTATGCAATACTTAAATGACTAAATTTATTTTATTGTTATGAATAACTGTTTGCTAATGATAAAATTGTAAGCGTTTTGGGTTGTAGCGCGAGGCCCCGGGCGATTGCTCTATTCGCCACCCCCTAAGGCCGCCACTGCAACACATAAATCTATAGTTGCGCTGGATTAGTCATTGGCCAGTTAGCGGCTGTTCTTTTTCAACTCAGCGCTAAAATGGATTAAAAGGTTTACATTGGTCCCATATCGATCCAGAGAAACTGGAATCCAGGGCTAAATTATGATTGTAAGCGCGTTCCCTGAGGCGGCGACAAACCCGCTGGTTACGCGTTCCAAAGGGTCATGGCCATTCGGCTGGTCCGGGGATACCGCACGGTGTCCGGTGAGACGATGAGCCTCCTGGCCGGATTGCTGCAATGGGATCTGGAGACAAAACATTTGGGAGTGGCGCGAGGAGGCGAAACTCCGTGCCGCCGCGCCGGGCCGAAACTCCGTTAAGTCAAAGTCAAATTTCTTCATTTCAATTAGGCCACCAAGCGGCACTTTGGAACATCAAAAATTTTAATTTTTAAGTAATAATAATTGATTCTGCCGTCCATTCGGAAAAATAGCTTGTTATTAAGAACAACGGACAGGAAACTCCACACTTACTCTTTAAAAAAAACGTGTTTTACAATATTTACATACATACATTAATTCATATACGTGAGGACGATGCACCCAGATATATATAGATATGAAGTATTACAAACACTAACAGGTAAATTCATTAATTTGATAAATAGGAACATGGTTCTCACATACTTACAAATATTGCAAACATAGGTAAATTATCTAATTCAACAACAACGGTACAGTGTGGGGTTGTTCCCAGAGGTCCACGAGTCTATTGTTCTCGAAAAATAAAAAATTCATACTTTACTTCCCAACGGGTCCACGACATTTTAAAATATGAAATATTTTCTTTCCGGACCCGTAGTCTATGAGAATGTTTGGTACAGTCAGCAATAAAAGCTTGGCTAAGGGATAAATGTTTAACGGCGATACGCCATCGGTACATGGTGGACATCCCACCCATATGCACTAAACGTTTTGGAAATACTTTCATTATGCGTACAGCTAAGGAGTGGAATTCCCTGCCGGAGTCTGTGTTTCCAGATAGCTACAACCTCGGGGACTTTAAGTCAAGAGTGAATAGGTTGCTTCTAGGCAAGCGTGTTACACCGTCGACCACATCATCGCTTACCATCAGGTGAGATAGTGGTCAAGCGCCAGCCTATCTATAATATAAAATAATAAAAAAAATATTTATATGAAATAAATCACAATGAATATAGATAACTAAGAAATATTTACTGTATCATGGTCATGAACTCATGACTATTAAAAATCACAGTAAATAATTTTAATCTTAGACTAAAACGGACTTAAGCATAATAAAAAGTAACAGTTTCAGAATAATAACAATAAATAATCTCAATCGTAGACAAAGACAAAGATATTTTATTTATATTTTATTAAACGGATTATTGGCCGATTCGCCCGAATTTAACTTGCCCGGACCGGGCGAATCGATCACTATTAAAAATATTCATTTTTCTGTGTCGATTCGCCCGAAGTTAATTTTAGTGTACCCGTCTCGGAAATAATATGAAGAATTAATCGAAGTTAATAGATATTTTATTACCCAAACTACCAGGAGGCCAGAATCATGAAGAAGTATTTGCAGGGCTAGAATCATTAGTGGTAGAGACTCACTTAGGTCTTACAACACAAGTAAAGGGCAAATTCAGAATAATAAAAAAAGTTGACAATTAAGATAAATTTTGGTACTTACAAGTTTTTGCGAAAATCTAAGTTTGCCCATATATTTAAAGTTTGACTTTGATTTATACACCTAATAGGGACTATAGACCTCAATATCTGGTATAAATTTCAACTTGCTATGTCCACCCGTTCCTGAGAAAATCGGTCGTGACATACGGACAGACAGACGGACAAGAGAGTTATCGTATAAGGGTTCCTTTTTACCTTTTGAGGTAAGGAACCCTAAAAATAAAACAATAATATAATTATGAATATTATCTATGGTTAATCTTACCTAGTTAGATTTTGTCTACATTAAAGATTACCCTATGGAGCAGTACCAGCATGTTTCCAAGCATTCTTATCTTGAATATAATCATCTAATTTGTAATATGCTTGTTTATACAGTGTGCTTTTAACAAAAGTTTTAAATATTCTTGCATTAGGTTTTAATATATCACAAGATAATTTGTTATAGAATTTAACACCGTACCCCGTGAAATAAGTGTGTACTTTAGCTAATCTATAAGATGGTTGATCTATCTTATCTTTATTTCTAGTATTACGATTGTGTATATCACTAACTTTACTAAAGAGATGTATATTTTTCTTTACATACATAATATTTTCATAAATGAATTGGCAAGAAACTGTCATGATATTAATATTTTTAAATAGTTCCCTAAGTTAACTTATATATGACTCGGACAGCTCTCTTTTGCAATATAAATATGGATTCAATGTGGCTGACATTGCCCGACCCCACAGTAAAATACCGTATGACATAATGCTGTGAAAGTAACTAAAATAGACCAAAAGCGGTGTTTCTACATCCGTTACTTACTGTCTTATCTTTCTAACAGCATAAGCGGCTGAGCTTAGCCGACCCGCAAGAGATGTTATATGAGAACCCATTGTAATATGTGGACTATAATGCCTAAGAAAACTGTTTGATTTATAATGTCCAGTTTTACTCCATTCAAAATGATGACGCATTCGCTACTTCTAACATTCGGTAATGTGAATGTTTGCTGTAATCCAATTTTGGACCATCTGGTGAACAGAGTTATTCACATCACCAAGATTTTGGGACCTCCGATTTATTTAAAAAATCAAAGACTAGCTTCTGCCACCGGCTTCGCCCGCGTAAATGTCGAAAATTATTCCGAGGGAACATATTCCCGGGATAAAAAGCTCAAAAAAATATCCTATGTGCTATTCCTGACTATAATCTATCTCTTTGCTAAATTTCATCCAGATCCGTCCAGCCGTTTGAGCGTGAAGAAGTAACAAACATACACACTTACAGACTTTCGCTTTTTAATATTATTAGTGTGATGTGTCATCAGCAAATAACACCATCTTTGGTTACTTTTGTAGTATTTGTATTGGGGCAAATCGTAAATGTAAAACAAAAATATGTTAATACAATAAATCAAAAAACCCGACTGCTTAAGAATCGAACTAAAAAGACGTAAACAAGAAGAAAATGATACACACATTACCCTCTTTCGGCAGTCGAAATTTCAATTACATAGATTACTTTTCAGCATCATTCTGATATTATTATTACAAAATGACTTCAACGCAACAATGTAACGCAGTCACATACTTTCGTGCAGAGAGTAATTTTGTTCGCTGAGGAACAAATAAGTAATACATTCCTGTTTGTAATGACTATTTATAATTCTTTGACATAGCGAAGCCTCTTTAAATAGACATAACCATAATTCGTATATACAAGTAAATTATAAAAACTTTGGTTAAGATCCTCTCTTAGTTGTTGAGGGTTCCGTCGAAATTAAACGTGTTAAACTCTTTTTACCCGACTGCCGATGGAGGGTAATGTCTTTATCAGTCTATGCATGTATGTATGTTTGTTTCTACGATCTAGAGACCATGACATGACTGATTTTAATGATTCTTACGTCAATCGATTTACGAGTGTCACTAGCTTCATTAAAATTAGCCATTTATTTTTCTTCCAAAGCCATAATGTGGGGTATCAAAATAAAGGGTTTTAAGATTAAAAGCAAGTAAACAAGAAGAAAATCATGCTGTGCAGATGGTCATTATTTTGGTTAGCCAGCTCGCGGATATCTATCCTCCGACTGCACAGCATGATTTTCTTCTTGTTTACGTCTTTTTAGCTCGCTTTTTAAGCAGTCGGCTTTATTGAGATAACTTTGGATTTTTTCGTTAGATATATTTTTTAATTAATATAATATATTAATTCTTCATGCACAACCTACAGAAGAAGAAGCCTTTTTACCCGACTGCCGAAGGAGGGTAATGTGTTTATCAGTCTATGTATGTATGTATGTATGTAAGTATGTATGTAAGTATGTATGTAAGTATGTATGTAAGTATGTATGTAAGTATGTATGTAAGTATGTATGTAAGTATGTATGTAAGTATGTATGTAAGTATGTATGTAAGTATGTATGTAAGTATGTATGTATGTATGTATGTATGTTTGTTCCTATGTGGCGTTCTAGAGACCAAACGCGTGGGCCGATTTTGATGGTTCTTACGTCAATCGATTCGTCTTAACCCCGCGAGTGTCACTGGCTACATGAAAATTGGAAAATAGGAAAATGGCGGTTCTTGGGCACCATATTGTGGGGGTCCAAATTGTTTTTTCTTCCAAACCTTCGTGTGGGGTATCAAAATAAAGGATTTTAAGTGGTGATTTCAAAAATATACAACACTTATATGTTGAAATGTACCTAATACGAAAATAAAATTAACTAAAAAGTTATAAATAAAAAAAGTTAATTAAAAAACAAAAAACCCGACTGCTTGAAAAGCGAACTAAAAAGACGTAAACAAGGAGAAATTCATGTTGTGCAGTCGGAGGATACATCTTCGCGAGCTGGCTGACCAAAACCAGATGTATCCTCCGACTGCACAGCATGAGTTTCTCCTTGTTTACGTCTTTTTAGTTCGCTTTTCAAGCAGTCGGGTTTTTTGTTTTTTAATTAACTTTTTTTTAGTATAATTTACATTCACATCGGTAAATTATTATTTTAATTGCTGCTTTTCTATTCTATTTTGAATTTATGAGCAATATGGACTCCGAATCAGAAAAGACCCTGAAATCGTTGGACAAAAATATGTCGAGAAAGATTTGAGGGGGATGGGAAGGAAAATAACTTGGCGAAGGGAGGGCAGAGACAGGGTGAAATTGAAGAAGTTCGTTGAGGAGACCAAGACCTATAAAGAAAAAGACGGAAGAGGAAAAGGAGATTTGCAGCACCAAAGGAATTAAGCAATGTTTCCTAAAAATCAAATCGACCATTTGGTTCAACTCATAAAAGAACTGGATTTCACCACTATACCCCGCTTAGGGATCCCTAAAAGAACTATCTAGGCAAGCAATTTACTCCTTCAGGTCTCAGTATAAAAATAGATAGAAAAGGTGGAAAATAAAAAGTTGGTCTCAGGACTTGGAACCGGTAATAGGGCAGATGGCTAGTGTCTTTTTGCTTGGTCCTGGGAACATTCTTTGTTACTCCGGTTACTGTGGGTAAGCATGATTAGTAGTGGATGTTAGTAACTGTATTTGACACGGTGATTTTTTTTAAATTGTATATTTTTTTAGTAGTTTTGTCAGCTTAATAAAATTAGGAGTGTTCATATCTGTCGGAAAATATTTAGGATCGGCGGTATGTTTATCTCTGCTGTCCAATGACCATCAACCAAAGTCAAAATTAAATCGGGAACCAGAAAATACTTAAAATAGAACCAGAAAATATTTAAAACCATGAACCTGACCACATCTATTCTACGAACC
The DNA here is from genome assembly GCA_945859665.1 of Anorthoa munda. Taxonomy (NCBI): domain Eukaryota; kingdom Metazoa; phylum Arthropoda; class Insecta; order Lepidoptera; family Noctuidae; genus Anorthoa; species Anorthoa munda. The sequence goes on along the minus strand of OX243900.1, from coordinate 6,883,271 downwards.
TTTCAACAAACTAGCTAAACATTTCTCCCCTAGCCAATATTTATTTACTTACTCCTCACTTAAAGCTAGAATTGCAAAGAAGACGTCCGGCGCAAGAGCACAAAGCAAACAAAGCAACCCCATTAACGCACACATGCGCACACGCACGTTACCTAACAAGGATCGCTGCGAAATTCATTACAGCAGCGGCCGTCATAAATCAACCTTGACTTGTGGCTCTCAAATTTTGCACCCTTGAGAAAAAAAAGATTCTGTAAAAGGTACCATACCTATTACTGGGTATTAATGAAATATTCGTAATAGGTACAGGTATTATAATACAAGCCACGTATATTCTATATTAGGATAAGCGAATATAGAGTAATAGGTTACCAGGTATTAGTCAAATAAAAGGAACGCGTAATAGCGAGGCGACTAACTTCGCAAAACTTTTTAAATACGCCAACATAATCAAGGAAATGCAAAAGGAGCATTACCTTTCACTGTAATTTTTATTATTCTCCTTTCTCTATTATATATTTGATATGTATTAGTATATTATGTAATATTGTATGTATGTATTGTATGTTATTAAGTCTAAGTAATATTATTTTTGGTTTTTTGTACACTGACAGCCCTAAATTCTTCTCCTATCTTTCAGTCCATCCAAAGGTTGTCTGTAAGAGATTGCCTAGTGCGATAAGACCGCCCATTGTACACTTGTGTATTTAAACATTTGTCCTGTATGTTTTTTTGTGGTGTACAATAAAGTATATAATAAATAAATAATAAATAATCAAAGATGACAGCCTGTTAAAGTATGAAGGAAAATTTATTCAGTCGTATTTCAGACATAAACATTTTTATGGTTAAGTGGTCAGATAATGCAGGGCCTTGACTGTACTAGTTATTCTGAAATCAATTTAATTTACACTATGTACTATTAAGTATAACAATGGGAAACATGGAATTCTGTATGTGTATAGATCCTAGAGATTATATAAGATTCGTGTTCGCGCAAGTTGTGCTGAGCGCAAGTGTAAGCGACTACAAACATTTTTATTCAAGGGCTGTCATATCCCCAGGGGATCAGATCGGGGATAATTTTTTTCAAGGTCACATCACTGACACTATAGCTTTGTATAAAACGTGTTGATATATCCATCTCCAGCAACGGCAAAACGCAAACATTTATGATAGGCACAGATTATTATGGGTATGTTTGCGTTTTGCCGCATAGAGCATTCTGTCATGACTATTCAGAACAGTGCTCTTAATCAATTGGTACATACAGGTAAAACTTGGGAAAAATCCTTATGTACCTTTTCCACCGGTTACACCACACCTTAAAGGGTAGCTCCACCTTGAGAACCACTGCCCTAGTCCTTACTAGATAAGGTATCCCATTAGATGCGTTTTCAAGTTCCAGACCGGTTCGAGCAGAGCTGCGAGGGTTTATAAGCGTGGTTCGGGACGTCTGGCCCCATTCCCGTATCGACACCCGGAGCTCATCTAGTCTCCCTTCATCCCTTTGGACCCTGGTCATCATTCTTCAGCTTCAAGATGTGGCGGCTACTGTTATTGGCTTTTGTTGCTACTGCGTCGGCGCAAATCCCTTCGCTCGGGTGGTGTCCTGATTTTCAAGTAAGTTGTTTGTTTGTCTATTTGTTTTTATTTTTAATTAAAACTATAGGTGGTTAAGCAAACAAAGAAAGGTTTTTTCTAGCATTTGTGTCTAACTAGATACAGAGGCAAGTGCTTTTAAAACTCTTTAATTAACTACATAAAAACCATAATCAAAAAGTACTGAAGTTTTTAAACTACGAAAAAGTCCAAAAACCGTTTAGGTTTAACATTACCTACCTACCTAATTGGAATCCTTTCTTGACAAATAAATAAAACGTCGTCCATAGCACTATTAATTGTTTCAATGACACTCTTTCTTCAATATCTCACTACTTTCATTTTCTTTGCATTTATGTATTTATTTTATCTAAATGCAACCTATATGGGTAAACATAAGCGGACTACTTTAGGCTTTCTCTGACTCAGACTAAAAGAACACGGATGGGTTTTAGTCAGTAAAAGTCCGACACGCCTTCACCCAGAGCGGTAAAAAATGAACATACTTCCTCTACAACCAAGGAAGGTGGAGAGATAACACAGCAGATGCATATACCTAAAAAAAAAACAATCATTTGCATCCATTATAATAAAAAGTAAAGAACTGAAAATATTTATTTTTGTTACTAAAATAGTCATTCTTAGTTCTAAAGCCTTTATCAAAAACCGGCCAAGTGCGAGTCGGACTCGCACACGAAGGGTTCCGTACCATTATCGCAAAACACTGTAAAAAAATCACGTTTGTTGTAGGGAGCCCCCCTTAATTTATTTTATTTTAATTTAATAATTAATATTTTTTGAAGAGAATATACAACTAAATATTCTGTAAATATTTCAAGCGTCTACCTGTTGCCGTTATTAATATCGAGCAAAAAACGGCAAAAATATCACGTTTGTTGTATAGGAGCCCCCCTTAAATATTAATTTTATACTGTTTTTAGTATTTGTTGTTATAGCGGCAACAGGAATACATCATCTGTGAAAATTTCAACTGTCTAACTATCACGGTTAATGAGATACAGCCTGGTGACAGACAGACAGACAGACAGACAGACAGACAGACAGACAGACGGACAGCGAAGTCTCAGTAATAGGGTCCCGTTTTTACCCTTTGGGTACGGAACCCTAAAAATGGCTTCGTTTCATCACCCTCCTTTACAAAATGTAGACTTGTACAGAATGTCTATAAGTATAGGTATATATTGAACAACTATTGCGATCCCAATAAATTCTCTGATCCTACAAGCCTACAACCGAAAAACCACTACACCGTTAAACCTTCAATTTACCCGAAACATCTACAGCAAAAACCATCCTTCGATTGTCGTACAAAAACTCCCCATGACCTTGACCTTGGTGTACGTAACCGCCGTCACTGACCGTGGTCAACCCGTAACTGGTTGTCCGGCCAGCCGGCTGGGCGGCCATCGACCGCAGGATCCACCTTACTTATGGACTTTCCTTTTCATTTATCTTACGCCGGTGTATAGTTGCGACTTGCGTATTACTCGGAAGATTTTTATTCGTTTTGGTGTGTTTTACTTTTTTTGATTGTCTGGAGAGGTAGTTATTTATTATATAAGTAAGTTTTGTAGTTTGGAGAATATTTTGAATTATATTCTTCGAGACGGTGTAGGAAAAGATCGTGAGGCAATCTAGATTTATATTTAAAATAAATCTGAAATCGCCAACCCACCTTGATCAAGCTTGGTGATCTTGTCTATTATGACTATGGTGGTGATCAATGCTCATGCTATCTCAGCAAGAGATGAGCCTTTGCCCTGCAGTACGACAGTTACGTAGGTTGGTATTATTATTTTTATATTCTATGGAGGTTTATAAAAATCAATATCAAGTGGGTTTTCATATATTATTTTATTGTTTGAGTTATTGCAAATAAATTGATCTTATTCATTAATGTGTTATTTATTGTAAACAATACACCAGCTAATACATCTAATTCTTCGTTTACAATTTTATCGCCATTAGTACCTATATGTGCTTTTTAGTAAACGACAAGTTCTTACTCAGCTTCTTTGTTATACTTATCTCTTTCTTTTCCTTTATTACTTATATCTTTATTACTTATATCACGTTATCCGTTTGTCCCTGCAGGCGATGGCAAACCTCAACATGAACCGTTTCTTGGGAACATGGTATGAAGCTGAGAGGTACTTCACCGTCACCGAGCTCGGCAACCGCTGCGTCACCACCCACTACACCGCCACTCCTGAAGGCAGGATCCTCGTCACCAACGAGATCACTAGCGCCTTGTAAGTAACTTCTGCTTTTTATATTTCATGTATATTAATAGCGAGACTAATACAATTATCCACGTCACTCAAAAAGTCCCAGTAGATTGCAAGTAGGATATTCGCTAACAACAAGATCACTAACTGCTAAGTAATGATCTTCATCTATCCTTGTTGGCATTAGATTTGCAAAAGTAATAATTACCGTGGTGAAAAGATTACACCCAGTTTAGCCAGATAACATTGGAAAATACTACTAGACTAGACTAGAGAGAAACCAAAGTGTTAAACTAGCAGTGGTCTGGATTCAAGAAATTGGAATGTGGTTTGGTTTAAGAGTTTTGTCACGAATTTTGCTGACACACAATGGCCAGAAAAAATGCTATAACATTCTCACACGGTGCATTAGAGCGTCCTCGAAATTCTCGAACCATCAACTTAGAATGACGTGTGTATGGAAATGTGGGTGGAGAATAACCTGGGCGTGTGAGCCCCTCCCTCACGTCAGGCGGCGCGTACGCAGGAACGCGTGACGGCTAACTGTTAGTACCTACTCTTATACATAATAATATAAGCACAATTATAAAAAAACCCGAAGCGAAATCAAAACTCGAAAAGATAGTATTAAAAAATCTGGAAACTGCAATAACATTCTAATAACCTATTCATTTATGGATTCATTATTTTTCAGAAACGATTGCATTGGAACAGTCTCTAACCCTGAATTTTATTTAACAATTGGTGTTTTTAATCCAAAAAAGGAATTATCAGCATGTTTAATCAGCACTCACACGCAGAACGCGTAATGGGGCTGACTACGAGAACCGAATAATTTACGACCTTTCTTTCTATAATGAAAATAATCTTTACAATCAGGACCGGCTTCAAGCGGATAATGGAAGGTCATCTGCAGATGGTGGGCAGGGAAGGCGAGGGTCGCGTCATGGTTAAGTACTCCTCTACTCCTCTGCCTTACGACTTCGAGTACAGCATCTTGGATACTGACTACGATAGCTACGCCGTCATGTGGTCTTGCAGCGGTATTGGACCTGTGCATACTCGTAAGTTCTATTTATATACATTTCATTGTTATTCGAAGTTTCTTCCCTCTTTGAGACTATTATCATCAATCAATATCATCAATACATATAATAAATCTGTAGAAAAGTCGTTATTGTACATCGAAAAAAATTCCAAAGAAATTGTCAAGGTGGTAGAGGATAACCAACAGAAATCCAGCATTTTTTTAACTGTTTATCCGTTTGTCTGTATAGTTGCGCACGCAATAACTAAAATGTAGTACACCAATGTAGATAAAAGAAGAAGAAATAAAGAAAAATAAAAATTGTTTATTTGCGCCAGGCACGACGCATACCATAAAAATAACAAAAAAAAACTTAAACACAATCATTACAAAGTATGCGTCACAACTATGCAAAACGGTCATCGCTCAGCATAATGCTGGGACTCGTGTGCGAGACAGAGCCACAGCGCTGGTTTTCAGTGATAGCCGGTGTCGAAAATTCTTATACTCGTATAAAAAAATGAGTGTAACTTGAAGTATTACTTCATTCTATCAACAGATATATGAATTCAAAGTGTTCAAGACGTAAAAAATCACAACACTCGCAATTCAGATACATTGACAGATAGTTGAACTCCATATTCGATAGATGACGTTGTGCATTTGACGTTATTTTCTGAATGGCGGTCGGTGTTAAGACTCTCTGCAGAAGAATTACCCTAGTAAATTAAAAGATTGGTAGGTAGGTAGGGTAGGGAGGGTAGGTAGGGTAGAGTAGGCAGTTGACAAGAGCGAAGCCGCGGGCACAGCAAGTAAGAAAAAAGCTGTGAAGCTAGATATAATACAAACAGGTTCTTAACTTATAATGACATTCATATTATGGCAAATAAATTACTAACATTTACCAAACATTTTAACACGACTATAAGAGATTCTTCGGGGAGAGATTCCAAGGAAATACATATTGTATACTCAATATTGAACTTGTCTATCACTCATGAGTTGCCCATGAGTTGAACTATAATAGTTTAAGCCATTCCAACGGCTTAAGCATTTGGATGCCCGAAAGTGGACCCATGCGAGACACAATGGATTATAATTATTTCTGTAATTACGGTTATCAACCGATTCAACTTTACCGATTTAAATAATTCAGTAGAAACGAATATCTAATAAAATAAAATAAAATCTCTTCAGAAAACACCTGGCTGCTATCCCGTGAAAGACTCCCATCTCTCGCCGTGATGCAGAACGCCTACGCAGTCCTCGACAAATACAAGATCTCCAGGACTTTCTTCCTAAAGACCAACCAAGCTGACTGCACAATCTTGCCCGAACCTGCGGCTGCCAGTGCACTTGATGCTAAGAGTTCCGATGTGCCCGTACCTGCTGAGGCACCAGTTGAGAAGGCGAAGGAAGTTGAACAGCCTGTTGAGGTAAAAAACACATAATTAGGTAACTAGGTCAACGGGAACTACCATATAGGTTTTCGACCCAAGACCTATAGGGTACTTCCGGTTGACCTAGAATTGTCAATTTTGGTTAAAAACAAGGTATTACAGCACAAGTAAAGGGAAAAATCCTAAAAATAAAAAAAGTTGAAAATTCTGGTAAATTTTGGTACTTACAAGTTTTCGCGAAAATCTAAATTTGCCCATATATTTTTATTGTGTTGACTCAGGACCTATATGATTTTTATACACCTAATAAGACCTCAGTATCAATACCATACCAATATTATAAAGTGGAAAGATTTTTTTGTTTGTTTGTACCGAATAGGCTCCGAAACTACTGGACCGACTTAAAAAATTCTTTCACCAATAGAAAGCTACATTATTCTTGAGTGACATATTTTTTAAACCCAAAAATGGGTCCTGTGGGTTGGTCCACGGGAGCGAAGCCGCGAGGAACAGCTAGTCTGGTATAAATTTCAACTTGCTAGGTCCACCCGTTCCTGAGAAAATCGGTGGTGACACACGGACAGAAGGACAGACAGACAGACGATGGACAAGAAAGTGATCTTATACGGGTTCCTTTTTTACCTTTTGAGGTACGGAACCCTAAAACCACATTGAGAAAAAGCGTTGATTCTTCGTTCCCTTTCCTTACCTTGTTGTAATAATGTAAAGTAAAAAGATGTTGTTTGTTGTTTTATAATGAGAAGATTTCAACTCAGGACGATTTATGTGTCTTAAATCACTTCAGCATCGGTATTAACTACTGAAGTAAATATTCAGTATTAATATTTAAATTTGTCTATCTTGTATCAGTAGGCAAATGAATCACCTATATATCTTTAGAGCTTTGCTACAAGAAATGAAATCTTTCCGTGGCACTAGATTTAATTGATAACCACCAACTTTTATTTTTTCAACAGAAGAGAGTCGACCCCGAAGTCAAGGTTGCTGAAGTCAAACCAGAAGAAAGATCAGCAGTTCCAGACCCAGCTGAAGAAACCAAACCCATGCAAGTCCCAGAACTGATCATGTCTGAATCTGAGAAGAAAGAAGACAATATTGAGAAAATAGCAGAGCCAGTTATAATAGCAGCAGAAACAAAGGAAGTCAAGGAAAATAAGGAAATTCCTGTAGAACAGTAGATACAAAGAAAAGTTTGAAGGAACCTTCCGAGGCTCTAAATTAAACTTAAGAGGACATGTCAACAAGTAATAAAAAACTCTTTACTTCAGACGTTGCTATGATCATAAATAATTAAGGAAAGCAAATTAAGCGAATATTTGTTTGTTAATTGCATTCCTAAATTAATTGAGATAGCAAATTCTATTTATTGCTGACAGATCAGGCATTTAATATCAAATATCACCTATTGTCTGATGTTGATACCTACTTGAAAATTTATTTTATATAGCCTTGAGGTTCGTTAACAGTGTGATGATAAGAAGGAGCCTTTAATGGTGTCCCAAATAGGGCTACTTTACCAAATAAGTAATCAGTACCAACTTGACACGCAGCCGATGCTTGCTATGTTCAAGCATTGCTTAGTTTTAACTCGTTAGTCATTGTAATAAGTGAAGCCAGCTCTGAAATAAAATAGTAAGTGAACTTTGTGGTTTGATTTTTCTAAATATACTTTGTTTAACACAAATATAACATCATAAGTACATGTATTCCCCGAAGATTTAGGCAGAGAAGAAGAACACGTAACCTAAGCCTTCGGGGCCTGCTGGGGTAGGGCAAGCCTTACATACATATATTTTGTAATCCATTGTGGTAAAATTACTGCAAGGGGTTCCAGCGTGAGGTTAAAGGAATAAATAAATAGTTCCTACACCAATTCAAACTTAAAAAAACCTTTAAACGAGTAAAGAATAGACTATATTATTGATAACGATAAATAGATATTTTATCAAACTCTAAAATATCTGCCTATATAAACTAAAGAATACAGATTATTCTGGATTAATATTGATAAATGGTCGAAATGTAAAACATAATGAAGTTTTAAAATGAACAAGCATTTTATTGATCCAAATAAAATCGCGATTGATATAAGCCCAAAAGTATGCATAGAACGCACTCAGTCCGTTTCTAATCAAACCGGATTATCGATAAATTAACTTCAAGTTTCAATATAAAATACAGTACTGCATTTTATGGCGATCAAAAATCAACTAATACTTCGTAACAAACATAACGAAAACAATTGCGTTTTGCCGTAGAAAATGGCAAAAGGAACGGGTCTGATTATATTGGTCAGGCTGATACTGAGCGCCCACTCCCGGCCGCTATCCCACTACTGCCCGATGCGGGGACTTTTGGCTGCTGGGTTTCCCCCCTGGCCCGATTCGCCCCTCCTTAGTTAACCTGCATCCCCCAGACTCCTCCGGGGGATCCATATCAACACCAGGCTTAGTGTGGACGTCCAGTCAACATGGGCCACTTAGCACCAGGACCCCCGACCTCAAACCATCCTCCGTGCCCGACCTCCGAGAAGCCGGATTACAGGAGACGCCACGCTCCCAGTCGAAGAGTCAGCCGAAATATTCAAGCAATTGCTTGAATAGAGACGTGGTTTCAAATCTCACAAAAATATATTATATTATATTTGTAAAAAATAACCTAAAATATTTTAATTCAATTTAACAAGTTTTGAATTCAAATTTTCAATTGATAATGTATTTTATCTTAAACTTTATATAAAACTAATGCGACTACTCGAGCGCCACCTTTAGGCAATATTGTAAACTAACAATGTTTGTACTTACCTAAACTTATCACTGACGCACGTACTTATCAGTTATACCGTTATCTAAAAGAGGGCGCTGGTGAGCAACCTGTCTCACACACCTTGGCAATTTGTTTTTAAATATTTTTGTCTACGTTTATATTGCACATTGAAATAGTATGATGAAGCATAATAAATTAGTATTAAATGTCAAGTAAGAATTGCACAACATTTTTTATTTGTAGTTCAAAAATAAAACTATCTACTACTACGTACTAACTATGTAGGTAATAATAAGTTAAAGCTCATATTATTCTCATATATATAATGTAGTTGATTTATATTAAAAATTATAAGTGCTAGCCATTTTTTTCTTATGAATAACTAATAACAACAACCATCAGTTTACACAAGTATTTATCGTATTTCGCGGCGCTCAAATTAATATTTCTTGCTTCATATATTTACATATTTGTATAAAATGTTATTATCTGAAGTAACGTTCTGTAACACTTCAGGAAAAACTTTATCGTTTTTTCGTACATTTAGATCCATCCGATACATCCAACTCATAAATTCATTTGGTACACCAACAATATTTGTCGCCTGTGGTGGAGTAGTTAGTATACATAAGTAATAATAGTTTAGATTTAAATCAAGAGTTAATAGGTTACTTCTAGGCAAGCGTACTTCACTGTCGACCACATCATCGCTTATCATCAGGTCAAATACGACAAACATAACAAATTAAAAAACATTTTTTTTGTTCGCTCGCAGCTTTAGGTAAAACCTCTTTTTGTACTAGATCCCTGTATACCTAATCTTCAATTTCTTTTAGATTTTTATGGCCTTGCCCTTATATAAAAAGCAGCAGCTTTGCTGAGCAGGTTCAACATAGTTCTGCCTTACATAGAAATATATTTCATCTTCGTCATATAGATAATCATCTACTTCTACAAGTGGAAGCTGAACCTATCCAATTACTTTTTGCTATGTAATAATATACTACCTTGTTATTAAGGCTTATGGGTCAACGGTCAAAGATAACCTCACAAACAAGCTGTCGTTTTTTATACAATTGAAAGTATATAGCCAAGAATATTCTTCTAATCTTTAAGCAAAAACTTGATATACTTTCACCTTTTAATATAAATGAAAGTCGTCTTTGGCTGATGTTTATTTTTCTTTCATTTATTATTCAACTAATATTATAGTACCTGGGCGACCGAGACCAAAAATGAGACGTTTCCGAAATTCAGATTATATATATATATATACAAGAATTGCTCGTTTAAAGGTATTAGATAGATATCAAGTAATGTAATTGGGAAACTGCCTATAACTTTGTTGAATGACCTAGAAATCAAATGGTAATGAAAGGCATACAATATTTACTATAATTACTGCTGCCAAACCTGAATACGCTATACTTTACATTCTAAAGTATAGCGAATTCACTATACTTAACCACTATACTTCTACTATTCACTTCTACTCCTACCGCCTCCTTCTTTCTTTCTTCATCTTCTACTATTCTACTTGAGATTGTAAAGTTTAGAATCATCGTATATTTCTAATGATACAAATTGGGTCACTTCAACAAAAAAAAAACATTCGACACCAAAATAAATTAAATCAACTAACAAACGTAAAACCAGCTCCGAAAGCATTATAGTTTTTCTTCCTAATCGGAAAACATTAGAAAAACCGATAGCAAAAAAATATATTGGACAATGAGTAGTCTGCTGTTATTAATTGATCCTCAAACATTACGTTAACGTACTAAATCTGCACACACGCATGTAAACAGTTGAAGCTTCCTGCGTCTCAGGTGGCATGCAACAGTCAGAGTGAACGGACGTGTGTAGTGATTGTGTAACATCAAACTATTTGTTGTGTTGAATAAAAAGTCAAGGTAAGGATTTATTTGCATGTTACGGCCAAGATTCAACTGATATTTTTATCATTATATATGGATGACATAGTCTATTACACTGAATTGACCATGACCATGAAAATAAAGCCATCAAAATCATTATTTAACTTCTGATATGATTTTTTCTGTAACTTCATTTACAGTGTATACAATATATTCTAGTTTATAATTAAGAGTTCATAATCCCCTCGTCGGCAATACAACTGCAAAGCCATACAGAGATAAGTATAGTTTTTGCAAATAGATCACCGGTGTTGATACTTTCATTGGTTGGTCTTAAATTGAAAAATTTCCTGTGGGAAAATCTCTAAACTCACACTTTGTAAACCATCGGTAATCGGAGAAGTATTTAAATTTTTGTCACGCATTCCAACTCTTGAAAAGGTTTGTACCTGCATAGAGTTCAACACTATTTTATCAAAAACTACAAGTGATGGAACTTTGATGACACAATATTAATGACAATAAATTGTATCATCAAAGTTATTGTAAACATTTAGCCTAGACCACATCGCCTCATATGTAGGTGATCGTCTTAGATGTGGTCTAAGACAATACCTCATAATCATAACAATCTAGGATAACACTATTAAGTTACAGGGTTACAATAACCGATAGACCTTGATTTTATATTAAAAGATGAGCTGTGTTATATATATTCGATCGAAAACACAGAACAATCTTATCTATGTACGACACCACACCACATTCGTTCTTTGGATTCTCAAAAACATGAACATGAGAACCATTTTCTTTTTCTTCTATAAATCTTTGTAAATCACCTGCAGTTGGTACCTATGCACTTTTTTCCCTTCCCATCTTTCATTTAATCCACAAATTTCCTCGTAAAAAGCATCTCATTCTTTGAACTCTTACTATTCTACTCTAGTCGAGTTCATATTTTCACTAATCGATCAAATATTGTAAGAATTCTCTTTACTTCTCTGTCATACATTCATCTATTTTTTCTTGTGCTTCTTATAAACACTTCCTCTGTTCTTTTAGATCATAACTTCAAATAATAATTAGGAAGCTAACTGAAGATATTATTACTAAGCCTTACCTTGACTTCTCTTTACTCATTATTTAATACTGGCAAATTTTTAATGAGGTTCGTGAAATAATGGTTAAATATTACGTTGACAGCACACGAGTCATCTTTAATTACCTGAGATAAATGGATAACTCGACAATTAAGGGTTTTTATCATAAAACATATAAGAAGTTTTCAGGCCTATTGTAGTAGACAATTAGTCTTAATGATTATTTTAAGTGTTAAGTGACATTCAGGCATCTATTACATAAAAAAAAGTTTTTGCGTACAAAAGGTAATTAAACTGCCTTGACTTTTTACCCCATCATCATTATATCAGCCGAAAGACGTCCACTGCTGTACTAGTACATAGGCCTCCCCCAAGCGTCAAGCCACATTGATCGGTCCCGTTCCGTTCCGAGTTTTTACCTAACTATACTTTGTTTTTTATTTTGGATTGACATAATTTTAATAATTTGGATAAGAAAAAGTTATATTTAAAAAAAAAATTGCTGCTAGAGTGATTAGGAACTGCTGCTTTAAAAATAACGTGGAATAAACTTTGAACTCTAATGCAATGAATGAATAATCACGATCACTGATCTCTATGATATTATCTATGGTGTGGTATGTCAATTGTTCATGTGTGCTTAGGTATGTTAAATCATTCCGTAGTTAAGTGAAAGTAGGAAAATCCTCTTTCCATTGTTTAGTTTTGATAGACTTTTACTTCCAAGTAGTAACTTTACGGGCAATTAAAGTTTTCTTATTAGAAAACTTATAGCCTGGTACTAAAACTATGTTCTTGTATAATGCGAGTACAACTATAGACTATAGAACCCTGCTGGATTTGAAACCCAGTTCGGATTAAGTGTTTAGGGTTGCATTGTACATTGTAGCATTTCGGATTCTAGAGGCCAGTTACTGAATGGAGAATTTGGAGTTAAGAACAACTAAAACGCTACTTTAACACCTTTTCTATTGACAGGTATTCCAGCTAAACTAAATTCAAAAACTCAACTTTAATTTCATACCCCTGAATTCTGAATTTGAATAGTTGTCAATCTACAAATTCTACTATTGCATACTCAATTCATAAATCTGCCCTCAATTCAGACATCGAGGGTTCATGACAAACAAAATATGACAAAGATCTTGACGTGCGAGTTGATTGGCCTGGGTCGTACCGAAAGTAACAAATGACAATAATAGGACGACACCTCCAAATCCAGACAGGCGCGTGGCCAACAATGAACTGCCGAATCAGTAATCAATTTATACATGTAAATTAATGTATATTTTCTGGTACCTAATTCAATTAGTCCAATAGACTAGTTAAAAATGTTAATAAAAATAACAGAGTAAAAAAAAAACTTCCAATATGCAAAATAACTTTTGTTTCGGCAGTCGTTGTCTTCGGTACTCTTGTTCGTTCTCGTTTTGCGCTCCTTTTTTTGAAGTCGGTTAAAACAGGGCTCCGCTATGTGGTTTAATTTTATTATTTGATGTTTTTTTAAGTGAAGAAATGCAAATTATTATTCTACTTGTCATCTGCTTACCGTTATCCGAGATTACTTTTGGTTGGTGCAACACGTTTTCTTCTTCCGTTTCGTACGTCCTGTCAACCGTCACATCATTACTGACCCTTTTTCTTTCATATCATCCATATTTTCTTTGACCTCCTCTTCCTCTTCATTTATCCAAATTGGTATTCTTAAAATCATAACTCCCTCCCTCCCATATCCCTCCTTTTCACACATCCTTATCAAGGCAAACTGGCCCCACTTCAAATTGCCTCTAATATTTATAAATTTGTTTCTATTCTATTAAAATTAAATTATTGTCTGCATCTACTTACGTATGAACGAATGCCATCAACTTTTTAACACCTTACGTTTTTTTTACTCACAAATATCATAGTTCAGGGTCAAGTTCGTAGAAGTCAGTATACAGTCGGAAATAAACTGACTTGCTAATAGATCAAGACCAAACTTAACTGAAATACAAAAAATACCGGCCAAGTGCGAGTCGGACTCGCGCACGAAGGGTTCCGTACTAGTATCGCGAAAAAGGCAAAAAAATCACGTTTGTTGTATGGGAGCCCCACTTAAATATATATTTTATTCGGTTTTTGTTGTTATAGCAGCAACAGAAATACATCATCTGTGAAAATTTCAACTGTCTAGCTATCACGGTTCATGAGATACAGCCTGGTGACAGACAGACAGACGGACCGCGGAGTCTTAGTAATGGGTCCCGTTTTTACCCTTTGGGTACGGAACTCTAAAACACCCGACTGCTAAAAATAATTAACTGAAAAGAGACAAACAAGTACTACATATAATTTATACATTAAATATTATGAGGTTCTGCCAGCAGTGACAAACAAAGATTTGGTAAGTTTTCTATAAAAAAAAAAATCCCCGCCTTTTATATTTCAGACTTTTTAGTTTTATTAATGAACGAGTTCTCCAAATAAGTTATGTGGTAAAAGATTATTAATTTTGCTATCAAAGTTACGCTTATCTTGAATTTGTGCCAAAATACTAACATAAAAGTGTAACAATACATATATTTTTGGACCATCTATTTGTAGCTTTCATTTGATACCCATATTGTTATGTTAACGAAAAAAAACTGTATTACCCCCTTTTTTGGGGGTGTGGGCGCCATGTTTAAAAATTATATAGTCACTTCCACAATTGTGACGAATCCAACGACAGCTCATATGTCATAATCCGTCAAGCCGTTTGTGCTGTAGAGCGTGCAATATAAATGGACATACATACATACGCTCGAAAAACATTACCCCTTCCGCAGTTGGGTAAAAAGAGAGACAAACTTTGCACCTTATAAAAAAAAACTCAATAGCAGCCCGTAGTCTGGCTTTGTGCCCGTTTGATAGCAATAGCCTGCCCCCCCCCCCCCCCATTACATGGTACTTAAATATACTGGTACCTAACTGGTGAAATGTAGGTTTATTATAGTTGTGCTTCTGCCTTCTTCGGAGAATACGGGCGTTATGTTATGTAAAAATAAACCTGTATAGTGCGCGACATGTAAGTTGAACCAAAATGTATTATCGTTTTAATAAAATTAAACAATTTCAACCGAAATGAATCATTTTTAGGGTTCCGTACCCAAAGGGTAAAAATAAGACCCTATTACTGAGACTCCGCGGTCCGTCTGTCTGTCTGTCTGTCTGTCACCAGGCTGTATCTCATGAACCGCGATAGCTAGGTAGTTGAAATTTTCACAGATGATGTATATCTGTTGCCGCTATAACAACAAATACTAAAAACAGAATAAAATAAATATTTAAGTGGGGCTCCCATACAACAAACGTGATTTTTGTGCCGTTTTTTTACGATAATGGTACGGAACCCTTAGTGCGCGAGTCCGACTCGCATTTGGCCGGTTTTAGTACCTAACGGTTGACAATTAGTATATTGTAAACGGTTAGATCATAGAAAAGGGATTTATTTCAGTTTAAATTGTTTAATTTCATTAAAACGATAATACATTTTGGTTCAACTTACGTGTCGCGCACTATAACTTTGTTAATGAAAACTTCTCGAAAAGTCAACCAACATCTTTTATTGAAAGGACGATAAGATTAACTTTACAATTCCAGTTGTTAGAATAACTTAGTCAGCTAATGTTAGAATAACTTAATCAGCTAACTAGGCGTGTGTTGTCTTTGTTTAAAAGATTAGAAAGTAGGAAGAATCACGAATAGTTAAAACAAAACAACATCAAAGATTGTTTATATCTTCGCTATCTTTTGAGGAGTGTTTTCGTATATTGCTGAGTTAGTCACCCATAGAGAGGCCTGTCCCAGTGGGTTGATTACTATATTAACCATTGTTTTCGCAAATATATATTTTATGCCAATTACCAGTATTCATAATATAGTGGCCTTGCTCTAGTGTAGATAAAATTTTATTAATTATACTGGGTGGACTTTTGTTTCTAATCTATCTTAGTTTTTTTGTATCATAAAACCTTGTGATTTTAAAACCGCAGAGATACATCTAAAGTTTTATGTATTTTCTTTAATCCGTTTTCAACCTGGTATCACCAACTGCTGCATTTGGATCTTCATTCCTTTCTGCATAATTATGTCCAGGTTTCTAGTCCTAGATAGCTCATCCATCACAAATCTACAAGTTAATTTAAAAGTTAAATCTGAATCTCTTTCAAAAACTTAAAGCTAGCAAAACTTTCATCTCTCTGACATGGTTCAATAATTCCTATATATGCATTCTGAAGTGTGATGATGTCCTCAATTCGATCGCAGCATACAAACGGTTCTCATATTGAGTGCATCTCACATTGGTTTCGACGACTCGTTGCAAGTGCACTTTCTTAAGGGATAAGTTATAAGATATAGCGTGCCACGTTAATATTATGTAGCACTGGTAATTTTATTCTTCAGTCCTTTCCCATAATATTTGGAATTGGCACAGTTCCGGATTTCTTCTTCAATTCGTCTCCATCTGCCGTCATCTCTATGTTCCTTTCTTGCCAGTACTTATCATCTGTCGCATAATACAACCAATTTTACTCTGGTCTGCTTCTTGTCTGACAGACTAAATATTATAATAATAATTAATTAAATTTCTCACATCATCACATCACATCATCAGCTTATTAATGTTCCCACTGCTGGGACACAGTCCTCCTCTCTGTGAGAGGGAATGGGCCGTAATCCACCACGCGGGCCCAGTGCGGGTTGGTGGATGTCACATGTCTTCGAATTTTTGGTTCTAGGACATGCCGGTTTCCTCACGATGTTTTCCTTCACCGTTTTGAGAGCAGTGGTGATGAAATAATTTACACAAAGTAAAGCGCCTGCCTGGGCTCGAACCCACGACCTACAACTTGTAAGTCGCGGCCGATACCACTGGGCCACCACTACTCACTACTCATTAAATTTCTCAGACAAGTAATATTTCTAAATCATTGATGGTGTGATTCAGGTTAGGTGATATCTGCGTACATAGTATTTACTAGTGTCATTATGCTTCATGGCTTTCGCTGTAGAATGTCCACAAAACGTTTTCTAGATAACAAACATCATAATATAACCGTCACACCGTTAAGCATCCTCAATTAACAAACAATTAATAAAGTGACACATTAACACCATTTTTTGCTACAGTATCTCATTAGCGGTTCACATTTACGTTCAACCACAATTTTTTTTCTTTCATCTTTCAAATCGCTTTCGCTCGTGACATGTCCGACTAACATGCGCGGGCGCCGACTACCGTTACTTGCTACGGTAAACCTCGCAGCTAACACACTTACTAAGGACATTATTGACCTACTGCTTTACGTTGAATGGTATTAAATAAAATATTGTTTGTCATCATAATTATGTTTCATAGTAGGAGATTTAACATCATTTCCCTGACTGGAATTGAATGTCGAGATTTTCATATTTGTTTAAGTTCTTGAATTTCTAAAGCAGAAAGTCTCTATAATAAATGCACTGTCATATTTTTATATTTATAAATCTTTTTCCAATAATTCTGACGTATCGAAAACATATACCGTCTTTCGTCACAAACTCCTAATTGCAGGTTTTCTAGATGAATTTTTCAGAATTGATTATGACTTGACGTAAGGATATTTTAGGGACTGCAGCTACATCCCATTAGGGCCGACATTATTTTGACGGACTTCTAAGATTACTTTTGTATTAAAGATTCAATCAAACATTGAATCTTGATTTTTACATACAATTGATTTCGTTTCGATTTAGATCGTTCCACTGACTGACTGACTGAGCTGACCTTTAGAATCAATACTTACGTTAAAGGTCTCTGGACTAACGACTAAAGTCACTGCGATTGATTAAAATGTTGATAAAAACTGGCCAAGTGCGAGTCGGACTCGCGCACGAAGGGTTCCGTACCATTATCGCAAAAAACGGCAAAAAAATCACCTTTGTTGTATGGGAGCCCCTCTTAAATATTTATTTTATTCTGTTTTTAGTATGTGTTGTTATAGCGGTAAAAATTTCAACTGCCTAGCTGTCACGATTTATGAGATACAGCCTGGTGACAGACAGACCGACAGACTGACAGATGGGCCTTGGACTCTTAGTAATAGGGTCCCGTTTTCACCCTTTGGGTACGGAACCCTAAAATCTACGCATAGTTGATTGATGAAAAATAGAAGGTATAGAATATTTCGTAAAGGCAAATAAGGACCCAATTTCAATCCCCTTATTTTCTGCGTAGTTTTTTACTGCATATGTGGTAGCAAATATTTTCATGACTTGATTCTTAATTATCATAAAACAAATTTACTTAATCATAAAAATAAACCACTTAAAAGCTCAGCAACATTGGCTCAAAAAATGTTGAACATTTTGACATACATTGAAATAGACACATTTAAATTCACTCATGAGTTTGGAAATAGTTATTTATGCTACAAGTGCGGAAGGTAGGTGATTTCCGATGAGTGGATAAATCGACACGAGTCGAAATCATCTTACGTACGTGTATCATACAACATTTTACTATGCACTGGGCGAGAAAATAAAAAAATATATCTGAACCAAGCAAAAAATTTATAAAATGGCGGGCTTATTCTAGCGCACTCAGCATACCACAGATTAACTAATAGTACCTCGGGCATATCTACTGCGCATGTTCAAATAGCTGTCACGTCGTAACGCTAAAAGGCACGAGCAAAATATACGTTATGCCAAACATATTTAATGAAATTTAAAATTAATTTATGGATCATAATCTTAATCTAGAGTAATTAAAAATGTTTTATTTTACCTTTTATATGAATGATAATCTATACTTAACTAATTTGTAAAACTTTTCTCAAATACTAAAAACTCTATGCGTCGGGCTGACGTTGGAGTTAAAAATTAAAAAAATACAGAAAAGAAAAAAGCACTAGTTAAAAAAGTGACACTTTCCGCACAGTTTGGCTGCTTGGAAAACGCTCTTTTCGAGGACATGCATTGTAAAACTATTTTGTATTAAAAAATCTTTACATATATAAAGGCCATCTCAAGACTGAACTTTACAGAATTGAGTCCTGGCAATCAAATTTTATTTACATACATGTCCTCCTCCTTGCGTCGTATTCCTCAGTATTGAGGGACATGTCGAAGAGTATAACCTGCCTCTCTGTTTAGCGTTTGTGGACTACGAGAAAGCCTTCGATTCGATCGAGACTTGGGCAGTACTGCAATCTCTCCAACGGTGCCAGATCGACTACCGGTACATTGAGGTGTTGAAGTGTTTGTACAAAAACGCCACCATGTCAGTCCATCTTCAGGATCAGACCTCGAAACCAATCCTTCTCCAGCGCGGCGTGAGACAGGGAGACGTCATTTCTCCGAAACTGTTCACTGCTGCGCTGGAGGATGTCTTCAAGGTTCTGGATTGGAAGTCGCTTGGCATCAACGTTAATGGCGAGTACATCACTCACCTTCGGTTTGCCGACGACATAGTGGTCATGGCTGAGACCATGGAGAGCCTCAGTACAATGCTCGATGACCTCAATAGAGCTTCCGAAAGAGTGGGTCTTAAAATGAACATGGACAAAACCAAGGTCATGATGAATGCCCATGTAACACCCACTCCTATCAAGATCGGAGACTGTTTACTTGAAGTTGTAGATGATTATGTCTACCTGGGACAAACGATCCAGTTGGGTAGATCCAACTTCGAGAAAGAGGTCAACCGTCGAATCCGACTCGGCTGGGCAGCGTTCGGGAAGTTGCGTGGTATCTTCTCGTCCAATTTACCGCAATGTCTCAAGACAAAAGTCTATGACCAGTGTGTGTTGCCAGTGATCACCAATGGGACCGAGACGTGGTCGCTCACAATGGGCCTTATCAGAAAGCTTAAAGTCACCCAAAGGGCAATGGAGAGGGCTATGCTCGGCATTTCCTTGCGTGATCACGTCAGAAATGATGATATCCGCAGGAGAACCAAAGTTACCGACATAGCCCGAAGAATTGCCAAACTTAAGTGGCAGTGGGCAGGGCACATTGCTCGCAGAACGGATGGCCGTTGGGGCCGAAAAGTTCTGGAATGGCGACCGCGAACCGGAAGACGATATGTTGGAAGGCCTCCCACTAGGTGGACCGATGACCTGGTTAAGGTTGCGGGAAGGCGCTGGATGCGAGACGCACGGGATCGGTCAATGTGGCGACGCCTGGGGGAGGCCTATGTCCAGCAGTGGACGTCTTTCGGCTGAATTTCGTCGTTTTTGTCGGCCGATTTTGATGATTCATACGTCAATCGATTCGTCTTAACCCTGCGAGTGTCACTGGCTACATTAAATTTTGAAAATAGAAAAATGGCGGATTTTGGGTGCCATATTGTGGGCGACAACATTTTTTTTTACTTCCAAACCCATCGTGTGGGGTATCAAAATAAAGGGTTTTAAGAGGTGATTTCAAAAATATATAACACTTATATGTTTAAATGTAGCGAAATCTAAAAAAAAAAACTAAAAAGTTATAAATAAAAAAAGTAAATATAAAAAATCAAATGACCCGACTGCTCAAAAGCTGAACTAAAAAAACGTAAACAAGAAGAAAATCAAGCTGTGCAGTCGGAGGATACATCTGGTTTTGGTCAGCCAGCTCGCGAATATGTATCCTCCGAGTGCATAGCATGATTTTCTTCTTGTTTACGTCTTTTTAGTTCGCCTTTTGAGCAGTCGGGTCATTTGATTTTTTTTATTTACTTTTTTTATTTTTCTTATCTACTTTGCCGGTCACGATGAGTTTCTTGAGCTTGCCACCGTCTTTACTTGCCGTGTGACCGAAGTATTCTAGAACCCTTCTTATTACATACATTTAGTAAACAATTAATAAATCACGTTTAATATTTAAATTTCTTTTGATGCACTTTTGTATGACAAATACTTAAATCCGTAATTAATAAGAAAATCAATTAGGTATACAATAATAACTAAATTTCCCACGGAGGCTAACTAATCTCAACCTACATAGCAGCTAGCATATTTTTAATAATATGCACCTGCAATTTTATATTTTATCTATGTTTCTACTAACCAGCAAAAAATCATAGTAAAATATTTTAATTTAAGGAAGCTTGTTGAAATTCAAATGAGTTTTTTCATTTAGAAATCGTAAAACAAATGGCAGCCTTATTTTTTGCTAACAATGTTTAATCCACTAATTCATTATAACATCTCACGACTCCCAAGCTATTTTTTTTTTCGAATTTGTACGAGAGTTAAGCAAAGCATTCATTAATTTCTTATGTTCAGTAAAATACCTAATTCATGTGATAGTAGTTGATTGATAGTTGATTTTTTTTCCATTGGATCATCCTCCGTGTATTTGTAAGAGCGAAAAGAATAAAAACCGGCCAAGTGCGAGTCGGACTCGCACACGAAGGGTTCCGTACCATTATCGCAAAACACTGCAAAAAAAAATACGTTTGTTGTATGGGAGCCCCCCTTAATTTATTTTATTTTAATTTAATAATTATTCTTTTTTGAAGTGAATATACAACTAAACATTCTGTGAATATTTCAAGTGTCTACCTGTTGCCGTTATTAATATCGAGCAAAAAATGGCCAAAAAATCACCTTTGTTGTATGGGAGCCCCCCTTAAATATTTATTTTATACTGTTTTTAGTATTTGTTGTTATAGCGGCAACAGATTTCTGTTGCCGCTATGTGAATTGAATGTATTTACATTATCTGTGAAAATTTCAACTGTCTAGCTATCACGGTTCATGAGATACAGCCTGGTGACAGACGGACAGACAGACAGACAGACAGACAGACGGATCGCGAAGTCTTAGTAATAGGGTCCCGTTTTTACCCTTTGGGTACGGAACCCTAAAAACTGCGTACAAGTTGACAATAGATACTCTAATTTACTTTCAAAAGAATGTATTCATATTATTGTCTCCTTCCTAAAAACAAAGAGTCGTATTTCCACGCACGGCTGTCTCACACTTGACCGGTTTTCTCTTTCAATATTGAACAAGCAAAACAATGGAGTGGCCATCGAACATTTTTCTTGTCACAAAGATCATTTACATATCTATACGTTGTTAATTAGTGTGAAATTTGTGTTGTGGGCGATGACCTGGCTCGTCGCATACATTTGTAGGTTTTACTTGCAGATCAGGTCTGGTGCCTACTTTTCTTACTTGCAGACGACATTTTTCTATACTTTTCTTTTTTAACCGACTTTCCAAAAAGTAGGAGTTTCTATGTTCGACTTTATGTTTGTTGTTTTTTTTTGTCATGTTCACCGGTTTCTCCGTCAGTTGTGGAACGATATTGAAAATGTATTTTTTGGTTTGAAAGAATATGCTCCCAAATTGGTCACATTTTAGTTTGTTGAAGATCTGATGATGAACTTCGGCGATATACAACAGAAATCTTCAATAAAAGTAGTTCTTTTTTAGGGTTCCGTACCCAAAGGGTAAAAACGGGACCCTATTACTGAGACTCCGCGGACCGTCTGTCTGTCTGTCACCAAGCTGTATCTCTTGAACCGCGATAGCTAGACAGTTGAAATTTTCACAGATGATTTGTATATCTGTTGCCGCTATAACAACAAATACTAAAAACAGAATAAAATAAATATTTAAGTGGGGCTCCCATACAACAAACGTGATTTTTGTGCCGTTTTTTGCGATAATGGTACGGAACCCTTAGCGCGCGAGTCCGACTCGCACTTGGCCGGTTTTATTGTAAGCACACTTTTGCTTTACATGTTCTGTGTGTCATGAGAAATTATTAAATTAGTCTGTAGAAATTTCATTTTCAAAATGCTTACTGTGTAAATATATTATTAATAATGGGTGTGTCACTAACTGTCTTATGGTTACAACGTAAATGTATAATAATAACTTACAAACTAAATACGATAGACTTACTAATTTTGTACTGATTTAAATTTTATGTTAAGCGTTTACGTTGTAACAGTTATTTCTGGTATTGAATACCTATATTGAATGAGTAGGTAGTAGGCACTTGGTATACGTAGTGTCAAAGACCATTTTTAGGGTTCCGTACCAAAAGGGTAGAAACGGGACCCTCCGCGGTCCGTCTATCTGTCTGTCTGTCTGTCCGTCTGTCACCAGGCTGTAATCTCATGAACCGTGATAGTTAGACAATTGAAATTTTCACAGATGATGTATTTCTGTTGCCACTATAACAACAAAATACTAAAAATAGAATATTTAAGTAGGGCTCCGATTCAACAAACGTGTTTTTTTTTGCCGCTTTATGCAATAATGGTACGGAACCCTTCGTGCGCGAGTCCGACTCGCACTTGGCCTGTTTTTAAATAATAAATATTGTTAGTTTGAATCATCCTTCTAAAAATAATAAAAATATTTTGACTTTTGATCTATTGTCACCAGCAACTATGAAGAAAAGGAACAAATGTGTTATTTATCTATTGTATCTTTTGTGGTATGCAAACAAAAGCATTGGAGTGGTCAAAGTATACAATAACTGTGTTGTGTACGCTATGAGTAATATTGTGGGTGTTGTATATGAGGATTTCAGAATAACCTACTGACGCTAATGAAAATAATGGTAATTAAATATTCATAGTTATCTTCATCAGCCTTATTTTTAATGTTCCCACTGCTGGGACACAGGCCTCCTTCTCTGTGATAGAGGAAATGTGCCTTAACCCACTACACTGGCCCAGTTCGGGTTGGTGGATGTCACATGTCTTCGAATTTTTTGTTTTAAGACACGTTTCCTCTTGATGTTTTCCTTCACCGTTTTTAGATCAGTGGTGATGAAATAATATACACAAAGTGGTCACACGCCTGCCAAGGTTCGAACCTACGACACGTATCGTCGGGGTCGTTACTGGGCCACCACTGCTCTCAAGTGCATAAATAATAAAATTTAATTATTAAATTGAAGGTCTAAAATGGAAATGGTCTGGCCATTTAGCTAGGTACACTGACGATAGATGGACAATAACAATAAAACCATGGGAGGTACCATAGGGAACAAGAAGCAGAGGTAGACCATTCTCCAGGTGGCAAGATGAGATAAAGGCAATTGCGGGCAGAAACAGGTTTGAGAAAGCGAAAGACAGGGACATATGGCACACTTTGGAGGAGGCTTATACTCGACAGAGGTCCATGCATGAGACTTCAATATGCCTTTTAATTCAATAATTTTTAATATCTAATTTATATATATATATTTTTTTTTTAAAGACATTGCCCCACTCTAGGATTTTTTTCCTGTATCGTGGGTACCTTTACAAACATATACATAAACATCCAGAGCCGAAACAACTATCTGTAGGTCATACAAATATTTGTTCCGTGCGGGAATCGAACCCGCGACACGCAGCGCAGCAGTCAATTGCTCAACCACTACGCCAACCGTGCGCCCCCTTATCCAATCATATTTATCTAATTTAATAATCAACTTCAAAATCTAATCTAATAATCAATTCTAATATCTAATCTGGTAATCAATTTTCAATATCTAGTTTAATAAATAATTTAAATTTATTTAATTTGACAATCAATTCTAATATCTAATTTAATAACCAATGTTCAATATCGATGTTTGATCTATAAATCGATTGTAATTCAATGATCAATTTAATCTTATGATTCAGGATTTAGTGTTCAATTTTGATTCAATATTTCTTGAATTCATAGCAATATTTGAATGTTTAAATTATTTAATATTTTCTAATTAATTGCAATCAAGGCTCATGAAGATTGATTTTATTATGTTTTTTTATTTTACCAAATCTACAAGTGATTACTTTAAGGAAATGAAATGCATGTATGGAATGAATAAAGCTATTTTTTTATTGAATTAATTTGAATTTATTTAGTTTTTACCCGACTGCCGAAGGAGGGTAATGTGTTTATCAGTCTATGTATGTATGTATGTATGTATGTATGTATGTATGTATGTATGTATGTATGTATGTATGTATGTATGTATGTATGTATGTATGTATGTATGTATGTATGTATGTATGTATGTTTGTTGCTATGTGGCGTTCCAGAGACCAAACGCGTTGACCGATTTTGATGATTCATACGTCAATCGATTCGTCTTAACCTTGCGAGTGTCATAGGCTACATTAAAATTGGAAAATAGAAAAATGGCGGCTTTTGGGCGCCATATTGTGGGGGGCCAATTTTATTTTGTTCTTCCAAACCCATCGTGTGGGGTATCAAAATAAAGGGTTTTTAGAGGCGATTTCAAAAATATATAACACTTATATATTTAAATGTACCTAATTCGAAAAAAATGTTAACTAAAAAGTTATAAATAAAAAAATTAATTAAAAAAATCAAAATACCCGACTGCTTAAAAAGCGAACTAAAAAGACGTAAACAAGAAGAAAATCATGCTGTGCAGTCGGAGGATACATCTGGTTTTGGTCAGCCAGCTCGCGAATATGTATCCTCCGACTGCACAGCATGATTTTCTTCTTGTTTACGTCTTTTTAGTTCGCTTTTTAAGCAGTCGGGTATTTTGATTTTTTTAATTAATTTTTTTATTATGCATAAACTTAGTGGCCAAATGTGGAAATCACGATTAGAATATTATTATGATTTTATCTTATATTTTATTCTCTTTTTTAATGTGTGAAATGCATTGCTGCATGATATGAGTCTGCTTTATTTCAATTTTTTTTTTTTTTTTTATTATTTAAATCAAGTATTCAATTTAAAAGAAAACGCAAATGAAAAGATCAGTTTTCTGTATTCAGTAGTATAGCACACTACAAAAGGATTTACGATATAGCTCTTATATCATTTTGATTCCGATATCCACTACAAACAAGTAGATTATACCAGACACTAACTACTAAGAATGGATGGAGAAGAAATGTGTAACTTTTTTGGTGAACAATAAACTATTCTATTCTAATAGAGAATCAATCCATAAATAATGCAAGGGTTCAAAAAATAACACAAGTTCTTTGAAAATTTCAGATGTCAGTGCTAAGAGCTATAGCAGTATTCCTGTGCGGGTTCCTATCACTAAGGATATGCAGAGCACAGATCATTATGCCGGGATCCTGTCCTGACATGAAGGCTATGGAGAACTTCGATGCATCTCGAGTAAGTCTCTTTGATTGGGAAAAATAAATTGGAAAATGATTTTTTTTCTGATAGATTAAAACCAAAGACACACTATCTAGAATATATAGACA
Organism: Anorthoa munda; assembly: GCA_945859665.1. Taxonomy (NCBI): domain Eukaryota; kingdom Metazoa; phylum Arthropoda; class Insecta; order Lepidoptera; family Noctuidae; genus Anorthoa; species Anorthoa munda. The sequence goes on along the minus strand of OX243900.1, from coordinate 6,857,035 downwards.
ACCATCTTCCTATAAACAATATAGTAGGGGTTGATGCAGTATGTCTTCTTCTATACAGTTCTTTCGCAACGTTCCCACTTCCTTGTAATACCGTCATACACACAATCCCATTCATTGTTGGGATCATCATCATATCAGCCGAAAGACTGCTGGACATAGGCCTCCCCTAAGCGTCGCCACATTGACCGGTCCCGTGCGTCTCGTAACCAGCGGATCCCCGCAACCTTCACCAGGCCATCTGTCCACCTGGTGGGAGGCCTTCCAAAGCAAAGTCTTCTGGTTCGCGTTCGCCACTCCAGAACCTTTCTGCCTCATCGGCCATCCGTTCTGCGAGCAATGTGCCCTGCCCACTGCCACTTGAGTTTGGCAATTCTTCGGGCACAATTGTTGGGATTGTCTTCCTTTAATCTTATAGTAATTCACACTTTATAGTCAAAACTTCTCAGTAGTTGTACAGACAAGGTATCAAAACATTATGTTACGAAAAATATTCATGTTTTGATTTTAACTCGTCCATTGACTTCATTGACAAAAAAAAACATATATACCTCATTTTCTTTTCTTTATCTTTAAACATTTTTTAACCCTGCTCTTCCAAATTTTCCAGTACTTGGGCAAATGGTTCGAGGCAGAGAAGTATTTTTTCCTGTTCGAGTTTGGAGGCAAGTGCATCACAGCCGACTACAGCCTGAGGGAGAATGGCGTCGTCGGCGTTGTCAACAAGCAAATTAATGTACTGTAAGTATAGAGAAGAATTTTGACTGTAAGCCGTTGGTCCCGGCTGTCATTTGTAGATTTTTGGAAATTCAGAAACTAGAAAATGTGTCAATAGTTTTGGCAAGCGCTATCGTGTTTTGCTGGTCAGTTAGGCAGTTGCTGGTGCTGCATGTAAAAAATACTACCAATGTAAAAAACACAAGTCTCGCGGCGCAGTTCTTCTACCGAAAAAAGTAGTGAGATCGAATGTAAAACCAAGATGGCTAATTTATTCAGTAGGTACCTTCATGAAAGGTTACAAACAAACAAATTAACCGAGAACAACACAATAAAGTCGAACCCTTATTTTAAAAAAAACTAACTCATTTATCAATAACCGACCAACCTACCTATATTCACTTTTTACCTACCTATAACCAGTGTAGGTGACGAAAAATTATAAGAACTGTAAAAGTTACTGTATAATCCCATATATTGGATGACTATTTATATAGGATTACAAAGTTACTTATGCAGTTTGTATATCTAGGAAACAGTGAGATAGAACATAGTGAGTGAGTCAGTGACGAAATTAATTTTTTGACTTGCAATAATTCCTAAACTACAAATTCAAATTGAATGTAATTTGGGAATATGTCTAGGTTTATTATGTTCTCTTAGTCACTGAAAAGGCTTTATCCACAACGAAGTTACAGGGGAGTCGAAAATGTCCTTAATAGTTTCGAGAAAAGGATAGTAGGGGAAAAAATATAACAGCCTATAATTTATTCTGACGAAAAAGGAATCTGACCAATGTGTCCGAGATCTACGACTGTGCCTTTGTTTGTTCGACTTGTTAGGGGCACTACCGGGCCCACAGATACGTATTCAGCCGCACTCAGTATACAGTATAAGTTGGGAAAAGGCTAATCGGATTGTTTGAACCAGAGGCTAGGTAGTACCTACACTTAACGTCAGATACGACATATGAAGAATCTGGACAAAACATCTGATAATACTTTGCCTTATTCAGGTCCAAGAGCCAGTCATGATCACTACAATGGAGTCCGAAACACGAGTCATTACCAAAAAAAAAAGAATGAAATGTAATTGCTATGATTGCTGTGATTTATCTCCCTAACACCACAAGTGGCCTCTTTATCCTAGACGATTAGGTAAGCTAATACAAACAGATGTGTGTATTCTGTACACTAGAGTTAATTTACTTAATTCAATACTTTTTCACCTAAATGCATAATAAGTCCAAGTTAAAGTTCATTGGGTTTACTTCCGTTCTTATTCATGAGGTCTAAAATCCCTAAACTTGTCTTTGTTCCATTATCTATAATTAGGTAATTATACTTTTTCTACTTTGTTGTGTCTCTTATTCCAAAAACTAACGGCTTGGTAATTATTTACAGTTTGTTTGGTTTCAAAATGGTTTACTTTCTCTTTTGGGCTCTAGTTTTATTTTGGATTGTTTGGTTTCTTAGATTCTAACTCAAAAAAGAACGCTACTTTATCCCTTTAAGTGTTATGAAAGATATATTAGTATTTTTGCCAAACTTAGATGTTGGACTTGGTTGTTAGATATTTTATTCCCACAAAGCATACTAGAAGATTAAAATCATCGCTATCCCCATTTATTTAGGGTTGAACCAGACACCCAGACAAAAGGAGGTGGTTCTATGTTCGATTGTATGTTTTTTTAAATGTATTTTCACCGATTACTCCGTCAATTATGGACCGATTTTGAAAATTATTTTTTTGTTTGAAAGAGTATAATCTCCATTGTCACTAAGTTAGAATCTGATGAGGGTATCCCATAGAAATCAAGGGATCTCTTCAAATTTTATCGGCAAACATATAGCGATTTTGGAATTTTCACCAACGTGGCAAGCATTTGCATTCAGGGAACATCATTAATTGGTGAAGTTGGAACAGATGAAGAAGACCACAGATGGCCACTGGAACTTCTCAATGATAACAATGGTTTGGGTATAAGATATCTCGAATAGTCAAATGACTGTGACTGTTTTTAAATAAATGGTTCTAATGAAAATGGTACCATAGAAATGATCTAGTGAAAAAGCCGGGGTAGGCATCGAAACTCCGAAATAAAACAATGTATCCGAGTCGTGTTTAGGCTTGTTGGAATTGCTATATTGCTTGGAATTGCTACCGGCAACGGTAGTGTATGTGAAACTGTTTAATATTAAGATCTTAATGTACCATATACTCAGAAATAAATATATCTTATCTTATCTTATCTTATCTTATAAATGATTTTCATGGTAATTTAAGGTACCAAAACTATAAACAGAAAAATAAAAATTAACTATTTAAAAAAAGAATGTATAAGGGTCTCTATTATAAAACATCTGCATTTTTTGTACCTACATTCTGTGCAAATAAATATCTATCTGTGCAAATAATATCCTATCCTATTCTATTTTATTTGCCTTTAGCTTTGTATTCAACACCTGTTTTTCTTTCAATATCTCGTGTTTGCCCATTCCTTCTTTCTTTTCATCTATACTTAATTAATTAATAATATTATAAAGAGGAAAGATTTGTTTGTTTGTATGTACCGAATAGGCTCCGAAACTACTGGACCGATTTAAAAAATTCTTTCACCAATAGAAAGCTACGTTATTCCTAAGTAACATAGGCTATTTAATCCCGAAAACGGGTCCTGTGGGCCCACGGGAGCGAAGCCGCGGGGAACAGCTAGTATAATATATTAAATGAGAAGAAATGGCAATCATACTTAAAATGGTTGACGCAGTCCCGGGTTAGATTCCCGCACGGAACAAATATGATGCCCTACACAAAGTTGTTCCAGATCTGCTGTTTGTGCATGTGAGTTTACATGTTTAAAAACACACCCAAAATACAGGAATAATACCTAGTGCTTGGCAAGTGTGTAAAAAAGACAAAATTACCCGGCCTGGTGCGAGTCGGACTCGCGCACGAAGGGTTCCGTACCATTATCACAAAAAACGGCAATACAAATAGCTATCACGGTTCATGAGATACAGCCTGGTGACAAACAGATACAACCTTGGGGTCTTTAAGTCAAGAGTGATTGTTTCTTCTAGGTAAGCGTACTACACCGTAGACCGCATTATCGCTTAACATCAGGCGAGATAGTGGTCAAACGCGAGCCTATAGACTATAAAAAAATAGATAGACAGACAGACAGACAGACGGACCACAGAGTCTTTAATTAGTAATAGGGTCCCGTTTTTACCCTTTGGGTACGGAACCCTAAAAAACAATAAACCCGACCGCTAAAAAATAATTGACTGTAAAGAGAAAAAAACAAGTAAGTACTAGCTATAATACACAAAATTTACATAAAATGTATGAGGTGCTGCAGACGGGGACAAAAAAAATGTAGAAATACCTACCAAAACTTCGTTTGTCACCGCTGGCAGCACCTCATAAATCATAATATTAAATGTATAAATTATACTTTTTTGGTTACCGGGGATATTATCTGTGACCGGGGGAAACCTTCAAAAGGCGCCTGGACTTTTGGGGAAAAGACCAGGGAGTGTGGGCTTTTTAACTCACTAAAACTACCCCGGTGATCACAATCAGTACGTAGAAAGATCCCCGTGGCCTCAAAAAACCACCCTGGAATCCTCTCTGTGCAACGCCTTACAACGCCTGTTATGGCGCATCCCTGGGGAGACTAATAAAACGCCTCCCCTGGCCTCCTTGTTATCTCTTTTCAGTTAATTATTTTTAAGCGGTAGGGTTTTTAGTTTCAATAATAATTTGTTTTTTTTTCAGTCTTTATAGTTTTATTAATGAACGAGTTCTCCAAATATTATGTGTTATAAGATTATTTTCAACACACTTGCTCGTAAAGTTAGCCTTATTACATCTCTTTTAGGACCATAAACCGATCTGTAACACACACGTGCGTAATAACATTACAACTAGTATGCGTAATATAATTATCCCTACAAAGTTAAATTAGTAGTACCTTTCTGCAAGTTATAGCGAATAAACAGAGCATTTTCAATTTAACTAGGTAATACAATATTTATTTTTTTATTAATAATAACAAAGAGGTTTTATGCCATATTTTTTTTTTTTCGTATTTGTCGCTGTGTGGTAACGTATTCAAAAAATTTCAAGTTTTCGTGCAGAAGATGAACAATTGATAGAATTAAAGAAAGAAATACTATATGAAGCACAAAATGCAAGCGATAGCCTAATCCCCGCAAAATCTAGAGAAAAGTGCTTAGCTGCCTACGATAGTTTCCTACAATGGAAAAGCAAGAATAATACCCAGTCATTTTCTGAAAATGTGTTTTGGCGTATTTCTCAGAACCCGCCAATACATAAATGCCCAGCTCCCTGTGGTGCACCTATGCCTGGTGATGTTCAAACATGGTTTTGATATCAAAACGTACTGTAACCTGACGGCATTTATGAAGAGACGGCTCGGACGGATAAATTGGTCGGAAATATAATGTTTTGTCACCAGCCGACTTCGAAGACTTTTTTAAAGGGGCTCCGGATAGTCAATACCTAGCAACAAAGTTACGTTGAATATTATTAATCTAAACGTATCTATATAATTGTGTAACCTTAGCACAACTTCTTAGAATTAATTAATTGATTTATTTGCAGGTTGCCTTAATATTCGGTGATATTGGTGCGTGTAGAAGACATGAGCTTTATAATATTACAACAAAAGATGTAGAAACCCGAAGGCAGACTATTCATATCAAGGCAAAAATCAGTGATAAAATAACGCAAGCCATTATACGGAGCCAAAGGCAAAAATGTTTTGCCCCGAACCTCAACCATGTACATCTCGTAGCATGAGTTATTTGGTTCCTACTGTTCTCTCTATGATTTGCCTTTGTAGTAGCAAGCACAAACAGGCACAAACTGTGAAATTGACATCCAAATCAATCCAATAGGTATCGCTAAGAAAATTAAATTACGTTCACCAATTGTTTTAACAATTAAATGATACAACAATACATGTTTGTTTTTCCTCGCAAATGTGTTGAAAAACGTCGTATGAAACTCGTGAGCTCTGCTCATTACACGATCGGCTGAATTACGCCCTCGCCTACGGCTGGGGCTGCCCACAGCCTCGTGTGTAATGAGCAACTTAGCTCAATTGTATCATAATATATTATTGTTTTACCATCAATGTTACTCTTACTTATATTGAATTTGTGCCGAATAAGTAACATAAAAGTGTTACGATATATATTTTTAGAATTGTCTATTTAGTAGCTTTCATTTGATACCCATATTGTTATCACCATCCCCTTTTTCATAATCAAAAATTATATAGTCTATGTCACTCCCATAATTGAGACGAATCCAACGACACTTCATATGTCATAAGCGTGCCATAAAAATGTAAATACATACATACGAGTCACGAAATCGTGTAAAAATAAACTTTGATCGGTTATAATTTAAAGGAGTTAACGTCAAAATTAAAAAATATACTAGTATAGAATAGAACCTTTATTTAAAAGATTATCATTATTTTATCTATGGTTAATTGGCTGTTCACAGCCGGTCATAAAGATGTAGAATGCAATAAAATCGATTTTTGATGAAAAGACTAACCAGTAATCGTTTCTTTTGTGTAATAAATACCTATAACGTCCATGTATAAAATTTCTATATAAATTACGTCGTTGGTAGCGTCGAACAAAATAGACTTAGTTTTTAGGTTATTTTCGATTTTATAGTATAATTCCGAAACCCGGGTTTTGTTTTCATAAATAACTTTTGTAGGAGATAACATAATCAGTGTAGTCTATAAAAAACAAAGATTGATTTTGATGCATCATGGTACGGGATTCCATACATCCATGAGCATTCTCCTTTGGTGAAGAACTTCGGTAATATACAACAGTATTCTTCTATAAATGACGGAAAATCTCACTGGATTACTGCAATCGTATGTCTGGTTATTGTACCTACTCTACAATGGAACTAACCCACTGATGGGTACCACAAATAAAATGTAAAAATCAAAAACTTTTATTTTTAAGTCGGTGTCTTTGGTACCTCTCCCAAGTGACTAAGAAGTGAGCAAGTTCTATAGTAACATATCTAAAAGATTGACGAACTACCCATAATAACTCAATTTACACATTCGTGCTGTTATTCGATAAGGAGTTCGGTTATATATTCCATATCTTGACAACTGCTGAACCGATTTTGGTGAAACTTATACTTTTCCCTAAGTAGAGAGATACCTAATCCAATAAAAAAAAAACAATGATCACGGTACCAATAACTAGTTGAGAAATACGCAGACAAACATACATACAAACAAACATATACTTATGAAGTTAGGCACACGAGTTTAGAAGCCCACATATAGTAATATATGTGAATAGTACAATTCCAACAATATTACATACATACGTGTCGAATTGATAACCGCCTTTTTTTAGACCTCGGTAAAAAATACGCTGGGGTTCTTTTAGGGCAACAATAAAATTAAAACTAAATGCTTCTAAGAGTTGTAATTATTATGTCAGTGTGTAGAACAACTCAATGATTTAAAAAAATACCTTTAACCCGCTACCGTACCGTAACCCTATTTTTTTTTTTTAATTTTTTAGATATGCAATAAATGCGTGAGCAATTTTTGGCTCAGTACAGAAATACCCTATCTTTTGCGTGTTAGTTGAATATTTTTTTAGATTCTCTATGCTGTGACCGTAAAAATAACATTAAATGTACGCTTCTATGAGATCAAGGTTGAAAGTTATGGTTGTTAGCACTGAGCACACAACCTGGTTGTGTGCTCCGTGATTGTTAAACATGTGAATATCGTCATAAGTAAGTCAGGTACTAAAATTGATTTATTTTCGATGGATCCCACTTTTGAATCCCATTTTAATATTTTTGGCGTTGGATCCCACAAAACATTATTATATATTTCCGTTGGATCCCAAATTTTAAAAATGCAAGAGAAATACGTTTTATTGTCGTTGAATCCCATTGATCTATCTTTGAGGGTGTGGTGCTTGCACCTCTTATGTGGGGTGCTTTTAAAATTAAGTGTAATTTACGGCCTTAAAGTTTTATTACTACAAATCCGGACATATTGTATAATGCATAATATCCTGCTGACCCAATTCCTTAGTCGTTTCCTATGAGCTTCCATTTCTTCTCTCAGATATCACTCATCTACGCCTTCTACTTCTATGATTGCTTCATATAATTTAATCTCTCACATCAATGTTTCCAGGTCAGGAACTCAGTCGGAGATCCAAGGGCAGGCGACTCAAGTGAGCAAATCGGACGAGGCGAAGCTGGCAGTATCCTTCCCATCACTTCCGGTCAACATTGAGGCTCCCTACTGGGTCATCGAGACCGATTATGACACATACTCTGTTGTGTGGAGCTGTTATGAATTTGGACTGTTTCATACAGGTTGGTTTTAACTTCTTTATATTATTTTTTAACTTTGAATAAGGACTTATAGACCAGGGTCGATAATTTTTGAAAAGGAAAAAAAAATAGTAGGATTAAAGTAAATTTCTTTTTATACCATCAGAAAGTAGAGATTTCAACGAACAAAAAGCCCACCGACGTTTTTAAAAAAGCAGATATTTTGACGTGAAAATTTTCGATTAAAAATCAGATTAGCTTTTTCGATATTAAGTCAAAATAAGGTGACAAAATATTATGTTTTAAATCAAAAAAATTACAGTGTGTTTGGGACATAAAAAGGTAAGTTTTTACCAAATTTCGGGAATAGAAAAAATATTTTATGTAAACGGTAGTTATTTGAATTTTTCACATACATTTTGAGGAATCATGTGAAAAAAGTGTATTTACAAAAGTTGTAGATCTTTTTATTATCTACAACTTTGTCATTTAACTTTTTCCATAGGACTTGTAGTTTTGCCGGAAATCTAGATTCACTTATAAACAAAGGCTTCAGCCCTGGTCTATTAGCAGGACAGTATTTTACATTATCAATTCTTTGACGTGTAAAAAGCACATATTGCGTTTCTTCAGCACAATATATATATATATATATATATATATTATTTTAATTGCTACCATGATGGAAGTCTTTAGATACGTTTATAATGTCTAAACTTAAGGCGTGAATTTATGAGTGTAGTTTGACAATTTCAATCTTTGCGAGTAAATCCAATCACTAAATGATTAACATTGAAAAAAAAAGAACATAAATAATCAGCATCATCATCAGCATTTTCTATGTTCCCACTGCTGGGACACAGGCCTTCTCTCTGTGAAAGAGGGAATAAGCCTTAACCACCACGTGGACCCAGTGCGGGTTACATGATACATATAATGCATACAAACATATAAAAGTAACAAATCAACTCTATTTTTACAGTAAATGCTTGGATTCTAACGAGAGAAAGGAACCCACCAGTAGCAGTGATGGAGAAAGCGTATTCAATATTAGACAAGAACAAAATTAGCCGAGCATTCCTCATAAGAACGAACCAGCGTGATTGCCAAGAGGATTCTTCTGACTAATACATGAGATAAGAGCTTTGAGATGTGAGCTGTTTAAAAATAAGGAACCAGAAATAACATAATTTTCGTATCGCTAAGAATAACCACAGCAAAGCATTGAGAGGCTAAAAATACTAACAACAAAACAAAAAGTGAAAATGATAATTTCTTTTTGTTTAATTTGGGACAAAAATGTAAAACTTTCGTTCCGTTCAAATATTTTATTTAGTTTCTAATTCGCTCTTATAGCTATATATTATAAGTTCGATTTCGTGATATACAGTCATGCATTTATAACTCTAACAGAGTGCTTTTAGTGTCCATTTTCATGACCATATTATCACTTAAATAACTTATGAAAATGGACACACCTCATGAAAATATGTTCTTTAACTTCATATATTCATATTCCATTGAAGTAGGTATTTAAATGTTTTTGTGTATAAATATTTATCTACTTTAAAACGTAAACTATTGCACCTTCAAGTACATTCATATTAGTTTAATAATAATGTAGAAAACATTTCATTGTAATCATGTGTACATAATACATATTCATATTTTTCTCGTAAAAGAGGATTATTTAGTTAATATTAGGAATGAAACAAATATTTCAAAACAGAAATGTATAATATCCTTTATCTACAACTTAAATAAATTAAAGCCTTTACAAAAGTTGCTTACTTTTATTACTAAAATAATAATGCGATTAAACTTATGCGATTCGATGACGACGAACCTTTCGATCTTTCTCCTGATATCTTAAGTTATAAAAACTCTAACACATCTAAAGAAGATATCCTTGGGCATAGCCAAGACAGACAGAACGGAGCATCCTGTTCATATTGCAAAGAAATTCTATCTGGATTTAAAGTACTATAACTCATACTATACATAGATATACTACAAAGCAGTAACTTTAATAATGCTCCTGTTCTTTCGACTACATAATATTTCTTGTCGAAAAATCTTGGCTACGTTCATGGACACTAGATTCTTTAACATGACTCCCGAAAAGCCGAAAACTTTTTAACGCTCTTAAAAAAAGTCGACATCTTGTGCAATCTTGACAATTATAGCAAAGTCAAGAACTTTTACGATCTTAGCAATTTTTGACAAACAGTTGGATGGTCTTAAGTTGGCGTGCTGTCATCCGAATGCCAACTTTTCCTGTGTTCGCCCGTAGCTTCGTCATAGCTTGGCGGTGGTGGTAGATTATCGCTCTTGGTCTTTGTTGGAGGTTTAGCTGGTACGGCCAGGCGATCCTCCTCAGCCTCTTCAGGGATAGAATCGCGACGCCTTGGGTCGTATTCAGAGAGAGCCGGTTGGGATATGTTGTTTCTTTGCCCAAGTCCTAGGAGAACTAGCTTCGGTGCGCTTTGTGCTTGCTGAAATGAAAAATAAACTTACTAGAGAATGAAAGACGGCTTAAATTAATATTCTTGCTATGCTATTTATCAATATCTCACTTTTTTGTATGATTTTTGTGACACCTTTGGAATTAAAGGGATGACCTTGGCTGTGTTTATTCAAGAAAAATCACAGCAATAATACTTATTTTTGTGTATTTCATTTGTCATGTGAAAAAGTAGACAAAAAATTCTATAAGCTCATGTGAAAAAACAATTTGATAAAATATTTGAAGTTGATTTACTACCTAGGACTTACTTACTTATTTATGACTGTGAATAACTATATTTTTTGTACTTTTTTCCTATCTTAAGCTTACTACTTGTAGTATTAATCAGGGTTGTAAATTTTAAATGCTACGTCACAGAAGATAAAGTGAGCAAATAAAGGAATAACAGAGATCATAAGCAAGGTTTCATACTATTTGCTATTGTATCAGCTATTTAAATAATGCCAATACATTTATAGCCTTCACAAATTACGTACATATGAAAAACTGTTATTACAATATTTGTTGAGAATGCCAGAATAACGAGGTACCTACTTGTCCTTTGCATCTATTTTTAAATTTAGATAATATTGAAAACAAAGGAGAACATAAATACGGTTGGACATAAAACTATAAAATCCATAGAGCTATAAAAATCCTAATCTGAATCACCTCTAGGATACATATATATATATATATATTTTTCGATTCAGTTGTGTGCTTCTGCAGAACAAAGGGCTCCCTCACTGTCTTCATTTTTGGCTCTGTGTTTAGAAATGTAACAATCTAATACAATAAACTCGTACTAGAGGCACAATTATTACAGTCATATACTGCTTACCTTATAATGATTAGAAGTCCTATTACTGTTAAGGCTGTTATTTGAGATGTGTCCTCTCCCGTGATGGTTAATCTCTATTGCAGACCGGAGCATGTCGACCTTGGAAGCAGAACCTTCGTAGTTGCTGCCTCGTCTCTGGCTATTGCTGCCGCTGCGGCTGCGACAATGCTCGTTTATGTCACCTTGGGAGAACTGAAAAAGTGTAATAATATTGAGAAACATGCATTTCAAAGTTCTATTGGAACAATTGTAATATAAATTCGAGGATAACGGCTTTAGCGAAGAATGATATAATGTAGGTACAATCATTAGAGAAAATCTTAATATGGATATGAAGAAGTCTATGACGGTTAATCTCAGTTTTAGAGACCACGGAGCATCAAACGGACACGCTTTTGAAGTAAGTCATTGTCTGTATATTCAAAATGATAAGGTGTGAAACGTAGGTAGAAATAGTTCTCTCAATTTCCATTGCACACATAACTCTACTTACCCTTGACCGTGATCCCCTCGGCAAGGAGTGTAGAGAGCCCAGTGGATTGAATCGTGTGATCATGTGCAGCCGCTCCAGAGATATCATGGTCTCTGCGTCTTTGGTCAACGGCTCAGCATTCAGCTTTTCAGCTTCTCCAGTTTCTGTAACAAGAATAGGAATAACGATATGAGATATTTGCTGTACCAAAACTTGAACTCTAAACCTAGTAGGTATAAAGTTGGTGTGTTTTGTAAAAATGTTATAGTCAATATTTGGAAGAAGTGGATGAACGCCTTAGCCCTAATATTGACATGATCACCTTTTCTAATGTTGGTATTGAAATATTCGGCATAAGTATTTTTTTATTCTGGCAACAATGCTTTAGAAAAACAAAAGCGCTATCTGCCGAAGTCGGTATAACTATAGCAGTTATATTAGAAGAAACTGTAGTAGTTTAATTTTATTATTATTTACCCATAGTTTCGTTCGCTTCTGGTTCACAAGCATTCTGCATCCCGGTCATGTTTATGTTCTTGAGCCAGAAGTAATGCAACAGTCCATACAGGACCCCACCGAGAAAGGCGATGAGTCCCATGTAGCGGAAAGCTTCTCTGGTACCAAGGGTTGCGATGAGAAGACCGCCGCCGAAGCTGCCACTTCCTCTACCTGAACAGTCGGGATAGACAGAATATTAGAGGTAGAACAAAACTTTTGAAGTATAGGCCTATTATAACAAAATGTGTGTTAGTCTTCTCGACTGAAATGTAATCTTATCATCGATAATATTAGTGTAGAAATAGAGAGAGAGCGGTTGAATATTAGAGACCTATACTTGCATGGACAACTATTGCTTTTATGATAATCGTCATCTTTGCAATGTTTATTCAATCAAATGCTACAAAGAGATCTCTATCTAATATTACATTTAAACTAATATTGAATAGAATTTAATATATGCGAAAATAAATTAGTCTATCTGTTCATTTGTTACACGTTCATGCCTAAACCGCCAAACCAATTTTAATGAATTTTGGTATAGAGTTAGACAGGAGTTCTCACTTTCGAGAAGGACTTTGGCTACTCGAAGTAATTATTCATCGGATGTGAAGACGCGGGCACCAGCTAGTTTGGTAAATTAAACGTATTTTCTACTTAATTGTTTAAGCCTGCTACTGCACAGTAGCAGGCTAAAACAATTGTTTTCACATGACGTTAATAAGTAATTGTTATCTGAATTCGAATCGTAATGAAAATTGTAATTCTTTGTGTGGTTTAGATTTTTCTATATTTGTGCAAGGATGAGAAGACGACCGTTTACCTTATTTCCCTCGTTCTTTGTGTTCTTTTAAATTATTCAGCTTAATGTAACATTGTACTTTAAAAGTCAATTTTGTCATTCCAAAATTGAATGAAAGTGAAAAATTGTTCTAAAAGCTTCAAAAACGAATCTGAACGCGTTCAATCGTTCAGATTCGTTTTTGGACTACCCTTCTAATGTAATTTCTTTTGCTTTATACAAATACAAATGAGACGACTTTCATTCCTCTTTAGCATAAAAAATAATGTTTTCAACAGTATGTATAATTGCTGGAACCTGGAACGAAACATTATTCTATTTCCTTGTTCCATTTTGCACAATTAGTTTGTTTGCTAATTTATATCTTTACAATCATCATTTATTAGTAAAAGTAACTAACCAAGACTGAAGTGAGCCATTCCAAGCACTCCGATCAATGTAGCCAGAAGACTCTTAGGAGCCAGCATTGCGCAATAGGTAGCTGCTGCTACCCACATGAGGTGCACTGATAAAGACTCCATGGCTTCGAACGGGAAACACCACCAGGAGTTCCTGAAAGACATGACACGTTCTTACGAGAGGAAGATTTACAATAAAATTCTTTAAAGTATCAATGTACAGTGACGTAACAAATAAAAAGAGAACGTATGAGAATGGAAACCATTATAAAATATTGAATGGCCTGAAACAAGAAGACATTCTGTGACGACACCAAATTGGGATAAGTGCTAGAGGATGATGAAGACATACTAACCAATGACAATCTTAGGTTTGACAAAATTGATTAGCTTGTAATGTAGATAAACCGGTGCAGTAATAAACCAACCACAGCTGATTAAGTATACTCGAATATACAGTCTGCCATTCTCCTCCAAGGCTAACGTCACTTATTATTACTGATAAATCAGATTAAGAACTAGTTTAGATTTTAATCAGGGACAGTTTTTAGTAATCTAAAAACTGTCCCTGATTCATAAATTAAGTAAGATTAAGAACGAGTATAAAACTATTTAGAATTAGGAAAGCTGTTCCAAACGCATACTACTTACGCCATTTGCCCGAGGGGTAAGCAGAAACTATAAAACAACACCTGCTACTAAAAGGCACTCAGTAATATCTCCTTTATCAATATTATATATCAAATCCATTTTCATTCTTTTGATACGTTTCCATTATCTATTATTCAATCCATTGTTCGTAGTCTGAGTTACTACAGTACTATATCAGGTAAGTGTTTGCATTAGAGCCCTCCCACACAACATCATTGTGCTCATAAACTTGGCAATGCTGTCGTAAATACATTAATCTTGAAAATGGAGTTTTAATGCCTAAGGACGTATCTCGTGACTAGACGAACCAGAAAGTACGTGTGCATTTTAGATTCCGTACCAAGTAGATAACCCAAGAAATTCTGATCGCGGTCATTTATCTGCATTAATATCTATATTGTCATCATTTTTAGGGTTTCGTAGCCAAATGGCAAAAACGGAACCCTTATGGATTCGTCATGTCTGTCTGTCTGTCTGTCCGTCCGTATGTCACAGCCACTTTTTTCCGAAACTGTAAGAACTATGCTGTTGAAACTTGGTAAGTAGATGTATTCTGTGAACCGCATTAAGATTTTCACACAAAAATAGAAAAAAATCAATAAATTTTGGGGTTCCCCATACTTAGAACTGAAACTCAATTTTTTTTTCATCAATCCCATGCGTGTGGGGTATCTATGGATAGGTCTTCAAAAATGATATTGAGGTTTCTAATATAATTTTTTTCTAAACTGAATAGTTTGCGCGAGAGACACTTCCAAAGTGGTAAAATGTGTCCCCCCTCCCCCCTCCTGTAACTTCTAAAATAAGAGAATGATAAAACTAAAAAAAATATATGATGTACCATGTAAACTTCCACCAAAAATTGGTTTGAGCAAGATCTAGTAAGTAGTTTTTTTTAATACGTCCTAAATCGTAAACCGCAATTTACCAAGTACGGAACCCATCGTGCGCAAGTCCGACTCGCACTTGGCCGGTTTTTTTATTGATTGCGAAGAAAATCACCTGAACCTGACCTTAATATAGACTCTATATATATGTAATCATGAACAAGCGTGGTGTTAAATGTTATTTCCTTCACTTTATGAGGAAGGCATTTACCCTGTAGTCGAATAATAATAACCAGGGCATCATTCTGTAACTAGGTGACGCAGCATTTTTTCCATGATTGGATGTCATGGATCAAAGGAAAAAGGTCATCATGGTGTGTGGGATGGGATAAGAATCGGTTGTACCTGAGCATAACAGTAATTTTTCTTCGAATAGCTCAGGTTTAAGATAGTTCCGCATACGTCATTTTGGGCTGTAACCAATATCAAGTTTCTTGGCCATTGTATATTTTGTAAAATTTTATCGTTTTTGCTCTACTTACGGCTGATCCCGAAAGCCTTCCAAGCCAACTTAAAGGTCAATCTTTGACGACAAGTCAAAGATTGACCTTTAAGTTGTTGTCGTTACTTTATTTTCTCGTGCTCTTAGTCAATTGAATAAGTGCATTTACAACCTACATTGATACAATGTATCTAATATGTCAGTGCCATGGTTGCACTTATCAGATGCTCTATATTAGAAATATTGTGTGCGAGACAATAAATAGATGTTTCATATATTTATCCTCACACATAGTTCAAGCATTGTTGTGTCATTTCACATCAGTTTCTGCGACCACGTAAATTGGATGCGGCAAAATAGAAACGATGAAAATGAGATAGGTGTTTTAGGAAATACTCAAATATTTACAATTCGCGTATTATACAAATTGTAATGAACTACCTGACGACGATAGTAGCAATGTTATCGCGCTGAAGCTTTACAGGATAATCAGACGGTACAAGACATAAATTAAACACACATAAACATATTCACGTGTAGACTGTGCATATGGCACGGGGTAACTAACACGGAAGAGACTGGAGATACTCACTCGATAAACGAGTATCCGACGAGTCTCGCAGCGTGGGAGAAGAACGCGACGATGATGACATTCACGTGGCCGATGCGCGCTGTGATGGCATCCGCGCCGTAGAGGAACGGGATACTGCTCAGCGTGCCCACGGTCACGGTTATTCCTGGACACACGATCCATTCAATATTATGATCATTACTAAAATTGCCTGCACTGAAAAGCTCGACATTGCAATGCTACAGCTAGAAAAATTAATCAATCACACTCACCTAATAAGAAATTGGGAGCGCCCAACTCCTTCAAGTATATAAACAGATAAGATTCGATAAATCCCCAAAAGTTTCCTAAGGCAAATAGGAAAAATATGAAAACTATTATATGCGGCATTTTGATAATGTTCACTAAATCTCGAAGTAGATTATCGGCGGGTAGTTTGGCTCCTAGGGGCATGACAGCGACGGTTACGGCCGATATCAAAAGCAGCACATCGTACGTATAAAACGCAGCTGAATAGTCGGTGTATCCTGTAATCGACAAACCGATGTAAACATTAGTAATATGCTATTGACATTAACGATAACAATTACAAGATGCTAACAATATACGTACCAACTTGTTTACTCCTCATATCTATTAACATGCCTGTTATGGGGGAGAATATAGCCATGCCGATACTAGAAAACAATCTTTCTCTGCCGAAGTCACCACCGTACTTTTGGATCATCGTCAAAGCTATAGGATCCATGATAGTGACTCCGGCAGACAACATGATAGTTCCCATGAATCTCAAGAAGAAATAAATATAGAACGTTTTATCGTCGCTCTCCTTATAATCCGGTGGGCACGTATCGGGGCCGCCTCTCCTGTAATATTCCAATGATAATTTACTTTTAGATAGCCGTTTGTGTATCTTTAGATAAATATTAAGTAGTCGGTTTACAAATAATATTATAATCAAATAGAGATATTATAGAAATGCCTGTTGCCACATTACCTGAAGTCACATTTTTGTACCATGCAATCTGCAGATAATATCTCGAGACGTTGCTTGGAGAGCTTAGTCATATTATGCAACATGACGAGGCCGCCACAGCGGAGGTCCTCTTTATCAAGTGCTGTTATGTTTATACCTTGAGCTATTAACAGCTTTTCTCCAAACCTTGATCTGAAATCTGTTATCTGATCATCTTCGTCCTGTAAAAATGATTTTAGATGAATTTGTTTAGACATAACATAATGTTGCCATACATTTTTGTTGCATTTGGTTCAGTTGCTTATTTATAGTTCTTACCCTTTCCATTTCTATGCCAAGTTGTTCTTTTGGTTCTTCCAAATCATCGTGCACTTCAATCAAAAAGTAAGCTGCATCATTGTAATCTTCGTCGTCAGTTCCATTTAGGAAACTGCATGAAACAAATACTTGTCTTTACTCACACGCAAAATCTCGTTCGACGACAGATTCAGATGAAGGCAGATGAGAAAAACAAATCAATATTCAAACCCGTGAATGCCCGAAACGTGGATCCACGCGAGCCTTAATGGCTGTTTAATTGTTTCGGTAATTATAGCATTCAACTGGTTAATCATCGCTTTCGAGACTGTCAAAGTAGTGCCTAAAACTAGAATTATTGCAAAAAAAAGATTTCATTTTGTTACACAAAACCTACTTCCAAGGAAACTCGCCTGGAGGCTTAACAATAAACTTGATACACAGAGCCGAGATTTACCAAGAAAGTACCGTAATGTTTGTCTGAAACTGTAGCACATTGTTATCACTGTTATTTAACATGAGTAATAGTTCCATTTACATGATTACTGCTGCGCATTTAACGTTGTTAAATTCTAAGTTATTGGCATGGTTTGCGACTACGCGAATTACTCTGACGATCATACTCTAATTTGTATGAAAATAGGTCAAAAAGTAAAAAGTGCTCTATCAAAGTATTAAAAACTTACCTAGTATTGGATTTTAAGTTTGGCAGTCGGACCTTATGGCTAATATGGAAATCCAAGTCATCCTTGTCATCAGCTGGGTCACTAGACGGGCTCTCTGTAGGTTTCGATAACAGGCAATGGTCCACACAACGATCGAGCACAAAATCTACCGTCTCGTCCTCGCCAGGACATTCCCTGCTAGGACATGGGCTCCACCAAATCTGCAAAGATAAGTTTTCATATAGATCGAAAAGGCACAAAAGATAATCACTCTGTTCTAGATTGTGCATTCAAGACAATGGCCGTCCTTAACAGTTTAATTTTTCCATTTTTCTCGTGGATAAGCTAAAATTATAGGTTCCAAACGGATGAACCATTACAGCATTCAAGGGTAAAGTCCAACGTGCATAAATTTAGCTTAATTCCCTTAACTAATTCAAACAAACAGGATCACAAGACACTACTAGTTAATTCGCCGTGGGGCCGGATGACAACGATTTGCTCAAATTCTTAGGTGTATACTCTGTTAGTTCGTAACAAGGTCTTAAGGGGTCGATTTCGAAACAAGTATATATACCTCTACACTATTCGTGATCGGATGTCGCATGACGTAAGCTGATGGCATCATCCCAGGAGTCTCTTGATGAGGTATCAGCAATAACGAGTGATGAAATGCAGCATTCAGAATCAAAGCAGTGATCACGACTGGCTTGTACTCCCCAAAACGATCCACCAGAAATCCTAAAACCATTAAAATCTCCTGAAAATACTGTAAGTACAGTCACGGTATTATTAAACATTCAAACTTACCGGTAATGGGTGGACTTAGAAATGTGGTAAACGGCAAAGCTAAATACACAAAAGAAATTTCTGGCACAGTCAGTCCTATACTCTGCATGTGTATCGTCAAATACGGCAAGAGAGATGCAGTGGCGCCGTACATTACAAACAGAGTCACTTTCAGCATGATCAGGTTCGGGTTGATTCGCAGCCGGACCATCAGCCGCCCCACGCATCCCAGCTCCTCGTCACTGTCCCCGTCCATGGTGGAATCGTCTTCACTGTTTTTATTCACTTCAACAGACTTCGCCATCTCCGAGTCACTCACATTCACATGTTCATAACGAAAGGATGTTTGTTCGTAGGCTATATCTTATCGACTGGCGCTTGATTCGGTAGCAAAGGCTGTCGGTGGTATGACGATTATTTACATAAGGGTTCTTGAGTGAGTTTAACTTTGTGGTTTGCATGCGTGTGATCGGAGGCGACGGGAGAGCCAGGGAGGGTCCCGTGCTCCCGAGCGACTGCGCCGCGGTCAGCTCTCGGCGGACGTCGCTCGGCACACCAATTTACAAATAATAGCAAATTACCTTCGTTTAAGAAGTGTCACGGCGATTGGTGGGGATGTTGGCTAAATCGGCTGGCGATCCTAAGACCTTGTGGTTAAATGGCTGGGGTCGGGGCGCTCGCTCCTTTAGTTCCCGACACGAAGGCGCGCATCGCGAATTAGCGCGAACTTTGCAGCTGCTCGCCATTTGTAAGTAAGTTCACTTTGTTTTTCTTTTACTATTCATAGAAAAATATATGGTTAATATAAATATAATCAGTGATGAATTGATAATTTGGGAGGGTACGTAAAATTACACGGTCTTATTGCAGTGCAAGCAGTGTTACCATATAGTGCTGACACTTCCTGATTCCTATTGCGATGTTTTTATATGAAAACATTATTCACAATCGATACCGTTTTATTTTGGGCAATTTCTTATGTTTAAAAAAAAATCATTACTTATATTTTAGAATTTATGTAGGTAGGTAGGTGTTAGTTAGGTTCCTAGGTTAGGACCTATGTATATAGCTACCTTCACACCTACTCCTACCAATCGACTCATAATATCTTAGAGGTACTCATAAATAACTAATTTAAGAATGACAAATAAATTCATACTTTCTGTCTTTTCGACCTTTATGAAGGTCATACTTGATACATAGCATACGTCCATAGGTACTTCGTATGACAGGTTCTTGAATTAATCAATCAAAGTGTTCTTATGCTTTAATTTGTTAGGTAAAGTGTTCCCCGATGTAGTTCAGTCCTGAAAATAACATACTTACACACAATTGAATGGAATTATCACGCTGACTCGATCTGCATAGGTGCAAACGGGTTCGACTCCTAGGTGGGAATGTAGACAGTTAATATTTTCAATAACGTTGTAGATTTTACAAGCTTTTATTTAACTTGCAATGTATGTATGTATGTAGGTGTGTTCGGGTCAAATCTTACAACTGAATTTTAAAGGATGTTATCCTCCACCGATTAATTTTGCATACAAGTTTAGTTTGGATGACAATGCATGGTTAGCTAAGTGACGTAATTCTAAATCCAATATGGCGAACAGCCCAAGATGGCGGACTAGTTATTTTTTGTGCACTGCCATGATATGGGTATCAATTAATGAAAGGGTTTGCTGAGAAGAATACGAAAAAGGCTTGTTTTGAAAAAAGATTTTTAATGAATAATTTTTATTCTACTTAATCCGATATTTGACCATGCCCAAATATTAAGGATTTATTATTATTTATTTATTATATACATTATTGTACAACACATAGATTTAGAATTTTTTTGCTACGTAGGTACATACTATATCTATGGTACAACACAAGAAAAATAACATACAGGACAAACATTTTCAAAAACAAAGTGTACTATGAGCGGATTTATTAATTTTTATTTATTTATTCGATTATTATATTTCAAACAATTTTAGGCCAAGAATGTTAGAAGTGATCAGTTCTGACTTTTTTTTACGAATTTTCCATTAAACTTTTATTGTTTTAACATTGTTTGACGTATCTAATCAAATAAGAAATGAAATAAACAAGCACTCTTCTCTTCTAATATCAAACAAAAGTCTTATAATAATAAAACAGTTAAGTATTTTATAACAAAACAACAAAAAGTCAAAAACTAAAATAAAACTCATTAACTAAGCTAAGTTGACTATTAAACTGAGATATTATTATCAATTAAAGAAAACTGTACCTTTGGTTAATTATCAAAATATACCAATCAAATGAAAGGCTTGTTCAGTTCACATTAAACGCCATTGTTAAGAATTATTAAGAAAGTAGCTCCTTAAGAAAATGTCCAACGAATCGTCTTCTAAACGGCTTCTTATTTTGCTGGCCAGATAACCAGCCGCTGAGAAGGCCCTTTCGGATTCAACGCTAGTTGGATAAGACTATTTTATGCTTGATTGCAATGCAATTCTAATTGCGTTAAACTCGCGAGAGCTCGTCCATTTTTCGGCCGAGATCAATCTCGCTAAAAAAGGCCGAAATCTCGAGAAAACGAGATCTCGCGAGAACGAGATTGCATTCCTTAGTAGGGAGGGAAGGTAGGTAGCCAGATGACGGGAGTGAAGCCGCGGGGGTCAGCTATTATTTATATTTCTACACCAGCATTGGTAGTATGTATGTGTGATACAATGTTTAATGTAAGATCTCAATGTACCATATACTGAGAAATAAATAAAAACTTACTAATCAGAAACGCAAAGACAGGAAAATCCTCTATAATAAAACAATTAAGCAATTTTGTGGATTTAAAGAAACCAGAAGATGACTTAAATTTAAATACAAGTATAAAACTTCTTGCAAGTGTGATCAAATTGGAATGAGGCAAATATTATCGAACAAACCAGGGCATTGCGATAAAATACGATCCGACCAAGGAACGATATAAATATATTTAAAGGCTGCTCGTGTGATACCAGAAAATAAAGATCTATTAGAACACGTTAAAAAAATTGTGCCTCGCTATTATGAATATTTTTATAACCAGCTTTTAGATTTTTTTTTTATGAAATCTGATATTATTTAATGTAAGAGTAATTAGGTACTAATTACAACAGCAAAAATATTAAGAATCCTCGTATTTTATAAACTTATACAGTAATATGTATGTTTTGGTAAAAAACTGGCCAAGTGGGAGTCGGACTCGCGCACGAATGGTTCCGTACCATTATCGTTAAACGCTGCAAAAAAATCACGTTTGTTGTATGGGAGCCCCACTTAAATATTTATTTTATTCTGTTTTTAGTATTTGTTGTTATAGCGGCAACAGAAATACATTATCTGTGAAAATTTCAATACAGCCTGGTGATAGACAGACAGACAGACGGACAGTGGAGTCTTAGTAATAGGGTCCCGTTTTTATCCATTGGGTACGGACCCTAAAATCACTTTTGATTGGTTTTTTACTAAAATCACTTTTGATTGCTTGCTAGTTCTTAATAAAAGCCTAATTACGGGTACTTAATAAATATCATAAATTACTCATATTAGTTTGGCCATTGCGACGTTATTGCACAGCCAAGTTCTAATTTTATTGCAACGCATTTATGACGTTATTGCAACAACGTCATAAATGTAGGTATCCTATTTAAATACAATAAAAATATGCCACTTACATAACATTTTTACTTCTGGAACAACCTTAATTTTAAAATATAGAATATAAACAATGTTTTGTTATTCGATTTATAATAGTATAATAAATACATTTCACTTTATTAAAACGACAACTTTTAAATCGATCTCCTGAAAAAAACATACTTATAGTTACTTATGACATTGGCGCACCCGGTGTACGATAATTATGTAGTCTCTTGCTTAACGTATATTATCACAAAACAATAAATTCTAATTAAACGAAAGAAAAATTAATAGCAATTTGATTTATATAGACATCATCAAAATTCATTAAATTAAAATAAATAAAATAATAATGATATAGAAATATCACAGATTACAATTATTATGTTCCCTCTCTTTTTCAACGACGTTCGTTCGAACCGAGATCACATCACACCAAGTATTGTAATTGCCAGGCAGGCAGCCTTGCCTTGCGATTGGAGAATTCAACCCGAGATTCGATATTTAACGAGGGATAGGATATCTATTAAACAAGTTGCTACATTTTCGCCGAGTATTTATTTTAGGAACGGATTTGACCTTAACAGACAATCACTTTGAAAATCGCAAATCTAAATTAGGCAATTAATCATCTCAATTGACTCTTATCTAATAGTACCTAATCGCTTTTGGTTTAATTTTTTCTTGGATAAATTAATATGAAATAATACCAAAACAAAAGCATGTTCAAATTACTTTAAATTGAACAAAAAATCTTGTTTTTTTATTTCGGACACAACGAAATAGGTTTGATTTGCAATCATTCTGTACTTATATTTTACGCCATCTATGGACATTTATAATAAGTGTCTGTGTTTCTTTCAGCGCCATCTGTTGTGGAATAGCAGTACTGTTGGAAATTGTATAATGTTCAATCTATTCGCAGAAATTATTGCGTGTTTTGATTATGTTAGTGATGTTACTCATTTTATACTATCTCCGTCAACTATACGTAAGTATACTTATTTTACTAAGATTGTGAAAACTGTAAACGTAGATGACAGGTAGAATAACCACAAGTATCTCTAAGTAGTCTGTGAACCACAATAAATTGTTTTTGTATGTGAAGTCACTGCTTGTAAGGTTTCTTTGAGATGTTTTTAACAGCGTCGGAATGTTTTACAAAAATCTAAAAATAAAACTAAATCAATTTGCCAGTTGTGTTTCGATTCACGAATTATGCACGTACGTTTCATATCAATACATAAAAACTTACGGAACGCACGGCTGTTTTATTTACAAAAAATCAGCCTTGAAATTAAAAATATTTTTCTAATTAGATAAAATAGTAAATAATTCTTAATCAGTTTTGCAGTAGTTCAGTAACTTTTATTCATTTATTCTGTACGTTTCAACTGCCATCTGTCGGCCATGAATAGAAACCAAGCTGAATAACTCTAGAATGTCTATAGTCTACTGCAAATTGTCAACCATAATGCATTGCGCATAAATGGCCGCCATGTTGCTGCCGTCTGAAAGATGTTCGCAACTGTGTGTGTTTACTAATGAATTTTAAGAACTTTAATGGTTAAATTACTGTGTTTGTGAAATTGTGAGTGTACAATGATTTTATATTTCATGTATTATTGTGATTGATAGGTCTATCAAATGTCTCTGAAGCCAATAAACAGTGAAATTTTCTTTAGATAGTCATTCGGTTCGGACGGCATAATGGCTGACAATCTGATTCAAAAGTCACATAAAACTAGTGAGAAAAACAAGTATAACAACGTTGTTCACCGTACGACGAGTGAATCTCTTCGACTGAACGAGTCGGAGAAGGGGGTGACTCACCCGACAAGTCTGCAAGCCGCCCATAACCCAAGGAAAATATCTTCATTTCAGATCACCAGTGTGACGGTCGGCTCTCGAGTGAGCACTGATGCTGGAGAAGACTCTGCTGACGATCTTGATGAATCTCACACCGACGACATATCAAGAGTGACTGACATTGAGAATGAAACGCCTAGTTATTCCGAGGACACGTTCTCGAAAGATGATGTGTTTTACAACGCGTCGAGTGCATCATTAGGTTGCGCCCCCGTCATCCCTACCAGCTCGCAGTACGGGCTCGCAATCGTCGGCCAGGACAACGCTACCAACCAGATAGGAGGAGCAGTGCCAAATAGTAATAATACAGAAGTGTCTGACATGCATGTCAGCGTTACTAACGCCGGAACTGGCAGCATTATTAATCTCATAGGAAATGCTAAACCCCAAGAAGGTATGAAAGAAATACAAGAACATGTTAGGAATGAACGATTTAAAGTTGTGAAAATTGAAAGCACTGAACCTTTCCGTAGGGGTCGGTGGATGTGTATGGATTACCTGGATCACACTACGCAGCAGAATGCACCTATAACGTTAAACAACAACCTGGATGTGACCGAGACTAATACTCTGCAGGCTCCTGACAGTGGTGTGGTGATAAACGATAGTCAACATGATGAAATGTCTAATGATCTGACCAACAAAGGGCCTAAAGATATGCAAGGTAATGCTCCAACTGTGCAGCAACTAGAACAAACTCTTCAAAAACAATTTCCAATGGCTTCTCCGGGCCAATCTTTGACCCAACCCCTCAATGCAGTGCAACAGCAGATGCAGCCTGTTTCTCAGTCAGTGTCGGTGCAGTCTCCGCCTTTAGAAATACCACAACAAATGCCAAATCCAAACCTGCAGTCTAACCAACAGCAAGTTGGACAGCAGCACCCTCAGAGCATGACACACATTACTATGCAGAATGCAGCACAGAACCACCCGCAGCAGACTCAACAGCAGCAAGTGCAGCAAATCCCTCAAAGCTTCCCTCAACACCAGCTTCAGCAAGTCATCGCTCAGTCTCAGGGTATGGCAATGCAACAGATTCCCATGCACCAACAGATGCCGCAGCAAATGCAACAAATACCAAACCAGCAAATGCAGCAAATGGGTCAGCACATGCCTCAAGCCCAAATGGCTAACATGCCACAGATGCAGCAACAAATGCCTCAGATGCAGGCTATGCCTAATCAGGGACAGCTTACTCAAGTAGCCCCTCAGCAGCCTCAGATGCAACAGATGCAGATGCAGCAAATACAAGGTCAACCAAATCCTCAAATGCATATGCAACAAACTCAAATGCCCAATATGGGGCAGACTCACCATATGCAAGGACAGCAGGCGATGGGAGCTCAACAGGCACAACTTCAGCATTTGCCAAGCCAAGCTCAAATTCAGGCTCTGCAGAATCAACAATTGCCTAATCATATTCAGCAGATGCAAATGCCCACACAACTCACTGGCGCTAATCAACAGATGCCACAGATGCAACCTCAAATGCATCAGATGCCATCCCAGCCCCAGCAGTCAGTTGTGCAGGGCATGCACCCTCAAATGCAGCAGCAAGGCATGTCTGGTGTGCAGCAGCAATATAATCAAGTCAGTCAACAGTCTAATGCTCAGTCAATGATTACTGCTACTATGCCATCTTCTCAGCAGCAGATGGTTCAACCTCAACACAATGTTCCTCAATACCACACGCAGCAATCACAGATGAGCCAGCAGGGCCAAACTTTGCCACAAGAGGTGCTCACTTCTATTGTTACATCACAGCAAGGTGCAACATTGCCTTCCAACCTTCAACAGATGCCTTCTCAACCTCAGGGCTCGACGTTGCCTGCAAATCTCCAGAGTCTTACTGGTCAGCAGCAGCCAACTACAGTGCACACTATTGCTCCTCAGCAAGGGAATGTGCCACAAGGAAATATTCAAATGATGACTGCGGCTCCGCAGAATATGCAGATGACTCTAGACGGGAATCAGCCTAGTATGCAGATACCCGCCTCAGATCCTATATTCATGCAGCCAACGAACGTCGGTCAGCAGATGCCAGTCGCGCAGCACATGCAACAGCAGAACCTACTACCGCAGCAGGTGGGCGGACAGGGGCAGATGGGCGGCGTGCAGTACGTGCCCAATCAGCCGGTGGCGCAGGTGTCCATGGCGCACCAGAACATTCCGATGTCGATGCAGCCGAACATGCCGGTCGGTATGGGCGGCGGAGTCCATCCGAACGTGGTGCAGTCACAGACCAGCATGGGTCTGGGGTACGGGAACGTGGTGCCGGTGATGTCTCAGAGTAGTGTAGCGCCAGTGGAGGCGACCGTATCGGGGACCAACTCGCCGGTGGTGTCGATGCCGGTGAGTTCGACTGCGTACGTGGCGAACACGGCGCAGCCGGGCCATGACAGTCAGGGCTTCGGTAGCCCCGTGAGTGCGGTGTCTCATGCGATCAGTGGCGCGGTGATGAGCAGTGTCAATGTGAATGCGTGTGATAGTGGTGCTCCGGACGTGTCCACGGACACACTGCAGGCTGGCGATACCGGCGACGGCAAGGAGGAGGCGCCAGCTGCTCCGCCGCCCGAGGATGAAAGGTCAGTTTATATTCCATATTAGAATTATTTTCTGTAACAGTTCCAAATACAAATTACCTTTGAAATGTTCTTACCAAACTATTCAAATTAAATTATCCTCAAATAACCCTTTATGTAACTGATATGGCACCTACTTATTGTTATTCCTAGTATTTTCTGTCATTATAATAATAGTCATTAAGGGCTAAAATAAAAGCATTATGTAGCTACTAACTTTCTTCTTGGTTTTCATGAAAGGTTGACATTTAAGAAAACTAGGTATATTTTGTTTTCTGTTTATCAAACATCATCTAATCTGACTGCCCTTGTCCCTTGTTACTTGGGTCGGCGCAACACAATTTCTTCTTCCACACCATCCTGTCCCCGTCACACTATCACTAACTCCTTTTTCTTTCATATCACTCCTCACACAGTCCATCCATCTTTTCTTTGGCTGTCTCTCCCTCTCAATCACCAGCGGGTTTAAATTCTGAAGGTTTACTTAAAGCTGTTTGTTTTGGCTTTTTTTGAATTTTGACAGCTATTAACGTTCATGTATTGTTTTTCTGTTATGCCATTAGAAGATGTGGACAGTTAAAAAAATATTCAAAATATTTTTCTGAGTATGTACATGATAATTATGATTGTGCAATGTATTAAGGATTTAAATTGATACTTGAACATACTGAAAAAAAAAGAGCTTTTCCTGTATTTACAAAGGAAGTGATTGTGTTTAGGTAATACAAACTCAATTTTATCATTAAGAAATATTTAATTTGCATTGAAACCTAGGTAGTTGGCAATTAAATTCTGCCCTTGGTACACTAATTTAAAATTTAAAGAAGGACCTTTTTGTTTATTTTTTTTAAACTGGCATTATGTAAGTAATTACATACAAATAGTAAGAATATAAAAGCCATTACCTGGCAAGAATGCCATTAGGTACTTATCAGGACCAGTAGAACACTGGTAATGGATTTATACTTAAGATTTTTAAAGTAAACTGTAACATACCTACTTAGCATGCTCACATTGTTCTCTTGTACACTTAAATGATTTAATTAAGGACAGTGCTGTAACTAAAAGAAAATTAATAACAACTTTTAATTGTAAACAATAAATTTTATTAATTATTTTATTGTAGGTATAGTTACCTAATATTGATTTGTAGGTATTCATTAAATACCTGTTAGTGTAAATAATACACAGGTAATTACAAAACAAGTGTAATTTTTTTATTGTTTAAAAGATTTATGTGCGTGAAAAAAATTATAATTCATAAAGGTTTACCAAAACATCAAAATGATTCAGATTTATGAAATCATGCTGCTGATCAATATCTCATGAGTCATCCAATTTAAATTTCGAATAACATTCACTAACTGATATCTACATATGATACAGCATATTTCTAACCGCTGAAAGCTGTAAGAATCTTAACTTAGCATCCGCGGATAGCGACAGAACTTGCAATACAGCAAGTGGCGAATCCGTATCTATTTGCGAAAATAACTCATCCGTAGACAATGGTGGTTGTTTTCGTTCCTTTAGGTTGGTGCTCGCACCGTCGCCGAGCGGAATCCAACGTCCCTTTGATGCTGTTTATTTGCGCTTCGTCCTGCGACCAGCGACATAAATAGGTGGTTGACACGTACGGTGCATGGTGCGCGCCGGTATGCCGCCGGTGACTCACGCGCAACGCACCCGATCTACTGCCTGGCTAAAAAAGCGAGCGTCGTGCGTTCTTTTTCGTCTGGCTCGACGACCGTACTCCTTTTATTTGCATTAGATTTCTCGCGATCCTTTCACGGATCCTTAGTCATTTTCTGCATCGTTCTCTCGTCACATTTTTGCAGGCTCGTCGGTAAATGATTGGGTTCACGTACACATGTTACTGCTGGACTCGAAACTCACTCGGTAACTTAAACCGAATTCCTCGAGTAACCCTGAGTTAAACCGCGAATTTATTCACAACACTAAAGACTTCCTCATGTATTCATGACACGAAGCCGCAAAGAAGTTGGTATAGGCGCCAGCGCACCGACAACGTCACTGGCGTCGTTGGTAATCGAGTAGAGGACCGAAGGCCGTGAAACCCGAACCTTCCATTCGCTTCTGATCGACTCACATGCACTACCATTTGTGCTTAAAATAGTTCAACTAAGTAAAGATCTGCAGTCTGTATAAATTAAAAGTTGTTTCGATTTCATAGAGTATCTTCAACACATTGTGTTGTTTTGTTAGTGGACATAGTACTTAAAAATAGCACTTATGTCAGCTCCCGTTATTTTATTGCATGTAAAGATTCCTCGAGTTTTTTCAATGGCCCATTGTCTAAACGTACTGTTTTTGAACTGCCGTCCATTCACGGAATCGTTGTTTTGTATGACAGCACCATGGAATGAAATCAATCACTTTTGTAAGACAGCGAAGTAGATTTGTATTGAAAGAAAATTAATAAGTCAACAGGAGTGAGTGACAAATGATTAAATGAAGAAGGGACGCTCTTCAATTTCACTTTATTTGGTTCTGTTGGACAGTTTGTGATGGATCCTAGCTCTTCTCAGAAAACAGTTGGACACGATATTGCCTTTCTGAAATTGATTAATACAACACGTAATAGGGCGTAGTAATTCCATTGTTAAATCAGGTCGTAGTATTTATTATCTCAGTGTACAAGCCGTCTAATCGCGAGAACTATTGACCCTATTTTAATGCATTTCATTATTCATAATTGGCATATTTAACCAATACAAGCTGCGAGGTAGGTCTTTAAGAGGTACCAATGTGCATAATATATCATTTTTACAGCCCATTGATCATCTCGAGAATGCTTGTACTAAACTGTGTCTTCGTTGAACAAACTATAGATAGATATAAGGTCGTGTTTCAAAATTGTGCACATTTTATTAGAATGGTGCATGGACACTAATGAACACGTATTAAACAGAGACCAGAACAAAGATCAATTAATTAAATGTTACGTTCTGGCCAAGTAGATTTCTAACCCACTTAAATGTAACACACTTATCTCGGGTACATTACTTACTTGTGTGACGGTTTCTGATAGCGATTATTTGAAAATGGAACATCTGCTATTGATGAGCATGTAACTCGGCTCCAGAATTCCTCACCTCTTCGCGACTGGAATGGATAGAATATTTGCAATTGTCAATTGGAGAGAATTTATCCGCGCGTACGTTTTCTACCTCGCGGTGCAATCTATTGGCGTGCTTATATTGGTGAAAGTGGATGCACAAAATGCTTTCTTGGCTGCGATCTGCGCGCTGTACATTGTCAAATAAAACGGCCATTTGTAAAAATATGTGGGCTTGTTTTACAAGTTTGTAATTTATATGGTGCCGAAACGAGTTTGCCGATTTTATGAGTTCTCGAATTTTATTGGTATTATATGCCTTATGTCATGATGATTGAGCTAGTATTTTTAAATACTCTCGAGCATGACTATAGTTTTAATTAAACGGTTTTAAAACTGTTTACTTAATCCGGTACTCATGTTGATCTTAACATTTTGATATCGACGTAGAGGAAATGGCGTGAATGCGTCATCATTTCACTAAATAAATCGCTGAATCAATTTCACGAAGGTACGTCATACACACTCGTATGCGTTAACCATGTGCGATAACAATTTGTGGAGTCACCCGATCGCCATAATTTTTCCATTGGTGCATTATAGACAGATAGGTTGAGTTGACGCCTCAATTGCTACGTCACATCGGCCGTGTGAAGTGTTACCATTGAATATGCTTTGATAACATGTTCCATATCGCGTAGTTTGTTGTCAAACAAACGGCTGTAGGTCGGCGGTGCGTGACGATGGCGCGCCTCGCAAGGACGTCCAGGGCTTGAAAAAACGCGCCGAACTCCGCCAACAGCCGCGTGCACACCGTCAAACTCTTTTTCATCTCGTGAACGCTACAAAAAATTAAGATTTTTTGCACAGCATTGAGGAACTATTCGGCCCCAATAAAGTGTCTATTACTGCGCAGTATCATGTCGTTATACTAATAACCAGTAGTGTAGCGATGTAAATAAAGTTTTGTTTATTTTAGGGATGTTACACACGAGGTGTAACTAATATGTTAAACATTTTGGGTAATAGAATGTTTAAACTGAACGCTATTGTGACACGAAGATTGATTGTTATTGTTCTTTCCTAATAAGATAGATCTATATTAGTCACGAATTCTTCCACGTGTATCGTGTACACTACGCTACACATCACATCACATCATCAGCCTATTAATGTTCCCACTGCTGGGACACAGGCCTCCTCTCTCTGAGACGGAATGGGCCGCAACCACGCGGGCCCAGTGCGGGTTGCTGGATGTCACATGTCTTCGAAATTTTGGTTCTAGAGCATGCCGGTTTCCTCACGATGTTTTCCTTCACCGTATTGAGAGCAGTGGTGATGAAATAATTTACATAAAGTAAAGCGCCTACCTGGGCCCGAACCTACGACCTACAACTTGTAAGTCGCGGCCGATACCACTGGGCCACCACTGCTCTCTTACTACGCTAAGTAAAACAATAAAAGGTTAGGTAACAACGAGTGCAATATAAAAACTGTATTATTCTTATGCTTTTCGATAATTACACTTCAATAAAGTTTGTTGACTGATAATAAACAGAGATAAAATATAACAACTCAACGAACCGTACTCGTGATATCAAAACTATTAACAATTCCAAATATCGATAAGATACTGTTTTATTGCAATTACGCTTGTAGGTACTATACGACGACTATAAATTCTAAAGTCGCTTTCACTTTTGCGATCCATTTGGTCTTTGTCCAAGCGCACATTGTTAAAATTATTTTAACGAATTTGCTTTGTTCTCGTGTATAATTATGATAGTGATCCGCTTAACATAATGGATACCACGTTTCGTGCAAATAATTAAGACAGTCAAGAAGTCGATGGACTGGTGGATCTCACGTGCATTCCTCGAATACTTCCACGCCAACTAATTAGCGCTGTGACCTCAGTTTGAACAAAATAATTAAACAAACGATTACCAGACGATATCGTTTAATAAATCAAACATTCAAGTGTTATACTGCTAAAAACTCTGCAAACCAACTAAGTACCTACGTACATTGATTCAATAACACAAAAACCTATTTATTTAACTCGTCTAATGACGTGATTCTTTTACATAATTTACCATCTGTCAACTGTGACGGACAAGCGCGAAAATGGCGATCAAACTTATCAAGGTGGTGTTAAAATTCCAATAAATTGATATCTTTGATTGTTTGCTGATAGATAAGTAATTGATTCGGTGATCCTTTGTTACTGAGGAGCGGACATATCTAGCTGGCCTAACCCACAGTAAAATTATACAAACAATATGGAAACTATCTACAAACGCTCGAAACGGCACACTCACACAAACATACGCACCGACGAGACCGTTAGGGCACTTCTGCGGTGCTGTCAGTACTGAGCACCGCGATGCGACGAGTGGTCACTTATGTTTGTAGGTAGTTTCCATACTGTTTGTATATTTTTACTGTGCCTAAACTTTGTAAATCAGCTAAGATAATGCTCCGATAAGTTCATGACAAAATGCAGGCGCCACACATAACAAAAATATATCTTGATAGTATGCATTATAAATTCATCCGATAGTAATATTGTAGATACAATATGACAGGCGCATGTTATGTTAGGTTCAATAATCTGATAAAATGCGTGCCTATTATAAAATATAACCGAGCTATTGGAAACTGCGAGGCGATGCGTGTTGACCTCTGCTCCAGGACAATATTTCTAATTATAAACCGTTTATCGTTCTTTGTTTTCGAAATGTTATAACTTGACAGTGGACGCGGCACTTTAAATACTAAATGTTTGAATTAAAACTGGCAGCTTGGAAGACCTTGAAGAGATCAGGCTTCTGCTTGCTCAATTCGACCCACTGAACTCTGAACGTCACTACACTTCAAATTCACTGTCTTAGTGTAGTGTTCTACTAGCCTCCCTAGAAGGCAGTTGTTTAATTCACTAGCTTTCTGCTGCTTGCATTAATAATTCTCTTCAAGTATCAGGTTTTAAAGTTTCCAATCATGCGATGCTTTGTTGGAAAAATATTATAAGAAGCTAGCTTCAAAGTAAAAAGTGTTGCAGTTTTTTCATACAATTCACAGATTCTATACAGAATTTGTTTAAGAAATAACAAGTGTTATATACTAAGGTTTTATAGCGAAGTGGGAAGCGTTGGAGTTTAGATAAGGTTTGCACGCCGCGTGCGGTTCCAGTTCGCTATCGATACAGAAATTATGTACTTATATTGCGTTTGATAAAAGCTTCTCGGTTTGTTGACCCACATGGATAGATGTTTCTCCGACATCGCTAGTCACTAAACTTTCCTTGCACTATTCAACTGTTCAATTGAGCATTATTTTGATTCCAATGCAATAACTTTTGCCGATGTTTTAATGACACATGGCAGAACCGCGTCCGCTTGCAATTGTAATTCAGGCGTCCGTCGCCAGAACGAATCGGCGGCGGCCGGCGCTTGCCGGAAACGTCCTCAGAATGGCACATTGCCAGTCTTAATGAATGTAAGTATCATCCTTACAGAATTTATTGCGTTACAATTGCCATTAACTATTTATTTGCGCTTAAAATCAGTTTGACCTAGCTTAAATTATCACGCGAGGTATTTGACTCGTTCTAACCCGTAGCGATGCCATCTAGCTCGCATTTGGATCTAATAGACGTGGGAATGTATCTACCTACTTAGCCGTTGCATTTTGTGGAGGCATTTGCAATTCAAACGCAACGCTTTATTGGTTGTACAGTGTAGGTACGTAGCGGTGCGCCCAATGAAAATTCAAGCAATAAATTGCGTGCAAGGCGGCTAAATTACGTGGTAGTCGTTTGATACGGGGCCGTTATGAATTTATGGTGTATGCGAAGGTGTTCGGGTAGCGTTCGTTCCGCGACAGTACCTGTGTGACCCAGTGGCGCGAGGCTGCATTTGCTTTCCCGCCAAGTTCATTGGCACCGTCCAATCCCCCGCTCGCG
Organism: Anorthoa munda; assembly: GCA_945859665.1. NCBI lineage: Eukaryota > Metazoa > Arthropoda > Insecta > Lepidoptera > Noctuidae > Anorthoa > Anorthoa munda. The sequence goes on along the minus strand of OX243900.1, from coordinate 6,822,995 downwards.
CCGGTCAAGCCTAAAAACTGACACGATATTACTCTTTGTAAATAGAAAGTATTTCGCTATTGATGTATATTTTGGCGAATGAATCGCTTTAGCCGGACGCGTCATGTAACAAATCTATCAATAAATGAAATCTTCAGACCTCATGTCGTATCTGACAGATGCTGGATCAACATTGCATAACGAGATCAAACAAATGCTTGTAATATCGCAGATTGCTTAATAGGTATTACTTCCTATTTTTCAGTCTAGCCTTTCGTAATCGATCATGTACTTACCCACTTATTGATTGGTATTGTGTTATGTTGATTGTATCATCTCTTGAGCAATAAATACCTATGTATTTTGAATTGAATGATAAAGTAAATTCAACACCCGGCAGTGCAAGTCTGACCGTCAATTAAGTAATTAGTTCTTAATATAATATTTTTATTATTTAATTGCCTAATAAACAGAGTTCGTTGTAATCTAAATTCTTTCAACTATTGCTCAAGGAAAAAAAATATACTTAAGTAGGTACTAGCTCTCGTTGAAATAATAAATTCAGTTTCATTACGACCCTTCAATTGCACGTTTAGAATTGTGGCCACAGATTGTATTAAATCTATCATCAATGTTTGGAGACACCAGTCGTAAGTTCCATTTTTCTCAATTTTTTAATGTAAGCATTCAGTACCTCATCAATACAAGAAAAAAAACCATCCCAGGTTCACCTGCTACGTATGTGGTATAAGGTCTCGTTTCTTTTCTGCCATTTTCTTCCTAAATTTGACGATTTCATCTTCAGATGATTCCTTCTGCAACTTTGACGAAGTCGTCAACCCAAAGTTCTTTGGTAATTCCCGGCTTTCTTTACTATTCACTAGATAAAATCGAAACCGCTAAATGCCAAGTAGCCATAAAGCAGGTCATGCTCTCATATAAGTCCTCAATTCCATCGCGACAAGATATGCCTAATCTATAAATTATTACAAGCGCTCGTGCACGAATGACTACCTAACAGGAAAATCAACATTTTACTTTCCTTGATGATTTGACAGTTCGACTTTTTTTGCTGAGTCCGTAACGGAAAGTAAGCACTCGTTCTATTTTTAAATTTTGCTACCTACTATACCCATTTACCGTTACGGTGAAGCTGCGTCGATTCATCCTCATTGATAAATTTGTAATCGAGAACTAGAACAGTCAATGACAAGTTAGCTTGACACATGTCATAATTTTACGTCAACGAGCCAAGAACGGTTGAGGTTATAAATGGCACGTGTTGAGTCTTACCAATAAGTGGTTAATATTGTTTGCGAAGATTCGAATTGCAACAAAAAAAATAATCTTCGCAAAAAATATCAAGGTTCTTTATCTTTCAATCTTATAATTCTCGTGAATTTTATAAGTCGTGATTTGTTGTCTTAACGATCGATGAAAAATCGATTAGCTCACTTATTGTAGTCGATGTTCAATGTTTCATGACTAGCACACCTTGTTAATCTGAGTTTAGACATGAGCCGAGCTTATTTGCAATGAATGAAGATTAACATAAAGTGCGTCGCTGTCGGATGCAGCGTGGTCTAGGCTCGTGCATACAAAATGGACATTTTGAATTCACATTTGCCATGGTTTTCCGTTTTCAGTGTGTGTGGTACAGAGAAGGACCTAAACATGCTATTTAAATAGTTATTTTTAGCTTAATTGTACTGAGATAGTGAGAAATAAAAAGTACAGCGTCTTCCAGGGCCTATCTGCTTTGAAAGTGAGTAAAATCATTTTAAACAAAAATCACAAAACCCGACTGCTTATGAAGCGAACTAGAAAGACGTAAACGAAGAAAATCATGCTGTGCAGTCGGAGGATACATTACATTCATTCGCGAGCTGGCTGACCAAGACCAGATGCACGAGATGTATCCTCCGACTGCACAGCATGATTTTCTTCTTTTTTACGTCTTTTTATGTCGCAGTCGGGCTTTTTCGATTTTTTTTTATTTATTACGTAGGTAATACCAAGTTAAAAATTGTTTTCGTATCTTGTACATTTAAACATAAGTGTTATATATTTTTCAAATCACCTCTTAAAACCCTTTATTTTAATACCACACAAGATTTTTTTTTTTCTATTTTTCAATTTTAATGTTACACTCGCAAGGTTAAGACGAATCGATTGATGAATCGGCCAACGCGTTGGTCTCCAGAACGCCACATAGGAACAAACATTCATACATAATATAGAGACTGACAAAACACATTACCCTCTTTGGCCAGTCGGGTAAAATGGCATTAAAGCAAGCATGTAGATATTGTCCTTGCTGTATCTACTAGATACTAAAACAAAGATTTATATCCCAATTAGTGATAATTAGGATTTTAATATGCGTGATTGAAACGCTTAACAATTGACTCCGGTAAGGTGAGCTTCGGAGACTTGATGGATGGCATTATGTGTCAGGCATCCATGATTTATTTAATCGATCACTGTATGGAAATAGATACATTAGAACAGGGATGGCGAACATTAGGAAACATGCCATACAAGTTATGTTTTTTAAGTGCCACCCAAAAATTTTAACTTTGTCTTAATTGACAAAAAATAAAACTAAATGCTATGAATTAATCAATTCTTTATTTGCGCCCAGAAATTCTTACAGCAATCCTAATATTTATTTACAGTTTTATGTTGTATTTAAAAAAAAGTAGGAGTTGGTGTCATTTCTGCTGTTGCAAATTACCGTTATAATAATTAATTATTAATTAATAATTAATTATAAATAATAATTAATTATTATTAATTATTATTTATAATTAATTATTAATTAATAATACACACTTTTGCAAATTTGTAGCGAAATGGATGATGATTTAGAACGAAAACGAGTGGACGAAATTTTATAAACAGACCTTTGGGAGTCTGGATATCATGAAAAAACGACTGAATGTATCTGTTCAAAATAAAATTATTTGCATTGTTGAACTACTAATCTATCCCTGTATGGAGGCCGTTTTTTAATTATCCTTCTTCTTAAGGTACTTATTTGCGCCCAAAAATGTGTTAAAATTAGTGTTAAAATATGGAACTTTCGAAGCTCATAACTTTCAAGTAAATATTTTTTTTACTTTTTTGCTTCCATACAGGGCTAATGATGAGACAAATTGATATCATTTTTTATTTTGAACGTACATCGTCAAATAGTGGAGTAAAAGCCAGACTAAGTTTGTATGGTAGAATTTTCGACTAGTGTACCCTTAAAACATAATGTACCAGTCCGTAAGAATATAAATTATTCAATCATTCTTTATTAATGATAGCTGTGCAGCTGAAGTCTCTATTAAATCTAATCCTTGAAATATTTTTTATGGTAAAAATAAATCAAGTCGTTTCTATTTATGAGACACGTTTCCAATAACCTCACATTATTATCAAGAATATCGATCGGTGAGCTCCAATTTAATACCAAATTCTATTAAAAGAGTCGAATGTTTATAACAAAATTAGTCCAGATTTGGTGAAGTCCAATTAGCCGATCGCGGTACAGTGAGCTCTATGTTTATGTACTAAGACCCGCCCATCGATTAACTTCAGGTTCATTTCGCAAACGAGCGTACCAAGGTCATGGTACGGCACCAGCTCGTACCACGTAAATTTCTTTGCTCTTTACTCAGTTTATTGTCTCGTGTCCCTTTTGATATCGATTTTGTAAAAAATGGAGGGAGAACTTTTATTGTAATCACAATACTTGCACGGTCTAATTCCGGTACTAGTAGCCATTTCAGCAAAAAGTGACATTTTGTAACCTTTTTCTCGTTTAATTTGTTATTTCTCTTACCGAAACATGTTTTGAACTATTGCAAAATATATTCAAATCGGCGATCACAAAACATGGATGACGTCAACAAAGTTTTTTGTACGAATTTCAATGGGCTGACTGTATAGTTCTCGTCAAACTTCTTGGCCGCCCTGAAGTTGGCTACAATAGCTGCGCAGTAGTAAATCTCATACAAAAACAGTACCGATCCGTGCCTTGCGTATCGGTAAGACAACTTCAGGGCGGCCCAGAAGTTTGGCGAGAACTATACAAGTTTGGACTTGATCAGATTCTGATCAACATAGTTATGTTAGTCCGGCTTTTATCTTACAAGCGACGCGAAAATTATTCACTTGCATATTATTTGATTAATCGGTAAAATGAACATCGTTTAAAAGATTAAGATTTCAATTACGATAAGTGCTTCTTTTGACTCTGTCTAATGAATGCGGCACCCAGATAATTTACTCCATTCCTGGTTTGTAATTAATTTAATATTCGTTTCTCACGTGAGCCGAGATATCTACGAACGTACTAAAAATATCGATGTCTGGAATTTTCATCGCGGCAAGAGAATGCGATACGGTCATAATGATGGTACATATTATGTACCATCATTGACGTTGATGCCTGTTATAAAGCGAGCTGCTCGTAAACTGTTCACCTGCGTGGGTCAGCTTTCGTTGGCTCATTGGCTGACTTTTTCATAAATAGAAACTAAATGTAATTAAGCACAAGGCGTCCCGATGTCTAGTTTATTTTTGTAATCCCTGTGTAAAATGTGTTTTTTTTTTCTAGACAGTGTTCGAGGCAGTTACTTGACCTATATTTCGGCATACGCCAGCAATTTTCTGAAGCTTTTTGTGGCTTTCGAGTCGTTATATTAAAGTGACTTGTATGAGCTTGGATTTAAAAAAAAAAAATGCTGCTGAACGACTACATTTAAGTTTGTTCGTTCGTTGGTGTTCCAGGAAAATTAATTCAGCAAAATTTTATAACTGTTGCCCAATAATTAAGGAAATCAATATAAATATGCGTTTGAATTAGGTAAGTAGGTATATCAATATTGATGCAATTATTTCCTCTCCTATAATAATAAAATATAAGGCGGTACCTAATTGATCACTTATACCTACTTACTACGCTATAATTACACTATAGATTATTATAGGTATACAGGTTGAATACAATAAGTAGGATAATAAAACAAAAAAAAACCGGCCAAATGCGAGTCGGACTGGCGCACGAAGGGTTCCAAGTACCATTATCGCAAAAAACGGCATTAAAATCAAGTTTGTTGTATCAAAGCCCCACTTAAATATTTATTTTATTCTGTTTTTAGTTTTTGTTGTTATAGCGGCAACATAAATACATTATCTGTGAAAATTTCAACTGTCTAGCTATCACGGTTCATGAGATACGGCCTGGTGACAGACGGGTAGACAGACAGAAAGTCGGACAGACAGACAGACGGATCGCGGAGTCTTAGTAATAGGGTCCCGTTTACCGTTTTACCCCTTGGGTACGGAACCCTAAAAACCATAAAACAGTTACCTGATGAATAATAGTTTATTATTCCCGCTGTGGATTTCAACCTACTTGACTCGTACAGATCATACCTCGCCAACGGATATGGTTAACTGAAGAAATTAAAAACTTAGTAATATAAAAAATAGGTAATAGGTAATTAAGGTTTACCACAAGCTAAAGCTGATCAGCGTACTAATAGATAGTGATTCATAATTTGATGACAATTCATCAATTACCAGCTAATAATATATTCACAGACACTTAATTACTTGTACTGCAAACATTGGAATGGAATCTATACTATATCTATACAAATAAATAAAATTGAAGTGTCTGTATGTAATATCAAAATAACAACGTTTTATTGAATGCACGTGAAAGTATATACGGTACTAACAACAAATAAGCAATTTTTAAGATTTTGTCTGTCTGTCTATTCCGGGTAATCTCCGAAACGGCTGGACCGATTTTGACCAGACTTTCACTGGTAGATAGCTGATGTAATAACGAGTAACTTAGGCTACGTTTGATCACGAGAAAATTCATAGTTCCGGCGGGAAACAAAAAAAATAAAAATATATTTTTTACGAGTTTGACGCGGACGAAGTCGCGGGCAACAGCTAGTAATATTATAAACCTGAAGAGTTTGTTTGTTTGAACACGCTAATCTCAGGAACTACTGCTTGGAATTGTTTTTTTTTTTTGTGTTCTATTGTTCATTTATCGAGGAAGGTTATAGGCTATATAACATCACGCTATGACAAATAGGAGCGGAGCATAAATGAAAAATGTTGCAAAAACGGGCAAAATAGATTGAGAGCTTCCATAAACGGTTTAAGGAGCTATATACGCCCCAATGTTAATGCAGTACTGGCCGTGCGCCCGCTCGATGCCAAAATATCAATATTGAACCTCCTTTTGAACAAGTTTTGTTTGCAAAATATTATTTGATTTACATATCGCACCTTTAATAATAAACCGAAATAACAAAAAAAACAGAGATTTTGACATTTAATCAAAAAACGCATTAAGTGCGCATAAAGAGTACGTACAGTCTAACGGACGCTTGATTCGAACAAGTACAAGCGAAATAGAGGATCTGCCGTCTCTTTTTGTTTGACGGAATGGACCAATGAGTATTCACAAAACGTGCCATTTAATGTTACGCCAGCAGTGACAAGAGTGAGACGTGTATGTGCTTGTTCTAATACCCAATAGTTCGTTTTGCTTTAAAAAGGTAACTGCTTGCATTTCTATTATTTTGGATATAAAATGAACTTTTTTAAGTTATTTCGTTTTGCTTTTAAAAGATGGCTATTTAATTTGGCAAAAAATTTATTTAATTCGGTTTACGATTAAACATTACGATGTCTTGTAAGGCCTTTTTATATTTGTTACGTTTTAATATTAAAATTTTACAATGTTTAGTAAAATATTAGATGATAGTTCTGTTTTTTATTAAATGTTTTTAAAATCAAAGTTCAAATTATGAGTTGTTGCGTTTATTTTTTATCTGTACGTAAAATTCTGTTTCATATTTCAAGGTTATTTCTCTTTTGGATTAACCAGGTATCAGCACTCAATAGTTATGACGTCGTCGACGAGAAGTCAACGAATTTTGGGACTGATTTTAAAATCTAAACCGCCCCAAAATAAACAAACAAGCGCAAGACGTGTATCAAAATGCGTAAAACAAGATACCGGTGACATAATTGTTAGTAAAAATAAAAGGGTAAGTAATATTGTTGTAGTTTTGTCAAATTCATAATTACCTATTACTTAAATTAATTTTATTTTTATTACAGCCAATGCGTCTGCAAATTAGTCAACAAGATAATGTAGAAAATGCCAAACTATGCGATACAGAAGTAAGTTTCTACAGATAGATTATGTTTTATAATTAAAATATTTATTTTACCACCTAGTTTACTTTGTGTTTTAAATTTTCAGGAGCCAATAACTGAGTTGCTTTTGTCTAACCTCGCTCAAGATTGGCTTGAACAAGACCATGCAAAGTTAAACGATGACGTGAGATGTTTCATTTTCTTAATGTTTTTGGTTACCTACACCTTGTCACTGTTTAATATAATTACCTACTAAATCAAAATTTCAGGCCGGTCAAGTTACTGCAGAAACTGATAGTCCCCTGAAATCGGAAAATAATTTACTATCGGTCTCAGAAACAAAAATAAATCTTGTACCAGACTACGATAGCGAAAGTCCTTCCAACATAGATGATGAGGAAAACACAAAAATACTGGCATCAGGTAGCACGAACATCACACGAAGTTTATCCTCAAGCTCATCTTCGTCGAGCTCATCTTCATCGTCTTCGAATTCCGGCAGCTCATCCTCTTCGGGGCAAACTGACAAACAGGCTAAGAAAAGCGGCATACCACAAACTGACCTAGCCGTTATAGTTAGGCATACGCCTGAATTGCAAGATACTACGGAGAACACAGCACAAAATGACCACACATCTGATGTAATAATATACTTCGTTTATTTTTTAGTTCTAATGAAGGTTAAATTATATATTTCTTAAACTATTTTGCTTTCAGACTCCGTATGTGAGTAACGTAAGAGAACAAAGAGGCTGTGCTGTGAATGGTTCAATTATAATTTCTCCCCGATATACCGATGAAAGTGACTTAGACGACGACGTAGGCGATCCAACTTATAACTTTGAAGACAAATTCGCTAACGCTTCTGGTCCCAGAACTATGAATTTTTTATTACCTTCAAGTTCGAATTACTCAAGTTCTGATTCTGACTCTAATAATCGGAACATCAAAAAAGGCCGCAAGCGAGTGAAAAACCCTTCAAAATGGAAACAAAACCGAGTTAAGAGATTGCGAAACGAAGGTGAATCCTACAAATCTATGTCTAAGACTCAGAAAATTGTCTCAGCTCGATGTTTAAAAATTCCGTGCACAAATTGTAAGTTAAATTGTACGCAAAATGTTGACAACGGAGCAAGATATGATACTTTTAATAACTTTTGGAAATTAGGAGATCTAAGCAAGCAAAGATCATTTATCAGTTCGTGTATGGTCGACATTCACCCAAAATACAAATATACAAATGCAGAAAATCCGCGTCGCCCCAATAAGGCTTTTTTCTTTATTGTCAACGGCAGTAGGGTAAGAGTCTGTAAAACTTTTTTCAAAAGTACTTTGGATATAACGGACCGCATGATACATACTATAAGAACAAATACGAACGAACATGGTTTTTTGATGGAAGAGAGGCGTGGAAAACACGGCCATAATAAAAGAAATAATCCCGAATTGGTGGCCGATATAAAAAAACACATCGACTCTATCCCTCGGATGGAATCCCACTATGTAAGGGCACAAACCACAAGAGAGTATATAGATGGTGGTAAAACGATTAAAGACCTATATAAAGATTTCGTAGACTTACAAACAGAAAATGGTAAAGAAACCGGTAATTATATAACCTACTACAAAATTTTTACCACGGAATATAATTTAAGTTTCTTTCGCCCCAAAAAGGATCAGTGTGATCTGTGTGTCAGCTATGAAAACTCTAACTGTGACCAAAAGTTGCCCATAGAAGATAAATATCGAGTGCACTTAAAAGAAAAAGGGCTAAGTAGGGCAGAAAAGTTAAAAGATAGAATGAAGGCAGATAAAATGAATAAAGTCGTAATTTACGATTTGGAAGCCGTTTTGCAGTGTCCCAGAGGAGAAACGTCGGCTTTCTATTATAAGTCGAAACTAAACAGTTATAATCTAACGTTGACAGAACTTAAAAATAAAGACAGCAAAAATGCATACGATAACGTTCACTGCTATTTTTGGACAGAGGTGGATGCTAAACGTGGGGCAATAGAAATCGGGTCTTGTGTGTGGGAATATTTGAAGAGAATCAGTGGTGAAGAAGGGACGGATGGAACAAATGTAATTTTTTATTCTGACAATTGTTGCGGTCAGAACAAAAACAAGTTTATCGCAACATTATATTTGTACGCTGTACAACAATTAAATATAAATAGTATAACTCATAAGTTCCTCATCAGAGGCCACACCCAGAATGAGGCAGATAGTGTGCACAGCCTCATTGAAAAGGAGGTAAAAAAGAACCTAAAATCAGGCCCAATTTATACTCCCGACCAATATATAACCCTAATCAAGTCTGCCAAAAAAAGTAGTCCAGCTATTAATGTTCACGAAATGACTTACGATTCATTTATGGACATTAAAGAACTGCAAGAAGACTGGGGGTATAATTTTAATATCAACACTAACGGGCAAGCTGTAAATTGGAATGATATAAAGCATTTAAAGATGACTAAAGGAAATCCGTTTACATTTTCCTACAAAAGTTCTTACGAGGATGAAACATACAAAGAGGTGAACGTGAGAAACAAGAGAAAGAAGATGAAGGATGTAAATGATATTGTGCTTAAACAAGCGTATACTGAAAAACAAAAATTAAGCGCCAATAAGAAGAAAGATTTGAAAGAGCTCCTCACAAAAGGTTTAATTCCTGCTTACTATGCGAATTTCTATAACATGATGTTGTAGAAAATAAATGTGCATAGTAAGTAGTAATCTAATATCTCATTTTAGTACCTAGTTTATTAGTGCCTACTTTATCGGAGTTTACGTTGATTGATGAATTTGATCTCATTCATACCAATGAAAAAATGTAATAAGAATACGTAGTTTTTTTTTAGTTTGTTTAAGTTGATTTATACTGAAAGTATTAACATGGCTGATAATAATTATAAGCAAGTGTTTGTTTTATTTTATTTTTTATTATTATAAATGTTGTGATTTAAAATTATATTTTTCTGTACTAATAATATTTAATCATAATAGGAACGCATACAAGGATAATAATAAAAAATGAAAACAGGTAATCTAAATAACTAATTTGTACTGATTTAATATTAGTTAATAGCAAAGCTCCTTAAAAGATTTAATAATAGTGTAAACTGTAAAGGTTTTCTCTCAATTTATATAAGATCTTAATCTTAATTAAACTGTTTTGTAATAATAAAAAGAAGTTTCTTTTAAAAAACCTACATTCTTTTAATATTAAACAGTCGTTTTAAGTAATAAGACTAACATGTTATCTTTTTAATACATGAATAGAGCATTATACCTTAATGTATGAAGTTTTTCAGATATTTCGTTAATAATAAACTGCACTAATATATTTTGTGTCGCATATAATTTTAAATAATAAGTTGTATTTTAATCATAAAACGAATTAAGTTGGTAGAAAGTTTTTAAAGCCTTGTATTTTTTAATTAATAAATAATAATAATGATTTTTATATGTCATTTGAAAGGCTATTCTATTGGTAATACTAAAATATTACTAGTATTACTGTATCGTTTCCACCTTTATTTTAATTTGCAAAAATGTAGCTACATCGGATTTGCAAAATTTTAAACGCGATTTCCCAACAATTGTAATTTTGTAATTATTTCAGTTTATTATTAAGGCAGCGATATGCTATGTTAGTTATGAAGAAATTCCAGCCAACAATTTTTCTGTGTAAAAATATAAAATCATCCAAGTCGTTTTGGAGAAGTTTCCAAAAGTTGCGAAAAAATATCGTGTTGTTAATTATTTTTTTAAAGCAAAACTACCTATTAGTTGCACGAAAAAAACCTTGTGTTCAAAATAATGTACATAAATCAATTTTTTTTTTTTTTCATACCTATTAACCTAGCCGTTACTAAGGAGTATGCTTAGAAAGTAACCGTTTTACGGCACTAAAGCGCATGTAGGCCCTTAAATCACGTATGTAGGTAGCCAGTTGACGGGAGCGAAGACGCGTGGGAAAGCTAGTTAATTAATAATCATTAAATTATTTTTTACAACCCAGCTATGAATGACGTATCGCCGTCACTCTGCAATTGTGTACATAATGCAGTATTACCCATTCACGCCAAAGATAATTATGTACTCACACGTGTGAATAAATAAATATAAAAAATAAATACATGTGCCTTGTCCAACTATTATATTCTACAACCAACGCTATGCATTTACAACATTGTATACATCGTTATTTTTCTTCATACATAACTGGTTGGTAAACACTGTAAACGGCTGTCTCAATGTGAAATCAACCAAGTTAGCCTTCCTCAGTTCAAATAAGATACTAATAAATAACATAAAACTGCTGAAAACAAGCATAACAATGAACACTTCGATGTAATGGCAACTTTCAAAGCGGTGCTGGAAGTCAAATGGGTGATTTGACAAAGAATTTACTTCTCAAAGGCAGACACATCAAGGTCCATATTCATTTGGAGGTGGGCGCAATCAAATATCCTTTGCGTTTTTTAAGTTTGCACTTGTGGCCATATGCAGTGCTATACTACTGAAAGGAGGGGTGATGAGCAATGTTCTTAAACCATTAAATTTTACTCCAGAGCTTAAATTCGAATGTACAAAGTACAAGTGAGTGTCGACATACATAACTACGAGGGAGCGTTTTTAAATTTGCGGATTGGGAGGCAAGGAGTGAAAATAAAAATAAAATTTCATTTTTCTTTCTCAATATATCCATCTGCTACCCTTAAACATTTTGCAGATCTTTCGATTAGATTGTGTATACCTTCAAAAAAAATGTTTTGTCTGGGTCCGAAAAATAGGCTGAAACTGCGTCCTTCACTTCTTCTTTGCTTGAAAATTTATTTCTACGAAGTTCTTTGTTATCTTTGGCTATTAATTATAATTGCTAGGAGCCAGGTCAGGGTTGTAGGGTGGGTGGTTTAGAATATCGAAGTCCACCTAATGCGGAATAGCCAACGCAACACGACTCTTGTGAACGGGTGTATTGTCGTGCAGACGGAGGACACCTTTTGTCAATTTTCCTCGTCTTATTTTCTTGATGGCTTCTTTTAACTGCTCCAGGGTTACAGCGCAGTATGCCGCGGTTATGGAAACGCCTTTATCTTTATAATCAATTTAAAGGATTCCTTCTGAATCCCAAAAATCCTTTGGCCGACTGTGACACTTAAAATTTCTTGGGTGGTGGTGTGCCATTTTTTGCTACTGTATGGAGTCCTGCTTAGACTCATGTCCATAATGGTGAACCCAAGTTTCATCCGCAGTAACTTTGGCTTAAAACACCATCCTCGTCTTCACCACGGGCGGAGGTTCAAAAACGTGCGAGAGCACTCCACGCGCTGTCGTATTTCGGCGGCGGCGTGAGCATTCTCGGCATCCCTCTTTCGCTGACCAGCATGCTAAGATGATCATGAAGAATTTGAAAAATGGGTGTATCGGATACTCCAATCACTCCGGGAGCTGTATCTTCTTTAATCGAGCATCTTCCATTATCATTTTTAAACTTTTTGAATAATTTCCGGAGCGGTCACGTAGATTGGTCGTCCTGAGCGTGGATCGTCTTCAAGTGAGTCCCTGCCTTTTTTAAAACGACTGTACTATTTATAAACCATGGTTTTACCTGGACAAGAGTCCCCATAAACGGATTCATCTCTTTTAGAATGGTTTAAACAGACTTTTCTTGCTTGGTAAGGAACTTTACAATAGGGTTGCCAGATTGGATGACCAAAATATCTGGAGAATGTTTTAAAATGTCAGTATTTTGTGGTTATTGTCGGGACAAATAAATATCTATTATATATATATAACCGGTTGTTTTTTAAATTAATGGGTTAAAAAAGACTTAATATTGACGATATATAAATAATTTAGGTAAGTACACTGAATTTTTAGGTTGCCACATGTATTTGGCATGGGAATTTACCGAGTCCACCAATTTAGATCCTTTAAGTATTCGGAAAGATTAAAAATTCAAGCAATTTACTTCAAACTTCAGTCTTAATTACTAAGTCAGCTTTTCAACTTAGGTCAGCTCAGCTTCAATTTCTGTCTTTGGTATATACATTATTTAGCAAACTAAACATCCTTTCATAGTAAGCATTGCTTACAGCCATCCATCAGGCAACCCTACTTCACAACCGCGCGGCATTTGATTTCTCCATATTTTACACTCTCTTCCCGATTGAGCTGCTTGGTTGGCGATAGTTCAAAAACCAATGACCCGATTCGATGAAATGTTTGTACTAATAACCAATCATTTTACTAGTTAGGACTTAAAAACTACTCTCATTAATAAATCTACTCTCCCATTCCGCGAACTTAAAAACGTACCCTCGTATGTCTGACAGTCCCAAAATTCTCTGGTTATGCGAATTAAATAAAATGTAACGAATAAAGCTTCAGATTTTTTGTCAGTGCTCCATTTAGAACCTACAGTACTCTCAGGACTGGGTCATTCATCACTCATCGTTCAGAATCAAAAAGTACAGTTACCAAAAGCTTTATTTTTAGCAGTGCGAATTCTCGGAATAGTATTCGGAATATTCGCTCTCACCAATACTCTTTTGTCTAGTGATGGCTCAAAGTCAACTGTGATTTCCTGTTCCGATTTGTTACTCGTAGTGATTTCGGAATTGACGGGTCATTTATCATGTTATTAAAATAGTTTTTGTTGTGAGAATTACTTATTTTCTCAGTTGCTGCATTAGTAAGCAATTTGCTAATTTACTTCGGATGCATTTCTTGATTTGATGATCAAATTAATTTGTTCTTCGTCGGATCTAGCATAGTTGAACTGCGATTTATGATGAATTAGACGTGGTGATGCTGTAACATTTACAATGCTAATCAGTATTACATGGTCCTCTATTAAAGGACAGGCTTATGAACATTTTCGGTCGACGACCCCTCCCCTCCGCACATCCAAATTTGCCACTTTCTAATAAGAATAAAGTTTAGTACTCTGCGAGCGCGAAATGACGCGCATTCGGAATGCAGCCACTGCGGTGGGTAATTGCATCCGTCGCCGCTAATTATTATATCCGATGCAAAATCGCTGAAATTCCGCTTATTAAACAGTTGCAGCAGTCGTGTCCTTTTTTTGCCTTCTTTAATAACGTCAATTTCAAGACTATCAGGTTCTATTACGCGGTAACTCTTAATTTATGAGATTCTCTAAGAAAAAACATTGATTAAGTTCTCGTTGAATTTTAATGTCACTGATTCATTGAATCGTTTTACTGAACGTGTGCAATTATGTTCTTGTGATGCTAGAGATCGCAAGGGCAGACAGGCTTTCACCGTCTTGTTTCGCGAAAATCTTGTAAATCGAAACATGATCCTAACACGTTCTGTTAAAGCCGTTATTCGCTCGCCATCTCATCTCTTCCTAACTTTCTGTTGCTGTCGTGTGGAGGAGTTATTGATTTGACACTTAATATTACATGCCTTTGTACATTATGCTTTAGGCGCTGGTACCAAAGTTTATGGTCGTTCAATCAGGTGTACTTCGGCACGCTCGAGGTAGCGTCGACATCGCAGCCCAAAGAGGATTAGCCCAATTCCGCAGACTGTTTTCTCGATGTCGTCTGACTGGTAATCCTTTTAGTGGGCATGAAAGCGGTCTCTGAGGTCGAGGCCTCCCAGTCAATCGAGCACTGTTTCATAAATAAACCAGCTGTTTAAAGATCATTGTCCCAATAAGTGCAGAACAGACTGATGTATTGCTTCTCGTAATTTTCATTTGTCGCTGTGTACTGTATAATTTTATAACGACTGACAACATTTTATATTCAAGAAAGCAACCATGATAATATCTCTTGAGGTTGACGAGAAATATCAATATGATCGTGCCCACGTTTGAGGCGAATTCCTTTAAGTCAAGATGGGAATCGATGGCTGGAAGTGGAGCCTGTAGCAGGGCATTTATTGGATTTTTATGAGATAAAATTCTTGTCGTAAATACGGCGTTCCATTTTACGCAGACAGAATGTAAACAATTCTCTTATATTAGGGCGTTCTCTGTTTAGAATTATGACTCAGGATTACTCTACACACACCGTTACTTTCGAGCGATTGAAATTCGCTGGAAGTAATTAAGCAAAATAAACATTTGACGATTGAAAACAAACATGCATAATGGATCCTGACTCCCACTTGGGTATGTAAAGTAGTCCATCAATTTGGAAGGCGATTGCCGTTACCTCTGACTATAGACTATTCACAATTTGATTGCCGCATGCATCTCGATTTTATGTCACTGTTTTCGATTTACAAAATGATATTCGATCAATGCATTGCTTTTTGATTTTTATGGCGATGTAATGTTTTCACTTTATGACATGTTATGAATGTTAATAACACCCAACGTCACGAATTACGAGTACAACTTCATACATTTCCGAGTTTTCAATTCTTTGGGATTTTTGCCAAGAATATTTTATATGTGCTGTAGTTTGTAACGTGTGTTTTGTATGAAAAGTGTTGGATATTTTCTTGGTTTCCTTCGCTCACTGCTTGAAAATTGAGGAAACGAAAGGTGCGCTTGATTCGTTGATTGTAAAAGTTGAATTTGTCAACTATGTAAGTTAACGGAAGTCTATCAAGTACGTTAGTTGTAAGAGGTCCTGCCTAAAGGTTTCCGGCGTTCCTCCAATGTCGTATCTGTTAAAACATTCGACGTATGCTGATATTATCGCGACGCTTAAAATAGCCTTTATCTCGTCCGCGTTGAGGTCAGTGGGCGCACTGCCGGCGTATGTTCGATCATTAACAACACTGATTAAAAACCCTTTCGGTTCTGCGTAGTAGTTTTTGTTCCATCAACATTATCTTCTGTCTCTCTCTTTCATATTCTCAATGGAAATAAAATTAACACAAGTATGATTCAGTTATGATCAGCTTTCAATCTAGTTTAACTAGAGTTTTATCTTGCTGCAGTCTACTATAACTTTCATTTTAATTATGAACATTTTTATTGAGTGCAGTTTTCTATTTTTCTATAACACGTCACGTGAGAACACGTAGGTTGTATGAAAGTGTGGCATTATGAAGTTTTCAATTAAAATAAGCTTAGTTTGAAATGTTTAATATATTGTGGCTAAGATGACCAAATAAACAAAAAAAATACTCATTGGTTTATCGTTCATATAGTTAAAATTAAATAAGATGTGATTAATATCGTGGCTCAGCTTATTTTGACAGCGTTGGCAACACTGACATCTGTCACTTGTCACGCATCAGGCTGGTTGTCATCTGACAAAACTGAATGCCGAGTACACACTGACCAAAAGAACTAAATTTTCTTTTTTTGATTGGTGTTGGGCTGCTTTAACTTTGACATCTACCTAGTTTATGAAATGAGTGTATACGCAACCTACAATTACAGATTTACCGATTTCCTTGAACCGATTGAAGCATAGAAAAATTTCATGACAGATTGCGATTCGTTGCAGTCTCTCTCTCCTTTTTTGTTAGCAACCTTCAAAAGGCACCTGGACTTTTGGCGAAAACACCAGGTAGTGTGAGATTTTTACCTCACTAAAACCACGCTGGTGTTCACCGTCAGCACGTATTCCCCGTGACCTTATAAAAGACCACCCCGACCATTCTAGTTTTCGAAACACAAATTTTATCCGTGTTTGTTGTTCAGTGGTTTTTGTCCGCTACTGTCACTGGAAGTTTCTACAACTGTCTGTATGCAACTTAAAAATAAAGTACAAGTATAGGTTTCTTCTAGGCAAGCGTGGTTCACCGTAGACCACATTATCGCTTAACATCAGGCGAGATAGTGGTCAAACGCGAGCCTATAGAATATAGATTATAAAAAAATAAACCTACCGCAGCGTCAATTTGCTTTGAACTTTACTTTTTGAGGGCTGTTTGTAATTTTATAACGGAGCCTATACAAGTAAAGGAAACGCACTCAGCGCTTTAGTGTTGTCGTAAATGCGTTGGATCACTGTGATATTAAATTCGCGACTCTGTGGGTCTTGCTGAGAAATGCAATAAATAACTTGAAGCAGAATCTCGCCATATGCCCTTAGATGATTTAGTGCTGGGCGGTCCAACGGCCCGACTTGACTTGTTTAGGATTCAACGTGCTGGCGAGATGAATTACAGGCAAAGCTTCGAAGCTCAAAGATGCGAATCACTTGGTTCAATTGCGCTGAATATAAGTGAATTCCAAAAATAAAGTGCGCCTCGCTTCCATGAAATTGGATTTCATTTTAGAGATTCTAAAATGAACTTAAATACGGACGTCGCGACGGTCGCGATTCTGAGTATTTTTCTGAATTTAAATTGCCGTGTTAATTTTTTTTTTAGGAGCATGCGAATAAATTTTAATCATACAATGGAATTTATTATTTCAGAAGGTGTGTTTTTTTGTTCTATTTTGTAATCACTGTAACATTGAGTGCATTGACTTAGCGTTCCTAAGTACTTGCAAAATTTGCATTGCAAACAGATTGATCTTTGCTTGTAAGTATTGTAACTGGTTATATTAACGCAACGTGTTGAGTGGGCCTAAGTTAACGCACAAAAAAAAAGTGAGCAAAGCTGCCAATTATCTGAAGAAAAGATTGATTGAGCCACTACTGAAGTGATTGATTGCAGAAACCAAAGTTTGAAATCATTAAGCAATTTGTTATACTTTCGATTTTATGTCCCATAATTATTTATCAAGACTGAAACTTTCTCTTTTTAGCGTTTTGGTTTCGCCTAATAGTTGCGTAATGTCAAAAACGTAATTGTAGTGGTAAATAATACCAATTTAACTACAGTTATCGTAAGATTGATCTTCGCTTAACTGGCTGGCCTACAAGCAATTGTGAGTCATTCGGCGCAACTGCGTAGCTTAGATTACTTATCGTTTCGTCATTAACACTAGAAAATTGATTACTTTAATTATTAGTTAAAGACTAGCTTTTTTATTATAGATAGGCTCGCACTTGACCACTATCTCACCTGATGGTAAGCGATGATGTGGTCGACGGTGTAGCACGCTTATATAGATACTTCTAGTAGGTTACTACCGATTCACTGTTGACTTAAAGACCCGAGGTTGTAGCTTTCGGAAAACAGACGGCAGGAAATTCCACTGCTGTGTACGCATAATGTTAGTATTTCCAAAACGTTTAGTGCGTATATGGGTGGGATGTCTACCATGTATCGATGGCGCATCGCCGTACGACTTGTAGTCTGATGATGAAACGGGCTAGGCGGAATTAGATGATGCAATTCCATCGCTCACTCGCTCCTTTGTCACATCTGCTTATCTAGAATTTGCTCTTGGTTCTGTTTCTTATAGACGAAGTTTTCCGTTAAACTACATGATGGCACGGATAATACAGGGTGATTGGAAGTTGGGTGCAAAGCTTTAAGGCGAAGATAGTACAGACAATTTAGAACCATTTAAGCCATGGTTGTCTTAGACGAAGTCTTACTATTTTTTTAATCAAATTTTTATGATTATTTTCGAAAGTTCCCAAAATTTTAACTAAACTGCTTATTTATGGTCAAATTGAATGCCAACTTCCAATCATCCTGTATAATACTAGCATACAGATGCCTCATCCCATACAAAGAAACCGTGCTAGTCCCATTTTCATCTGATTATACCTATAATTTTTTGTAAATCGATTGCGTTCGATTCCGTTTCACGGCGATAGATAGATCACCATCTATATCCGTAGAACGGAACCGAACGCGATCGATGTACAACAAAATAATCAGTACAGTACGTTGGCACGGTTTCTTTGTATGTGATGAGACACCACTGGATGGGCTTGATTTCGAGCGACGAAAAGAAACTAACCAAAACTTGTTAAAAGTTGGATTACAAAATAAAGTAGTTTTAAAAATATCAAAGTCTAAGTTTAATACCACCACAGTTCATCATGTCTGACTACATTGATGTATGTAATTTATAACCACGAACCGCTTTTAATTCGGTGGTGTAGAATAAGTTAAGTTATAATCGCGGTTTCGTGAATATTTGCTTAGTTTCCAACTTTGTGAGGCAATCAATGTTTGAATAGCATTTCCAATTAGCCTTTACGTGCGGCTAAGCTCGTGTTCTAGGTTTAAAACTATTAATTTGTTCAGACGCAGTTGAGTGACGAAGAGATTATCTTACCAGTAGCCATTTTTACCCGGCTGCAAGGAAAGGGTTTTGTTTTTCGGGCGTATCTTGTATGTAATATTCTTTATTACCTCGTATCTTTCAAACCACTTGACGGATTTTTATAATTAAAACATCGTTAGATAGGTCTTGGCTGCCCAAGTGTTCTTAGATAAGTGCCGTTAAAAAAAAAGAAACATGGCGGATTTTGGGCGCCATGTTGTAGGGGTTCCAATATTTTTCTTCGGTACCCATCGAGTGGGGTATCAAAATGAAGGGTTTTTAGAGGTGATTACAAAAATATATACTACTTATTATTGTTATATGTTTAAAGTCATTCGAAAAATAAAAGTATAACTAAAAAGTTGTTAGTAAAAAAAGTTAATAATATCAAAAAACCCGATTGCTAAAAAGCGAACTAAAAAGAAGTAAACAAGAAGAAAATTTTGCTGTGCAGTCAAACGATACATCTGGTTTTGGTCAGCCAGATCGCGAATATGTATCCTCCGACGGCACAGCAAGATTTTCTTCTAGTTTACATCTTTTTACCCGGCTGCAAGGAAAGGGTTATGTTTTTCGCGCGTATCTTGTATGTTTGTATGTATGTAATATTCTTTATTACTTACCTCATATCTTTCAAACTAATTGGCGGATTTTTATAATTAAGACATCGTTAGATAGGTCTTGGCCCAAGTGTTCTTAGCTAAGTGCCTTTAAAAAAAAGGAACATGGCGGATTTTGAGCGCCATATTGTGGGGGCTGCAATTTTTTTTTTCCATGCCCATCGATTGGTGTATCAAAATGAAGGATTTTTAGAGGAGACATCTCGTATTAGTCAGCCAGCTCGCGAATATGTGTCCTCCGACTGCACAACATGATTTTCTTCTTTTTAGGGTTCCGTACCCAAAGGGTAAAAACGGGACCCTATTACTGAGACTTCGCTGTCCGTCTGTCTGTCTGTCTGTCTGTCTGTCTGTCTGTCACCAGGCTGTATCTCAATAACCGTGATAGTTAGACAGTTGAAATTTTCACAGATGATGTATTCCTGTTGCCGCTATAACAACAAATACTAAAAACAGTATAAAATTAATATTTAAGGGGGGCTCCCATACAACAAACGTGATAATTTTGCCGTTTTTTGCTCGATATTAATAACGGCAACAGGTAGACGCTTGAAATAGGTATTCACAGAATATTTAGTTGTATATTATCTTCAAAAAATAATAATTATTAAATTAAAATAAAATAAATTAAGGGGGGCTCTCATACAAAAAACGTGATTTTTTTGCAGTGTTTTGCGATAATGGTACGGAACCCTTCGTGTGCGAGTCCGACTCGCACTTGGCCGGTTTTTTACGTCTTTTTAGTTCGCTTTTTAAGCAGGCGGGTTTTTTGATTTTTTGAATTAACTTTTTTTTTTGTTCGCTTTTTAAGCAGTCGGTTTTTTTGATTTTATTAACTTTTTGCTCTAACTATCAATCCTGTTGAATAGCAGTTTGTCTTTCTAGTGACGCAAACACAGTGTAGAGCAAGATTGCATCGCCAGCCATTGATTTATGACTATAAGCGTTAAACAGCATAAATAACAAACGTACGACACGTCATATTAGATAATATCGACCGTAATGCCATTATTTGTTTCGCTACGAATACAAGTATAAACATGTGTAATATCTTCATAAAAATCTCGAGTGTGATGTTTGATTTTTTTAACGGATTCGTCTTTAATTAGGCGCACGCGCAACCTTGTCCGCGCTGAGGGCTGCGCTCAATATTAGACAACTGCGCAGTTGAAAGATAAATAAAATTTTATTAGGGAAATATTGGTTTTGGACTCAACAATAGAGTCAGTGTTGGTATTATTGAAAAAGCACGAGTGCAATAAAGAGATATTGCGTCGCTATTTTTAGATGGTCCGTAGGCGCCTTCCTCACCGGGTCGGTGCGTTTTCGTTTCTGTACAGCGTGTATGCGCTCGGTAAAGAATCTGTACCGTAACGAGTCTGGCGGCTTCCTAACTGACTCGTTTCAGTACAGTGAGGAAGGCGCCGTATTCCAGTTCCGCTTCTGCAGGATATCTGTATATGTTCGCTTTACTGTTTCGCTTTGGCAAAAATTATCAATAAAATACTAGTAAACAGCATTTCCATTTCTATCTTCATATACAACACCAGAGTTTTTAACCCCCGACGGAAAAAGAGGGGTGTTATAAGTTTGACGTGTGTTGCTGTGTATCTGTGTATCTGTCTGTGGTATCATAGCGCCTAAACGGATGAACCGATTTTGATTTAGTTTTTTTTTGTTTAAAAGGTGACTTTCCCGTCGAGAGTGTTCTTAGCTATGTTTGAATAAAAGCGGTTTAGCCGTTCAAAAGTTATTCGCATTTTACTCTTTGAATCTGGATTTTTTCGTAAGATATCGTGTCATTATTACGTGTTTCGATAGATTGTCGATTGAAGCGTGTCTGCTACTATTTATATTATATGTAGATTAAAAAGCATGAAATAAAAATTAAAATCGTAAGCTTTATAAATTTGTAATTTTATCTTGTATAAAGTACAGAAAGCTTACTTTCGTATTCCACCTGTAATGAATGCAACTCTTACCGTCTACACACTTTATATCTTCCTTATACACACTCTGGGAAATTATACCCTCACGGTTTTTATGGATGTTTATTGTTGCCATATTGACGTCAACACTCAAGTTAATGAAAATAATATTCTGTTCAGGAATGATACCGCTTGTTTCGTTAGCGCTAGCAGTAAAGTCTGTTACAACTAAGCTGCTCATAGCCTGCTTAACTCCGTATGTTTAAAAGCTTTTTTTTATTTTAAACATAATTTTTCATAGTTGACGCTTTAAAAAATTCTGAAGCCGTGTAAACATGCTCTCAAAATGAATAAAGCTTATAAAGTACGACAAATGTCCTAGTCAGGTTTAAACTCTGGACGTGCAAGTTTAATTTTCTAATCAATAAATATAATAAATCTGTAGAAAAGACTGTGAAGGAAATCATCGTGAAGAAACCCTAGAACCAAAAATTCGAAGTCATGTGACATCCACCATCATGTTGTTTCAAATTGTTGTATCAAATTGAATCAAATAATTATATTGAAGAATTAATAATAATGATAATGAAACAAATAAAGGGTTAAACTCTGCAAGTTTCAGTACCTATCTAACCCCAAGCTGAAGCTTGAGCTAAACGGTTCTTTGTCTAGAGTGTGTGTTAGAAAGATTGAAGGAAACAAAAACTAGTAAATTTTTTCTTTGCTTATTTGCATACCCGTTATCATTAGCGAAAATGTTTATAATTTTTTAGTTTTGGTTCTCTCTTTCAGTCTCCATAACAGGTTTGCAGATCATTTGCGAACAGAACTTTCGACATTTTCTCAGCCTATTACTCCGATCCGCTTAAACAAACTGGTCTAGCGCTGCCCAGCGCTCTAGGTTACTTCCATAATGTAGCTTGTTTATGGCATTAGCGCAGATACCGCCGATTTACACCTTTAATCGCATTTCCGATTGACTATAACTTGCGCGTTATTGCAAGCTTCTAGATTCGAATGCAAATTAGGATTGTTACCTGGAAGACTTTTTATCTTATTTCTTAGAATATTTAGATAATCTGATACTTCCTTAATCGTGAACATGAATACTGTTTTTACACGCATTACGGACTAATCATTTGAGGCCATTCATGGCTCTAAGGGATAGTTCAACAGATTTTAACTGCATCAGAGATCATGAGAGATTGCCACGTATTCTCTATCTACCAGTGCAACAGACACCTATCTATAGGCTCAGACAACTTTTATTACTAGTTACGTGCTCACTGATACTTTAGTCACTCTCGTTTCTAGTTCGACTCACCCGCAGTTTTTACGACCACGACGAAAGAATTTTCAAGAAAGTGGTCTCTATATGACAGTCAAACGAGTTATCACGAACCTGTTTCTCTCACTAGCCATCGACCTTGGGGAGGTCGCCCCCTGTCTATTCGCACTCATTCGGCAATAAAGCAGTGGCTCGATGAATTAAACCGATTAAAAAGCACCATTGGACGGATGCCAGTCCGCGTCCGTATAAACAGTGCGAATTTAAAGAAAATGTCGTTACGTAACTCCAAGAGATAACAGTTGTGAAGTATTCTGCGGCTCGCGCGTCATCTAGCTCTGATATCATTGTGGAATCAACAAGAATAAAACATGTGCTATTTTGGTATGCTCTAGTAACAATGGGTTCAATGAACAAATCTTGATTATTTCGTTCTTGGTCCTAACTTCTAATCACTGCTGAATTATTCGTCGGTCGCACGAACGCTGTAACGAGATCTCAAGAATGTAAAGAAGCTTTTAAAATATAATGAACACTTTAATTAAGAATGTTGTTAACATTTGCATCTAAGAGTGCCTGAATGCAAATGTAACATCACTCTTTATAATTACAATATTTAAAACATGAAGCCCACCCACAAAAATGTTCAGATCTGTATCTTGGTGTAGCACAAAAGGCCGGTTAATATTAATGTTTTGTTTGCAACACTACTTAGATTACAAAGGCACCGTACTAAACTCGCTTAGTTAGATCTTAGAACTGTACGCACCTACTTTAGTCTCATATTTGGTCGCGGTGCGTCGACCTCCTTACTTAAAGCTAACAAAGAAAGTTCTGGAACAGTCAGCTTCCATTTCTGGAAACAGATACAATTCGCTCGCTACGCCTACGGAAATATTGTTGTAAATCACACCTCGGCTGCGACTGTGACTACATTCCATGACTAACTTTTTGTATGTGTTGCTAGCTGCGTTTTCAATTTATTTTATACCCACTAAGGCTTAGCACGCACTGCGGTTTTTAGCCGCGCGAATTTTTGCCGCCGATTCTGCGACTTATGGCGTTATATGAAGCTGCACGCAATTGCGGTAAAAAATCCGCAATCAATCTGTGTTTTGCTTCCCACAAAATCCATCGCACCGCGGCGCGGTTTAAATGAACAGGTAGAAACAGACAAAAATCGCGCGGAATTTTATCCGCCGTATGTGTTAGTTATGATTCAATTCGCGGATTAAAACCCACGCGAATACAATTCGCGCGGCTAAAAACCACAATGCGTGTTTAGCCTAATGGAACTCTGGAACTCATATTGCTCTGCATATTTTAATTAATCCACGGGGAATATGACTCCACTAAGCTGTTCAGTGAATATAGTGATTTGATTAATCAGAATTCATTCGCATATCATGTACAGATATCATATTGTATGTTTCAATATCCACAATGTGTGGTTAGCTTAATGGAACTCTGGAACTTACATTGCTTTGCATATTTTAACAGGTTCACAGTCCCATTAGCGCAAACAATACAGCAGACCATATGTGGCTCATGGTACTATGAACCTGTTAATTAATCCACGAGGAATATGACTCCACTAAGCTGTTCAGTGAATATAGTGATTTGATTAATCTGAATTCATACATGTTGTATAGTTCAATAACCACAAAGCGTGGTTAGCTTAATGGAACTCTGGAACTTATATTGCTCTGCATATTTTAACAGGTACACAGTCCCATTAGCGCAAACATTACAGCAGACCATATGTGGCTCATGGTACTATGAACCTGTTAATTAATCCACGAGGAATATGACTCCACTAAGCTGTTCAGTGAATATAGTGATTTGATTAATCTGATTTCATACATGTTGTATAGTTCAATAACCACAAAGCGTGGTTAGCTTAATGGAACTCTGGAACTTATATTGCTCTGCATATTTTAACAGGTTCACAGTCCCATTAGGTACTGTGAACCTGTTAATTAATCCACGAGGAATAAAGCTGTTCAGTGAATAAAGTGATTTGATTAAACTGCATTCATTCGCATATCATGTACAGATATCATATTGTATGGTTCAATAACTCAATCCCAGTGTTGAAGGGAGTAATAAAAATACATTTTTAAATTCTATTAATATGAAAGCTTGCTTTTAAATAGGATGATCAAACGTCATCAGAGCGTGGGCTAAATGCGTGGACAGTTACCCACCCGTTTATATGAGGATTTCTTTCAATAAAGACTCCATAATTCATATTTTGTTGTTACAATCGATCCATCAGATATCATTGTGCGTTGTGGCACTTCGAAAAGTGAACGTGATGAATCTTAATACACGTCGCCATTCAAGTCTTCGCGTTTTGAATTATCAACGAGTTCAAACAGTTGAAAAGCCGTTTGAGGAGGTTGTTTCACATGTCGTGCAGCGTCTTCGTCTTCGCCATAATTATTGTGTATATTTGTATTGGTTGCCGGAGACAGGTGGCGTCCTGTGCTGTACATTGACTCCTTGACCTTGGCTTCCCTCGTTTCAATAGCATGCTACAACCGTGTTATGGCATGAGCTTAAGGTTTTTTTCTGTCAAGGCCAACAGCTTTATATTCGCTTGTAACGCTGGTATGGACGGTGGCATTTTGTTCTAGGCAGCTTTTTATACGTAATTTACATTCCTAACATTCCTTTTTTTTTTTTGTTAAATATAGACATCAGCGTTTTCCTCGTTAATTATTTTGAATTCTCGAAACGAGTTTTGTCAACTGTGCCGAACTTTCAGTTTTGCAAAGCATAGTTTAGACGTGAATATGGAATGGTACTGGGTATGCCAAACGCATTGTTTTCTTTGTGGACGACTTATATGTAGATAGTACATTAGCATTTTAAGCCACGCGAAATTTTCCTCGAGTTAGTATATGCTGGTTTGTTTTATTGCCTCCGCCTCTTTGTAACATGAAGCTGAAACTGGCAGCCAAAACGTAGCAGCCAAAGTACCCAGGGACGTAAATAATAAGGGGCCCTGTGCAACTTTTTTTTAAATATTAATTTCTTCCACTAGATGGCATTTTTAGGAAAAATTTATATTATTTACTTGAATATTAGACAATTGACTTTAAGTCCGTTTTTCGAATATTATATTATTAGTGGATCAAATATTTTTATGAAATTTGTCACACGCGCGCCTGTGTGAGTGAGTACGTGTCTGTGGGGGTGTGGTGGTCCTGTTTCCTTAGGAGCAGAAGATACAACTAACATTTTTGAGAAAACTAAGAAATTCGTAGATATTTCTTATTTCCTAACATCGCGCAACGATGGAAAATTCTATAAATAGTCTGACACACTCTAGTAGACGCCTAGTAAATACTCAAGCATGATTTAAGAGGGAGCACAAGTTACAACTATGACATTTTTGAGAAAACTAAGAAATAGGTAGATTTTTCTTATTTCCTAACATCGCGCAACGATGGAAAATTCTATAAATTGTCTGACACACTCTAGTAGACGCCTAGTAAATATTTAAGCATGATTTAGTAGGGAGCACAAGATACAACTATGACATATTTGAGAAAATTATGAAATTCGTAGATTTTCTTATTTTCTAACATCGTGCAACGATGGAAAATTCTATAAATTCTCTGACACACTCTTGTAGACGCCTAGTAAACATTTAAGCATGATTTAGTAGGGAGCACAAGATACAACTATGACATTTTTGAGAAAACTAAGAAATAGGTAGATTTTTCTTATTTTCTAACATCGCGCAACGATGGAAAATTCTATAAATAGTCTGACACACTCTAGCATATGCCTAGTAAATATTCAAGCATGATTTAGTAGGGAGCACAAGATACAACTATGACATTTTTGAGAAAACTAAGAAATAGGTAGATTTTTCTTATTTTCTAACATCGTGCAACGATGGAAAATTCTATAAATTGTCTGACAAACTCTAGCATATGCCTATTAAATATTCAAGCATGATTTAGTAGGGAGCACAAGATACAACTATGAAATTTTTGAGAAAACTAAGCAATTCGTAGATTTTTCTTATTTTCTAACATCGTGCAACGATGGAAAATTCTATAAATTCTCTGACACACTCTAGTGGACGCCTAGTAAATATTCAAGCATGATTTAAGAGGGAGCACAAGTTACAACTATGACATTTTTGAGAAAACTAAGAAATAGGTAGATTTTTCTTATTTCCTAACATCGCGCAACGATGGAAAATTCTATAAATTCTCTGACACACTCTAGTAGACGCCTAGTCAATATTCAAGCATGATTTAAGAGGGAGCACAAGTTACAACTATGACATTTTTGAGAAAACTTGAAGAATTGAAGAAATTCGTAATTTCTCTTAATTCCTAATGTCGCGCAACGATGGAAAATTCTATAAATTCTCTGACACACTAGCACATGCCTAGTAAATATTCAAGCATGATTTAGTAGGGAGCACAAGATACAACTATGACATTTTTGAGAAAACTAAGAAATAGGTAGATTTTTCTTATTTCCTAACATCGCGCAACGATGGAAAATTCTATAAATTGTCTGACAAACTCTAGTAGACGAGTGTGTCAGAGAATTTATAGAATTTCCATCGTTGCGCGACATTAGGAATTAAGAAAAATTACGAATTTCTTCAATTTCTTTAAATTTTCTCAAAAATGTCATAGTTGTATCTTGTGCTCCCTACTAAATCATGCTTAAATGTTTACTAGGCGTCTACAAGAGTGTGTCAGAAAATTTATAGAATTTTCCATCGTTGCACGATGTTAGAAAATAAGAAAATCTACGAATTTCTTAATTTTCTCAAAAATGTCATGGTTGTATCTTGTGCTCCCTACTAAATCATGCTTAAATATTTACTAGGCGTCTACTAGAGTGTGTCAGAGAATTTATAGAATTTCCATCGTTGCGCGACATTAGGAATTAAGAAAAATTACGAATTTCTTCAATTTCTTTAAGTTTTCTCAAAAATGTCATAGTTGTATCTTGTGCTCCCTACTAAATCATGCTTAAATGTTTACTAGGCGTCTACTAGAGTGTGTCAGAGAATTTATAGAATTTTCCATCGTTGCACGATGTTAGAAAATTAGAAAAATCTACCTATTTCTTAGTTTTCTCAAAAATGTCATAGTTGTATCTTGTGCTCCCTACTAAATCATGCTTGAATATTTACTAGGCATATGCTAGAGAGTGTCAGAGAATGTATAGAATTTTCCATCGTTGCACGATGTTAGAAAATAAGAAAAATCTACGAATTTCTTAATTTTCTCAAAAATGTCATAGTTGTATCTTGTGCTCCCTACTAAATCATGCTTAAATGTTTACTAGGCGTCTACAAGAGTGTGTCAGAGAATTTATAGAATTTTCCATCGTTGCACGATGTTAGAAAATAAGAAAATCTACGAATTTCTTAATTTTCTCAAAAATGTCATAGTTGTATCTTGTGCTCCCTACTAAATCATGCTTAAATATTTACTAGGCGTCTACTAGAGTGTGTCAGAGAATTTATAGAATTTTCCATCGTTGCGCGACATTAGGAATTAAGAAAAATTACGAATTTCTTCAATTTATAGTTGTATCTTCTGCTCCTAAGGAAACAGGACAACCACACCCCCACAGACACGTACTCACACAGGCGCGCGTGTGACAAATTTCATAAAAATATTTGATCCACTAATAATAAAATATTCGAAAAACGGACTAAAAGTCAATTGTTTAATATTCAAGTAAATAATATAAATTTTTCCTAAAAATGCCATCTAGTGGAATTAAAATTTAAAAAAAAGTTGCACAGGGCCCCTTATTATTTACGTCCCTGGGTACTTTGGCTGCTACGTTTTGGCTGCCAGTTTCAGCTTCATCTTTGTAACCGCACAGCTTTTAATTTTATTTTCCGACTTAACAAAGACGTCACGTCGCACAGTCGTAGTATTTATTTCAATGCTACATAAAATCCTTAACCGCCACACAATACTTTAAAAATTTATCATATTCAAATAAAAATTAATGAAGCGTCACATTTCGTTACAGTTAACGTCTTTTAAATAACAAATGAAGTTAACTAAGGCTGATAGGCCCGCTGCCCCAATTGGCTGATCACAATCTGACGTCATCGGCGTCTGCGCATCGTCTGCCGCCGCTTCCCGGAACGGTTGGCCGCAGTGCCTTCCTGCTGCTCACGCCCTCATTATCACTATGAATGAACTCTTGTATAGTTCACTATAACACTTGGACGCCGTATTCATATAAAAAATAAAAACACTTGCCCTTATTGGCTTTCGCATACGTGACGTCATCAATGTCTGTCATTGTCAGCACTACTGCTCTAGTAATGGTTAATAATGATGAATGGATTTCACTCTCAGAGTCAATGAACTTTGATCTAGTTTTGTGTGTGGGCTTAAAAATGACAGTCGACAAATGTTCTAGTTTTCATTTCGGCCGACTAAAATCTACACGTGCTGGTTTTTTTCTTAGTTTGAAATGTTACACTACTCTTCGTCTCCCGTTCGCCTTCTACGAAATGAAAAGGAACAACTTGAAACTTCATTTGCAATTCTGGCAATACAAAGACATTGCGCAAAGATGAATCTCAATCATGCAAATTACTGGTGCATTGTAGGCTTAAAATATATTTTCAAGGTTTCTCACAAGCGCTATTGTGCTTTGGTTAGCACGAAAGTCCATAGTTTGAGGCCATATTTAGTATTCTTCTCGTATCCACTGGCCAGGAAGCGGTATACCGTTTACCTCACATTACGTTAGCATATTGTGTTTACGCCTTCGCGGGTGTATTGTTCAGTAAGTGATGCTTTGCATTAAAATTAAACTTGTATTGACACTTCCAGCCGTTTGAATGGATGCAATTCGAAACTTAAGTAGATACTGTCGTTAAAACCCAAAAAGATACTATGCTAACTGCTGTGTCATGCTGCTTTGGCAATGTTCAAGATTCTACCGACGACCGAACTTTGTAGTGCAGTAATCGTCTTTTTTTGTCTGCCAGTCCAAATTTTACTGTGCCAGTGACGCAAAAAACAGGTATTTCATGTAGCTATTCAGTAGTAATTCGGAAATAATGCCAGATTTGTCAATTTTTATCAGATTTTTAGTCCAGACGTCTCGGAAATCAATGTAAAAGGTTAGTGTCGCACTGCAGATACCTACCTACGCCGCTTCGGTTACCAGAGAAAGTAACTCGACCTATTTTCAGGATTCACTCGTACTTCCAGACAGAACAGAACACGAAGTCTGCGAATTCTCACTAATTTCAAATTAGTTTCTAGATCTATTGAAAAAGCTCACGAGAAAATTCAATTTCTTCGCGTTGACTTCGCTGCTGTTTGATGTTTTTCAATCAATGCTAGTCTTGAATTTTCTCTTATTAGAAAGACTTGAAGTGGTCACTAACGGTTGTACAACGACAACGATATTCCACTCACCGGTTCTGTTCATAATTCCGAATGAATAGTTTATTACAGTATTAATTTAGAGGCGTACAGAGATCGGATCTTGCCGTCAGCCGGCGGCGATGGGCGCTGTTGTCTTCAATTAACCCAGTTCTGGTTCGACCATTGTGTGCAGTCTACCCGGTGTCTGCTTTCTTCCACTAGCCAGTAATGAGTATAAGTAATGAGAGACTTGCGGAGAAGGCTTTGTTTAGGCGTCATTTGAGAACTGTACACACATGTGCTGTAAGTAATATTACGTTCAATACTATTGTTACGTCATCGAAGTTTTGCGCAATTATCTGATCAGATGGACCGTTATTTGATAATTGATTTCGCGTACTCTTAATAGCTCTTAACTTAATTTGAATCCAATTTAGTGAGAATCGGTCCAACGGCTTTTAATCATCGTTTCGAAATAATTTATACTCCCACAAAAGCCCTCTTTATCTGAAGCATTCTTTAAAATCGTTTCATTGCATTCGTTTTACGATATAACTTTTATAAGTTAATATTATGCAGTGAAACAGACGTCTGCCCACAGTTCATCATCTGTACCTACCTCTATTAAATATTTTGGTTAATAACAATATCTGTAGTTAAAATTGAAGTCCCAATTAATGTTCCCAATCATATTTCAATTTGCTTCATTAACAAAAGGCAAACAGTAAGTTCTGATTGTATAAGTGTTGTTTAAAAACTTTTTACTGCGTAGGTACTAACAAGCTTTATCATGGAAACAAGGAAATGACTTGTGTTAGCGGAGTTCGTATAAGTTTTTGGTTTGCTAACAGTAGTTTTTAGGACTTCAAGCAAGTTGTTTGCCGACCTTGCCCTGTTATTTTTTCCCCTAATATGTTCGAACCAAATATATTTCTAAAACTTTTTCCTTTTAAGTTTAGCATGTACTTATTAATATCCATATTATGATATCTAGCAATCAACTCAATGTTGACTGCAATAAAAATCTGAAGTGTTTGCTTTGCAATACGAATACGGCTTGTAGTCTCAGTGATTTTCATAATTCTAAAACAAATAATGACATGTCAGGCGCAGCTACTTTCTCTGAAAGTGTCAATGAACTCGAAATAATAATTTAGCTAGCCAGCTTGAATGATTTTGAATAGAATAGATGGTAGTTAATATTGTGAAGATAGTTATATCGTGAAGATAGTTGTGGGAAACCTTGTCCAAGCTTTTGCAAGTTGCACCTTTCTTTTCACGATCGTTGAAGTGAGAAAGCGACAAGCTAGACACCGCCCAGACAGCGTAACGTAACGTTAGACGTTACGTTAAATGATCCGTCACATGTTTTTTACAATGCAATAAAAATCTGAAAAGGAGGCTAATTGTTTGTTACCGTGATCATAAGCAATCGTGTAACAATTAGGTACATTTTTTTTTTTATCAAATACTATTGATAGAATTTTTCTCACCTTCATTTGGATTTTTACATCTTTGCATATTTGGGTTATCAATTAAAGAGAACGCCAAATTGGAACAATGCCCTTGGGTGTAACTTAGCCATTGCCATTTTCATAAAATTATTTATTGTTGGCGATTCTAAATTCTTAGAGAATTAAGAATTTAGGATGAGGAGCTCGTGGCTTAATAATAACAGCCGCACGGGTCGATCTTCAAGGTTAAGCAACGCTTGACGAGGTCGGTCCGTGGATGGGTGACCATTTCAACATACCGAGTTTCCTCCGTGCCTCGGAAAGCACGTTAAGCCGTTGGTCCCGGCTGTCATTTGAAGATCTTTGACAGTCGTTACGGGTAGTCAGAAACCTGAGATCTGACACCAGTCTTGCCAAGGGGTATCGTGTTACCCAGTTACTGGGTTGTGGAGGTCAGATAGGCAGTCGCTTCATGTAAAACACTAGTACTCAGCTGAATCCGGTAAGACTGGAAGCCGACCCCAACAATAATTGGAAAAAAGGCTAGGCAGATGATGATTCTAAATTCTTAGAGAAGGCTTACCTGTCAGCTATTTTCTCGTTATTTCTTGACAGACAAGTGACCCATTTGGCACACAAGCAATTTTTTGCACAGTTCGTTTTCTCATTCCTTCCTTGTTATTCTTTTACGACGCAATTCACTTTTACAACTAGGTAAATCAAACAACGGAACGATATATAGGTTCTTCCTGAATTTCATGTTCATCAAAAACATTTTTACATTCCTCTGTTTTAGTTTTAATTAATGGACAAGTGCTTCCGTCAAGATGATCTATAAATATCTTGCAGTGATGACTTGTAAATGCGCACGCACACGTCTTCAGCTTGAGAGCTTTACTCCTCTCAGTTTTGGCATGTGACATAATTGTGCCATCTTAATATTATTACATGCCACTGTATCTTTTATCAAAGGACCGAATGGAACACGAGCCTGCGAACGCAGTACAAAGAGAAATCTTAATAGCAACGGGAATATTGCCGCGTCTGGGATACGTATATCGCGTAACTATACGTACAACAGTTTCATGCGAATATAAACATCAGTAAAACTAAAAATATTACAAAATTAGAATTGTGATGCAATGTAACTACAAACAGTCATAATAAAAATGATGATGTATTGTAATATCGGGTGAAATGAGCGGAAGCAGACGTCAGAAAACAGTACAAGATAGTCGGTGCGACTTGTAGGAATATACGAAAAAATACATGACGGGCACCGCCTCCCGTGACGTGGGGCCATTTCCCACGTCCAGTTGCGTGCCGGCTGAAAAAACTTGGCAATGCTACGCGTTTGTTTTATCCTATGGCGCTCTCGTGTCAGTGGCGTCTTCAAGCGGCGCTAGCGCTATCAATGTTCAACGTTACAGCTTTGTGTTCACACCTGTGCTCTACCGATTGCTTTTTTCCATAACTCCTTTTTTTCTAACTTCATAGTCATTTTTTGTCACATTGTTTTGTCTGCCTTTTGGCGAAAACATTTGCAAGAATTTAGCCATCGTGTTGTTTTGGGATTCAAATTGATGCTTTCATAGAGTTCAGTTATTTTTGGACACAACATAATAGCCTTGCTTTTGAAACGTTGTTTGTTTTATGTCGTTTGCCAGCACTGCAGTTTGTCTGTTTCTGTACATATTATCGAGATCATTTAATTTTTACCAGCATTTTGAGGGTAGAAATTCTAGTTGAGTGTGGAGCATATCTAAAGTACCTACATTAGACGCCAGCTGAAGCTTTAATTGGCCGCTTGTCATTTGGCACGTAGATTGGTACGTTGTCCCCCTTTCGAGATCCATACAATCATCTTACTTAAATTCATTGCGAATGAATTCTTTGCGAACCTGTCATGTCATACAAACTTGTAAAAATTTCTATAGCTTAGAGAAACCTCAACGTTTATCGGCCAATATATTCGTTCGAAAACTTGTAGGTAAATCGTTCTATTGCTAGATGCATTTACAGAGTTGGAATTCGGATGTGAGTCATCACACGAATTCACTTCAATTTACTAATGCAATAATTTATTAGAGCCAGCGTCATTAATCCACTAAGATCGATCACCGTCGGAACTTATAAAAAACATACTCGACTGTACCACAGGTTGTATATATTTGTAATTACTAGAAGCAGACTTTCAAACACCGCGCCGTCTGTCACTCAGAGTGGTTTTCTATGTTGTAAAATAGTTGCGCCGGCCACACACTAGCGACCAACACGGGCCAACTTTTATGAAAATTCCTCCATTGCTCCACCCAGACATACGAGCTCAAACAAAGTTATCAGTAACAGAGCGATGAACGCTGTACGTTAGCGATAACCGGCCAACATCTGAAGCCAAGGCTGTCAAATATTTGCAGTTCATGCATCAAACCAGTCTTAGAGTACTCAAGACTAGAATTCTGCAGTTTATTGAGCAAAAAGCTACAGAACTCCAGTTGTACATATTTGACATACTCCCGTACATTTCACTTTATTTGTGATTACCTACACAACTTCAATCATCACTAAATTATTGATTGCCTTATATTAATCAATTAATTATCCACATTGCTTCCACAGAGAATTCAAATACTTAAAGCTGATGCTTGTAGCATTTAACACCATTCCTTAGTAAAAAACGGTTGTAGCTTTGAAATCTAGGCACTACACTTTACGATTGATCTATACTAAAAAGCACTTCGTTAAAAATACTTGAAAGAAGCTTCAAGAATGTCCACCCACGCGGCATTATATTGTATGTTAGCCATTCAGTTTTCTTGTAAACTATCGTTGACCTAAAAATAATTTTTTTTTATTACTAGATTATGGACACATAATGCATTCCTCTGATGTGATTAATGTGATAGAAACGAATAAAAAGAAAGCAATTGGTTCATGCTGAGAATTTGTTCGGAAAGTGATTAGTGAAGAGGAAGAGTTTCATCTATCTTACTCAAGTACAAAAGCAATAATCGTTTTCACTCATATCAAAAATAGTTTCACGAAACCCATAACATACGTAATGATAAATGCGTACATTCCACACGAGGCGCACATCATGCACTATATTTCGGCATTTTCTAGGAACTGTTTCGTAAACGATTGGCGTTTAATCAACTGTATATAAACGTTGTTGCCTAAACTGTATACTTGCAGACTTGCGTGACAAACCGTGATGGTTCGTTCCGATCGCACGTTGGTTGTTGCAAAAATTGCTTCCCTGAAATTTGAATTTTATATTGGGTCGTTTAGCAACTACGTATTTAACTTTATGATCTGGCACATTGATTTGTTTTGGAAAATGAAGGAATGAGTATATTAGAGGGAGAGTTTGGAAGTGGAGCCGGTGACAGAAAAGTTAAAAGGAAACCGTTTGTCCTGGTATAGTCATGTGATGTGGAGGGATAAAACGTATGTTACTAAAAGAGTTAAATGTGGATGAATGGAGACGGAGAGGAAGGCCAAAGAAAAGATAGATGGACTGTGTGAGGAGTGATAGGAAAGAAAAGGGAGTCATTGATAGCGTGACAGGGGACAGGACGGTATGGAAGAAGAAAACGTGTTGCGCCGACACCAAGTAACATGGTATAAGGGAAGGAAGATGATGACATTGATTTGTTTTGGAAATTATTCAGTGATGAGCGTAATATAAACAGCCACGCTTAACCGTTGAATAATATGGTCTTACTCCAAATGACTAGTTCAAATGAGAATAAACTCTGTACCCTCTGGAAGTATGAAGGGAGAAATCGACTTGGCTCTTGTAACAGCTTTGAATCATCTGAAATATTTTTGCCCTGACTGTTACTATAATATATGGTCATGCACAAAGAGTTCATAAAGCTAAGCCACAAGGAGAGACGAATGATAAATACGATCAGACATACAATTTCCAATGAGTGAACCCTTTCAACGGACTCGCTGTGGAAAGATTTAAAAAAAGATTAAGTATCACTATGAGATCTCAATAAGCGTTCAGATCATTTGTGTGACCTTGATGCCCATTAACCTCAACATGTAGTGACCCAGTTATTTAACAATTATTACGGACACGATGCATTTTTCAATTGAATCTGTAGAAGTAAACACGGTCAGCTCTTCAAGATCGTAAGGGCTTTTGAGACTTCTAGTACACACTCGCACGAGTGGCATGAAACATATTTGTATAATCTTGAAGTTTTATTTGACGTCTCATTTGGAAGCAGTCACAGATTATGTTACAGATAAACACAGACCTAATAAATACAATGACGTCACGGTACGGCACTAAAATTTGTTGATATGCATCGCGATAATTATTTGAATTGAGAAACATTTTGAGACCAAGTGGAGTCTTTTTGTCTCGCATATTATTGTAATAGACAGTCGATGATTTCATCTAAGCGTACCTCAGAATTAATATTCCTAATGCGTAATAAAAAAATCTACGTTTTATCGCCAGTCGTCCACAAATTATGTAATTGGTCGGAAGGTCAATAAAATACCCAAGGCCGATCGTGGGTGATATGAAACCTGTTCCAAGTGGTTGGCCGTTGGTCATTGTGGAAGTTCTTGGCAATTGGCGTCCCTTAACATAGAATTATGTTGTTAAGGATTGAAGAGGTGATACGGTTCTAAAGATAAGTGCCTCGATCATAGAAATATTAAATACAGGAGAAGTGGCAAGGGGGCGTGTCCGTGTCCGCGCGATATGGACTGACTGACCATATCATACACAAATGGCCGTCTCTGCGAACTAGTGCGCTTTCGACCGTGATCGTGACAAATTATAAGAATGCCGTGTTGTTCAGTGGTTTCTTGTAAAAACCGAAGCCTAAACCAAAACTTTAAAAATCATGGAATCACTTACCATATGTAAGTACAAGTATTTTTCTATATTTGCCTTTAAAATCATAAAAAACAACAAATCGTAAAATATTTCTTGCTTGTACTATGTTATTTTGTTTTCAAATATCACAACGACTGTACAATTTTTTCGTTAAATACATTGCTTCTTAAACACTACCTAAGTTTGTCGCTAAGTGACTGGACAAGCAATGTAAAAATCACAAAACGATACTTTATTAAGCGGACGCATCGCGTAGTACGGCCGCTGCTTCTTGCGATGAGTTAGTGATGTGCTTGTGCAGATCCACTAACGTAGGCTATCGACAACAATGTCGATTGACGAATGATATATTGCTACTATAGTTTATTTTTCAATTTGTCAACCGTTTTAACCCGGTTGGAAGATCGATGTGAAATAATGTTTATTACTTATTTTGATTATTTTACAGCGTAGTAGAGAAATGCGTAACCAACTTTCGTAAAGTAAGTTAATAAAATTTTAGGTTATAATAATATAATCGGTGGATTGTGTTTTGAATTATTGTACCTATATTATGCTTTATCCTCGTGCTATTTCCTTACTTATTTATGGTCTTTGTATGTTACTTCCGACAAAGCTTCGAATGCATTATAGTAATCGGCATGGTTCACATAATATATTAGTGACTATTGCTTAAAATAAGTCAACATATTCATGCTATTTATTTGTTATGCATGGGTGTGTGTTTGTTTTCATATATTTAAGAATTTATTTACTAACTAGGGTTTTTTATAACAAAAACCTGCGGGGTGATTGCGTTACACATTTACAGTAGGAATCGGTTTCATTATGACAGTTCAACAACATTGATTGCATTATTTACTTTGATGAGCAGACCAATTTGTCGATCATATGAAGTAATGGATTAGAAATATGCTTCAAAATCATTCGATTTTGATTGATACTGTGTTACGCAATTAGGGTGCTGCTTACTACATGGTGAGGTTTAGAAGTAGCTTAGGATATATGTAAATGTAAAATTTGTTGTTTTTGAACCTTTTCAGCTTCCCAAAAGATGCGAATTTAAAAAAGGAATGGATTGATGCCACAGGCATGCCATCTAACTGGTTCCCTACAAAAAATAGCACCATATGCTCGGTTCACTTGGAGGCAGAAATGTTCCAGCCTCTAAAAAAATGTCGCAGGCTTTTAGAATGGGCAATCCCAACATTAAGAGTTCGCCTGATTTTTGCAGAAGTGGGTTAAATTTTATTTTATTACTGAAAGCCATTCTCAAGTTTAGGGAATTCATAAAATCAGTCATTCATCATCACACAATCAGCAAGCAAGCAATCCCCGATTAATAATCACATAATAGTTCTCACCTAAGCAGTCATGGAAAAATATATGAATTTAAGATTACACTTTTTGACTAAAAATGCCACCCCAGTAGTTTCAAAACGTCAAGTGCTGCACAAATACCTACACTTTACAGGTCAGTGAGTAAACTCCATAGCAGCTAGCATAGCAGATAACTAACAGTCATAAACCAACGTAACTGGATTTTTGATTTTTTGAATTATTTGATTTACTTACTATACAATTTTTTTGCTACATATTGTTTATTTTTATTATAATATTTTCTGAACATGCTGTTTTTTATTTATTTTATTTTCAGGACACCAAAAAAAAATTGTTTAATAATAAATGGAAATATCGATAAAATTCCGATTTAGTCAATCACTAGCGTATATGTAAAATAAATTGCTTTTGCACAGCACAACGAAAGCGCTCAATGTTGTTGTGTGGGTAAGTTGTACGGTGCATGGTAAATAAACGCTGTGTTTGATGCGATAAGGTTTATAATTGATTGTGTAGTACGTTCTGATTTAAGAAATGCGGGTGTGTGCGCGACTGCGTATCTATTACCTTTACTGAACTGCATGTGTAGTAGTTGCCGTGTGGTAGGGGCAAACTGCAGACACAGGGTTCCGATATATTTTCGCCTACCGGGCATATCTCCTCTTGTTTATATATCTATGGCCTCGATCATCTACTTCCGCTTCTTAGAAGCTCCAAGGTTGAAGGAGATAAAGTTAAAGTTCTTAATGGAAGGCTAACTTCAGCAGAACAGCTCCAATTTTCCAATTTCACACGGGCACAAATAGCCAATTAATTTAAGTGTCGAAGTAATGTAGTAAACCCATTGTATTTGGTATTTCAAGACACCTTCATTTGGTTTGTTTGTTCCTATAAAACCCGTTTTCTTAATTACAGACTAGTTTAAGAATAATATTTAAAAAAAAGCAATTTTGTCATCTTCGTTATGATGTCAGCTAGGTTTCGTTAATCCTGTACAGAAAAGTTTAGTAATAGAACCTAAGCTTGGCAAGGATATTGAAGCTAAAAGCTAGAGTTTTCATGGTAATTCAACATCAACTAAATGAAGGCACAAAGTTGAAAGCTTGCTTTTAAATTGGTACCACGGGATCGGGTCTATCTAAAACAGAAATTGTTTTATCTATGTTAATAGTTACACTAGACGAGACGAGACCCCGCTGCCAATACAAATTGTGCGGCGCTAACCTAACCCCGTCTAGTTTACCAACGTCCGAAATTTCATCCTAGATAAATGTTTAAGCATCTAAAAGCATATTGATTATTCTTGCCTGACTGATGGACATATTAATTGTAGAAATGGCGCTGAGTGCCTGCCTTTCAGTCTAGCCTAGGCGCGTCGTTGGGCGTGGGCGAAGCTAATTTTATTATAGTTATTGTATCTAACAATATTACTGGCACTGCTGGTGATAATGTACTATTGATATCGCCCTAGTACGGTTCATTCACATTGAGCTCCGTCAGCGAGAGGCTGCGAACATTTATCTGTGTTTATGAAACTTAAGCGTCATATAAATTGCATCTGTGTTGAGCTGTTTATTAAAAGAATGAGTGAGTATTTTTACTTCATACATAATAATCGATGCTTGATTACTAACGGACTCTTTATTAGATAATCACGAGATAACCACGCGTTTATTAATGATTTTTTATGTGTTCCCTAGACTATTTTAACGAGTGTTATTGGTAATTTACCGTTTCTTTTATCTTAGTCCCTCTTTTCTGGATGTTTATTAAAATTTCGTTTAGTATAACCTTATTTCATAGTTATGAATAAGTTTTAAGCGTGAAAAGATGTACTTAATGTCTTTTGTCACATAAGGTTTCAGTAATGTAACATGTTTTCGATTAAGCAATTCTCTTAAATGGTAAGGGAGACGAAACTCGCTACCATATGGTGGCCAACAAGCATGTAGCAAGTCAGTGAGTCATTGATTGAAATTGAAAAGTAAAGAGAAAATGTCAGCGACATGAGACATGTCTGATTATTCTGATTAATTCACTACGTCGTTGTTGATATCCATTTAGTTAACGACATTGTAATGTTTACATAGTATGGTGAAACTTTACATGTGTTCTATTTAGATATCAAAATAGTTAATTAACTATGAACTGAAGTGGCGGCAGTATTCATTTATTACTGTCATAAGGATGGACAGCATTATCTTCCGTATGTTCTTTTTTATTGTAAATAGACCTTGTTATATTCAAATCCGTGATTATTCTATTTATTCCCTCTCGGTCCCATATTCTAGTCGCCTACATCTAAGAATTCTACTTCGATAGACTACTTTGAAAAGAAACCTTGGAGAGCAATCAGTAGTTGGAGTAAATCAGGAAAGTTTTGCTCTATTTGCAAAGGTTCGTGTAAAAACGGATCCAATTGATATAAACTAAACTATTCATAGAGCATTGAAAGGTCTGGCTGAGAGGATATCCTGAGAATCTAGAAAATCTAGATAATACCCTCATTTCCCTTTTACTTTTCTTTGTATAACGTCTATCCATCTATCCAAGTTCCAAGTAAGTCTACTTTTATTTCCTTATTTATTAAGATCCCTATCAAAGTCTGCGCTGATACAAAATTGTGCCCAGACTTGAAATATTTCAGTATTTGTCTGAATTCTAATTTGTAACTGTCCAAAGTAGCGAATGTCTGTTACAGCTATAGGTACAGTATTAGTAGGTTTTTTTTTCATCACTTAATTTCGGGCGACGTTATTGCAATCTGTTTTCAATTCTGTTTTTATCGCATCAAGCTTAATGTTATTGTCAACATGTTACTCTTATTCTTTCTGTTCAGAACGTTCAGATACGATCAGGCTTTACTTACGATAATCATCAACTGTTCATTACCAGAAAATCGTTGAGCACATTTTTCAATCCGTAGCAACTCTATCAATTAACTGTGATTGAACGCTTGGAATTGAAAGTTTGGAAAGCTTTTGATGTGTTTGGAACCGAGGAACACTTATTATCTCTTCAAATAGTTTTTTTTTAATGAATTTTAAAGCCGTATGGTTGACATTCGCCAGCGAGTGCTAAGCCATGTCAGGTCGCATCAAACGGGCAAAGCGTCCGATATTGTGTCCGTTCAAATACTCCAAGAGAATTAAGTGTTGCAAACCATTGTACTCTGTTTACTGCAGTTGCATTGTTGGAAGAAAAGATGAAGAATACTTTAAAATTCGATTAAGGACTGCTTTGCTTGATATTATAATCTTTTTGTGTACTCAGAGTCTCTGCTATTGTAGTTAATTTGCATAGACTTTCATCCAACCCAATTTTGGCGTTAAGTCTAACCGAATGCAGCTGGAATACCAGTATTTTATATAAACCGACTGCGTTTCTGATATCCTAAACCCAATAACTGGGTAACACGATACCTTTTGGCAAGAGTTGTCAGATTTGCTGGCATCTAAATGTCCGTAACGGCTGCTAGTCAAGCAGTAGTATCAAATGCACCATGCACCTCATCTCGTATAACTCCGTATGTATTATTGTTTTTATCTTGGTGTACAATTATTATATGTAAATAAATAATAACTCGTAAAAGTCATAGAAAAGGAACAATTACACTATCGAAACGATTGTCATCATCCAGGGATACCTCGTTACTGCAAGTATCAACTTCTATGAAACTTTTTCCAGAGGTAGAAGTAATCGTAGTAAATTAATTAATAAATACCAACCAACTACTAACCTTTAGATAACATTGTATCACAGCGTTGACTGATCTTTGTATCACCCTAATGCTAACATCCAACACAGCATTTTTATGTTCACAAGACCCTACTTATTTTATTGTATGTACACTTATAAAGTATTTAACTGGTCGGTGTTAATTGACTGTTTACTTACAACGGTCGCATACAGATGCGTAAAAAACAGCATTCTAGACATTTCGTATCCGGTTTTTCAACGTCTGGTCTTTGGGATATTAATAAAGCTCAGCATTTTCTTATCATTATTGGTACTTTACGCTAACTGATACTGTTAATTATTTACATTGAACCGTTTGATTACTCCCATAAGCTGAATCAGCGTTAATTTTATATATCAAAGCACTGCAGTGTCTATCCGTCGTATCGCCATTTAGCTTGAATCGAACAAATTCTATCTTTATTTTCTTGTAAATTGATTGTAGATGATTTATCTCTTCGACGTTTTATGTTTCGACAAATGAAACCTGTACCAGTTGATCATTCAAATGTTACATGGCACTAGCTTGACACAACTAACTTTCGTTAAAACTACAAATGACAGTTGCGCCATTTGACACAACCAAGCAGTCTGGTGCGATTGCCATCGGGCGCTAAGTCTTTCTCCATAGCTCTAATTCATTTAACACCTGCTACATATCTTTAGCTTTTATGCAACGTTTCCATGATGTAAATTGAAGATCTCCAATACTGATTCTGCTTTACAGACTTGTGTACACACTTCTGTTTTCCGTGTGCGTAATGAAACCTGAACACACAATTTCCTACACAGATCAAATTCGCCGTGCCGAACAATGGCGCGGCCTGTGCCGAGTCGCCGACAGCCGGCACATCGACCACACCACAATGCTAAAACGCACTAATCACAACTGACCAACTTTCCGTTTGTTACAGGTACTATGACAGTCTGCGCCGCACACCGAGACCGTGAGTCATACGTTGATAAATGACGCCCGCTGACGTATCGCAGAAAACATTGACACTATTATCATTCAATATATTAATTTAATTAAAGCAACGTAGAAAGTAAAAGAGGTTAATTGATTAAGCAATTATTTTTAATATCAACTCATTCGATACAGATTCGAAACTTATTGAAATTAGTAGATGTTAAACGCCTATAAGGATCAGTTGTCTTTTTTATTGAAATCTCCCATTAGAACGGATTGCTGGCTTGATTTTTTGTACAGATCTGGGTTTATCTGTCTGGTCAAGCGAGCAATCTTTTATGTATTTGTAATAGAATACCGTGTCAGTGTCCGAAGGTGACTGATTGTTTTAGGAGTTCATTTACTTCCGTAATGATGATGATGTCATAATGATTTGATGTGAACCGTCAGTAAGGCGCTTTTTGTGTCAATTGAATTTGTATAGCGTCATCGTTCCTCCTACTAAGGTCTCTTTCCTGTCTATTTGTAAAAAAGTATGTCAAGTCATGACTTGTTACAATTTTTTATAACGGCCCATTAGCTTTTAGATGTCTGACTCACTTTGGTCTGATGTATATAAAAATTCGACCCCAATACAATGTTTGTAGAATATTTTGTCAGTATTGTAAGAGATCACATAAGTTAAGTTCTGAAATACGCCAATAAATATTAGATCAGTAAAAGGCCTCTATTGTTCAGGAAAGTTTCAGAGCTCTTTATTATTAATATTTGAAAGAGCCCTAGCGAATGTCCCAAGAAGTCTCACAGAGACTCAATAAAATCTTTTTGTTTGTCATTCATCATAATACAATATTTATGTTTGTATGACATACCTTGGTGTACCTAAACGAATTTC
Source organism: Anorthoa munda (assembly GCA_945859665.1). Lineage (NCBI taxonomy): Eukaryota > Metazoa > Arthropoda > Insecta > Lepidoptera > Noctuidae > Anorthoa > Anorthoa munda. The sequence goes on along the minus strand of OX243900.1, from coordinate 6,779,275 downwards.
TGGTGACTCAAAAATATTATACAATAGATTGCCAAATATTCGATCATGTTTTTTTCTCCACCGTCCACATTGTCAGGTAAAGAGATTTTACTAGGAAACGTTTCTCGTTATACAATTTGCTCAGTACGTACGTGACTTTTAAGTCGATTTGCAAATCTTTGTAACGCATTCGAAATATAACATATTAGAATAGAGCTATGTTTCGCTAAATTGTAATTAGGATTATCGTAAAACGTCCGCAAACCAGTTGGTTTTGATGGTTTTAGGAAACGGTGGGTTTGACGCGTTAATGATTCACGGAATCGGTTTTAATAGGATTTTTTACGGTGTACGTTTTGTGTAGTTTTTAATTTGTGATAATAGTTTATAGACAAAAAGTAAAACCTGTGGCGACTCCGAAGGATTCAAAATAACCGTTTCAAACGATCGGTTTGGTCTGCCTTTAAATCAGAACGTTAATTTTCGCACACAAGAAGAGCACAGTAGTATAAACTGTATTAATTGAACTAACAAATTCACTGGTTTTGCTTTTAACTACTTATAATGAACGTTTTGTTTCCAATAAATTAGGGTTTCTACACAGCGAGAATATTCGCAGTTTTTGTGTCATAACGCCATTCAATAGATCGACCTTTGTTTTTGTAAATTTTTTCAACACCGACAATGCAACACCTGGCGTTGCAAGGTGCCTGTCTATCGGGTTCGTTGGCCTTTTGGCGTTATGCAGGAAAAAATATGGATGGCGTTACGAAACACTTTTCTAGCCTTTTTAGTGCTATCTCGATATCCTGTGCCCCGCCAAGAGAAGCCATCGTGAGCAGATCGTCCTCAGGGTTTGAAGTCCTACATGGTTTGTTGGCAAGGCTACCACAGTTGGTTTTTGATTTTATTAATATTATTTTTCTCATCCATTCTACTACCTACTCGACTTACCATCATTTTCTTTTTTAACTAATATCTTTACCTGTGGAGCATTTAACGTATTATCTACGTTACCTAATTAGATGATCACTCAAATTCTAATATAATGAACACTGACGCTAACTTAACGTTTGAGTTTGTAACACATAGCGCCATCTAGCGTCGAGTAGCGGCACTAGGTTGACACGAGGTGGTTGTTTCCCAGTAAGCAATGGGACTTAAAATTCTGTTATGTTTTACAATAATCCTAAATATGTTATGATTTAAGATTAATGTGGTCAACCAAATATTTTTTATTACATGCCATTAATAAATATTGCGTCACTGTTACCTAATAAATTGTGACAATAGACTATAACGTCGAAACTGAAGTTTTAGAGCGATATTATAAAAAAATATAAAATCACAATAAAACTTCATAATGCGTGACGTGTTTTTATAACTTGATAAGGCCATCCTCAACTGAGCATGTTTTACGGCGATACCGATACGAGCCCGGATAGCTCAGTCGGTAGAGCATTGGACTTTTAATCCAAGGGTCCAGGGTTCAAGTCCCTGTTCGGGCGGTTCTCTTTTTGCTTTTGTATCTTCTTTATTTCTTTTAATATTATTTTATTTATACATAATGTTTTAAAATCTTCAACTTTTTGTGATTAATTTATTTGTTATATTCGTTTTTTATTCAACATTCACTCCTCGTCCACCTATCGTCTACATTAAAATTGCAAAGAAATGGGTTGCAATTCTGTAGAGATTGCAAAAAGTAATATCAATTATTTTTCAAAATTAACTGCAATCTGTTATTTTTTATTTGCCTCATTCATCTTATCTTTTGTGTATTCTCTTCATCTTATATCTTTCGATAGGCAAGATTCACATTTCTGTTTGCTCGTAATAAATATTGTAATGCAGAAAAAAATTACAATCCGTTGCCGCAAAAAAAAAGTATACCAAATGTTGTAAACAGCGCCATCTCTGTTAAGCCAAGCCAGACATGTACACAACTGTTGGCACATTCTAAGCTTTATCTAGTAACTACAGCCGTAGCTACTAGATGGCGCTACAGTGCAATAAAATTAATTCATGAAAACGCCAACAGAGGGCAGTAGTAGTCACGATAACTTCAAAAATGATATTTGTGCTACAAGAATTACAATCATAATAATATGTACTTTAGTTCTTCGAAGAGTAATTTAGGGATATTTCATGATAGAATATTATATTTTTTAGAAATCAAACAGCACGATAGTGGTAATTATAGCACGGTAATATAAATAGTACAATAATAACGTATTTATGAAGGCACTTGTTAATTCGATTATAAACAGTAGGTGTGCCCTAACGAGACTTTACACGAATTGTTTGCTTAGAACATCCGTTTGTTTTAAATATTAGAATTAATTAACGCTAGTTCTATTTAGGAAAAACATGTTCGTATTTTTGTTTACTTTTCCATTAGACATGGCGGCAAAATATAGGATAATTTTTAAAGTGCAAGTTTTATTAATAACTTGTTGCTATTTTTTACAATTTATCTTACAATATATTGCTGAATAAACTGAAAAGTTATCGACCCCAGGAGATATAATCAAAGCTGATAATGTTTTACATAATTTATCAATTTCCTATTAATTAAAAAATACTGATACGTACCCAATCTTTCGGCAGTCCACAAACAAAAACAACTTTATCATTGTTGAGTTCAAATGACCTTGCAACCAATGTAAACAATAAAGTTGCTAACAAACCAATTATATAACGTACTTACACAGTTCGTAATTAACACAATAATTCGTAATCAACGCTTATGGCTGTAGACTTAGCAAGATAACCCAGCCTAACCTAGATAATTATTACCTATTAAGTATTAAGACATCCGAAGAATTAACACACGTAATAATAACGATAAATTAAGTGTTTATTGTCGAAGGCAATTAAAGATCCATTTTAATAGATTTGTTCTGGTATAGTGACATGATTTTCAAGTCGATTAACCGGTTTTCTTTATAATTTAATCATGAGTTTAGTCATTACTGTGTCAGGTAGGAAACTAACTTAATTATAACTTTTCGAGATGCAAATGCGCTAGTTTTATAGTTACAGGTTGCTTGCTGTCGAGCTCCAAAAGCCTTATTTAGGAAAATAAAACCGTATGATTCCTAATTTAAACACCGGTTCCCCCCCTCCTCGCGTCGTGTTTCTCATTACTGAGGGTAGTGATTACAAATTTAACTAAACATCGGTTAGCAGATTCTTAATTCAAATTTTCTATGGCGAATGTGAATTTAGAATTTGCTAATCAGTGATTTAAAGTAATCATGGTTAAAATTAAATTTTGGGTACTTGTCAGTATATATATATTTTTTTATTGTTTATAGACTCGCACTTGACCACTATCTCAACTGATGTTAAGCGATAATCATCATCGTCATCATCAGCCTTTTTAATGTTCCCACTGCTGGGACACAGGCCTCCTCTCTGTGACAGGGAGGGTAAGCGATGATGTGGTGGACCAATCAGTATATAGGTACAATTTCTATTTTTGATCAGTTCAGTTCAGCTTAAATGTTATTGAAAATAGAAAAAGCCATAAATGTTATTTTGGAAAGACATTCAAGTTATAAATAATTAATCAAATTGTAAATTGTATATTTATGCGTAAGCAAATTCAAATTTATAATTTATTGAAACGTGTCATGATCGCTCATGCTTGACACCTACGATTAGCAATAAACTAACGATCGTTTAGTTACTATAGTACAAAATTGAACAGGATTCGAATAAAATACGACATTATTCACCTGCTGTTAATTGTTATGCTGAAAGATTTAAAACTCTGTGTAATGTTTGTGTCAGCTCTTAAGTATGTGGCAAATCGTAAAAAAGTAATCTAATAGTAACGACTGATCATAAAGTAGATAAATTGTCGCGATGCTGTAAATCTAATATACCTATTAAAATGATGCCCACAACATAGTATCTGAATTATTATTATTATACTTTAAAACATAGTTCTGGACCACGTCTATCTGATAGTAATATGAAATCTAATCCTGTTTAGCTTTTCATCTCTACTGAGAACAAAGACTCACTTGCAGATGTATTGCTACCATCTTCATCTTCCTGCCCTTGTCCCATGTTTTCGACAAACTTCTTGGCCGCCCTGAAGTTGGCTGCAATGGCTGCGCAGTAGTAAATCTCATACAAAAACAGCACCGCGCCATGCCTTGCGCATCGGCAAGTAACACATATTCTTCTTCCATTCCGTCCTGACAACCGTCAAGCGACTAGATCTTTCATATCACCCCTCACACAGTCCATCCATATTTTCTTTAACCTCCCTCTTCCTCTTCATCCATCCACATTTTCCACCACCACAATGTTGTTACTATCTGACTAAAAGAAAGCTGATGTTTTGAAGCTATTTTTTGCATATTATTTTTAGCTACTGGTTATCTCACGTTTTCGAAATCGTTTTGTTAACACCTACACGCGCCACATGGTAGAATGACCTTCGATCTTTAGTTAGTTCATAAATATATGCAAATTAGTTATTATACAAGCTGATAGTGTTTAGCTGCGGTAATCCCAAGAAACTGTATTGTTTGGTCCGTCTATTTCTGTTCATAAAATTAACAAGCTTGAACGAAGCTATTTTGCTCTTCGCGCAATGTTTTAAGTGTTATGTACTATTGTAGTTCTACTGGTTTGTAGGTACTCTTACTAATTGATTATTGTACATAACTACCTGCTAAATTATATAATTAATAACTTAGTAATTGGCCACTTTGTAGTCGGTACTCAAGTTAAAACCTTGAGACAATAGGTATTATTAAGTATAATTGAATCATTGAGACAAAAGTAAGAGTCAATCTTTTTAACTAACTGCAGAAAAATATAAAAACTGGCAATGTTTTTTCCTATTTTCCCATTGATTAAAACATTTACGAATTTTCATGTCGTAAATTTTTGAGGAAGTTCGCAAATATTGCCTTAAGAGGAAATGCGGTCGCAGACATCCAACTGAAATTCCTGTATAAAGTCATAATTCGAGGTTCGGCTTTCGCCTATTTTCTCCTCCAATATTGGACCAATTTAAAAGATATTCCATAAAATTAAAAAGAAAGTTATATATATATATATATATATATATATATATATATATATATATACTATGCTCCCATGTTTTCCTTTTTGATGATACATTATCCTTAGAAGCACTAGAACCTTCAAAATATACCCAAAATTGCGCTGTCAACAGAGGCCTAGTGTACAAATTTGATAACTATAAATGAAAAAAGGACAGCACAAACAAAGGGGCACAGTATATATATCTCGTTTTCAGTTTATGGAATATCTTTTAACTTGGTCCAATATTGGAGGAGAAAATAGGCGAGAGCCAAACCTTGAATTATGACTATAAACTTGAATGTCTGCGACCGCATTGCCTCTTAAAAGATATTGGCGGCACTATCTTCTCAAGGTTCTTGCTTTTACTACATTTTAGTTTGCAGTTAAATAAATACCATTATTTTCAATACCGTATTCAAGTCAGGTTCTGTAAAGGGTAATATAATAATGCAAGGTTGCAATGATTGCAAGTTTAAAGGCGTTCACAATAGCACTAGGGTGCAGTTATTGCATAGGTAATGATAACGGCTATAATTATGTGGTCTCAATCTGATTATAGACAAGTAATATCAATTTATTCTGGTTTCCATACCACCACACCTGTGTAACCTGAAATAAAATGCCTACCATCATAATATTATTTACTTACAAAAAGCCACTTCGACCGGTTTCCCTTGCTGCTTTAAAAAAACATCAAATGTTGATAAAAAACATAAACGAGTGGTCACAGATATAAATAGAAATGCGTGGTAAACAACGTGCGAATGAATACCTGGCGATTTTATCGAATTCTCGACAAAAAACTGTTTTTTTTGCTCCAAGATTTAAGTCCCATAACGGATTTGGAATGACTGTGTAAATTATGTCGTTGTTTGCACGAACAACAAAAAATGAGATTACGATCGAAATAACATTACTTACATTGTATTTTTTTTTTTAATTATTTGACAAAAATAAAGTTCAGTTACTGCGTCGCACTAGATTTCCATGAAAAATGGTTCGTTATCTAAGTAATAAAACTAAGACCCAGCAAATTTTCCGAGATTTTATCTCTGCTTTAGATTACTCAAAATTAATTAGAAACTTTTCCACTCATATCCAAGTGTTATTATTTACATAATTCCGATCAAAGCTGGGTTGTATGGATGGGTTCTACAAAATCTTTGTGTATGATCTTCATACAAAAAGATTTTGTAGTTTAACATGAGTGTTCCATTCGTGACCAATTTATTTCACTGTCGTGCTAGTCGAAAGACGTTATGATAACATTAGTGTGCCAAGTTTACACTTTGTTCGTAGTCTTCATCTCAACCTCACTATACTTATCTCTAACAACCACCTTAACTAGACAAACAAACATGTTTTTGACTTTTGGACCGTAGTCGCCATTTTATAGAGTTATTATGATAATAACCGTAAGCCAGTTCTGTTTACATTTTTTTCATATTCCGTCAAAACAAGCGGTTTTGCTTAATATTCCAATTTGTATTCATCTGCTTCGAATAGACGGCGAATTAGAATTGAAGTCTAAAATTAATGTGAATGTTAATATATTAGGCAGGTGTGTTTTAATTATACAATAATTTTGTTTTGTATGCTTATTTTTTGCTAATCTCCATAACTGATGTCTTTTTTTAGACTCGTATCTAATCGTATTATCGTACCATATATATTTTCGTCATTGTGACTAATACTAATCTTAATTGGTTGGGCGTCAACAAAGCGCTGAGTGGAATTTAATTTGCCTCGTGCTTTATACCTAACACAAAGTCTTCAGCTAAAAATATACAGGGAAAAGCTGAACGTTTTACTTTGTCAAAGCGAGAGCTTTAAGTAGTTCAAGGCCAACTGGTGACCCTGAATGTTCCAGAGAACTGAGGGTGAATAATAAAGCCCGTTACAAGTGCCACTCATTGGAAAAACCGATCTCTCTTGACGAGTCTACTAAATCGGAAACTATTCCACATCGACACAATCAAGTCATTATGTGGAAACGTGGAAAAATATACATCGTCATTATTGTGAATTTTCTCCAATTACTGTCAGCGCTCACTACCGCCGTTGATCTCGTCTAATCGACTGCGGACGATGGAAAATTACTCACGTGCCGTCCGCGTCTGATTCGTGGAAACACACGCCGCAATGCAGTATAACTAGCCGATGGTAAAAAATATACTTTTGAAAAGCTGCCTTTGAAACTACCGTTGCTTTTGTAGAATGCTAGAGTGTGATAGAATGCGAGATTCACATAGGTACTATTAAAATTGTATCACTTTGTCTGCTCAATAGCAACTTATGAGAATATCAATGTCTAGATAAACTTCGAACAGATTGTAATGCAATGAACTTTATGAGAAAGTCCAAACTGATAGAAACAGTAGCCAAACCACAATAATAAGCGGAAAGTGCAAATGTTGCTTTTACAAATCCTCAATTCAAACATCAAATGTTTGCTGACCAAGTATTGATGCGGGCTATTTCAGAAGCGTTAGTCATGAAGCAAAGGAAAGCTTCGTGCAGCCTGCTAATAAGAATGACGTCAGAAGGAGTCCGTCTGATGACATCATTAAACTTTATGACGCCTACAAGGAAGGAGACTAAATAAATGCCAATGAATTAGCAATGTTTGATTTGGAATGACATAATTTGGTAACATTTTGTCCTCTACATAGAGGGTTGTTGGATATTCCCATATTGATCATTAACACGGTAAAGGTAAGCTCCAAATCCACGAAATGGCGGTATAATAATGACGTCAGAATCAGGGATCAGTCAGGTGACATCATGAAAAGCGATGACGCCTACCACCAGGAAGGCGAATAAATGCCAATGCATTAAGCACAGATTGAATTCACTTATGATTTTATTTATAATATTAGTTATTTAGTTCCTTGTTGGTCCTTCTTGGCTTTAAAAATGTTTATTCTATCAGTCCGAAGTAATCTTTGTTTTCCTCCTCGATTTTTATTTTCCTCACTGTTAACCTCCTTCAAAATAGATCTTGCTCGTGTAACAAAATTGCTAGCTGTTAGATACAATTTATATGTAGGTTTTTGCCTTCATAGCTACACGATGTCGACCTCATTTCGCTTGCTACGAAACTTTTTATCTCACAAGGTTGTCTGGTATAATAGCGTGTCTGCAGTGTCCTCTTAACGATCCAGGATACTTATTCTTTAATGAAGCTTAAAAGGAACATTGTTTTAACCATGACTTAGAAATTGAGGAGCATGTGGAGTAGTGTCATTTTCATAAAGTTGTTGCCTTGTTTAAGAGTTTTAGCTCTTAAATCTTAACTTTGGTGTATTTTCATAATGGAATCTTGTACTTAGGAAACGTTGTAGCTTTTATGTGAAGGGTAGCTACTGAAACATCTATTAAATTTTACACTGAAAAACGTTTTGGACACTCCTCCAGTTAACATCTTAAGTTTGTTTTGGTTTCCAATGGAATAACGTTTTTTTTTTCTATTGCTGGTATGCTTCTCAATACTGCGCAAAGACCTATGAAATTATGTGAAAGAATAAATTAAAGCATATTAGAAATGTTTTGTCAAAGGCATCCCTATTAATAATTTTGAAATTATTTAGACTACAATAAGTTTGAAACTCCGCCAACTCTTCTTGCAACTTGGCGCAATCTGCTTGAAACTGCAGTGCTACCGTTTTTCCAATTTCGCTGAATAAATAATCCTCTCCGAATATTGCGGAGAAAACCTTGTATGAATTTTTCGAAGGAAAAGTTAATTCAGTTTCATGATCCATTGCCATTTCTGCTATGTATGAAGCCATTTCAATTTGGTTTATGATGTTTTTGTCAAAGGGTATGGCAACGGTGGGTGACATCGCGCATTGTATACGTTTTCAATTGTTATTTTATTACGCGTCGTTTCGACGCGAGTTTGTTTGTTGCAAATCGATTAATTTTATGCGACACTTTCATTGATTTGATGTTTTTGTTATTTATTTACCGCTGACTTTGTCGTGTCGTATGTATTACATTATTTAAATTTATTTTAAATAGACTTTGTTCAGTATGTGCCAATGGTTAATTTATGAGTATCTGCTATTTATTTATATTCTTGGAAAAGCCGTTGTTTGTTTCTAGCATCGCTTGTAATATATTGTTATTCTTTCTAGTAACTTATTTGGTTTTCTACTAAACTCATCTTTATAAATATTTCGAGGACAAGCCTCCAAAAGTTATCACTCCGTAATACTCTGAAAGACTGTTTGTAATTTACTCCCGAGTTATTTTTAATTCTTTTACTCCGAACGCTTGAGACGTACTTGAGACTTTTAAGGTGTTCACACAAAGTACTCGTATTATTTTAACGTCTGCATGTAAATTTCGAAGGAAATAGACTTTACTGCAACGTCAGCTTTCAACAGAATGGAATTTACGAGATATTAATTTCTGCCAGCGGCTTCGCCCGCGTGGATGTCGAAAATTATCCCGAGGGCACATATTCCCGAGATAAAAAGTATCCTATGTGCTATTCCTGACTATAATCTAACTCTGTGCCAAATTTCATCCAGATACGTTCAACCGTTCTGGAGTGATTGAGTAACAAACATACATCTATCCAAACTTTCACATTTATAATATTAGTAAGATTTGCAGAGTAGGTAATAATGTGCAGCGAAGGGCGAGCAATTTGCCTACTGTTCCATCATACGATAGTAGGTAACAGTAATTACATACGTTACATACTATGCGTAAAGTTACCTCAACTGATGCAATGCAGCAACGCGCCGTGTGTAATATTTACGCCTTCACGGTCACTTCAGCTGATACTCCGATTAGTTCGTTAATTTGTACAATAAATTGGACACTTCCCTGACAGCTCCATATTCTGGCCCCCTTGACGCAACACCTTGATGATATACAGCCACTAATACATACAGGTTTACCTCGTTCGGTATCCGTGTGAAATAATAACTGATATAATAATTATATCTAAATATTATTTTTGTAATAGGTATCTCGGTAAATAGCTATTGTTTATGACCTTTTTCCTGAAAATTCAGGTTATAATTAATCAGTTGTTATTATAGAACAATAGACACAATATGCGTATGTAATGACCACGTATCTGATCGGCCGAACATACGATGCAGCCGATTTAATTACCGATTTTCCTCACACAACAATAGCTTAAAACCGACTATTATTAAAATTCAATTTTCATAAAACTTGTAATTCTCAGAACTATTAGAAAGCCGTTAACAAGCGAATCGGCATTACGCTCAATTTTCTGTTTTAACAGACTAATCAGTACAGTCAGTCACAACTGAGTTACATGCGGTGCGTTACGTGTTGAGTTACACAGTTGCATTGCTGTCGTAACAATAATGCGTAATGTCGTAGATAAATGGCCGATTAAAATAAATATGCGTGTGAAACCGGAGTAGCGCAAGTGGAGCGCATCTGAAGCACTGACAACTGACTGCTACTCATTTTTGACGTTGAGTGTACGTGGTTCCTATTTTGAAAATCGTTCTGGATTACTTTGATGAGTTTATGGTTGTGGATGTCGTAAATATGACAGTATACAACGTGTTAACAAATCGAGAATTTCCACATTTGCTGTTCGATCGGTTTCAGAATGTAGGTTTGATTTTAATAAAGCGAATCATTGATGTCGATAAGACAAAACAAAGTTCAGTATTCTCTGGTCCATAATATAAGATCATTTATTTATCCAAAACATGAGTATACACACACATGGCATGCAAGAGGTTACATTAAATTTATCACTGTCATGTTTTGCCTCAATGGCGTACAAATATAACTAGTAAACATCAAATAATTACAAACTTTTCAAGGGCGGACCCAGGTTTTTTTTCTGGGAGGGGCACAATGTTGTACCTAAGTTTCCTTTTAATCCGAAGCTATAAACAAAATTAAAACCCCAATTTAGAACAGATTTTATGTTCCCTCGATTCACAAACAGAACATAAAATGGAAAATTGATGTCCCTGGATTTGTTATTATTTAAACGAACCGACTTAAAAGTAAAAAAATATCCACTTAGGTGACACACTATATCACTCTAAAAATAATAAAGGTTCAACTCTTTGACAGCTACAATGCAACATAAAAGACATATTCTTGCATCCCTTTGAAATGTTGTGACCGTAAAAGGAACAAAATAGTTTAAGAACTTCCTGTGACATGTCTAGGAACTGTTAATGTGTTATGCTGAAGTTTTTCTTCCTACAGACTATTTTCGTTAACAACGTGTAAACAAATGGTTTCTGTAACTCTCGACGTCATCGAACAGTTTTCTGGAAACCTGCAGTTTGTTATATTCCTGAAAGTTTTCGGAAGCTCTACCAGTTCTTGTTAAGGAGGATACGTTCTACGTCAGTTGTGTACAAATGTCTGTTTATGTATTCACTTTAGCTACTGCGTTTTACTAAATCGATTCGGAGTGTAAACCACGATTTCTGAATTAATCATCTAAAGTTGAGTTTTTATCTAACTGTATTTTATCCTCAAACTTGTAAAAAACCGGCCATGTGCACGTCTGACTACGCACATATAAGAGTTCCGTACCAAATGTAGAATAAATTAGTATTTGTTAGTAAAATATACGTAATAATAAACATTATCACCAAATTTCAAGTTCATAGGTTAATGGGAAGTTAAAAAATTCTTCTGAACAAAATAATTTTGTGACAGACGACGGACAGATTGACAAACAGACGGGCACGTGAGTAACAGCAATAGGGCTCCGTTTGGACTCTTTGGGTACGGATCCCTTAAAAATGGCACCAAAGTAGATTTTAACACGTTCTTAACTTCAAAAAAGTCAATTCAGAAATCGGCCCTAAATATATCCACGTTGTCCATATTAGAACCCGATTCGAATAAAGAGACGATGTCAGTTATTAACTTTTAGGTAATACTAAAAGTTACACAGGAATAGAAATACAAAGAACCCCTCTAGATAATGCCATAATATCATGTGTCATGTTAAGTCATGTACCAACATAAATTGTACTTAACATTACGTGATTTTATGGACTTTCAATGTAGACAAAGCGATTAGCAAACGTGCGTAATAACTTAGGGTTATCGCTGTCCGGTTAGAAGTTACGTCTAACTACTAATTTTATATTTACTTAACCCTCTCTCTGCTCCACCTCTCACTATCCAGAAATTATGATAACACTGCACATGATAATCCAAGTCGTAAGTAATCGTTTACGTATAATAATCTCATTAAAACTATAAATGAAATCGCAAATGTCTTAGAAAGCTATGTATCCATATTTGTTTATTACGCGATAAATACTGATGCATTAAGTGTACGGCTTTTAAACATCTGTGGGCCACTTAAGATTTACTGTCATTGAAAACATATCGCTGTAAAAGCAACTTGCTTGGGAACCTATACGGAACCATCTACTAAGTCATCAGCAATAGTTTCGTTCGTTCCCATCTACATGATCGTAAATTCTTTCATGTGTTCATAAACAAGTCTTGTATTAATTTAAACCTTTAGAAAGCTTACCTTTGGCACAGGTCGAAAGGAAAATAAGTTCATGCCAATAAAATTGTGTAAACAAACGATTTGAATACAACTCCCGAGAGAATAGTGAAAGTAAATTGAATTCGCATCGGATCGCAACTGACGATCTTGTTTTCTCTTTGTTTTTTTTTTGTTTCATTATTACCTCCAGTGTTTCATTCAAGTCTAGGTCAGTGTTATAAGCGGAGGTGATCAAATGTTTATGATAGGTATTACCTCTCAAGAACCGGTCCAAGACTCGGTTAGCTGAAGGAGATCTTATTTTGACGATGCTGTTGATACTTCAATCAGTGAAATCGTAGTGGCATAAATCATCTTGCATTAATCTTTCGTCATTTCCCTGTAAGCCTAACAAAAGTTACTGATCCAATTTTTTACCCACAATTACACAGACCCAGTGAACATAACGCAAGCCCATAATAATGATTCCAGTTTTCCATAATACACGGTTAGCAGCACTTTACATAACAAATTGCAATGCACTTAGGTACGAGGTACGAAGGCTCCTGTCCACCGGCGCAAGGCATGCAATTGTCGTGATTTACATCGCTGACTGGACCACTGGACGTCCATTGCATCGTGTCTGTATGAATTATTAGCACGTCAAATTTTTGATGGATAGGGTAGTTGAAAATTTTGTGCAGTGTACGTAACGTGGTAGCGGTTTTTGGGACAGTTTCAGCTGGTGCAATTTTTCGTCACGGATTTGTTTTTGATCATTTCTCTGGGTCAGTTTTAATGGATGGGTGTGTAATCTTGTGTTCGTGGGTTTTTTTTATTTAAAAAGTTTTTGCAATATGTACCTATGTGTTGTATTGCTTATATGATTTCAAATCATCTCTATTAAGACTACGACAGTCGCCCTCGCCACACGTTTAACACCCGCGTGACCCAAAATTCAATAGTTGTTTGTACTTTCCTTAATATTCTATAACTTAAAAAAAACCGTACATCAAAATGTAGATAATTACAATTTCCTTAAAATACGACCTGAGGTTTTGCCCGTGTTAGACATAACTTTACAAATTAATTACACTATGCTATACGAATAAAACTCAAAATTTTCTTAAATCAAATTACTACGAAATGCTCTAATGTAACACATATTTTTTCCAAAAAATTACGACTAGCCATTTAGATGTGATTTTCTTTTAACATCAGCTACTGAGAGGTATCTGCGCCTGAATCAATCATAGTGTGCTACAAAGTATGACAAGTATCTGTCTCAAAAACCTTGTCCACGTACTCAGTCTTCAATCAAGACGAGGCGACCTCGTTAGTAAAACTAATTAGCCCACTTGCATTCTAGAAAAGTATTTAGATTCGTTCGATACATTAATTAGCTTAACTTCAATCATTAGCTTAGTTTAGAAAACAGAGAAAGTATCCAAGTCTATTTAAATTAATTTATTTGTTGAAACCTTAACTTATTTCTTACTTCCAAATATACTGAATGTTTATCCAGTTACGGCATCTTGAAATTACCTAATTGCCTTTCTCTTTTTTCCCGCTCCTTTTATGCAACAAACGTCATTTGCAGATAAGAGTAATTTGTTACGTTACGATAAAGCCAATTGGCAGAACATAGGAAATTACTTGACTACGAGAATACAGTAACGAGATCAAAAAATTAAATCGGTTTCGTGTTTTGCATAATAATCTGTATCAAGCTTGAAGATGAAAGAGATAATTTCGTTGGTTACATTGTAGCAGATATTTTCAATCATCCTGGATCATATATGAGACATTGGTGAAGACGCACTGGAAATTGAATTATTTGCCCTTGTTTAAACAAAGCACACAAAAAACTGCAATATCTGTAAAAAGTTAAGTGCCCAATTCATCTTCAAACGGTCTTACCCCTTATTTAAAACCGCACAATCAAGCTTAGTAACTTCAACACAATGTAAAATTACTTCTTACTTGATAGATTTATGTCCAAGTAATCATGTACAATCTAATTATGGCCATTGTGTTGCGAAACATGAAAATAAATCTTCTGTTAATGACGACCTGTGACGTCCAGACCTTCTATCCTTTGTATGAAAATTGCACATAATAAACGATCAGTTGATTTGATTTAATACCAACGGGTATTGGTCATAGAATGTCGATCGCGAATGCCTGAACTGCGGGAGAACTATACTTTAAGGCGCAGATACCACTGAGTAGCTGATTTTAAAATGAGAATCACGTCTAAACGGCTAGTTGTCATTCTTTGGGAAAAATATATGTTAATTAAGACCATATTGTTAATAATTTGAGTTTTATTCGTATAACATAGTGTAATTAATTTGTAAAGTTATGTCTAAAACGCCCAAAAACGCGACAATCGCACCAAAACTGCTGGGCATATTTGAATGAAAGTGAAACCCAAAGACAATTTAATCTCATTTTGATCTGAGGCTTTCTTTTTTGAAGTCTTAGAATAATAAGGAAAGTACAAAAACTACTAAATAAAAAGTCGCACGGGTGTGAAACAAGTACGCGTTTTGTTCCCTCAAGGTCATTGGCGTTAGTCGTCGTCTTAACCAATGGTTGCGCAGCGCTAGCCTGTGTCCTTTCAACTGTGTGTCATAATCGGCCTATTCCATCCGTTTAAGATAATAGCTTATTATTTACGCTCAGTTAATAATACCTTGATATATTGTCCGACGGAAAATTACAAGGAAATCGCGGGTAATGATGCAAAATTATTAAACCTAAGTCTTTACAGAAGAACTGGAGATTTTCCTTAGGAAACTGCTTTAACGCATTTAAACGTCAGGACAGCGTTATATTTATGTGCTTCTTTTTCTCATTCCTATGTATCAAAGCTGAGGATTTCAGTCTGGCAGGGTGGTCTATTCTTACCAAAGATACCACGCGTCGGTTAATAATAAAGTTATTATTTATGCTCGTTTAATAATACTTTGATTTAGTATGACAGAACAGCTATTAGGAAGTCACTGTTAACGGCACAGTTCTGCTCTGAAACTATTTAATTAAACTCTTCTTCGCTCAGTTGATTGAGGAAACTATGAGCTCCGAACTAGGATGTAAATTCCTGAGCTGTTATTTCGATCGACGATTATCTCGGGTGGAAATAGCTCACGAAACTATGTTCGGATCACATGTTTTCTGTTCTAAATTGACGATGAGCAGAGTCTATTTGTCCAAGTATCTAGATATCTCAATGGTTTTGGTTAAAAAGTATTTTAGTATTAAATTTATTTCAAACGTATCTGCAAAGAATATCAGACGATTTTGGAAAGGCGCATTCGTGGCTTCCACAATCCCAAGCTTTTATATTTGATTTAAATTGCTTGATCATCATCATCATTATATCAGCCGAAAGACGTCCACTGCTGGACATAGGCCTCCCCCAAGCGTCTCGGCCCCGTGCGTCTCGCAACCAGCGGATCCCCGTAACCATCACCAGGTCATTGGCGTAAATTGCTTAATGGCGCCCAACAAACATAGCTCCCTAACCCAGCCATGAGTATAACCATTCTCATACCACCTTGCTTCCTCGAAAGCATGTTACGTTGAAACTAATCTTTTACAAACACGTACTGTTACTGTCAAACGAGATAAAAAGTTATATATCACCGTCATTACCTGTCTCATGATGCCCTACATACCTGAAAAAACATCCGGCACGATGACGCATCATGTGCATGGCAGCCTACGGGGTGTAATAGCTTAATTTAAAATTATATAACATACTTGTAATATGTACTCGTATTATGTTATGACAACCTCATTCTTGACCAGTCTGACAAATTGCAGTGAAAGAAAAGTGTCGGCAGGTTCTCGATTACATTCCCAAACACAAATTAATTTGTGCATATCAGGAGTAAATCTCTTTCTTCTTCGTGTCACTCGCACGACAGTAATTTAGATATTTTCAGTCCAAAATTTAGCCACAACTACAGCATTGTCGGTGATAGAGAACAGGATAGGAGACGGAGCATTTTTTGCAATTCAACTTCACATCCACACCCTGCTGTTGTACCGTCAAAGAAGCCCCCATTAGTCATTTGATTTTAATTAAATTTCAAGCGCGGTGTAAACAAATAAATCAAAACTTTTTAGTTGTGTAAGGCACCTATAATGTCAATGTGTAAATGAGAGCGTACCAGGGTGAACTGTACACATCTGCGTACCCCTTTAGAGCTTACCGACGTGATGTTATTTTATGAAATGGCGTAAACAATAAGCAGACATGCTATTGCAGCAATCCCGAGGGATTTGCCGTTGTTTATTGAAGAGTTACGTTGTACATCTCTGAATTTGCTCCATCAGACCTTCACCCAACTGGGACCACATGAGAAGCACCAGCTTTCAAATAAAAAATAATCATCAAAATCGGTTCACCTAGTAAAAAGTTATGAGGTGACACACAACAAAAATACAATCGATAACTGCCTCCTTTTTGACGTTGGTTAAAAATATAAGGCCGACGATGACGGTCAAATATATCTAAGAAGGCTCCGAGGCTTTATTGACCTTTATCTTGACGAAAGTTAAAAACAAGCGTGTCACCATACTATTAGGCATTAGAATGACAATCTGACGTAACAATCGATTTCGTTTTTTCAACCCTAATGGGCAGGGTACGCGCTAAGGTCAGTGTGAACGACCAGAATGATCTCATCGGGCTCTTTTTAACCAGTCACGTCAACTCTGGGGTAAACAAGTAAGGCTTGCTAATTTTTTAATCTTTTGTTTTGATGCCCGTTTGCACGCGCTCTGCGTGTTAGATTAACCGATCCGCCGACATGAGGATTAATGGGATCGTATTTTATTTAATAGTTTATGGCACAAACAACTCACCTGGATCTTACGTCATCGCTTGTTTATTTTGACCGGCCAAAAGTCCAGCTGATTGGGGCGCCGATACCGCCCGAATTTGTAAGCTCCTTCAAACAAACCGGATTCTTTGTAGGAAGCCAGATAAACATTGTGTTATTCAAAAGAGAAAATAATTATTAAATTTATACTAGCTTAAACTGTAGTTAACCAATTTATACTAGTTTAAACTGTACATACATACATAAACTCACGCCTTTTTTACATGGGGGTAGGCAGAAACTACAGAACGCCATCTGCTACGATCCTTACATACTTCTTTTGCTTCACTCATATTCATACATATAGTCAAACACACACGCCGATTATGATGGTTGAGCTGGGTGGTGCCAATTCATGCGTCATGTTCGTGAACAGACGTCCGTCAGTTGGGATTGGTCATAACTTAACTGCTTCGGATGTTAATGTTTTTCCAGTATCTATTATATAACTGCACAGTACATGTGTGAGTACTTTTAATACTTTATGCCTGTAGGTGGTATAGTGTGTAGTGCTATTCTGGGTGCATTGTCCTCACATGTATGATTTTAATAATGTATGTACCTATGTTCCTAAATATTGTAAAAAAAGCATTTTTTTTTTAAAGAGTAAGTATGGAGTTTCTTGTGCATTCTTCTCCATAATAAGCTACTTTCCGAATGCACGGTAGAATCATTTTACATGTAACGTTCAAAAGTGCCGCTTGGTGGTGGCCTAGTTGAAATAAAATATCTTTGTCTTCGTCTTTGTCTATGAGTACTGCGCACCTGGCCTTTCTGAAGAACATCACCAATAAGGTCTACGTATGTCTTTCTAGGGCGTCCCCTCCCAGCGTTTCCATTCACGTCTGCCTTGTAAATACCTTTCGTTAGTCGCTTTCATTCATCCTCTCAAACTGGCCAAACCATCTTAACATACTCTTCTTAATTTTAGTCACTACATCTTCTTCTCCTTCTTCTTTCTTTAAACTGTAGTTAACCAATTTTAATCTTAGTTTAAATCTACAAACCAAGTTTCTACCAAAATAATCTCAACATTATCTTTAAGAGCAGACTTGGTAATTTTCGCATAACAGTATTTAGTGGAATGTTAAACAACTAAATCGTTGCGTCGGAACGTTTTGCAAGCGTCCGCTAAATTTGACGACCGCTAAACGTTTTATTTATACGCCGATTCCGCATTGCACTTCGGGGACAGGTGAAGTTTAACTGTCGCACATAACAATAAAACAATATAGCACGCTGTATACGATTATGTGCTAACAGATCTGCGAAGCGCCATTAACTTCAAATTGCCATGTGTGCCAATAGAACAACTTTCTCAGAAACTTGCAAATATTTTAATTGTAAGAATGGAATTCGCAATCCTCTCAAGGCCGAGCATGGCTAACCATGGCCGGTTGGAACGCAAATTACGATTTCATAACAAACGTTGGATCAACAGTCTTGCTAATTGCATTTGCATTTTTTGTATGCAAATCAGATATGAATTATATGAGTAAGGTTTGTGTAACCTCTTCCATGCTCGTTTGAGAGTGAATGATGGACAAACATGACGAGTGCGGCGCCAGCAAATATTGAGATATGTATTAAATTCAATATTTGTGGCGCCAATGGAGAATCTTAAGCCTATATACTTATACATATTTATGTAGGCTTCGACTTCAGGGACAAACACCTCAGCGATTATTTAGATCTGGCTTTTCCCCGTAGCTTAGGTCGCTTGGCGCACCCCACAGGACCCATTTTCGGAATAAAAAATTGCCTCTGTTACTCAGGAAGAATGTAGCTTTTTAGTGGTAAAATAATTTTCAAAAGCGGTTAATTTATTTTTTGAGTGTTTCCATTACAAACAAATATTTGCTCTTTATTATAATATTTGTGTAGATAAAGAAAGGAGCATTGTCCTATGATTAAATATAGACAATTTTGCAGATCCTTGCAAATGCTGAACACTGAACCAAATATAATAAAACACACAGATACATAAACAAAACCCTTTTGCAGTATTTGAAATATAACATCACATCATCAGCCTATTAATGTTCCCACTGCTGGGACACAGGCCTTCTCTCTGTGAGAGGGGATGGGCCGTAATCCACCACGCGGACCCAGTGCGGGTTGGTGGATGTCACATGTCTTCGAATTGAAATATACTATGGATCTTTTTACCACAGTGATACACCTATGGGATCGGATAGAAACAAACTTGCTAAAATCCCTAGAGTCCCTACCTTTTGTTATTTTGGGTATTTTATTTAACAAAAATAAAACAAACTGACCTAACAACAAATAATTAAAACGG
Source organism: Anorthoa munda (assembly GCA_945859665.1). Taxonomy (NCBI): domain Eukaryota; kingdom Metazoa; phylum Arthropoda; class Insecta; order Lepidoptera; family Noctuidae; genus Anorthoa; species Anorthoa munda. The sequence continues at coordinate 6,759,546 of OX243900.1, read as the reverse complement.
GCCCGAGTCCCTCACGCACATAGTTAACGCACCGTTGACAACACTCTGTTATTTTAGGGCGCGATCGAGTAAAGCAACGCTCCAATGCGTCGATTGACGTGTACACAAGCATATGGAACTATTCCTGTGCCCGATCGGTTTACAAGCATCGTCAGCTTACAGGGATCATCTACTTACAGGGCTATTAGGTTCAATGGACCTAGAGTAACGGTCACCAGCTAAAGAAACGGGAGATTAAGTTTCGTTTACTTGTTTTGTGGTACCGGGCTGTGGTTCATTGTGATTAATGATTATTGTCCGAAATTGTGTTTAATTAAATTATGGTATTGAAGTATTTTAAAATTACAGGAAGCTATACTGCAAACTCATAAGCAATGAACATTGAGTATGCACATTGAACTGAGAAAAGACAGCACTTAAAATTACCGAGTGGTTTTGTCGATTACGAAAATTTAATCTTATTTAAGAATTTCATGAATCTGAAATTATATATATTTTTATGTTTTATAAACGCACAATAATGATGCAAATAAAGTTATTGCCTTATTTAGTTATCACAACTGTTTCTGCATTACTAAAATATCCATGATACCGCGAATGACAAATGATTCACATTCAGGATGTGCCTTATCTCTCTGGGAAAACGTTAAAGTTAATTTCATGAAGTAAATTGTGTTAATACAAACGCTCTGAATACAATCATTATGATTGTGTTATACTTCATATCTACCAGGGCTTATACTCATTTACACTTAAATAGAGCAGCTCTTAGTTTGAGAAATACGCACGCTTTCACAGTTCAAATACTGTTAACAGAGGGTCAATGAACCCAATTCAAAATACTAAGGGGTCAAAGTCAAAAGAAATACGCGCATACAAAAAATGTTTCACAAAGATAATTTCTCATAATCATGGCGGCATACAAACATTAATTTGCAACATCGTTATGTTGGTCGTTGAACCGCTAATCGCTTTGGTTACTATGGGACCCCATAACGCCCCATCAATCATCTGTTTGGCACCCGGAAGCCACTAGAAAGTTCGATGTACGGCCTTTTCGTGCGACCTTGGTGTCAAATTACGACCAACCCCAACTGAGAAGATCCCTATAAATATAACATTTTTATTATTTTCCCTATTCTCTTGTTTTGATCTGTGTTGTGACCGTTGCTGCAAATAAACAATGATGTGATTCATAAAATATGTTATTAATTTATTAAATCAGATATTTTAGTTTATTTATGAACGTGATCCGTAGGTGGACAGTATAATTTTAAATTATGTAGGTATTCGAACTCAAAACATGCCAAATAAAACAGATTTGGATACGCAGTTGGACTATAAAGATGGCAAGCTAAGAGTACAGAAATATGTTAATTTATGGAGTTATTCCCAAATCGGATCCACAAGTAAAAAATTTCCACAAGATCACCTGACCACAGTGACCACTGCATCGCATTTATAGGGAGGGGTAATAGTCAAATTGGTGAACATAATAAATATTATTATCGTCAATACTCCTTTAAAAAAACATCCCTTTTGATCGTCATTCGTCATCGGTCACTACCCTCGCGAGCTCTGTCCCACCCTCCGTGATTGTTCAAGGTTCACCGCGTGACCTTCACTGCTGCTCAGGTGTCAACTTACTAATGTCATTAGCGTCAAGTTACTGCACAAGCACGCCCGGTTGCTCTCGCCACTATATTTAAACCACGTACTTTCTTTGTTTCTCTCTGTTATTCTTCAGCTTTTTTACTGAACGCGTATTTGATTTCATTTTCAAGACATATGTTTTCTGAATTCTCAGTAAACATTAACACAACGGCGTTTTCGGATTTCGTGAAGTCGTTTGGCTCAACTATTGTTTTTATTAATTGCAGCTTGTCTGTAATCTGTTAGATGGGTGTTATGGCTTTGTAAACAACGATCTCGTACGCCATCACAGTTTACAAATTTGAATTGTTCGTCTATTTTTTTCTGTCTGTCAATTTTTTTATTTGTTTCCATTTGTTGTCCTCTGCTTTTATCGTACACATCTCGTCTGTCTCGTAACAGTTCGGATTCGTCCTTCATAATCTAATTTTGTTAGCCGTGGGTTGTGGCCGACAATCTTTACGATCACCACGAGATTCAATTAAATCACTTTATATATTGTTGTATTACCTAGTTGTTAAATGCGTCACATCTCTAAATAACGCTACATTCAAAATAGTTTGTTTTCGAAATGCCGTGAACACAAATCTATCATTCAAATGTTCAAGCAGCTTATTTTGATATATCAAATATATCAACTTTGTTTGCAATATTAACACCCTCTTAAACATTGACTGTTATATTTCCATAATATTTTCACGCCAATATATGTGTGTTGGAGTCGAGACAAATTGCGCTCTTAAATGTAGCAAGTTTTATGCGACGATTTCAGCGCGTGTGAGTGTTTTTATAAATCTGGAGCCATTTCCGAGTGGAAAACCACCGCTGTCATAAGATTAAGGATTCTAATTTCTCACTACACTGCAGTTCAGTGTTATTCAAAATTATCCCAAGGTTGTGACCTGATTCACTTTGAGCTTGCGTACCTACTACTAATGCTCATTCCGCTCCACAGTTTTCATTAACAATGAACGAGCACTTTTATCATTTTTCTTTTCGGTTTTACTGCGGCTATAAAACACTTTGTTTAGCAAATAATTAGGCACTGAATAAACTATTAATTTGTTGCATCAACACACAGTTTTAAAATTGATCAATTACAGCCCACACCGCCGCTTCAGGTCTACCATGTTATTAACGATCTGTTTAGCTATCGTAAAGTTTCGTTCATCGGGGTGTGTTTCGATGTATGTATGGCCTGGAGTCTAGACTTGCGAGTCAATAACGACGACTCGACCTTCGGACACTAACCTTTCTTTTTGGCCGTTTTCGCTGCAACACTCGCGTATTGCAAAACATAACCGATCCAAGATGATGAAAGTAGAACCGGACTTATAAATTCATCACAAGTTACGAGTTTCATAAATTTTACTATATATGTATTCGCTTTGAGACGGTTTCTTGTGTAAATGTCATTTACTCGGAGAGCACTACATTTTATACATTCGTCTCGTGGTGATGTCTCGCTGGCAATAAAAACTAATGGACATTAGCCGTTCTCATAGCTCGGCATGGATCTAACGCATCGTTGTGAAATCACACTTTTAGATTTTACACCGCTAATAAATCGTGGCGTAACCCGGGATCGAAATAGATTTTAGAACTCACCTCTGTTTCTTTGGAGTAAGAAGTAAACATGCTAATTTTATTATTTTTGTAAACATTTACTTAGTGAATGAACTAAATCTTTTTGATCGTTAAGCTATAAGGATCACGTTGATATTCAGTTCCACCATGAAACACTTCCATAGTTGTTTTTTTTCCCTCTAGTATTTCTAATCAAATTCTATGAATTGTGATAGGTACATTGTTTGATTTTTTCCGTGTGACACACGTTTAAAATTAGCGTCGTTATGGTATTTTTCCGATTCACGAAACCTTGCTCTTGATCATTAAAAATACCTATGTAGCGATTGCGATGGGGTGTAAGGTCAGCCTTCCGTGGTTTGTTGCACCGAACAGCGGTCAAGGCGAGCTTGGCGCCAGCCCGGAGCCGACACTAAAAATACACCTTCGTCCAAATGTAAATAATTTAGAAGAATCTGCAAAGTGTCCGGATGCAGCCACTTCAAAACGTGAACCGTAAGACTCAGGGGACACGTGTTTCAAGATTAGCAGCCCGAGATCGTGAAGCTGCCTCGTATTAACTAGAACCAGTTTTAGAACCGTTACGTTTCATTCACCACTTAGGCCTTTAACTGATAACAAAATTAAACTCTTCGGTCTTCGTTTAGAAACCGGCGAAACTTGTAGGAAATATAATAGTGCAGACGAAATGACAAATACAAGGTTTGAAACTACTCCTGAGATCGCCACTGACGCAATAAATAGTAATTTAGTGTCAAAATATATTACACATGTCATGGCATTTGCTAAAATTTAATTTTCTATGACATTTAATACGCCATGTTGTCCACAATAATGTTTGATATAAATGTTTCGGTTATTGCGTTGGCATTACGGAAATATCATCCCGTTTATTTTTATTCAAGGGTTTTTTTACATGAAGGCTCATCGTTCGGTGTTAGTTTATTTTCAGTTAATGGATTTTTTTCTACTGCGACAGTGAAAATCTTAAATTGTATCAACAAAAAATACTTAATAAATTTTTCATGCTATTTCTTAGCGTCGGACCTTTCTTCAATGTGTAAGAGTATTTTGACAGTAAGAATTATATCTCAGCAGTAGATTTGTTGAAACAATTTCTCTTGTGCCAAAATAAATAATGTACAAGTAAAAATTCCATGGTCCAAAATATTTGTAGGTATATTTTGCACATGGAGCAGTTATAGGAAAAATTAATTATAAAACACGGAAATGGTTGACAAAACATATAAACATGATTTTATTATTCCTATTGGAACTTATCAGCTGTTGCGTTCTCGGTTAATGATTGTCGTTAAATTAGATTTTCTATATTCAAGTTAATATTATAAATCAAAATGTTCTCAGTCTAACACTGGGCTCGTTTGCGGCAGCTTTTATCTGTTTTGCGGTCACGAACCACAATACCTAGGCACCTATTATTGTTTGTAATTTATTCAAATGGTAACTCTTTCTCAGAATAAGGGTTATAGCAAACGTGATTCCGAAATAAAGGACAATTGTTCTCAACTATTTATCACAATTCATGGTCCATTGCGTCTACTATGAGCTCACCTCAACGTAAATCACAAGAATTGAGCTTTATGCTTATTGAGTTAAAGTATAATTTGTTTTGTGGCGGATTAGTCCTATGCGGCTGATTGTGTCTCGTTGTTATCGTGTCGTATCGAGTGGCGCACGCGCCACAAACGACCGCTTGTATGATTTACAACGTGCTCCACTGAAAGGTACCATTGTTGCCTTAACAGCTTCGACGGCGATTACACAATCGCATCGTTTGACGCCTGTCGAAGGTTATCTCCGGCCATACGCCGCTACGCTCTGAAGTTGACCGATGTTCGTAATGTTAGTGCTCTTTGTTGATGGTATTTCACGTTTCTGCTCTTTTCGCTACTAGCACGGCTACCATTGACCGTTTACATTGCAATTCCTGCCCTTTCTCAGGCTGCGTTAAAAATGAAGTCGTGCTCAAAAATATTTCAAAGTTGCCCAACATCTGAGCTTATGAACTGCTCCAATTTTTCATGTAATGACACATAATGGTCGGCCAACTGAGTAAAGACTAATTAGAAGCTGTTTAATGCGATGCTGTTGAAATTGTCGCATAAATTAACTGTTATACGATCGTAAAACTTCAGTCGTAATAATCTCCGTATAATATGCCGAATGTTTGCAATAATATATCGTAAGAACAACAAACTAACTGGCAACAGATCCGGTCGTTCCAATTAGCGTTAATCAATTGCATGGTTTAGATGATAACTAACTGGCATAAGGTGGATGCGATGAATCACCAGTTCTGGTGATTTGCCAAACAGTTGGCACGGTAGATTCCGAAGCTACATAGGAATTTGTGTTTTTATTAATATCGGGATTAATAAATATATCGCGATTGCGCGCAGTATGTGTTTTCTATTTAAACTGCTGCGAAAATAGTGTCGACAATTTGAGTTATTATGTTTACTTATTTGAGTAACTATTGCGTCGTTTCTTATTTACTTTTGTCCCGACTCATTGCATAAGTAATATGGAAAACATAAAGAACATTGTATTTCTCTTGCATGTGAAAATGAGCAAATGTCCACGATTTCTTTTTCTTTCTCGTTTCTGATTGTAAATGGTCTGGCTGCTTTTTGTTCTCCTTGGCTGACAATGTTTTGTCAAACTGTTTACTGTTAATTCCTATCAGAAATTAGATTCGTAGTAGAAAACCTCTTGCTTCCTTTCTCTATTAATATATGTGTTTTCCAAGTCTGGTGCAAAGTGCTGTTTGAATGCAATTTGCATGCAATTATTGGCAAAATTCAATGCAATATACTTAATTGCAAATCAAACTGTCATGCAGATTTTTGAAATTCCAATCCAGTTGCCTAGAAAGCAACTTATTTGAAGAACGCAGCTAATTTACTATTTGGGCCTGGTATGTTTGACCTATTTCCTAGCACAAACCGCAGAATAATTTAGTTTTACCTTATTATTACATATTTAATTACTAATACGCACTGCTCGCAATAACAAACAGACCATTATAATTAATCAACTTCCGTAGAATTCCGATAAAACATTTATTATTTTGATAGCTGACTTTAATAACACACCATGTCCTATTAATAAAAAGCGTTATTAGCACTAGTACTTTTACGAATCCTAATCCAGCAAGAAATAAATACGAGCCATATATCACCCATACGATTTAAGGGCTGTACTCAACAGTAATAGTTTCTCAAGAAATAAAGAAAAACACGAGTTTATAGCAGGTTGGCGTGTCGACATGTTACCTAGTCGTTTGTTCGATGACTCACTAGTACCAACTTCCAACGCTATATAAGGTAATTTATGTCACATTGCGCATGCAGAAAGTCATAATGCTTAGCCAGTAATTATGGATAAAGATGAAAAATTAAATGGCGTAATCGTTAAGTTAGTAGCCGCAGTACAATGATATTATGACTCAATAATGTTTAAATGAGCTGTTGCTTAGGAAATTTTCTTAAGAGAGAAAATTTACGATATTTCACTTCAAATGGATAGTAAACTAACAAATTCAGGTTTGGGATATTATTTATTATTATATTTATGGCAAACTTCTGCGACATTAAAACTGATGTAGGTACATGTAATCATGTCTTCTGCAGACATGGATTGTAGTTTGGACCTACAATAAGACACAAACCAAAAGAATAATAATAGAAGAAATAATAATAGATAGAAGTTATAAAAGAGGATTCTCGTGAAGGAACTGGGGATTTACGGCATGATCACTTGTTTTTATTTCCAATGATTTTTTAAAATAGCAGCATTGGCAGCATCAATTGGGATATTTTGACTAGCAATGAAGCAAGGTTTACACAATGAAAATGTAAAAAATACTGTACGATAACGAGAAATACCCAGCAAGTCTGTTTAAGAATTGACTCATGTGAACATCCGATGCAATGAGTAATTTTCTTAAAGACCCACATATGTTTTGAAAAACCCGGTACTAGATAATTCTCTTTCAGAGAAAAAGTTTTTAGGTTTCTGTATTTTCCTTAGACATTTTCTTTTCTAGTCGTATATTGATGACTATCTGGCTCATTAGCAATTACGTCTTCCCACATTGCACCCGTTTCTTTTGTGTTGTTAATTCTTTTTACCCTTAAGAAGCAACTAATATCGTTCATATATTTTCAAATTACACAATACCTTACACGTTCTACTTTCATTTCATTAAATTTATTTTTAATTAACTATCCAAAAGGAAAATTGTCTATTATGTCATAGTAACTATAAGTACTTCGTTACGACTCGTAAGCTCCGATACTATCATGATTTGTAACCTTAGAAGCGGCCTTGGCGCCAGCAAATAGTGAAATGCATTGACATGATGCAATGTCTTGCTACGAACAAATATTATACTCGTATCTATAACATTTGATACGTCTGTTTTTAGAAGCTATTGTATGGAACTACTTGTTTAATTTTAGATAGGTCCTGGTTTTAAGGCCGTTGTGTCTGCTGGTGTACTTTACATATTAACTTTGTTACCAAGCTACATATTTATGACATAATAGTGTCTAGTTTTTTTCCCTCACCACAGACCCTGCTGGGAAGCAAACTTCCTTATTCAGTTGACCTTAGGTATACAATCGACAAGCCTTATTGTAAAAGCACTTCATAACCACATTTCTCTTTTGATCTGAGCTCTTATCGGAAGTTACGACAATTCAAATATGTATAATGCATAGGAAATGCAGTTCCATTATTGTTTAATTTTAACTTCCGGTGCTTGAAATTTCCGAAAAATCGAAGCTATCAAACTCGTTACACTTTGCTTGCATGGTAATGCCGAGGTCGCATGCATGCAAGCACAGCATTGATCCATACGATAAAAATATTTGCAAGCACGTCATTTAGTCATATTACTATAAAATTTGTAATCGATACAGGAATGTGATATTATTTGTACTGTTGTGGTTATAATATATATTCGTATTGGAAAAAAGTTTGACCATTTCGTTATTCAGAAGATCGAAGACATCCATTACAATTATTTTGAAATAGCAATATCATCTATTGGTCAATAAATCGATCAGACATCCAATATTTAAAACACCTTTTTTATTTTATACGGGTCCCCCCGGGAACCTTCAAAAGGCGCCTGGACTTTTGGGCAAAATACCAGGGAGTGTGGGCTTTTTACCTCACTAAAACCACCGCAGTGATCACCTGGAACCCCGTACAAGACCACCATATAATTTTCATGAATATAGGAAACCGTCGCGCATTAGTCATTCAGTTCCATATGCACCGAAGGATAGCTAAGACAAAGAACCGCAGTAAACACATTTAGGCCTCTATTATTTTGTACGAGAGACCCCATTGCAAGCGACTGACTGGCGACATGTAATTACTGTGATCTATAGGTAGGTTACAAAGCAGTTGTTTCAAACACAACAAAGACTCTTTAAGGTTTCTACGGCCGTCTCAAATACACAATACATGCTATTTCTGACTGAATAGCTAGTATAATCTTACGCCTGATATAGAAATCACCATTTTACTTGAGGGGTACCTCAAGACTAAATTAGATAGATTTGGAAAAGGCTTTCGATTGAATTCATCGATTTCCGTTTTTAGATTTAACTGACTTTTTTTTTCAATTAAAGCCATAATAAAAGGTCTTATAATTACATAAAAAGCATTTTTACTGACTGTAGACTGACTGTTTATATCTTTGAACTTGTTTTGGTATTCGTTTAAACAATGGTATCCGTTCGGCATATAGAACATTTGAGTTGAAACAAATACCAGTGTTATTAGTTGTTGGTATTAGAACGGAATAAATCAATTCATCAACTCCACACACTCTTAAGTAAATATGCAAATAGCAAATGACCTTGGCTTCAGGTAGATGGTTACAAATATTGCATAATCAATAACTGATTAAAATGCATTCATGTATCAAATGCATTTTTTAAATTTAATCGAATTTAATTATATCAGATCATTTATTTAGATTCATAGTTACAGATAAATGCTGCATAAAATATGTTATCATCTTTCATGGTTCTAAATTGCTCAATGACGTTATTCGTAGGATCTTAAAACCTGTGTGTGTGTTTTTAAGTCACCAAAAAATATTGTAAAAAGTTAATGCATTAAGCTTGCAACGTTGAATCAATATAATTGGTTTCAAATGAATTGACGTCAGACTGCAATCAAATAATAATCATACCATTTACAGCAGGCGATTTATTTTGCATACGTCACTGCATGAAATTGGTTTAGTTTTAATGTTAGTAAAATAAACTGTCGTACAGATCTTTTTCCAAAATCCTCCAAGATTTGGAATGCACTTCATATATGTTTGTACTTAGTACACTATTCTTCAAAGTGACATTTGGAAGTATAAATAAATACGACAGACGTGGGCAGAAATAACTTCTTGTCTAGAATTCTCATGCTCAAGCTTATATTAACCCATCGACTAAACATCTGTTGTATATGGCTTCAATTCTGGATACTCTTGGAAGGCTGTTGAATCATAACCGCTTTCAATCTGCATATCTAGTGCAATATAGTTTTCACGTGCAATGACGACGGAGTTGGGTCATTTACACGCGATATTCTTGTTGCTTCGAAAACATGATGTAAAATTGTATTTCAGTAGAGAGAAATTCTGAAATATGAAGCAATAAAGATTGGTGCAACTTGTTGAAATACAGTCGAGGGAATTCCCCAAATTACAGGCTCTGACTAATTTGTGGATCACCGTCCATACAAACTGATTGTTTAAAAAATTGTTAGGGATAAGATGATTATGTTATAATTTTTAAATTAAATCACTATTTAACAATGAACAAATAAACTTACACCATATGAGAGTCCTAGCTTAACAATTTACAGATGTATCATACTGGCGCCTCTTCCACAAACAGCTTTTCCCATATTTGAGTAATACTACTGAGAAATAAACGCTCCTGCTGCATATACAAAGGCGTCTGTTTTCCGCAGATGTTAACAATAACAATTTGCGATTAATTCAAACTTCCGCCAAATGTGACCCGGTGGGACCATGATGTCCGACCTTCACATTTTATGGTCACGTAAAAATTGCGATTTGCGGAAATATGCGCTGTTAATGCGAAGGTGGTTCAAGACAATTTTATTATAACGCACTGTCAACGGAAATGCATAAATTGGTCTGTTTGTACAGAGAACTCACTTAAATTTTAGTATTAATTTCATTTATAATGAGTGTAAGTGACACTTTGTTTTCACTTCCTTGTTATTTGTTGTAAATGAAAGGTACGCCATACTTATATTTGTATGATAATGACAATATTTATAAATAGTCGGGGATGCAATATCGCGAGTTTAGATTCTACAGATAAGTAAATTGTAAAAATTGGGAGAAGAATATGAAATGAATGCTAAGCAAACCAATCACTCTTTGTAAAAATCATGCCTTGTATGGAAAGGCTTTTTCGTTGCCGGTATAATTAATTAAATTGCGCACACTATTATTTTAACTTTGTTTGGCCAAAGATTAAAATCACAGGCTAGCATTAAATAAACTCCAATGGCGACTTTCATTCTTGTGCACACTGATTAAGTTCCAGTCACGATAACATCTAGCCGCATTCTCTTTATAGTTCCAATTCAATGCGAAATTTTGAACACTTTTTCTGAATTTGTTTGTATCGCACACTAGTCTTGGAAGGTTATTTAATTGCAAACAACGAATCGGTTCCAGCACGCGAGCCGATCATTATCGTCTTCGTAATATATTTCTCAACACTGCATTGCCCAGTAAATTTTTATATATCATTTATTATTTTGAGTGTTAAATGTTCTGCAAATCCTACTCACGAGTTTACGTTTGTAATTTTACTTATTTCCTGTATAAATTCCTAAAAAAAATCGTTCAACAACCTCCATAATTATCCATAAAGCAATTTCACATTTAAACATTTGACGTCAATCATGCTTGTTGCCAACTGAAATTTGAGCCACTTCCCGTTTTATGAAACCAGTGAAATTTACTCTATTCAAATAGGTCTAGTCGATTAGTATAATTACAAGTGATTTCAGTTCATATTATTGTAACAAAGCGCAACCTTGACGACGGCGACGCTTCGGCTGCTTTGTCTGACCACTGAATCTTACGCATTCGTCCCATTCATACTCTTGATGCGTTTCGTGCGACATAACTCTACAGTGTTAACGCGACCAGCTCTACTAATTGCCTGTTCTCGCCCACTCCTTGTTACGTGCGTGATTCTTCTGCGGTTTCCTCGATAAGCTTATCTTCCTCGACTCCATGATAGGCATCACAATCGTCATTACTATTATTCACTCCAAACACTATTAAAGCCCGACGATTTATTTCATTGTTTCATCGCTAACCGTCTATACAATTCTTTGTTCTCTCAGTGACGTTACTTTAATTAATTTCGATTGCAACACATGGACAATGTCCAACTAATATTGCATCTGACACTTTTGCTCTTTTTATCTTGATTGATGGATCTTCATCTATGAATGAGTTATTTGTATGATAATATTGTCACCGGCAATGTCTATAACAGATTGCGTGCGGAATGCTTGCTTGCCAATGAATACCTTTATTATGACTGACACTCCCGTTGCCTTGCCACTAACTAAACATCACTGCTTATGTATCTTCACCCCGCTGAGAATGTTCTGCTTCGCTCGGCTGTTCGTAGTCCTTTAACAAAATTTCAAACATAACAGAGTAATAGAGACATCTAAAGTACTCTTATGTTAAACTTGGCGGGATAAATAGGTACTTTTGTCTTAACAACAACTAGATTATGTGTTATACCTAAATTAGAATAGTAACATTGTGTTAGTAAATATCGATCCTAGTATGAAACTAGCTTTGGCTTATCTGCTCCAAGGTTTCACTGAATGTTGTCTAACCTTTGTTTAGTACCATATGTTTCATGTTTTGTCTTTGCATCGAGTAATTTCGGAGGGAAGGTTGGAGCAGCTAGGTCTCGTTCGACGATAGGGCTCTGGTGACGTGGTCATGTGTCGGCAGCATCAACGGGCTGGCGTTGGCGCTGGGCGGCAGCGGTGCTGGCAGTCCTGCGACGGCGAACGACTCTCGGGACCAGACGACGACCTCATCTCGCGCGCCCTCCCCGCCGCCAAACGAGAGGCAGCAGCACTCCAGGTAGACGCGCTCCACGCTCGGAACGTTTGGCTTCTCTGGCTGTGGCTGTTTTTGTTGCCAATGGAGTACCAGCTTTAAAGTAAAAAACTTTATCGGCAATTAGATTTATTGCAATTAATTCTGATATGTGTGTCATCAGAATGAGTTCAATTTCAAAGCTAGTGTTCCATTGGTCAAACGTAAAGGTGTTGGTTTCGTTTCTGTACTGTAATTTTATGTGGGTCAAGGTCGTTTTAATTTTTTTTATAATTTTAGAACGCCATACAACGTTCCTAGTATGTGTGCATGCTTGCCTGCTGAGTGTTTTTGTTTTTGTTGGTGGTAGAAACCTTTTTATGCTGTTTGTTTTGTATTTCGCCGAGTGTTTGAGCAGTGTATTTGTTTTGTACTGTTAGATAGTTTTTGTGTCATGTTCAAAGGTTAACAAATTTTTCAGCGTCTTCGAACATTTACACCAGTTTATTTCATTCTACTTGTATTTAAAATAACATTGTTCAGTCGTAATTACACAGCGAGCTGTCGATATCAGTAAATAAAAGAGTATAAATAATTCAAAGAGGAAATTAAGTTTAATGATCGCTCTAAACTGTGCAATGTCAAAGTCAAACACATGTTTTCCTGTCGACAACGGATGACGTCAGGGCTAAATAAAACAATGATGGTCCTTGTTATTGCCTTACTTTATACCTGAACAACTTCGCTCGATTTAAAATGAGGCTATTTTTAATTCTACCGAACGTAATTGATGTGAGTGACGATAATGAAATGATACCACTAGTTTTTTCGAAACATGTCAAAGTGGCAACAGCTTTTTTAGTCGAAGAAAAAACTCGCAAAAAATTGCATTGTAAAAAAAATCCTAAACAAACACAAAGAGGTTGATACGAGGATGTTTGACAGGTTTTAAATCTTTCTCATTTAGATGTTTCAACAGGTAAGTCGTTAGCTTCAAGGATGACATCAGAAGAGTTATTAATTGGATGGAGGTAAAATTATGAATATGCCATTTAAATTCTGTTTCACAAAAGGCAAAGTAAGATAGTATCGATGAAGCATAATGTTGGCTGAGGCACGTCTTGGTCGAGTCTCTGCTCAGAATATTAATAAACCAAACTTGTACCTTCAATGCATAATCTAGAAGACGTTAGGCAATTGATCTATATCAATATTGTGAAGTTCGTCGTCAAAGTCAAACTTATACGAGACCAAATGACTGTTGGTTCTCAGATTTTGGAGAGGCACTTATGAATTTGAATTGGCGTGAGAGCTAATTAATTACTTAGTAATAATCGGATACTGTTCAACATTGTCTCTTTGTTGAATCATGTCTAGAACAATAGCGAAAAATTAAAGTCTAGATCGAATGCCAAAAGTAGTAGGAAGTAAACAGCCAAATCTTGATATGGAGCACCGCCTGTTTGTAGGCGGGTCTTTGACGTTGTCGCATGCGGCATACTTATCTATACTGACAATACGACTTGTCACTAGTTTGTTTAAAATAAAAATCAAAGTAGCTGTGAAGGTTCTGACTTGACACCTACACAGTACAAATGTAATAAGAGGTACATACAGAAGTTTTTATAAATATTGTATTTTCTATCGTCAGATAGAAAATATACAAATTTTGCCCATATTGCCGCTGAAAAAATAATACAGATGTGGAAGTATTTAAACAAGCATATTATACTATCTGTAGCCGAAGTAGTTCCGATTTTATTTTTACCTGTAGTACCTTGAAATAATTACCAGATTGGTCCTTCTGTCCTCAATGCTGCTGTGGTAATTTCTTGCTAAGAAATTTTGAGACCGTGATCTTTGCGATTTATTCCGTTCTAATACCAACAACTAATACCACTGGTATTCAGGAATAAATAATAAATATGAGTTGAAACAAATACCAGTGGTGTGGTATTAGAATGGAACAAATCATCTTTGCAATAAATTCTCAAATATTTAATGTAGATATGTAGTGCATATTCATGAGACATGTTCCGTATATAATCATATAAAGATTCCAATACTAGTTTAATTTCTTCTATAAATCATAAAAGCAAAGTGTTGCATCTGGGGGAGGCCTATGTCCAGCAGTGGACGTCTTTCGGCTGAAATGATGATGATGATGATGAAAGTGTTGCACTACCGATATCTATACTAATATTTTAAAGAGGTAAAGTTTGTGAGGTTGTAGGGGGTAATCGCTACAACCTACGTACTCCGGGGTATCTATTGAACCGATTTAGATGAAATTTGGCATGGAGATACCCTGGGAAGGACATAGGATAGTTTGTATTCCCTTGGGATGATAAAAGCACTTTTACGCGGGTGAAGCTAATTTGTAAATAAAGACACAGCATCTGCACAGTTCAATACACCGCTTGGCACATGCAAATTCAGACCATCAAGGAGACATTAGGGGTTTTTGAAATAATAAATGGCCAGCCCTAATGTCCGTCCAAATATGTACGAGCATTTATATCCTTCATGTCATTAAATGCTAACGACGCGACGTTGAATAATTACGATAAATGTGCATGCCTCCCAAGGCATCCTGATCCAAAAACTACGTGTTGATCATCTTGTAATTTAACTCATAATTTCTGAGCACCACTGGCGAGGCTTACGTCATGGTCCCAGAATAGAGCGCGGTTGCTTTCAGTGTGTAGTTATTGTAGATTTTTTGCTGGCAGGTTATTGACTTGAGCATTTAGATGTCACGGCAAGGGTACTAAACACGAGTCCGCTGCAAGGCATCGGATGTTCGACAAAATTGCAAGTTGCAACATTGAACCATTCGCGAATATCGCTTCGTATAAAGACTGGATGAAATGTTTTATGTACTGTTTCAATTAAGTTTTCTAGTGACTGTAACGTCATTCGATATGAATTGATACTGCACGATGTAATTGCAAAAGCAACTCTATCAGACAGGGCAATTCTAAAAATATTTTGTATGTTTGGGTTACAACAATATAAATATTATGTTGATTGGATATACCTGTTTCTGACTGCCAGATGTGAAGGTCATTATTGTTTATTTATCCACCACGATTATAATATGTAGGTATATATAGGTAGGTGGGATACAAAAACACGAAGAGTAGATGTTGAGGCAGAGGTGTGAATAATGTGTATATGTTTTAGAGTGTGCGGGTATAAAAAAAACACGCGTGTATTTTTTATGAGTTTGGATAACGCTATCTGTTATTAACTAATTAATTCATGTTTATAATAACTTAATACCTACCTACTGTGATATTTTTATGTCTTATCATTTTAGCAAGCATAATATACTTATTTGACCCGCTAGAGAGATACAAAAAAATACTTAAATTATTTACTGCTTCAAGTGTTAGATTACCGAGACAGCCACAATGGCTCTCCAAACTATACATTTTAAAAAGGTGTTAGCAGTAAGTGACTTCAATTGATAAATAAATATTTAAATAGTCAAAGTCCACTTTGAAACTGTGAAGGCGATTAGGTATTTGTCTAAGTGTAAAGTATCTGCACTTAGCTTAGAAGTTTAGATAAAAAAAATGTACCTAGTCAAGTAGGTAGTCATTGTAGATCAGTATCTTTGAACTCTGTAATTTATTCGATCCGATTATTCGCTAGAAAAAAAAAATAAGTATTTGCTGATTGCTTAACGAGTCCTACTAGAATGTCTGCATGAAATACATTTCAATCAATCATGTGTCAATTGATGCGATACATCAGAGCATCGTTCAAGCCTATTTCGAAGCATGACTTACGAATATAAAATTGATGCCCTCTTTCGATAAGAGCCTACAATTTAATTTGCTAAATAAAATGGTAACGTGTTCTCAATATCTCCAAAAAACTCATTGAACGAATACATCTTCAGTATCCCACTTAATACTCGAGATTTGACAGAGAAGAAGATCTCGAATGCGCAATAAAGTACCCGCAAATGTGTGCGAAATCGTTACAATAATTCACGAGTAATCGCGGTCGCGCCTGGAGTGCCCTTGGTGGCTGGTAACTATGTATCCGCAAAAAGCGTTCGACACACAAGTGCCTGGTAATAACTGTAGGGTTGTACCACAAGGTATGCTGTGAAGCATAGGGTAATGTTACAAATAAAGCTATTTCCACCATAGTTGCAGTTAGTGCATGTCATGCCAATGTAGAGCCAAGGTACGCTGACGCATATTCCCCGAAAATAACTCTATTTCATTTTTCTTTTATACCAGCAAGATTAGCCCAGTTTTATTTGCGTACAAACGATAAACGAATTAAATCTGAAAATGCTTTTTTTTAAATAAATTTCTTTTGAGCAAGATAATAAAACAACGCCGTTAAAAAAGGATAGATGGAGTTTTAAGAACATAAAAAGTGACATTCGCGTGTCAAGGGAGTATTTAATTGAACAAGGGCGTAAGTGGGTTGAATAACAAGGGCATCAGAGCGATATACAATCTTCGCCGGCGCGATTCTCTAAGGGAACTGTTTAAGAACATTAACATCATGACGGTACCTTGTCAATATATTTATGAAAACATCATGTATGTTAGAAAGAATTTACATCTTTTTAGTAAAAACGGTGACAGACATAATTATGTTACTAGAAATAGGGATCAACTAATTCAACCAGGTTTCAGGCTGGCTAAAGTAGCATCATCTTTTATGGGGTACTGTATAAAATGTTACAATAAAATTCCTCCCCACATTCTACAACTAAATGAGACGAAATTTAAGACTTGTATAAAACGCACACTATGTAGGCAAGCATATTATAAGTTGGGGGATTACATCGCTGATAAAAATGCTTGGCTCAATGCTGGTCCTGCTCCGCAGCCACTAGGGCGCAAGAACAATTAGTGATGGGCAGAAAAGTATCGAAGTATTGTTGGACATGCTGAAGACTGTATGCAAATTTTTGTATTGTATAAACTCAATTTCTTTTAGTATTATATAATTGCACAGCACATGTGTGAGTACTATGTTCCGACTGTAGATAAATCTACCATTCACTGTACCTATATGTCGTTCGTTGACTTCTGTGTGCCCTGGCAGTTGAGTGTGTCATGCTCTCTCTAATTTCTCTCTGATGGTGGCACATGTGTTGGATCATTCGGTTCCCTTCATGATGGTTGAGCTGAGTGGTGCCGATCCATGCGTCATGTTCGTGAACGGGCGCCATCAGTTGGGATTGGTCATAACTTAGCTGTCTCGGCCTGTTAAAGTGCTTTTTTTTAATTATTTGTTACTCTAGACGCTTTTACGTACACGTCTTTTTACATCGTTCTCACATATATGTATTTTTTCAACAAGAATGATGTAACCAAAAACTTGTAATTAAAACTGATGGAAAAGAGTGTCCGGGGAGTTTCTTGCAAATTCTTCTCCATTGAGACCTACAGACGCTTGCGAATTTGCAACTAGAGTCATCTTTTTATTAATTTTTTGTTTGACAATTCAAAAGTACTTCTAAAGTTTAATTGAAATAAATACCTTGATTTTGATTTTGATTTTGATTTTTGATTTAACATAAAATTATGAGTCAAAGGTCAGAAAGATTTGAGATAAACAATTGACAATATAAAGGCAAATGTATCCAATGGCAATGTATCCGGTCTATTCTAAAACAATCTTTCACGATGAAAACTTATGTGAAGTGTATTGCCATAGCTACTTCAGGTGGAGTGATAGTTCATTTCAAGCTTACACTACTTAAATTTTCAGTGGTGGCTCAGTGGTAACATCGTGATGAAACGGGCATGCCTTAGTACTAAAAAATCGACGAAGTGACATCCACCAACCCGCACTGGGTTCGCGTGGTGGATAACGGCCCATTCCTCTCACAGAGAGGAGACCTGCACGTACAACGGACCAAATGGAAGTTCATCCATCTATCTTATCCAGGTGGAGTAGCAATTCATTACAAATTCAAACTCGCTTCACCAAAATTGTGACGGTGAGATTTGTAAAGGAACAGCACTGCAGTATCCAACACAAAGACATTATAAAGTAGCAATAAATGTTTCATTAAAGAACAACGGTATGCATAATGATTGCAGTTCGTGATATTCTAGGAATTCTCAGAGCACTTAAAGTTACGAGATCCATCAATAGTTATATGCACAATAATGCAGTATCATTCATGCCCTGTATTGTCACGTGTACCAACACATTGCTGCCACAATTAATAAAACTAGAAGACCATATAAAAATAAAGTAATGCAATTAAAAATGCAGACATAATAGCAAAGGTTTTGCCTTGTAAGCGTGTTCGTACACGTGCTCTTTGCTGCATATAAATGAGTCACTTGTATAAATATGCTAGTATACATAGGCACATGCAACTTGTATGGGTCCCCATTGAATCCCCCTACAGCTATTTACACGCTTCACTCGCCTCCCTAACTCCCTTGTCTCCACAAGGCTAGCCAATTAAATACCTGACCCTAGATTTTAATATCGTGCTATATTACACAAATGAGTATATTTCATTCATGAGGGAATATTTCAGCGTTTTCAAAGGCTTTCAATTAAACACGATTTATATTCGTCTGGGACTCTAGGCTGAAAGTTCAATGTTTAAAATAATACTCGGAAAGGCACGTATTCAGTTATATTATATCTTTGCCTCGTTAAAAATAATGATAAAACATGAATTATGTCTTCACGTAATTCAGGACGAAGTCATAGACATAGAAAATCAGGAATTATCGCTATAAGTACGATTATTTCAATAGCGGTTTGTCAATCAAAGAGACATTGCTAGCATGTACACATCCATCACTCTTGTCGACGCCAAACCACTCTTTGCTGTTGCTGCAACCAGCACCGCTCCATTTTGAGTCTTATGCCGTACACGGAACACAAACATTTCTATTATCAATAATTGCGAACTTGTTAAAGCGACGGCCTAATTGCTGCGCAACTTTTGTAATTTGCTGTCTTGTACCCGTAAAGAGGCACTATGATGGGACCGTTATAGTCTACCTAGCAACAACCAACCGGTAGAGTTCGATGTCCGAAAGAAATGTAGTGACCTCATAGATTCGCCATTCGCAATTCATCATTTTGTACAAGCTGCGAACCAGCCACGCGGCGAAATTCTGCTATCTTTGGCAATATTACCTTTCTAATAATCGCAGTTACAACAGAGATAAGTAAGCGATTGTACTTTGATCATAGATTGTTGAGGAATCGTGATCTATGAGGGTTCGTGCAAATTATAAGTAGATACCAACTAATATCATTCGTCAACATCATAAATCGATAGAGCATGAGTCGCTCGTTTCGGATAAATCTCACCCGAAGATGTGACAAATACATTACATATAAAGCAGCTCCTAATTCATCTTCAAATAAGATTATTTGAGGATTTCATAAATCCAAAAGTTTTCCATTGGTTATGTGACTAGTGAATCATCCAGGCAAAAGCAGACACAAATGCAGGCGTGGCAGCTAAACATACTTCAAACTTTCAAAAAGGTTTGGCCGGAAAAGGCAAGGCTTTTAGAGAAGAGTAAAAAGATATGGGAAAAGCATTTAAGTATGTATTTAAAATTAATGGATTTTACAATAGAAATGCGTACTTTTGTTTATGCGAATTCAGATAGTTGCCACGGTATACGAACAGTGTCATAGCTACAACAAGATCGGGTAAAAGTTTCCGAAGCTAATGAACTTATCTCTATTTAAATTCTTGCATTGCGGTTTTCTACTTACTAGTCTGTAGGCGTGTACTGGCTGTACTTTCATCCATGCCCTTAGCAACTAGCGTCATCTCACATGACATTGAAACATATCCCGAGTGGTTGTAACCGCAGCCTCGGGATGCGTCGGCGCACCCAGCCGGACAAGGACTCAACATGACGTCACCTACGACAATACAATTACGCACACGAAATTGCATCTTTCGCCTTACTAGCAGAAGCGAAATTCCCCTGCAGAAAATCTTTTTTTGAACCTTGGAAGCCTTGTGTGAGGTTTTACTTTGTTGCTTCGCGATGATAGAGCTTCGCCGTAGAATGATGGACCGCCAATCGAAAATTTTATGCGCTATAAAACGAGATCCAATACCTTATACAAATCGCTAGATTTTACATCAGCATTTATGCTAAGTGGAAATGTAACCGCATTTCCTAATGGGTGACTAACTATTGTCAACGATAAAATACAAGTACTAACACAGTTATCTTCGGAAATAGAGGATCTCGTTCGCAAACAGTCATCTGAAGCAGTGACATCAGTGTTTGCCAGAGATTGTCGTCAAACATGAATTACGTGGATCACATGTTATACAACCGATTTGCCAACTGATTAACTTGTCACTTTTTTGTAGGAGTCACTTTCTATCCTATACTTGATTTCGAAAAATAATTTCATTTATTTGACACTAACAGCTGTTTGCACAAGACCTGTCTTGCCAGTGTATAAATCTAATTCTAAATTCTCTACTTCTCAACGTCTCGCCTGCGAAGCGAGAAAATAAAAGCAAATTCACGAGTGTAATATGTCAAAAACACGTATCAAAAACTGTTGGCATCCATATTGATTTTCTGATGACATAAGGTGTCACAATAACCACATTTAGACATAGACAAAACCCATCCAATTAACTTGATTATCTTATAAAAAGGTAAAAGGAAATCCGTCTCCAATTCACTCATCACGTAATCTGACACTCAAGATGAATTGCATCTGCAACCACATCCGAACTCATGATTGTTATATACGTGTGTCTTATGATTAAATATTACATTTGAGTCTTGACCCATTTTGTCCAGCGTTTCCGGTTCACCGGTGATTGGCCTTCATTTCTCACCCAAAGGTCGACCGTGGCGAATGAAACATTCGTAAACACTCACTCGATCGGTTCCAATATATATATATCTAAGTAATTAATATAGTAGCCAAATTACCGCTTACATAATACGAAGTCATATAACAGCTCTTTGTTGTTTTACAGAAAGGGCTCTAAGTTAAATACAATAGGCCATGTTTGGTGAAAACAGAATCTTACTGTAAGTTTTACTTTCATGGTTCTTGGGGTTTAGAAACTCTTATAAAACTCCTTTCCTTTTTATGATGGAGAAAGCAGAACTGTGCCTAAGGCAACGCAAATCAGTAACATGTTAGGATCTAAGATTGGAATAGTGCATAAGTTATCGCAAGTTGCTAATGCAAATTTTTATCCACATAATTTTTCGTTCTATAATTTCTTTGGTGCAGTTTCTCGAATGTATAGGAAAAGGATACCAACTATCATTGGGCCAATTCTCTAGTTCTACATTGAGCCTAACTATAAGACCTCCGTAACAGAGAAGAAGTTTCTATCTGATTGAGTCATGTATGCTCATGCGAGCGACAGTAAATTTTTCAACGAGATAAATATTCAGGCGCATATTTAAACATAATCTTGAACAGATAACCAAACAAATTATTCAATTCGTTTGGTGTTTTTCCAACATTGTACCACATTAATTAAATAGACACTATTTTTCTACTGTCGTATTTGTAGTACCATCGACCTTGCGTGATAATACGTAACAGTGACACCGATTTGCAGGGCAATCCTCCTCCCCGATTCGATTATGCAAACGTTACAGCTGATAAAATGTTACCTACTCGCCGATGGCCTGCTTTATTTTACTGATATTATTTACATGAGATAGGTTTGTTTTGACGAGATAATTTGAAAATGTTCATTATCGGTATTGACACCAATATAAGTGCTCTTTTTAACGGACTTCATATTACAAGCTTTTATTTAATTCGCAATGTATGTATGTGTGTTCGGGTTGAAATCCTGCAACTGAATATTAAGGCAATTAACCTCCACCATAGATGTTATAAACAATGTTTCTATTTCCTCCACCAATTAAGATGAAATTTTGCATACACGTTTAGTTTGTATGACAATGCATAGCTAGCTAAGTGACGTCATTCTAAATCCAATATGGCGGACGGCCCAAGATGGCGGACTAGTTATTTTTCGTGCTTGCCATGATATGGATATCAAATGAAAGGGTTTGCTGAGGAGAATACGAAAAAAGCTTGTTGTTTCTGCTTTTCGGGTTAACTACATTTTTAATGTAAGGCAATACCCATGAAAAGTTTAATCCAAAAAACTTGCCTAGAAACCAGACAGACGCCCAAAAAAATACGATTGCCTCAAGCTAACCAAAACCAACAATTGCTAAAGGTCTTGACTTTCAAATACAATGGGTGTATGATTTAAATATTAAGCGAGTGTCATCTTAGACCCGTTAGGCACAAAACGGGGGCGTGACTTTGCCGACTGTGCCAACGATTCCCCTCCGATTTGCCAAGTATTCGCGACGATGTTTGCCTAACATCGGATCACGAGAAACGTTCCGTGCACCACATTGGGAAGTTATCTTATTTATTTTCATGGCGATTTAATGGAAATGATAGGGCCATGTTTTTCTTGGAATCTGATAAGATTGAAGGAAAATGTTGTTTTTAATTCAAGGAATGGGTTATTCAACTTTTGAGCGGATATTATAGTAGACAGTCAGTAAATAAAATGATTCTACTAAAACCGGCCAAGTGAGAGTCGGGCTCGCGCACGAATGGTTCCGTACCATTATCGCAAAAAACAGCAAAAAGATCACGTTTGTTATATGGGTGCCCCACTTAAATATTTATTTTATTCTGTTTTTAGTATTTGTTATTATAGCGGCAACAGAAATACATCATCTGTGAAAATTTCAACTGCATAGTTATCACAGTTCATGAGATACAGCCTGGTGACAGACGGACAGTGGAGTCTTAAGTAATGGGGTCCTGTTTTTACCCTTTGGGTACGGAACCCTAAAAAGGGACTTGGTAGACACTAAGCGTAATAAAATTAAAAATGTTTTATAATATTCCTTTTTATAATATTTTTTCAATAGTATTAGTAACATACCTTACAAGGTGAACTCAAACAAAATTTCCTGCAATACATGCTGACTAGAGATGCGTCACACACGTTACTATATTTATGACGTATATTTCCAATCCCGTTGACCCCTTTAACCTGAAAGGAAAAACTTTTACCTACAATTTTATTTTATCATCCTGTGGTAATTCCATTCACATTTAACAATACAATGGAATTTTTGCCGGTTACTGATAGGACAAATTTTAATCATACATTATTATTAGCTAACTAAATTAAATTTTAAAATTTTGTGGATCTGAAGTTAAAGTTAATATTTGCAAAGAGTCTGGCCATTCAAAAATATTTGATAAATTCGCCAAATGTTGTAACAAGTAAATAGCCAAATGTTTTTTCTTTGGTGATGTGTTATTTTAATGTCCATAAAAGATAATATTTTATTAATGCCTACTTGTTTGTTTAAAACTGTTTTGTCTGCAAACATCACCTATCACTTGATAACCTGTGCCTTTTGTTGTCTTTATTCTTGTTTTGTTCTAACTTCCATTAAATTTGTTGTTTAATTTACTTGTAGAACATAATTATCTTCAGTCTAATTGATAAACTGTAATTCTTGTATTGACGAACAAAGCTTAAGATACTAATTAAAGTTGTATGTACATGTCTATTGAAGCAGTGAGGTCAAATAACCTATGTTATTATGATTGACGATGTTTTCTTGTTTAGTTAAGTGGATAATGATAGAAACATGACGCGATTATCTACCCTAGTCATCGTGGTCATTGCGGGAAATTCTTGTAAAGGAAAATTAATAAGTCATCATAACTCTAACGTTGAAGTATGACTGTAAAATGCGGTTATGTTAGGTAGCGGGATCAGCTTCTGTCATTATAAAGTTAGAAATCTGAAGTAGACAATCTATACTAATATTATAAAGAGGTAAAGTTTGTGAATTGCGATTTTGTGACGTTGTGAGTTTGTCACGTTGTGAGTTTGTGACGTTGTAGGGGGTAATCTCTGGATCTACTGAACCGATTTTGAAAATTCTTTCACCAGTAGAAAGGTACATTATTCCTGAGTGTCATAGGGTATAAAAAAATAAAGCTCCTTATGAAAATTGCAATAATGTTACCCAAAGTAGCAAAATGTTGCATATAAAATTCATTCTTTGGCGTGAGCTGAAAAAACTATTGATGATACATAAAAATCATGTACTACATGATTAGGTAGGGTAGAGTAAGTAGGATAGGGTTGGTAGTGTAGGGTAGGGTAGGGTAGGGTATGGTAGGTAGAGTAGGGTACCCTACCCACGGGTAGTTAGGATAGGTGGGTAGAGTAGGTAGGTTGTTTGACGGGAGCGAAGCTCCGCGGGTCAGCTAGTTATTTATATACTTAACCCGTATTTTCCCTTAGTTGGCAACACCACATTCACTCCTCTTGGAAATCGACTCCGAAAATGGGCATTACGCGTACGCACTTTAGGTTGCCTTAATCGATCATTCTTGCATACAAACATAGTCTAGCGATTACGCCACTGTTTGAGAGTGTACGTGCAAAATAAAAAAATATATCAATTTGGCTCATCATTATCTAGACCTGTATGGAAACAAAAAAGTTAAAAAAATATATATTTGAAAGTTATGAGCGTCAAGAGTTCCACATTTCGACACTAATTTTAGCGCATCTTTGGGCGCAAATAAATACCATAAGAAGACGGAAAATCGCAAAACAGTCACCATACAGGGATAGGTTAGTAGTTAAACAATGCAAATAATTTTATTTTGTACATATACGTTTAGTCGTTTCTGGTATCCAGACTCCCAAAGGCCTGTTTATAAAAATTACGCGCGCTCGGTTTCGTCCTAAATCATCATCCATTTCGCTACAAATTTGCAAAAGTGTGTATTCGTACGCGAACTACCTTCTTACTACTCATCACAGCATCTATCTCTTCCGCACGTGTTGTCGGTTGATATAGCAAGCATTATAACCCCGCGCACAAAATAGTTCGTGCCGTCGACTAGTGTAACCTTAAACGCGTATTCCCCAACAATTATTTTATGCCTACGATCCTCCTGTTAAATTATAATTTATCCGCCACGTCTTAGCGCTCAGCTCCAATTAATATATTCCCAGAATAGCTTAAGAAATGTTTTGAATTGAGACAAAATTAATATTCCTCTAACGAACGTCAATTTACCGTTTGGTAAAGTACGTGTGGCAAATTGTGAAGCGTACTGCTAAGAAATTGAGATTGACAGCCCTGTACACGCAGCGTTATTTAACTGTTTCAATCAACCGTGAGCTAACATTGACCCGGCCGCAAATAGATCTAACGAGTAATTAAACATGCGCGTGAGTTAATCTCGTATTGAGGCAATTTAGATTTTTTTGCCGAGGCACGGTCAATGTAATGAGGGCAATGGATGAATACGAAAGCATCTGTAACCTCTCCATGTTTTTCGCGATCAAAAACCTTTCACCCTCTGTCTTTACTTACCGTTTTGGTGGTTTTGTCGGGCAAATAAACAAATTGGGACAAGTCTGACTTGACTTCTCTACTTTATTCGTTTTATCGATCTATGGGGGACGCCCATGTTCTGCGGTAGACGCATGTCTATTTTTGGCAATATCAATAAGTCGTCACAAGTCACAACGACCTAGTAACCTTTAGCTAGTTATATATTCAGATAAACAAACAAAAGAGTATTGATAATACTGTATTAACTTGTTTCTGCGAAACCTGCTGTCGGGTTTTTTTTCAATCGTTTATTATGTTCAGTTATATCGTAGGCTATAAAATAACCTACACATAATTGCTTTGAACAATAACGTGTTATATCGATTCGAAATTTCTCGCGTGTATGAATTTACGACTGTTTTGATGTTCGCACTTAATAACGGTATTTACACACATAAACCGTGGTTCTATTTTAGTTCTTGTCATCGCTGAGTATTGGACAATATTTATCCCATTGGCAATAAAATCTAGACAGCATAATTTGTTTTGGCCATAATAAATGAACAAAATAAATTTTTCAATCATGATCAACAGACTGCAAATCAAACTTAGATAAAGATTCTGTGTGCCAATTTATCTTAACTCCTACACAGCTCCAATCACTCTTCACATCACCTGCCCATATATGGGCACCCTCACAAAAAACAACCGAGTACATTGACATGCGAACTTATAGAACCATTACAAGCGTATAACCCCAGTTGCAGACCAAAAGCTAAGCTTAACTCAGCTTAGCTTTTGGTGAGTTTGGTTAGTCGCATAGCTGAGATATTTTTACCCGACTGCCGAAGGAGGGTAATGTGTTTATCAGTCTATGTATGTATGTATGTTTGTTCCTATGTGGCGTTCTAGAGACCAAACGCTTTGGCCGATTTTGATGATTCTTACGTCAATCGATTCGTCTTAATCCTGCAAGTGTCACTGGCTACATTTAAATTGGAAAAAACAAAAATGGCGGATTTTGGACGCCATTTAGTGGGGAAAAAAATTTTTTTTTCTTCCAAACCCATCGTGTGGGGTATCAAAATAAAGGATATTAAGAGACGATTTCAAAAATATATAACACTTATATGTTTAAATGTACCTAATTCTAAAAAAAAATATTATATAAACGTAAACAAGAAGAAAATCATGCTGTGCAGTCGGAGGATACATTTGATTTTGGTCTGCCAGCTTGCGAATATGTGTCCTCCGACTGCACAGCATGATTTTCTTCTTGTTTACGTCTTTTTAATTTGCTTTTTAAGCAGTCGGGTTTTTTGTTTTTTTTTAATTAACTTTTTTTACATAAGTATTTGTTATAGCTATGCAAGCTAATCTTAAACTGGCTTAGCTTAGCTCTTGGTCTGAAACTGGCTTAAAGACCGCCTTAATGCGGCCTGTCTTATGTCAAGATACATCATGTAGAACATTGAATGACGTCGTATGTCTGTGGGCTGTAGTATCGCGCATAAGAAACGATGTCTGTTACCGTTATCGTCTGTCAGTAGGTTTTATATCTGATGGACGGTGCCAGCCGCATAACGGTGCTCCATGCATACAATGCTAGGCTGGCTTGCCTAAGGGTGAGGCTGGGGTAAGGTGGAATTGTTAGCGGGATCTGTTATTATTGCTAGGTTTTGCCCGCGGCTTCGCTCCCATAACCCACTCCAAGGGACCAGTTATTTTTTCGAAATTTAAAGTAGTGTATGATAATCAGTGGTAGTGTAACTTTATATCAGTGAAACAATTTTCGAAATCGGATCAATAGTTTCGAAGATTACCTCCTACAGACAAACTTACAAACTATATCGAAAGCCTACTAACTACGACCCCCGTGTGCAGGTTGTGTGGGGAACATACGGAACGCATGGAGCACCTTCTGTGCACATGCGATGCACTGCCTGGCAAGCCAATGGGTCTCCTAGGGGTTGGTTACCCAAAACCAGAAGACTACAGGCTCATATCTCCTAGTCTCGTTGTAAAACTCATGAAAACGGTTTTCAACGAGATTGAGGAGGAGTAAGGTATCTAGAGGACCACAATAGATCCCAATGGGTCGAAGTGTCCGAGTTATTTCTCGGCCCCTCCATAAGATAAGATAAGATATCGAAAGCCTCCTCCTTTCCTCCTTCCACTTTCCCCGGACTTCTGCTATTTTGAGCCAGTCCTTAGGGAAGTGACCCAGCTCAACCTGCCTTCATCTTTTTCTGAGTCTGCCGCGTTGTCAAGATCTAAAAAGCTGAAAATCTCTAGCCAACACGATAATACAATTTCAGCAGAAGAATATTATAAAAAAGACAATTTTCATTTCAATGAACCTACGAATGAAAAATATATGAAACAGGAAACAGCTGCTGACGTTAAGTACTGTAAAAATATTATATGAAAGTGTAATGTAATATTTATTCTGCCTAGCTAAAATAGCAAACAGTCGATTTTTTATTCGTCTTTTAAAAAACCTCCCACGCAAAGTAGGTATCCGAGTGCTTTTCTTAACCCGTAGTTTTTGCTAGGTACAAAAAAACTTAGCACAAACAAAACAAACGAATAGACTCATTGTTTATTCACACGTTAGTATCTCAGTCTCGAATCGTAAATGTTCTAATGTCTCTATAAACAAGTATAAGTATACATCAAGTCGCAAAAAAATATCCGCAAAAATTGCTACCTAAATCATTTATTCTGTTTGACGATCTCACAAAATTGTTGTAGAATCTACAATTCTACACATAATATGTGCCCGAAATAAAATTTCCCTAAAAACCTTTGCCACGCTATCACTGAGACCTATCTCATTGCTCATATTTGAAGGGCGGGCACGGGCGTAAGGCAAACTATCCTGGAATGAGTGACAATGATTGAGCGGTGGTAAGACTACGCAATATTGCAAATATACTAACGTAAACATCTCAATATGTACTATTGGAATTAGGTCCTTTCCAAACCAAACCGAAATTAAATGCCTAATATTATAGTGATTTCATACTAACATATTTTTCTAGAGTTAGTTACTCACTAGTCAGTCAATGAATAAATGCTGTAAAACGTGTAGTCACCTATACAAAATGGCTAGGTATGTATAACATTTAGCTGATTGCAAATATTCTATTATACAGTCCACATAAAATACCTTTGTTGAGTGAAAACTTAAAGTCACACAGAACTCAAACGATCATGTTTATCTCAAAGATGATTTGATACTCAGTCGTAAATCAGTTGAGAGTTATTCTGTTCCTTCCATGTATTTATGAGGACAGCAATAGCAAATACATTATTTTTAGAATCAACAATGAATACTGACAATGTTTTTCATGACTAGTAAATATGGAATTATATTAGCATGTAGATATTGTTGTGGTTTTGAGTAATATTTTAGTGCTTAAATATAAATGTTACAGAATGAAGCTTTGTTACTAATTTGTATTAATAAGTACCTAGAATTCTATAAATTCTCAATTACAAAATAATGATGTAAGTATAAAAAAAAAGTCATCGGCA
This sequence comes from Anorthoa munda, assembly GCA_945859665.1. NCBI lineage: Eukaryota > Metazoa > Arthropoda > Insecta > Lepidoptera > Noctuidae > Anorthoa > Anorthoa munda. Next base: position 6,730,221 of record OX243900.1, on the reverse strand, counting down.
CGTAACTTGGCAAGGTTTTGGCGTAGTGGGGGTAAGTTCGCGCATCGTACACTTATTGCCACAAAAAAGTAGTCACTTTTATTTTTTGTCATATTTCAATGGTTATGGCCATCATTTATTTTTAATCATGTATGTTTAGAAGAAAGTTAAATAAATATACAGTAACAACTACTCCTAAAAAACTCAACATAAACAAAGGGTACAACTTTCGTGCACGCAAGCGTAATCGGGAGCGAACGGAGGGGAAGGACGTGGTGCGGGAGGCAAGGGTGGACTGAGCAACCAATCGCGCGCTCGGATCGGCGCGACCTTGTACCCCGCGTCCCGCTTCACTACCAAGGAGACCTAAAAAACGACTTCTGCGCATCTAACGACTTGCCAAGTTACGTGCCGATGACTATACCAATAGCTGTCCAGGGCAAAAGCCTGTAATTGATAGAGGCTAGGCGAGGTTATCTGAAGAATCGAACATGATCTTCCAAAACGTCGAATAGTTCGGATTACGAGTTGTTCACGCTCCAGATATTGCGTTTAAAAGCCACGCCGAACACAACGATAGAATTGTAACAACTACGGTTTATACCTAATCTAATGGTTGAATACTATGTACCTGTAACCACTTACATAACGTCCACGCTCACATAGTAACTAACCATCAGCTACTAGTGTTGCACTATTATTATAAAGAACAATTATACAAGCAATGTTATATAGGATAACGCGCGTGTATGTATTGCGCTGATTTTCACATTTAAAATCATTTGCATGTCAATTGAGTAGGTAAGGCTTATTCTATAAGGCGCTGAAAAATCAATTGAAACGGGTACCAAAAACATTATTTCTTCATAGTATATAGATACAACAATTGTTTAGAATTATTTAAATACAGCAACTAAAACGATTTTTCGTTTACAAAAATTCCCAACAAAATCGTCACATGAAAATTGTTAGAGACAAAAATACATTCTCCAAAATATTCCGAGTATATATGAAGCGTATTGTATCTTGAAATGGTAAGTCGTAAAAATGTTTTTTGTAACCGCTTTTCAAGAAAATGGTTGTCAGTGTATATTAATGCTACTCGTAAATGCTGTGCATAATAGAGATCACACTGCAACGCCGTGCGGTGCGCGAGCGCATGGGACACAACGTGATTTATGCATTTCTAATCGCGCATGTGCCAGACCGCTGCTCAGTTATACAACCAAGTGTGCCTCAGTCAATAATAGTAACGTTGCCATGCAATACATACGGCAAATTTTATTAAACTGAACTAATATTTGTATGCCTTATTTTATGTTGCAAGAGCGCCAAGGTTCAATGTCATGTCGATATTATTATGTGCGAGATTTTGTAACGTTACACCTATCTGTTAGACGTGCTCTTCTGTCCAAGGTCTTATTTGTCTTTATGTGCTGTGTCTTCTAGTTTTTGTTTGTTCGTACGCTACCGGCCTTTGTCTGTTGTCTAGACTAGTTTGTTATAGCGTTGTATACGGAATTATTTACTTCAGATAAACATGCTTACTATCAAGAAAGCCAGAGAAGATCTAGTGTCATCTCGAAATAAAAAATGATTCATTATTAAATTCTCATCAACAAATACATTAATCTCTGCATTATATCTGAATGAAACAAATCAGCATACAAAACTTCGTCCGCCAACCGAGCATGTTTACTACGTGAATCAAACCGATTGTCTCATCCACGTGTCCTCACAAATCCCCGCCCTCTGTTTACTATAACTTTTATTAACTGACCTTGTTCCCTCTCAGTTCCGTTTCCATTGTATATTTTTGTTTGTAGGAAAATTCTGAGACTACTTAAAAATATGTTTGACGTTTGAGATAGAGTTGTTCTGGTCAAATTTAGAACTATTTCATCTCAATACGCACATTGTAAAAGATGAAAGCAACACTAAAATAAAATCAAATCTAAATCGCACATCTGCTGAAATTAGTGACAATTTTAACTGACATATTATACTAACATGACATATATTTCTGTTTCAGGTAAGGCAATGTCTTCTAAACGGGTGACATATTTTTCCAAAAGAAGGTAAGTACCTACGTCAGACATGGTGATCAATCAAAAGACGTCCACGATGCTCCAGTCCTGAGAAAAGACGAACAGGCCAATGTACCAGTTTCTGTAAAAACTACCAACATATTGTTTCATGTCAAATTTGTCCACACCTTTGTCTGAAAGCTGTTTCTTTAAGCAAATGAACCTGCCCTCTGAGTGAACGACAAACAGACACGGTCATCTACCCCGGCAATGGTTACTTAATGTCCAACGATTAGTCATACGGCTCAAAGCAAATATTTTGTTAGTGCTCGACTCACCGCACCATCGTATGATTTGGCTGAAAACCGCAAACAAATGGTCACACTACAATTCATACTTATGTAGGTACAGTAAGTAATTTATTCACCATTGTTACGTCATGGATGATCCTGTTCTTTAGAGGTGACAGGCCTGAATCAGGCGGTTAGCAGCTTGAGTGTGACGTCAACATTGAATGTTGTCATCACTGAAACTTAATGTGACATCATTGGCGCATAGATGGGGTATCATTTCGTGGCTTTACTCAGTACACACCCATATAAAGAACCCCGCGGGAGTCAGGTAGAGGGAAGTGGCCCGTTAGAATATAACACACCGAATCAACTCTCAGATCTGAAATAGATTGTTTACGCCATGTCCGGGCGCGATGCCAACGGTCACCTGAAGCCGCACTATATGGTTTTGGCACATAATTAAATTTTTATCAACTAGTCTGGCGTTTGAGTCATTTCTGACTGGCATTCGGTGTGCTATGTCTGAGAAATTAGTCCAATATGTTGTGTCTAATTAAATTCTGTTGATTGCGCTGTATTGCTCGCTTGTCACGTTTTGATACGTTCGAAATGTAAGCAAATATATATACTTTGAGAAATGAAGCATTTATTTGCCAATATTTTTATCGTATTTATTTTAAATAATTACCTGACAAGAAATATACTCAATGACAAATAAGCAACGACATATATATCCACTGATTTATTACTTTTCAAAGGGGTAATTCATCAAATATCTACAGATTCTAACAACTCGTACAAATATTGTAAAGAATAATTATTGTTTTACAATTTCGTACATTGGATAATGTGAACGACACGCGACAATGGTCGATTGTGATGTTATCGTGGTGTCGCTCATTACCACAGCACTATCTTCGTGGGCCTGATCTCCAGCTAAGATATCTTTTGATAGCAATCATTAGTTTTATTGTTCCTCACTCGTGCTTTGAATTTCCCCTCTTTGACACTGACGTCATCCCATTAGTTGTAAGGAGTGTACTGCAATTAACTTGGGCAAGGCCCAGCTATTGTTTATCCAAAGCTTTCAATAATTGTACTCGCATTGTTAGGGCAATGTGCTTTCAATTGAGATTCAGTTAGAATTTAAACTCATTCGAGTATTCTGAAACGAATAACGTAATTGATGAAATATTTTCTTTCTTTCTTGCTCTAAAAAACTTCAATGCAATCGCTTCCTCACCACATTTATTTGTCGACACACCTATTAGATAAACGCAATTAAAAAAATATATTGCGTTTATATAATCTAGGTCGTATTTTATTGGTTTTAAAAACAATTTAGTGGTACTCAGTGGAATCGTTATCTCTTTGATGCTACGAGTAGATAACCTCTACGGATACAGGGTTAGTATTCATTAGACCCCTGATGTCAGCCATCTTTGTGTAACCAGTTATCAATGTTTATCCAGTGTTTGTTTATATTTGCACGCGCTGCTTCTGATAACCGTAATGATGTACGAGATTAGCGTCAATTTTTAAATTATTAATGTGAGAAGTAAATTGTTCTGCTTACTAGAGACGTGTGAAGTTTGTTACATTATTATTACTAACGTTATGGTCGGTTTTGTTTACCGAATACGTTGAACCTCTTGATTTTGTTGTATGCGTTCTTGCATAACTTATATTTTCGTCTTTATTTGTATTGGTTTGCTTGGGGTCTTGTGCATCTAAATCAATTTCGGCATCTGTTTCAACATGATTGAGTGTGCGTTTGAAGTAGCATTCTATTTTAACTCAAACAATGACACTTATAATTTAAATATGCACCACCTGTCGAGAATAAATGCAATATTTCAAGAACGTTTACGTCACTCTGTATATTTGTATTCAGTTGAACTTATAACATAAATATCATTGAAAAAGTCCTGCCGGTAGTATTTTGAAACCGTGTTACGTAAAAGTTTTACTTGAAGTGTTTAGACACGGTGTTGAGTGCAGCTTGTTATGAATTAAAAGTGCGCATTATGCAGTTGGCCTACTTGGTCTAGCGGTAATGCTTGGTAACAGACACTCTGCCACTGTTGATACGTTTCCGGGTCGAACGCATGTTCTACATTCTTCAGAAAAATGCAACTCATCAAGAAGTGCACTAAGAAACCAGAAGTAGACCTGACTTATTAACGCACAACCCTACATAGTTTCACAAAGCAGCAATTTATCAGCTCTCACAATTAGCCACGAGGGGACTCCAAGTTAATTATAATTTAGCCGCCAACAACTAAGCTCACTATAATTCACCGCGTTTCTGGAAGAAGCCGTTGTCTCTCGGCCAAGATCAAACGTCAAATCAATCTTATCAATGTGACTTAAGTGCAGACCTAAGCGGATATGCTGTGAAAACGGGTCTTAGGTCACCCAACAGTTCGTGTCTCGTTGACGTCAATCAACACACATCGCGATAGCTTTCTAACGCGCCTGACGCTACTTAACGCTTTATTTATGTTTAACTTGAAAGCTGCCTATATTTTTACTTTAATTACTCCAAAGCTGTCGATCTCGCACACGTGGTTGTGAACGGTAAATATTTAGCAGCCCATCAACATATTTATCAACTATATCGCTAATGTGTGTGTCCCCCATTACTATCACAATATTGAGCGCGTACCGATAACCTACATCTCGGCCACGAGTTGTTTACTCCATAGCACCTAATTGTCCAAATTCGATTACGTCACTGGTTGCTGACTTGCTGCCCACGCCTATTGTCCGCACAAATTCATCGAGTCTCGATTAAGTATCTTATTTATTACACAACTGATCGCTTGCCCAAATAGACATTTTGCAACTTGTTTTGATACTTATCTATGGTCCGTAAAAGGATGCTGACAATATATTACTGCGCGACCTCACCGATGTTTCTCTTTGTAAGCCCTTATGGTAAAGCTGCTAACAGTTTTGTTTACTCGTGTCCATGTTTCTAATGCTTGCGTAATTGACGATAACTGCTTCGTGCCCTTCTGTATTTAGTACCGTCGGGCCATCGCTTATTATTTCGTTTGTTGTTTGGCAAGTTTTCGTATGCTGCAATCTTTATTTCTGAATTCTTGGGACACGCTATCTACGCTGATAAAGTAATGCCCTAAATCTTGTGAGTATGCATCACGTCGCGTTCAGCGAATATTATGCAAAGTTTACATAAGTGTAAGATAATGCTGTTGACTTCAGTCCAGATTTCAGTTGATAATGACTCACATGTTGGAGCGTGGCTTGTTAAAAATCTTGTTGTTTATGTCGCTACCGCGTTGTGTAACACGGACGCTGCTTGTGATTTACGTGCTCCTGAGATAACTATGAGCTGCTGAGAATTTTGAAACTACCCTCCCTCTCCTCAGTTGTATCACCGACCCAAATTCATCGCGAAATAATTCGCTTATGACGCTGTTCCATCTGATAAATTTACACACACGTAAACTTTTTTTTGTATGCCATAAAAATCCAGCGCTGGTGGTTTATGTAAGTGTTCTAAAAACCGACTGCGTAGGCTGAATGTCATTCTTTTAAACCGGTTTCTATTTAATTTTTGTGTTGGAATCAGAATTAGCAGGTCTCTGTTTATAATATTTGCCTAGCGGAGTTTATATATTCGCATTCATTATCAATTTTACTTCGTTCTTCACTGTTAACATCATCGAACTCGAATACGGATCCGATTAAACGGTCTTCACCTAGTTGAAAATAAATTGTATTGTAAGGCTTCCACACCTTTACTCCTACATTTATTCTTGGCCAATAAGGAGTGTCTACGCTGTTTAGTTACGAGTTCTTTGGTCCATATTGAGATCGAGGTTTATTTTATATAACAGGATTCCCAGAAACCGTAAATACTAAAAACGTTTTATAAATTGTATCAATATTCAATGCTATTAAATTTGCATTTGACATTTTGCATATGGATATACGATTTTCTACTTTCAATACTTCTTATTGGATGATGTCACGAATTGTGATGTCATTGAACTTCTTAACGTCATTGTTTATTTTGGTTGGTTGCAAAATATGTTAGTGACACCCCTGGGAGACATAATTATGGAATGTAAAATACCATATTATGATGACTAATAAAATTAATTAGATACAAATGTAAATTGTTTTTGTTGTGCTACATTAATCAAATTCAAAGCTGCTTTGCCCGATTGTCCTTCAAACAACACTGTTTTAAATGAATACCTAATGTATTAGTCTATGCTTTGAAAGGACACACTATTTGGGCGTAGCTTATTGTTTCTATACTTAAAAAAAAAATACTTTTAAATTCTATATTATTAAAAAATAAAACCAATTTTGCACTGAGCATAAGGATGTCCTCAAATCTCGACCACTTCCTTCTCAACCGGTTCGATACAGTAAAATCGTACGATATATAATTAAGATCGAGACCACGAGTGACCTCAGGGCTATTCGCGAACGTGTGCTCAATTTTGATAATACTAACCATTGAAATGTCCGCAAGAATGATTCCGAACTTGTTTCTAGAAGAAATTTTTGATATATAGTTATCCACGTTTCGCTGTAGACCTATTTGGACCAATAGTCTTTATTCATATCTTCTTCTTTGTCCAACCCTCTTCCCAATTTAGGGAATCTAAGGTCGAGTCTCCTTGTACATCTGCGCCAGGGAGCTCTGTTCTGGGTTGTCTTGAGTGCTCAGGTTCTCTCTCAGGACCTCTTTTTGTATGCTTGACCACCACGGTCGTCCCCTGTCTCGCGGTCGGTCGGGGACTCTGGGATATTTAGGAACTTAATGATAGGGTTGTCATCTCCATGTCTTAGGATTTGGCTTAGCAACGGCAATAGTCTTTATTCATCTCAGAGCACAAAAACGATGTCGATGATGCTGCCGCTTCTTTGAAAGTCAGCTTTCCTTCTGATTTGGTACCAACGTTTTGGTTTCAACATTATCTTTGTTGCCATGTTTCGCTCTTTCTTAAATTCTCCTGCCTCAATTTACCTATATGACAGTAAATTATATTTACGATTTTAACTATAGGTATATTGCAATGCTCTCCAGTTCCGTGCCCATAGCTCTCGCTGGAACACCCATACCAATCTGCTCCGACTTTCGGTACCTAGGGTCGCTTGTCCAAGGAAATGGCGAGGTAGACCGAGACGTAACGCACCGGATCAACTCAGGATGGATGAAATGGCGACAGGTCACTGGAACAACTTGCGACCCACGGATGCCCCTCAAGTTAAAGGGGAAAATCTACAAGTCCGTGATTAGACCTGTCATACTGTATGGATCGGAATGTTGGGCTGTGAAAAAGATGGATGAAAGGAGATTGCATGTAGCAGAGATGAGAATGTTGAGATGGATGTGCGGCGTGACGAGATTGGATAAAGTGAGAAATGAGTATATTAGAGGCAGTTTGAAAGTGGCGCCAGTGGCAGAAAAGTTGAAAGGAAACCGTTTGTCCTGGTATGGTCATGTGATGAGGAGGGATGAAACGCATATTACTAAAAGAGTTATGAATATAAATGTGGATGGATGGAGAGGGAGAGGAAGGCTTAAGAAAAGATGGATGGACTGTGTGAGGAGTGATATGAAAGAAAAGGGAGTCAGTAATAACATGACGGGGGATAGAGCGGTATGGAAGAAGCAAACGTGTTGCGCCGACCCCAAGTAACATGGGATAAGGGCAGGCAGATGATGAACTATAGGTATATTGCAATCGGTGTCTAGAATAAGCCACTTCGATCAGGCTTTTGGAATTGCATCATTACTAAATCACATGGTACGCCAAACCGCTCCTTCGGTGATGTCATGTCCCACTATTTCCTGCATAATACATATAACATGTAAATAACATTAATATATTGCGGTCAAGATGTTTTTCGACCAACACAGAGAGGAAAATAAATCTATCTATTGACTTGTCATCATTCTGAACAACAAGTGAAGACTCACCTTGGTTTACATCATCGTACATTTTCTATTCGTCCTAATGTATTAGTCAAACAAGTCCCTTTATCATGTGTTCTTTGTGTATATTCTCTAACATCTAGCACTTCGCTTGACTTACGGGTATCATCAGAATGCTTTGCAATAATCTTTTCTTAAGTGTTGGAAAGCCGCCCGAACTCCTGTAATTGTGACATTACACTAATATTACTATGTGGCACTTCCACTTATAATACATATTCTTGAGTAGTTATGCTCCGATGTTCCTAGAATCGACTGGAATTTTGTCCACTTCTAAATAGAAAAGAGGTACAAATGGTACGATAAATGCTCATACCTGTGCCGTGTGCAGTAAAAAACGTTTACTGTAAGGAGGTCGTGGCTTACTTAGGTACGCGGATCAGCGCCAGTGCGGTTAAGCAATGATCAACTGACCTATTTGTGCCATGCCAGTTTATAGTTTTTTTGTCATATAAATTTTATGTGTGTGTGTAACTGGTTTATTGAATGGTATCTCAGATTATTTTCCTCGTTGCGTTCAGTTTAGTCTTCCTTAAAATTCGATACGACATTTATTTCGAAAAGCTGAGTTACATCATGGTTATTTTTATTTACACAAACCAAATTCATACATTCACAGTGTTGTTTAAGATGCCGTAGAAATTGATTGACTTGTTTCTTTAATTAATTTATATCGACAGTGGCTTGGTGAAAATGTGATCTGGAATATAAAAATAAATAACACAGACAGCCACACACCCACCCTTATATGGCAAGCTACTTTCAATTTGATCGTTTAACTACTTTCTATTTATTCTAATTCAGCGTCAACATATGCGTTTCTTATGACACCGCGATTAGCATTCAGTCGCCGACGTGAAGTCTGGGCCGTCACATGCAAGGCGTGCATAACGCACTTAAACGATTTCATTGCGCACGCGACGGTTTAGAGATTAAAGGGATCATCTTGATGTGAGCCTTGTTGACACGACGGATGATCTGTTCTAGTTGCAATGACACACACACTTTGATATTATGTCCTATTACCTTTCTTACTTATGGGTACTTCGTACTATTCGTTTAGCGGTCTTTGATTTGTAGCCGCCATACAGCCATATTTTCTCGCACAGCTTAAACCCGGAATTGGAATTGCGCCAAATAAACTGCAAGAGTCTTTTGAAATTCCACTCTTTTAGGCTTATGTCCCACATTATATAACCACACAGTTATATCGTTTACACATACATATTTGAAATTGACCACGAAGCGATTTGCAATTATTTCGGTAAGGCTACTTATCTCAAAGGACAGCAGGATCGTACTTTATTAGAATTTTACTGGCAAGGCAATGTAAAAGGTTAGAATGTCTAGAAATAATCCTTGTCGGTTTTCGAGTCGGTTACCGCCCCAGCATTAATAAGTATCAGTTTCTTTACGAAACCCGCATATATAGATGTGCTTTGACCTTTACCAATTTACCGAGCCGTTACTTTTTCTTAAATATTTGTTTCTTTATCTATATTTACCTGTCCTTAGTTTTCCTGCTGACGTATTTACCTAATCTACGCAAAGTTGGAATTCAAAAATGTTGCTTATATGTAACACAGTCAACGTTCCTTATATTGTTTTAGGCTTGCTCATTGTCATGTTAAACAGGGTTTTTAGATAAATTATCACGTAGCCTATGATTCATACCATTCTATATTTTGTTAACGCCTCGTCAACCGGGAGCTAATTGTTCAATAAGCTTTATCTTGTTTCTACAGAAATCTGCTCTTCAAACAATGTACATGAATAGGCCCAGTTTTAGATTTTGTTCGTATAGTCTTTATCTTTTGTCATGTTCGTGTTGTAAATCAAAAAGGTTGAATCACATTTCTGAAAAGTTTATTCTTCCGTGTTATTTTAAATTACCTGAATTATGAGGAGCAAAATTGATTTATGATAATGTGAATCAGAATAAACTTGATAGCTTATTTCTGTAAGTTATAGCTGTCTAAAATTTTGCATGAATTCGGTGATGTTTCTTCTTCTTGCAAAACTGTACGAAAAATCTACCTCCAACAATGTTCCAAGCAACCAACTCCAACTCTATTTTAACTTGACAGTCACTAAAAACATGACAGTTCAAACAAACATTAATTAATTACCAATTGAAAATAAGATAGAAAATAATCTACAAATCAATTTGCTATGAACGAACAGCCGCTACCGAGGTCTGTTTGTTTGTACACGTCTATTTACTAACTGAATTAATAAAGTAATTAGTTTTCAAAGCAAAGGCCATTATCAATACATATTTATATCACGGTCAGATCATTTGTAAACGTTACGGCGGACATTTCTTCATTAATTACTTTCGAAATGTCACCGATGAAAATGAAAATTAATGTCTAGATTTCTGAACATGAAATACGATTTTTTTTTATATATTACATATTAAAGTAAATGCTCAAACCCATGTCATACTGTCTTTTTGAAGTGTTTTCAAAGATTGTATTGTGTCTGAATGAAACAAAGTAATTTTTCACCAAATACGACACACCAAAAGCTCATTACAATAAAATCAAATTAGTAATTTTTTGCCCACCACCCAAGTTTTTGTGGGTTATTGGACGACTCGCCCGAATTTAACTCGCCCGAATCGGGCGAATTGTCCACTATTAAAAATATTCATTTTTCTGTGTCGATTCGCCCGAAGTTTATTTATCGACGCGCGACGGGCGAATTGACCACTCCAAAATTATTTAGTGGACGATTCGCCCGAATTTGATTTTAGAGAACAAACATTATAAAAGTACAGTCGTGCTCACCCGTCTCGGTAATAATATGCAGAATTAATCGAAGTTAATAGATATTGAAACCAATTCAAACTACCAGGAGGCCAGAATCATGAAGAAGTATTTGCAGAGCTAGAATCATTAGCGGTAGAGACTAACGGAGTACTAGGGCTTCAGAATCGAAAATCGCCCGGTACACTTTTTACCGCTCATGATTCCAGCCTAGCTTCCTCATGATTAATTTGTTAGGAGTGAAGGATTTATAGCTTTAAATAATCTATAAAAGCGGCGTGCGCGCCATTACTCGGTGTCGATTCATTCGACCGACGTCGCTCGTGGCGAAAACATCATTCAAGGACCGTGAGACTTATATTTTTCTATTCTGTGTACCTATTGGTTACCTTTTTGATATTTATGTGCTAATTGTTTAAAGTTATCATTTGTGGTAACTAAGGTTAGTTATCAGTGATTGTTATTTTGTTCCTAATTAAAAATAAAGAGTTGTATGATTTTAGTTTTGTATCGCATTGTATTTTTTTTAAATGTATCCCTGCTGTGTATGTTTCCCTGCATCTGGTTTCTAAAAAAAAAAAATTCCTCCTGGTACTTAAGTTAGTCTTTACCGGTACCGAAATGACCTGATAGCGTATATAGAACTGTCTCTTTAATTTTTTTTGTAATGAATATTGTTGAGACAGCAATATTTGCTAATGATTCTAGCTCTGCAAATACTTCTTCATGATTCTGGCCTCCTGGTAGTTTGAATTGCTTTTCTAGTTTCTAGTACAATATCTATTAACTTCGATTAATTCTGCATATTATTACCGAGACGGGTGAGCACGACTGTACTTTTATAATGTTTGTTCTCTAAAATCAAATTCGGGCGAATCGTCCACTAAATAATTTTGGAGTGGTCAATTCGCCCGTCGCGCGTCGATAAATAAACTTCGGGCGAATCGACACAGAAAAATGAATATTTTTAATAGTGGACAATTCGCCCGATTCGGGCGAGTTAAATTCGGGCGAGTCGTCCAATAACCCGTTTTTGTGCCTATTGAAGCAGTGACTTCCTTATCTGTAAACAACTTTTGGATTTTTTTGCCCAGCAAAACAAAATTAAACAATGAAGTTGAATTAACATTTGCTGAGTGATTAATTCGTTAAATGACATTATTACTTAAGTAATTGTTTTTATAGGTTTTACTCATCGCTGTTCAAGGCGAATCATTAATAATTTACTTAGTAGGTCCCATTTATTAAAATCAATTTATAAATCATTTTACAATTCATTAATGTCAAATATTTTTACTTGCTAATCTACTGACAACGTTTCTGAAAAATGCTAACATTGATAAAATAGCGTTTTATGCTCAGTCGCATTACGTCACCTGCTTCAACTCACACAAAAGTTTTTATATCCACGCCATGGTCGGTTTATCTATCTCTGTCTCACTCCTCAATTAAGTACATGTGTCTATCTCGCTCTTGTACTGGCGGCGACAAGCAGTCTGGGTGTTTCTGGCGGACACTGCGTAGCAAACAAAACCCTAGGTCACGGGCACTGGACACATTTTCGTACAATGCCTCACCTGAATAAGTTTTCGTAGTACACCTCGCGATTGTATCCACCTTGTTGGGATGGCCTAGCCTTCAGGTGGAATACTAAATTCAGACTTCTTTGCATACATTCTTCTAGTTAATATTAAGGTCTTATTCAGCGTTACCGACCTAATCTACTCGTTCTATTTTCCTGAGCATGTTTTAGGTTACCGTGACGATTACGCTCTTCAATCTTCGTGAAAGTCCAATTTCGGCAACAAAATTTGTGGTAGCTGTTTGCGTAAACATGAGTATCTTATTTTGCATGTAAATCTGATTTACGGCGAAATAATATATTTGCGTCAACCTCGCCGTTCCGCTCGCTAAATTTAAGAATGTAAGGTCAGGGATACATTACCAAAGGGACTTTCTGAAAAACAAGGGCAACGTGGAAACACGATGGTACAATGAACGTGCTCCACAGTCCCACTCCCTTACTCACTGTTAATAATACAGTAATCTGATAGGCTGAAATCTTGACAGGCGTGCGTGCCAACTAATACATTAGCATCGCATTGGAGATAGCATCGTGCCAAAACATGGTTGGAGTGACGGACAAACGGGACTGCTTAAGATTTCGTGGCTCGGAATGACAAATTGAAGATATGTCTGTCTCTATTCACGAGCAAAAATATAATGAAAATTCGATCAAAATGATTTCTATCTCCTTGTCACATAATCCATCAAAGACCAGTTGCTGTTCTGGTTTCTTTTAATTAACTTGTGATCGAGTTATAATATGATGTTATATAATCGGCTCAGTATGCAAATAACTTGAGTCACCTAGTTGTTAATAGGGAAATATCAGCCCCATAGTCAATCAATCACTTCTGCTAATTTCAACAGCGAAATTTTCTGAACCCTGTCTCTGACAAGTTACGCAAAAACTGTTACAGGTCTTTTCATCAGATTGTTCAAGATAACACGTGCTTTCTGCTGCCTAAGTTAAAACTGTTTTGGCCTTCACCCGTTACACTTACTTTTTTTTTTACTGAAAGCTTGAACAGTTATTAGAAAACTTACGGTACTTTCGCAGATTGGCATTACTAATTTTTTGTTGCCTGTGCTCTTTACGTTTTTACCCTTTTACTAGTTCTTTTATCGGTCATTCTAAAAAGAACGGTAAAATTTCAACCAATAGACCATTAGAGGAAAGACTTATTTGAGAATTAACAGCACACGTCACAGTCAGTTTCTAATCACTTTTATAGACTTTGCAAGAGATATAATATATTCAAGAGTTTGGGGAAACTATCAAAGTCCCGCTAAACACATATTATTTTTAGTGCCCGCAACCACCGCGTTGATTTCCGACAACACTGCACTGACATTGCGGTGGTCTTTATAGTTTGTTGTGCTACAGTTTTTATGGATTCCCTTAAATAACGACCGACTCACACAGGTTGTTTTATGATCGTCCATTTTTATGACTGTTTTATTGCTATCGATGTCTATTGCTATGATTGATATGCTTCTATCGTGTGGCGCTTCTTTAACGTTATATTTATCGTTACTCATGCATTATTTATTTTAAATTGATCGCATCGTAGGGCGTGTAGATGTAGGTAAGTTTTCGGTTTCATTGATGCTTCATCGACGTCACTTTTCCTGTCATCTTTCACATCAGTGGGCAGTTCTTTCAGGCACGTGGCATCAGCCCATTCCCGGAATGAGCGCGAGCGTCAATGATTACCGTGTTGATTGACGGATGTCTTCCTGCCAGTTACTTCGTTAGCATCATTATCACGGTAATACCAACCTTAACACTTGACAATAAGTATCTTTTGGTCGTGTTGATCAACATTGTAGCGGCACTTTTCACGGCTGCGATCTATTTGGCCTCTACGGGTTTAGGTATCGCCGAAGAGCCAAAACCGATCATCGACTTGGAGTCCTATTAATAGCTAAATGTTACACTGGAAACTGTTCACGTGTGAGTGTGTTATTGTCAAAACTATGTTTACTATTTGCACTTTGAAACTTGGCCCGTCAGTCATGCGTGGTGCCATTAACTGAAATGTTGATGAAGTCATCGTTTTGTGAAGGTATATTGTACAGACGACAATTGTCATATTCGATTTGACTATTTTTGTGGTAATACTGATTAAATTAATTAAACATTAGATTTCGCTATTGGTTGCTTAGGGATTAAAGATGTTTAGGCGGTTTTACATTCTTCTTGCCCTTCAAAGTTAAAATGAAATATTCTGTCATTTCAGTGTCAAACGTCCGTTCTGCCATGTTATTTTATTTTCAGCTGCTTAGTGTCATAAATTTAATGCTGGAACTAAATTCTATACTCTCTCGATCTCTAATTTTGAGGTCTTAATAGTTGGAGCATGATGCAAAACTAGATTGTATACAACTGTATAAATACGTACCATGTTATTACATTCATAGCGGTATGTATAACTTATTTAAATGCAAACGAAGCATTGTAAGCACCATCTGTCGAGCACGAACAAAAAGCAATTCATCTCACATTAACATTTACCAAGTGCCCACAAAAAATAATGACATCACGCTTTATTTTGACTCAAGCGTACCCAAAGCGGTCAACGAGTACTCGCACTTAGCAACAAACGAACGTATTTATCGATAAGTCTAAGATTACAGTTAACCTTGCAATTGTTCTGACCTAAAAATCGTAATGAAAGCTCTAGCAAATAGCGGTAGGCGTCGGTTTGATCGCAAACGAAGCTGTGCCGATCAAACTATACAACGGAAATTGATGTCACAGAACAGCTATTTTGTAGGCAGTATCAATTTTTGTTAATGCCCCAGACAATGAGCTGTTTATACCCCTATTATTATACAAAATGATCAGGGAAATCGCTCAAATGTAAAATACTAGTCCTAGCAACGAATTTTGTCTCAGCACTAATTTCATGTCACGTTTTTACGCGAAAATTGACGAGGCGTTCTAGAGGATAAGTTATGCACGTAATTCAATTAATCAGTACGCGGAATCTGAAATCAAGCGGAGCTGTAATCATAACGAAATTTTCTAATAATTTTAAATCTGCACAGTCACCAGACTCTGCAACTTTGTATCAGCACTTGGCTCAATACGCTTGGGACCTTTCCATTGCCGTTTCTGCTTTTCATTGGCTTGAGAATGGACTACATTTCAAGTGACCTACGTTGTACCAAGAAAAAACCGAGTTGGTCGGAGCATTTCATCGTTCACGCATTCACCAACACGCGCAATTTCATTCTGCGAGTTCTTTTTGCGAAGTTTTTTATTCGCCTCTCGCACAGAACTGTGGAACGAAACAGAATAAACAGGTCTGTTTTTGTATAAGATTTTTCATGGTGAAGATTCGGCTTTAAGTCCACGTCACGGTATGATGGAAGCGTTTTAAATTACGGCCTACAGGTTTTTTTGTACACGACTGTACCACTGCTGCTTGTATCTACGTTGTAAAAATAAAGAGTGAAACAAATTAAGGCATTATTTATGTATTCTAAGAATTTAGTCACTTTTTGTTCCTCGTATTTGAATTTGCATTTGAAAGTATTTGCTCGAATATTCAGTTTCTATCGTCTGACGAGCCTTTCAACCCGATATTATTTATCACTATAAACTTTGCAACAGTAAAAAACTTTCAACAACAGGCTCATAAACTGCTAATATATTAGGTACATTTCAACATTAGTCCATTGTCTTTATTATTGTTTCGATTACATTGTCTCTAAATATAAACTTCAATTGGTAATTTATGCTAACTACTTCTGTTTCCGTCACGGCTATATTTAGTAGCATTTCCTCACTTGTTAACTACACTTTTTCAACTCATGGAATGCCTTGTGCTCATTACCCTCAATTTGCATATAGAGTGGGGCTTGATGTTAAAAGCCACCCTCAACTGGCCCTCGGGCATACAGCAACTCTCAACATCCAAGTTTAATTAAAAATCATTTTACCCTTTACTCTATTAATTAGATTAAGCAAACTTTCCCCGTAGTCTAGACATCAACTAACAATGATTGTCATGCATATGCAGTATGTGCTTTGTTTCCAATTCTATAGGGCTGTTCTGCAATTAATTTCCCCTGTCTAGAAAAACCAGTTCGTTTGATTACATATGAATGGGACGACTCGTCTGTTTACTATACAAATAAATTCCTGACTAGAATGTCCTTGTTTTAAACAACGAATAGTTTTTCTCCGCATATTTATTCACTATTTAATTTGACGACCGTGAGCACCATGATGTAAGATGTTAGTGTAATATGTAAGATATTAGTATGTGGCAATTTTAGAGAATACTTTAAAATATTTAACACTTCTTTAGCACCTATTTTTAGTAACAACTGCACATCTAAATGTCGAAAAGTCTAGACACGAGCGACGAATATATCGTTTGCATGCTAATAGGTTAGATTTTGGACATAAAGATATGTTTGTTTATTAGACTATTCAATGTGCCGCTTACGGGCCTATCAATGGATCATTTAACACAATGTGTGCAAATGTGATCGCGATAAAATCAATGAACCGGTGAATTGTTGCGTGTAATCCGACGCCCGTGGCATTGAACTTCGCAGTCCTAGTTTGAATACGAACAATGCTATGCTAATACGTATTAACACTTATATTTTTTAATATTCGCAACAGTTACTGATAAACAATCTCCTTTCGCCGGTGGAGTGCTCGGCATAATAACAATAGCCGGCCGCTTCTAACTTCGGCGATGATGTCAGCTTTCCTTTAATGACCGCTCGAATCGCCTGCAGCATTTCACGAGCGTAAACAACTCGGATTTTTTCTCTCTTTTACACAAATTCATACCGATGATTACCTGTACCATCAAACGTTGAAGAAAATAACGAGCTTGTATAAGAATACATTTAATTGGCCGCGTTTCATGTTTCCTATTCTACATTGTGCTGTTTTACAACCGATATAATTCCTTGCTAACTAGTATGTGTTTACATATTGAAATAACTTTTCATATATCGTGTAACAGAACCGGTTGTTTTGCAATTCGGCACGCATGCGCGTTTGCTCCTAAAGCCAAACCCGCCCCGAGCCTTGGATCCCCGAAACCAATTATTAACATAATGCCCTGCCACGAGCATTATTTGGAGAACAGAATCCAACACAAAAATGATTGAAATTACTCACAACTTTGGCCTCTTGTTCTCTACTTTAGAGATTATTTTACTCGGAGTTTCGACAGTGTGCAACGCCAGCCATAATTATTTTTTGAACACGTTCTGAGTTTCTGACGCGGCTGAGCTTCGGTCAGGATTTTAGCTTTGTATGTATGAAGTAAGTTTCCTTCTTCACGCATTAAATTAAACCTGAGAAAGCACTCGCGTCAAATAACCATGCATGAGGTTATTCAAGGTTGCAAGATTTAGAAACGCACCAGGAAACACCGTTGTCAGATCGTGCAGGAAGCACATGGTCATCGGTTTCTCCAATCGTCAGTCGGCCATAATTTTGTTTTATTACTTCCCACCATGGTTTTCATTCGTATACGATTTCTATCGTATACGAATCCTTAATAACAACATTATACGCCTCTGAAATGAAGAAGTTGCAGTCGATAAATAACTGTCAGGTAACAAATTGTAGAAACTATGAGCATATCGTCCAATCGTATACGAAGTACGAACTTCCCGTCTATTATGTCTGGTACTTGACTTCCGAGCAAAAACTTTAAAATTAAACCACATGCAGCCACTTCTGAAAATGCAAATGCCAGTGTCCAATGCTAAATTACCTTCAATCTGTTCTTCAACATGTATTAGGGAGGAAAGCGCTTTGAAATGACCCTGCCCCGCTCGGTTAGGCAAGGATAAATTGAATGAACTTTTTGTGTCTGGCACTTTCAAAGTGAATACTTTTATTTCTTTTTTGGAATGTCCATGTAATATTTCAAGCTAATGGCTCACTGTTTTAGTAAGGGTGTCAGACTAAATTACAAGTTAAGTTAGCATGTGCTCAGCAAAGTCTGATAGCTGCCATTTACGATTTATCATCATTATAGAAAAATATCTTATTAAAATTCGGCAGAGAATCTTCTTCGATGCAGATTACACTCCACCTAAAAATAAAAACAGTTTTCAATTGAATAATAATTACAGCTTGAGCATGAAACGCTTACAACTCACAAATTGCCGGTTGTTGCTGAAGAGCGCGCTTTGCGGCGTGACGTGCCCTTCACGATGGTACCTTTAGAGACACGTTAATTTGTATAATCACTTGAGGCAAATGTTCAACTTTGTAGCTCACCTCCAATTGCTGTACTTGATCCTAATTCTCACCTAGCAACCTTGCGAGATACTCTACCTCGAGCTGTATTTTTCTCCAGAAAGATCGAGATAAAATATTTAAAGCAACAATAAAAAGTCGACTGAACGACATTGATTTCTCAAATGAAAGTTGTTGTGCTGTTATGCACCACAGGCAACGATATAGTTAATTAAATTCATAGTTCTTAAACCTCTGATAAAAGAGCGAAGGTCACGGATTCAATTTTTGAGAATGAGTTGCAGATTCTGTTCAGTTCTGATATTAAATTGCTTTAGTGTATCTGTTGATTGATTTGCACCTTTCGTTCCTGACTTCTGAATGCAAAGTGATGATAAAATTAAAATAGTACCATCTCAAATGAAAGAATTATTACTTACAGTTAGTGTAGAGATGAATGATTATTTTTATTCATAAGTTATCCCTGTCCACATAATAAATGTTTGTCGCAGCGCTTATTGGAAATGATGACGTCTTTCGGTTGTATTTGGCAAACAGACTTGTGTCAAAATTGTGTCTGTTACTTCCAATCGCAACCAATGTTGCTATCATCGAAGCAAGTGGGCGGTAGAAGTCCACAACTTTGTTGATTCAACAATAATTTTGTACCTGTTGTGTTCTTACAAAAGGATGCAGAATATTCTGGCAAAATAACGCCAATGGCAATTTTCGACAATTCATTTCAAAACTTTGATCCCGCAAACAGCTCATTCTCAGTACATTATTATAATTAGTTTCTTCGTAAAATAGTTTCTAATTTAGTCTTCAAAGATTAGAAGAAAACATCTCCGACGGAAATGGCCGATATTTCATTTGAAATTTTACTTTGTGAGTAAGAGCCGTTTTATTCTTTTGTCGTCTCGTCGCTACAGAAAATTCGTCATTTTGCTTTACTGAAATAGTCTGCAAGTTCTGCAACATTGTTGACTACTTTGTGAGAGCTTTATGACCTTTTCCTTATAGCAATTACTTTTATGTTGTCCTCTTTGTACCTTAGGATAGATCCTTACTGTGAGGAGGTGTGAATTCGTTAGCTTACAAGCAATAAACGCGAACTTACAAAGTCACTTTCATCAAACCATTATTTTAAGCAGTGTTTATATCTATTTGTGTTTATGTGTTCTTATTTGTTTGGCAACAAGTGCATTCATATTGCAATCGTTGGTACATGTTGCATAAGTCTATCATATTGATTGGAAATTCTCATAGTCACAAGTTCACAGACTTTATTAATTATTTGCCTCAATATAGTTCATAGAATGTTTAATTTTTTGTTACAGGTATAATAATTTAATGTATAATTACTGCCGCTTTATGTTTTGCTGTCGTGAAGGTAATCTGCAATATTTTTTATATCGCTAGAAGCAGCTATTAGACCCAGTTATGTTGACCGACATGAACATAATGTTTCAACAAACCAGTTTATAATGAATATTGAACTTTTATGCTCAATTAATTAAATGTTAGAGTCCCGACATCATATTTATTGTTACACGACAGCTAGTGATAGCTTCGCAGAATATCGTCCGATTTAAAAATAATCAGGTTTATTATCTAGATATGTACTCGTTTATTTTAATTGCTGCTTCCTCTAGCCTTAGATTTGAAGTTACAATCGTTATAAACAGAGACATACATTCTTCACGCTTTTGTATTCTTAGAAGCACACAGATTTATCTTTTTACTCACATGTTAATAACCTGTTCGAAACAAATAATATGGAATAATTTTAGCGACGAAAATGGTTCTCATTTTGTTTGCGCGTCGAGCGTTGATCAAAGCAGTTTGTGTGAAGCTGGTTTTCAAAGTGACGCTTATACTAATTCGTCAGATTACAGAGGTCGCTTTTGTCGTGCGACTGTCGCACGGTTGTTGCGCGACGTCGACCGTGACAGATACGCGATGCGGACAAGTTTGCGGAAACTCGTATCGTATTGATTCAATTCTGGTAAAACTTAAGTCAACATTATCTTGATTTGAACCTTTGCTTGATATAATTAGTGCTTTACTCATAGATTGCACGAGGATTATCAAAGAAAAATTAATGCGAATACGCAAGTCACCATGCAGCTGCAATATCGTTCAAATTGAACAAAGTGGAGTGCGTTACTTCTACGAACTAATCAACGCTGAGCTAATCCTACGCCCGGGTTATCCCTATAATTAACGCAGTTTCATTTCTTGCCAAATGTGATGTCACCCAAGTTGCTCCATTTAATTTAAAAGAGAATTTTCCTTTTGGCACTTTTAAATGTTTCTCTTTCTTTTCTGAAAAAATAACCAGACACTTCGGCGACGTTACTCTATGACAGGGGGCCAAAGTTAGTTATTTTCTCGAAATAGCAGAGCAACTGTTGCGAATTGTAACTGATGACTGCAATGTCTCGGGGCGATTGCAGGAGTGCAACTGTATGATAAATTGTTAACCAACCTGATCGTTTATTCCTGACGTGCAGGTAGGTATATCATTCTCTAAGCAAATGGCGAGCTAAAATTTAACAAAGTGTATGTTATTATTTCGTTGATGTATTCTCGGAAACGTTTCATTTAAGCCGTGAGATTTGCAGCTGTTTTGAACGGTTTTTTTTATGAATCAATTTCTCGCTTTCAGTAAGTAATTAAGCTCTCCAAGGTTGTGCGTAGTAGATTTTTAAACGGTTTGAAACTATTTTGATATTCAAGAATTTCGTGGAATTATTATTAATCGTAACTACTAGGAATGCCGTCTCGGCGCATTGTTTTATTTGTAGTTGAGACGTAAGCATGGCGTGAGAAATTCGCCCACCGGTCGTAGACGGGTTCTCACGGGCATTCCCCGAACCTACTACACGCGAACCGCAGTTAAGACTCCAGTAGGTACTTCACCGACCCTTAACAATTTGGTTTATCTACAGATTTGTTTTGAATGAACACTATAATTGTACCTACATTATCATGCAATTCACTTCGCGAAATGTAAGGGGGTTGGGATTAAACGTAGTGGCCATGAGTGTGTCAATTACTTCATTAGGTTAACGTAATATTACAAGGAAAGTATACATAAACAAACGTGCCATTGACACATGATCTTTTATACCCATTAGGTAACTTTTCACCCCCCACATATTACCTTTTTAATATCTGCCTAGCCTCAGTTTTCCTTATATTTGCGGTTTTTATAAATTTCGATTCGTCATTATAATGCAACATTTTCCTCGTTTACTTTTGCTTCTCGGTATGCTTCTGGCATCGCGTGAGGTTTTGCTAACCTTTCACATCTCTCAAACGGTTAAAGTATTATAATTAATTTTAACCTTGGTCTTCATACTGGTTTTCTGACTAAGAAAAATGTCTTCAGATAGTTAGTTCGTAAGTGAAATCGCTTACCAAAGTCCCATGCGTTAGCTTATCTATATTTGCATTTAGAGACCGCAGATTAATTGCTATATTATGACTGTGTACCTTAATGAAGGCCAGCGATATTTCAAACTGTGTGTGGGCAACTTCTATCAGCTTAGATTAATACAAGACATATTCTTAACTAATTTAATCTTATCAATTACGACAATTTGACAAAATTAATATTTATTGTCTCATTGTGATCTACTATCGCCTTGTTTACTTTCCGTTGGCATAACATAAGAACTTCATAATCGAATACCAGCAATTAACGATAACACCCGATAAAGTGAGACCGATAGATAAAAACGATACCGATTCTCCGTAAGATAAAAAATCTGAATTCGTAGCTTTTAAAAACAGAAGCAACAGAACTTCGTAATTTTTTGCCCGCTACCGCAATTTGTAATCGATTCATGTTGAATTTGAATTATGCAATACATATGGTACGTTTATTGTATCGTAATCGGACATCGTACGATGCGATGTCGGCTGATAAGGTGACAAACGGGGTATCGCATTCTTTCCCAGTGCAAAGCTCAGCACATAGCAGGCTTGACCACTCAAGTTACCGGCGCACTGTGGATCGAAAAACGGCTCTAGAAGACATAGGAACTTAAATTTAAAAGTGTCGGTTTTTTTGCTTGAAATGGGTTCTAATAGCCAATATCATACTTATATATTTCATAGGACGCAATCTGGTAGGCAAAAGGGCAAGTTTTATTTTTTTTGCTAAAAAAATGTATGGAGCTGATATAAAAAATGCATAAATCTCCGGAACCGCAAGACTAACCGTAATATCCTTGCACATGGTTATAGAACTATTTATTTATGATTTTTTGACATTCTTCGTATGACGAGAAAGACTGCGTTTTTTTTTTTTTAAATTCTCAACTTTTTTTACCTAATATATGCTATAAATAGAAATAGACGTGTCTATCTAGATCACCAAAAAAAATATTTAAAATTATTAAAGATATTTTGATGTTTATTAACCGACTTCAAAAACGGAGGAGGTTCTTAATTTGTTTGAATTTTTGTGTATGTTTATTCAGAGATATCTTCGCCAATTAATAACCGATCGTGATGATATGTTTTTTGTTTGAAAGAGTATGGTCCCGGATTGGTTCCAGTTAAATTTGGTAAAGGCCTGTTGAATAACTTCGGAGATATTCAATGGAACTCTTCAATAAATGACGGTAAACCACTATAGATTGCTGCAATCGCATGTCTGTATATTGTTAACACCATTTCATAACGTAACATCACACCAGTAGACTCTGAAGGGGTACGCAGATGTGTACAGTTCACCCTTCTACACTCTCATTTCATCAGTTATGTTCATATGGGCATATCATTTTTGTTTGAAAGAGTATTGTCCCGGATCGGTCCCAGTTAAATTTGGTAAAGATTTGATGAAGAACTTCGGAGAAATTCAATGGAACTATTCAATAAATGACGGTAAATCATCATAACTTTAATTGCCAATATACAACACTTATCGCCCAAACTCTGAATTATAATCAATATACAGACATGCGATTAAAGCCATTTTATGTGTTTTGCCGTTATTTATTGAAGAGTACTATTGGATATCTCCGAAGTTATTTAACAGATCTTTACCAAATTTAACTGGGGCCGATCCGGGACTATACTCTTTCAAACAAAAATCATATGCTTAAATATCTAATCCCAATAACAGGGAACTTGAACATAACTGATGAAATGAGAGTGTAGAAGGGTGAACTGTACACATCTGCGTACCCCTTCAAAGTCTACTGGTGCGATGTTATGTTATGAAATGGTGTAAACAATATACAGACATGCTATTGCAGCAATCTATGGTGGTTTACCGTCATTTATTGAAGAGTTCCATTGAATATCTCCGAAGTTATTTAACAGATCTTTACCAAATTTAACTGGGACCAATCCAGGACCATACTCTTTTAAACAAAAAACGAATCATCTAGATCGGTTAATAAACAAAAATGCTATGCCCAAATAGATAACCCCAATAACAGGGAACTTGAACATAACTGATGAAATGAGAGTGTAGAAGGGTGAACTGTACACATCTGCGTACCCCTTCAGTCTACTGGTGCGATGTTATGTTATGAAATGGTGTTAACAATATACAGACATGCGATTGCAGCAATCTATGGTGGTTTACCGTCATTTATTGAAGAGTTCCATTAAATATCTCCGAAGTTATTTAACAGATCTTTACCAAATTTAACTGGGACCAATCCAAGACCATACTCTTTTAAACAAAAAACGAATCATCTAGATCGGTTAATAAACAAAAATGCTATGCCCAAATAGATAACCCCAATAACAGGGAACTTGAACATAACTGATGAAATGAGAGTGTAGAAGGGTGAACTGTACACATCTGCGTACCCCTTCAGAGTCTACTGGTGCGATGTTATGTTATGAAATGGTGTTAACAATATACAGACATGTGATTGCAGCAATCTATGGTGGTTTACCGTCATTTATTGAAGAGTTCCATTGAATATCTCCGAAGTTATTCAACAGGTCTTTACCAAATTTAAATGGAACCAATCCGGGACCATACTCTTTCAAACAAAAAATAAATCATCAAGATCGGTTAATAATTGGCGAAGATATCTCTGAATAAACATACACAAAAATTCAAACAAATTAAGAACCTCCTCCGTTTTTGAAGTCGGTTAATAAACATCAAAATATCTTTAATAATTTTAAATATTTTTTTTAAGATAGATAGACATATCACATAACACGTCTATTTCTATTTGTAGCATATATTAGGTAAAAAAAGTTGAGGATTTAAAAAAAAAAAAACGCAGTCTTTCTCGTTATACGAAGTATGTCAAAAAATCGTAAATAAATAGTTCTATAACCGGGTGCAAGGATATTACGGTTAGTCTTGCGGTTCCGGAGATTTATGCATTTTTTATATCAGCTCCATACATTTTTTTTGCAAAAAATATAAAACATGCCCTTTTGCCTACCAGATTGCGTCCTATGAAATATATAAGTATGATATTGGCTATTAGAACCCATTTCAAGCAAAAAAACCGACACTTTTAAATTTAAGTTCCTATGTCTTCTAGAGCCGTTTTTCGATCCACAGTGCGGCGCCGGCGGTCTCACTGACCACGGATATAGAGACGTAATTAAAATCTAAAATCGTAGCAATGTTGATTAACAACCGTTTGTTTGTTACGGCAAAATTGAAAACTTTATTAGCTGGAATAGGGAAATGAAACGCCCTGGTCACAACCACGTGTGCAAACATACTCCTGTAGTTTCACGCATCTCGTAATGTTTGGTGACAGCCGACAGGTATGCGTTTCTTCATTTAGAAATGCAGAATAAGCCTCGTTTCATTCTATACTAAATGTTAGTTAAACCAAAATATCAAACGAATTGACATATGAATTAATGAAAAATAAAACCAGATGAAAAAAAACCCGACTAATTCGTAATTTCCGCTCTGAAACGACTTTCGTAAGTGCGTGAAAACTCTTTCACGTATATTTTAAAAATAAAACATTTACTCGTGCTGAGATTCTCCAACACCATAATCCCGTACAAGTTTTCCAAAAATATACATATTTCAATTAAAATATTTCGAGTCATATTTCATGCCAATTGTTTTTGCAATGCCTGGCAGACACTTGCCAAGAGTTAAATCTGGAAGTTTCTTTTTAACCTATGCTACAGCCACACAGGCGCTTACATCATCAGAGCTTTCACTTAACTGATTTAGCAAATGTTTCCCGCAACAGCCCACATTTATACGAAAACGGTGTGCAGTGCGTTGTCGACCTATAAAAGGGCTTTAGCCTTTTCAAATTACGTATCAAACTACTTGTAGAAATATTGTCAAGTCACCATTTGGCACGAGACGGGTGTGCCGCAATTGCGAACACGCTCGCCAGCTCGTAATGAGAATAATGATGGAAGCTTGCGCCATAGATCAGTTTGTGCGCGTGCGCGGCTTGCCGATAGCGGGAAATCGCTAATACTTGCGTAAATACGGCAGCCGCTGTTGGGCTTTAGATTAGATTTAGCTGATCGAAACTGCTCACAAATGAATTTGTTTCTATTTGTCATTCACTGTTTTGCCTACATTATCTTGCATTTCATAACGACGTCAATTTCATTGCTGCTACTTAGATTACTTTACATTGCTATTGGAAATAAGGAAGCCAATCCTCCAAACGAGTTGCAGATAAACTACCCCAGTAACGATTATAGAGTCAACGATTTCATAGGAATAACAAGTGGGTCATATTGCATCAATAGAACGATGCACGCAAACGTTAAAGACACCATAGCGCTGATTGCGAATGCAGCTTTGTAATTTTCTCGTGTCACGAACAACTACAACGTATGCATTTACAGGCGAAACACTTCACGGGAACCACTGTTTTATTTGCAACCAGACTCATTATCTACACTACACCGCGTACTTGCGCGAAAATCGTGTCATTGATATTACAATCGAAACTAGTATCGATTTCACTGAAAAATTTACATTTATTCATTTTCTAAACCCAAATTGAATGTTATTAATAAACATGTATTCTGTCGTAAATTTGTAATTATGTGGAAGGACGGAATGATTTACACGATTAGCACTTCATCGGCTTGTCTTACATATTTCCCATTGCGTATCGCTACAGGGGCCGGGCCTACTCTATAATTTACGCACCAAAGAGTAATTTCATTAGGTAGTTAACTTCCAACAAGTATTTACGATTGTTTAACCACCTCTACCGCTGTTGCTGATTCTGCTGCCAAGACGTTACTGACTTGATTGGTTAAACAATATTATTTTGTCATGTATGATGTTTTTGTTTTTGTATGTGTTTATTATTACGTCTGAACAATTTCTATCAATTAGTATTTGGGGGTATGCGGAACAGGGTGTAAAGTCCCACAAACCTCCATAGAAAAGGGAGGATCCTCCGACCAGACGGGTGTTGTGTCTGGTCCGGGCAACTGCCCAACGGTTGATGTCGGAATGTTGTATGTGTTCAAATCGCGCCGAAAACTTTACTTGCGCGATGCAGGATTTGTGTGACGTCATGTCATTAGTTTTTGTAAATGGCGGCGTCAGTGCCGCTACATCACTCCCCTCCGGAGACCGGAGGTCGATAGCAGTTTGAGTCGTCCGTACATCTTGTGATGCGTGCCTGGCCAGTGGAAGGTTGGTTCCCGTGAGTCGGAACCGGAAGTCGCAGAGTTCGCGGTGAGTCGGAACTGTATGCGGTTGTGCCCCAGTGAGTCGGGGTGATGATATCCCAGTGAGTCGGGATAGTTTTTGCTGGCTCCAGTAGTTCGGAGCGGTGATGATGTGTCCCAGTGAGTCGGGACAGTGCTGCTGGCTCCAGTGGGTCGGAGCGGTGATGAAAGAAGCTGAGGGTGATGACCAGGTATGCGCGTCCGCTGCATGCTGGTGGTCAGGATACCCCCGTAGATGCCGTGGGTACTGGCTGGCTGTGTGACTCGCTGCTCGAAAGCTTGAGGAAGTGATGATGACGTCACGATGAAGTAGCTCTGCACGAAGGCTGCGCTGATGTTCATGTTCGAGGGTCACCAGTTTGGGGGTATGCGGAACAGGGTGTAAAGTCCCACAAACCTCCATAGAAAAGGGAGGATCCTCCGACCAGACGGGTGTTGTGTCTGGTCCGGGCAACTGCCCAACGGTTGATGTCGGAATGTTGTATGTGTTCAAATCGCGCCGAAAACTTTACTTGCGCGATGCAGGATTTGTGTGACGTCATGTCATTAGTTTTTGTAAATGGCGGCGTCAGTGCCGCTACAAGTAATCCCATAAGTTATAATTTGTGTCGATATTGCTAGATCAACCATCTTGATAAACAGCCTTTATAATCCGTTAATGTTGGCTGCCAGTAAATACGTTCAATTATGTTGGATGGTGTTGAGTTTTTACCCGACTGCAAGGAAAGAAAAGTTATGTTATAGCTTACTATCTTTTGTTATCGATTCTCATTCTGAACCAATATAGGATAGTCTTCTTTGGATGTATGCTCAGCTCGAAAAGCATAATCTACTCCAGTTTTCCTATAAATGTAGGTAATTTATATTTTCTTTACCGTTTGGACTGTTATCTTGTGCCTCTTCGGTGTTAATTCTTTGCTATATTTTTTTTTCGGTTTATTTTTTTGTTAAAAAGTTTTTTCTTTTTCGTGTCGGTACCTACCTCATAATGGCCGTGAAAATCATTTATAACCAGACTACATCGCATTTCGAATCCAATAAGCCAAAAAATTATTAGGATTAATTGTTTCATTACGGAGTTCCAGTGCCGGCCGGCTTCAGCATCAAATCAGTTCGATGGTACCATTTTCATCAGTGCCATTGATTTATATGTATTTGCTTCATCATAGTCGCTTAACTATTCGAGATATCTTATAACCATGACATACTTATTAAGGAATTCCAGTGGCCATTCATGATGTTCTTCATCAGTTCCACTTCACCAAATGATATTTCTGAATGCAAATGCTTGCCATGTTTATGAAAATACTAAAATCGCTATATGTCTGCCTATAACGTTTGAGGAGTTCCCTCAATTCCCATGGGGTCCCATCATCAGATTCTGACAGAGTGACAATGGGACCACCTCGAAAGTATACCAACACTAAAAATAATTTTGCATATCCTTCTATATATGACGGAGTTATGTAATATATGCAAATAAAATTATAAACATCCGAATTGATGATGATGATGAGGAGGAGGTTTCCTCCTTTTCGGGAAGTCGATTAATAAAACAGGGAGTGCCGGAATCAATCATCCAGCTTTCCAGAGGAAAACTTTTTTCATAGTTCAAAACTAATGTCAACACTAATTCTGCTTAATATACGTGGTTCATCGTCTTTCTGCTCTTGTTCCTATTTATTTGGGGTCGGCGCATCACGTCTTCTTCCATACTTCTCAATTTGAGTTTGATGAGGAGAGGATCCTCTTCCGATTACTCTAATGCCACAGACCATTTGTAGACTACTGAGTATTAAGCCCTAATCGATAAGACTTTTAAATCATTACACAGCTTTTAAACTTGGCAGCTATTAGTAAATCAAACATAGGATTCCATGATACATCTCTCTGAAACTGCTTCTTGGAAATCAAACAGCGCTGCGCCGGGAAGTCGGGCATTATTTTCTTAGAAGCGGACTTGTTGTGGTCCTTCACGTTCGACAAAAAGATTATCAAGAGATGCGATGACAGTTGCCTCTTACTTTATTACAATGTGCAGCGTAATTTATGTTACAGCTCGAGGAATATATCGACACTTCTTTGAGTTCATAATTATGCTGAAAAAAACTACTAATAAATACACCAACGGTAGCAGATTAACCGAAGCTTCTACGCCAGAGATAGTCATATTCGGGTCGATGTACTCGAGAAATTCGATATGTCGTCGATGTTCGCGCAGCTCATGGAGCGTTGCGGTGAGCGGGTCACATAGAACCGGGAGTTCATTAGACGAATTCTGGGCACCACTTGTAGCGATGGCAAAAACTATTTTACGTCATTTAGCAACGACTCTTGATGGACGGTGGGAGAGAAGCTTTTTTGTCCTCTTGTCAGATCACTCTATTCGCCGGCCCGTCACGCGGACGTTGACCGTGGTTCAACTATTTAGGGTGTTCAGTTACAATGAGTATTTTGAAAGTTTGCTTGTCTTACGGGACAGTATCATTGGATACTTTGTTCTGTATCCTAATCTACCTATAGCACCTATGTTTTAGTATTTGTTCTTGGCATGCATTTTGGTACGAGTTCGCGTTTAAAGCAGATCATATTTAATTAATTGCAATACAACTTTATGAAGCATATTAATTCAGGACAGATTGTATCGTCATTTAATTATTAATAAAATCAGTTAAAGGCCGTGTCACTCCCTAAATTAATGACAGTAGTTAAATATTCACTACACTAGTACGAGTATATAGTTAGTCAGCACGGCTGCTCCCATTGTATAGTTTGCAAAAACTTTTCGCCAGCCGATCCTGCGCGTGCTAAAATGTTTTGAAGTTTCTTGCGATTCATTATCAAACTTTTTATCACAATGACAGGATTCTTCTTTTTTGCTGTTGGGTTTAATGCACATATTTCTGATGACACTTTATTTAAAGTTAAAAAAAAGTTGACCTTTGGGTAAGGTGTTATATAATTTTATTCTGTTCTAGCCTGAAATGGTTAAACTGTAGGTGTGTATTTTAAATTATCTATAGCACTTCCTTTTTGAAGTGTTTTGAACTTATGATTGTCACACCTTCAGTATGTAAATCAAGGTGTGCAGGGTGTGCGTGAGTTGTATATAGTGAATATAGATAGCGTGGTGAGCGGATATCGTGCGGCCGGTGAGCACGCGGCGCGAGCGCGCCCAGTCAGAGTGCCGCCGCGCCGCCAGACGCACGCGCGACCTGCACGTGCTAGCCACAATTTTTGTACGACGAGCTCATCACTGAACTTTGCGTCTGAATTAACTTTATCTTGCATACAAACAAACAAATGATGTCAGTTTGCATGTACCTTGTTTGTCCCTGGTTCTTTCTCGTGATCTACTTGGCGTTCCTTATGCTGGACGTGTGAGACTGGCAACGAGTCTCCGTACTACTAGTGTCTGTTGTGGAGAGTTGAGAGCGCAGACGCGGCTTCGCGATCGATAAGTGTCGGTAGCGCCACTGGTCGGTGTCAGCCGTGCGCCGCGCGGGCTAACACGCGGGTGGTTTTGGCGCGTTCCGGCGACGGTGCGAGCGGTGCCGCGTGCCGGGAGCGCCGGTGGTGTTATGCGGGGCGGGTGCGGCCGCTGCCGGGACCACTGCTGACCAGCTGACCGGCCGTCACGATCGCTCCGCACGCATCGGGCACGCGGCCGCGCGGCGCGCCCGCCATGATCGCGGCCACGCCGGAGGTGCGCGGCCCGCCGGCCGACGCTGCCTCGCCGCATGTCGCACTGCCCAGGATCAAGCCAGACCTCGGCCTCAATGATGCGACTCTGTTCGCAGTCTACTGCTTCATCAAAAATTTCATTGGGTGAGTCGTATGCAAAAGGAAATTTGTCCAAGTGCTGCGTCGTCCCGCTTTGACTGTGAATTCTTATGTAATAGAACGCTTGTAAAAGGCTTCCCGATCGAGAATTTACCATTCATGTGCTGTATAAAACTTTTGCAACAAAATCGATGTGGCAACATGTCAAGAATAAAATACGTATTTTTAATGCTCAAAGTTGCATTTATACATTCTAATCAGCAAAGACCTTAGGCCACCCAAAGTAATTTATCTATCGAATAAGTCTGCTGATATGTTATTACTGACGTGCAAAAAATTAAGCTGCAAGGCCAGATTATGATTAATGTTTGACCCTTGTATTCGGAGCTGCAGATTAAGTAACTGTTATATCGACGAATCCGTCAAGGAATTAGTCTAAATTACTTAAAACGATCAGTATAGTAAAATTATTACCAATTTGCAGCTCGTTTTCAGTGAGCACTAAAATGTTCAGGAAACTGCGGGCATATTATTCAACTGTTAGTCTGACACAATGGGTGCCTCAACCTTGACTGTATGAGTCGTCGGCAAAATCGCTTGTTTACTATCGGTTAGCAACAAAACATTAATGCTCCTATGTTATTGTCTATTTGCCGCTAATATAGTCGAACGACCATCCAACAATTCGACCTCAAAACTGGGTACCCTGACACCAAAAGTATTGTCAAATTAACGCGCTGTCGAAAATATTTCACATATTCAAACAACTTTAATGTTTGTATTGATGTCTATATCAGCTACTGATAAGACTTTGTTTGGTATATTTTTCTGAGTAACCTTGAATTTTACATAAACCGAATCGTGTTCTGTCCACACCTATGTTTACGTTTTTTTTTATCGCAAACTGGGTTTGGCACGATGGACAAAAAAATACATTACTTTTTTAACTTCATACGTTCGTGTTCCTCTTATAATTTCTGTAGGTATTTAACTGAATAATGGATAATGATGCTCAATTTAAATAAATTACATATGCCAAATATAGCCAGAGCCGCTTACAACTGACGAATATTCTAAGAATAACATACTCGTATTCATTAAAAACTCTACAACGCTTTAAAACAATAAAGCCTCGTTAAAGTTTGTTTTCGACCAAGTTAAATTGGCTAATAACAACAAAATTGGTGGTTGTTGACTATCACTGAGCAATTATGGAATTTCTCGATCGGACCATTTAGCAACTGCGTGTATTGCTCCACATAATTTTCTTTTTGCCATAAACAGCGCCTGTGTCTGTTGCTAATTGTTGGCAATAAAGGGCGAACATTAGCCGTGCCGAACTTCGTCAAGAGAAAGTCTTCGTTTAGAAAGTACGCTTTGTTTTGTTTTCGTGTTTCGCTATTTTGGTCCTCGCCTGATTGTGTAGCACCCATAAGATATACAGCTACAAGATAACTTTTAAAGCTAACTGATATCGATAGGCGTCTTGGTAATCTGCTTAACTCGGCCACTGTTTTCTTTAAATGCATTTGCAATTAACATTCTGAGTTTCTATCTTGCATATCTAAGTAGATTGACGTTCTATTTATTAGTAATATAATCGAGTGCATCGCCTTGCACAGTTGCACGTGACTGCGGTTGCTATGAAATTTCGTTTTCTTTAGCAGAAAACGTTTGCAAGTAACTGGTAAAGGGTGGCCAACTCGGATGTACACAACTGAAATATATTTTTATTTAATAGACGCAATATTTTTATCAAATGAAAATTAAGTTTTTTATTTTATTTTGCTTGGCAATTTTTTGGTTGGGGGTTAATTGATTCGATACCCGAAAAAAATTGCTGATAAAAAGACGTATTTCACTTTTTGAATAATAATTACTGAAGTGAACTCAGGGATTTTCGTCTTAAAAACTATCCAAAACAAAACCGCAACTCTTTACTAAAAAAAGGTTAAAATTTCGATTATGGGCCGTTGATTTTTGGCGCGGGGAGGGGGGAGATTTGGCTACCCCCTAGTACCATCCCCACTACTCGGAGCCCCATGGTTATGGAGATATCCATGGTTAAAGTTTTCAGGTTAGATTAAAAATTTCCATAAATATCCATCGATTTAAGGGGCGCGGAGGAGGGGAGGGACGGGGGATAGAGGGGCTACCTCACTGTACCATCCCCATTCCACGGAACCCTATGATTATGGACATATCCATGGTTAAAGTTTAAGATTACTATTTAAACAACATTGTCGACGGGGCTCCTATTTCTGTCTGCAGGGTCTAAAGTAACCTAACATGACCTCCTTCGAACCTAACCTATCCGTGTCGGGGTGCTCTAAACTCCCGAGCTCGCTTCGCTCGCTCTGACGACGAGGACGAACCTATTATAATACATACAAAAACATTTATGTGGTACTAGACCCTATATCGCCATGATTTTAGGTGATTTATTGTGGAATTGATTTTATGTTGTTTGGTGACTACATTTTGGTGACAAATCTACTATTTTGCGGGCAAACTCTATTATTTAAGAAACAAAAAACGAATAAAATTGGCGATAGCTTAAATGACACCCAAACAAAATGGTGGCAAAAAAGTTGTAAAGACTCTCCTGCGGTGGCTAGGGGCGTGAAGGTCTCCGTTGCGTCTCCCTCACGCGTTCCGCCTGCTCCTTCGCGAACATTACTGCTTCGCAAAAGGAGGTGGCAGCTTCCCATGCCGTCTCGCCCCGTACCAGGGCCGGACGAGACAGTTCGCTACCACCGACGAGGACGCCACGAGGACACGGCGTTGCACCGCCCACGCGTGGCAGTCCTCCACCGCGTCCTTCGTGTGATCCACACAATGTTGACACCCGGGCGTTTCCTCCCGCCATATCCTGAACAGGAAACTCCCGAAACAGCCGTGGCTGTGTTCTTGTCATGTTTCTCAAGCTACTCCTCATAGTGGGTCCTTATCTCCGCAATTGTGCCGTGCCCTTCTGGGCTTCTGTTGACCACCTTATACTTGGTTTTTATGATTCGCCCCTCTTGTAGCTTTAAACACGACTTAACATAACTTTTCACCATCGCTGCGGATGGTTTGTTGGGTGGTTGATTTTAGATGCAAACTGTTGCTTTGTTGCAGCGGGCATCATCACTTTCACAAGAAGAAAAGGGAAAGTGTCGGTGGCGCCCGCTCCCTTGTGGTCAGATTAGCTCAGGCTATCGGCCGGCGCTAATTCCTCTTGTTTATTTCATTTCACACTAATGGTTGCACACTAATCTACCTCGATTTCACTACCAACAGTCCAGTTTTAAGAAAAAATTCACTAGCCTTTGTCTGCTTCTTATCCTTCAAAATAAGCTTTGTTACGAAATACATGTGAATTTCACTAATAATTATGTAACATTGTAAATGTGGCTGTACATTTATGGTCGATTACATAACAAATAAAGATCATATCGACATCACGTCTGTTGATTTTTATCTCAATCAATCTCTACTGGGGATGCTTTCAGCGATCCGTACTTGTCAGTTTTGTTCTACATCGTCTAACATTGTCTCGAGTTTCGCTCCGGTATTGTGGATATGATGTCATTTTAAAATGGAATGCAAATTTTGTTTTCCTCCTTTTACTCTGAACCTACATCGTATTTCCAGAGCGATAGCCTCATTAACTTTTTCTGCTCGATTTATATTCGATTCATCTCCTTTTTTTTGCCATAAACCAGTGTTTTGATCGGAATCAACAGACCGATTTTCACAGTTCATTAACATTCGTTGTTTGGTATAAATTTTAAAATCATTTCCCTTTTAACTTTAATGTACCTACGTAGAATTCTGTTTGGGTTTCATTGTAAACTACAACGTGTTTAGGTGTATCGTTAATCAATTGCAAGACAGCTTGGAGCGGTGCCAAAACAGTGTATTGACTATTGTATAACAATATTGTGCCTACAAGTACCTACAAGATGCATTAATTAGATATAAGGAGCACCAGCTGCAGTAGCCCATCCTTTAAATAGTAAATCCACACTTGGGTTATAATATAATTCATGACCACTTTTTATATCTATTGTTTTGACCTTCTTTCACAAGATTCACCACTTTCAAAATCTCTTGGTAATGGAAATTAAAAAAAAATATTCTGAAGTTCTAAATCCTCGCCTTTACCTATGTATGTTTTGAAACTGTGGTAGACAGCACCGGTCATGAACGTGATCTCTAAATTCAATTGTCAAATAGAGCTGTTTTACATCTTCAATTTGTCAGAACAGGGAGATTTGTATGTAACGCCATTTTTTCATCACAGTTGCCAGCCGAGTGTGGCAGGTTAAAAGTGACAGCTGAATGGCAATATGAAACCGCCAGAACTAGATAAGAAGAGCAAGTCATGTTCTGTCTGTAACTGGCAGTGACTGCAACCTTGTTTAGAGCTCATAATTCTTAAACGGCAATAATGTAAGTCGAATCCGCATAACTAACCTACCTACCTCAAGGAGAAACCTCTATGCTACCATTGCATCAATGTGTAGACAACATTATCAATGTAATTTGTCAAGAGCAATGTATTAGTAACCCACAGGCCACGGCACTTGGAATTGTTCGCTGCGGTTACTGTCGATCAGCTGTCGGTTCTCGCAACGATGCGTCTTGATATGATAGGAGATAGTGCGTGTCCGGTCCGTACCAACTGCATGTACGTAACTGTTGCCTTGCGTAACAGACGCTAACACAGTATTCATATCTGTTCGATATACCCTCACCGTTATTTTATTAGTACCATTACACTTTTTAACACATCGTAAATTATTGATTTCAATTCACCTTATGCAATCGTTTTTGTTTTTCTCTCTCCAACATTTGCCATTGTAATGAAACCGTTTCGTCATACCACTGCTGGTTCCGTTATTTGTTTACATCAAGTATCAAGGGAATGGAAAGTTTATAAGGTGAAGGGTCGGAAAAAAATCACCATGATGCAGTTATGCAAGGCCGTTTGCATCTGCTGTGATGTGCATACGTAAACCTGTTGCGTATGACTTACTTGTTGCTGTTACTTTTGCAATTGCACAAACGGTTGCATCAACTTCTTATCAGCGAAGAAAAAAGAAAATGTTTTTTTCGCACTTCCGTAAACTTCCGTTTGAGATTGAGCAATCACGCATTTTATGCGTGACACTTGGGCGATTAGCCAGGGATCTCATCTCGCATATTGATTGACGCGTTGCCTTGACGTGCTACCATGGCGCCACCCTACAAAGCCGCCCCTTTCACGCAAGGACGTCGGGAATAGGGACGCGCGCATACTCACTACTACACTCGGGGTCTACATTCAGTGTGTACAGATCCATCGCACAGAGAGCACGCTTTCTCTCACCTCCGCACTAAATTGACCCGCGAAAGTGCCCAAAAGTGTTTTTCTGAATTAAACTAGTCATCCAGTGCGCTGGAGGACTCTCTGAAACACCACCTGTAAGTACTGCATTGCTTTGTACATAAACAAACCCAATTCTAAATCTAGGTCAAGCTTCCGCGTCCTCGGCCCTAAGGTTTTTATTTATGAATGGGCGTGTTGTTTTTCTACGATAACTGGTATCTTTAGCAATTGTTTGGAGACATTGTTCTAATTATTTTTGACCCTATCCTTTACATAGTTCCGTTTGTATTATCAAAGGTGACGTCATCACCCTTGCGATGGGCGCCATGGATACGGTCATGGGGTGGTTATTCCCATTCCTGCCATTGATTATTAAAACTATGACAATGGGATAGCGCATTTAAGTGTTAGTTCATGTTACTGTGGATCCTTCCTAATCCTACTATTTTTTATTATAAACGTGATGGTTTGTGAGGAAGGATGGATGTTTTTTACTCTTTCACGTAACAACTACTTAACGGATTTTGATGAAACTTTAACAAAATATGGCTTATACATCAGAATAACACATAGGCTATAATTTCTAAAGATATTGGGCGAAGTACTAATATCACCTGAGCGGCAGTTAGTGTGATATAATACATTTCTTTCGAACTACATTACACCAAATTTATTTTTGTGTGTGGGAACAAACGAAAATAAATTTATGCCTTTAATTTAAATACCATTTCAAAAGTTTCTTTCGTTTTATTTTGCACAAATCTTTTGTTTAACTTTCCCAAAATAATTTCCCCTTTAACTTCTGCAAATTGTGCAACACTTTATGGGCCATAACAATGCAGTACAAAAGGTTTAAGAAAAATAAAATAAAATGTTACACAGCGAACGAAATGGCCTCAAACAAAGAGAGCTCAGCCAAGCACGGTTACCTCAATTTCTCTATCAGATGTTGGTATAGCATAAGATTTTATTTCTTATGAAGCTAACGAAGCATCAAACTTTTTGAAACAGCCATAAATAAGTATTGAATTTAAAGGATAGGTCACAAACCGCACGCAGTCAGTTTACTTGCCATTTGCAAGTTGCACGTGCGTGCCTATTAGCAATGATACCCTATATTTTTCTGTAATTCCGAGATCAACATAACGAAAGTTACAATTAATGATTAATCCAGGAACACGCAACACTTCCTCTTCAGTGTTCTCGATTGTGTACGAGTAGGAACTATAAGGCCGTGCTGATGATTACGCTTGGATTATCTCAATCTAATCTCGCTCCCTCTCATTCAGAGAAAGTTGTTATCGCAGGACACGAGCAACCCGTCGACCGTTCCTTCTCTATTAATTTATTAATATACTTCTGCTTGTCTGCGTTGTAATTACACAACGCACTTATCACTTCATCTACTTACGCTTTTATCCCTAAACGCAAAACCGCTATCTACATTTTATAGATCAATATTTCACTCATTATTTGCTCCGAATCAGGCAACACAGACGCAGCAATCCTCCAAAAATAAAATTTTATTTTAAACACAGCTGTAAACTGCAAACGCTTTCTTAACAGCCCAGGAAGACCGACTTGCCGAAAAAATTCGGTGCTCTCGTGAGTCGTGTTGAAATAATACAAATTCGTTTTTGGACTTTTAATACTGTTCCAAAATAAGACAAGGAATATTTACAAAACGGCCTGACTATATACATGTCTTTTCATTTACTTTTATTCTTGCATGCGTTGCTTTGCCTAAAATGTTGCATACGTAACTCTTTTAGTAACCGTTACCAAAATGCCGGGTGTTTATTTAATGTCATTACTCATTAGTAATAAACTTGACTTATAACGAGAAGAACTTGTGTAGTAAATATTATATTATCTACAGTTTATACAAGTTTCAGTTATCAACTTAAACTCTAGATTTCGCCATGTAAAAACTACGTGCATGTTTTCACTTCGTTTCTGATTATAGTTGTGGTGTGTTCGGCCGGCCACACTTCCTGCGCCGGCGGCGTCAGGTGGTGCTATTTCTACCTCTCCATGAACCGAAACGTCTCACAATTCACGTTCAAAGTCGATTATTTTAAAAACCAGAACGGAACTCATCTTGTTTTTCGTATTTACGATTCAAGGATTCTCTTCTCGGTTACATACCTCGAATTTTTTCAACGTGTTTGTTTACACGATCTCGACGTAAAATCTTCCTGATTTCATTCTTCTAATAATATGTCATATTCCGAATTCTATTTCCGTTCTCTGTTTTGTACTTGTACCAATTTCAAATCGGATGCGTCCCATTTAATTTAGCCCAACTCTTCGTTTCACAGCCGAACAATGCCCGTATGACCCCGTTTCCTCTCACCGCTATTGTGATCTGCTGCAACCGACCTACATTTACCATTGTTTATTGCAGTGTAATTAGTGAATCTGCCATAACTGTCTTGATCATGATTGAGGCTTGAGGCCTTGGCCTTCAAGAATTCCATTAGATTCTCATGGCAATTCAATTTTTGTATGGACTTCATGGAAAGTGAAAAACGCAGAGTAATTAATCGTATCAAAGCGTGCGTATCGTGCGTCCCGAAGATCCCGCCTAAATATAAACATGTTTATTCCGTCTCACATACACCACCTTGCGCGCTCATCGGGCACTTATAAAAAGCGGCGGCGAGGTCAAAGCGTCGTACGCCGGCCGACAGTGTGGAACCCGCACGCGCGTTGTAACGACGCTTGTATCGATATCGATGCTTTATTATCACGTGCAGCAGTGACGTCACGTGTGTATGCAACGGCCGAGCCAATGGCTCTTGGCAAGTTGGCTGCGATTGATTGAGGTGTACGTCTTCACTAGTGTGTGTTGCGCGGTTGAGTCCAAACGTGTCCGTATGGTGCAAAAGTTGATGGCAGAGTTGAAGGTGCTCGTTGGCCAACGAGCACCGCCGGGGGGCGCGGCCATTGTGCCGTCGCCCCCTACTCCACAACAACAACAGCAGGCTCAACAACATTTGCAGCAGCAACAGCAGTACACACGAAGAGATCTCAAGCAGAATTTGCACAGACATATGAGTATCGTATTAGACAGGTCAGTAAATGACTAAGCGTAACTTTCGACTTTGTTCCATCAACCGAACTTTGTGTTGGAATATCACGTAAGCACGCCTATTTGAAACTGTTGTTTTTGATATACTTATATTAATTATAGCATCTGATAACATGCTAGCAATAACAGATAATGATTTCGATAAGGACGAGGTAGACATGATAAGTGAAAGCATTTTCACACCATACGATTAACTTGAACGTGTTATCATGATGTAAACGGGCCGTTTTCTGTACACTGCGGTCGACCATAACGTCGATACTATTGAATATTTTATGACCGTTTTATATCTTTGCCATCGTGTTATGGACGATATCATCTGACACCGCAAATTGATGCTCAATTTCAACGATGTTGAAGCTATGATTGGCTTAAATATCTCTATTAAAAGTCTCTTTAGAGTAATTACTTATTTAAGGACATTAATCGGCAAATTGACATCAATGAAGATTGGCCATATAAACGCAACTGCTTTGAATTAAACATTTGCGCACTTTATATTAATTCATAACAAAAACATTCGACCGTATTTTTGGTAACCGTTCGCATTAATATTCGGAGTGTATAAACTCTTAATTAATCCAACTTTGAAGTAACACTGGTTCTTGGAGCAGTTAATTTGACCTTAAACTTCATAAACACACATTATGATTCCAAGGTCGGACATGCCTCCATAATGTTAATATAAACAGCTTTAAAATAATTAATCGTATCGTATCAACTGCTTGGACTCAAAAACCAACAAATATTTAAGTATTTGTGATATAATAGAATTAGCTTTAGTTACCAAATCAATAGGTACCTTATTCGCCAAAATAACTTGTTTGTCCCTGATTTGGTAAACTATTTATTTATTTATAAATACTTCATTAACTATAATTGTATTCTGATAAGATTCAGATACTTGATATAATAGATGATAGTAGATTGACCTAATACCATCTCTGTACTTATTTTTTTGAACACAGCGATTTCATTAACAAGTTCTAATTGAGAATATATGACGCTACTTTTTCTCATAGCGAACATTTCAATGAAAGAAAGAAAGAAAACATTTATTGCCAACTTTAACAGAACAAAAAAAAACAAAACACATACACAAAAATCAAACAAAAGAAAAAACATAGGTGTTGCATAGCATATGTGTATTGAAAGACATCTGATGGTCTCTTTCCCACTGTCAACGACCAGGTACACTATTCAAGAAATAAAAGGTCCGCTTCAGAAGCCGTCTGTTTAAACCCAAAACCTACATAAAATGTTATTGTTTTAATTTAAATAATTAACATTGAAATATTGTTCTAATGTAACTTTCAAGGTGAAAACCTTACTTGAAAGTATCACTATTTGTTGTTATGAAATCTTACTTCATAGTAATTCGTACTTTTCGTAGTCGTACTTAAATACCAGTCGTTATGCGAAATTAATAGGTAACGGTCATATTCACATATATCATACAAAAAGTTGGTAAAATTCAGTATTTAATACCCAAAATATAACTTGTTCAAGGTAAGCAGCTATATATAGAACAAGGACTGCATTTTTTATTTTTATGTTTCCATCGCCAATCTTATTGTTTCCAACATTATAGTAAATATTGGATTAGTATTTGTTGGTTATCTTTGTGACCGATAATAATGATTAGGTATGAAAAGTTGAAGTGTCGACTGCGGTAGCGTCTACATTGTATAACCAAGCGAAGAAAATTTTAGACTTAAACTCAATCTTCTGGATGAAGAACTCACCAAGCTAATAATATAGACAAGCCTAAACATTTTCCTAATAAATATAATAATGTTTTCTTGTTCTGTGAAAATTAATATTTTTCTTTAGTAATTGCTCCGTTATATATGCCACATCGTACCACGCACTGCAAATTTACCTAATGCTTATAGTCTTACAGCTCATAAAGTAGAGTTTCATGTAGTCTCTACCCTTATAGTTCTAGACAAACTTCTTGGCCGCCCTGAAGTTGGCTAAAATAAATGGCTGTGCAATCTCATACAAAAACAGCACCGATTCGTGCCTTGCGCATCGGAACGCCAACTTCAGGGCGGCCAAGAAGTTTGACGAGAACTATAGAATACGACTTTGTATAAGAATATTTAGTCAGGACTCTCTTTTAGATACCTATTATGTATTTTGCAAACAAAAATATTTTAATTCTTTTAAATTAAATATCTTTTTTTTTACAAATAAAAATCAACAATCAGTAATGACGAGATAAATGGTTTCACGTTTACGAATTTGTAAATATTTCC
Organism: Anorthoa munda; assembly: GCA_945859665.1. NCBI lineage: Eukaryota > Metazoa > Arthropoda > Insecta > Lepidoptera > Noctuidae > Anorthoa > Anorthoa munda. The sequence goes on along the minus strand of OX243900.1, from coordinate 6,688,206 downwards.
TATTTCTGGAGATGCATGAAACTAGAAGTGGAGCGGAAGCATCGAAATCTTCAATGTCGATATTTAACTCGCTTCACTAACACCATGTGCAAATATTTTGCTCACAATCATGTTCTTTATCGTATAAACACCGAAGCGCCTCCCTACACGTGGAATCTACTTCACGCCGTCTACTCATATAATAATAGTTTTAATGCTCCAAGATTCTAATGGCCATAACTCAAAAGTACTTGGCCAGGTAACCAATTTTCCCTTATTTATGTTTACGACTTCCAAACTTGCCAGAGATGTTATTTTTCTTTAAATTATGGATCATTACGGAAATGCCATTCAAACCAAACCAACCTTCAAATGATCCACACCTTAAGACGAACATCTCTTTATTTGCTCTACAGAGAGCTTTATTGTTAGTTAATCCGACCAAGTTGATGAGTTGCGCACACAATTATACACCAGCTTAGCCTCTTAAATACTCGGCTTTGGGAGTTAATCCTATATCTTGTCGTTCCACCTGTTTTCTTGAAGTACGCATAAGGTATTGGTGACCCTTTGAACGCCCTGAAATGCTAGCTTTCTGTGTAATTTTTTTACGTAAGGACCTTAAATTTAGGCTGCACAGGGATGGCTTCTGTTTAGTATCTCCATTCTGCTTCAGCTCTTGTTGAGGCTTTTGACGTCATCGCAGTGTAGATCGGGTAACAAGTGGACTTTATAAACCACCTTTGATCTTTGCACTAGCACTAATGCGTTGCAGTCGTTATAATCATTATCTACTTCTATATATTTTTGATCTACGCTTGCGTCACCAGCACTTTGTATCCGTGTACTATTTCTCTTTTAATTATGCTACAATTTAGCTGTCGACATTTATCATGCAGTGTCATTATCATTAGTGCTTGTAATTACAACGTTATTTTGTTCAAGACTTCTCCTGTAAAGACTTCAGTTTTATCAATTCCTTAATCTTCTAGATACTCTGCGATGATAAACCCTAACAATGACTTTATCAACATTGATTTTAATAGATTTTGAGTAGGCAATAAATAATTGTTGAAGTAGATACGGAACTTATATACCACGAACGTAATATTTCAGCCTATATCTCGAGGGAAATACTTATCCGGTCGGGATAAAACGGTGCCCATTTCCTTTTCCTTGACGTAAGCTATCCGTGCAGAGTTTCCCATTCATCGCTCCACCAAGACTGGGTAAAGTAATATGAATAAATTTTCACATTTCTTTGTATATATTCAAGAAGATTTTTTTATTAATTGAGAAGAGGTATATTCAAGGCTCGGTCGTTAATGAAGTACACTTCATAAAAGAGATATTATTTACACTAATCGATACTCTCAATGTTTACTTAGCACCACTGTTCATAAAACATCAATCACTTCCATGCTTATAATATCGTAATGACTTCTTTACATGCACCGAGAGACTATTAGTCTGGACATATAAAATATATCGATACGCGTGTTGGGGTGTGACAGCCAATATTTAATTTTGACTTCAGATTGATGCGTGTCAAAATGTGTCGAACATTTGGCACAGTTAGTGTCACGCCCTTTGACGTCTGAGCAAATTAAAATAATTATTATACGTAACAAGAATGTTTCTAATGATCACTTCCTGAATTATTTGTCACGCGCGTGGGTTACATTGCTATGGGCTTGACAAAAGCCACTGAATCGAGAATTTCTGTTATTTGTATCACACAAACACATCACATCATCAGCCTATTAATGTTCCCACTGCAGGGACACAGGCCTCCTCTCTGTGAGAGGGAATGGGCCGTAATCCACCACGCGGGCCCAGTGAGTGTTCTAGGACATGCCGGTTTCCTCACGATGTTTTCCTTCATCGTTTTGAGAGCAGTAGTGATGAAATAATTTACACAAAGTAAAGCACCTGCCTGGGCTCGAACCCACGACCTACAACTTGTAGGTCGCGGCCGATACCACTGGGCCACCACCTGCTCTCATTTATATCATCGACACTAAATTATATTATTCATTAGTCCGTACTTTGGTTTAAAGATTACTGAGCATTGATTACATTTATGACAGTCAATGTTTCATGAAATAATTCAAATGCAAAATTTGCATTGAATTGCCCGACTAGACCTGCAAAAAGTAGTTCAGGCATAAAAAAATTACAGATAGCGTGACTGTCCAATACGATCGAACCATACCTAAGGGCTATTATATATTTTCATGGAAACATAACATTGACACGATCGATCGCCGTCGAAGGTTGTAATGCCAATTGGTATAATGCAGTATACAGCTTCAGATTTTTTTTTTTATTATACTTTCAACATATGGAACACACTGTATGAAAAAGAACACTTCATTTCTCATACGATTCGTCCAGTATATTTATGTTTCTATTAATCGGACCGTTCAATGTCAAATAACAAATTAGGTGGAAGCAGCAACAAAATGAACAAATTAATGTCGCCGACAAAGTATCATATGATTAATTCTCTTAAGCAATTGAAAAACCGGTCAATGTTCAGAAATAACGACTCCAGAGCGACTCGACAGACAACCTTGTGCTGAATTGCTTGCTCTAAAATCTGCAAGCGCTACTCATAGGGACAAACAAATCTCTCTCGTGATCGAGAAGATTCATCTCGACCGGTTAATTAAATCGGTCACCTGCAACTATTGGCATTGATATTTTTTTGCCCGTCACCCACTTGTCAATACGTCTCAAAGAACTTCAATCCTTCTTATCTAATGCCCAGTGAGACTATAAAAAGCCACACGTCCAACCAACGTCATTTATAATGAAACACTGCCAGAGCTGTGAAAATCGTCTCATTGCTTTGCCTTAATTGAAGCAAAAACTATGCATAGATCACCCAGGTCAAACAAATTGCTTTAATCTAACTAGTCGCACCTAGCGTAGGTGGTGCGTTTATTTCCTACTCAGATAGAATGTGACAAATCTACTCAATTCCGCGTCAGATTTATATTTAGGCTACAGTTATGGGACTTCTGCATGATTTACGCGAGAGAGCATCCCATGACCCCCAATTATTTATACTGATCACCTGGACAGTGTCCAGAGGAATGCCGGAATGACACCTCTACGAGCGACTGCTAGACGCATGTAAATCATACGTGGTTCGTGTATCGTGGATTATTCACCGCAAATATCGATATCTTCGTTACGTTCGGATTACGGCCGGCGGCGGGGGTGCTTTGTAGTGGTGACCGCAGTCGCATTTGCCAAGCCGCCCGCGCACGGCCGCCCCCGAGGCCGCACCGAAGCCGTGCTATGCCACACCGTCTAGCTAGGTCATTACACTTATTCGCGTGTACACCTTATCGCGTTCTTATTATCGCATTAAACCTATTTCATTCGAGTATCGATCCGATTCCGGCTCCGTTCATAAAGAGTCTTGAATTTTTCGTGCGGCGAACGTGAACGGTCGCGCGTGTAGCGCTCGTCTGTCGGATGACATCAGTTAAGCCACCACGTCCGTTGGAAACAATACACGCTCAGTGTCCACGCCGTGGCCGTGTCGGACGCACGAGGACCTTCATGGAGGACGGACGGTGCGCAACGTGCGAGGCCTTAGGCCGCCGGAGCCTCTCTACGAAGCTGCTGCAGGTGGCAACCGCGCAGGCGCATATGAAGACATGCTCGCACACCGCCTCCCCACCTGAACAGGTGCATGACTCCGACCTCGCGTCCAGGGCTCTCGCAGCCAAACGAAGGAAGTCTATTGCTGGCTTCAAGCTCAATTTGACGGTAGATACACAGCCGAAATCGACGTCCACCGAAACGGAACAACCCCGATCGCCTTTCGCTCGTAGAAACACGTGGTGCTCGTAAGTGATCAACTTGTATTCAAATATTATTGATTTAAACTAGTATTTCATTTAAATTTTCAATTCACGATACCACTATTCACATCGCACTGCACACTTATATAATGTATGTCCATCCGTTTATAAGATAAATAATTTGTAGTTTTCTGTTATAACGGATACATATCTTATCGCACTTGTCGTTATTGTTACAGATTATGTGATTGTTTCTATGATTTGCTTGCACACATGTCTTTCGCTGTCTAATCTTTATGACACTATCGCATCATATCATCTGCGAGCTATGTCTCAATATTGATGTTTTATCCTCTTGTTACCTTGAATTAAATTGGTGCTTCTAAAATTGTATTCGAATTTTTTCGTACAATGAGCAAAGGTTTCCCACACTTGCCTCGGTTACTACGAAGTATAATCGATACAACCTTGGGCCTATCAGCTCATAGATACAATCCCTCATCGTAATCAAATTGCTATATATATATATACTTATTATAATTAATATTTCTTAATATAAAAAATCTGCAGATTGCAATCTTGCGTAATTTCTTCAGAAATAACGAATACTTATTTTGATTATGTTGTAATAATCTACTTCGATACACGTTCTATCTGCAAAGAATTCCATTTAAATGAGTAATGGCATACTTTGAGCACTATGATATCTGATGTAAGCTGTTTATTCTTAATATCTAAAATAATCAGCAATTATTACACTTGTTAGTTAGACTTTCAGATTTCTCAGAGGCAGTCATGTATATCTGGGAAATTTTCTGGTTCAATCTAGACTGCAGCTCTATCTTTTAATTTTGTACTACCGGAAATTTCAATTTAAGCTGGTCTGTATCCTGTTAGAGCAATAAAGAGCGAAATCAGGAACTTGTCACTTAAGAGCATTTCTTTCTCCATTCACATTGTCATGAGTATGACTAAGAAAGCTGTCATATCCTATTCGATTCGATTTACCCCGACATAAATTTTAAACTCAACATGTACCTACATTTACGCAATAGATTTATTTTTTACTTCTCTCAATTCTAAACAGTATTTATCTTCGATGACAGTACAGTATTTCAAAAAAACTTAAGTATTAGTACTTACAAGTTCTTTTTATATGACGGCAACGATGATGTAAACGTCTTCAGAGCTTCACAAAAAAAGGGGAGAAAAACTGCCTACACGGTTCTTGTCTTTGTCTCGTACACCTCAGTTCAGCTTGAAAATATTTCTGACAACACAACATTGATAACTCATTTATAATTGCATAAGGCTTAAAAAAATACTAAAACATGAGTTTTTCTCCACAAAGGAATTGGTAGATGCCGTGATATTCCACAGACTAGAAGACAAAGCACTTGAAGATGACTAGTATAGTGTGATTAATAAATCGAATCACGATTACAGATGTCTATCACAACCACAAGTGATTGATTACAAGACGTTGTTGTTGCAGATTGACATATATGGATATATGCATCTATGCATATAATTATCTTACAATTATCTTCTTCCAAGTTATCACTAATACATCTTGATTGAAATACAATTATCAAACTTATCATATATATCATCGTTCATAATTCCGATAACGTAATCCTTTATAATATGTATGATAACTATCTTCTATCTATGATTTTTGATTGATTGCCAACGTCTTTACTTGAAGAGCATCCGGGAGATTTTCTTTATTGTGCTGAGCTTTATATAGAGAGTAGTTTTGTCAGTGATTTCAAGGAGCAACAAGAAAACTTTTGACAAAATGTGACAATAACTCTCCGTATTCTATGTAATGTTGAAGGACGGTAGAGTTAGAAGCTGTTAAAGTATTGCATATGAAGATTATCATGTCCGCAACGTTATCTAAAGGCTGTTTTTTTAGAACCAAGAACAGGATTTGGATTGTTTTTGTCAGCAGCCCCTTGGTCATTTGTTTCAAACATAGTTCCTAACATCAAGTTAACATTATTTCAAAATATAGTAGACAAATTATTTGTATAACACGCTTTAAGTTTCTGGTCTTTACAATGCTTCACATTTCAATTATATTTTATGAACCACACAACCGCTCATTAATGATATTATTAACATTGCCGATGCATAGAAAGATAAGCCTTGTAGTTGCAGTAAGGTCCAACAATAAATATTCATCCAGTGGTAGAGATCCACAGAGTATTTTTTTTAATGAAGGTACAATTAAAACAGAAGCCAAGGTTAATGAATATCATGCATAGTACACGTGTTAAATGTCATTATCATTCATAATAAGTTCCTCCCGTTGTGTTAATAACAATGATATCACATGTCTAGCAACAACATGACAAGTATTATTGCGCACACACTGCACACAGAAAATAATTTAATATACTAAACAACCAATGGATTACAAACAGTTACGAAAATAGCCTAACACATGATTGTTTCATAATTTATGAATTTCGTAACGTGAATCATAATGTTAAATAAATCTTGCAAAATTGTAGACCGGTGGATTTGTTGTTGAGAAGATGAATTTATTGTTAGAATATAACAACAATGCACCTTGAAGTCTCGCCAAGCTACTTGCAGTACTTACAGGTTGTTATGGTTCTCCGTTCATGCAAATTAGCATTCTACTGATTGGAAACCTGTCAGTATACCATTGTGATGCATCAAATTTATCGCCACGCCATTTTGTTGTGGGCATCATTCCAGAGACTCCTTGTTAGTTTTTCTTTTTGGTGTCACGATTTCATTACATAAAAAATATTGTCATTATTTGCTGAATTATTTAATTCTTATTAATTTAACCATTTTTTGTACTTACATTTTCTTCATCGTTGTTAGATTCCTTGCCTATAATTTTTGTTTATGTTATTAACAATATATTAACACTGGTCAACAAAATTGTTCTACAAGGAAGGTGCTTACTAATTTTGATATAATAATTGAGGGTTATTACAAAACTATGTTTACTGTGTTTAGATGGGTTTGACTCAGAATGTGCACTTTACAAAATCTGAACTTGACGCAAAATCTGCACTTCTCAAAATTAGTGTTTTTATCACAATTGGTCAAAATAAAAACCGTTTGTTTAGCAGCATAACAGTAGTTTTAGTAAGTAATCACGTTCAAGAAATAATGATGAATGATGAGTCATTCATTGCAATATGCTGTGCGCTGCATCTATATGTTTTTTTAATAAACATATATTATTATTATTATATAATATATTATTTTAACTAATCGTATTGATCACGCTTACAAAGAACACACAATATTTATCGTGTCTATTCTATATTTCGAAAATTTTTACTTGACGTTTAGGGAATTGCCATTTTGGGCAGTGGACGTTTTGGGAAGTGTTCGTTTTGAACCTAAAGGGTCGGTACCTATCTTCTTCTTCGTCGTATAGATGAATCCAAGGATACCTATAGAATTGTAAGAAAACTTTCATGAACATTGGCACTGTTGCGCCTACCTACCCTACCTAATTGTATAGGATCATACTTCCGCGGAGAATCTTATACTGCCACAACGCCATCTATCGAATATGGAGTTCGACTGTCAGAGTATCTGAATTACGTGTGTTGTGATATTTCTTCTTGAACACTTTAAATGCATCTAACTTTTGATAGAGTGAACCAGTTGCGATGAAACCAAAACTAAGTAATACTTCAAGTTACACACAATTTTTGTGTATAAAAATTCACACATACGGTATCGGTATTTACATTGGTTTTGTACATTTTACATGATGCGTGCACAAATAATCTGACAAACAGATAAACAGACAAAAATTCAAAAAATGGGGAGAAAATGGGTTCTATTGGTTATCCTTTAACACTGGCTTTTTTTTGGCAATATTTTCGATGTACAAAAACGACTTTTCTACATATTTATTATATACTAGCTGACCCGGCACACTTTGTTTTGCCATAAAAACACCAAAGATTCATCTACCCAACCTACTCTACCTACCCTACCCTACCTACTCTACCTACCCTACCCTACCTTACCTACGCTACCCTACTTACCCTATCCTGCTTACCATACCCTACCTACCCTATCTACCCTACCCAACCCTACCGTAGGGTAGGGTACCATTTTTTTTTATTTTTTTTTCATTTGATTTTTCTCCTAACAATAACAAATACAACAAAAAAAGAATAAGCGAAATCGGTCTAGCCGTTCACGCGTGATGCCGTGACCAAGGGAAATAGGGATTCATTTTTATATATATAGATAGGAATTGATAAGTCCAGGTTTAATCACGATGTTTTCCTCCACCGATTTCAGCGTGTCCAAGATAAACTTAAAAAGTATAAATAATATTTACAAAAATCCTTACGTTTAAAGATGGCAATTTACATAATTCCCAATGGTGGCCCCATTAGCTATATTATTTTGTTGTAGAAAATCTTTGTATCCAGAATTTTCTTGTGCTTATATTGCGCGAAACTTGAACTCTACAGAACAATACACGGAAGTACCAGTAGTAATGACTGTAGCAATTGTTTGATGACACTCGTCTAGCCGTCTCAGACTCTCAGTGATAATGCCTTGTTGAGACAGCCTTGTTTTCTGACTAGCTCATGCGTTCATTCCAGCTGCAAGTTTTGTGCAGGCCTGTCTGTCTTTCATGTCTCGCTTTTTTGTTTCGATAGAGTCGATGTTTTATTTGTTTTATTTATATTTTTAATTCAATTCAAGCTACGATTTATAATTAAAATAGAACCACTCAAGTCTCAATTCTCTTTGTTATTTTTAATTCAAACCACTGCAAAAAGCACTGACCAAATCTGGTTAGCCTTGAACCTACGCGATAGATTAATTTGAATGAGCTTCAGCATTAAATGCGAGGTGCGGCGACTGTTAGATTTATTCTCGGTTTTGAGGTACAACGGGTGTGTCGCAAAAGCGTTGCCTTGGTGTTTCGAGGCGCCATCGTAGCCCGTAGTAGGTAGAGTCGTGCGCGCGCCACTTGCTCGGATCCCCTCCCCCGCCGCCCCGCCTAGCTGCGACCGGCCCGGTCCCAGTTTGCCGCAACGCGTCGATCCGGTTGCCCGCGCGCCGTAACAAACATTTTTTTACCATTGCTACCTCAGCACGCACAACGTTTTCCAACGCACAAAACAACAAAAACGGCTCCGTTGAACCCGACGACGGGGACTCGAGAGTCCCGCGCAGTAAAATCGATAGGCAAAGTGGAAACCATGCAAACAAAACTTATAAGTGGAAGCTACACGTCCATCATGAACAAGCAAGATCTGCTCAGAGAGGTCGTCGTGAAGTACATAGACTACTTCTACCCTGTGTGAGTACCGTTCAATTTATCATTTGCCTGCTACGTTTTGAAAAGCTGACGCATTGCGGGCCCGTCGCTGGCTGTTGTTCGGCCGAGAGACGGTGGTATGAAGGTTCTCACACTGCTCGGCTAATTATCGAGCCAGTAAGTCGGTGAAGGTTCCTCAGCAACGTGGCCGGTTGCAGCCAGACAAACCGTTGCGCTTGACGTCAGCGCCGCCTACTGATCCTGGGTGTCCCTATCGCTTTACTCCTGTATCGATCCGTTGCACTAAACACCTTATTATTCTTAAGGTCTAGGTCCGCTTTATTGCAATTTTCAACCTTGCGTCTTTTGAATTTTGTCCGTTGAACCTGCTACTGCACCGCTGACATTCGCTCGTCAGACGTTGAACCTTCGTGTTTAAACTCATTCACGTTGTATTTTTAGTTGCCACCAGGATACTCCGATGACTAATATATTTCACGGTCATAACTAGCGACGCGTAAACTGCATAATTTCGTTTATTTCTACACGTTAGTATTAGAACTATAAATAATAGTTTTTTATGAGCTGGAACCATTTCGCTGTTATAATTTGATTCTAGATTATATTCATTATTGCTAGGTCAGGGCATTAATACCGTTCATAATTAAGTCATTCATAACAGCAGCGGTGTTTTATGAAATCCTGAGGAAAGCACCGTTGCGTGACCGTTTCGCGTGACAAACACTGACTACCAGCACATTATGCCCCTAGTGTCCCACTAATGCCCTTTGTGTCCAATTGGTTTTAGTGTTCACCTCCTACCATCCATTGTTCTTTACGAGCCACACGTGAACTTAACTTCAGCTGCATTATTTCACGTGATTCAAGTTTATGGCTAGTTCTCGAAATCTCTGTATTTCGCATAGTGTTTATACTTCACTTCCTCCATAATTCTCTACAATCATAAATTCTATCGTGTGCTCACAATTCGCTCAATTGATTTCTTACAGCCACTCATTTCTTAGCGCTAATTGAAAGGAACTGCGAGTGTGTTATGAAACACGGCTGCAAGATGTAACGCCGGAGCCGTTGGCGCCAGCCATGTCGACACGACACCCAACGATTTCCCTTCAATGACCTTGCGCGTGCGCACTCGCCTCGCTGCACGATAACAATACGCGACCACACCGCATACCGATAATCCTCTGTTACTACAATTACTACACTAATTCCACGTTTAAATTGACCACGCTCTTGAATAATGATGATCACTTTATAAACGCAAATGTTTGCCGAGCAATTCGAATCAATGGAGCTGATTCAAATTGCCAAGCGTTTAAACTAATTGAATGCTATCTGATGAAGCCGGTAGTGGACAAACAATGTGCGCTTTAAGTGTTCATGACTAACACATTAAATTTTCATGCGACTCGCATAATTTCTTCAGTGACCTTTGGTTATCTAGTTGCTATTGTTGTTCAACCACACAGCGCAATTGTTTGATGCATCATGATTCATCGAACTATATACCAAATTTGATTCTGATACTGTTATCGCTGTAATGTTTGATTTGACGTCTGCTAATTTACTTTGAATACGTGATATCAGACATGTGCTCCTAAAGATTCTTCAGATGTCATTGTATTGTTTTTGCAACTTCGTGAAATCCAATTCATTGTTCCGTCTTGCTAATCTGGATCATATCCAGGTATGACCGTAATGAAAATAGCTATGAATATTTTCCGCGATGGCCATCGACAACTGATGTAAATTCATTTAAACGATTTCTTACTCAATCTTTGTGGTTCGCCTTCGATTCGTATAATAATATACGAATCTTGAGTTTCTTGACAAAAGATTTTCATCAAACCAGTTTTGTGGTAATACACTAAACTTGAAGCAGACACGGACAAGGCAGCTGTTATTTTCGTCGTGATCATAACACAAATAAAAAAATAAAGCATTACTGTTTTTGTTCATAACGAAAATCTTAAAAGCTCTTTTGTTCGTGGATGAAAGTCTTTAAAACCTTTTGAGTCTTTGTTAGAGAGATGTGTTTGAAGAGCAGTGGAGTTGAGTGTGATGTACGCAAACACCAAGTGCGTGGTGACAAAACGTTTATCTCTGTGTTTGCTCCTCCTATTTACTTAACATCTTTTTAAACACATTTTCATTTATGTTCTGTTTCAACATTCGTGTTGGTACAGTGTATCAAGTTTCTCCACTAGCGATAAGAGCGCGATAATAATTAAATAAGCACATTTTAGGAGTTATTCTTGTTTCGAAATTATATTTTTTCGTTGTGACTGTTGCAACTTGCTTCAAACGATGCTTTGTTGCCAGGTTCGCAGCGTTGACCGACACAAATATGAAGCCCACCACTGAAGTTATATTTGGCAACAATGTTTTTTCTTTTTATATTTAACGTGAAAGTCATCTCGCTGTATTAGAATAACTGAATTTTTACGTGGGACCGGATGAATTTTGAACAGAATAAACAAAATGAGCCGGTGTCTGTTTAATTTGATAATTATCATCGTTTGGTCGTGGTCTTGACGGAGAAATGTCGTCACCTTCACAAAATACTTTCTCCGCTTCTTGGGTTTCGTCGTCTTATGTTTCAACTTTTTCATGCACCTCTATGTTGGTGGTTTGCAATTTTGTCAACTCCAAAACTTGCGCAATCACTCATCGGAATACTAAAACTGGTTTTTGAATAGTTCCGCCTAGAGAAAGCAAGTTTTTATTGTGTGACAACTGACGCCAACACCCAAGTATTAGATTTAAGACTTTCAAAGATAATCTTGGATTCGATTGCTATTTACATAATTGCCAGTTTGCGCTGCACAGGCCGGCTCGGCAGACGTTAATGTTCCGGCGGTCCATTGTTGCGGTGGTGGTCATGTGGTCCACGGCCGTTGTTTTATATCGGAGAGCTCGCTGGCGAACCGGTCGAAATCGATCCGCGACGCGGTCCTCAACGGTCGAACGGTTTCAACTTTAGCGTTGTGTTGTTCACCTCGTTGACGCGACACGGAATCCGTCGGAGAAAGTCAAGTACGCAGCCGTACGTCGTGCTACATACTAGCTACTGGACGATTACACCAGCGAGATTGGATCATAATGGGTAAGTCCGGCAATCGTGGCCAGTAATGGTATCTCTCCAGTTGCTAAGTAGAGTATGTCGTCATTCGCGCGCTGCACGTGGCCAGCCGCCGCGTGCTGCGCTCGTGACACGTTGCTGCAGTTGTGCACCATTGTTTTGTGCACTCACTACAATTACTACTAGTGACTGCACCATCATGAGAAAATTATGTACAAAATGCAATTACGCATTTACAGTTACCTACGACAGAGGTTTTAGACCTCGACGGTGGTTCGCTGACTTGTAACGTTACATCGCTTTAAATTAACTTCTTTTTCTCGAATCTTGCTCGGCGGCCGGCTGTCTGAACGGATCGATAGAGGTTTCTGGGTCAAGTGTCCACATCTGGCGCGAGAAGACGTATTTCTTAATTTTTATCATAGTATATACCAACGACCTAGCATATTGTTTATAACACCTTACGCTCCTACGACAAGTACTCATAAGTTTGTTACCACGACCGAGGAAATAGGCTACAGGCCACAACCAGAATTTAGTTCTCCATTGTTCCCTATTGTTGTTACAAATACCGATCAGTTCAACAGGCGGGTCAACGCTTTTGCAATATTTATCCACAGCGCTCAGCGTTAGCGTAATCATCCGCAGTGTAACTGACGGAAGCTTTTCTCAAAATTACTGGCCCCTGCTTATTTGTTGCAGTAATAATTACATATTGAATGTGCATTATCTTCTAATGCGATCGTGCGCCCTTGCGCCACCTCTCCATTGCACCAATGCTGGCTAACGTCCGCGGTAATTGTACTGTGACGTACGCACAATGTTCGCCGTGGCGTTTTTAAAACGTGAAAGTGTTTCGATAATACTATTAATGTCCACATTCCAATGCACCTATAATACAATCAAGTTGTCGTTTACGTAAACGATAAATCTCGTTGCCAATTTTCGTTCATATAGAGACAAAGGCGTGCGTAAAACGAATTGATAATTTTGCGGAAACTAGCAATTATATGGGAAATGTAAACGAACATGTTGTACGCGCAAATTCTTGTATTTGCCAGGACGGCGCGCATCCGTGCGTGAATGAATAATGAATTATGCAAACATTATTATGGCATTGAGCTTCCGTATCCCGAAAACTTGAACGGAACCTTGTTTACAAGTATCAAATATTTGTTGGATTTATAGACAATTAAACGCATTAGGAATCATTTGTATGTAATTTTAATTATAATTATTCCAAATGTTCATAACTGTTCATGTTGCCAATGCAAGTTACAACATTAATAGCTTAGAATGTAATTTATTATTATATACCACGTGCGGTCAGAAGTGCCTATTCGCCTACATTACAAAGTATTTAGGTATATGAGTATATTGTAAACAATCGTACGATATGTATGACTCAAGCAAGTTCTTTGATTTACGAAATAACTCTTTTTGTTTGTGGTTTTGTGTGCTCAATATTAGAAACATTGTGTTATGGTGTTTTCAATATAAGAAACATTGTCTCATGGTATTTTCAATATTAGAAACATTGTCTTATTGTATTTTCTTTTTTTGTTACAGCGCATCGGGCACAAGCGCGGTGGCCATCGACAACAAGATCGAGCAAGCTATGGTGAGTACTTCTCTTAATCCTATTAGCATACACTGGGCAGGCTCTATAGACAGTCGACACCGAATTATCTTCGAAGCCATAGTCAGGAAAATACATAATAAGTTCAGTAACCGCAAATCCTACGTAAGTTTTTAGCTAGCATCTATTTACCGGCTATTTACTTCTATAAACTTTACGACTGCATAAGGAAATTATTTTTCATTTGAATGCCCCATTACCGTAGATTCATAACGTGGAAATTATAAAATCACGCAAGTCTTAGCGATTAATTGGGTTCTTTCATCCGCACTTACAGTTTACAGACTCCGGATCTCAGATAAGAGTAAAAGGAAAACGAATTAAAAACCCATTGTACGCTAGTACTAGCGTGCGGTTTGCCTGTAAACAATAACAGATCGAATGATTACAATAGAAAGATTTGTCGCGCACATTTCTCATTCGCGACTCGTAACTAAAGAATACTTAACTACAAATTAAACGTAGGTAATGGCTTACTCGGGGCTATGGGAGGACTAAGCCCAGTGGTAGAATGACAAAGGTTGAAAAAAAACTGGCTTACTTAACTAAGTCATTACGATCAGAAATTCCAAGGCCTTACAGACAATACAATACAAACTGCACAGTTAAGGTACTTATCTAACGAAAGTATAAAAATAATGAATTTTTACTGCTTACTTGTCATGAAGGAGCACACACATATTAAAAAGGGAAACCCAATAAACTGCGCCAGATCTTGATCCTGGGTTTAAGAAGGATATTTTTGACATAATAGTGGTGAAAGAGGAATTCAAAAATCATATTATTACTTTTACTCTATAGTAGCATTAATTTGTAATCACTTTTGAACATAGTCAATTCAATACCGATGGCCACAGCATCAGATATAATGCCCCCGTAACATTCCAAAGCATTATTTGCCCAGATCCTAAAACACCCCAAGAATCTGCCAGTTTTCAAGCCAACTCTTGATATAATCAGCTACACTAACTACTACAGTACTCGTATAGGTAAGGAAAATAATACCAAGTTCATTCAACATCCTATATGTCAACAATCACCTGTGAAATAACGTGATTCAAAGTAATACCGCCACACATCGTCCATAGCGTTCACGTGACTTGGTTAAATAAATCTACCTTTATTTTTACCGCCATATTCATAATTGACTTTAATAGAGGAAATAACGTATAATAAAATATCATACACTCGTTTTGATGAAGGAGTTTCGCATATATTCGAGATAGCTTTTGGTATGGTAAAATTCAATATGAGCAAGCTAACGGTATCCACTTCAATCTACTGCTTAAATCCTTTTCAATCCTGTTGGGATTAAACCCTTTCTGAAGTTTTTATTGTTTCTGATATTATCCGAGTCCGATTCTTCGTAAGATTTTCATCCTACAATTTGTTGGTGAAACTCTTTCTAAGGAATATCATCCTCTTTGTAAATTTGTATCGTTTTATTAAGAAAGTGCTTTTCAACTTTTGGCTACCTATCATTATCATTTTAACGGTATTGTTTTACTGAGTTGAAGAGCTTGTTAATCACCTCTGCTAAATTCTGCATATTTCACTATTGGTGGACTTTAAAAGCTCAACTAAATCTTCGCTTACAATAGTAGTATCTTTCAAACCTGGCCATAAATGCTGCAGACTGTCGTTTTAATTGGTTAATGCGAAAAAAACTATGATCTATACGCACACATTTCAAACAGTTAAAATCTTTATGTTCCGTCCTATAATCGATCCTTACTGAGTATTTAATCTATCTGTTGCGAAGATTCCATCGACTAGAGATCATTGCTTTTTATAAGACATCGCGTTGCAATCCAAGACATCCAGAGTGTGGCGTGTCAGTCGGCCGCGCTGGTTCCGCATGCTCTCAATCCTAGTAATTCGTGGAACATTTTATAACCGGCTTTGTAGACGCCGCGTCCCTTTTGTGCTGTAAATCGCCGCATTCAGATAAACACACCGCGCGAACGACCACGCCGCGAGTGCGCGATAACTTACGTATGTTTTATCTGTACCAAACAAAAATAACAGCATTACCACTGATATCGTCCGTCACCCAATAACTTCAAAGTCGATGAACTCCAACTCTAATTTTTCAATATAGGTTGGCGAGTTTATTGGAAGGCTTTATGCAAATTGCAAATACACAAGTCTCATTCATATGTGAAGAAGCCAATAAAATATTTTATGTAATAAATCATATAGATAGATCTTCTTGAACGAAAACTGCCGAGAAATATCGGGCAATAGTAGCGTCGACCGATATCTCGCAGTATTATACGTAACGTAACACCGATAAACGCACTCGTGTACAACGTACATCATTGAGGAAATTTCGACATTATCATCATTTTTCGCGTTACACGCTGAATCGCAGCTATTACGATTTCGTTTCACGCAGCAGTTGCGTAAAGATGCAATCTCCCGAGAGTTTATCCGTGTTTATAATAGCAATGCTTGAACTGCATAACACCGTTATTAGATCGGAGTCACCATTTGAATCACTAATGACTTCCCTTTTTTAATGGCCAGGAAACGTGTCCCGTTCTGCCCCGCAGCATATAATACCATTAGACCACGATTTATAAATTGTATTTTGTACGACACATAGAGTTTTCGCTTTCAGAACTGATTGACAAAGGCAATCTACATATATAACGAAATTCATGTGCAGTACGTCCATAAATGTCAACTCTTATGGTCCATTTGCACATGATTAGATTCCCAAGACACCAGTATTTGTTGGATTGTCGTTTTTGTCAAGAGACAATGCAACCTTGGTTTCCTACCTTCCATATATTATGACGTCCTACATTTTATGCCACTTACATAATTGTCAAACATCTCGACATTTTGTATATCTCGGTCTCGCTAATAACATCGATTTTATTTATTTATTTATTATATGCTTTATTGTACACCTTAAAATACAATTATAAAAAGAAACTTAAAATTAATACAAATACAATGGGCGGCCTTATCGCATTCCGCGATCTCTTCCAGGCAACCTGGTATGGACAGTAATTGTCTGGACATGAAGTGGGGTTGTCATTGGTGTGACAATAACATTGTTAAAATACTATATTATAATAGATACACAGATAAATACATATGCTATGTAATATATACATAAATACATACATACTAAATATAACGGTAATAAAAATTTAAATTTGATTTTATTATTCGTCTGTTCTGTTTCTCGTTTTATTTTTGCACTTGTTACTTCCTTTACTTTTGTATTGTAATCTGGGTGGGCGCAGCATTTGCAACAGATTTCACTTCTTCCATCAAGTACATCTGCTATCGCAATTGAGATTCATCGTCGTGCACTATTGGACGCGTCTCACATCGGCTATAATTAGCCGACGCAGATGGCCTCAAGCGATTGACCCCAATCCAGCCCTAATGCTCACTACCATACATCATAGTATTTTTATCACTCCCCACAACACGCTCGTGCAGTTCTCCTAGCTCCATATATGCCGTTATCTTCTTAAATCTATTGTTAAATAATTAATTGCATCTAGACTAGAATTGATCACTTCGTACTATGTTAGTGTGGTAAACGTAGTGATCAGAAATTACTACTAATCAGCAGATTATTACTAATTCTGCTCTATATCGCGCGCATATTTTTAGCACGATCGAACCATTTTATCTTTTTGTTTTTCATTAATCTCAAGCTCAACACATGTTCACGTCACACCTACATTTAATTATCAAAAGATTAAAAGTCTATCCAATTGTCGTAAATACGTAATGTTGTTCTTTTTTTGTTTATCAACGCTATTGAGTAGCTTTCCGTACGAAAACATTTCACAATGTGCCTTCGGACTCGACGAATAAAACACGTACCTAATTTTTTCCTGTCGCAATGAATTTGATAATCTGGTCTTTATATAATTGTCCTGATTGTTTTATATTACTTTATAGTTAAAACCTACAGAACAGAATGACGGTAATTGAAATTGCAACTTGGCAAACAATTTATTTTGCATAAATATTAATGTACACAGTAGTATATTAACATCTTGAGCATCAGGCAAACGTAGCGCGACCAGTATTTAAACCGGTCCACCTTGAAGAACGCCATCTTACATGGCGCACGATGAATGTACCTGCTGCCCGTATATATTTCGGATTCAGTTGTACACGGGTTCTCGCCGGTTTTCGTAATATCTACGCCTAACGTTACGTCCTTACGTCATCCGGGTAGATATGTTTATGCGTACCGTCATATTGATGTGTAGCAGCCATAGCTTACACCACTGACCCGGTTTCACGCATCTGTTCCAACATAAATTTCTTTGATTCTAGTCAACCGTTTACATTCACTCTACTCTTTAAAGTTTTGCCGTGATGATTGACGCCACGAGCGCCGTGTGGTGTATGATTGTCGGTACCACCTCAGCGCCCCGTTAGTTTTTGTTGTGTTTCCAAGACGACATTAGCAAGTATTATGAAGACGGTGTTTATTTGTCTAGAGGTGCGTGTGGAAATTTTTATTTGCTTCAAGCTCCATCATATGCTAATTCCCTTGTTGTATACGTGATTTGCATGAGCTAAACGTGACCCGACGGGACTCGGCCGGCCGAGAATAGACACGGAAGGAAAGCCGGCACAGGCGCGGAGCTGGAGTGGAGACACGTGCTCTCTTGATTATGCGACCGATTCGTGTACGCCCACCAACTGGATAAAGACCCAGAGACGTCAGGAGGTCACACGATTCGGTCGCGTGCCGCCAATACCGTGAACAAGCGTCAAGTAATTTGCAACTGAGAGCGGCATCGAGAGAGCACGCGCCAGATCGAAATCGCATCACGAACCCAGGAAACGCTAGAAAAGTTTTCTTGGAAAACAAACCTGTTCCCTGTAATGAAGCCGTTGTCGCGTCCGTAATGGTGTAATCCTGTCTCCGATCTTTCGTGTGTCTGTCACCCATTTAAATTTTGGGTTTGAACATTTCCATTGTCATTATTCGTTAAATAACCTTTAATGAACACATTAAGAGTTCATCAAAAACCTTTATATTCATAACAATCGAATGCAACCTTGTCGGAGTACTACAAATTCATTTACATTTTATTTTATATTTCACTTCAATTTTCGTAACTGATCAAACAATATCCAATAAAACGAATTATTTTCCTTGAGAAAACGTTCAAAGATACCAATCGCGGGATCACTGTTTCGTGAAACGTAATACTAACGTTAACCTTGCCCATACATATCTGCATTGTGCTTATCTGTTATTTATTTTTCGATATTAATCAAATTTCAATGCTAAAATATTATCTAAGTATTGGAAAAATTTAATATCTTTGGAAATCTACCAGAGTTTAAAGTAAATCTGTCGATTACGACAATCGTACAAATACGTTAGCAGATAAACGCTAAACAGATTGCAAACACCACGGTAAACATGTTTTCGCTAAAAATATTCCCCAATTTTTTACTGACATCTGCTGTTTGTAAGCCGTGAGCTTTTGCGTGTTGATTCCATAGATTATTAATATCTGAAAGTAAACATACATATTCGTTGTTGTTGTACATATTTTGTGCATTTGCTGAAGGTTTATATTCCATTTCGAGAACTTCTTTATCCACAATATTGTTTACATTGTCCCTTATATTTTCCGTTTCGATGTTATTATTTATCTGTGTTGCTACCTTTATAAATAATTATGATGATGTTTATTTTTCTTCAATACAGACGATGGGATGAGTATTGCAATGACATCACCTCTTAGGGTCAAAAGAAGTCACCTCTTGATTACGGAGTGTTTGACCGCTACAGAACAATTTTCACTTGTTTGTTTTAACTTTATCGCTGTGATAACGTACAGCTACGTCAATACATGTTTACATTCATTAATTTATTGGATTATTTTATAAAGTTTAATTCCATGAGGAAATTGATAAGAGCGTCTGGCATGTACAAGGCAGGTCAAGGATTGGCGCAGTACTAGTTACTGGATAGATCCGACCTTAGACCTTATAATTTATTCTGTGTTGACAGCTTTATTACTTGATGCACAAAAACGGCGAATATCCGAGTTAAACACTAATTGCAAGTAAATAAAGTTTGTATATGTAATTATAGCAAAATTGGAATTTGCACTCAATAACGAAAGGCTGCTATCACTTACAAAACAAACAGCAAGCAATACATTAAAAAAATACCGACAGTAAACATTTCAAAACCATAAAGTATATATGTCATGGACCAAGTGATGTATCAGGGCACTATGTATAAATCCCGGGCAATATGAATCTAGTCAAATCAAATCGGGCAATGTAATGAATACTGATTTAAACTTCTATATTTATCACATTGTCTGGTCATTATGAATATTGCTACGTAACGGTTGGGCAATTCGATAATTATGCCAATGAATTAGTCCAAGAGCGAGCGAAGCGAGCTCCGGCGCTTAGGGCTCCGTCGACTTTGTTGCTTAAATAATAATAGTACTTACCTATTCTATATTAAAAACAATGTCAACATTAAAATAATAAAATAACACATCTTAATTTAATAAGTGATGGGCATTATTCAGAAAACTCGGTCAATTTAATTATTTCAATAGTTTTTATCATATTGCCTCCTCATATTGGGCATTTTTCAAATTGCCCGGTCATTTTTAATAATACCTTATTAATCATTTGGTCCGTAACATATATAATTCAATTGTGTCACGAATATTAATAGAGCATTGTTTCAAACTGTGCAAAGACACCCTAACATAAGGTTCCACAATAAGACAAAAATATCCGATCTCAAGCATATTTAAACAAATGTTTTTCACATAACTTTGCTGAATTAATGCGCAGTTATCTTTTTGCAATTTTGGATTCCACGACTGGTTGTGGCGCCATATAATGCTATATTTAGTCTTAAATCACCTACAGTATTGTTTAATATAATGTATTGTTCGAAACACCATGCATAATAATATTGTCATTGCTGGAATTAAGAATGTAATTTTATTATTTGTTTATTCACACTCAAATTAAGTCATACTTATTTGCAAAACCGCTTTATGTGATGTATAATAGGTTAAGGAAGTCTATGATTCCTTTAACGATTTTTCCTTTCAATACGCAAATGTGCAATGATTGATGTAGTTTGTAAACCTTCCCTTTAGTGTAACAGAAAAGCATTACATAATATATTCATGGAGAGGTGAAAACCGAAAGAGTTATTTGAACCATGTCTGGAGAATCATGCCTGCGTGACCACTTTTACGAATGTTCTTTGAAAGATCGATAACCCGTTTTACAAGCTGATGCATATTGATGAATAACTCATTCCTCACAAGTTAGCATTTATGGCAATTTAATACATATTCCTGCCATGAAATTTTCATTTAATACCTACTAGAAATTCCCTGCAGCGTTCTAATACCATCATAAAGTTACCTTATAATATTTAATTACTGTATAAATGCAATGTATAAACACAATCTTTGTTTACTATGCTAATATTAACATTTACAAGTTATGTCACGGAATGTCTACTAAACGTGATTGATATTCAAGAATGAGGTGTATTAAACATATCGTTCACAACATTAATGCTCAAATCAACAATAAGACAATTAACAACAGAGAAGATAATTTCTGCGCCTTCAATATCGTCCTCTATTATACCACACTGGTATATATTAACAATGTGACTAGTTAAACTGTCACATAAATATAGCTAATAGCTTTTCAATAGACCAACACCACGTCCATCACATATTTAGTAAATATCAACTTAGCGCTGCACCCAATCAAACGCTTAATCAAAATCCAAATACAGTTCATGTATGTACCATATTTGTTCAATATTGTATTGTAAACATACCCGTATCTACTACTGGGATAATTACTATGAAAACTTCGTTTATCTGTTATTTTTGTGCTCACTGGCACACATGTGTACAAACAGAATGTTTTATAATAGAGATGATGTCACTAATACAATTAAATTCAAACTCGCCGTCTGCTCAAACTGTGTACGAGCCGTGTTCAACTTCAAACCTGTTTTATTACCTTTGCTTTTTAGTCTTCGTTCTTTGTTTTCATAATCCAAGATTGATAAAAAAATAGTTTTACGTAAGTGCAGCTAATAGCCGGATCAATATCATTCTATTACAACGATATCTTTGTTATGATATTGATAAGAATTAATCTTGGATTACAGTATTTTTAACTTATGATAATAAGAATACCTAAGTATCTCTTAACAAAGTAAGTTTGTCAACATTTACTCTCCATATTATGTTATTCTTATATGCCAAACACCACATATATTTAAATCTTTTGATGATGTAAATAAATTGTTTTCGAGATAGATTTGTGAGATCTAGATTGGATCACAATGAATGGTCCCATGTGTCTACTTCTTGTCGTTGTTATTTGCCGGCTCGGCCGGTTATAATTAAAAACAATGCGACAGGTTTTAACGTATGCCCTTAGACTGGTTATATCATCAGACGCTGTATTTGGTGCGCGGCTGCGCAAAAAGTTCACTGCACTCTCCGTCGCATCATGAACTTTCTTTCAAATCTTTCGTTTCATCTTACAATTTTTCTTTAAAGTTTGTCCTATTTACATGTTTTTCACGTTCTCTTTCTTTATCTAATTTACCTACTGACATGGAAATGTAGGTAAACAATGATAAGTGCCGTTTTACATCGCAAATAAGGTACGAACGATGGTAAACTGCGTCTAATTACTGTTTTCCATTCGTATTAATTTGCACGCTAAATTTCCTAGTTTCTCTTGTTCTCAATTGAACGCCAATATATTCGTGTGAGGAGTACATTGGCGCCCCATCAATCTGTTAGTGACGCGAGCTTCAATATTGTCTAATGAAATCCGGCGCGGACCAGTATAATTTCAGCACAGATTTTTCTAATTGAAGGTCGCGACACCCACGTAAGAGCAACCACACTGAAGATTTCATCAAGCCTTCTATTTATATCTTGTTCTAATTATATTATTACTGAAATTCACTCACTCCACATTTAGCCACTCATCGAGTCTATGTGCATATCTTGACTCACCAATCTTCAGGATGACTCGAAGTTTGCTCTTAAAATTGTTTTCGTCTCGTGGTGGTTGTAGGCGTACATGAAACGTCTGCAAAGAAAATGTGAATGCTTTAGCTTACAATTTAAAAGATCGTCTATATAAACGCTTCGTGCGTTGTCTTTCATTTATTTATGACATTATAAACATTGTATTGCAATAATGTTGGCATTAGATCAGATTGCAACTTGCTCTAATATGTATTAACATGCATGTTGCCGACCTATTCCATTCATTATCCGCATTCTTTGGGTCCATTACATTACAAATTATTTCCATAAAAATCTTAGTTCTTTGCTGTGATATTAATGTACTGTCCTGTCTCTTTTCTAATACCATTGTATATTACGTCTCTATTAAATTATTCACGCATTGGAATTTGAGATTCTTTGTTTTTGTTTCTTCAAACTGTTATGCAACCATGTATCAAAACGCCACTTGTGTAATTAGTTACATTCCGAGTCCGACACAGTTTAATGTTTTTATTTTTGTCGTCCGCTGCGAAGGCTCTTTATTAAGGGCGAAATTTTTCCTATGAAGCTTAATTGGTCTGAGTAAACAATAGTTGACGAGTGTTGTGAACGTCTACTTGTCACATGTAAATCTTTATTTAGCTACATCTTTTTTGGTCTTTATGCTAAATCCAAAGTTTATATTTGCTCTATGTATTTCTTCTTTACTTAGATATATTTTGAATTCAAGTATATATTTACCCAAGTGGTACTTGTTTTTTTCTATCTACATTAATTATAAGTGCATGCTAGAGATTTTCGTGGCAGACTCCGCTGTAATTTGTTTTAAGTCAATTACTCCGTAAGTTTGTACTTACATCCGCGTGCTGCGACCGTAATTTTAGTGTCCATTAATTCGTTTCTTAATTACACATAATCAATTTTGGTGACTTATAGTTACTACTAGTATTATTCGATGTCAAATTTTAAAAATTCGTTTTTTCTATGTGCAGATCGCTATTTAAGCCGTGTATATCTTGTTTTTGCGAGTGTGTCAATATAAGATCTGGAAAATAAGGGCTTTGTTGATATCAATGTAGGTTGTGTCGTTGAGTTCAGGGTGCACGGTCGGCTCGCGTGGCGTGGTGACGTGTTCGCCGCCATTTTAAATAGGGCGAGCGCGCGCGCAGACCATCAGTCGCCTGCTAGGACGCCAGAGAGCAACATCGTCGCAATCGTTCGCGAGTTCCACGTTATCGCCAGTCGTGTTTCAGTCGTTGCCGGCAACGCTCATACATTCAGTGACCCTGAAAATAAATTTATCACTCAGTTTAAACATGATCGACGTTGTGCAAAAGCCTAGGGATGGCTGCCTGTACGAAATCAGACAGAAAGGACAAAACGACACCTGTTACGTGGTCGTGCCAAATACAAAAGTACGTTTTGCTTTTTAAGTCGCAAATCTATTATTTTTCTTTTAATTCACTAACGTGGTCTATTCGTAAAACTCATTACATTTGACTTTAGATAACGTTTCAAGCCCGCGTTATAATCAGTTTATAGAGCCGGTTCACATTGTCTGTGTTTTTTTAAATAATCGTGGCAAATATCAAATGTTTATAATTTGATTTTTTATTTTGTTTTAAACATTGCACAATCGTGGTGCTTTTCTGGTAAACGAAGTTAATGTGATAGATTTCTAACTTATTTCTTTGTGTTGTTTCAGGATCTGGTTAAGAGCCACTTGATGTTCGCGGTGCGCGAGGAAGTGGAAGTACTGAAAGAGCGCATCGCGGAACTGATGGAGAGGATCAACCAGCTCGAAGTGGAGAACACATACCTGCGCGCGCATGCGAGCCAGGACACACTGGCGCAGCTGCCCGCCTCGGCCGGCACGAAGCCGCCGGCGGCGCCCCAGGGCCCCCAGCCGCCGGTGTCGTAGGGCGGCGGCGCGGCGCCGCTGAACACGCCCGCCGGCCCCCGCCGGCCACTGAGGTCCCCGGCCTCGCCCTCGGCGCGCGACCCCACCCGCCGCACCCCTCCCACGGAGGCACTATGGCTGTGCTATGTTAATTCGTAGGTTAACAAGGAACGAGTGTAAGTACACCGGTCGAGCGCCGAGGGACGCTGCGCGCGCGCAGGTCTGCCAGTCCTCGTATAAATCACACAAGTGTCTAGTTAGCGCGGCTGCCGCCCCACAGCGCGGCTCGGGGCGGCCTCCGCACGATAGCACGCACCACCAGACATTATGCTTCGGATTCATAGATATTATATTTTTCTGTTATTAATATTTAGGGTGCAGAATTTCGTGCTAACTGCCATGCTTTTGCTACGCATCTCAGCAACGAGTCTTTAGTGTTTTGATGTACGTCGTGTATATTTTATTTGGTTTAACGTTTAGGTATCCACGTAATGTATTCCATTTAAGATAACTATAAGACGTGTGTTAATATAATAAATGTAATGAAATAGTTAAATATTCCTATGCATTGAACAAGGACTGTGTGTTAATTTATTATCTATATATCTTTTTAATTGTAATTTAAGTTATTTATCACATTTCTCTGTATGTATGTTCGTTGCATTAAATTGCAAGTGTTCCTGTAGGGCCGATAATAATGATCTGTCGATAGCTATGTACTGAATGAGTTGTGTGCAGTTTTCATTTAGTTGCTACTGTTAATTACATATTAACGATTAAATATAAAAGTTTGAATGTATGTTATCCGCAGTCGTTGTATGTGTAACGTTATACTGAGCAGTCGTTTAGAATTAGAATCGTTGCGAGAATGTGACCTCGGGCGATGCTGGCTTTAGTAAATTTTGCACGCTGAAACTAAAAAAAAATATACTATTTTTATTCCAACCCTATGATAATGGAGGTATATAGTAATTTAACATTGTATTTTTTTAAATAATTAAAAATTGTTTGTATATAGTACAAGTTGTAATAGATTGTGAGTCGGAACGATGTATATAACGAAAGAATGTGATTTAAAGGAAACGATTCCTTAGTCTGCCTTCAAAGGTTGGTATCAGATGTTATCTCGAGAGGTATATCTAAACGTTATAATTTAAAATTATTCGCTGTATTTAAATAGCTTGATTGTTTAACATTAAACAAGCGAACAAAGTGGCTGGTGACTGACTGTATGGATTTGTAACTAGTGGGATGAGACGTGAAAGTCAGGCTCTATGTTTGTTTAAAAGCCAAAGTTAGGAAGGCATGTCCCAGCGACTGAAATGTGACTATTTTACCTATAGAGTAGTATTTTGTACAACGCTACTACATTGTATGTGTATAGACGATTTTTGTTAGGTCTTCATAATTATTGTGAATATACAGTAATTTACTCCTAGAAGCATTAATCTAGATCTAGATATGGTAATATGAACTATATTATATACCGAAACTTGTAAATATACTGTAAACAAAAGTCCATTGTAGCTTATGTTGACCAGAAAGGTTCCTCATACCCAATAAATGCAAAACTACTCAAAACAATGTATTATTTGTTATTTACCCTGTACCCTGAATACTTACAATGATGCAGAAAACCGAAAAAGAAACTAGAGAGTAAGTATTTCAGAGATACAATTTTATTTTAGACTAGCTGTTTCCCGCGGCTTCGCTCCCGTGGATGGACCACCCCACAGGACACGTTTTCGGGACTAAAAAAATAGCCTATGTCACTCAGGAATAATGTAGCTTTGTATTGGTTTAAGAGTTTTTTTTAATCGGTGCAGTAGTTTCGGCGCCTATTCGGTACAAATAAACAAAAAAAAGATTGTCTTTATAATATTATTACTAGCTGTTTCCCGCGGCTTTGCTTCCGTGGGCCATTCCACAGGACCCGTTTCGGGCTTAAAAGTAGCCTATGCTACTCAGGAATAACGTAGCTTTCTATTGGTGAAAGATTTTTTAAATCGGTCCAGTAGTTTCGGAGCCTATTCGGTACAAACAAACAAACAAAAAAATCTTTCCTCTTTATAATATTAGTATAGAAAAACAATGATTGAAAACTACTGCAAACTCTACAAAGAATTAATTCTACTAACAGTAGAAAAATAAACATCTCAGTTGAAAATGGGATACGAAAACGACTTCCGGCTCTAACAGTACCGGTCCAAAAGTTCATAGAAATCATTGTTTACAAAGTAACAAGCGACTCAACTGCGTCTCACGTCCGCTTTAAGGCAGACCAAATATTCATGGTGATCAGGTGATTCAATATTTACATGCTTCCATGCTGTTTCGTTGAATCTTAATCGGAATACAGCGCCATCTGTAGACAGAAATTATCGCTAAATATACATTTTAATTAGTTCTGAGAATAGAGGGCGCTTAATTAGTTCTGAGGATAGAGGGCGCTAAAAATCTACAAGCGCTCAGAAGCACAACACTATATTCAACGCCATCTATTGTTATAAAAGTTAACTGCAAGCAAAACACCATACATTAACATAATAGATGGCGCATCTTCAAATATAATATAATAAAACAAAACTAGCAACGTCCTCAAAATAACGCGGATGTGGAGAGTTATTGCGTCACAATAATAAAATTAGTAAATTATTTTCTCGTTTTTCTAAAAATAGAAACTAATGAAAGGTGACGAAACTTGATTTTATGAGTAAACTTTTATTTGCTACTCGATACTAGATGGCGATAAATTCAATTCATAATTCTAATTAACCATAAACAAGTCCGCTGAAAATTTTGATTTCTGGACGAAAACGATGTTGTCAATTCAGAGCCAACGCGTTCCAGTTAACCAGTTTAATACATTTAGATATTGTGAGCATATTACAACTGTTCTCGTCTTTGTCTTTTACAATAAAGAAAAATATTGCCATCACACAAAGCTATGGAATACGCTGAACCTAAAATTTGTGTACGTCACTTGCTGTCATGGAATGTCATCTATGTTGAAAAATATACAAAACAATTGAAATTATGGATAATATGAGTTTGAAAGAAATTCAAAGCAAGCTGTTATTATGGGAGGCTACAGACAATCCCTTGGCACCTCTTACGTCTGATCAGAGAGAAGCTATCCTGGATTTAGAGTCCCTATTACTTGGTATATCCGGCGACTTGGACGATGTTTGTATTTTTGCCATTTACTAATTATTTCTTAAACTTATCACACTATACACAGTTTATAACTAAGTACCACTAATAAAAACAAGTAAAAATTTTGTCGTTTGTTAGTAAATAATTCCATAAACCTACGTAAACCTTATCTTAGCAACCTTGTATTTTTTTTTAATAAACTTTCAATTAGCTAATTGCTCTATCGCCTCCGAACTGTATTATTCAGGTTATTGGCAAAAAAATAACTTTAGTATACTCGGTTTTACATACCCGATGTACTAACTATATCCAATCCTGTATATTGCAGGAGAAAACTGAAAATGTCTATGAAGAGCCTGAAAAGAGTAATATCCCCCCTGTGGATACCACTTACGACTTTTTGGAGTGGTATGAGAGCTTGTGTGATAGCAACCTGAAGACTGATGATACTCCCTATGAGGCTTACCAGAAGCAGCTGGATGATAGGAGAAATGAGTGTGTTGCGCTAACCAATCAGGTATTGTTTTGACCTATAAAGTTGTCTTATGGGACCATTGGCACCAGTTTCCATAGTTATTTCTATTGAATATCACCACAACATGATGTTTGTACACAGATTATGCCTATGTCCTAGCAGTGGAAATGTCCACCATAATCAGCCTTTTAATGTTCCCACTGCTGGGACACAGGCCTCCTCACTAAGAGGGAGTGGGCTATTATCCACCACCAGGTGCGGATTGCAGAGTGCGGAGTGGGAATGTCATAGGCTGATATTATTATGATTGTGTTGATAATTTTCTGCCGTAAAAAAAAAACCACAAGAATTCCTGTGAAACTAAATAATCTAACAATAATAATTCATGTATTTCAGATTGGTGCTACCTTGTCTGACCTAGACAAACTGTCTGAACAGTACAACTTTGTTTCAAACAAAACCAATGCATTGCACACCATGAGTGAGCAGCTGCTGGCTGACCAAAATAAATTGTCTAGTATAGGTAAGATATTCTACTTATTAATTACAGAAGTATGATGAATACTGCCTTTAAGTTATGATCTTGAAAGGGCAGGTTCGACTGAGGGATTCAGTTAACCACATCATAATCTGTAGGATTCAATTATAGCCTTGTATCTACTAGGCATCATTTGACGCTCGATTTAATGCACAACTCATGTTGTTCATCATGTTTATTGGAAAAGAGGAACTTTTGTTCAGTAATTGTGCCTCTCCATGCGTCTCCATGCCATCTTCCTCTTCCCTCCGAACCGCCAACTGGTCTAGACATGTACACAACCCTTATTTCTTTATTAATTAAATAATAAATTCAAAATTCAACTAAGTTAAATCGTGCATAAATATAGGAGTGCATAAAACTGAAGAACCACAGTCTGACCTACTAGTTATAACACTCACCAACCTCATTGCTACTCCTAGTACATCTATGCCCACGTGCACGGCAACACCCCCAGGAAAGCTCTGCCTACCTGCACATCATTGGACTGCCAAGGATAGTCTACCGTGCGGAGTGGACCACCGCTGTGTGCGTAAACTTATCCGCAGATCACACTGCAATAATACCTTATCTCCGCGGACGTCAGCCCGCACAGGACCTACTTGTTTTTATCTTCTCCTGGTACATGAGCCGATTTTACTCAATCAAAGTTGTGCAGTTTGTTGTATTACAAACAACTGAGCCAACCAACAAGACAATAAAGTACAAACTGTAGCATATCCTCACTGAATGAATGTTGCCTAATGGATACGAGGCTTGAAGTCCCGAGTCCTTGTTGTCGATATTATTGCCTTGTTGCTTTCTTATTTGTTAAGTAAAAACATGTTTATGAAATCTTTAGATATACTGGATAAAAAGTACCCACACAGAATGAGACTCTTCAAATAGAGAATTCAACTCTCACATTTTTATTGATTTGCAAATAGTTCTGTTAATAGGTATTTCCTTTGTTAAATTCCACTAGATTTCTTAATAGAATAGAATAGATAGTTACACAAAAGTCACTATTAGTAAGTTTAAAAGAACATCCCCATATCAAATTTCCAGGTGATGACATCAAGCAGAAACTGCACTATTTCACGCAGGTGGAACACCTGTCTCAGAGGCTCAACAGTCCCACCATGTCTGTGAACAGTGAGACTTTCTTCAATGTGCTCGCCAAGATCGATGAGTGTCTCGAGTATATGAGAACTAATGTAAGTAAATTAATATTCAATAAGATGCAATTGGTGGCTGTGGCGGTTTGAAGATTACCAGTACCATTGAGATTGAAAAACTTTATGTAGAGATACACACACAACACCTTATTATGTACCAAGTGTGAAGAGTTAAGTTAAGACGGGCTGGTGTCCGCTACTCCACGTCTAAGCGCGTAATTTTGCGTACGGGTGGGATTCGTCTTCCTCACTCGATCCACCCCAGCTCCTCGAGGAAAGCCAACAGCGCCTTGGTGTTGCCAACTATCCCCTGTACGGTACCTGGGTCACTGAGGAATTTGGCCCTGTAACCAGCGATTACTGGGCAGCTTAGGAGCAGGTGTGCTGTCTCGTACCCCTCCATGCATGCTCTGCACAGTGGGCTGTCCGTGATCCCTAAGACAAAAAGATGCTTGTTAAAGGTCCCATGGCCAGTTGTTATGACTGTGACTGCACGTAGCTGTGGTTTAGTCAGTCTTAGGGCTTTCTGCGTAAACCGGCCATCTAAAGAGGGAAGTGCCTCCTTGGCCTGCCTGCACTCGCTGTGGTCATTCCACAGTTTGTGGTGCTGTTCTCTGGTGCGCTTCCTTACCAGATTGCGGAGGTAACCAAAGGATAGTGATACAATGGGTTCTGGTCCCACCGCCGCCATAATGGAGAACCTACGGTCCAGCTCATCCGCTGCATCATTACCTCGAGAATCGCTGTGTGTGAAGAGTTATAAGCATACAGGTTTGGAGCTGTCTTGTCTGTTGTTTAATTGTGATGGATAGAATGTGCAAGATGCAGAACTGAACATGACGTAAAGCCTGCCACTGCGCTTACTATTTTGTTCACTATTAGACTGCAGTAATGGCAAAAATCTGATTACTGATTTATTATTCAACTTATATGCTCAAAACAAAATGTTATCATGATAATTAAGTATTATTGCCCTAACCTATTACTAATGCCTATGTTTTTAATAAAAACCAATTTCAACCTTCCAGAGCAACTTCAAGGAATCCCACACCTACCTAGTGAAGTACCGTCACCTCCAGAACCGCGCTATCTCGCTCATTCGCTCCTACGTCACACACGTACTGAACCACGCCACAGAACAAATGCTGGCCCCCAAGGACGAGGATCAGAGTGACCAGGAGACCATGGACACTGCTTATGCTGTGTACTTTGGAAAGTTTCAAGCGGCTGCACCTAAGTTGAAGATGGTTATCAGTGAGATTGAGAGCAGGGCTGAGAAGAATGCTGAGTAAGTGCTTCGTGGTCCGTTTTAAAGGTCCGCTTTATCGTATACGTTTTTATTCGGCGTTGATGTATGTAGTTGTATGAGCGAGTTCACACACACAAACGTATTAAAATACTGATCCGTTTTATCGGACATCCATCCTTGTAGAAAGTTGGTTGGTGTGAACATTACCCCCAGTAGTGACGGATCCGTTAAAACGGTACTGTAAATGCGGTGTGACCTTCACCTCCAGTAGCGACGGATCCGTTAAAATCGATCTTGGAAATACTGATGTTCTGAATGTACCCTTATTAGAATGATTGTAATGTGTGATGGTTTGTGAGTATTTTGAAAGCACGGAAGGCATAATTTCTATCTATGTAACATCATTTAATTCAATAATTCATCATTGGGCGCACGGATGGCGTAGTGGTTGAGCGATTGACTGCTGCGCTGCGTGTCGTGGGTTCGATTCCCGTACGGAACAAATATTTGTATGACCTACAGTTAGTTGTTGCGGCTCTGGATGTTTGTTTTTGTGAGTTTATATGTTTGTAAACGCACCCACGATACAGGAGAAGTTCCCAGTGTGGGGCAAAGTGTTGCTTAAAAAAAAAAAAAAAAATTGTTGCCCACATTGCCACAAGTAACTGGGTAACTATCCTTATATAATCGTAGCTATAATACTTCTTCCTACTTCCTTTACTTCTTCTAGTCTTGTTCATGATCGAGAAGAGTGGAAAGGAGAAAGGCATGCATAATATATTTTATCTACACTCACAACGTAATGTTCCAAATACGAATTCGAAAAATATTGTATAAACACGTACTTTATGTTCGTGGATAGGTAAAATTTAAAAAAAAAAACATTATAGTTCAACATTTTCCTTCGATTTTCAAACAACTGCATCATAAAATAACTTTTTAATTTTTATAGCACACTTTTACTTTTTAATTTTCTGGCGCGTATTACTGAAGTAAAGAAGTTTCATTGTCTGTGGATGCGCGCGCTGCGCAATGAGAATCTAAATTGCCCGCCATACCAAATATTTTTCCCTTTCCATTTTTTTTTAATTTCAACTGTATGAGTGAAGATAAAGTAGTGTATGCAACGGCATATAATTAGGTATTAAAACACTCGCGTAATATTATTATCAAATTCGGCTTCGCCTCATTTGATAAACCTACGCTCGTGTTTTAATAACCCCTATTATATGGCCATTGCATAAACTACTATTATCTACACTCACAACGTAATGTTCCAAATACGAATTCAAAAAATATTGTATAAACACGTACTTTATATTCGTGGATAGGTAAAATAAAAAAAAAAACCATTACAGTTCAACATTTTCCTTCGATTTTTAAACAACTGCATCATAAAATAACTTTTTAATTTTTATAGCACACTTTTACTTTTTAATTTTCTGGCGCGTATGGGCTGTTCTACAGCTAAGAAGTTTCATTGTCTGTGGATGCGCGCGCTGCGCAATGAGAAACTAAATTGCCCGCCATACCAAATATTTTCTCCTTTCCACTTTTGTTTTATTTCAACTGTATGAGTGAAGATAAAGTAGTGTATGCAACGGCATATAATTAGGTTACACTCGCGTAATATTATTATCAAATTCGGCTTCGCCTCATTTGATAAACCTACGCTCGTGTTTTAATAACCCCTATTATATGACAATTGCATAAACTACTATTCCCAAAGTGGGGACACTCTAACATTTTCATTGGAATACTAATTATCAATACATATAAAAAAATCTTCACGCCTTCAACCCGAATCTCTTCAAAGTTAGAGTGAACAGGCTTCTTCTGGGTAAACTCACTCCATCGTCGACTCTGTCTCTGTCACCTCTGACCTAGACTAGAGTCAAGAGCAAACCCATCTCAAATAAAAAAAAATAAAAAAAAAAATCTGTTGATAAGTCGATTTTTTATACCGAAAATATTTCCAAAAAAATAGCCAGTGTGTTAAAGGATAACCAACAGAACCGATTTCTAGCATTTTTGGAAATTTTGTATGTTTAGTTGTGCACGCATCACGTAAAATGTACGAAGCCAATGTAGATAACTTGTATGCATAAAAATTGTGCGTAACGTTAAAGTACTTAGTTTTTGTTTTATCGCAATCGGTTCACTATATCAAAAGATATATAAATTCACTATCAAAAGATGTATAAATTTCAAGTGTGAAGTAAAATATCACAACAAAAGCAATTCAGATACTCGGACAGTTGTACTCCATATTCGATAGATGGCGTTGTGCTTTTATCGTCATTTTCTGAATGGTGGTGTTAAGATTCTCCGCGGAAGAATGACGCTAAATAAATTGGTATAGTTTGACTGTACCGCGCCTTAGGAAGTCACGGCAAGGCGGGAATAAAAGAGCATGAGTATCGAGTTCACATGAGATCGATATTGTCGGATAACGATACCTATTATAAAGCTATACAGATATAGCTTCGTATAAATATTAGGAAATATTATACATACTACTAGTCAGCGTAGCCGTTTCGCGGATTACCCGGAACAAACAGACAGACAGATAGACAGACAGACACAAATCTTAAAAATTGCTTATTTGTTGTTAGTACCGTATAAACTTTCACGTGCATTCAATAAAACGTTGTTATTTTGATATTACATACAGACACTTCAAATTTATTTATTTGTATAGATTTGGCTAGGTAGGTGTGGCTTTTCCAGCCAGTCACTTGTTCAATACAACGTTCCCGTGCTGTCCGAAATAGAATTACAAATATTACAATCGTTTATTGGCCATTCACCTCATACATTCGTCGTAATCGATTTTAGCGATGTAATCCTATTTAGGAACGCATGGTTTGTGACTCATCTCTTTGCTGCCCGGCGAGCACGGCCTACTGTGACGTGGCCTAAGTCACACTTTTTATCACAGTTTGGGCGATAAAGCTATTTTGTCTTAAATGCTAGCACGGTGGCGTGAAATATTTTTTTGACTTTTAGTTTTAGTCCCTAGGGATTAATGAGCTATTTTAGTCTCTTCACGAATAATAAATTAGCTCTTTTTACCCGACTGCCGAAGGAGGGTAATGTGTTTATCAGTCTATGTATGTATGTATGTTTGTTCCTATGTGGCGTTCCAGAGACCAAACGCGTTGAACGATTTTGATGATTCATACGTCAATCGATTCGTCTTAACCTTGCGAGTGTCATAGGCTACATTAAAATTGGAAAATAGAAAAATGGCGGCTTTTGGGCCCCCCACAATAGGGGGGCCAATTTTATTTTTTCTTCCAAACCCATCGTCTGGGGTATCAAAATAAAGGGTTTTTAGAGGCGATTTCAAAAATATATAACACTTATATATTTAAATGTACCTAATTCGAAAAAAATGTTAACTAAAAAGTTATAAATAAAAAAATTAATTAAAAAAATCAAAATACCCGACTGCTTGAAAAGCGAACTAAAAAGACGTAAACAAGAAGAAAATCATGCTGTGCAGTCGGAGGATACATCTGGTTTTGGTCAGCCAGCTCGCGAATATGTATCCTCCGACTGCACAGCATGATTTTCTTCTTGTTTACGTCTTTTTAGTTCGCTTTTCAAGCAGTCGGGTATTTTGATTTTTTTAATTAATTTTTTTTTGAATAGATGTGATAAAAAGACGTTATAATTTTGTTGTTCAAACATCATCATTATTATCACTCTTTTAATGTTCCCACTGCTGGGACACAGGCCTCCTCTCTGTGACAGAGGGAATGGGCCGTAATCCACCACGAGGGCCCAGTGCGAGTTGGTGTATGTCACATGTCTTCGAATTTTAGGTTCTAGGACATGCCGGTTTCCTAACGATGTTTTCCTTCACCGTTTTGAGAGCAATGGTGATGATATAATTATAAGGTCCTTACTTATGAAATTGGCGTTTTATCGTACTGGTTACTTTGATCTCAAGTATCTCCTCTTTGGTATGGAATTCCAATTTTAAATTTATACAGCTATTTACTCATGCTTTTGTGTTTGGAAAACCGTAATTCATTTGTTTTTCCTCTTTAGAATTTTTTTCTTTGCGCCAGTCAGTTTACAAAATGGAAAACTTAAAATATCGCGTTATTTACGAGTACGAGTCCCGTCGTGGCACCAGTGCTTCAGAAACGGCTCGAAGGATTAATGATGTGTATGACGACGGTGCGCGGTGTCGCAAAGTGTGTGCTTTTTTGGTTCCTACGTTTTCGTTCTGGAAATTTCGACCTGCAGAACAAGCCCCAAAGTTGATAATGAAGAATTTGGCTATTGTGGAAGCAGATCCATCGCAAACCACGTCCGAGTTAGCTGCAGGCTGCGGTGTTAGTGATAAAACTGTTTTAATCCACTTGAAGCAAATTGGGAAGGTGAAAAAGCTTGAAAGGTGGGTACCATCAGGTCAAGCGCAAGCCTATCAATAATAAAAATAAAATAAATAAATAATACCTCATGAATTGAGTGCAGCAAACCGACAAACGCGCATCGGATGCTGCGTTACATTACTCAACCGGCACAATAATGAAGGAATATTAAATCGAATCATTACCTGTGATGAAAAGTGGATCCTGTACATTAATCGGAAACGCTCATCGCAATGGCTGAACCCTGGCGAACCAGCCAAATCCTGCCCCAAGCGAAACACTCAAAAAAATTACTTGTGAGCGTTTGGTGGACTAGTGCTGGTGTCGTTCACTACAGCTTTCTTAAATCTGGCCAGACGATTACGGCGGATATCTATTGTCAGCAACTGCAAACCATGATGGAAAAGCTAGCTGCTAAACAGCCGAGGCTGGTCAATCGCTCTAGACCACTGCTGCTTCAGGACAACGCTAGACCACACACTGCACAACAGACGGGTCCCAAATTAGAGGTGCTTCAATTGGAATGTCTAAGACATCCACCGTACTCCCCGGACCTTGCTCCAACAGATTAACATTTTTTTTTCAAAATTTGGAAAACTTCTTGCAAGAGAAAAAATTCAACTCCGATGGGGCAGTCCAAAGCGCCTTCAAAGATTTTATTGATTCCCGTCCGAATGTTTCGCCTCAATGTTCAAACATATTTGAACTTATTTAACAATTCTTGTTTTGTCGTTAAAACACTAAGAAAAATTACTTTTAATACGAAAAACTGTATATGAAAATTTTATCAATCACACGTACAACTAATCTTCTCTCTCACTCATGTATCTTCAGTTACGCCTCCCTGCTAGCGGACGTCCAGCGCGAGTACGCCCAGCGCCGCGCGCGCGTGGCCGGCGCCGCCACCGGGGGCGCGCTGCAGGCGGCGGCGGCGCGTCAGCTGCGCGACCATTGCTCCCTCGCGAGAGCTGCTTGTTCGTTGCTGGCCCATGCGTGTAGGGATGAGTGTGCGCTGTACAACCACTTCTTTAGCAACCCTTCGCCTGCGTTAGAGTGAGTATTATGATTGTGTAGCGTTATAGTGGTGCAATAGTTGCGCGACCATTGCTCTTTTGTTAGTTGGTAAAAGATCTCATCCAAAAAACATCTTCCTGCAGCTGCTATTATTTATTCTTAGCTAAGTTATCAATTCTATTCAGGAAACATTTTGTTTTAGTTTGGTCCACTAAACTAAAATATATTTTTTTACAATTTCCAGAGAGTATCTGCAGTCTCTATGTACCGGGCTGTACGAAACGTTACGGCCCCACATCATTCACATAAACCATCTAGAAACACTTGCTGAACTCTGCGTCATACTGAGAGTGGAGGTTATTGAAGAACAAGTCAATAATGATCGTGAGTA
Source organism: Anorthoa munda (assembly GCA_945859665.1). NCBI lineage: Eukaryota > Metazoa > Arthropoda > Insecta > Lepidoptera > Noctuidae > Anorthoa > Anorthoa munda. Next base: position 6,651,053 of record OX243900.1, on the reverse strand, counting down.
CAACTAGATTTAACCTTTTTTTTTATCTCGACTGAATTATTTTCGTAACTGTGCCTTCAGGAACACTGCATACATTTCCCGTCAATGGCCCATATAACCATGATGGTCACACCGGCTCATTCCTTAAGGTTGCTCTAGTCGATCATTCTTCCATACAAACGTAGTCTGGCTTTAATAATATTACTCCACTGTTTGACGGTGTACGTTCAAAATAAAAAATGATATCTATTTGTCTCATCTTTATCTAGTGCTGTATGGAAACAAAAAAGTAAAAAAAAATATATATGTGAAAGTTATGAGCGTCGAAAGTTCCACATTTCAACACTAATTTTAACGTATCTTTGGGCGCAAATAAATGCCATAAGAAGAAGGAAAATTGCAAAACAGTCACCATACAGGGATAGATTAGAAGTTTCAAAATGCAAATAATTTTATTTTGAACAGATACATTTAGCCATTTTGTCATGATATCCATATTCCCAAAGGTCTGTTTATAAAATTACGCGCGCTCGTTTTAGTCCTAAATCATCATCCATTTCGCTACAAATTTGCAAAAGTGTGTCTTCGTACGAACTAGCTTCATACTGCTCATCACAGCTTCTAACTCTTACACACGTGTTGTCGGATGATACAGCATGCATTTTAACCCCGCGCACAAAATAGTTCCAACCTTAAAACTACTGGAGACATAGTTTATCAAAAGACTAAAGTACAATTGCCACCAAACGGCACGCATTGCATAGGATCGGAACAGATTTTAGAATCTTTAAACGAAATTAAATCATGTACACAGTATTTAAAGTCTTTATTACCTAGCCGTGCACAGCAGCATGACCGCGGGTGTCTTCCGCGACACGCATTCGGAGCCGAAAGCTTGCTGCGACGCGCTGTCGGCTCCGTCCGGGTGCCGTTGTATCTGATCGAAACCTTTCGGCTGCCGTCGCGTGCGATTGTAGCTGAGGCCGGGCGGCGGGCGGTGGCACCGACAGTGCACTCTCATTCTCGAGAGTATACTGTTATTTGACGTCACACATGCAATCATGGATTTAGAAGAAAAACTGATTTGTTTGGTGCAAAAGCATACCACTACCAAAATTGCACTGACTGCAACATATAGGCGCAGATACGGATACGTACGTAAGCGACGGAAGCCGTACAGGGACGTTCACGCTCCAGACGTTACTGAATCTTTCTACACAAAATGTGTGTAATATCTACTATTGACTTATTGAGTAGTTTTAGTATGTACTTTGAACGGCCGACGACTGCCAATTAAATAGTATTCAACGCGTAATTAGTAAATACAATTGTCTTAGAGCTGTCCTACTCACAAGCAGGGTTGATAAAATCTCGATTTTTATAAAAATATCAAAAAAGTCGGATTTATTTGATTTAAATCGGCTTTTTTGTTTTTTTTTTACATTCTGATCTTTTTTCATTTGGAAGTTAGTTATTTATTTAAAAAAACAATATAATATTTGTTTATTTTAATTATTAATAAAATTAATAAAAAACATAAGTATTACTTTCAAAAACTATTATGAAATTATCAAAAAGTTCTTCGGATCTCAAATCCAATATTTCTTTTAATCACACAATTTTTTTTCTTATTTATCAAATACTAGCTGCTTCGCGCGGCTTCGCTCCCGTGGGCAACCCCACAGGTCCCGTTTTCGGGATTAAAAAATAGCCTATGTTACTCAGGAATAACGTACCTTTCTATTAGTGAAAGAATTTTTTAAATCGGTCCAGTAGTTTCGGAGCCTATTCGGTACAAACAAACAAAAAAATCTTTCCTCTTTATAATATTAGTATAGATGAACAAGGAAAATAAAATAGACTTAAAATTAATAAGGACATACAGCCATTTGGGCGCAGTTTTTTTTTTTTTTTTTTTATATTGGTTCGCGCTTGACCACCATCTCAGTCAGTCATTTATTTTATTTATATTCATAGATGTTTTTATTGGCCTTGTATTTTTTTCGAATTTAGTTTTTTTTTAAAGGAAGACTAATTTGGCAGCTTTCTCGGTGCCTAATTAATCTATTTCTTATTTTGCTGTGCACCAAAGTCATCATTTTTGGCTGATTTTGTCGCAGTCAAAAAGTATTGATTTAAATCATTGTTTTTTTTTATCATTTGATTTTAATCGCGATTTAAACCACTGACTTTAATCATGTGATTTAAATCATATTAACCCTGCTCACAAGACTGAAATTTGATCACAGTTTCATTAATAGGTGTAAATAATTAAAATAAAAGTCCAAGTAAGCAAGTATATATACGGTCAAAGTACATACTAACACTACTCAATTCCACTGATTTTGTGTTGAAAGATTTCGGTAACGTTTGGGGCGTCTGGGGTCTTGGACTTGAGCATGTTAAGGTCAAAAAATACATACCAATCCATCACAACTGTCTATTTTGAGTTGAGCATGAGTCAATGCTGTCGGAATACTGGTCTAAGATGCCTTATAGATGACGAATGGCAATAAGTGGACAGATTGCATCAGATAAAGAAGATAAAAAAAACTTGGTGTTCATGGTAGCGAATAGCGTGCTTACCGCCTATAGTGATAATATTGATAAGAAGAGTCAAGGTTAGAGTGACATTCACACTGACACTTTCAAACCTGTCTTCCTTACTGATTCATCTTTCCACCGCTTTTAAACGACTTCAAAAAAAAAGGAGGTACAGGTCCGGTCACGTAAAAAGAACGCTGCCCTTGAATCTGCGCACTGAGCGATTTATCGATCAAACTGGTGGTATGAAGGGCGCGCGACGGGGAATGCTCCGCCAGTATTTCTGTGCGCGAACGCTATTGGTTCGTCAGCTGACACATGCTTCCCGCGCTGCGATCACGGTTCGTTCGCTCCCAATATACAGTCGCACACACAACTTTCTTTGCATGACGATGGTTTTAAAAATGAAGAAAAGAAACATTATTTACAGTATTTATTGTTTTTTGAAGAAAGAAGCTGAAAAGGAGCAGTTGATAATTTATAATGATAAGATAGTTTCATATTTATAATTATAAAATCCAAATAAAAAATAATGCTCAAGTAAACGTTACTTAATTTAAATCCAGCCTCTTCCAAAGTACTAAGTATCTAGTAAAGTACCTATTATGATTCTACAATAAAACTATTACTCTTATATTATAAAAAAATAGGTAATAAAACCGGCCAAGTGCGAGTCGGACTCGCACACGAAGGGTTCCGTACCATTATCGCAAAACACTGCATAAAAATCACGTTTGTTATATGGGAGCCCCCCTTAATTTATTTTATTTTAATTTATTAATTATTATTTTTTGAAGTAAATATACAACTAAACATTCTGTAAATATTTCAAGCGTCTACCTGTTATTAATATCGAGCAAAAAACGGCAAAAATATCACGTTTGTTGTATGGGAGCCCCCCTTTAATATTTACTTTATACTGTTTTTAGTATTTGTTGTTATAGCGGCAACAGAAATACATCATCTGTCAAAATTGCAACTGTCTAGCTATCACGGTTCATGAGATACAGCCTGGAGACAGACGGACAGACAGACAGACGGATCGCGAAGTCTTAGTAATAGGCTCCCGTTTTTACCCTTTGGGTACGGAACCCTAACAATAGCCTAGTACTTTAGAACGCGACTGTACCCATGCGCAGACACATCCCCTCCACTGTTGCTCAGCGTTCTTTTTACGTGACGGGACCTATAATCAATTTGACACGTATGTAGGTACATTACAACTATTTTCTTAATGTTCCTCGACAATCATCTCATTTCCGAATACAAACGAATACTATTTGCCATGTCTAACAATTATTAAATTTATCGTGTATAATATTTGAATTCAGAATTAAGTACTTTATAGTTGTTTTGTTTTCCGTGTGAAATATAGAGCTGTAAAAATAACAGTTTTCGCAGCTTTCCTCACATTAAAAAAATAAATAATTTATGTTAAAAAAGTATTAACAACTCTATAAGAGCGTCCATCATCATCATTTCAGCCGAAAGACGTCCACTGCTGGGCATAGGCCTCCCCCAGGCGTCGCCACATTGACCGATCCCGTGCGTCTCGCATCCAGCGCCTTCCCGCAACCTTAACCAGGTCATCGGTCTCTTAAGCACAAAATTAAGGAATATTGGGTTCATATTTCACATTTCAAAGATTATTTGAATGGATCATTTAAAATTGATTCCAATAGATGGCGTGGTTTTAAATTTCTGTGGCATCCACACGATATTTTTAATTTGTTTTGTAACACATCTTTTGGTACAATGAAACTGTAAAAACGTCCAAAAAAAATATCTAAAACAAATTGTTGCTGTATTTACAAATAAAAGTATTCACGTGCCGAGTAAACCGTTTTACTTGCAAGTCGTTGCTATCACCACCTATATCCGTGGAACGGAACCGAACGCGATCTATGCTCTTAGAAAAATAATCAGTTTAATCAGACGAAAAACGTTAGTTACATCGGCACGGTTTCATTGTATCGGATAAGGCATCTGAATGCTAGTATTATATTATCTGTGACCGTACCATGTTGATACCACGATGAGCCCAAACCAATCTAATAGTCATCTATGTTCGCCCACAGCGTTCCGCCTGGCAGCCCTGGGCCAGTGCGCACGAGCTCTGCTACAAGACGCACAAGAGCGCCTGGTGTTCCGTGCGCACGTGCACCTGAGAGCTGACGTGTTGCTGTACCGGCCCGCGCAGGGAGACCTGGCCTACCCGCAGAAGTTGCTCATGATGGAGGTGAGATGCATCTAGATCTTGGCCTTGCTGAATCGCCTAGTGATTATTGGCTAGTTGGCAGTTTCTACTGTAGCTTTTAAACTGTGATTTCAAAGTATAGTGCTCGCCAAACTTCTGGGCCGCCCTGAAGTTGGCTTTCCGTTGCACAAATGCACGAATCGGTGCTGTTTTTGTATGAGATTTACTACTGCGCAGCCATTGTAGCCAACTTCAGGGCGGCCAAGAAGTTTGGCGACAACTTTGAGCCTTGTATAATACCCAATTACAGTCAATTACTATTTTGAAGAGATGTAGTTTTCTATATAAGTCCAGAAAGAAACACTATAAAATTAAAAATAACTTCTATTTTGGAAGTCGGTGTTTCTGTTTTCGTTTTTTGAAACTGCTTACTTCCGAAATTGAATTTATTTTTAGTCTTTGTAAAATTGATTTGTTTTGATTTCCGTTTGATCTATATAGAGCTGTAAAACTATTTTCCTTAAGCAGCTTTTCTCCCATTTATAAAATAAATTACATTAAGTTAAAGGAGTATTAACAACTCTATACACTTCCAAGTGCAAAGAGCAACTTTTAGAAATTCGAAAGTTTGCCGACGGACATTAAGAAAATAGTTCCAATGTACCTGTAATGGCCAAAGTTATGCCAGAATAGATTACCTGAATAACATGAAACTTGAACATAACCGAGAAATGAGAGTGTACCAGGGTTAATTGTATAAATCTGCGTCCCCCTTTAAAGCGTACCGGTGTGATATTATTTTACGAAATGGTGTAAACAACAAACACATGCGATTGCAAAAATCCCGAGAGATTTGCCGTTTTTTATTGAAGAGTTCTGTTGTATATCGCCGAAGTTCTTCATCAAATCTTTACTAAAAAATAGAAGTCAATGACTTCATAATGATTAGTAAGACTTCTTAGTAAAAAACTGACACTTAACAAAAACATTATATAACAGTAGATCGCCGTTGCGGCAACCCATGTGAGATGGCACAACAGCGACTCACGAAAACACAGTCTAGGCGACTCGAAATCAAATGGGACCTATTCTGGAACATTCTCTTTCAAACAAATTTATGATTTTCTAAATTGGTCCACAATTGACGGAGAAATCGGTGAACATACATTAAAAAAAAAAATACATACCTACAGTCGATCATAGAACCTCCTCCTTTTTTGGCAAGTTGAAAGCTACTAAGTAAAGAAATATTGTTAGAAACAGAAAATAGTAGTTTATGAAACTGTCGCATAATAAGGGGTGTTAAAATATAAGTGTGTGTTTAAAAACCGCCCCGTAGGCGAGGTTAAAAGTATCACACGAATGTTTTAATACTTAGTTATGTTCAGTTTTATAAACTACTTTATCTGCACTCATACATTGGGATTGAAACTACTAAATAAAAGAAAAAGTCAAAGAGTAAGATAAAATCAGTACAGCAAAACGTATGAATGGCGCCAAAACCCAGCACATCACCGCATTAACCGCGCATGCGTTAAAGCGGGCGTTGCCACAGACAAGTAAAAATTGGAATCAAAACTTTTTATAATAGGTATTATAAAATAGTACTATAAAAAATCATGTTCCTCCCGTAGACGGGTAAAAATGGCGCGCCCCGCATAAGCTTTCCATTACAATAAAAATATTAATTGAAACTCCTTGGTAATATTAACTTCTTGATTTTGCCCTGTATCGTAATAGAAAAAAAAATTGTTTTAAAGCATTATTTAGTTAGAGAAAAAGTGTTATAATAAAATTCTATTTTTAAATTTCGGTATAGCGTTTATAGCGTCTGTCAATATAAACTCCTTTTGAAGTTTATAATTCGAATATTACGATATGAGAGTAGATAAAAGTCGTTTTCGAGTCATAACTCCTTCAAAAATTGTATAACGATGATCTATATTTCAAAAATAATATAGATCATCGTTATCCTATTTATGCTTACCACATAGAGATTTCAGTATCACATTGTCATATATTTTAAATCTCTTCCCCAGCAAATCGCAATGTCAATCCAAGAGCAGTCCCTCAAGCGGAGCGACTCGCGAAACTCCATGGTATCTGATATCTCCGCAACTTCACAAGAAGTAGCCAACATCAACGTGGAGGCCCAACGCAGACCTCAGGCCTCCCCAGCAGACCTGCACGGCATGTGGTACCCTGGCGTCCGAAGAACCTTAGCAGCCCTATCAAGACTGTACAGATGTCTTGAGAAGAAAGTGTTCCAAGGCTTAGCCCAAGAGGCGATCTCGCTATGTGTCCAAAGTGTAGACAGTGCTGCAAAGCAAATTACTGCTAACACAACGAATGTAGATGGAGAATTGTTTCAAATTAAACATCTGTTGATACTAAGAGAACAAATTGCTCCATTCCAAGTTGATTTTATAGTCAAAGAGACTACGTTAGACTTTAGTAATATGAAAAATGCAGCATACGGTCTGATTCAGAGACCGAGACAAATCTTCTCCTTGAATAGCAACAATGCTTTGTTAGAGTTCTTGCTGGATGGTACTCCATTGGTGCGGGAACATCTCTTGGATTCGAGGAAGGAGGTGGATAGACAGTTGAAGAGTTGCTGCGAAATGTTCATCAAAGATGCCACTGAGATTCTGGTTGGACCGATGATTGCTTTTATTGAAAAGGTTGGTGAATTCATGTTTATTTTTCTTATTACCAGACTGCCGAAGGCGGGTAATGTGTTTATCAGTCTATGTATGTATGTTCCTATGTGGCGTTGTAGAGACCAAACGCGTTGGCCGATTTTGATGATTCTTACGTTAATTGATTCGTCTTAACTTTGTGAGTGTCACTGGCTACATTAAAATTGGAAAAAAAATTGCAGATTTTGGGCTCCATATTGTTGGGCCCAATGTTACCTAAAAAGTTATAAATAAAAAAGTTAATTCAAAATATCTGACGCTTGATTAAAAAGATGTTAACAAGAAGAAAATCATATTGTGCAGTCGGAGGATACATCTGGTTTTGGTCAGCCAGCTCGCGTATATGTATCCTCCGACTGCACAGCATGATTTTCTTCTTGTTTACGTCTTTTTAGTTCGCTTTCAAGTAGGCGGGTTTTTTGTTTTGAAGTAGACTTATTGTACACTCATCATGAGGGCTTACTTGAATGATTTAGGTAGTATAACCATTTTTTTCTCCAAGATCACACTGATATTTTAAAGGCGAAAGTTTGTGAGTGTGTTACTTCTTCACGCCATACCGTTATGGCGTGAAGAATTAACGAACTGAACAGATCTGGATGAAATTTGGTACAGAGATAGATTATAGTCAGGAGTAGCACATAGAATTCTTTTTATCCCGGGAATATGTTCCCTCGGGATAATTTTCGACATTCGCGGTCGAAGCCGCTGGCAGAAGCTAGTAGTAACTATGTCCAACGCCTGCAAAATAGGCGAGCCTATCTCTAATCGTAAGATTTTTCCATTGGAATGCTCTAAAATGTACTGGAATCCCCCTCTTGGCATAATTTTTTAGGCATAATATTGTTTATGCGTAATGATCATTATGCTGAATTTCGTTATGTCAATGTAAATTATGGACATATATTTTATGTTTATCATTAGTAAACCTTATTCTAATGTATATGCTATATTTCTGTATTGTTTCATCAAAATCCGTTCAGTAGTTTTTGCGTAAAAGAGTAACAAACATCCATCCACCCTAAACTTTCACGTTTCTAATAGTAAGAAGGATGAGTAAGTATGTTTATTTTGATGTGTTTTTTCAAGACATGGCTCCTTAGTACATTTGGTTTACTTGTTTTTTTTTTAGTTTACCTAGGCTATAATTTTTTAAGATATTGGGAGAAGTTGGCCACGTGATCGGAGCCGCGGGTGGCAGCTAGTTTGTTAATAAATGTAAAGTACAATATCATACCCACGAAAGTTTCCACCATTTTTCTATAATAGTACTAATGTAAAACATACAATATTGTGTAATTTATATTTTCCAGGCCACAGCCTTCTCGCCAATAGAACAGCTGAAGTCCCAGCCGTGGGCAACTCCTGAAGAAATGGCGGTGGCCGTGAAAGAGGCTCAGAAGAAGATTCGCACGCACCTGGCGCCGCTGCAGCGGTCCATGCAACTGTACCTGGCCAATAAGGAGACTGAGTTCATTCTGTTTAGGCCTATTAGGGTGGGTAACTATTATTCTTATTAGACTTTGATTCCACTGAATATAAAGATGCAATCATCAAAGATTTGGGGCTTTTTGATGTTTTTTGATCCCAATGATGATCGGCAGGCTTATTACGTAAGAAACTCCAACCAGCAATTATCGCACGATCAAACGCTTTACGACATACAAATTGACGTTACCTTCAGTGTAGGTATGGTAAGTCCTACACAATTAAGCCGCCTTTGGGAACCCCACAGGCAACTGACTTTGTTAATTCATTATAAGTCCAGTCCTGAAATCCACATCACGTCTTTCAAATCACAAGCGAGATGAAAGATGCGATGTGGATTTCCGTCTTGATTGCTTGATTTTTCCCTTTGCCTTGCCAAATTCATTACGCAATAAAGCTGCTGCTTCCTCACGGTGAATACTTCTGTATTGAAGAACAATTATTTCGCAAAAAATCGCTATCGTTTTGCTCTTGCAATATCCGTAATAAGCCTGTGGAAGGAGGGTATCCTCACCTCTCATAGAAGCGCGACGAATATTTCAATTCAATGCTAGGAAAAGGTGGTGGTTGTCTAATTGGTATACAGTTTTTAGAGACTGGAGTACAGATACTTGTGAATGGATCCATCATAAGTTCTACTGCCAAACTTTTATTTTGTGTCAATCCTAATGGATGTCCATCAGACCCTTTGGTCGGGGCACTGGAGAGCTTACACAATTCGTCACGCTCCCCAAGTATTGGTTTACTTTAATTCATGCGGAAGTACGTACTACTGCCATACTTTTCTTGCACGTTTGTCTAAAATAATTGGCTGTTGGTGACAAGCATAAAACAGGCGCCTGTTATTTTATAGATACTAGATAAATTCTATAATCTATTAGATACTAGATAAAAGAAATCTTTTATATATTAAAATAACTGGGATTTGTTTGAATTGAATTTAAGTAACCACAAAACAAGTAGCCCATTTTTAGTGGGCCTTTCGCTACTCGCTAGTGACATTTCGATCGATCCAACACTGGCCTCATTTCAGAAGTAGGTCTCCAAGTTTTACATTGCGTTTGCCAGCTAAGTACTCGTAAATTATTACGTTAAGCACTAACAATGAAACATAACACAAGAAATGAATTTAACATAGTTACTTTGTAGAACTTTGATTAACTTCCCTGTAGCCTGTAGTTGAACAGGAAAATATTACTTTATCATTACTAAAACATCCTCTATTTTCATTACAGAACAACGTAGTCGGCTATTTCGTTCAAATCGAGCAGCTGCTCACAAATGCAGGCTACACTTACGAAGACACCCTCATCGTCGCCTGCCCCACGCCGGAACAGGTGTCAGTCTTCATATCTTCAGCCAGCCTCATCAGCCACAGTGAACCCGTGCAGCCTTACGGCAGTAAAGTCAAGCAGAGCGTTGTTAGGAAACCTAGTGTCACTAGTGTCATGGAGAAAGAGGAAGTTCCTGTTGCTGTAGAAGCTAAGCCTAGTACTGTTACTATTTAGGAGGAATCCTGCATGATATGAAGATGTTTGTAGTATTTAATCAATTATATTGACGATCGGTGCAGATATTATTGTAATAACGCGTCGGCGACACGTGACTTTGAAAGCTCTTGTAATCCTTGCCTACATTGTGTAACATTACACTGATGCATGTTGTGTAATAATAATATTCGTCATAGAACTATTGGGCAGACGTGTCTAGGCATAGCCAACGAGATTTATTATTTATTCAAAAATGTAATTAACTTATCCTACTTGATTATTATATTCTAGAAATATTTCAAATATTATGTTGTGGCCAAATAAAAAAATATCAAATACAGAATCACTCATGTTTATTTACATTTATTTCTTACTGTCCTATAATAAATACAGTATTCACCAAGACATTGTGTTTTATTACAATAAAACGACAGACATTGGGAGCAAAATGTTTAATGCTTTTTTTGATCTTAACTGATTTAAATAACGTTTTTCTAATGTACAACTATAACTTTTTACACCCTAAGCCAGTACTGTCCAGCGCGGATCCTAGTGTAGTCTGGTAGACCTTCAGTGGGACCAACGGCAGCAACAGCAGGGCAGCGGTCGTACAAGTACTTGTAGCACACATCACGTACATTCTGTACTGAGACTGCTTCAATACGGGCGTCCAACTCATGGATGGGGATGCGACGGTTATAACACAACATTTGACGGCCAATGTCTTCACACACAGGGGTGGTGCCATCAAGCTGGAGGAGCATGTTGGTCTTCAAGAGGTTCTTGGCACGCTCAACATCTCCCTGGGTGACAGATGTGCAGAGCTTCATCCATTCCTTCTGGACATTGTACATCATATCATCAAGCTGCAGAGGTTCAGCTACAAAGTAGATTCCCCAGAGTCCAGTGTCCTTGTAGCAGGTGTTAAAGGACTGGAAGCTGTGGCAGAGATTGCCTGCAGAAGCAGCACGAGCCAGGAAGGAAGCATTGTTGACACCACCACCCTGTGAGCGGTCCCAAGCTCCGATAAGAGTGTTGGCAACCATCAGAGGAATGTTGTCAGCATCAGTCCATCCTGCACCTTCAACAGCAACGGCAACATGAGCGAGGGGCATGGAGTCATCACGCACCCTGATCTCAGAGCCAGTGTAACGGCAAGGAGCCAAATCTACATCTGAAACAGTGTTTTTCAGTCCACTAAAGTTCTTGTTGGCAAGGTCTACCAACTTCTGGTGGTCAACTCCACCTGCTCCAGCAAGAACAATGCGGGAAGGCTGGTAGTGAGTCTTGATGTAATTCTGAAGGTCAGCCTTGGAGATCTTTTTAATGTTCTTGGTGGGTCCAAGGATTGTCTGGCCCAAGGGTGTACCTTGGAAGGCAGTGGCGTGGAGGTGGTCAAATACTACTTCTTGTAGGTTACTTTCTACATCTTGCATTTCGCGAAGAATCACACCTCGTTCTCGTTCGATTTCGGGTTCTGCGAGCGATGAGTTCTGAATAATGTCAGCAAGGATCTCGACGGCAGCAGACACGTCGTTAGCAAGGCATTTAGCGTAGAACACAGTCTGCTCCCGAGACGTGTAAGCGTTCAGATGGGCGCCCATGTTTTCTACGAGAAGTTCCAAGTCGGTTTGCGACCTCTTGCTTGTACCTTTGAAAGCCATGTGTTCAAGGAAATGGGCAACTCCATTGTTTTTGGAGTTTTCGTACCTGGATCCGGCGTCAATCCATAGTCCTACGGTGGCGGTCGCAGCACCGGAATCTTCAGACGCAACGCGGATTCCATTATCTAACACTGAGAGTTGTGTCGGTGGGACGTTTACAAGTTTTTCCTTGTAACCTGCAGCGGTGGCCAAACAACGCACCTGATTGCCCTGTTTTGAGACTAATCTCAAAGTAGTCGCCACCTTCAACATTGTTGCTGTGATTCTGATCCTTTTTGTTGTAAATTTTTGCTCGCAGATTTACGTAATAAATGGGCAATAGTTCCAAGATGTCAAAAAAGGGTGAAGTGGAATGTTGCCAAAGTAAACTTTTAAAAGCCTCATAGATCTGATGAAATCCTAAATAGACATTTTTAATTCAATTCTTGCTTACATTCGATTTTCTTACCACTACCCAAATCACGCAAAACGGTATTCGTTTCCAAATTTCCTATAAGTTACCTATCCATTTCTGTATCTTTATTTATTTTATTACTTTTCTACCAAAAACAATAATTTAATTAACTGGCAATTTTCCATAGATTTCTTATTTGCTATAACAAAAATATTGAAAAATGCAATTATTTTTAATTATTTCATAATTTATGTATGGAGTCCTGCTAAATTAAGATTTTAATTGTGATTTGAATTTAATTTTTATAATTTATTTACTTTGTTTTACGTCGTCAAGTCATGGGACATCTCTATTGGACGTCACCATTTGTCTTTCCGTTTCACGGTCGCTGCTGTCTAAATTCTTACTTCCAACTCGTACTAAGTAGTGATAAGACCTGAAATGTTTATCAAACCTTTTTGCTTGATAACCTAATCAGTATAAAGCAGCATACAAGAAGACAATCACGTCAATTTTATAATTTGTGATATCTTTCAATGGCTGGAGTAAAATAGTTATTTTTAAAATATCAAGTCTGTATTGTTCCGGATAAAGGAACGGCATGTTCAATTACTGTGGAAATCGTTAATTTTTTAGCGCACGTAATTCGTGGGATTATTACGAGAGCAACGATGTTTAGTGAAGATTGTTTTAAATTCAGTTTCGTTAAAGATTTCTGGGAAAGTGTGTGTCGGTAATACATAGGTGCTAAAAGAGTCCCCGCAAGATGCTATCAAAAGTTTTATCTGTGATCTAAAATAGTAAATTCGTCATGTCTGCAATGAAGAACCCCAACCCTTCGCCCACGAAGGCATTGTTTAGCCACATCAAGTACGAGCACCTGGTAGCTGGTATATCAGGTGGCGTCACCTCCACACTCATACTGCACCCGCTGGATTTAATCAAAATTAGATTTGCTGGTGAGTATCGCAATTTTTTTTTCACGTAATTACCATGTGAGATCTCGTGATTTTATATAAAAGGTTAAATATTATTGATTGGCATTCTGACACTGTTGTAGTACGTGTTCAGTGAAAGATAATCAATGAATTAAATTAATACTGGATAATATTAACCCTGTGTAAGTTTCAACCTTGAACTTCACAGTGAAAGTGAAGAGACAAGACAGCTTTGTTTATATTGCATAGATAACTTCCTCAATTATGCAACTTATGACAGGCTGTTTGTCTGTTGCCTCATGCTTTATGAATTAATAACTATTTGTTTGCTACAATTATTCCCTTCGCTATGTTGAAACATCTGTTGTTATAACCAGCTGAAGGCTTTGAAGATGTCTGTCTGTGTCTTTATTTGACACATGGTAATTTTTAAACAAAATGGTTTTAAATTAAAGGGGAGGGAAGGTAGGCCATGTCAAGTATTGCAGGAAGGGCTCAGTTGAAAGTGTGCTTGTGCCTACTTTCTATTTAATTAAAATATGCAAGTTAATGGTGACTTTTCTTTGTTGCTTTAACTACCACATGTCATGAATTCTCAATCACTGTTTTTACGTTTTATTGTTACACATTACTGACTTTTGCAATTCATGTTCAACTGCCTGTAAAATTCTAGCAATACAAAATGTTTTGTTTTACAATTTAATCATAACTTGCTAAGGTACTTATGTACATTCATTCATCATTCTGAATTTGTATTCCAAACTGAATGTTGCAGTGAAATTATTTACCAAGTGCTGAATAACCTTTTTATCTTCAGTTTAATGAGTCAAAATTATTTTAATTCAACAATCTATCTTATCTTGTGGAGGGGCCGAGAAATAACTTGGACAGTTTGACCCGTTGGAATCCATTGTGGTCCCCTAGATAACCTACTCCTCCCCAATCTCGTTGAAAACCCTCTTCATTCAACAATCTAAGGCAAACCGTTTTCTACAAACCTTATCACACACACCTTTGTATTATTTTTAACCAAGACATCCCCCAAAATTGCCATTGAAAACACAGTCAATGTTGTTTGTGGATAGTGCTAATATAGAATACCATCCTGTTATTGTCTCCCTGCAGAGCAAAGGCCTCTTCTCATACAGTGGAGGCATGAGCATTAATTACCATGCTTGTACGGAAAGTATGCACTTGGTTGTGGAGTTGCGGATACCCGCCCGTTTTAACCTAACCTAATTACCATGCTTCCTCATTGCAGGTTGGCGATATTAAACTTATATTAACTATAACTCCAAGTATAGTGCTAATAATCGAGTGTTATTCCAGTTAACGACGGCCGGACCGCAACAGTTCCTAGGTACGATGGACTCAGCAGTGCGTTCGTCACTATTGTTAAGAAAGAGGGAGTGAAAGGACTTTACAGAGGAGTCACACCGAATGTATGGGGATCAGGCTCTGCGTGGGGCTTCTACTTTTTATTGTGAGTATTTTATTTTTTTTGTCACAACTGAGATCCAAATCATCGTCAGCTCTTGTTTCTCATTATTATTTTATTTGATAACATGCATATTTTACTTAACCACAAAATCATAAAAATATTAATTGCAGTCAAAATTCTGCCACTAAAACATTTGAATACTTCCTAGATTTGTTTAGATATAGTTCTATCTAAACTTCTGGGCCGCCCTGAAGTTGGCTTTCCGATGTGCAATGCTCGAAACGGTGCTGTTTTTGTATGAGATTTACTACTGCGCAGCCATTGTAGCCAACTTCACGGCAGCCAAGAAGTTTACCAAGAACTATATCTAGAATCATGCAAAAATATCATCATGCCAATTTTACTATACAATCATAAGCATTTAAAACAACGTTGAAGGGACCCCTCAAATGCCATCAGTATAGCCGATAGTCATTATAAACATACATATTTGCTCTTAGGTCCTAAGTTAAAGGATTTTAACCTTCTGTTGTTATACCCTGTACATCGTTTTAAGTGAAGTCATTAAACCGTCTAACGGGACTTCTCTTAAAACAATGTACAGGTATCATCCTGAAATCAGTACAAGTGTAGAATCATTATAATAATCTACACTTTGGCATAAATTAAAATGGAACCTTCTAGCGTATTTCTTCATTCAAAAATATCATAACTGCCATCATACTGAAATCGGTTCATGGAGCAATCACATACCTAATTTACCACACTTTATTGCAAGTAATTAAAACCGATGCTTCTAACTCTTGACATGTTCCTCTTATCGGCTAGTTCTTATCTTTATGTGAATCTGACTTAACTGATACATCTTTACTATCCCTGACAGATAGGAAAACCGTCTGTCCATTAACCAAAGCACAGCATACAAAAGGTGTAAAAAATAGAACAATAGTATCACAGTATTATCACGTAACCTCGATGAAGAGCGTTAATATTGTCATCCCATTGGTGAATATAAAATTCTAGCATCTTCCCTCCACTTCGGTGCACAGGTACCCGCGGCGTGATAATAAAATCACTTATCATTTTACAATCTAATGACGTTATTTGGCCCCAGTACTATTTCTAACAATCAAAGTTATTGAGGCGCGCCTATCGCCAATATCCGGGCAGACATCCAATGCCGTGCATTTTGGTATTTCTATAATGTAATTTATAGTACTAACAAACTAGGAGGTCTACTCCCTAAGCACATAGTTCGTAGTTTCGGCCTTCGTTACGGGCGATTGCTACTCCGTATCAAATACGGACGCATGATTCATTCGGGGCCCGAACTACTAATGAATGACAACACAATTTTACAGTTGTACGTACTCCCGATGTGTTTTTACCCGTTCGAAAAATTTAATCATTACGGAGTAAGGTTCACTCCGAAGTTCCGGAGTACTTTCAGACTGGCCCGTAACTTCGTTGACGGAGTTAGGGAGTAGACTTCCAGCTACTGACAGTGGCTTGGCCCGCGTGAAAGTCAAGAAGGTACTTCTGGGATAGAATGTATCCTACTCCAAATTCCAAATCTATTATAGAAAATTACCAAAATTTATCAAAATTGGTTCGGCGGTTTAGATGTGAAATTGAAACAAACAAACAGACAGATTGAGTTATTTATTACTAGCTTCTGTCGTCGTCTTTGCCCGGGAAATAAAAGGTATCCTATGTCCTAATCAAATCCTTTCGGCTATTAAAACGTAACAAACAAACAGACGGACAGAGTTACTCTCTCTTAGTGGGTTTGATTGGCTTTTTGGTCGCTAACTGACTTGCAAGTGCAACACTCGTTGTGACTGACGGCAATCATTGGCATATAGCTACTATAATATTGATGCATATGTATCGCCCCACGTGCCATGACTAAGCTCTTGGCCTAGCAAATATTTGTAGGGCCAATTGTGTGTGGCTAACTATTGAACTACGTTGTTAGTGCTTGTATGCACGAAAGTTAGTATCTTAAGGTTGCACTAGTCGATCATTGTTCCACAAACGTGGTATGGCGATTACTCCACTGTTTGACGACGTACTTCAACATAAAAACTGATATCAATTTGTCTTATCGTTATCTAGCCATGTATGGCAGCACAAAAATAAAAAATAAAAAATTTAAAGTTATAAGCGTCGTAAGTTCCATATTTCAAAACTAATTTTAACGCATCTTTGGGCGGAAATAAATACCACATGAAGAAGGAAAATTGCAAAACAGCCACCATACAGGGATAGATTAGTAGTTCAACAATGCATATAATTTTATTTTGGACAGATACATTCAGTTGTTTTTTCATGATATCCAGACACCCAAAGGTCTGTTTATAAAATTTCGCGCGCTCGTTTTCGTCCGAAATCATCATAATCCATTTCGATACAAATTTGCAAAAGTGTATTCGTACGCGAACCAGCTTCTTACTGCTCATCACAGCATCTATCTCTTTTGCACGCACGTGCTGTTGGATGAGATAGCATGCATTTTAACCCCGCGCACAAAATACTTTGTGCCGTCGGCTAGGGCAACCGTAAGTGTAATAAACAATGATTTCGAAATGAAGTCTACGCCCATCTGAAAATTTTATAGAAACCTTCTTATGACAACAAATACTCGCTCACTCCCGCCACAGATAACTATATACTAGTCAGAGACACGCACACGGACCACTGTCAACTCGTTGCGTTGGTCCTAAACTGCAATTTTAGGACCAGCGCGCTGGTGCCATTTAGTCGCGCGGTTGGCCTGGTCCTTACGCAAGTAATATATATGTCAATGGTAATAAAGGATATAGACCATGTAAATTTAGTCATAATGTTCTTGTCTATTCCAATTTCAACAGCATGCCTTGTTACTGTGGTGCGTCTCTATTAACCGTTATTTATGTACTTAGTAGTTCCCCCTTAGTAGCCATTATCATATTTCACATATTCCATCGTTTATTTGGTCTTTATCTACTCTTCTAACCATCTTCATTCATAACAGAACTCAATACGTCTCATTAATAAGGTGAATGTCAGTTCGAGATGTATATGAGAGCAACTGATAAAAAAATTGCATTTTGTCCAACCCTATTAGATCTATGACGTCACACAGTAAACCAATTTCGTGTAGCGTATTTTATACTGCTTTTCAAGAATAATATACACGTCTGAACTACCTGGCTGGCACGTGTCTGCCTTTTGTTACAATGTGAACTGAACGACGACATCAATGTTTAAAATACTCTATTCTCACGAACAATATGTCATAAGAGCAGAGAAAATACACGGCACTTACGACGTTTTTTCCGCTGTAATAAATCAGTGTTAATGTCACCGTTGAATTCTGAATGCATAATTATTTTGAAGTCTATGAATTTCAGTACTTAACATGAGCTCTCGTCGTGTTTAAAATTGGCAAGATTTCTAATTTTATGAGTGGGTACGAAGTTTATTCAGTAAAACGGAAGCTTCCCTGTAACTAAACGTAATATACGCGCTTGGACACTATCCCGAATGCCCGACATACGATATATTACACCCAGTATCTCAATGACAGGGTTTTATTTAGCAGTAACTTTTGAAGTCAATAAAGGCATCAACGTTGTAGGTTTCTAAATAGTATGCCATTCTGTATACATTTAATGAATTTATTAAAATTACTAGGTGACCCGGCAAACTTAAGTTTTACCATAAAAACACCA